>JANBXA010000097.1:14072500-16522500 GCA_030556225.1 Cricetiscus sungorus
TATTATTTAATCAAGAATAGTTCTGCAGCAATAAAAGTAATTGACCTTGAGATCACAAGTGATGACACATCCTGAGGAACATGAGGCTGTCATTACCATTTACATAGCACAGTTCTCTTCATAGGCTCCGGAGAGCACAGTATGATTGACAGCCATTATTTGAAGACCTGTGGAACTCTTATATACATTTTGGACAACTTGTTTTAAATTGTCAATTGATTTTTAATGAAAATTGTCAATGAGGAAGTAAGCCTCTTAAGCAAGCTGATACTCACTGAGAGATAATGATCTTTGATTTGTATTTCACATTACATGTAAAATTAATTTATCTGAGTTATAGACCTAAACTTGAGAGTTATAACAGTAATGCTTCTACAAGAAAACACAGTCAAATATCTTAGTTTAAAGAATATATTACATATTTTACAGCCTAAGAATTGACCAAAAAAATAAAAATAAAAAAAAAGGATGTAAGTTCACTATCCTCTGATGGGAGTTGTTATTCTGTAAATGTTTCTCATACTGGTTAATTAATAAAGCACTGTGGCCAATGGAAAGCAAGATAGGAAGGGATAGGAGACAAGGGGGAAAGAGGAAATAGGAAGGAGGAGTCAGCATGTAGAGCATGGAGGAATCAAGATGTCAGCCCACCATGCTTAGATAAGATGACCATGTGGAAATATTTAGATAAGTAGAAATGGGTTAATAATTAAGACAGAGCTAGCCTATAAACAATAATAGTAACTGGCCAACAGGATTGTATCAAATACAGAGTCGCTGAGTGTTATTGGGGGCTGGTATGGTGGCGGGAACTGACCAGCAGGGAAAAATATGCCTATAACAATCCTCAAATTTTCCTTACCAAAGACAGTGTCAGAAAATGCATGATACAAGGACTAGAAATATTTCAGATTAATATCTCACTCTCAGCTTTGTGGTTGCCCAGACAGAGATCTGTCATTCAGTGGGGATGTTTGTAAATGTATGTGGGGCAATGAAATGTGTTTTACAGTCATTTCCCCAAGTGTCTCACTTTTTTTGCTATCTACGGCAGTGATTTCAAATATTCCTTTTTTTTTTTAAAGGAAAGTATTAATAAAATAAGAAAAAAACAAAAATGAACACATCAGAATTAGACAAATACCAAATCAAACCAAATAAATAAACAAAAAACAAAACAAAACAAAATAAACCAGGAGAGTTAGAGCTCAAGAGAAAGAATAAGATCAGAGACCCACTCATTCACCCATTCAGGACTTCCATAAAAACACTGAACTTAAAGCCATAATATATCTACAGAGGACTAGATACATACCTATGTAAACCCTGGACGCACTGCCTCTGTCTCCTTGAGTTCACATGTGCTTTGATCATGTTGATTTTGATGTCCTTGTTTTCTTAGTGTCCTTTATTCCTTGTGGTTCTTACACATTTTGTCTCTGTTCTAGGGCTCCCTGAGGACTGGGGGAGGGATTTGACGGAGACATGCCATTTAGGGCTGAGTTCCAGGGTTTCTCAACCTGTGCACAGTCTGGTTGTGGATCTTTGTATTTGTTCCCATGTGCTTCTGATGATGGCTGAGCAAGACACTTATCTAAATGTATAGGAGAGTGCCATTAGGTGCCATTTCATCACTACCTTTATTTGATTTTACCCTATGTCCCTGAGCTCACGTTTTTGGTCATCCAAGCAGTTTTGAATATGGGTTCCATCTTGTACAATAAGCCTTAACTCAAATAATTTATTGGTTGTTTACTTCTATAAGCTTTGGGCCACCATTGCCCTAGCATATATTATAGGCAGGGTAGCAACACAGGTCAAAGGTTTTGTGGCTTGGTTGATGTTTACATTTTTCTTTTGGTAGCCTTTAGAGTACCTTCCTGTGCCCAAGATGCTAGAACATAGGGATTAAGGCTCTATATAGGCATCTGTTAAACTTCTTTATGTTCAATAATTTGTGTAGACATTACATTGGGCAATGGGGCCTTGCCATCATTTTTGTGAAGAGTAACTATAACCTTGACAATAGCTTGGGTAGTATGGGGATTCTCATGGAACCCCATTGGTGTACACCTTAGTTAGATATATCCCAATACTGAATATTTTATTTGTAGAACAAGAAATGATCAGTTAGGGATCTGCCTTCCCCCATTATTTGGCAATTTCACTAAGATTGTCTTTATATATGTATATAATTTTAACTGCATTAGGTTTTCATATTATCTCTCAAAAGACTTTTAATTTTAACTTTCTCCATACTTCTTATAATTTCCAAAATTTGGTAATGATTTCACACACACACACACACACACACACACACACACAGAGCAATCTTTCTTGTTTTGTTATGGCTGATAAACTACTAGCTATTAGTAGTTTAGCATTTTTTGCACAGCCTCATTTAGCAGTATTCATTTTGTGAGAAGTTGGAAAGTCTACCTAGTATTTTTTTTTTTACTAGTGAACCAAGTTTACTAAGGAAAGTCTGTTCCATATTAACATAAAATATTGTAGAAAATTGTCATTCAACTACAGAGAAATAGGATATTACCTTATATCTATCCATCCTTTGTCCTTTTTACAGCTTTTGTCTTACAGTTCTCTTCCCAGCATCTGACATTACTTCTATGTTAATAACCCCAAATATACAACTGTAGACTTAAGTTCAATTATGTATCACTAGAATAATTCAAAGTTCCAGCTGAGTGTGTCTGTATCAAACACTTACTGGCATCTCATGTCCACATGCAGAACAGAAAACCAGTTGGGAAGCTGTCTCATTAGTGTAAATGAGATTCATATAGAAGGGGACAAAGAGGGGACAGTGATTTAATACACACTGGGCTTGTTTTTGTGATCTAGTGGTTAAGTAGAAACATGGTGATACCAAAGTGCAGGTGTCAAAGATACAAGAAGTATGATGTAGATTCACTAGTTTGCAATCTAATTTTTAAAATATTACAAAATGGAAGTTAAAATGGGACTATCCTACATGGTGGAACAATGCTGCTCCCAAGTACATGAGTTACTAACACATATTACCTCTTTCTGAGTTAATTTGCTGATAATTTTAGAGTGATTTGACACAAATATATATTGTATTTGTAAAGCAATCTGTTTTGTCATAGATGACTAATTACTAGCTATAATTAGCTTAGCATTTTTCTTTTTAGCATAGCCTCAGCTAGCAGTATTTTTTTATTAGAACTTGGAAAGTCTAGCTAGTTCTTTTGTTCAGCAACATTATCATATACAGGGAGGCCTTAAAGGCCTCAAAAAATGTAGGCTACTATCGTTCCTCCAATTGCCCATTGTAACTAGACATTATAACCCTGTTTTTGACGACACTGGTCATCTGAAACTTCTTACATGACCAACGTATATGAGCCAGAAGACTCTATTCAGACTACTGAGCAAATAATACATCAATGGTCTTACCCAGAGCTAGACCCAGGAAGCTGCAACTGTGATCAGGTTGGCAAGATATGCAGATGGATGTGATAATGGGATGGAAGTTATAAAGATAACCAAAAACTTTCTGCTTGCTCTACAGAAGAGTACTGTAAATCTTGTCAAAGACCATTACTTGGGAGATAATATGTACTGGGAAGGAGTTAACTGTTGTTCATTTACTAAATAGTCATGCAATCAAATTGCATTCTAAGTATTTATATCCATACTCATAGACTTGTTTTGCTCCTAATTTTCCTCAGGGAATCTTTCTTTTTCAGAGACTCAAATGATAAATTCTGATTATCACTATCTCTTAGTGTTCATCCATGGGCTGTTGAAAATATAAATTTGGAATTTTGAAAACAAGTTGGAACATCATTCCTAAATTTTATATAGTCTAGCAGCTTTTGTTGTAAGGAGTTTATAGAGATTCCATTTTAACAGCAATATGAAGAAAAATATATCTACTAACATAATAAGGGAGGTTATTCTAAGTCTAATTATTTGTTTGTTTCATGTTCTTAACATACATGTCTTTATAATTCAACATTCTTCAATTCTCTACCATTATTCAATATACCTTTGCTTCTTTTCTAAATATCATATCTTTTTCCTAGTTTTCTCTCCTCATCAACCTCATCATAACCATGAACTGTCATCTGTATTCCACAAACATTCTAATGAGCAAAAGGAATGTACTTGACTTGTTTAGATGAGAGTCTACCAATATACAAATTAGAAAGTTCATGCCAATAAAAGTTTTATATAACTTTATTCAAAAACAGAAGATAGAAGCTAATTTCCACACACAAGTACTTGGAATAAAGGGGGCAGCAATTTTCCTATTTTATTTAAACACAAAGAGGAGATTCATGAGTTTTACTTCCTAGTTAAAATTGACATTCTGGAATCTATGAAGTGTTCTTAGGTACATGTGATAGAGAATATGAATAAGGGAGGAATTGTGTTTCACACTGTTATTTTAATCAGAACCAATTTAAGGTACAAAGCCTGTTACTCTTGGTACTCATTAAGTTGTTTATTTGACATTAATCAGTTACTTTAATTGAAGTATTCTAGAAAGGAATAAAGGAAGAAAAATAGAAAGAAAAAAGAAAAAAGAGACTTAAAATTATGAACTTTCCAGACAAATCACTAGTTCATATAACAAAACTATTTGAACACATTCATGTAATAAAACTAAAGAAATGTTTTTAATAATGGGAATATTCTTGTGTATAAAGAATTTCAGGCATTTGAACGAAAATTCACTGTGTCGTTAAGTGGAGGAAGCAAACCAGAATAGATCCAGCAGGTATAAATTATTATTGTCTGGCTAGAGATGGAAAGTGGGGATTAAAGAGCTCTTTGAGAAATAGGCTGCATGTCAAAAATATTTCATGTTTCTATAGATGAAGAGAACATCAAGATGTGTGACATGTGCTTTTCTCATATAAATTTGGATCTATTTCAGGAGGCAGAGATAGAAACCCTTTCCAGAAAGAAGACAAAAATACCTCAAAGGCTAGTATATAAAGTCTAGAAAATGTTTGATCATTTTAGTAATTTAATAGTTATATTTTCATGGGTGTACCATGTTTTTATAAACATTTGCTATGTAAGCCTAAGTGCCATATTAGTACCATAAATATAAATTGTACATCTTGGTTTCTAATGAGTATGAATCCAGCTGATCTCTTTAAAGCAACATTTTCCACTGACTATTTTCTTAACACAGACCATGCCTAGCATATATACCACACTGTATAATATAAATTGGGTGATTTAACCTCTGAAATTCCTTATTGATAATATCAAAAGTTGTATGTACACTTTAATAGGCAGTGACCAAGGGGCTCACATGGGTGGAGTGTACAATGTTTCGACTTTATGACTTATTAATAAAACCTCAGTTACTAGAATATTCATTTGTTTATGTCTTATAGGATTTTCAGTATTTGGAAAGAGTACCTAAAAAGATAGAGTTGCACATAGACACACATACATACCACAAAAAGTTTGCACTTCATTCATAGACATTTGAAATAGTTCTGTAGGATTCATTCAGTTCTATTTGTGTTACTTAAAAGTAGATACCGGAAGTTAGTTTGAATGTCTCAAATAAAAAAAAAAAAACAGAATTCAACTATGTTCTTTTTTAAAAGCATTTCATCAATTTGTCTTTCACTGTCCATACTCATCTTCTACTACCAGGCTCTGTGCTTGTGAGTACACTCTAACACTGTTGGTGAAACAGACAATGAAGAACTTAGCTTTCAGGGTAGACTTCTGCCTGCCAGCTTTCCTGATGCCTCTAATGACCCAATAATTATAAAGAGAGTGTGTACCCAAGTTTTTAATGTTCATGCCATCCTGGTCTTCAGTTCAGAACCCTTACAGTTGTTTTATATTATTTAATGCCTATAGGTGCATCTTTTGATGGACTTAGACCAGAACAGTTTCTGAGAGTCTTTTTTTTATGAAGAACACTTAATCTAGGTCCTTTCTTCCCATACCTCTGATGCTTTAAGAACTACCTATTATGGAAACATGGAGAAGACACAGCATTTCCTTACTTCCCATCTGCTATGAAGACAATGACACCCTAGCTGAAAAAGAATCTCAAAAATCATATATTTCCAATAATCAGTGTGTCTTGTCTTTCAAATATTACTTAATTGCTTTTAAATAAAATTTTAAAGCTAGAGGGACATTAAGATTGCTGCAATATTGCATCTCCTGGTAATGTTGGAAGCTATACCCATAAACTCTCCCTAACATGACTGCTCAAATGTGAGCTTAATAAGCATGAAAGCATGACACCAATCGGTGTATCAACATCCCATGAGGACTCAATCAGGCATGAAAAACTAACATAGACATCCGAAGAAAGCAGAGAGCAGGGCATGAAAACATATGCAAGTAATGTCATAAGAAATGAGATAGTTATATTTAAGAATATGCATTTATTCCAATACATGCAGTAATTAATGAAAAAATAGGCCATAAATTTGTAGGAGAGCAAGGAGGAGTGTATGTGAGGATTTGGAGGTAGAAAAAGGAAAGGAGAAATGTAATCATACAGTAATCTAAAGATTAAATGAATAAATTCTGGAAAAATATTAAGCAATATACAGCATGTAGCCTCATATTTGAACTGAGTTTCTAAGAGAGAATTATTGACAGTAATTGAAAAATGAAGTCTAGATCTGTATTCTCTCTGAATACATATAATTCATAGTTCACTATATATATATTTTACTTAAAGATAAAGCATTACTATATCATAATCACTTTTGAAATAGTGAGTTAACTCAAACACTACTTATTTAGTATACAAGAGGCAAGCATGATTTTTAAACAGATCATATCAGATATGAATCAATTCTTTGCTGAAAATTTTAAGTTTCTGATCAAGCCTCATAAGAAGTGGTTTACAGCTATTTGGGCACATATTTACTTTACTTCAAGGATCTACTTGCTAAATGAAAAATCAAGTACTCTCTGGTGTATCAAACAAATCAAATTCTGTCTCCCTCTTGCCCCTGAGAAGATGATCTACTTCCATTTACCAGAAATGTGCATGCCTAGACAGTCCCAGGAAGTTCACACTTCTCACAGATGAAGGCTCGTCCCTTGTACTATTCTGAGTAGAATATAATATCACTTATAATCACACATTTATATTTACTCTACTGTGTCTAGTAAAATAACTAACACCAGCAATTGATTTTATCAATATTCCTTTAATTTCTGTTTTCCTTATGTTTCTTAATTCCTTAAAGTACTTCTTTGCTAAATTAGTTAGTAATTCCAATATTAATAATGGTTTGTTTGTTAACAATGCTGTCTGGTTTTAAATATTACAAGTCATTAGTAATTAGAAATTAGTAATTCCAACAATCTATGAAACATTCCTGGGTTCTTGATTTTGACTAACTCATGACCTAGGAATTCTAGACACACATATTAACAATGATACCTCAAACATAAATATGTAATAAAAATAAGTGTGTAACATTCCTGTATGAAAATGCAAACACAAAATACATCTTCCTGTGACTAATATTTTTTTGTTTGGTTTGACAGTCATATGTAAATATTTAGCACATACACCAAGTATTTACTTAAAGGTATTTGTGACTTTCTGAAAGTCAATTAACTCTTCAAGTCTAAATTTTTTGCCTTATATTCTTTAAATTGTGAAGTGTGGCGCGCCAAGCCCGACCTGCAGAAGAGGTGGCAACCACACGAAGATTCTTCTCAGATCACACTTTATTGGAGCGCTTCTTGGTTGAAGGGAGAGCTGAAGGTGAGGGGCCCTGGGCAGGAAGGGACAGCTGCTTATATATCCTACTAGGCAACGGGTCACGGTCTCATAGGCTCAAAAGACCTCGCCTCAGTGATGGAGCCACGGGATTGGCTAGGGAACGAGCAGGTGTGCTGGAGTGCAGCCGCCAAGCTGGCATATGCCCGAATAAGGTATACAAGAAAGAAGAAGTTCGCCATCTTGTAATGGCGTCCTGCGGGCGGCCGCCTACAGTGAAGTCCTTTAAAGGATGCAGACTACAGTTCTCTGAGTAAGGACCATGCAACCACCAGCAAGAGAATTCTTAGGTTTAACATTGAGATAGCCTATAATAGATATAATGCAATCTATGTATTTATATCCTAATGGGACCATTTATACTTACCTCAGTTAGACATTTCACAACACCCTAGTTGTACTCAACTACACAGAAAACATTGCTACATTATAGAAATACTTCAAATATGACCACTAATAAGAATCATACCATGATGCAAAAAAAAAAAAAAATCATCCCATGTCCCATGAAGTATGTCATGATTATGTTCCACTGATTGTTTTAAATAGTTTCATCGAACTTCAACAAAAATTGCAGTCACTCTATGCTGGTGGTCCCTCTTCATTGATCCCTGTTTGCTTTATGGGAACAATGAGTAATTGTGATAGCAATCATTGAATAGATATAATGTTGTTCCTAATCTGATAATAGAGGCAAAACAAGTCGAATGGTGGTGGTACATGATTTAACCACAGCACTGAGGAGGCAGAAACAGGTGAATCTCTGCTAGTCTTCTGAGTTTAAGGCCAGCCTGGTTTACAGAGTAAGTTCCAGGACAGCCAGGGCCACACAGAGAAACCCTATATCAAAAGGAAAAATTGCAAAACAAAAAAACTTGGGTGCTCTGATGGCTGATACCATCAGCTTGACAGGATCTAGATTCCCCTAGGTGAGAAGCTTCCAGGCATACCTGTGATAGAATATCTAGGTTAGTTTGAGATGTCCTTATCTTATCTTGGTTAGGATAATTTAGGTGAGAAGAATAACCCTAAAGACAGATCCTTTCCTGAATTTTGGTTCTGGATTATATAACAGGGGAAAGTGAATCGAGTACCAGCATCCATCCTTTCCTGGTGTGGATGCAATGTGTCAGTCTTCCTCAAGACTATGCCAGAGTGACATGCTTGCTGGCAGAGATAGCATTCTGGAACTGTGAACCATAATAAACACTTTCACACCTGAAGCTCATTCGTGAGAATGTTTTGTCACAACCACACAGCTGTGCAGCAGAAATATAGTAACTCAATCTTGTCTACATCAAAAATGTATTTGAACAAAAACAATAAAAATGGAAAACGGGATTGGTTAAAAAAAAATGTAGTATTTGAAGTGAAAAGTATTCTACAAATAACGAATAGACAATTGCGATTTATAAAAATGGGTACTTCAAAAACAATATAGAAAACTTTATCAAATAATTAAGTAATAATTCTTAATCATTACTTTTCTAATTTATGTTATTGTAAATGAACTACATCAAAATCTTGTTTAGCTAGAGAATTTACCATTAAAGAATGTAAACCATTAGGTTTCAGATCTTTGACTTTGTAATTAAATTACAAATTCCTATAATATTACTAATATTTAAATATGTAAGTAACTAAAGCTTTACATTTCTTTACTCTCACAGGAGTTCACTATCTTGAAAGATTTCAAATATCAGTGTTTTTTCCACTAGTCTGCATCACTTAAGATTTTGTTAAACATTGAGTTACAGACAATAACAGAGAAATGTATACAAGCCATTACCTAAAGCATTACACAATTCATATGTTAGCAATGCTTTGTGCAATACAAATTTTTTAATATATGGTAACATAAAATAGTCACAGTTTCAGTATTTTCTTGTTCATCGGTTATTTTAATTTATTATATTATTATTATTATTATTATTTACACAAATGCGTGATGTATATATTTGTGTTTGTGCAGGGAATATAGCACTTGTGTGGTAAAAGGATGTCTTAGGGTTTATATTTCTGTGAAAAGACACCATGACCATGACAACTCTTATGAAGAAAAATATTTAGTCCATTACTACATGGTAAGGAACATGGTGGCATGCAGGCAGACATGATACTGGAGAGTTAGCTGTGAGTCCTACATCTTGTAGGTAACAATCTTGGACAAGCAGATTCAAACTAAGCCCCTGAAATGTGAATTTTAATTATTGTTCTGCATAAGCTCCAGACCTATATTGGAGAGACAAGGATGCATTGGGGAAAACATTAATGCTCCATGAACTTAAATACAAGACAATTATAATATTCTTGGAATCGCAGATGCATGAATTGCTATATATAATGACACTATGAATTAATGGTAGATTCAGAATTACAAATATCACCTTTATGTATCATAAGAGCTGCATCAGGAACCAAAATGACTGAATTCTTGATCCATGAGAAGTTGGTCATACTTGCTAAGCTTTGTTGGCCCATACCTCAAAGACCAAGATGTAAACCCATACACCTGTGGACACCTGACTTTTGATAAAGAAGTCAGAATTATATAATGGAAAAAGAAAGCATCTTCAACAAATTGTGCTAGTCTAACTGGATGCTAGCATGTATAAGAATGAACACAGAGCCACATCTATCACCCTGCACAAAACTCAAATCCAAGTTTACCAAAGGCCTCAACATAAAACCAGATATAGTGAACCTAATAGAAGAGAAATTGGGAAACAGCCTCTAAAACCTTGATACAGAGACAGTTTTCTGAACAGAACACCAATAGCACTGGCACTAAGATAAATAGTTAATAAATGGGACCTCATGAAATTGAAAGGCTTCTATACGGCAAAGTGGAATCCTGCAGAAGGGAGGGAGGAAGGATTGTAATAGCCAGATTAGACAAAGATCCCACAAGAAAAGCCACAGAATCAACTACCATGGGCTTATAGGGAGTCACAGAGACTGAACTGGTAACCAGGGAGCCTTCATGGGACTGACCCAAGCCCTCTGCTTGCATATTACAGTTGTGTACCTTGGTCTTCTGTGGGACTCCTAACAGTGGGAGCTGTGGCTGTCTTTGACTCTTTTGTCTGCTTTTGGGATCCTTTGCTGGGTTTCCTCATCCAGACTTATGTGATGGGAGGTGAACTAGTTTTACTGCAATTTCATATGCAATATTTACTTGATATCCCTGGGAAGTCTGTCCATTTTTGAAGGTAAATGGAGGAGAAGTGGATAGGGTGGGGACTCAGGGAGAAAGACTTGGAAGAAAGGAGGAAGGGCAAAGTGTGTTCCAGGTGTAATATATATATGAGAGAGAGAGAGAGAGAGAGAGAGAGAGAGAGAGAGAGAGAGAGAGAGAGAGAGAGAGAGAGAGAGAGACCATAAAAGAGGGAGCCATTATAGGTTTGAAGAGAAAACTGACTCTACAGAAATGTTCAAAGACCTACAAGACTGACCCCAACTAACAATTTGAGCAACAGTGTAAAGGCTACCATAAATGTCCTTCCCTGATAATTAGATTGATGACTAACTTATCCACCATCATGAGCCCTTATCTAGTAGTTGATGGAAACAGAAGCAGACACCCACAGCTAAACACTGAGCCAAACTGGAACCCCAATGTAGAGAGGGAGGACAAGTCCAGGCTACAGAAACCCACAGAGACAGCTGACCTGAACAAGGGGGAGCTAATAGAACTGCAGATTGATAGCTGGGAAACCAGCATTTGACTGACTCAGACCCCCTGAACATGGGTCTCAGTTAGAAGGCCTGCGCAGTCTAACGGACCTCTGACCGTGGAACCAGGATGTATTCCTGGTGCACAAAAGGACTTTGGGAACACATTCCCCATTGAGGGCTACTCCCTTAACCTAGAGGCAGGAGGGAGGCGCTAAGTTTCTACTCCAAATGACTTGACAGATTTTGTTGGTCCTCCCTGTGGAGTGGGAGAGGAATGAGATGGGAGGGTGGTCTGGGGAATGGGAGTGAGGGAAAGAGGGACAGAGGTAGGGAGAGAGGGAGGAAAGGAGGGAAGGAGAGGGAACTGGAATAGAATTGTAAAATAAAAAAAAATGTGTATCATTGCTGCTTGTCTCTATGGCTGTTGCTAACTTTTTGTTGTTGTTGGTTTTGTTGTTGTTTTTTTTGTTTGTTTTGTTTTGTTTATCTCCAGTGGCTTTATTAAATCATACATAATACATCACCACGTATATCCCTTGTTTGTCTAGCAGACACAGTATAGGAGGGATTTGTTTTAGCAATAGCAACATATTAGAATTTGTGGTTTTATTCGATGGTGTAGGTAAAAGAAAGGAAATTTCAGTGGTGTAGAGATAGATAGTACACCTGTTCTGGAATTGTTAACCCTGGTCAGGGCTTGATTTCTGCAACCCAGTAGATGTGAAAAACTGTACCTGCTCACCATCTGATCAAAGCCAGTGTAGCATTCTTGTTGAGATTTAACACCATCAATGTCACAGAGCATCTCTGTAACAGATTAATTAAAAAAATAGCCTGCTGTTTACTCCTAGTGCCTCAAAGGCTAAATTTAGTCTTTCGTAAATCCCAAAGTATTCATGGACTTAGACTGTATCTGGTCTAAGTCTATATAAAATATAACACATTAATGACACAAATGTCCACGTGTAAACTCTGAACTACACTGTCCATTCTTGCTTTCTTCAGGTATGTTGGAAATTTTTTTCAATTGTTTTACTATAGATGTAGGACACTTTTTTTTTTCTATGCTGTAACTGGAAGCTTGAGACATTTCTTTTTGTGTATTATGAATTATCTTTTAAAGGTCTTCTTATTTTTATTGTATGCTTTACATCTTTCATGTAGATAATGTCAAATGGTAGGTCAGGAGTTTTCATTTTTCATTAATACATGGAAAAGATTGTTCTTGATTTTGACAATCTTTATTATTTTCCAATTTTGGTCATTGTTATTTTAGTATTGAAGATTCCTGAGTATCATGATCTATTTTTGAAAGAAGAGATTTAAGAGCTAGATTTGAAAAAATGCCTGCTATTATCAAATGTTCTCTGAAATCAGGTGCTCAGGAATATGGATGTAGGACCTCGTGCCATACTGTTGCTTTCTGTCGATTTATTATGGCTCCATTAATCTTTTTGAAAAATTGGAAAACAATCTGGGAAATGGAACACTACTCGTTTTTCACCAAAAAGACAGTTTTTAGAAAGGTATAATTATCAGCAAAGATTTTTTTCTTATTTTATTGTGTTAAAAAACATTTTCTTCCTTAATACATTTTGCTCTGCACCCCTCTACAGTGACAGACTGTATTTTTAAAAGTCAAATTCATCTTCACATGATTCATCATAGATGATGATGGTTGACAAGTTTTTATTCACATTTGTTTAGCTTAATGGGATCAGTTCCAATGTGCACATTTGTTCATGTATTCAAATATATCAGCATATATAAATTAGAAGGCAGAATTTTACAAAGTTTGATATTTTTAATTAGGTTTTGTTTTTTTTCTCAGTATCAGTTGATCAAATAGTTTTCTTAAATACATGTCATATGTACTAATTTGATGACATCTTTCACATTGTCTTTAAAGTTATATTACTTTCATCATATTTTCACTAAGTAATCCTTTTCCTGTATCATCTTTTTAAACTGTATTGTATATTTGAACATGTTTCATGTACTTTTAAAGGATAGATCATGAGTGTTTCATTCATATATAAAAAATATTTTCTATATTTTGAGTCTTAGTTTTATTCCATCTTAACAGTTGATATTTTAATGTTCATTAGTATTAAACATCATCACATTTTGGTCCTGGGGATTGAGAGATGCATTTAAACATCCCCTGCCTTTTCTTAGAATTCTCAGAGCAAGTGGAACTAGGGTGTGGCACAGGTAGTGACATTCCTAAGGAATATGTAAAGTAGAATAAGCAAAGTAGCAGGTTCAGACACACAGGGTAAGACACACAGAGTAAGTAGCTATGCAGAAGGTTGCAGCACTATTGATGAAATAGCTTAGTGCACATGACAAGGCTGGAGAGCAGGGAAGAGCAATCACAGGACATGGATTCAGGAGACCGAGAGAGGAAATATATTTCTGGAAGATTGGCTACTATCCGAGGAAAACAGGAAGTAACTGAAAGGTAATAGAGTATCCATCACTTTGGGCAAAGTGTGATACTTTGAATGAAGTTATTGATGGACACCCTTGTCAACATCAGAGCGATTAGTACAAAACTACTTCTAGAAGTGGAAAGGGGAACTAAGGGTCAAAAAAAAAAAAACCTGAACCATCTTGGAAATAAATATCCTAGCCAGCATTCAGCTACAATGTTCCCAATCATAGGACCCAGGGATGCCACTATGGGTGTGTACTTGAAGGACTCTCAATAAACATGTCATAGAAAAATTTGCACATTCAGGTTTATGTCTGCACTGTTCACAAGTGCCAGGAAATGCAAACAGCCTAGATGTTTGTTAACACAAGTTAAAAAGGGAAACTATATACTATAGAAATATTGAAATATTATTTATTTAAAAGGAGATTTGAAAATGATATTGGTATTAAAATAAGTTTAGCTGGAGACCATATTAAGCAAATGCTATGCATTAGATATACATAGGTTAAATTGTGTGTGTGTGTGTGTGTGTGTGTGTGCGTGCGTGCGTGCGTGCGTGCGTGTGTGTGTGTGTGTGTGTGTGTGTGTGTGTGTGTGTGTGTAGAAGGGGGGGTGAGGTATTTAGAAAATACCAGAGGCTAATTAAGCATCTTACTGAATATTGTCATGAGAGGAGGATAATGGAATAGATTTGACATGGACATGAATGTAATAAGAGAGATAGATCATTTGGGGAGGGAAAGGGGACAAGGAAAAGTTGGAGCAGGAGGCACAGGTGAGGGAAGTGGGAAGGGGATCAATTAGATCCCAGCGAAATGATACAAAATATGGAAACACTGAGTGATTGCCTTTACTTTGCATGATAATTTAAGGATCCATTTAAATTTTTCAGAAGAAAAATTTAGTGGAAATTTCAACAAATAATACTAAAAGGGGACTAAATTAAGGTACTTATTATCTTAACTTGAACAAATCAGAAAAATTAATATATGCTTTATTTTATTTTTATAATTTTTTATTTAAATTTGAAAAAAGATTGTTTTACATATCTATCCAAGTTCCCACACTCTCTGTTCATCACGTTCCATTTCTTCTCCCCAGGGAGGATGAAGCCTTCCATAGGGAGTATTCAAAAATCTTTCATATCATTTGGAGCAGGGCCCAGGCCCTCATGCTCCTCCTGTCTAGACTGAGGGAGTATCGCCCTATGTGGAATGGGATCCCAAAGTCCATTTGTATACTAGAAATACATACTGATCCACTACCAGAGGCCTCATAGACTTCCCAGTTTTAAATTTTTACACAACATACCAGAAAAGAACATCACTAGTGTGATTGATAAAAGGCCTTAAAAGAAACCCAAATATTTAAGCAAATATTTAAGTGTTTCCCTTTGCTGAAACTCAAAGTGTTGTCTACACAGACTTCACACTTATACACAATTAAGTCTTATAAAAGCTGTGTCTTAAGTAGGTTCATGAAAGGTATGCAAAATACTCGATGTTAATTGTACTGCTACATTTGTCACCTTTCATGAATACTTCATGATCAACGGAGGAAACAATCGCATTAAAATCAAATAAATATCACAAAAGCCGAAAAGGAACTATCTTCATTTGTTTCCTGTTTAGCTCTAACTGAACAGGGCTTAGACCCGTGTGAGAAGGCAGACTCAACTAAGGGATGGTACAGATAGTGTGACTTCTGGAAATGCCTGCAGGGAGTATGACCATTAATTAATGTAAAAGGACAGAGACTATTCTGGGCATCTCCATAGCATGGACAGGTGATGTCTGCTCTTAATCTGTACAGCAAAACTCGTTAAGTATGAACCTGGAAGTGAGGCAGCTGGCTGCTTTCCTCCATATTTTCTGCTTCTGTTCCTCTTGAGTCCCTGCCTCAGTGCTGGACTGTGACCCGGAAGTGGAAGCCACAGGAGCCCTTTCCATCCTCAAAGTACTTTAGTTTACAATGTTCTACAACAAGAAAATGAAAATAGAACATTGTGGAAACCATATTTTCTAAGCTTCTTGTGATTGCTAAACTATGTATTATAAATGTTTATACAAAGCCTTCTGCACTCTGGTGTCTTTTAAAGTGTAAAATGTTAATCTCTGAGTTTAAATTTACTATCACCAGAACTTCTATGCAACACTGCACACTTCAATAGGTGTGAAAATATGCTTGACATCGCTTGCCATCAATGCCTTGCTAAACAATTTTAGGTGTCCCCCATGGGAAAAAAATGGATATCCATACTTTTTACATTTATAGGGAAGACACACAAAAAAAAATCTGTCCTTTTTATTTTTTACTCCTTACACATTACAGCCGCATGCCCTTGTTAAACAGAGTATCAAGGAAGGGAATGTATCTCATGCATGTAGCAAAGGTATCAGTTAAAGTTATTGTATTCAAATGTTATCAAAGTAAAAATAAAGGTATTGCATTCAATTCTATTTTCTCTGTCTCACCAAATTCTTTTATTTCTGAAAAAGCTGAGTGAAAAGTGGCTGCTTTTCAGTGGAGAGGAGAGAACGTCTTGCAAAGTTTGAATAAAATGTCAGTTTGACACATATTGAATCTTGATATATGCAAACTCTTCTGCCAGCCTTCTTGGAATATTTATTTTGCTTAAGAAAATCAAAAATACCTTCATTGAAAAAGTCTTACTTCATATGTAACTTTTCTCTCCAGTAAATGTCTCAATCATAATATTGAACAATTTATTAAAACTATTAAATTATTATTTGCCTTTTGATGAAAATGCCCACTGATCTTATGGGTCTTCTTATACTTAAGTATTTGTTTAAGAAAATGAATACCTGGGCTGTGCATTTTTTATTATGATACTGTATTTGTTTTAGAGCAGTTTATAATGAAAGAAAATAATGGCAAAACTAATATAAAACATTCTCACCATCGTTTACTCTTTCCCTCCTATTTTATATGTTAGTATTATACATTTCTTACACTGACTGGGTCAATGCTGACATTATTATTGAGTGAATCCATACTTTACGCAGACAGCTTTATTTTTACCTAATATCTTCTTATAATAGCCTGTCAGGACACATTTGTGTTTGGTTATATCTCCTTAAACTTCATTTACCTTTCATAGATATGTTAGACCTATTGTCAATGACTTTAACCATTTGAGTATTGCTGGCCAAGCCATTCATGGAGTTCTGCTACACAGATATTTCTCTAGCTTATTTTTCTAATAATTAGATTTAAGTCATAAGGTTGGGGGAGGAGTGATATTGTCGGCACATTTTAGCCCATCTCACTGTCTTTGCTCCCTCAGGGAGCACATTCTATCCACTTGGCTTGCTCTCCTGCCCATCATCCTATATCTCTTATCCTTTGGATGGAGGTTGCCATGATTAGAGTACAGTGAGAAGTCATGTTCTTGTCTGCCCTTGAAGAAAGATTTTCCACAAAAATTGTTTATAATTTTACATAAAGTATTTGCTAATGCTTTTCCCTTAATTGTCTCATCCTGTCTGTATGGGCTTCTAGATATCCACCTCTGATTATGACTTATGATTTATGATCTAAATAAAATCCATAATCTGTTCAAATTCTCCCAGCTTTGGCCACCAGCAGCAGTTGTTTTTCTTTATTCTCTTAGATAGAAAATGATGTTTTATTTGTGTCTTTGTTTGGATTTTCAATACATCCTCACCTTTAAGCACAGCAAGCTTGTTTAAGATCATCGTATGTTGTTCTTGACTGCCTACCTCTAGAAACAAACCATATATTTATCTAAGGATACTTGTTTCCTTTTGTTGAAAAACAATACAGAAAACTAACTCTGAGTAATAAGCACATTCATTGCTAAATAATATGTCTTTGTATCTCTGATTTGTCAACTATCAAAGGGACCAGAGAAAAGATATGTGTATATTAATTTATACTTATATGTATATTCATGTAAATTATATGTAGTTGTATACCCATATATATTTGTATGTAATTTTCATACACTAAAAGCAATCTTGAACTATAGCTTCTAACTCAAATCTATTAGTACATGGTTTACTCCTTCTCTACTTGTAATAAGAATCTATTACCTCCCTAACATTGGGAGTCATAATTCTTATTATCAAATGTTTACTTAAATATTCAGTTCTACTATACATTTCAAACTGTATCAATGTCACTAACCCACATCTCCACAGTAAAAAAACTGTGTAAACTAGAGAACTATTCATATGTAATATCTTTTGCCTCTAGCCTTATGGGCTCAGCTCATTTCTAAATCTGCTCAAGATAGAAAATTTTCTCTCACCTTTAATGAGCCTTTTCTTCCTGTACATTTATAATATTATCAGCTCACATTTTTCAGCCTGCTTTTTATACTAGGATTATCAACCTCATAAGGGTGTTAATTTACATGCATACAAATTATAACTTTGAGCTATGAGAATCTAGAGATTTTCATTATGTAGAAAATAACACAACAAGCATACATAACAGTTTTCCTGCAGGATCACTGACTGTATCAATGTAGCTATAACACTGACCTTTCCCAGAACATTATATTGAATACAAACAGAGGATCTGGGCTCTTTACATATCCATATGCATTTAATGTACATGTATGCCTTTTCATGACCAACTCATGTCTATTTATTTAGGAACAATACAATGTTATATTGATCTACTGCAAATTGTTCACTCATTCACCTATACATGGACATCTTGGTCACTTTTAATTTTGGTGACTACATTTATGTGGTCATCTATGATAATATTTGTGTCTAGATTTTTCTACAGCATAAATCTCAAAATCAGTTCTACAAATAGCTATGAATACAATGGCTGGGTTGCACAGTGTAACTATGCCTATCTTGAATATCTGTCAAGAATACTATGAACTAATATTCCTGTGGACAAAAGATAAGAAAGCCTGCTGTTAGGGCCTAGGAGGTGACTCACCAAGTTCAGGCACTTACCATCAAGCCTGATAACCTGAGTTTATTACAGCCCCTGCATGGCAGAAGCAGAGTGTAATCTCTAGTATGTTGCCTTTGACTGCCTCACAGGAGCTGCACCCTTCCAGGCACACAGACTAAGTAAACAAATGGCAACAGAAGATTTTAGGAATTATAGGAGTCTTTTGTTTTACATCACATGATAGCACTGGTGTCGCCAGCTCTGGGGGATGACAGTCTTGCTGTCTTTCATTGTTACTTAGTTTACAGGTACATAAAATGGCACACAACATTGAGTATCATCTTACTTGCCACTGTATGAATTAATTCTTCATTGATATGTCTGTTTATATCACTTTCTCCTTTAAATTTTCCTCATTATTAGAGTTTAGTAACACTCTGTATAGTAGTCTAGACTTCATGTACATTTTGCAAAAAGTTTTCTCCCTGTCTTTAGCTTATCTTTTCTTTATTTATTGAGCCTTTCATAAAGCAGAAGTTTATAATTTTACTAAATTCAAACTTAGCAACAATATTTCTCTTAGATAGCATGACTTCAGTGTTACCAGCAATATCGCAGAGCCACACAATGTTGTCTTCATTTCCCCATTTTCTTATAAAAGTTTAATAGTTGTGCTTAGACAATTACTTCTATGATCCACTTTTATTTAATTTTCTTTTTTAAAAAATATGAATGTCTTAAGCTTTATCTCTAAAGTCTTATTTTGTTTTGGTTTGAAATGTATGATATTCACTTGGCTCAGAAACTATTTTGGAAGAGAATGTTATTTCTCTATTGAATTTCCTCTGCTTGTTGGTCAAAGATGCATTAATATTTTATGGGCCCAGTATTATGTTCCAATTTCTAATATGTCTTTTATTTTTCTAACACTCTGCCTTGTGTACTATAAATTTATAGTGTTTTAAAACTAGAAATTCCATCTTGTGACTTTGATATTCTTTCATATCTGATTGTCTTATCTTGGAAATTTGCCTTTCTTCATAAATTTTATGAATAAACTTGTCAGTATCTGCACAATTAATTCCTTACCTGTATTTGTTTTGGAATTGCATTGAATATTTAGTCCCAATTGAGAAAAATATGACATATTAACAACAATAAGTATTCCTGTTGCCAAAAGTGCATTGTTGCTGTTATTGTTTAGAGGGTTTTTGTTTGTTATGATTTTTGTTTGGCTTAAAAAGTTTTACAGTTTCCACATGCTTTTAAAAATTTTTGGTTGAATTGATCCTATGTATTTTGCTGCTAATAAATTTGGTAATTTTTTAAAATTTCCAAGGTTCACTGGTAGCATATCCAGGTAAATAGGAAGGCAACTAACTTGTGTACTGTAACCATGTACTTTGTTTTCCTTCATCTCTATCATCCTTTTCCTTCTTCTAGTCATCTACATGCTAAATATGTTTACATTCTCCTTGGTTCTTTGTTACGCTGTACTTTTTATTCTCCACTTGTTTCTTTTATAAAAGAATCTTCTTTTATAGTTAGAACTCAACTTTATTGTTAGAACCAATGTTTATTTACAGAATATAAATCTCTTCAAAAGATACATTCCTTCATTGAATCAATGGTAAGAAGCCTTATTAAACAGAAATAAAGCCTAAGCCATACTTGTACCTTAACAGAAACACAACTTCATTGCAAGTTCATGAACACAGACCAAATCAATAGCCTCACTTGTTCCTTTTTTAATTACATGTATTTTTCAAATTAAAATGTAACTACACCATTTCCCCATTTCCTTTCCTCCTTTTGACCCCTTCCATGTATTTTCCCCTTACATCCTTTCAAAGCATGGAGTCTTCATTTTTGTTATTGTTGCACATATGTGTAAATGCATAGATACATAAACACAGGAGGTCACATCCAATAGTCAAGAAGTAATTCTTGATTGACTTTTTGATTCTTATTCTATTTATTATTTTGTATATATGTGAGAGAGATAGGAAACTGATGTGCGTGGAAGACAAAATGAAAACTTCTGAGAGCCAACTTTAGACTTTCCCTGTGGATTCTAGTGGTTGAAGTTAAGCATCAGGCTTGTGCATTTAGCAACTGAGCCATGTCACCAACCAAATAGTTCCTGAGAGCACTTTAGCTGAACAATAAATAATAAAATCTCATAAAAGTTAAATAGAAAAAAATCTTTAATTCTTAGACAAAGACCGTATCCAATTCTCAAGTGTAGGGATAAGGGGTACTCTCCACTACAGATATCTAGTGCAAACAGGGAACCTTTAAATAAGCCAGAACTGTCGTGAAAGGGATGAAAAATGAGCAAGTTTAAGGAGAAAATTATTTGATAAAATGAGATAAAAATAACTGCAGGCAACTATGGTTCTACAAGAGAAACAAGAGTTCTGCTTTTATTAAACTATATTAGACTGGAATAAAGTGAGAGTAGGCACGGCTGCCAGGCTGGTTTGCACAGGTACAAAGATTATCTCTGTCACACAGTGCCATTTGAATAGAGTACAGAGTAAACAAATACCCCCAGAGTTGAGTAGTGTCATGCCTGAGGCAGAAGGCATTAGGGTTGTGTTGTTTTTAGTTTAAATGTAATCACTGGCCATCTTGTTTCTTTAAAGGGTCTCCAGAGACCTACCCTCTCCTGCTCAGAATGCTACCTTTTTTCAAATGTCCTTTTTTCAAAGTTTACATGGTATTCAGGTTTCTCCTGAAGCATGTTTGATCATTCTATCTTATTCCCCCTCCTTATTCTAAGCCTTGGGCATCTTATAATTCTGTATCATAATTTCTAGAACAGTCTATGGCTTAGAGAAAGTACACAGTAAATGTTTTGTAAATTATTCTCCATAAGATACACCCAATTGCCTTGTCTTTTTTTCTTAATTTTAATTTGTTGTTAATTTACCGAGAATACACTATTCTCCTATTTATTAAATTAAATATCTGCTTAAAGTGGCATATTAAAAATTAAGCTTAGTTAAATCCCAATTTCCTGTGATCATTATATAAGTTGCTTATTGCTGCATTTCATATTAACTTGGTTCAATGGGTAAATTGTAATTAACACGAATGCTTAATGATCACTTTCCCATTCTGATATATCAGTAATGATGCTTACAGTTTAAAGTGCTTTGGGTTAATTACAAATGTTGATACTTTGCCTCTACTTCTGACTGACAGTACATTCTTTTACATAAGGATGTGATGTGTGCTCCAGAATTTCACACAAGGAAGGAGCCTGTAGACACTCACCAATCAACTTCTTATGCCCTGTCAATGCCTCAGTTCACCCCTGAGATTTCTAGAATCACAACTGATGCAGCATCTGGACACTTTAAAATAACAGTAAAGATCATATTGTTGGCTGCAATTGTAACAGTTCCTCGTGCACAAGGACTAGTTATTCTCTTTCCTTCCTTTCAATATTTGCTTGCTTTCATGTGTTTCTCTTGAGGTCCTACATAAACTAAATTTCCCATAAGATCATGCTTTGATTCTAAGGATAGCAAAGTCTCAAAGTGAATATTCTACAGAACAAAACATGAAGTAGGACCTGAGATACTGATGAACAAGTGTGGCATTCTCAACCATCTTAGGCTTCTCTTTCATCATGAGCCTTCTTCATTAACATACTAAAAACCCTCCCAAAGCTGGAGCATGCCTGTTCTCTGTTATTTCACAGATTTATCATTCATTTTCAGTATCCCTGTGACACAGACAAAGTTAAATTTTAAGCTTTCTAGTCTGCTATTTAGTATCCCATTGCCTTTTCAGTTTGTTCATTTAAGTGCAGAACCCATGAAAATTAAGTTATTGCATTTGACTTACATGTATTAGTTGACCTGTATATCAAATATGTACGTCTGCATTTTGAATTATTAGTCATAATGATTTTAAAACTAGATAGTCACTACTACCTATAACAGAAACTAAGAATACAGTTGATCTTTTACTGTATTATGTGTTATGACATGTATAGCCAAAATGTAAATAACTTTTGGCATGCCTTTGATAGCAGGTTAGAAAATATAATTTTTACAGACCAATTTCAGGTAAGACCTATAAATCCAGCACAAATTGGTGGTTACTTTAAGAAAAGAAGTTTACAAATTTTCTAAACCAGAGGCTGACATGATCTGACTTTAAAATTGTCTAGAATACATTTTGGTCAAAAACCAACTCAAGTAAAAAATGAATATAGTCTTACTGTAAACTATTCTTTGTCATCAGTACCTACAGTAAATATTTGACAATAACTGTGGACTAAATAAGGGAAATATTACCACATCTAGGATTGAAAACACAAGTTAAGTTATTCCATTTCACAATCAGAGTACAAAGTAAAAAAAAAAAATTGATGCCTTCACAAGCACACTGCAGAATAGAAGCAAATTCTATCATATCTTTGTCGGGGACATGACTATACCTTTGGTATGAATTCTAAAGTGATATTAAATTATGATTTATTTCTGATTTAAAAAAATAAAAGTATAAAAATCTCTTAGAAGTTGGAAATTGATGTTTTTATAAAGCAATTGGCAAATAAAAGTGGAACATTTGTTTATTGTTAAAATAATTGTTCTGTCATAAATATCACTTCACTTCATTTTTTAATAAAGATACTCATTTCACTTATACTTAGTACATTTCAAGGAATGCAATTAAAAACTGATGAGTAACTGGCTCAGACTGTCCTAAAAATGTGAAAACGTTTATTTTCTTCAGAGTTCAAATTTGTACGTGTTTCTTATTAAATTGATTGGGGTTTCTTTAAAAATCTCAGGCAGTTTGTTGTTTCCTTTAGCTTTCCCTTCTTGTACCACAAATGACTCACTCCTATTAGACCAAAGTCTCTGTTAAGAAATCTACTTCAGGGCTGTCGAGAGGTCTCAGTGGTTAAGAGCACTGACTGCTCTTTCAGAGAACCCAGGTCCAATTCCCAGAATCCAAATGGCAGCTCACAGCTGTCTTTAAATCCTGTTCCAGGGGATCCAGCACCCTCACACTGACTATGCATGCAAGCAAAACATTGATGTACATAAAATGCAAATAAATAAATTACTTTTAAAAAGAAATCTATTTTGTTGCTTACCTCCAGCTCAATTTTTATGGAAGTTTTCTGTCACTTTTTTTTTGTTTGCATTGTTTGAATCTATTTAACTTGAGAATTTTGTCACAAGAGCAGTAACTTATCCATCCACGAGTAACCTTTCTTTGTGTTACTTTCTTAGAGCTCTGAAATGTGCTATTTTGAATTCTGAAATGTTATAAACCACCAGATTGCTAATTGCCTTGGATGCTGTGAAAAATAATTACTCTACATTATTTTTGATATTTAATTGACAGTGTAATGCATTTAACTAAAGACCTGCAATAAACTATTTCTAATTACTGGGGGTGGTGGAGTGGAAAAGTAGGCTGTAAAACTTTACAAGGGAAATAATGTTTCTCTATTATCTTCAAAGCCCTTGGTGAATTGACTTTCAGAGACACAAAATTCCAAAAAATAGAAAGCTCTGGGAAGCTTCGAGGAGTTTGGGGGCATTTCTATTTACTGTGAAACTGGGCTTTATTTTAGAATTATTGTTTTTAATAAATTGGGCTGTGGTGGAAATCAGCTACTAAGTTTATGATATTTTTGTGAATTTTTTCTTCAGTTTTCAAACTTTTGAAAGAAAAATGGCACTAGTCTATCCCTGGTCTTTGTTCTGCATATTTTGCTTCTGAAAGATATTTAATTGAATCTTGTTCAAATTTTATTTGTCATGGCCATATAGATCATAATGGTGTTTTGGTTAAGGATGGACTGTATATATAAAGGTGGTTCTATAAGATGACAAAGAAGACAACATAGACATCTTAACATCATATGTAGTACATTCCTCATATATATATATATATATATATATATATATATATATATATATATATGGTAATGCTACTTTCAACAAACCTACTATGCCACAACCCATATACAGCACAAAACGCATATAATTATGCAGTTTTCAATGCATAAAAGTGAATGTTGATGGCTATTAAATATTTGCAAGTTTTATGAAACATATCCTTATTCTAGTAACCATATATATATATATATATATATATATATATATATATAATTTGCTATCAAACAGTACATATAGAGAGAAAGTTAATGTGTGTTGAATTTTCTTAAGAAATACTATGTCACATTATAATGGAGTAGACTCATGTATCTCTTGTTCATAGTTTCTTCAATCGGTCAAAGACCCATGCCTAATGACTATCGATCACATTGTGAGGTAGTCTTAAAACAATGAAGTTGTCTCCTGGCGCACTTCTCAAAATGTATCCCTGCTGCAAGTCTCACATGACCGTATGTGGTTTCTTTCAGGATCTGATTCTCTGTTTAGTTCCCAGGTAAAAAATGTTTTCAACTGACAACAGAAACTAACTCCTAGAACCTGGTGTGGGAAACTCCTTTTGTTTAGAAGAGGATGTATACAACGTGCACTTTGAAATGACGCACAGTTTACACTATGCAGTGGCTCTGGCATAATATTGCTAATAATTGGAAATTCATTATTTTCCCCTTCATGATGTCTAGTTAAAATAAAACATTTCTATCAGTATTTCATTAGATGTGGGAATTAAAACGTTTCATTTATATGTATTTTCCAGAGCATAACTATGAGAAGTGATGTGTTTCAGGGAATGTAAATTATTTTCAGAATTTCAGGAATTGAAAGGGGAAAAGCGGCAGGAGAAAATGCTGGGCTGGTGTGAAGCGATAGCCAGGAACCCTCACAGAATCCCAAACACCACACGGACACCAGAGACCGCTGGGGATGTGGCAGATACCTCTCACACCTCCGCGCTGGTGAGTGGAAAGTTACTTTACCTCCAAGTAGCTCGTACATAGACAGGATGCTAAAGATGATGGTGAGTGAGATATGGACATGCTAAACGAGCATTCTTGTTTGCAACAGCATATACCTTTATAGTAGATGCTAATAGATTCACTTTAGTTCATAAAATTATATATCCTAGTATTGCTATAAATTAAAGAATCTCATATGCTAAATTTAATCAAGTTGAGCAGCTATTTGTTTTACTTTGTGTTCTACGGAATCACTGTAGATATTGGGGTGACCACAAGAAATGGTTGTTGGGTTCAGCACTGTGTAATGAAAATCATGGGAGGAAAAACATGTGAAGTAAACATTAGGTAAACAAATGTAAGCAAAGAATTGAATTAGACTCTTTTTGCATATTTTTTAAAATATCTGATTAAAATAATAATTTTCTGTAAAAATAACTTGAAGACCGAATTAGTAATGTTCCCCTTGTAAGCTTTGCTTTTGTCTGTAGTATAATAATAGCTTTTAGCTAACCAACATTTTCCAATGACTAGAAAAAGATAATTCATTAACAAAAGGGGTTTTAAATATCCCCTTTTAAAGACTTTGGCTATGACCTCTTCATTTTAATTTAAATATGGGAAATTTCATTTGATCAAATTTAAATCATTAGCTCCATACTGATTGGTTTACCTTTTGTAAAGAATATACCTGTTAGTTGATGAACATAGAATTGAATATGATTGAAAATTTTAGATATTTTCCTTTTTATTTTGGATTTGAATTTTGAAATTACTTTACCAGCATAGTCTGCTTGAAGTGTTGTAACAAAATGTCATGAATTCATGATTTCATGATATATGAGCAATAGCAACTCCCAGTAATGAAAGCTTCAAAGACAAAAATACTGCTGGATTCGAATCTGATGAGTCTTTTTTTGTTTGTTTGCTTCTAAAAATTATGAAATGTGCCTCCCCTCGTGGAAGGTGGAAGCCAGTTCTCTCAGGCCCTATCTATGGACACTGATCCCATAGATGGGAGTGTCATCTTTGATCACCTGCCTAAGGCTCCGCCTCCTGGGCTTAGTATTTCAGCACATTGACTTGGAGAGAATGCAAACAGTCAGATAGTAGCATTACTGTAGAAATGATGATCCTTAATAAATATTAGTGAACGCTGTCCAGAGTAACCATCTCAAGCATAGCAAGAGGCTGCCGGACTAATGTTTCAATTTCTTTGTTGTGTCTTGTCACCAGAAGGGCTGAGGCTATGGAGGGATGTCTGCAACAGACACTTACAACTGTGGGAAATCAATACTATGAAATTATCACCAGCATCTCTCATCTCATCATCTCATTCTCATTTTTTAATCCCTTTTCTTTCTTAATTTTATTGATATATATAGTGTTTGGGCCAAATTCACACTGAAGGCTGATACAATCAAAATACACAGGATTTCTATACAAAGCTGGATTTTTATCATGTATAATGGATACAAGCCTAAATTTAAAAAAAAAAAAAGTGCTTTCTGTATTGTCCTTAAAGTGGCTTTGAGTATTTAACCTCTATTTTGCAGACTCATAAATCAAACCCATAGAAAATCTTGAGCAAGCTCTTATAATAGCTTTCTTGTTGTCTCCAATCATCTTAACACTGGCTTCATTTCATAGATGAACACAGTGGCTCAAGCTTATGAATGAACTTCTGTAGCTAGTAGGCAATGTAAAGGTTACAGAAGTCCAGCCCTCCTAGACAAGACTTTCCTACTGGACTATCATTTTACTTTTAGATGTCATTTTCATCCCACTCAGACAGTCTTAGAAAAAAAGAAAAATATGTCCAATTAACAATATAATCAAGAAGGTAAATGTATACTATATCAGGCAATAACCTCTACACAATAATACATTATGATCCAATCCACTTCAAATATATAAAAAATATTTCTTTCTGTGAGAGCATGCCATATCTTGTGTTGTTGATCCCACCTGTTTTTGGATGCAGCATCATAAGGAAATATGAAAACTAATCTACTGTGCATGTTAGCCACTATGGATCAGCTTTGAAAACATGAACTTATTTTCAATGGCTGCCTTAATGCCAGAACTCAATTAAATTGTGACAAAATATGGTGAGTGTCTCCATATGTGATCAGGAAAATGAAACAGAACAGTCAGTTCACCTCTACCATAGCCCATCACTCCAGTCAAGTAATATTCACACTTTCACACCATGCTCCATTATGTCACAGAAGAATAAGGCTAAGTTCTAGATTAATAGCTCAGAATTCTTCCAAACTCAGGATTCATATAAAGTTTAAGACCTTTAATTATTCATTGTCACCATCAAATAGTGAGGACAATGTTGATCATCACCAAATTATTTGCACTTGGCAACTCACTCCAATTTATGTACAAATTTATGTCCAAATTATGTAAGACTAAAATGCACTTCCCATCTCAAAGAGATCATAGAACCAAGATTGATTTCAAGTATTTTAAGCCTGATATTTCTGGAATCTAGCCATTTTTCCTGACTATGCTTTCATGAAATCTTATTAGAGTTTTGATCTGTGTGTTTCCCAATAGCCTCAATGCCTAAGAAAAATGTCATTCTTAAATGCCCTTCCTCCTCTTCTTCGACTTTTCTCTTATATTGAAAAGTAGATGGAAGGATTAATCCTTAACACAACCATTGTCCAGAAATGCTTCATTTAGCTAAGAAGTTTTACTGGGTGCTTGACTGTCAATCATTTCTATTTGCTTTGACTTGCTTTATTTAAAATCTTTATTATGCCTTTTTGTTTGAGTTACTCAGTGCATTGCTGTTAAATTCAGTCAATATGATGGCCCATAGAATGTGGTTGGGAAGAAGTCACTTATTTTGTTCATTAAACTCTGGAATCTTCTGAATTCTTTCCATTCCTATGCACATCTACATCCTACTAGCCAGTTAATTTCTGACCTGATAGTTCTTTTGTAACACGTTTCATATAGTGAGTAAAAATTACCATGTATCATAAGGTATTACTGTCCAGTCAATACATATTAGCATCAGAGATACATTCTCAGCTGCGTTGGCTAGTTTTATGTCAACTTAACTCAAATTAAAGTCATCTGAAAGAAGAGCAAGCCTCAATTAAGGACAATTGTGATGCTTGGACTATCAGAGAGGTCCCTGAGAGTACAACCACAATACACACCTGGTACTTGAGCTAGAAGGTTGGAGTCCATTCCCTATGATGAGATGCCATGCTCTGTCTTAATGCATGGGAGAGGGGCCAGACCTTGCCTCAACTTAATGAGGCAGACTGCATTGACTCCTCATGGGAGCCATTACCCACGAGGAGGAGTGGACTGTGGGTGGGCTAGTGGAGAGGTGAGGATGGATAGTAGAATGTGAGGGAGAATGGGAAGAGGTGAGGGGATGGGAAAGGAGAAGTGGGAGGGAGAAATATGGATGTAACGAAATTTTTTTTAGTGGAAAAAAAGAAAATTCCTTCATAAGATCTGGCTACAGGCAAGTCTGTAGGACATTTTCTTAATTAGTGAATGATCTAGAAGGGCCCAGCCCATAGTAGGTGGTGCCATCCCTGGGCTTGTAGTACTGGGTTCTATAAGAAAGCAGGCTGACACAGACACAGACCCAAAGCTGCAGAATCTCCACAACACAGGGCAACAATAGGACACTCAGAAAAAGTCCCAGTGAGGACACAGCGTCTACAGTGCAATAGAAACCAGAGTTCTCAAACCAGAATAAAGACACTTTCAACAAACACTTGTAAGTAATGATTTGGAAGGAGGCGTCTACGGTGTAACTTACTGTATCACACTACAGCTTCCATGGCAAGATATTTTTTAACTTTTTCTTTTTTTTGTTTCCTTTTTCTTTTAAATTTTGTTTTGTTTTGGGGTATCGGTGCAGAGGGCAGATGTGAAGGGAGGAAGAAATGAAAGGGATCAAGATATATGATATAAAAGACACATAGAATAAACAAACAAACAACAAACAAAAGCAGGCTGAGCAAGCCAGTAAGCAGTACCCTCCATGACTTCTGCATCAGCTCCTGCCTCTAGGTTCCTGCCCTGTTTGAGTTCTTGTCCTGACTTCTTTTAATGACACAATATGAAAGTGTAAATCAAATAAACCGTTTCCTCCCCAACTTGATGTTTTGTCATGATATTTCATATCAGCAACAGAACACTGACTAAGGCACCAGCTCAAATAGAAATTTTGTCAAAACACCATACAATTAATTAGTCCATTACCTTTGAGATCAGTGTCTCTATCATCTATGGCCTAGTCATTAAGGAAATTAACTTTTGGTGTATATTATGTAGCATGGATTTGGTCACCAATACAGTTATTTTAGGTAGTATTAAGGCTGCAGTCTAGTTAGAAAAAAATTACAAAAGCATAATCATACCAAAAACATACAAAAAGTTATTGAAACTGATATTACAATACTGAAAATTTCAGGCATATATAAACTTGGCAACTACAAGAAGTAGAATCAACTCACATGGAAGATGAAGAAAGATTGAAGTTAAAGAGCAACCAAGAAGTCTGGAGGAGACACCCTCATATCTGTCTTTCCAAACCTCTATGGGGTGGGAGATGGGGATCCTTCAAGTTCAGAGAAACGTCATAAGCACCTTGTACCAAGATGTTAGAAGGAAATGCACTTCTCTGTCCTTATATATTAAGAGAGGAGAGAATATGATGCTCCAATAAAGACACTTCAGGCAATATGAAAACCCTTAGAAACTGGACCCCACTTTATTTGTTGATTTAATAAATCATCAGTTACACCAATAGAAGTAGTACAGACATGAAGGAATGAGTTGTTTCTCATCTTGACATCTAGATAACATTAGCACTAGCAACAGAGTACTTTCCAGAAATGCTAGTGACAAGGAGGACAGCTATTTGAAGTCTTCCTCCCCTGGCATCATGAGGTAAAATATAAAATGAATTTAGAGCTGAGAGATATGAGTTTAATAATCCATATGGAGAGATAAGTGTGGGAGCTTTAATAAGCTCAGAAATTCCAAAGCCTTGTCTCCATAAATGTTTTCTTTTATTCATGACTCGGTTTGTTATAGCTAATTTGACTCACCACTATCAACTAAAAATTCGTCTTTCATATTCTTTTCATGCCATGCTGCAACAGTGGTGAAAATATAGCATTGTTAAAGAAGAGATGCAGTATATGTAGTTTAGGATATTTGAGGAAGTATGAACATAATGCAGATTTCTTCTATCCTGATGCTTTGAATGGAAATAATTGACACACACAAATATATGTGAGGAAATGTTTCCAGGCATAACTCTGCAACTTGGGAAACTCAATATATTTCATCAGTGTGTATCATAAATACATTTCTTCTTTTGGAAGTGAACATTTTGACCTTTCTATTTTATAAAATTAAGATTTTTGGTATTAGTTCTCTGCTGTCATATAGAGTATTTGAATTTTGGTGAAAATTATCCCTCACATAAAGATGATTGTAATAATGTTTGGTTATTACACCACAGGAACTTTTCTAAGCATTTTACACAATTGTTGTTTTTAACATTCACAAAAAATGATGAGGTGGAAACGATAAGCATTGTTATGGATAGAGAAACTAAAATACATAGAAATTTATGAACCTATCAAAGTTGCTCTATGTAATAACAATTGGAGTTGAGTTTCAAATAAAGCTTGCATTCTCAATGTAGAAAGCCATTCTATCATGTTTCTTTCAGCTTGCAAGAAGTACATAGTACTTATTTAAATTGTTAATATTTTCTTTGAAAGAACACTACAGCCTCTCTTTGAGGGACTATTGTCAGTTAGTGCTTGTTGGGGGAGAGGTATCACTTTCCCCAGTGGTGTAGCCAATGATAAGTTACCCTTGCTTTAGTAAATAATGTTGCTTATTCACAGTCCAGATGGAGCAAGAAATTCTAATTAAACTCAAAGGTCACACCCAAAGATAAAAAATACATGAAAATGGAAGAAGGACTTGTTCAGAAGGAGGGGGGTGAGAAGGGAAAGGGATTGAAATAACCTAAAATCCATTATATAAATATATGTGAGTGTCAAACATTGCAAAGAAGACTTCAAATGAGAAAATAAGTCATTACGGTGTGGCACAAAGATATGCAGGATGTTTTTTTTTTTAATTTCTGTATGTGTCTATTAAAGTATTCCATGCTCTGTATTGGTTGACATATGAATATTGAAAATTTTGTAGCCACTTTCAACTTTGTATTTTCAGCAACTGCCATGATTGAAAAAGACATGTTTTTCTTTTTTGATCTATAAAACAGTAACATTACCTGCTTTCAAAATTCAGAGACTATTAATTAAGCTTGATCATTTTCAACATGAATAAGAAACTTGAAGGACTTTGGAGATTGTATTTATCAGATAAATCACCTCATAAATTCACTGTGAGGCAGAGGAGAGATTCATCTTGTATGGCAGACAAGAAGGAGATGCCTTCAAATTTATTGTGACACAATTTCACTTGTTAAAAACAAAGGTGCCATATACCAACTATACCCTTTAGCAATTTAGTGAACCAAGTCAGAATTCTAATACTAAATTTAAAAACAAGAGTGTACATCAAAAGGATCAGGAATAAGAAAGTGAGGAGTGAAGTTGAAAAGAAATCTAAGGAATTCAATGCAGGAAGATTAAAAACTGTCACTTCAGATGGTCGGCAATGACTCCAGAGAAAATGACTCTCCTCTAATCAATGATTATTCTTTGAGTTATAAATAAATTGTCATTAGAAAAAAGAAGAAAGTGTCAGGCCAGGATAGAGATGACTTGATGCTTCTAAACATGTTTTCATCAGCTCAGGTCACATTTTCTATTTTACTATGGACAGATGGCTCCTGGATTACAGTGGTGTTGTTTTCTTATATACCAATCATAAATTTAAAATGTTAAAGCAAAATGCATTTAATACACTTACTAGGTGACCAACATAGTTTAGCACTGTGGTACACTGGTGGATGGTCATGTTTTAGCTGACTGGATGCTGGGCCTGACTACTAGTGTCTTGCATCAAAAAAAAAAAAAAAAATATATATATATATATATATATATATATATATATAATTATTAGGAGATTTCTTTTAGTGCTTATTACTGCCACACCATCAAAAACTTGGATAATTTTCAACAAATTCATCACAAGAGGTTCATGATGGGATACACTGTTCTAGAAAAGACTGAACAGGAAAGATTAGAAAGATGTTCTCAAGGAGAGTCAGGAATAATGTCTTATATCTGTAACGCCAGCCTTGGGAGGCTGAGACAGGAGAATTGCAAGTTTAGAATGCATACTGAGATCTAGTCTCAAAAATAGGAGAAACGTGTAATTATGAGTTTTCAGTGCAATTCAACTAAAAACAATATTATGTATTGTTTCTTCAGTCTAATGTTCTCCCAACTGATTTATTTCGGCTTCATGTATTGTTTCTTAAGTTTATAATTTTCAAAGTAATTTTCATATTTTTCCAGGCAAGAATTTGGTATTCATGTTTGCATATACAAAAGAAAGAAAATGCCTCATAAAAATCAAGTAACTAGTCTTAGTAGTCAGTTAGAAAGGAATATTGATGAATTTTGGTTTTGTCTACTTTTCAAATACAAGAATGGGCATTCTTCTCTTCTAGAGTACTACATTAGGAAAACTGTCTACAATTTAATCTCCAAGGAAATAAGTACCCTCTTCTGGACTCTGTGGGCATTGCATATACATATTAACACACACACATGCAAACACACAATTAAAATGAAACAGATATTTATTTAAAAAACAAGGTTTCTTCTAGTTCCTTAAAATAAGGTTTACCATACCAATAATACAAGTTTTAAAATAAAATTTTCAGTTGTAGCACCTAATGTGCTCTTATACAGCATACAAAGTATTTTTAATAACATAAACTGTCAAAAAAAGATCCAAAATTAATTTTGTCACAGATTTTTATTTTTAAAATAGAACAGACATTTAGAAGTTACAGTCTTATACTTAAACACTGATGATCAATTAAAAATAAAAATTAAACAGGCATTGTTGGCACATGCCTTTAATCCCAGCACTGAGGAGACAGAGGCAGGCACATCTGTGTGAGTTCAAGGCCAGCGTGATCTACAGAGCTAGTTCCAGGACAGGCTCTAAAACATCACAGAGAAACCCTGTCTCAAAAAAAACCAAACAGCAACAACAATAACGGTAGCTTGTTGTTTTCCACCAGTCTGCCCACTGCCAATCTGGGCCCACAGCCGCACCAGCCCCAAATAACACTCAGAGACTCTGTATTTGATACAATCCTGTTGGCCAGTTACCATTATTGCTTATGGGCTAGCTCTGTCTTAATTATTAACCCATTTTTACTATTCTAAGTATTTCCACGTGGCTCATCTTACCGAAGAGTGGCAGCCCGGGCATCTTGATTCCTCTAGGCTCTACATCCTGACTCCTCCTAACTACTTCCTCCTTCCTCCTTGTCACCTAGCCCTGCCTATCTTGCTTTTCCATTGGCCCAACAGTGTTTTATTGTTTAACCAGTATGAGAAACATATTTACAGAATAACATCTCCCATCAAATAACAACAAAAAAGAAATAAAAATTAAATGATTTTTATTTAACACATTTTTGAAGTAAAAATAGATTTTGTATTTTTAAAAAAACATTCATTTTCTTTTAATTGAATGCATATGTGAGATTGTACCTGAGTTTAGATGACTGGAGACCAGAGGAGAATAAAAGATTTCTTGCAGGTGGAATTACAGGAGATTGTGAGCTGCACCAAATGGAACAGAACTTATGTCTACTGTAAGAGTGTAAGGTGCTTTTAACTATTGGGCCATATCTCTAGCCTCATAGCTTACTTTTTAATTAAGAAACAGTCCCATTCTTTGCTGTTATCATTGTATTTACGACTCATAAGCTATTATTTTTCTTTTATTGAAAATGGATTCTTTCATATATATTCCCTCCTTCTACATCTCCCACTTGTCTCCCACCTCTCCTCCCACCCAGATCCATACCCTTTTTGTCTCTCATTAGAAAAGATTAAGCTTCTCAGAGCTAATAAGTATAACAAAATAAAATATAATAAAAACAAAACAAAAACTTTCACATCAAATTTGGACAAGACAAACCAACAGAAGGAATAGAGCCCAAGGGAAGGCACAGGAAACAGAGACCCACTCATATGAACTCAGGAGTCCCATAAAACCCTAAACTAGAAGCCATGATACATATGCAGAGAACCTGGTGACGATCAGTATAGGCCCTGTGCTTTCTGCTATAGTGTCCCTGCGTTCACAAGAACTTTGATCATGTTGATTCAAAAGGCACTGCTTTCCTGGTTCCTTCCTCCTCCTGGATTTTACACTCTTTGCAGCCCCACTTCTGTAGTGAGGGCTTCAATAGAGATATTCTGGTTGTGACTCTGGTCCCCCATTTTTGGCAATTTCATCAAATGGCCTTCATATATGTATATATTTTAGGAAGTTTTTATTCTTTTGTGTTTATATACTGTCCTTCAAACATCCCTTGATTTTAGCTCTCTCATCATACTCCTTCCCTATACTCACTTCCCTCTATTATCTACTTGATTCTCCTCACACACACACACACACATACACACACACACACACACACACACACACACACACACTCAATACAACCTGCTAGTCTATATAGTGTTACTTATGTGAATGTTTTCTGAGGTTACCATTCAAAATTGAACAACCAATAACTCTGAATTTTGATTGGTTGTGATTTTAGGTTCTATTTGTCCCAAATAAATGATTTTATATGGGAACTGAGGATTACTACCCTTATCTGGGAGTATACAGACAAGAATTTAGATCGTGCTAGTTTCATAAACTGGTATTCTGTGTTTTTCTCCAGTATCCATGACCTTTCCACCTCTGGGTATTTAGTTATATTTCCAGTTCCATGCATGTGTGTTTTATTGTTGAATAGATCTTAAGTCCTTTTAGAGAGATATTGGTATGCATACCACTAATGCAACCTTTGGTTATCCTCATGTGCTGGTAATTGTGGTTAATATCTAAGGAGGACTTTGGTTTCCTGTGTCCATTACAATATTGCATGGTACCTTCAGGTACCATGTAAAATTTGTCTTCAGAGAGGCATCATATCTGTTTCAACTAAGGGATTTCTGTGCCCTGTTTTTGAAGTGCACATCTCTTTAGCAATGGGGACTTATTTCTCACCTTTGGGAAATAATAAAGGGCAAAGAAATAGCCTCTATGTTTTGAGGTTCTCTTGGACAATCCTGACCAAGAAATTAAATTAGAAGACTTCTATGTCTGGTGTTAGGGGATTTGTTTCATAGGATTTTGGGAGGGGGGTTGGTTGGTTCTTGGAGGGAGAATTACCAGATCAAGTGAGAAATTTTCATTTCAACTATAAATGTAAATTTATACAGACTTATAGGGAATTCTGAGGTCAAACTTAAGGTTATAATTCCTTATGGCACTTTACATATCCTTACTATTATTTTACCTTCCCCCTCCGTCTTTGGCATTTTTCCCTTATTCTTTATAAATTAAAGCTCTCCCTTTCCCATTTCCTCATTTAGAGTTCTCACATCCTACAATTCCTCTCTCTTTACCCACACACTTACCTACCCCAATAATTGTCTCATTTCCCTTTCTGAATTTCTACAATTATTCTAGTTTATGAATTCACAATAATCTAATTAGTTGCACATAGTTCATCCCTTGATAGATAGTAATATTAGAAAACATAAAATGTAATGAAAATCTTAAGATGGCCAAGATAGTCAAGCACAGAATTTACTATGCAAAGATGAGAAAAAACATACTCATTTTACTGAATTTTGTAAAATGAGATGAGTAGATATTGTATTCTATTAGAAATAGTCATCTGCAAATCTGGATTAAAGTGGCTGACAGTAACAATTAACAAATGTGTTTAAATATGTTCCTTTTATTCATAACATTCAGCAATTGGAACTGGTTCAGCTGAGTATAGTCAACTTAATCTATTATTGATACCTAATTCTTTTGATTAATTACACTAAATTATGTATAATTTATATTACACATGTCAATATGTGTAATATTACACATGACAATATGACAGTAAAATATGCATGCAGAGGAGTTAACAAATGATGAAAAGTAAGATCTATCAGTGGTATGGAGATGAAGTTAGTTCTATAAATAATAGTGCTCTCTGACCCAGACTGACAGCTGGGGAACGAACATAGAACTGCACTAGGCCCTCTGAATGTGGATGACAGTAGATGGTTTGGGCAGTTTGTGGGGACACTTGCAGTGGGACCCAATTTATCCCTAGTGCATGAACTAGCATTTTGGAACCCATTCCCTATGGAGGGACACCTTGATCAGCCTAGGCACAGTTCTAAATCAGATACCATAAGGATTGTACACTACTGTCAGTCTGACAGGATTTATGGATCTCTTAGAAGACATCCTTATGAGCACATGTAATAGAGGATTTCTGGAGAGGCATAACTGAGGAAGGAAGGCCCAGCATCCCATGACTGGGTACCCAATCTGAGTAAAAGGTAGTGAAGAAGAAAGCTAGCTGACTGCCTGCCTTCCCTTTTCTATGTTTCTTGGTCTTTCAAGATATCAGAAAGCAGCTTTATTCTTCTGCTGCCATAAGTATGAGTCATGCCTATGGTCACGCCTCTCCCTCCACAATGGTATTTGTCCCCATGAATCATCAGCCAGAACAAACTCTTCCTCCCTGAAGTTACTTCTTATCAGATTCTTGGTCACAATATTAAGGAGCATATCTAGCATATCTACAACAGGCTTCAAATATTCCTTCCCCCCACTTATCTTTCTATGGCTAGCTCCTTCACCAAAATTCAGTGTATGTACCTTGATAACTTTCACTAGATAAGTTTCTAGCTTTGTACCCAACTGTGCCTCACTTGTTTACCCTCCTTATCAATACTGATTTTCTATTGTGTTCACAGACTCATCCTTATCAAAAGATATTCATAGAGGTATGAGTGTATATTTCTTTATTTTCCATTTCCCCACCAGGATAAAATTTAAAAAGGTAGAAGAAGATTTGTTGCATTTACCTGTGTAATCTCAATATTTGGAGGAAAATGGGAATCTAATAAAATTTGTGGAATTAATAATCAACTTCAGCAGCGAGCAAGAACTGAGCAGAGCCATGATTATTTTCTGTTTATAAAGCTCCACTAAATTCACTCACCTCATTGGAAATGCTATCTGCCTTAAGATATGGAAGAATTAAATTTGGAGTTCATGGCTAAACTACACAGTGAAATACTGTAGATTGTATTATCAATGCACAACATAACAAAAAAAAGTTCTTTCAACAAATCATATTTACAAGGTATGATTTTTCCAAAGACACCTACCTTACTGTCTTCACAATTATTAATGTCTTTTAGTCATACATCTGCCTATATTAAAAGAAACAGTGCTTTCCCACAATCTGATCCTGGCCCCTGAAAAGCAAATAAAAGGGAAACAGAAAGGGGAGTGTGAGGATGTGAAATTTCTCATTAGACCTGTTGATCTATTTTCAACAGTCTCACACTTATTTCATTTTTAAACTGTAGCATTTGACATTCTGAAAATAAATGAGGTTGGAGCAAATAGCTTTTCCAGATTTCCTTTTAACTCATTTTTTTCTTTTCCCTTTTAATTGTTATTTAATCATGCATTAGTTATTTTTTTCTTCATCATCACAAACCCTTTATTGAATACTGCTAAAGGCAATGGCGAATGATACCATATTTATCAGAGCAGTTATTCAAAGCAAATGAGTGCGGAAAATTAAATAAAAGACATGATTTTTACAAAAGGTTTGCTTCTTGTTAAGGAAGAACCATTGAAAATATATTCTAATGGTTGTTATGGGAACAGGTTGAATTGGAGACCATAAAGGGGAGATTGATGTCTCAAATATTACACAGTGAGGAAAATTGCATTTGCTGTGCAGCTTAAAGTAGCATATTAACTTTAATTGTATAGTTACTGAACAATGTCAAAACATGATTATTCACAATAGTAATAATTGATCTAAAATGTTTGTCACGTGAAAAATTATTTTCTCTAAGGAATGAAGTCACAGGATCATTTTCACAGCTCTTCTTTATCAAAACATGTCACAGCTGTCTTCTCAATTTAGATACAAATTAAATTGTGAGCAACTCAGAACAAATGTCTGACTCTTGGTAGCTAATCTCTTTTATGTATACAGCATTTGGAAGACTTGGTTTAGGAGTATTTCATTATCTAAGGACCAATAGGCAGAGTGCAATCAGTGAACCTGAAAGGAAGATGTTCACCTATAAGTGTGGAACTGAAGGTCATTTGCTCAATCTACTGACAGATGGCATGAATGGCAGAGATTCCTCCTTTGCCCTTGACCTGAGATAATGTGCTTAGCTTTACAGGCAAAGACGAGGCAGGGATAACTAACTTGATAGCTTTGTTTTTATCTCACACTAAAAAAAAAAAATACATACGTGAAAATAAGTGGGACCAAGTTTTGAAAAAAGATTGCAGAATCTAGGGCTATTGTTATATAGCCATCACCATCAAAAGTTGAGTGAAATAAATAAAATGTTGTTCTCATATAAATTAATGAACAATAATAAAGTTGAGATATGGTATACTAAAGTTTAGAATTGTCTGAGAAGATGTTGTGGTAACTCTGAACTCACCATTTCAATTTTGATTCTCCAAACATGGAAACAGAGAGAAGAGTTAGGAAATCTCAGATCCTTAGAGGGACCCCAAATTCTCCATCTTCCCCACCCTAGCTCTTTCATAGAGAATATTTTAGCCTAGCTGAATCAGTAAGCCTTGAGTTCAGTGAGAAAGTATGTCTCATAAAATGAACATGGAGAGTTGCCACAGAAATAAATTTCATGTCATCATGTAAATTCATACACATGTGCATGTCCACCCACATGTCCATGAGTATACCCACACAGCAAGCCCCACACAGTACTTTAGTTTATTCATTTAGACACTATCTATTCATAATTAGCTAAGTCCCAAACAATGTAGTATGCAACAAATATTCAATATTTATTTTAATTGGTATTGTTCATAACTGGGTTTCATAATGTTTTTGTACTCATACATAATGTACTGTGGCAATGTACCCCCAAGTTCCCTTCTCCTTTCTCACTCCTCTCTTCGCTTAGTTCTTTTCATTCTCCTACACAGCTTTGTTTCCACTTTAATTCCATATACACACAAGTTACTTATATGTTATAAAAACCGAGGTCCATAAGTGAGAAAAATGCTAATTTTGTCCTTTTTTTAGTATGACTAAAATTTTCCAGAACAAATAATTTCCCATTGTATTTACTTTCTTACCAGGAAAATATTTTTGTTTTCTTTAGCCAAAAATAATTCTGTTGTTTAATATTAACTACTTTTGTAAGACATAATTCTTGTCTTCAAGGACTCTGAAAAAAGAAAACATACAAATGATGATTCAAGAATGAGATAAAGATGAAATGATGAGGTTTTGCATGTTTAGAGCCCCCAGAAAAGCAATTAAGTCAGCTGTGGGGTTCATGTGCTCCTTGACACTAAAGACAAGTGATGACATATGGATCTGGTGATGGGCAGGACCCTGTGGTTTGGCACAAGCCATTTGTATATCCAAAATGAACTTGGGTGCTAAATCCTGTACACAGTGAAAGACATCTTTCCATTTTCTGTTGTAATATAAAAGAACTCCAGGAACTAAATAGTAGAAATATTCTAATACTTTCAACAGATAACAAAGTTTGAATTTTTCCAGTCATCATTTTATGTGTAGTCTTATAATATGAAACCTCAACCAGTGCTTCTAACATTGTATTGTTTCTGGGAACAAATAATAGAGCTACTGGGTTGAACAGTGACAATGACAATGTGTTAAATTACGTTGTGAAATACAATGAGTAAAATGGATTTTTGGCAGTCTGCAATAGCTCAGTGGGTAAAGGGCTTGCCTTCTGAGCATGGTGACCTAAATTTAATTCCAGGAAACCACAGTCTTAAAAAAAAGCGAGGTGTTATAGCATGTGCTTATAATCCCAATGTTGAGGGTGGAAGCAGGTGGCCCTATCAGGTACTTGTCAAATGCCTGGCTAGTGATACACTCTAAGCTAGAAGACAGGTGTTTATCACCTAAACAACACTAGTTAATGTTGTTCTCTGGCCTCCACATGGACATATACACATGAATCTTAACACAAAAACAGGAGCACACAGTTATATATGAATGCATAAATAACAATTTAATAAATACATTATTTGGGAAGGAAAAATTCAAATTTATTTACATCTGCTTAATTAACATAGCAGAGTGGGAGAAACAATAAAAAATGCTTGAGTGTGCTGAGTGCATATTGTAACCATGAACACAAGAGAGTTTAGTAATTTATTTAGTCTTTGTTGTATTATTATGAAAGCTCACTGAGCCCTATTTTGTAAAGTGAAGGAATGTGTTATTACCTGCAAATACATCTGATGCTAGAGCCATTTTCTAAGAAACCTTTCTGTGCAAAAATAAAGAGGGAAAATACAACCAGAAAGGAACAAACATGTTTATCTTATTACTAGTATGTTTAATTCTAATTCTTAATGAATTCTAGTTATAATATATAATTCAATAAAGCTCCCTAAGTTATATTTTAGAGACATGTAACTCTCAAGTGTAGAGGTCACATAATCCATTTTAGAGGTAGGAAACTAAGTTCTGAACAACTAGGAATGTTATGATTGTTATATCAAAACAAATTTAAACTTGATAGCTAGCCCATTCCCACTGTTAGGAGTCCCACAAAAATACCAAGCTAGAAGCCATAATAGATACAGAGGACTGAATTCAGATGCTTGCAGGCCATGTGTTTGATGCTTCAGTGTCTGTGAGCCCATATATGCCTTGTTTAGTTGATTTAGTGGGCTATGTTTTTCTGATGTCCTCCATCCCCTCTGACCTCTGACTCCTACAGTCTTTCCTCTACCTCTTCCATAGGGTCCACCAAGCTCCAAGGAAGGGATTCAATGGAGACCTTCAATTTAGACTCACTCTCTGTATGTCTATTTGTCTCTGTACCCACACCCATCTGCTGCCAAAGAAAGCTTCTCTGATGACAACTGGACAAGGACAAGGCACCTACTCCAAGAAGCCTAGATTTATGTTCATGTTTGTTTTTTGTTTCACTGAGGCCTCTACTTTTCTGAAGGGAAACATTTGGGGCATGGATGTGGGGTATAAAGGATTTAGGGGATGTAGTTTGAAGAATTGAAGGGAGGAGAAACGGAATCTATTTTTAATTAATAAGATATAATTTCATATCAAAAAATTTGATAGGTAGATATATAGTTGGCACATAAGCCTGATACCGATGGTTAATTACGTCTAAGTAATAATCCATTATATTTCTGGAGTAAGTGGCAAATTATTTAATAGATCACATTTGTAGGAATAATTTGCTTCAACTGTTAATGAAATGTCCTCTAGCATGATATGATTGACATATGAAACAAATTCCTTGGGTTTAAAAGATAAAACTCACCTCTGGATTGATGACTTGTTAAATTATTTTTGTGTCCCCATAGTAATTGCAACTGTAATTATTAAGTGTAATAATATATGAGTTCAGCTTTGTGATTTCTCATTAAGAAACCCAGCAACTCAAACAAAGATTCTAGTGTTTAGACTCCTGGCTTCTGTGTGTCTGGTGCAGCCTACAGGAATAAAATTTAATTTAACATTCCAGTAATTCTTTAAAGATAAAATAGAGTTTTCACACTGCAGTTACTAACCTGTCAACTTGCATAGATACATTGTCATGCCAACCAAATTTTATTATACATATTGCAAGAAGGCTACAAACAAAAATTGCTTCTCTCATTTTCACTCTTGGATAATTTCACCTGTGAAATTAGAAATTCCAGCGATATTTAGTGGGCACAGCCCCTACAATGTTGCTATTTTTCTCGAATTGTATAAGCATTGTATTAGAGTAGCCATAAAGATGCCTGTGTATCCAGCACATGGGCTCATGTCTGTAACTGTTTTCTGTATAAGCATACCTGTCATCCATGTTACTTTACTGTGCTTTCTCAACCTGGCATTGTTTACAGATGGACATTCCAGTGGTATCTGTGCAGAGGAGAGGTCTGCTATGCCACTTTTCCAATAGAAAAATGCTCACTTCATGTCTCTTTAACACATTATGATAATTTTTATAGCACCCCAAACATTGTCATTAATATGAGATACCTTACTTAGCATGTTCTGCGATCCCTGATAGTGGTCTTATGAGTCTTTTAGGATGCTACACACCATGTCCCTATAAATCTTTGGGTTTCAACAGATTTACAATGACCCATTTCTACCTTAACAGTACTTCGCTCTCCTCACATCATCCTATAACCTGGCAATGTTCGTCCCTCCCACAGCCTTTATACATTAATTTTCTCATAGATGCATACTTAAACTTTGTAAATGACACTTTACAAAACACATTCTCTGCATAGTTTCCATATGACATGTTTAGTCATCTCTAGATTATTATTATACTGTATATATAGCTTTACATACAGTATAGCATATATAATTTAATTTAGGTTCATGATATAGTGTTGATATGTGTATTCACTGTAAAATGATACCACAGTCAAGCTAATTAATATATTCATAATTGCACAGTTATAAATTTGTGTGTGAGGTAGCAACAGAGAATCAATCATTGTAGCAAACTCCTCATGTTTAATAAAATTACCAACTATGGTCTCCATGAATCCATTAAATGCTCAAATTATATATGCCTCCTATTGAATATACACTGTTATCATCATTTCCAGTTACCCCTACTCCCAATCCCCAGCAGACACCATTCTGCTCTCCACTTTCACAATTAGCTCTGAGATTTCCCAAGGGACAAACAAGATCATGCTTGCATTCTAACTTGTGTTTGGAAAGGAATAAAGTGACTTTTACCCTAATTATATTCAAGCTTAGTGTGTCCCTCAAGCCATTTGTTTTTCCCTTAATAGTTGCCTCTGTGTATAACTGGTCATTTTCTAGGTGGTTGATTGAAGATGTGTATCTACACACTTTAGTTTCAAAGATACTAAAGGAATTTTGTGAAAATACACGAGAGACAAAATGGTAAAAGCAAATATAGAGTTCAGCAAACTTCAGAAATGTGAAAATAGAACTTCATTTATTTGTGTCATCAGGATATTTTTAGAGCTATGTCTACTGTGTACATGTAATAATTAGATAACAAGCTTACTAACAGTAACTTGATCATCATTTCTCTTAATGCCTGTAGAATTTATAATAATATCACCTTTTCCTTTCAGAAAAGGTAGGTGTTTCCAAAGTACAAATTTTATACTTAATCAGGTTTTTATTGTACCTTTGTTATTCTTAACAGCTCACTTGAGATAACATCTGAAATGCATTAATTTGAGCTATTAGAATGTACAGTTCTATGTTTTAGTGTGAATATATAATTGTACAACATTCAGCATATGGTAATTTTAATAAGCCTCAGCATTCCCCAAAGAAACATACCCATTAGCAAGTTCTGCCCAGCTCTCCCAAACAATAGTAGTTCTGTTTATATAGATAAATTCTATTCCAATTAATTGCTCTAAATTTTCTATTTTCAGACCTTTCATGTAAACAGAACACTTGAACACTGTGTCTTAATGGCTAAAGTCCCTGAGCGTATTTTGGAGATCCATATTGTAGCATGTGTTAGTAACTTACCTCATTTATTGTCAATATTATGTGAATGACTGCATACATTTCAGTTTTCCTTTAATCCCGTGAAATGAGTGATTTTACACTTCTGGGCATTGTTAGTATCATAGCTTTGAAAACTCAAATGTAACTTTTATATGAATATGCCTCCGTATTGCTACATATGACTTGATGTGACTAATAATATTGTTAGTCTAACTTAAGCTAGGTGACTTCCAAATGTTTTCACAGTGGACAAACTATTTTAAGTTTCTACCAAGAGCATGCACATTTTGATTTATTGATGTGTTCTCCAACAGTGTTACCTACTTCTTTGTTTATAGCTGCATGAATGGTCACTTCGGGAAATCTTATCATGATCTGAATATACATTTTCCTACAGCAGGCATTTTCTATGTGTTTATTGGCCATCCATATACCTTTCTCTCAGAAACATGTCTTCAACTGTTTTTTACCAGTGAGTTGTAAGAGTTCTGTTCCATTATAAACAGAAATCTCTCATTGCATCTAAGAATTGTAAGTTATTCCTCTTGGCGTGTGGGTTGTCTGTTCCCTTTATCTATCACGTTCTCCAAAGAAGAAAGAGCTTTACAGAGTTATCAACCTCCTGTTTTAATACATCTGCAATGTGTGCTATGTCACAAGGATTATTCCTATGCTTTCTCCTGAATTCAAAAGTCTTATCTCACATTTAGTTCACTGACATACTTTAATCATTCTGTCTGCATGTTATAAAGAAATCCAAATTCACTATTCTACATGTAGACATGCAGCCCAGGCACCTTGGTGCAATCTACCATTAATTAGAATGGCAATTGATTCAATCAATTTATCTGCATATATGCTTTATTTCAATTCTTCCCTTGATTTACTATTTTCTTTCTTCTGTTTTCTTTAGACTAAATTTGATATTTCTTTTCTAATTTCCTGAAGATGACTCACAGACAATTTTATAGATATGTTTTATAGATAAGATCAGACTTTTATGGGTTGATTCAAATAGTTTTGTACTTTTTTGAGACTTTTTACATGTATTTACTTAGCTGTATGTGCGCCTAAGTATATGTATGTGCATTATGTGCATGCAGGTGCCTACAGGGACCAGAAGAGAGCACTGAATCTGACTGACAGCAATGTTACATGTGGTTGTGAGCCAGATAATGAGGGTACTGAAAAACAAGCACAAGTTCTCTGGAAAACCAGAACATGATCTTTACCAGTGACCCATCTTTCTAGTGATCCCCCTCCCCCTCCCTGCACTCCCATTGAGTCTCTCTCTCTCTCTCTCTCTCTCTCTCTCTCTCTCTCTCTCTCTCTCTCTCTCTCTCTCTTTCTCTCTCTCTCTCTCTGAGGTCCCTTAGACTGCGCAGGCCATCTAACTGAGACCCATGTTCAGGGGGTCTGAGTCAGTCAAATGCTGGTTTCCCAGCTATCAATCTGCAGTTCTATTAGCTCCCCCTTGTTCAGGTCAGCTGTCTCTGTGGGTTTCTGTAGCCTGGTCTTGTCCTCCCTCTCTACATTGGGGTTCCAGTTTGGCTCAGTGTTTAGCTGTGGGTGTCTGCTTCTGTTTCCATCAACTACTAGATAAGGGCTCATGATGGTGGATAAGTTAATCATCAATCTAATTATCAGGGAAGGACATTTATGGTAGCCTTTACACTGTTGCTCAAATTGTTAGTTGGGGTCAGTCTTGTAGGTCTTTGAACATTTCTGTAGAGTCAGTTTTGTCTTCAAACCTATAATGGCTCCCTCTTTTATGGTCTCTCTCTCTCTCTCTCTCTCTCTCTCTCTCTCTCTCTCTCTCACTCTCTCTCTCTCTCTCTTTCTCATATATATTACACCTAGAACACACTTTGCTCTTCCTCCTTTCTTCCAAGTCTTTCTCCCTGAGTCCCCACCCTATCCACTTCTCCTCCATTTACCTTCAAAAATGGACAGACTTCCCAGGGATATCAAGTAAATATTGCATATGAAATTGCAGTAGAACTAGTTCACCTCCCATCACATAAGGCTGGATGAGGAAACCCAGCAAAGGATCCCAAAAGCAGACAAAAGAGTCAAAGACAGCCACAGCTCCCACTGTTAGGAGTCCCACAGAAGACCAAGGTGCACGACTGTAACATGCAAGCAGAGGGCTTGGGTCAGTCCCATGAAGGCTCCCTGGTTACCAGTTCAGTCTCTGTGACTCCCTATAAGCCCATGGTAGTTGATTCTGTGGCTTTTCTTGTGGGATCTTTGTCTAATCTGGCTATTACAATCCTTCCTCCCTCCCTTCTGCAGGATTCCACTTTGCCGTATAGAAGCCTTTCAATTTCATGAGGTCCCATTTATTAACTATTTATCTTAGTGCCAGTGCTATTGGTGTTCTGTTCAGAAAACTGTCTCTGTATCAAGGTTTTTGAGGCTGTTTCCCAATTTCTCTTCTATTAGGTTCACTATATCTGGTTTTATGTTGAGGCCTTTGGTAAACTTGGATTTGAGTTTTGTGCAGGGTGATAGATGTGGCTCTGTGTTCATTCTTATACATGCTAGCATCCAGTTAGACTAGCACAATTTGTTGAAGATGCTTTCTTTTTCCATTATATAATTCTGACTTCTTTATCAAAAGTCAGGTGTCCACAGGTGTATGGGTTTACATCTTGGTCTTTGAGGTATGGGCCAACAAAGCTTAGCAAGTATGACCAACTTCTCATGGATCAAGAATTCAGTCAATTTGGTTCCTGATGCAGCTCTTATGATACATAAAGGTGATATTTGTAATTCTGAATCTACCATTAATTCATAGTGTCATTATATATAGCAATTCATGCATCTGTGATTCCAAGAATATTATAATTGTCTTGTATTTAAGTTCATGGAGCATTAATGTTTTCCCCAATGCATCCTTGTCTCTCCAATATAGGTCTGGAGCTTATGCAGAACAATAATTAAAACTCACATTTCAGGGGCTTAGTTTGAATCTGCTTGTCCGAGATTAAACTTCTTGAAATTGCTTTCCAGTTACTCTTTTGGCTGTGTTGACAGTGGTTCACATTCTAAGGCTGTTTGGGTGTGGACAGTTTCTTTATCTGAGGACCAAGCTTCAGCTAAGGGAACTCTTCTTTTTGTTTATCTTCTCTTCTTTTGTTTATTTGGAACTCTATGAGTCAAAAATAGATCTCATCTTTTAACAACAAAGTAGACGACTGAGAGGAAATACGTATTAGACAGCAAATTATAACAGCCAAGTTATTTCTGACATAATGATTCATTCTACATTCTATTTCATATTCATGGAAAAATTCACTTGCAATGACACAAAGAAGTTTGTAAGATTCCCAATATTCCCTGTACTATATATAAAGAGAAGAAACATTTTACCCAGTCTTACTGTATCATATTTTGCTAATCACCAATTTAGCTGTGCTGAGCTAAATTTTCTTCAAGGTTTTTCTTCATGAAATGATTGTTACATTGTTTTCCTACGTATAGATTGAGAAGCTCAGGCAAAAACATTTCAAGCACATTCCCCAGTTACTGAGTCATATCCTAAACTAGTTCTAATCATAGTGTTAAACTTTTTAAACAAATCATCCGATTTTTGTAAAATGCAAATGAAATCCTCCTGTTTCTCATGCTTCAAACTGTGTTTGACTTACATTGCTCACTTAAATGACTGTCTAGAAAGATATTTTACTTTAATACTTGCGAAACTCTGAATGCAATCCTATGTGTTCTGAGACATTATAAAAATAACATTAGGTATTATAATAACATTTATGTCTAGAAATGTAATTAATATAAGTATTAATCATATTAACATATTTATGAGCTGCTGATTCATGTTTTTAATAGTAACAAACATAGACCTCTCCAGTGATCTGAGTATGTGCCTATGAGAAAAAAAAATGAAAGGCTGTTTCATTTCTCAAAACATTTAGCAAACAAATTAAATTATGTATGTCTTAATTCTGATAAATTATCCAAAATATTAGGAAAGGAAGGCACTTGTTTGCAGAATTTCACAGTTATTAATAGAATTGGCAGGGTTTTATTGGGCATGCCTTTTTACGGCCATTATTCTTACCACACCTAACATTCTAAAATAACATTGTTTTCACATACTTTTGCTTCAGTGTCATACATATAATTAACTCAGATGTTGATTTAAACTTATGTTTTTGTTCCTCTTTCTTCTTGATAGAATACAAAGTGTCTCTTATCTTGAAAGCAAAGGATTGTTTCTTTCCCCTTCTCCAGGGGGCCATGTATGTCTCTCTTAGGGTTCTCCTTGTTTCCTAGCTTTTCTGGCTGTGTGGATTGTAGGCTGGTAATCTTTTGCTCTATGTCTAAAAAACCATATCAGTGAGTACATACTGTGCTTGGCTTTTTGTGACTTGGTTACCTCATTCAGGGTGGTTTCTTCTAGTTCCATCCATTTGCCTGCAAATTTCAAGATTCCATTTTGTTTTTTCCACTGAGTAGTACTACATTGTGTAAATGTACTGCATTTTCTCCATCCATTTTTCAGTTGAGGAACATTTAGGTTGCTTCCAGGTTCTGGCTATTACAAATAATGCTACTATGAACATAGTTGAACAGATGTTCTTGTTGTATGAATGTGCATCTTTTGGGTATATACCTAAGAGTGGAATTACTGGATGTTGAAGTAGACAGATTCACATTTTCCTAGATTCCCTGAATGTGGTGTTAGTTGGGAGGACTGAGCAGTCTACAGGGCCTCTGATAGTGGATCAGTATCCACATAGAAGGATACTCCCTCAGCCTAGACACATGGAGGAGCCCCTGGGGCCTGTTCCAGTTGATATGACAAAGGACTCGTCCTGCCTGGGTAGCAGAAAGGGGATGGGATGAGGGTTGGTGGGGGCAACAGGGGAGGACAGGATGGTGTGGGAACTGAGGTTGATGTGTAAAACAAGTTTGGTTCAAATTTAAATTATATATATGTATATATATTTATATCAACTTATATATATTATATATATATCAAATTATAATTATATATAAATTTTATATATATATATATATCAACTCAAAATAAAAACAGGAAGGAAACAAAGGATTGACCTATAAACACCATTGCAACCCAGTTGTTTTGATGTAATAGGGCTGCAAATATTCATTGTTGTTGCTGTTGTTTATCAGAGTGGTTGAAAAATGAAGACAAGATTTTCAATTGTTGCACCTGCTCATTTATGGACCCAGACAGGATAATGAAATTGTAGTTGGCTGTGTTCCCTTTTCCATAATTGCTTCAGGAAAACTTTGACTAATGTTGTATGTGTGTGTGCAGTCAACTCAAACACATCATTCCTCCATAATTGTTTTATTTTCATTGAAATCCCTGAGTTGCTTTAACTTTATTCAGTTGCTTTTCCCAACAAAATAATATACCTCACAGCTGATTATTCCTTTTTGTTGTTATTGTTCATTCAAAAGTCACCCTTAACAAGTGTATGCAGGGTAGAAAAAATAAATAATATGTTGAGTCTAACTTTAAATTGAACTACTTGACTGAGACCAAATTACTTTTTAAATTCTGGGGAGATTATAACTCAACATTTCTTATTTTGCCACATGAGTTTTGGCAGCATAGAAAACAGCTTAAGTTTCCAAACCCCTGTCACTTTAGCTCATTTTAGTCTCATCTCAATTACATGTATCATGAAAAAGATATAGTATTACCTATTCTAGATAAATAAAAGACACTAGGAAATTGATGCATATTATTCATGATTATACAATTCAAAGCAAAGACTACCTTTGAAATCATAGCCCCAACTTTGTATTTTGCTAAGTCCAAATTTGTTTTGCAGTGTCACAATTCTATACCTATTCTGTATTTCTAATGCAAGGTATCACCAATTTAGCAACCATTTCCCCAAATTCAAAAGCTTTGTCATTGTTCTTTTAAATTTGGCTTCAATGTTACTTTGTTCTTTTATCACAGTAACTTATTTTATGTCTCAGCTATCATTTCTTTCTTGAACTTCACTTGAAAGTTTTATTACTAAACATTAATGGAACCCATTTCCTTCAACCAGGAATGACTCAGGCCTGTTGTATGTGAATGAATCCCTTCACACTCAAATGCAGTATTCACTTATCAGGAATTTTTTTCAGTGATTCAAGCTCTGCAACAGCAGATAAATTAACACAAAGAATAAAATGTCATTCAAGCTATATTTGTTACTTTTCCTACAGTTTTGACAGAAATACCAGACAAAAGCAAATTAAAGAAGGAAGGACTTGGCTCACATTTCAAGGGGACATAGTTCATTGTTGTTAGCAAATATATGACTGAAGGAGTATAAGACAGCTGGGCACATTGTATACACAATAATAAAGATAGGAATGACCCAACTAAGAAGACTCAGAGTTTATCCCCAGTGATTCATTTCATCTAGATAGGTTTCACAACCTTCCAAGATGGTTGCAACTACTTGAGACCAACTCCCTACACTCAGGAGTTTACCACAGTGCTATTTCTCTGTGATTTTCTGTCCTTTCCCAGTGTAGTTCTGGAGCACTTCCTTTCCTCTAACAACTTTAATTTGGCATCCTGACTCCAGATTTGCAATTGACAAGTAAGCCAGCCTTGCTCTTTAGATTTGGCAATTTCTTTGAACATTGTCCCTAGAAAATCCTGTTGTCTCTAAGAAATTTAACTAAGTGGTATCAGATTTATTCTCTTTAACAGTCAATCTCCAATGTAGAAAACAAATGACATTAGTAAGCCAGGTAAGCAGACAATTTAACAACTGGGAGTTTAGAAATTATTAATTGAGCCTTTTGGAAAGACTGCAAGAATTATACCAACTTATCCAGCAAAAGTAATACTAAGAACATTCCAAAGACATGGCAGGGCTCTGAACAAGTTACCAACCTACACTATCACAGCTGCCTTTTCTATCTGCCAGACTAGACATTAGGTGCTGATGCATTGCTGCTGACATCCTAACACTTTTAAAACCTTGATTGCCAACAATAGCTACTATACAAGCAATGAACTGTAAGCAAAAAAAAAAAAAATGCAATTGATAGGGTTTAATTTACATCAGGAGCCCTACCTACAAAACATGGTGGAGAAATAATTTTCAGCTCACTGAAGGTGGAAGGAAGGAAGGCTGGAACTAGAGTGAAATAGGTAGAGTTTCCAACCCCAGATTCTGTGCTTTTTCTCTCAAGAGCTTCAAATCCCATTTCTATATCCAGCAACTCACTATTATTCTAGTAGAATTCTTCCTTGTAATGCAGCCTGATCATCAGAATATCATGATTACATTCTAACTTTGAAATGTATATTTAAAGTGTATTATAGTTCACACAATAAGATATAAATAAAATTGCACATAATTTAAAATTCATGCTTATATGGTTTATTTTTATATTTTAAATTATATTTATTAATATATTTAATAATATATTATATTTATATGTAATATAATATATTTATATCCTTAAATAACCTATGAAAACCTTCAAATTTAGGATACATTTGTTTGACTAGTTTTGTATTTACTCTTTAAACAGTAAAGAAACAAAGTTGTATACAAATAGCATTCCAGAACTGCCTAAATCTTATGAATTAAGATTTTAGTGGCTTCTATTAAATTGTTCAGAAGTAGAATTTAACACCCCCCAATCTTGACATTTCTATATTGCTCTGAGCTACACACAATGCATTCCAGAAATGGAACCCACAACTGGACGGCCCAGATACAATCTATTGCTACTTAGAAATTAGTTTAAGCAATGTGGGAAGCCAGGCAAGGCCAAGCTATTAACCTGTCTGTTGAAAGGAGGGAAAAGACATAGTACTTGTGTACACTGGAGCCTCTCATGCTATTGTTTTCTTAATTAATTTGCACATAAACATTTAGCTGTTTACATTCCCTTCTGTAAGGGTATGTGAGCAGAAATGGGAATTTGCAATGTACTATTGAATTGCCAAAGTGTTGTTAGGACAATTAGTGTCTATGGAGGGGAATTTTGCTTTTATTTCTTTTATGTTGCTAAAGTACCTTTATCTCTTTACATTGAGCATTTCTGCAACTGTCTAGAGATCCAGGGAAAACATCTATTGTAATGATAAAAGGGAAGTGAAGAAATCTAGCAATGTCCTTATATATGTAAAGTTTCTTGCTCTGTGGGTGACTTAAAATGACATGAAAATGCACAAGTCATAAAAGATGTACCAATAGGCTGCTGTCACAGCATGGTGTCCATAATCAGTTCCATGACAGGACAAACAATTACTTTCATTTGGGGTTTATATTATTAATAACTCCTGTGAGTCCTTATGTCTTTATGTGTCTCCTGCTACAGAACAATAGGGAATTCCATCTCTTAAATCATTTAAATCATTTCTGTAAATTCCTCCCCTTCCTCAAGCCACTTTGAAGATGAGATGATAATTCAGAAGTTGTTTTAAATCTTCCTTAGTAGAGTACTTGGGAGATTCATTGTACATGAGCAGAGTGAGGGAATGTGGATCTAATGGTCATGAATCATGCAGACTAAATGTCCATACACAGTTTTGAGAGCTAATTCCTCGTCTCCCAGGCATGGAGGAGATCTGGCTGTGATGGCCAGTGTCCTCTTGTTATCAGAGATGATTTAGCCACTCAGCCTATGTCTTTGCTGCTCACACAACCATCCTGAACCAATTTGCTCATTTGAAGAGAACAGCCCTAATAGGAAATGAGGTCTGTGTTTTGGTGCATGGTACAAGTGGTTCTCTACTCTTTCTCTGAAACGTATAGGCTATCTTCCACTTTAAAAGCAGTGAAAATATAGGAGTTATAAGATTAAGTTATCTCCCAAAACAGTTAGAACGTCTTCAAAATCATTTCCTTCTAGTAAATTTATATACTATACATATGGAAATGGGAAGAATAATCCAATGTTGAGGACTGAGGGAGAAATTAAAGTCATGTTTTATTATCAACAACTGATCACTTTACCAAGCAATGCTTTTTTCCTCCTACATTATTTCTAGGCTTGAGCATATGTATACATAAAACTTAAGTGTATTGGTTAGTTTTTATTGTCACCTTAGCAGGACCCAGAGTCAACTGAGAAGAGGGAATCTTAAATTAAATAATTTATCCACTGTAAGTATTTTACTCCCTATTCAACTCCAATATATTTTATGTACAGAAAAGAAAGATAGCTACATAACTTATGTCCCTAATGACATACCTTGAGTTTCATTGACAAATAGGAAAGAAGAATGTGTAAATGATATTAACAGCCATAAAAAGCAATTACTTGTTAATACTTCATTAGTTGTCAAACTTCATTTCCTTTGTCCTAAAGAATTCAGAGTACATCTACAAAGTTAAAAATAATTATTTTAAAATAGTCATTAAAACTAAACCAGAAACAATGCTGTGCAACCAGGTGAATGGATTAAAAATGTAGCATATAGGGGCTGACACTGTGTCTCAGTACATACCAAATGAGTGCTGCACTAGCATGATGATATGAGTTCCATTCCCGATCCCATGAACCCTTGATGGATGAAAAGAAAGTTGTTCTTTGGCCTTCACACAACTATTATGGCTGTGGTAAATAGATGCCTGTACTCATACATGCACACGACATACACACACACACACACACACACACACACACACACTCACTCACACACACACACGAATAACAAAACAGTAAAGTTTAGTGTGTTTTGGTGCAATAAAAAATTATTGCATCTTTAAGAAAAGAAAGAAATAATTTGAGAGAAGACATTGTGTTAAATGTAATAAACCAGTCAAAGAATGGCAAATGTTGTCCTATTGTGTGTGTGTGTACATATATATATATATATATATATATATATATATATATATATTATCTACAATAATTATTCTCCTAGGGGTAAAGATAGATTTGTAGTCACCAGGGGAAAGAGGAAAAGGGAAATGGGAGCTGCTAAGAAATAAATATTATTGATATTTCAAAATATTCTGTTTGTGTGGGAAATGTACATATATGTTAACATCTGGTTGTAGGCCAGAGTTCAAATTTGGGCATCATTACTTGGGAGAATTCTACTTTGTTTCTTGACACAGTGCCTCTCACCAAAACTAAAACTCTCCAATAAAGGTAGTGAGCACCAGGGATGTTTCTGCCTTCACTTCCTGAAGATTATAAACTTACTCTACCATACCAGGTATTACATTTGTGCCTGGGAAGTCAATTCAGTCTCCATGCTGGAGTAAGTAACAACTTTACCACTGAGCCATACTTCAAGCCCTATATGTCAAAAATCTTAATTTAGTTGGGCATTATGATGTTTGCTAGATCTATAAAAATTAGACTACATGTACTAATTTAGTCTAACTTAATTTGTTGACATGTTTCTTTTTTTTTCATTCTGTCAAAATGTTGAATGGTTTCCTTTTTCTTCCTCATACTATTACAAATTAGAAAAAAAAACAATAAATGTTTAAATGTTTACCTAAAGGGATTCTGTCCTTACCCCCCCACAAAAAAATCCGAGTTGCTATCTTTCCTTTGTGATCTAGCTGACGTCACTTCCTTTCTCACTTTCTATTGCTAATTCATAGAAATTATTTAATTTTTTAATCTCCAAGTATGTTGATTGTGGTTTTATTAAATTTTGCACATCAAAATGTGATTTTTCTCAAGCTTGACAGGAGTTGCTATGCTTATCATGAAACTTCTCCATATTACTTTTTTTTTGGCGTGATTCAACTGTTTTTTTAGTTCATTCCACTTTGCCAATAGTTATGCTCTAAGAGTGCTAATTATGAATGGAGAATTGGGATGAAAAAATGGTCAACAGTAAATCATCTAAGATTGATTTCATGACAACTAACTATTAGGTTTTAAAAACAACATTAATGGTTTCTATGTGGTTATAACCTGAATTTGGTTGGCTTAACATTACAAATACAGTTACATTCTTAAATTCCCAACATTCTAGTGTAACTGTAGACAAGAAAGTTAGCTTTTGGTCATTTGCTGAGATACAGTGCATGGGACAAACAACTTTAATAGAGAATAAATTTATTTTAACTCCTTGTTTTTATACTTTTATTCCAGGGTTTCCCTACCACCTCAAAGTATTTCACAGGCCCATGTAAAAACAAGACATCAGAGGAGGAATCTAAGAGATTCATACAAGGTCCCGCACAGAAGGGAAACAGAACAAGATCTCTTGAGCATAATGGGAATGGGGGGGGCAGTGAGTGGAGAGGGAGCTAGGAGAATGAGAAGGGAAGGAAGGAAAGCATGAGGGACTAGGAAGATTGAGTCAGTGGAGAAATAGATGAGAGAAAAAAGAGAGATACCATGAAAGAGGGAACCATTATATATTCGACGAGAAAACTGACTCTAGAGAAATGTCTAGAGACCAACAAGATTGACCCCAACTAACAATTTGAGTAACAGAGGAAAGGCTACCGTAAATGCCCTTCCCTGATAATGAGATTGATGACTAACTTATCTACCATCATAGAGCCCTCATCTAGTAGCTTATGGAAACAGAAGCAGACACCCACAGCTAAACACTGAGCCAAACTCCTGAATTCCAGTTGCAGAGAGGGAAGACATGACCAGGCTACAGAAACCCACAGAGACAGCTGACCTGAACAAGGAGGAGCTAATGGGCCCCAATTCTGATAGCTGGGAAACCAACATTGGACCAATTCAGAAACCCTGATCATGGGTCTCAGAAGACCTTGGTAGCTATGGAACCTCTGACAGTGGAACAAGGATGTATCATCCCTGGTTCACAAAAGAACTTTGTGAGCACATTCCCCATGAAGAGATACTCCCTTAACCTAGAGGCAAGAGAGAGGGCCTAGTCCCTACTCCAAATGACTTCACAGATTTTTGTTGACCCCTCCTAGAAGACACCACCCCCCTTGTTGAGTGGGAGAGTGGGATGAGAGGGTGGTCAGGGGGCATGGGATGGAGGGAGAGATGGAGGGAGGGAGGGAGGGCTAGGGAACTGGGATATGAAATAAGAAAAATAAATCAATAATTTTCAATTTGAAAAAAAAAAACAATGACCAAGACTTCAAACTAGCAGAAAAATGTGGCAGAGGCTGTGCACTACACAGCACCGAGTGAGCTGAGAGGAGTATGCTCACATTTAAAAACAAATTTAATCCCTCAAACCCATTAAATGGTTACTCTGTAAGTACATTTCATGCATAGGTGAGGTCAGAGGATTTGTGATTCAATCACCCTCTAAAGCATCCATCTTTGAACACTGATGTGGCTGAGACCAAGACTTGAACATGGGAAATTTTAAGAAACCCTTAAGATCCATATTAAACCCTTTGTCTGTCATTATGCTGGATTCAAATAGAGTGAGGCATTTGGGGGTAGTTATAGGTGAGTGAAGATTAGCAGTTGGATGCATGTCACTTGCTTGGTCTACACCAACTGTTTAAACTCTCACCCACTATGTCTTTGTAGCCAACATAATAATTCAAGTTTAAATTGTTTCCTTAACCCAGAGTGTAAATGTAAGTTAATATAGAGATTGGAGTTGTAAATTGATCTGGAAATATGAAGATGTGTGAAATATGAAGAAAATTCCTTTTACTTCTATTTTTGCTCAGCTCAATTCTAACAATTTTTGTAATAGGTGTGAATATAACAGGCCTGAAGCTAAACAGAACAAAGTGACATTATTTGTGTTGTGAGCACTTTAAGTTTTGTAGTGTTTATGAAAGGGAAGAAAACATTGTTAAGTTGCTGCAGTCTTGTAGTCTACAGTTTGCAACAGGGTTTTGGCAGAATCAACTGTGAGCACTTGTGATACTAGCGAGCCCTTGGCATTTCATGAAGAATTGTTTGTGAAGTAGTCACAAATTCTGCCCCGTGTTCAAAAACATTTACGATTCCACACCAAAACCTGGATTAAAACATAATACCTCTTACAGTTTCTACATTAAATACATTTCTTCTCAGTGTGGAAAGATACCTGCCAGAACAGTTGGGAAGAAATGCTTACTGGGGCTCAGATTTCAGATCACAGTCTATCAAGGTGAAGAGGACGTGGCAGCAGAAGCCCATAAGTCCAAGATACACTATGCTCACTTCTTGGATAATCAGCTGACACTGGCACTCAGAGCAGACATGACCTTCAAGCCTATCTCTAGTAACATACATCTGCTAGTCTCACCATGTGTTCCAAGGGTTCAACAAACTCCAAAAAGTGGGGCCACTACCTGGAGACCAACTCTTCGAATACATGAGATTGTGTGGAATACTGCAGAGTCAGCTCAAGACAGTTGGCAAATACCTAGAAGGCAATGCATTGGGGTTTATCATGCCTAGTACATTTCTGCATTCGCATATGCATGTTGCTGAATAGAAGGAATTATAGGGACAGAGATTTTTAAATTAAAGCCAAGGAAAGCTAGGTCTTCTTGAAATAAATGCATCATAGAATCCAAGACACAGAGAACTGTTCACTAAAGGCACTATAAACCATGTCTCTGTGGCATTCCTTTAGAAATGAAGTGACTCATCATTTGTTCTTAAGAACTTTCACATGGTTTAAAAGGTAAATAAATGCCTCATGTCCCTAGCATTTTACTAGTCATCATCTTACTAGTTTCATCTGATTAGGTCACAAAACTCTTTGCATGTCTAAAGCCAGTGGCCAACAAAGAAGTGCAAGAATTGCAGGAAATTTAATCTATGCTCTTTTATTAAAGGAACTTGTGTTGTGGCCATGGGCCCACAGATAGTTGTATGCTATGGAGGCAGGATTATTAGGGATTGTTGAGCAACACCACCACCACCCCTGCGACCACAATTCACTGCTGTTTCTGTTCAGAAAGGAGCAGGTCCTCCCATAATTATCAACGAAGTTTGCATATCAAGTTGTAGTAAGACTAAACATCTCTCCTTGTATTAAGGCAGGGTAAGACAATCCGATATGAGGAATATGTTTCCAAGAGCCAGTCAAAGCATTAGGGACAGCTCCTCCTCTCACTGTTAGGAGTTCCACAAGTATACAAAGCAATACAACTGTCACATATATGTAGAGAGGTTAGCGAATTCCCATGCAGGCTCCCTGGTTGTTGGTTCAGATTCTGTAAGCCCTTATGAGGCCAGGTTAGTTGATTCAATAGGTTTCTTTGTAATGTTCTTGACACTTCTGGCTCCTATATTCCTTCCTATCTGTCTTCTGCAACTTCGCCCAAGCTTGGACTAATGTTTCCATCAGTTCCTTGAAGGTTCTTAGTCGACAATTGGGGTAGTTAAAAATCTGATCATAAGAGATGGCCAGTTCAACCTACTTATCCACTATGCTAGGAGTCTTAGCTGGGGTCATCTTTGTAGATTTGTGGAAGCTTCCCTTGTATCAGGTTTCTACCCCCAAATGCCTACTTCCTACCCAACACCAAAATGCCCTCACTTCTAATCATCTCTTTCAGTACTCTCCTCCTCCATCCACTGCCCAGCATGTGCCCATTTCATCCTGCCCCTAATCTATCTAATATATCTAGGATATTTCTTCTATTTCCTCTTCCCAGGGAGATCCATGAATCTCTCCCCTTCTTGGGTTATCCTTGTTACCTAGTCTATCTGTGTCTGTGGAATGTAGCATAGTTATCCTTTACTTTACAGCTAATATCCATTTATGAGTGCTTGTATACCACATTGCCTTTCTGAGTCTGGGGTTACTTCATTCCAGATGACTTTTTTCTCATTCCATCCATTTGCCTTCAAATTTTCAGATGACATTGTTTTTACCAGCAGAATAATACTTCATTGTGGAAATAAATGTATTCTTTCTCCTTACTTTATGTAAGTAGTCATCTTTTGATATTTTTATATGTATTTTTGTTGGAGGTGCATGCACACATACACATGTATACATGTTCATGCTGTGTCACATGGGTGGAGATCAAAGGACACCCAGGAGTTGGCTTTTTGTTACAAGCAGGTTTTTCCCTGCTGGCCCGGGCCCACCAACACAACAGCCCCCAAAACATGCAGAGACTCTGTATTTGATATAATTCTGTTGGCCAGAAACTATAATTTCTTATTGGCTAGCTCTGTCTTAATGATTAACCCATTACTACTTATCTAAGTATTTCCATGTGGTCATCTTATTGGACAGCTAGCCTGCATGCTGTTCTCTTTAGGCTCTCCATGCTGACTCCTCCTTACTACTTCCTCTTCCTCCTAGTCTCCTAGTCCCTCCTATCTTGCTTTCCTATTGGCCAACAGTGGTTTATTCATTAACCAGTATGAGAAACATATTTACAGAATAACATCTCCCATCAGCTTTCTTTTTCCATACTAAGGGACCAGGGGGATCAAATGCAGTTTGTCAGGCTTGGCAGTAAGCGTCTTAGCCTGCTGATTTTATGTTTATTTGAAATTGAGAAGGTGAAGAAGTTTTATGATCTGAAAATCATTAAGACAATTATTTTCTAATTCTAACAAAATTTCCATCTAAAACTTTAGTTATATTCTTTGGATTTTTAAATTTTAGCTTATCTATAGTATTTTTAACTATTTTATCATGGCAGTGCTATGGCATTTCATAATTTTGACACCCTGTATAATTGAGATTATATAACTTTCTGTTTAAGACTCTAAAACATGTTTGTTTAATGTCTCCTACTGGCAAACTTATACTTAACTTCGGTAACATAAGGTTCTTGATTCCATGTTTGAGTTGCAGATATAGCCATTAATTGAGCAGTAAAATATACACAAACAAAAGGTAAAATTAAATTTGTGATGATTTCTAGAGAGAAGTGGCAATTATGCTAAAAGTACATAAAATTAGAATATAAAATGGACATGAAGAAGTGAATACTTAATTGGGAATCTCAGGGATCATTTGAAGAAAGAACAGAGGACATGGATGGGGTCTATGGTGAGGAAACTTTTTGGGAAAGGCATGGATTCTAATTTTGCTTGTGGTGCATATGATATCCCAGAAAAATGTTAGAACTAGAGCTTGGGGAACTGATAAAGGGAACTCACGATGAAGAAGGAGGAGAAGAAGATGGTTAAGAGAAGACTGAGCAACACAATCTTGATTAAATGGCTTTTTTATTGTAAGTAATCTTAAGCAGGTTGCTTTTATGATCACATTGTACTTAAATTTTTAAAATATTTAGCCAACCATATAGGAGGATGAACTAAGACCAGGAGAGATGTGGGTACAATATGTAGGAGCTATTTTAGTACCCCCGGAAAGAGATAACTTCTACATGTATTAGAATCCATTTAATAATAGGTGGAGAGAAAGAAATAATATGAAATTCATGATTTCAATGTTCCTGAATTTGGTCATATAATAAAAGTGAAATGAGAAGGTTACATGGTTCACAAACCCTTCTCTTTCCAGTAGAACCTGGGTTCCTGGGTTCTAATATGAGACATGATAACAATATGAGCAAAATAGGTCATCTTGTGATATATATACAGACATGCACATATATATTATAAGTTTGGCATATTAATATATATACATATACTTATATACTATATGAGAAATGTATTCAGTTTTACCTGCTGTTTTATTAAAAGTTTAATTCCTGTATGTATGTATATGTATGGTGATGCATGTACACATGTATATACACACACTCACACACACACACACACACACACACACACACACACACACACACACACATATATATATATATATATATATATATATATATATATATATAGTCCTGATACTGATGTGTTTCTTTACTCCAATCTCCACCTTATTTCTGAGACAGGATCTTTCACTCTAAGTAGAGCTCATTGATTGAGCTTGGCAGGTGGGCAACCCCCAGTTACCTCCCATATTGCTTCCTAAGATTTCAGGTGGGAGCTATCATACCTGGGGTTTTATGTGGCACTGGGATCTAAACCCAGGTTGCAGTGCTTATGTAGAAAACACTTCACTGAGTGAGCAGTTCCTTGATCTTCTAAGATTTTTGTAAAGATTTATTCTACATGTGTCCAGTTTCATTAGGGTCCAGGGGAAGTTATGAATTCACTTGATATGATGTGATTGCTGTGAATGGAACCCAGATACTTCTGGAAGAATTACAAATGCTTTTTTGTAATTCTTGTGCCATACTCTCCAGCCTTAACTTTTGTTTTTAATTAGAGTGCACATACAGGTATTGTCATACTAAAAATGCCCTCAGTGCAATCAATTATGAAGCATGCTTTAAAATTGGGCAATGCAAGCTCTTATTGAGTAATACAGTTTAGGATCAATTCAACGGTTGATGGGTACACAAAACTGTGAGGTAAGGAATATAACCTATGCCAAAGGATAACAAAGTATAAAAGTTATGGTAATTTTAAGTGACTGGCAATTATTGAAGTATTATCTATCATTTTTCATATTGCCAAACTTTTCTGGCATTTGATATTATGTAGCTAATGTGAAATAACAGAGGAAAGTCAGTTCAAGTAGCAGAAAGAGAGCATTCATACTTATAATTTTAGCATTCAGGTAGATGAGGCAGGAGGTTTACTTTGAGTCTGAGGCCAGCCTCGGCTACCTAATGAGTTCTAGACAAACCCAAGGAATCAAGTGAAACCCTGTAAAATTAAAAAGAAAAGAAAGAGAGTCAAGAAGATACAAAAGAAAGTAGCAAAGCAAGATGTAGAGTATTGAAATCAGGCTCCTAAAAATAGCTGTGGCATTGATTGAATTAGTGAAGGTTTCCTATGCTCAGACATTCACAAAATAAAGGTGTGTGTGTGTGTGCGTGCGTGCGTGCGTGCGTGCGTGCCGTGTGTGTGTGTGTGTGTGTGTGTGTGTGTGTGTGTGTGTGTGTGTGTGTGTTGGAAGGGGGTTTGAGGAGCCTTGGAAAGCATATTCCAGATTCAGATCCTAGATCTGATACATAGGACCTATGGGAATATGTTCACATTTCACACTGAGAGCCAACCTTTCCTTCACATGGAGAAATGGCTGGCATATCTTCAAAGGGCCAGTGCTAGAATTAAATTAATATGTTCATCTTAGATTCAGCATGATGCACAAGGAATGTCCATGCACTACTTATATAAATTCTCAAATTGGTTAGTAATAGAATGTATCTTTAAGAATACTGTCAAGGATGCTATGACAATATCCAGTAAAGAATAGGAAATGGGCAGAAAACAGTTTTGTTGAAATACATGCAATATCAAAAACCACATTAAGGTATCATTTCACTCATCTGATATGGTCTAAATGTCTTTTTAAAGATTTGTGTAATTCATGATAATGATTTTACTAAAAAGTCACATAAGACCATTGGGAAGATAATTTCTTCCCTATTGATCAACCTTTAGTCTCATTCCCTTTTCTCAACCAGTTTCTCAGTATCTTCTAAACAGTTTCAGTGTAATTACAAACATCTGGTCCCACTGACTTTTTAATTTTACAGTTATTGCCCAAGCTCCAGACACTTTTTAGAAGTGCTGTTTTATTGTCCATTCAGTCTAAATGAGTTACTCTGAGTGCAATATGGTAGCTGTGATATCCTCATTTCTGGCCACCCAAAGAGATAATGTTTTCTAGTTTGTACTTGGTAAATACATGTGCACACCTCTTGAACATGCTTCTTGGAATTACACTTACTTTTTTCCAGGCACAAAGATAGGAAAAACAGAAAGTCAAAAAGAGGTAAGCTGCTTCACTGTTACATGTTTCATTCCCTTCCCAACATTTTCTGAATTAATTATTAAATGGATAGGTGCCATATTTTTTCTAGGAGCAAAGCATAACCACTCTTGAGAACATCTCTTAAAATATCTCATTTTTTGTAGGCACTGCATAAATTAGCCATTGAACATATTGAAATCCTTGGAAATGTAGATTTTCCTAAAGATGTGGAGACCTTTGAAGAAGATTCCTACTGTATAGAATGGAAAAAATTGCAAAAGCCATCATCTTATTTGATATGTGCCTGAAACACAGAGGCTGGAATCCCAGGCCCTCTGTGGGAGGGCTGTGTGAAATACCAAAGCATTTCTGTTCACCGTGTCTCTTATGCAAGGCTAACAATACCTATGAAGGTCCACTTTGTGGTTTTAAATGAATTATGTGGGTGGAGTACCCAGGGTAGGACTTGAATCATAACAGACACTCAGCCAACATTTCTGTCTTTCTTGTATTTAATATAATGGTTTTCTTCACACACACACACACACACACACACACACACACACACACACACACACACCTTTCAAAACTTCATTGTTTCAGTTAAAAGTAAAGGTGCATTTTATTTATAAATAATACATTTATCTGATTTTGCTTGGGTCTGGAAAATGTGTTAAGTCTTTGTTTGAATGCATTGTATGGCCATGTCATGATAAAAGTAAATTAATAAACATATTCAGGTTAAATATAAATAATCCTTTTCTTAAAAGTTTGTCATTCTGTACAATAAGCCAAAAAGTATTTACTTTTCTTATAAATATATGCTTGATTAGTATTCATTTTGTACTAGTTTAGAAAATGAAGCTATTTTTAATTTAAATATACTTATTCTTACTTCAAAATCAATAGGAAAAGATCTTTGGTTTGTACAAATTGTCTGCATTACTGATAGTGAATAACACATTTCTAAAAAGATATCCTGTTGACTTATGATATTATGAATTTCAAGATAATTTAAATTATGTAATAAGATGAATATCACTAGAGCCTGCTATGATAACAGGATGTTATACTTAAATAGAGCGTAGAGCATCTATGTCAAGTCACACATGATTGCACATAAAGAGATCCTGTGCTTTTAAGGTTTGAATCTGCAGCAATTTCTCTTGCATAATAAAACATCCCTATCCTATGTAGATGCAGCTAACCATATGAAGTATGTTAAAATAAATTTTCAACTATGTTATTTTTTGGCCTCAATGATATAATTCTTTCCCAATACATTTAGTTATCATGTAGGTTTAGTTATGATGAAAGTATTTAAAAAAAAGAAAGTGGTTAATATTCAGAATCATCCATATAGAAATTAAATAAAGGAAATACTTTGTTCATTTATAAGTGGGTACAATTTAATTTTAGTTTCTGTATATTAGTATATATTTTATTTTTTATTATTTTTATTCTTATTTTACATACTGATCTCAATTCCCTCACCATCCCATTCTCCCATCCCCCCAACCTGTCTTTCCATTCCCCACTTCCCAAGAAAGGTCAGGCCTTCCAGGAGGGATCATCAAAATCTATCGAGTCATTTGGGGTAGGGCCTAGGCCCTCCCTTCTGTCTCTAGGCTAAGGGAGTAAGTATCCCTCCATGGGAAATGTGCTCCCAAAGTACCTTAGTGCACCAGGGATGTATCTTGGTTCCACTGTCAGAGGTCCCATAGACTGCCCAGGCCTTCCAACTGAGACCCACTTTTAGGGGGTCTGGGCCTATCCTGTGATCCTATGCCAGTTTCACTGGTATCAGTATAGGGTTCATGAGCTCCTACTTGTTAAGTCAGCTATTTGTGGGTTTCTGTAGTCTGGTCTTGACATCTTTGCTCATCACTTCTCCTCTGCAACTGGATTCCAGGAGTTTGGCTCAGTGTGTTTAGCTGTGAGTGCCTGTTTCTGCTTCTATTAGCTACTAGATGAAGACTCTAAGATGGCATATAAGGTAACCATCAATGTCACTATCAGGGAAGGGCATTTAAGGTAGCCTTTCCACTATTTCTCAGATTGTTAGTTGTTAGTCATCCTTGTAGATCTCTGGTCATTTCTCTAGTGCCATTTTCTCTTCAAACCTGTAATGGCTCCCTCTATTATGGTATCTCTTTTCTTGCTCTCATCTTTTCCTCCTCCAGCTCAATCTTCTTTGTCCCTCATGTTCTCCTCTCCCCTTCTCTTTCTTCTAACTCCCTCACCACTCATTGACTCCCCCTATCCAATATGCTCAGAATATCTTGTCCCTTTTCCCTTCTGTGGGAGCCCTTGTATGTCTCTCTTAGGGTCTTCCTTGTTTCCTGGCTTTTCTGGCAGTGTGGGTTGTAGGCCTGTGATCCTTTACTCTATGTCTAAAATCCATATATGAGTGATTACATACCATGTTCATCTTTCTGTAACAGGGTTTCCTCAATCAGGATGGTTTCTTCTAGTTCCATCCATTTGCCTATGAATTTCAAGATTCCATTGTATTTTTTTTCCACTGAGTAGTACTCCATTGTGTAAATATACCACATCTTCTTTATTCATTTTTCAGTTGTGGGGCATCTAGGTTGTTTCCAGGTTCTTGCTATTACAAATAATGCTGCTATGAAAAATGTTGAACATATGCCTGTGCTGCATGGATGTGGATCATTTAGGAAACTAAGTGTGGAGTTTCCAGATCCTGTGGTAGACTTATTCCCATTTTCCTGAGGAACTGCCATACTGATCTCCAAAATGGCTGTACGAATTTGCACTCCCACTAGCAGTGGAGGACTGTTCCCATCTGTTCACATACTCTCCAGCATAAGCTGTCACTAGTGTTTCTAATGTTAGCCTTTCTGGCAAGAGTAAGATGGTATCTCAGAATTGTTTTGATTTGCATTTCCCTGATGGCTACGGTTGTTGGACACTTTCTTAAGTGTCTTTCAGTCAATTTTGATTCCTCTATTGAGAATTCTCTATTCAGTTCTATATCCCACTTTTTAATAGAGTTATTTGGTGTTTTGGTGACTAGTTTCTTGAATTCTTTGTATATTTTGGAGATAAGTCCTCTGTTACATGTGGGGTTGGTGAAGATCTTTTCTCAAGCTATTGGCTGCTGTTTGGTCTTGTCAACTGTGTCCTTTGCCTTACAAAACTTCTAAGTTTGAGGAAGTCCCACTTATTAATTGTTGACCTCAGTGTCTGTGCTACTGGTGTTATGTTCAGGAAGCAGTATCCTTCAAGGGTACCTCCCACTTTCTTTTCTAAGAGCTTCAATGTGGACGGATTTATGTTGAGGTCTTTAATCCATTTGGACTTATGTTTTGTGCTTGGTGATACACATGGATCTATCTGCACTCTTCTAATCTTAGTGTATTTTTAAACAACTAAAAGAAATGTATAACTCATAAACAGGTTTTGGCTGTTAGTAAGTTGCTTTCTGCAGAAACTTGAAACTAACATGGTTTACAGATAATTCTTATCTGCATGGGTCCAATAAGAATAATAAAGTTACTGACCAGAAATAAAAAAAGATATCAGCATACAGAGAAATGAAGAGAATCTTAGAACTTCTAAGAGTGATTAAACTTCTCTATTGATTAAATCTGTAACAGCCAATCTCTGATCCTTGGATTTTCATTCCTTTGAAACCTTTACAGGTGTTGCAGTACCAAGGATTTGGATTTAGAAATCAATTTAGCAGTTTCTAAGAAGTGATTGCACAAATGACCAGTCATGTTATTTCAAAATGTTTGATTTTACAAATTCATAATTCTAGGATCCACACAGTTCAGAGATCTTAGTTGTCTTCATAGCTCACTTACCCACGATGCCCACCCCAACAACGGAACCAGCTATTGTGTTTACCATGTTGTGTGAAGACTGGTGTTATCCTTTAACATTACGCAGTTTGTGACTCTCATATTCTATCCATTTTCAAAATAAACTATAAATGCAGAGTCTCAAAGCCAATTTAGTTCCAAAAGTTTTGTATCAAACATTGTAGGCCTATCACTGGTGTCTACAAGGCCTCAATGTCCCTATCCAGAAATTAGGTGAGACTATTTCACAAGTATGTTTCATGGTTCAATGAAGAAATTGAGGTAATATGAGATTATTTTCTTATTAATATATGATAATTATATCTTGCTATCACACCTTTATGAGTAGTAAGAGCCTAACAGTCTGTAATGTTTGGGTCCCAGTAATGTATATTACCACTGACTTGTGAGTCCTGAGAAGCATGAGTGCCAAGAATAAGAGATAAATGTCCCCATCCTTTATTCATATCTTCAACAGTCTAGATGCCAAATGCACTGCGGAGCATTGTCTGCTTTTCACTCCATCTGACAGTCCAAATGCTTCTCTCTTCTGGAAACCCCCTTAGTGCTATACCTGGAAATAGTGCTAAAAGAGATAATGAGGTATCCTGTGGTCCAGTCAAGCCGAGGCACACAATTAATTATCACAAAGAATTAATAAATTGTTTCAGAGATAAAACAAAAATTTTATCCAGATATGGCAGTATTTTGAACATTCAGTATTATCCTAAAGCTTTTTTGATGGCAGGTCTACCTTGTCCTTGCTTGTATGGTTTTACTTTTCCTCCCAATAAATATTTTCAGCCATGTGACATAAATTTTTTCCAACTGCCTCTCTTCTAACATTCTCTATCTGTTTTTCCTTATTTGTAGATACTTAGGAGCACTAACAATGTGTATTCTAACATTGAGGTCATCTCTAAAATACAAGGTTTAGTGGAAGTAAAATCCTTAGAACTTGAACCTATCTGAAGTATAAATGACAATATCATTTTGAAGATAATGAGGATGATGAAATTAAACAAAAATATATCCTGAGAGTTTGAGAACATCAATAACTTCTATGTGTTCTGGATGTCTTATATTGTCAAGCAGTACTAAAAGGTTTTCAATAAGATAACATGTCACTTTGAGTTAACACAGAGTTAGAAAACATCAAACAGGTCCATAAGGAGCTATGGTCTGGAGATGTGTTTCCTTTGAAAATAGTGTCAAGTGAGTGCATAGTCCTACAAATCACCCCAACAGTACTGGAAACATAAGCTACAAATAGCTAAACTGTAGCTTTACTCATGGGCAAGTCTGGAATTCCTGAATCCACAACCCCTATTAACTTGCATAGCTCTTGAACTACATTGCCCTCCTCTTCCTCAGCTGACCCAAAATATATAGTTTATAGTGTTTATCTGAAAAGAGATTTTTGTCACCATTCCACCACACTGAGACCTGGACCAAGTCACTATTTCTTAAGTGTTCACTTAAGCTTTCTGCAGCAGAGGAAGATGACTTTAAAAGAGTTCTTAATTATGAGTGAAATTATATACAACTGCTTCCTATGTCATATTGATAGTCTCCTAAAACTGTGAAAGGTATCAAAAATTATTTAAATCATAAACATTTAATCTAATAGAAAAGTTCGAAATCGTTTTTCATGTAATCATGTTTAAATTCATACAATACTTTCATCTTTTTGGAAGATAACCTTAATTTTTATTTCTAATTTTCTTTTATACCAACATGGAACTATTTTGCATTTGAATCAAATGCTGAATATTTTCATGGGCCAGTTAGCTATGGAAAATTGAGGAAGCAGGGGACCAGAATGGGGGAAATGAATTCACCCAATGATCGTTTTGCTGGGATCCCAGGGAAGGAGCACAAGTGCTTACTTAAGGATAAAAAATTATATTAATACTTTATAAAAGGCATTGCAAGGCAAACAACAGCACTAAGTGAAACTTGAAAATAGTATTAAGTACTGAGAAATATTTGTTTTTAATAATTTTTGACATTACTAATGAGTTATAGATTGTTTTTAGAGAACTGAACAGATAATAGAGTGGAAAATGCCAAGAATTAGACAGAGAACTCTCGCCATCTTCCTCCTTTTTGTACAATTTATACAATTCTGTTTTTACAATTTCATTCACCTGAGATCATCTTACAGATGAGAAAGTCTAAACATACAGGAGCAGCAGGTCTCAAAGCTCCCTTTGAAAGACAGACTGATGTGTGACTGAATGCCCTTGATACAGCGTTTCCATAGTTACACCTTGGTGGGCACATTCTCAGACTAGAGCTAAGTCTTACATTAAAATGTAAGTTTTATGAAAACTTCCGAGAAAATGTTTAGGAAAAAAAATAAAAATTTTGTACACATGATTGATATCTAAAAATATCACAGTGTAGGAAGAAAAATGTTACTGAAAACTATAACGTTTCTGTTATTTCCATATTCATACATTAAAAATATTATTTAAATTTAAATGATTTGGAATATTTTTAAATTTTAACTAAAAGTTGACTAGATATATGTCAAATATATGTATGTACTTGTTATATATGTGTGTGTGTATAATCAGATGTACACATACAATAACACGGTGTGTACTACATATTTTCTGCATGTTTGCAGAATAAACAATGCATTCTTTGTAAGGACTTTTAAATATGTCTCCTTTTCCTTTGGCTTTTTCTGAAATCATGGAGGATATCATAAGAGGTGAGCTGAATTCCAATTTAACATTTCAAAGAATGTAAAAGTTGTCTAACCAAAGAGATAGGCAGAAATGGAATTTAGGATTAGAATACTATTTTTAAATAAATAGAAAGATGTGAATTTTATAGATGCTATAATCAAATGCAAATATCAAGGCAGAGTGGCTGGGATGATGAATTCGCAGGTTCATCTTTCTTGAACCTACTAGTTTATAAATATGAACACTGGTAAATGTTTTTGTTACTGTCAGAGGTAGGCTACTTTGCATGCTCTAGAGCAGTGGTTCTCAAACTGTGGGTTGTGACCCTTTTGGGGTTATGTGACCTTCAACAGGTTCCCCTAAGACCATCAGAAAACACAGATATTTATATTATGATCCATAGCAGTAGCAAAATTGCAGTTATGAAGTAACAATGAAAATAATTTTATGGTTGGGAGGGTAAGTACAGCATAAGGAACTTTATTAATGTGTTACACATTAAGAAAATTGAAACCACTGCTAGAGAACTACACAAAAGCATGACATAATTTATCCAAAGAATGTTTGTTAGTCAAGTTAACTATCTCAAAACACTTAAAAGTTTTAAGGCATATGCTACTGTAAATTGCAGGACAGATTTGACAAATGCTAGAGGGAGGGTGGATTGAGGACTAGATATCATATTGCAGAGGATTACAAAGAAGAAAAAAGGAAGAAGAGGAAAGACAAATTGATGTGTCTAGGATGAAGTTACAGTGAGGGTACCAGTTTGGAAACCTCAGCTCTACCATATGGATGGGACAATCTACTCTGTTACTCAGTCAAGCAACACATTTTATTTTCCTTCAACCATGAGAATAAACTACATAGTTTTCATGTGTTCTTGCTCTTGTCACTCAGTTTGTGAATATTGGTCTTAATTGTCCTTCATTGGTGATATTTATAACACTAAAGATACACTTTTGTGAGCCAATGTTGTTTCAAAAACATATACTGATACAGTGTTTACATGGATATTTAATTGAAATTGTATTTCAGCAGAAACATTTCAATTCTGGGTACAGAACATGCATGCGTCCAACTGGGTTAGTCAAGCTGGGGCTGCACCTCCAACTGAGGACTTGAATAGGAAATGCTTATCTAGGGAAAACAGGAAGTTACCATAGAGAAGATTGCTTCAGTGTGTGTTTAGTAAGATGGATGTTTGATTTAAGTAGACAGGGCAAGACTGAGTGTAGGTGAGCCTTGGTTCCTCTCTAATTGCATTAGCCAGTTGGAAAGAAACTAATGTCACTTAGTATCTGCACACATCATTTTCTTCCTCTCAAGATTTTATGTCACAAAACAGCCAAACTTACAGCTAGCAGTTAGTGAGTGTGAGCCAGTGAGAAGAAAGAAATGGCAAGAGCACACTTACTGTGATTTCCAATAGCGGCTAAAGTCAATCTCTGTTGTTCTTCAAAAAACAGTTTCAAAGATACTGACCAAAAAACATTAAACATTAAATAATCTTAAGATGAAAATAATAAGTTTGTAATTCAAAAATACAGAAAATTATTAGAGGTAAGACCCAAAACAACATTGAAAACTGATTTCTGATTTCACTGCTGAAAACAAAAATTTTAGTTAATAAATTTCCACTTATTTTCTAATTTAATACCCTTTCATAATAAAGGACTTGGAGAGATCAGGGATAACAAGAACATACCTATACATAAATTTCCACTTTTTTTCTGTATCTTTTTATGTAAATTGAAAAGCGCTCTATATTTCTCCTTTAAATTGAAATAGACGTATTTTCATGAATTCATTAGCAATCCTTTATTAATTGTTTTTAAATAGCTAAGTCTTATTTATTAAATAGATTTGGCCAACTTTATTCAACACAAACACTATTGTGAAACATCCAGATCACTTCCAGTTTGTTGCTCCTGCAATCATCTTTGGGTACAAGATACTTGCTAAATTTGAATTACTTAGTATAATTTTGTAGAAAGGATAATGAAATAAATAGAAAGTGTGTGATGTCTGTGCTTCAATGCCTCGAAAGTTGGAAAGCCACAGAAGGTAGAGGACTGTGTGTGGAATCATGATAAGAAATCCATTTTTCCCTCTGAGCAAAGGCTGCCATAAAAGCTGCTGGCTAGGGACTTCTAGACACCAGCAGGCACCTAGCAAATAGACCACACATAAGCAGGAATAAGTACATATTTGTACTGGCACACAGGCCACCTGTGAATAGCTAAGTAAGCCTACAGACAGGAAAGCTGATGATACCAAAAGCAAAGGCCTCTCGCCTCAAGTTCATATTTATATGCAATTCATTTAGGGCTGAATTATAGGTCTCAGTAGTTGTTCCCATCTATGGTTGAGCAAGGCATGGATCTATGAATATAGCAGAATGTCCTTAGCAGTCATTTTATTGCTACATTCCCTTAGCATAACATTAGTATTTACTTTTCCCCTAGGTCCTGGGCCTATCTAGTCTCAGGTTCTTAGCTACTTGGACAGTGTCAGGTATAGATTCCATCTTTAAATCAAATCATATCTTCATTAGTTACTCCCACAAGCTTTGTAACACTGTGGTACCAGTGTACCTTGCAGTCAGGTTACAGCTGCAGATGAAAGGGCTCGAAGCTGTTTTGGCATTTACCTTCCTCCATTGGTAGGCTGCAGAGCAACGTAAGCATTAGTCTATAGGGATGAAGGCTTTGTGTAGGTGCCAGCTGGACTTCTACATGTTCAATGAGTTGTGTAGATGTGTTCTTCAGTATCAGGACTTTAGTGTCAGTTTGTAGAGAGCACAGCCCATAGCCTTGGTGAGAGCTGGGATTGTCTGAGGGTTCCCATGGAACTCCTTTGTCCAACAACTCAGTTAAATGGAAGCTTCACTTTGTGATAAGAGGTGTCCACCTGGATATCTGTTCCTAACTTATTTGGTGATTTCATTTAGATAAACTTTATGTATATATATATATATACACATATATATATGTATATATATATATATATATATATATATATATATATGGAAGTTTCTACTGTATAAGGTTTCCATGCAGCTCCTCAAATTGCTGTTAGTTTAGCTGTCTCTCCCTATATTCCCCCATACTCCTTTTATATCTCCTCCTCATTTGATTCTCTTGTTCTCCTCACCACATCTAACCATAACTATTCTAATTTGCCTTCTTAGACAGATCCATCCCACCCACCTAGTTCTTTACTCTGTACCTAAGCTCTGTTTTTATATAAATTGTACCATGCTTATCAATGTCTTAACAGCTCACATTCACATATAAGTAAATACATACCATATTTGTCTTTCTGGATCTGAGATACACCAACTGGAATGATAGTTTTTCTAGCTCCATCAATTTTCCTGAAAAATTCAAGATTTTTTTTATCTGTCTGAGCGATATTTGTTGTATAAATATACTATATTTTCTTTATCTATCCGTCCATTGATGACTGTCTATTAGGCTATTATGAAAAGAGAACAGCAATGAACAGTTGATCAAACAACTGTCCTTGTAGTGGGATGAAACATCCTGTAGGTATCTGTACAGAAGTAGTGTCTTAGTAGGGTTTTATTGTTGTGAACAGACACCCAGACCATGATAACTCTTATAAAGGAAAACACTTAACTGGGAATGCCTTATAGTTTCAGAGGTAGTCCTTTATCTTCAAGGTTGTGTGCAGGCAATCATGGGACTGGAGAAGGAGCTGAGAAGTCTACATCTTGATCTAAAGGCTGCAGAAGGAGACTGTGCACACTGAGCATAGGTTGAGCATTTGAAACACCAAAGCTCACGCACACATTGACACACTTCCTCCAACAAAACCACACCCATTCCAACAAGACCACACCTCCTAATAGTGTCATTCCTTATGGGCCAAACATTAAAATACATGAGTCTTTGAGGGCCATAACTATTCAAACACCATAGGTGGTATAGTTGGATCTTGAAGCAAATCAATTCCCATCTTCCTGAAGAAGTACCACAATAATTTCCATAGTGGGCTGTACAAGTTTGCACTCTCACCAGGAAAAGATTATTCTACATTCTTGCCAGAAACTTGTTTTGTTGATTTTAGCTATTTTTACAGGTTTAAGATGAAATTTCAAAGTAGTTTGGATTTACATTTCTGTGATGACTAAGGATGTTGAACATCTCTTTAAAGTGTTTCTCAGCCACTTGAGTTTCCTTTACTGAAAATTCTTTGTTTAGGTCAGTACCCTATTTTTAGTTGTGTTGTTGTTTTGATGTCAAGAGTCTTTTAATTCTTTATCTATTTTGGATATTAGCCTTCTGTCAGATGTATAGTTAGTAAAAATCTCCTAGTCTATACCTTCCTGCCTTAACTGGATAATGATGTTCTTTGATACACAGAAGCTTTTCAATTTCATGTAGTATCATCTGAGAATTGTTGATATTAGTGCCTGTGCTATTGGGGTTCTGTTGAGGATGTTGTATCCTGTGCCAAATGTTCAAAATTCTTCCCCATTTTATGTTCTATATCATAGTCTGTGGATCCAGGCTTATGCTGAAGACCTTGATATATTTGATGTGGGTTAAAGGTAGCCATTCAGTTTGACCAATACCATTTGTGTGAAGATGATGTCTTTTTCCAGTGTGTATTTATAGCTTCTTTATTAAAATTTAACTTTCCATAGGCATATGGAATTATTTCTGAGTCTTCAGTTCTGTTCTATTGATCATATCTGTTTTTGTGCCAATAGCATGCTGTTTTTATATCTCTGCAGTACAATTTGAGATTGGAGATGTTGATATCTCCAGCAGTTCTTTTATTATTATTCATGGTGTTTTGGCTATCCCTGGCTTCATTTTGTTTTAAGTTGAAGCTGAAAATTGTCTATAGTAAGATATCCACCCTGCCCGCACCTGTACTGACGATCCACTGGGCATGGTCACAGGTGCATATGTGATGGGGGAGAAATGGAGGATGGCTCTATGTCTGGGGTTGCTGACCCCAGCTTGCTCTTTTGCTTCCTGGTTGGGTGGCAGAGAACATCTTGGTGGCAAGGTGGCATTGGTGGAGCAGGAACCAGCAGTGGTCATCTGTTTCATGAGTAAGTGAATTCTCCCCAAAAAACCTCACTAAACTTATCCTGGGTCCAGTAAATCTTAATTCCCACACACTAACTGTCCTTACATATTCTGTGAAGATTTGTGTTAGAATTTTCATAGAGTTTGTATTTGGTAGGATGGTCATTTTTTACTGTATTAATCCTTCTGATCCTAGAGCATAGGAGATCTTCCATCTCCTGATATAATTTTCAAGTTCTTTAAGGTCTTATAGTATTTATAATATAAGTCTTTTATATGCTTGTTGAGAGTTACCCCATGATAATTTATATCATTTGAGGCTATTGTGTAAGGTGTTTTCCCCCTAATATTTTTATCAGTCTGTGTGTCATTTATATATAAGAGGGTTACAGATTTTTTTGAGGGGGATTTTTGTATCCAGAAAAAATGTTGCTGAAAATTTTACTTGACTGTAGAAATTTCCTGATGGAATTTTTATTCATTTATGTATAGTTTTGTATTATCTGAAAATAGAGATTCTTTGACTTCTTCCCTTTCCTGTTTAATAATCCCTGATCTCTTTTGATTGTCTTATTGGTCTAAGACTTTTGGTAATATATTAAAGAAGCATGGAGAAAGCAGATGTCCTTGGCTTATTCCTGGTTTTAGTGGAAATGCTTTGGGATTCTCTTCATTTGGATTAATAATGGCTATGGGTTTGCTGTAAATTGCCTTTATTATGTTAAAGTATATACCTTTTATTCCTAGACTCTCCAGGCCAGGACTTTTATCATAAAGGGGTGTGAGATTTTTACCAAAGGTTATTTCTACATGTAGTAAGAGGACCATGTTTTGTCTTTTCAGTTTGTTTATTGTGAATTAATTTTATTGGTTTATTTATGTCGAGCCAAACCTGAATCTTCTGGATGGGGCCTGCTTGATCATGATGTGTCTTGATCTTCTTGATGTGTTCTTGAATTGACCTTGAAAGTATTTTCCCCCTGTCAATAAGGAAAATTAACTTGTAATTCTTCTTTGCTAAGTCTTTATATGGTTTAGGTATAAGGGCATCTGTGACCTTGTAAAATGATTTAGTCAGTGTTCCTTCTGTTTCTGTTTAGTGGAATAATTTGAGGAGTATTGTTATTAATTCTTACTCAAAACTCTGGTAAAATTATGTACTACAATCATCTGACTTGAATTTTTTGGGATGGTGGGTTGGTAGAGTTTTCATAACTGCTCCTATTTCACTAGAATTCTAGGTATGTTTCAATTGCTATTCTAATCCTAATTTTAATGGATGGTATATAATCAAAAACTTATCCTTTCTTTAGATTTTCCAACTTGGTGGAGTAAAGGGTTTTTTTGTTTGTTTGTTTGGTTGGTTGGTTTTTTTGTTTTGTTTGGTTTTCAGATTTTTAAGTGCACATACCAACCCCAGTTACTCCTCCCTCCTCCCCCCATCTCTCCCCTTAATCTCCCCCATGTCTGCTCCACAGAGGATGGAAAGTCTTCCTTGGGGTGTCAACAAAATCTGGCATACCAAGTTGAGGTAGGACCAAGCCACACCCCAGTATCAAGGCTGAGCAAGATATTCCATCATAGAAAATGGGTTCCATAAAGCCAGTTCATGGACCCAGGATAAGTCCTGATCCCACTGCCAGGCCCTCCCCCACCCACCCCCTGCACTCCCATCCCCCTGCCCCACAAAAGTTAAAAATATGTCATTATGATTTTCTGGATTTCCTCAATGTCTGTTGCTATATACCCTTCTCAGATTTTTGTTAAAGTGGATCTTCTCTATCTTCCTCTCTGTTCCTCCCTCTTCCTCCTTCTCTCCCTCCCTCTCTCCCTCCCTCTATCCCTCCCTCTCTCCCTTCCCCCTCTCTCTATCTCTGTCTTTTATTTAATCTGGCAAAAGTTTGTCAGTCTTACTGGTTTTCTCAAAGAACCAACTCCATTTCATTGATTCTTTATATTTTGTTTCTTTCTTTCTTTTTTATTTATTTTGACTCTGAATTTGATTAATGTTTTTGGTTGTTGTTTCTTCTTCCTTTTTTCCCCCCAGAGCTTTCATATGTGCTTATGTTACTACTATAAGATCTTTCTTTTTTTTTAATTAAAGTACTTAGTACTATGAACTTGCCTCTTATAAAAACCTTCATTTTCTTCCATAAGTTTGGTTATGTTCTATTTTTATTTTCACTCAATTAGGTTTTTTTATTTCTTACTTTCTGTCATGACCCATTTTTTTTTAATTCAGTAGTGTGTTGTTAAGTTTCTATGAGTAAACTTTTGGTTGTTTCTTTGGTTGATGATATTCATCCTTCATTCATAACAGTCAGAGTATTATTTCAGTTTTCTTATATCTGTTGCAATTTGCTTCGTGTCCGTGTGGTTCACTTTGGAGAAAGTTCTATGAGATGTCGAGAAGGTATATTATTTGTTGTTGGGTTAAATGTTTTCTAAATATCTGTTCATAACTCCAGTTAGCTCCAGTATTTCTCTGTGTAGTATTTATTGGGATGACCTGTCTATTGGTGAGAGTGATGTACTGAAGTCACCTACTATCACTGTATCAGGATCAATATGTGATTTAAGCTGTGGTAGTCGTCCTTTTAGAAACTTGGGTGCCTTTGCGCTTGGTGCATTTATTTGAAGAATTGCAATGTCCTACTGGTGGATTTTTTTCTTTGATGACTATGTAGTGCCCTTCCTTATCTTCTTTATTTAGCTCTGGTTTAAAGTCTCTTTTGTTAGATACAAAAAATGTGACATGGGCTTGCTTCTTAGGTTTACTTGCTTGAAGTATCTTTTTCCATTCTTTCACCCTGAAGTGATGTTTATTCTTCCTATTAAGGTGTATTCCTTGGCTGAAGAAGAAGAAGGATGGATTGTGTTTTCCCACCATCCTGGTCCCACAGCCATATCAGCCCCAAATAACACACAGAGACGCTGTATTAGATATAAATTTCTTGGCATGTTATTAGTGTTTCTTATTGGATAGCTCTGTCTTAAATATTAAACCATTTCTATTAACCTAAGTATTCCCATGTGGTCTTATCTTACTGGAGAGAAGGTCCAGAGTTGTTCTCCCTCAAGTCTCCACATGTTAAATCTCCTCCTACCTCTCCCTCAATCTTCCTTGTCTCCTATCTTGTTTTCCTATTAGCCAACAATGCTATATTCAAAAACCAATACCAGAAACATATTTACAGAATGACATCCCCCATCACCATTCTATTAGTGTCTTTTTTATTGGGCCATTAACAGCATTGATGTTGAGAATTATCAAAGAGCAGTGTTTGGTATTTCCTATCATTTTGTTGTTGTTGTGTGGCCTCCCCCTGCCTGATCATTTTTATTTACCAGTTTGATATTATTTATTCCTTGTGTTTCTATGGGTGTGTTTAACCTTTTCTTTTTTAAGAATTTGTTAAATAGATGTTTTTATTAATAATATAATTTAAAAATTTTACATGTCGATCCCAGTTTCCTTTTCCTTCCTCCCTGCAACCCTCCCTCCCTCCCTCTTACCCTCTTTCCCCTGTGACATGCACTCTGGCCACCCTCCCTTCCCATTCTCCCCATCCCCATTCCACTTGTAGGGCTATGCTATTCATGTAAATCTGTCAAGTCATTTGAAGTAGGGGCTAGGACTTCTGTCTCTAGATTAAAGGGGTATCCCTCCATGGGGGATATGTCCACAAGGTCCTTTTGTGCACAAAAAATACATCCTGGTTCCACTCTCTGGGGTCCCTTAGACTGCTCAGTTCTTCTAGCGGAGACCCATATTCAGGGGGTCTGAGTCAGTCCCATGCTGGATTCCCAGGTATCAGTCTGGGGGGGCATTAGCTCCTCCTTGTTCAGGTCAGCTGTCTTTGTGTTTTTCTGCAACCTGGTCTTTTCCCCTCTCTCTGCATCTAGATTCTAGTTCGACTCACTGTTTGGTTATTGGTGTTTGCTTCTGTTTCCAACAGGTACTAGATGAGGGTTCCATGATGGTGGATAATTTAGTTAATAATCTCACTGTCAAGGAAGGGCATTTATGGTAGCCTTTCCATGGTTGCTTGAATAGTTAGGTGGAGTCAGTCTTGTAGTTCTCTAGATCTTAGGTTCAGTTTTCTCTTCAAACCAATAATGGATCCCTCTTTTTTGTTCTCCCTCTCCCTCTCTCTCTCCCCCCCTCTCTCTCTCTCCCTCCCCCCCTCTCTCTCTCTCTCTCTCTCTCTCTCTCTCTCTCTCTCTCTCTCTCTCTCCTTCAAGATTTCTTTTAAGTTCCTTTGATCCATGGTTTTGGTTTTGTTTTCTCTCTCTCTTTTTGTTTGTTTGTTTTTTTGTTATTGTTGTTTGTTTTGTTTTTTCTTTTGAGACAGGGTTTCTCTGTGTAACAGCCCTGGTTGTCCTGGAACTCTCTGTGCAGATTTGTCTCTTTGCAGATCCATCTGTCTCTGCCTCCCAAGTGCTCTTCATTTATTACTATAACAATTACCCAATGCTCTCATGAAGCAAACAGGGATGGATAAAGAGGGACCAGCAGGCTAGAGGGGGTGCATTTTGTGTTGCAGATCAGAAATAAAATAAGATGAAACTAAATAATCAGTGGAACATAATCATGATATTTTTATGACGCACGGGGTGATTTTTTTCTTTTGCATTATGGTTTGATTATTATTAAAGGTCATATTTGAAGTATTGCTATAATATAGCAATATTTTCAGTTGGGTGCAACTAGGGGTTTGTGAAATATCTAACCAAGGTAAGTGCAAATGGCTCCATAGATTGCATTGTATCTATTATAGGGTTTCTCAAGGTTAAACCTGTGTTTACTAAGAATCCTCTTGCTGGTGATTATGTGGTCCTTACTCAGAGAATTGTAGTCTGCATCCCCTACAGGACTTCACAATTTAAAGAATACAAGGCAAAAATTTAGACTTTAAGAGTTAATTAGCTTTCAGAAAGTCACAAATACTTTTAAGTAAATACTTTGTGTGTCTGTTTGTGCTAAATATTTATATATGATTGTCAATCAAACAAAAATATTAGTCACAGAAAGAACATGTATTTGGTGTCTGCAAATAGTAAAATTTCATATAGGAAAATCACACACCTATTTTTATTACATATTTCTGTTTGAGGTATCATTGCTAATATGTGTGTCTAGGATCCCTAGTTCATGAGTTAGTCAAAGTCAAGAACCAAGAAATGTTTCATAGTTTGTTGGAATTACGAATTTCTTATTACTACTGACTTGTAATGTTTAAAACCAGACAGCTTTGGTAACCAATGAACCATTATTAATATTAGAATTACTAACTAAATTAGCAAAGAAGTACTTTAAAGCACTAAGGAATATAAGGAAAACAGAATTTAAAGGAATATTAATACAATCAACTTCTAGAGTTAGTTATTTCACTAGGCACAGTAGAGTAAATATGAATGTGTGATTATAACTGATGTTATATTCTAGTCTCAATAGTGCAAGGGATGAGTCTTCTCTGTGATCAGTGTGTGCTTTCTGGGACTGTCTAGGCATGCACATTTCTTGTAAATGAAACTAGATCATCTTCTCAGAGGCAAGAGGGAGACAGAACTTGATTTGGTTGAAATACCAGATAATATTTTATTTTGCATTTAAATGGATACAAGTAGATCCTTGAAAAAGAATAAAGGTGTGCCAAATAGCTAAAAACCACTTCTTATAAGGCTTGATCAGAAACATAAAATTCTCAGTGAAGAATTGATTCATATCTGATATGATTTATTTGAAAATTTATGCTTGTCTCTTCTCTAGTAAATAAATGAGCTAATTCAATATTATTTCAAGAGTAATTATGATATATATATATATATATATATATATATATATATATCAAACAATGAATTATTTGTATTGAGAATGTTCTTTGCCAAACAAATGCTCTATCGGTTTCTTGAATACCACCTATGTACTTAGTATGATACTTAGCATTAGTAATTTAAAATGAAAATCTATGTAGCCCTGCCTTTTTGTATAAAGGGAGAGATCCCAGATCAAACAATAACATGAGAGCTTTGACTCACAATGAGCATCACATGGTAAATGCGGTCTTGTATCCAGCAATAAGGTAAGCAGCATTCTTTAGCTTCTGAGGGAGATCTAAGTGTGACCTATTAAATTGGCAACTAGATTAGGTTTATGAATCACTGTAAATGATTACTGACATATATGTCTTAATGTCTGATAGAGAACTGCTAATTTGACTGTGAGAGTTCCTGAATCAGAGATTCTACCACAGACATTTGCTCAGTGTGCTGGCTAGATTTTATCTGCACTGAACAAAGAGCTGAAGAAAATTTAGGAGAGAATAGACTTCTTTTGGCAAGTGGTTCTAGAGAATCAGTTCATCACAGCAAGAGGGAGAATGGAACAAAGTACTCCATGTCACCACAGCCAGAAATTAGTGAGAGAAAGAAAGAGATTAAAGTATACTTTTATACTCTGTTGATCTCCTAAGCCCCTGTCAGTCCAATGAAGTTGACCATCAAGATAAAATCCAAAAACTTAAAATTCAGAAATAAGAAAGTAATCTCTCAGATTAGAATTTAGGGTTTGGGGATGATAGGTCTTTGAGTAAAGGATTTGCCATGCAAGCATGAGAATCCTAGTCTGAAGTATATAGTTCTCACATAAAAAGTCCCACATAGTGACTCTTGCCATCCCAGCACTGGGAGACAGAAATGGGTAGATCTTCAAAACTCACAGGTACACCAGCCTGGCATAGGTGGTGAGCTCCAGGTCCCAGTGAGAGATCCTGCCTCAAAGCCACAAGGTGGACAGCTACTAAGAAATAGTAACCAAGATTGACATGTGACATCCCTGCACACATTTGTGTATGCACACACACAATACCCCAATTAATAAAATATGGGTATCCTTTGAGCTTGTAGTATTACACATTTATTTCTTGATATAAACTGACTAGCCAAAATTTTACTTGACTCTTCCAGAGCCTGCATCCTGAAACTGGCTGAAATAAAATGAACTTATATATGCAACACGATGGGTTACTTCACCATATGGTCAATGGATGAAACCTGACCTATAAACATATATTTTGTCAGTTAATTTGTCTGACAGAGAAAAGAAAACTAAACTGGACAATTTTATGGGAGACTGACTACTTGTTACATTGTAGGAAGTGAAATAAATTGACAAGAGAAAATAGCCAATGTTTTAAGGTAGTGAAATTGCTCTTGATCTGGATACATATAAGTATATACTATTGTAAAATACACTGTGCTGTTAGGTTTAGTATACATAGTAATTTTTGTTACCTATCAATAAAACATAATGAAAACATAGATAGGGGTTAGAGAGGTGCTCATTGATATAGAGCATGTGTTGCTATTGCAGAGGACCCAGGTTGATTTCCAGAGACAACACATTGATACACTACCTTCCACGACTCTAGCTTCACACAAATGGCACATACACAGTGCACATACATACAAGCAAGCAAAACACTTACATATATAGAATTAAAATTAACCTTAAAAGAATTAATTCACAGTAAGTGCTTTAAGTCATTTTCATAGTGATATATATATACATATATGTATGTATATGTGTATATATATATATATATATATATTATTTTAAAAATAAAACAGAAGTCAGAATTTTCTTGAAAATCTTATAGATGACCAGGGAAAACATTTTTCAGGAACTTATGTATATAGCCTGTATTCTCTTAAAAACAAGCTTTTGGATGCCCCCTAACAGTATACTTGCAATCCTCCCAGGATAATACATTCATAGATTTACTTTGACTAAAAAGAGAAAAAATAGGATGCTGGTAGAAATATAAACTAGCAAAATTAGAGTGTCATGGGGACATTTTCATGGAGTGAAACAAAATATGTTTTAAAGAACAAAACAGTTCTCTATCCAATTACCAAGTACCACGGTGAGGAGATTAAAAGGCTCCTTGGGAATGATATCGAAAAGGGGATGCAAGCTACACGTAGTCTTTACGAGTACCTGATATACACATGAACAGGTTTCTGCCCCATGAGAACTTAAGTTCAGAGCACAAAAATCATCTACAAGATTTAAGTGGAAAATAATTGATTCTAGAGACACCTTGACCCTCTGAATTATTCTGTTTTTTTGGCTGATGTGAGAGCTGGCCTCACTCCCTGGAGTTTCCAGGGATGAATCGCATTCTCTCCCAATCTCTATCCCTGATGGAATATCTAGGATGATATTTTCATTTAAAAGGGTTGCGACTTCATCTAGTGATGATTCCTGATGGGTGGCAGAGTCTAAGATTTCTATCTGAAAAAAAAATTCAGTACAAAATATAATCACAGGTAATACTTTCCCTGAAATGTACATTGCACAGTATTTTCTTATCTCTTGCTTAAGTGAAGTCAAAACTATTTCTTCACAGAAAATAGACTAGACTTGTGTTTATATATCTTTATAGTCAGGAGAATCCCCTAAACATGAGAATATAAAGAATAAATTACAGGGCTTTATAAGACCTTGAATGACTGTTAATGTTTATTTCAGATATTATGGTAGAAGAGACCCTTAAATATAGGTTGAGTGTATTTAAAATGTATCATAGCAAAATAAAAGGTTGCTTAAAATATAGCACATGTGGCAACTAAATGAGAAAAACACTGCTTTTGAATGAATAATAATACATAGTTAAAATTAGAATAAAAACAAGGAAAACTAAGTTATAATAGTTGTGTTTTCTAACTTTATTTTTCTTTAAAGACAGATAATTATTGGTGTGTTATTTATTCTTAAGGTGAAAGGATTTTACAGAAATGTAATCATTTTACATTCCTGATAGTTGCTGTGCTTTGCATAGATGTCCATCTGTCTGAGAACTGTGTAGTGTCTTATTCCTTATACCTTGACCAATTGTGGGTCTCTGTTTATCCACATTTACTGAAAATAGGTGTTTCTCTGATCTTGGTGTTGAGATACTCTAATCCATGGGTAATAGGATGAGACAGGAGGAGTCATTTGGCAGGGAGGGCTCAAACAAGAAACTGTCATATCCAAGTGTAATGTTGAATTTATTCAGAAATAATGAATATTAAAACTGACACAATGAACACCATAGCACTGTCTACTCAAGAGCAGTTGTAATGTCATCAGATCCAAAAGGAAATACCAAAGTAATTTAAACATTGAAGAGTATGGGCAGGTTAAATGACCCTATGGCACAATGTACTGGAGTTAGTATTGGTTAAATAAGATACTGTAAATATGAACTTATGTCACCATCATATAGAGAGAATATTTGCAAGGTCATAACTGACTTAAATTCAGTTAAATATTCATTAGAATTATGATAAAGCTAAGCTTCATTTATAGAATAGCTTTGATAATAACTAAATTTTGGAGATATATATATATATATATATATATATATATATATATATATATAGAGAGAGAGAGAGAGAGAGAGAGAGAGAGAGAGGTATTTTTTAAACAATACTATAGTAGTTCTTAAAAATACTAGTACTTCCAGGTGCTCTGTAAGTTACCCAAGCCTCCCAACTGTCACCTACATTCAGGAGGCCTGCAGCTTCTTCAGCTGTCAGTCCAGAGTCAGTGGGCTTCTACTTGCCAAGGTCAGCTATTTCTGTAGATTTATCCATCATGGTCTTGCTTATATTATCACTTCTCCCTTGCTACAACTAGACTCCAGGAGTTCGGCTCAGCGCTTAGCTATGAATCTCTACATCTTCTATCACTTATTAGATGAAGTCTCTATGATGGTAATTATGGTTGTCATCAATCTGATTATAGGGGAAAGGAAGTTAATGTACCCTGTCCACTATAGCATAGATTCTTTGTTGTTGTCATCCTTGTGGATTTCTAGGAGTTTCCCTAGTGATGGGTTTCTTGTTAACACCATAATGGCTCCCTCTATAAAGGTCTCTTTCCTTCTCTCTCTCTCTCTGTTCCTCCCCCAACTTGACCTTCCTGATCCCTCCTATTTTCCTCCCCCTCCCTACCTCCTATTACCCACCCATCCCCTTCTTTCTCCCCCCTCTCCTACTACCCTTCCCCCATATCTCCAATTTATTTAGGAAATCTGTGTCTATTCCCCTTCTCAGGGTGGGACCTCTTAGAGTCAATCAATATACCTCAAGGCTCAGCAATACCACTCAAGCATTTACCTGAAAGATGCACACTCATACAAGGACACTTGTTACACTATGTTCATAGCAGCACTATTTGCAATAGCCTGAACCTCGAAGCAATCTAGATGCCCCTCACCCAAACAATGGATAAAGAAAATGTGCTAGGTATACACAATGGAGTACTATCCTGGGGGGTGAGGGTGGCATATTGAAATGACAAGTCTCTGCAAACTGATCTTTAGAATCTAACACAATTTCAGTTAAAATTCCAATACAATGCTTTGTTGAAATTAAACAAAAGAAAAGAAATTTGTAGGCAAATGGATGGAACTAGAAGAAACTAAGACACAGGAACTAAGACACAGAAATACAAACATTGTATGTACTCACTCATAAATGGATATTAGATATAAAACAAAAGATAACCAGGCTACAATGCATAACCCCAGAGAAGCTAGGAAACAAGAAGGAATCATTTTAATACCATGTCCAGTAGCAGAGTCTTTGTAATGGGCTCTTATATAGGCCCTATTCCCAGCCTATCCACAATTTTTGGCTCCAGCAATGCCAGGTACTTTTATCTCAAAGAGTAGGACTTGCATCCAATCTTAAAGTCATTTTCAGTATATAAAATTAAATAACTGTATATTACTAATCATTTTCATGTTTTATGGTAAGGTTTTAGAAAAGGCAATAATATCTCCCTGAGAGCACCATTTTTCAAAATTGTTAAATGGGCCAATATTTATACAATACTGACTGTGTACTGGAAGTAACTGTGTATATATCTGTCAGCAACTTTTATTAATTCCCCCCAGGTGGCTCAATATATACCCATTACTGCTGTTCCTAGGGGTTTGCTGATTCTTCGTACAACCTGTAAAATAGATTCTTCCCTGCCCATTCATTATCTACTAACTTTCTTCCTCTACTAACTTTCTTCCTTGCTTCTCTTTCCTTTAATTGTTAATTGTATTATTGTAGGTTAATTTTTAATTTTCAAGTTTTCTTTCTTGTGTTGATGATGGGAGAAACAACCCAGCTGTTAAACGAATTTCCCAATGTGCTCTAACCCAAGCACACCAGCTGGGGAATGGACTTGTTTAGTTGCACATGAGCATCGAGTGGAGAGAGACAACCACCCCCTTGTATATATAAGCCACATCTCATGTATGAAAGATAAACCAAAACTACATCAAAATGAGAATCGTATTTAATACAGTATTGTGTCAGGAATGATCCATTCTCATTGGCTCTGGCCACAGAAATAAAGTTACAGCCTGGGAAGTTCAAACCACAGGAATCCATTTATTTACTTTTGTTTCAAACACTAAATCGTTCAAGACCCACATGACATTGTGACTGGCTTCTGTTGGGAATTCTCCTGCTTATTTGTAATGACTTGGCTTCTTCTAGTATCTTCCTTCATACACTTTCCTTTGAGCAGACAGGGAGGATTTCAGCATACAAACTTCCAGAAGAATGCAATTTAGTGTACCCTCCAAGTACACATACCACAAGACCTATAGAGAGGAGAAAGTGGACACAGAGTCCCACCCCTAACAAAGAAGTTATTTGCAACTGATTCCCACTGGCAAGGGGAAAAACAGTTTTCTCTAATGGAGTATCACTGGGTAGGCCCCATGGCTGGAAGTAGTTGGCCAACACAAAACAAACTCCAGGAGTTTTCATTTCGAAGGATAGAGTGTGTGGAATGGAGGGAATGGAGGATGGGCATGGGAATTGTTTGTATTTTATTTATTTTATTGTATTGGTGTGGTGTGTGTTTCAAGGGGATTTTGGTTCACTTTGATGTTTATTGTTTTTTCGGGTTTTTTGTAAGTTTTTTTCGAGTGAACCATAAAGGGAGACAGATTAGGCTAGGCGTGAAGGTGAAGGGAAACCATGTTCATAATATACTACATAAAAATTTAAATAAAAAGATAATATTAGACAGAAAACAAAATGATGAAGTGTGCATGCCAAGTCCCATTCCAATATTGGTCTCCAGCTCAAGACCAAACAAACTCATATGACTTCAGCAATGACATAGCAACTGGGATTAGTGACAAAAATTTACTATTTGAGATAAACTCAACTACATGCTGTTATAAGTTCCCCTTTCCAAAAAGGGCATGATCACAACAAGCATACACATATTAAATAACTGACTTGACAGACTAACTCAGAATAATTGTTACTCTCTTGCCACAGAAGAAAACATTTAACACATTTCTATCAGGAAATGACAGGTCATAGAGATAACTAGGTTACAAAGGACCAAAGCAACTTGATGTGAGCAATACAATAACACAGAATTTCTGCACAGGGAAAATCCAGAAAATACCACAAAATGTCTTGCATTAATCTAAATGAAAATATGGATTTATTCAGCTAACTATAAGATTCTGTTGGGAATGTTGATAAGCCCAAATGTATAGGATAGGAAAAGCAATCTTATAAACTGATATTTTTATGGATTTTATTTATAGATAAATTCAATTCCTTTGGACAGATTATCCTGAAATTGATTAAAATGAGTCAAAACTTTAGAGGGAAAAGGAATAGGTAAGGCATGTTGGGAGGAAATGAAGGAGAGGCAGTATTTAAAATAAAATCATAGACTACTCTATTTTCTTATTTCAATATTCAACACCATCTTTTTATCATTTTTAATTTGCAAACTTATTTGACATATATTTTGTGTAAATGTGCTCTTTATCACAATGAATTGTCATTAAAATTCTCATCCTGTACTTATTATGGGGCACTCATCTCTGAATCATCAAATTCTAAGAGCTGAGTTTGTTCATAGCTACATGTATAAATTTCTTACTGATGATTGTGTACCTATTAAAAATAAAATACATTTTACTAAGTGAGGTGGCACATACCTTTTATTCTTACATTCTGTTGGTGGATCTCTGTGGGTTCCTGGACAGCCTAATCCACACAGTAAATTCCCATCCAATCAGGGCTAACAGTGAAACCGTGCCTCAAAAACGACATTCAAACGAAAATATAATGCACATTTGTGATATTTGAAAAACTTGAGGAAATAAACAAAAGTCCTCACGACCTTTGCCATGTAGTTTTGCTGCGTGAATGTTGTGATGCTTATGTACATCTCACCAGTACAGTTGCATGTCTATGCATGCAGAGAGAGGCACGTCTTTTTTTTTTAAGATAAATTATTATTTTATGTACTGATGTGTTTTGACTGCTTGTGTATGTATGCAACACATATGTCTTCTGTACCCGTGGTGCCAGAAAAAGGCAAAGAATCTCCTGGAATTATAGTTAAGGATAATTGTGAGCCACTTTGTGAACAGAACACAAGCTCTCTGTAACAGCATCAAGTGCTGTTAACCACAGAGCCATCTCTCTAGGCCTAAGGAAACACATTACTGGTTTCAGCCTATAACATAGGAGTTTTCACTGCTTATACAATATAGAGCTATGGAGACAGCTCAGGAATTCAGCGTGCATGCACTGTTCTTACCAAAGCCCTGATTTAGGCACACAATCACATGTAACTCCATCTGTAGGTGCAGCTCATGCTTGTTACCTCTGTTGTCATCTGTCCTCATGTGTACTTAGCGGACGCCACACTCTGCTAAGTTACATATATACACACACTTAATGAAAATAAATCTTTCAAAGTAAAATGCAGTTCTAACGAAGTTCCTTTTCAGTTATCTCTGTTTACACTACTTTTCATAAATGTTGCTTTTCTTTTATTAAGTGCTGAGAAATAGAAGCATCAGGCAAAGCTCAACAGTATTCTGTCACTGCAATTAGAATGGTCTGCCAAGCAAGAGAAGCTCCTGAGGAGGGCTTCAGGGACAGATCTTGCACACTGAGAAATTCTCCCCTTGGGTCCACATCTTTTCTGCCAGCTAGCAGGAGAATTACAGCACTGAAGTAGACCTAGTACCCAGCAAGTGGCTTTAAAACTCCACCAGTGTCTGCACCACCTGAGACTTTTCCTAATGCTGTTTTCAGTAAGTGAAGTATACTTCTGTCATTGCCTAACTGGAGAGAAATGTATGGTGATATGCCTGTTACCGTGACAACTCACCTCACCTCTCCTGACTGAAGTGACATCATTGCTAATTTATTTCTCCTTTTCATTTAGGGTGCAGTTTAATTGAACAAAATATGCTGGTATACATAGAAAAGAAAGAATAAAAAAAGGAAAGGTAGCATTTGAAGTCTCTGCTACCCGGAAAGCTGAGTGCTTCCATGTCTCAGTGCAGCTTCTCAGCCCTCGGATGACTGTGCAGTAGGAGGTGTCTTTCTTAGAGAAGAGATTTTGTGCTACTTAAGAGAAATAATTGTAGCATGTATGTTTTCCACCAGCCCACCAGACCTCCATCCCGACAGCCACAAATAACACACAGAGACTTCTGTATTTGATACAATCCTGTTGGCCAGTTACCTTATTGTTTATGGGCTAGCTCTGTCTTAATTATTAACCCATTTCTACTTATCTAAGTATTTCCACGTGGTCATCTTAATGGGGAGCTGACACCAGTATCTTTTTTCTCCATGCTCTACATCCTGACCCCTCCTCCCTACTTCCTCTTTCCTCCTTGTCCTAGCCCCGCCTATTTTGCTTTCCTATTGGCCCAACAGTGCTTTATTTATTAACCAGTATGAGAAACATATTGACAGAATAACATCTCCCATCAAATAATCTACAAATCAAAGTCTAAGAGGGCTTAGTGAATTTAAATACAGGTCAGTCTTTTGTTCAAGATTCCATGGGTTGTCCTACAAGATTTGTTTTCCTCCTAGTTTCTAGTCTACCTCTCTCCCTCAATCTAAAAAGCATCATGTCTATACTGATGCTTATACAAGGAGGTGTATTTTTTAAGTGTTGTTGTTCTTGGTGTTTAATTGTAATTATCATCTATAGAAAATTGCATCTGAATCAGGAATGACTGATTATGTTTTAGTCTTTAGCTAAAATAGGTATTCAAATGCTTTAATTGCATTCGGTGTACTTTAGAAAATGATACCAATTAAGTAGTTAGAATTTATCTATACATCTGACGGGGGTTCAGTTATGTTGCTATAAAAGAATTACATCTATATTTTAATACCAGTTTACAGGTAGAGGCTGAAATATGCATTGCAAATATTAGGTTATGAAGAAGATCAGCGTGTATTTGCTGAAGCTATATATCCATAGCTAGCTTATGTGTTTAGGTATATCACATGACAATGCAAACAACAAATAAGAACTTCATTTTCAAGATATTCGATCAGTTTTAACTGACCATTTTACTCTTTTAAAAATTAATTTTTTTCAGACAATATAACTTGATCGTGTTTTACCCTCCCTAAGTAAACAAAGAATCTCTCTATCACCCAACTCACCCAAGTTCATCTCTTAAAAACATAGAACATTTAAAAAGCAAAAGTGAAAAATAAAACAAAAAACAGTAAGACAAAAAGTCAAAAGAAAAAAGTGAAGCATAAAGTCAAAAAAATAACAATTTGGACACTAAATATTATGTCAAATTAAAACTTAGATGTTATTTTCTTTTATATTTCAATAAGAATTTTTTTCTCTCATTAAAGATCTTGAAGATTAGTATACAAGGAAAGGGCTTTGTGATAGACACTGTGAGCTAATTAAACAGTTTTGTGACAATAATGTCTTTAATTAAAGGCGATGGCACCAACTGCAAGAAAAAAATCAGTGAAAAATCTTTTTAGTGACCCTCTCTTTTGACACATGAATAACACAGTAGAGAGCAATGTTGACACAGTAGTGTCATTACCGTATTCATTTGTTTTTCTGCTGTTTCCCAGCAAGAAAAGGCCTCAGAAATATTTACTATTTGGAGAGGTTGAGGAACATTGCAATGTAGAAGCAAGAAATTTTCTGATATTTATAAACAGATAAGAGGAATATGAAACTTTTAGACCGGGGAAGCACAGAGTCGATATTTAAAATGTATAAATTTTACTATAAATTTGGGAGTTTCAATTGGAGAAATGTAACAGTATAGAGTAAAAAGCAATATGTTAGGATCTGGAGATCTAATTTGTTCAGAGACGATCAGAAGGAAGTTAATAAAAGGAAATTAACTGATGATGCAATACAGACTGGAAAAGAAGGTGGGCATGTGGCGTGCCTCAGGAGATAGATGTGCTTCTTGCAAGAAAAAGCTGCTCTTATGGAGAGCCCATAGCTCAGTCTCCTTCCACAGTCCTGTAATAATCATTCTTGTCAATCAGCAGTGTTGCTGCATTGGTAGTATGCCGGATTCCACCATAAAAACATGTTTGATTGACAAATTACTCCAAAAATGTAAATATGAATATTTATAATATCCAGAGCAGGAAACTATTTAGATATGAAGAGTCATGTATAATCATCTTTAAATAAACCTATAACCCTTGGCCTGTGTGCCCTGTGGGACTTTGGCTTTTTTGGGAGATATCATGATGGGAATCACAGGTGTAATGAAAGCATGTGACATGTAGTAGTGCCACAAATCATTCTCCAGTGTGCTTTCAGATCTAAAGGGACTTTCCTCTTTACATTTTATTCTAAATGCAAATTTTGGACGGAGCCAGTCCCATGCTCATACTAACCCCCCCCAAAAAAAATCAACCCATGACACCTGACACATCACACGTATATTAAAAATTAAATTGAAGGAAAATGAAACTATACAGTTCATTGCTGGAAGGTGTGTAATGAGCAACTTTTTCTTCATTAGATCCTCTGTATGCCGACCCCTTCACCCAAGGTCATCTGAAGATTTTCAGCTATTGTGTCAAAGCTGAGAATGTAGCTCTGTGTTTCTATATTGTGCTGATATTTTGTTTATGATCTAATAAGGATTGCCTGAAGATTAGAATGCAAAGAGAGCCACAGCTATAGAAGACAGGCTGTAGTGGCACACAACTTTAATTCCAGGACTCAGGATAATGAGGCAGACGGATCTCTGTGAGTTCAAGGCCATGCTTGGCTACATGAGACTGAACCAGTCTAAAAGAGAAACAGAGCTCACACCTTTAATCCCAGCATTTAAGAGGTATATAAGACAGGAATGGGGTCTTGGAGCTGGCATTCGGCATTCAGTCTTTATTTTTATATTTCATTTTGATTTTTATTATTATTACAGGTTATCAGTGAGTAAAAGTGTTCACGTACCACAGCATATATATGGCAGCCAGAGGACAGATTTCAGGAGTTGATTCCCTCCATTTACCATGGGATCCAGAGACCAAAGTCAGGTTATTGGGGTAATGGAGTATCAGGTGCTTTTAACACTTCTAAAGTCTAATGTTTGTCAGCTTGACAGAATCTACTATCACACAGGAAGGGAGCCTCAGTGAGAAATGATCTATATGAGGCCAGCCTTTGGGGGGACATTTGCGGGTCACTGTCATTTCTTAATTGATGTGGGAAAACCCACAGTAAACATGGAAGCACCTAGATAAAAGAACATGGAAGAAGGGAGGCTTGTTGCTCTTTGCTTGTCTGCTCTTCACTCTCACTGGGGTTTTGTCTATACGGTGCTGCTACTGGTGTTTCCTCCATTGATTGCAGAATCTATTTCTTCAGGCTTTCAACATGTATATCAGATGGGGGAAACCCCAAAAACTTTTCTGGCATTTTGGAACATTACAACAACTGAGGCACCTAGTCTCAAAGACTGCTTAATTCTTATAACAACTTAATTCATAAAATAGTGAGAATACTCCAACATTATGATTCAACCCTCCTGTTGACTCTGACAAGCATTTTTTAATGGAAAACTTACTGTTATTTTCATTATTTGGCAGAAGTGTTTTAGGTTGTTTATATTTCTACCTCACATTATTTTCATGTTCTAAAATATGAGGTTAACCACTTTCTTCCCCCCAAGTCCTATGAAATCAACCTTTGAAATTCAGTTTGGGAGACTGTATGCCATTTGTACCTGACTTGTTTCATTTTCCACAATGGTTTTCAGTCTCTTCTTTGTAGTTACAGAAACAGAACTACACTCTTCTCAAAGCTGAATTATTACAATTAGTGTGTTGTATGATGTGTATGTGTGTATGTGTGTGGTGAGTGTAGTGTGGTGTATGTGTGATGTATGAGTGTGTGTATGTGTATGATGTGTGTGTAGTGTCGGTTGTGTGTGTGTAGTGTTGTGTGTAGTGTAATGTGTGTGTGTGGTGTGTGTACATGGTACAGTGTGTGTGCACAGTGTTATGTATATGTATACTGAGGCATGTGTATGTAGTGTAGTGTGTGTGATGTGTGTGATGTGTAGTATGGTATGTGTGTAATACGATGTGTTTATGAGTGTGTGATATGTGTAGGTGTGGGGGGGTATGATGTGTGCTGAGTGTGGGTGTGTGGTGGGTTGTGCATATGAAGAAGTGCCTGTGTCTGTGTAATTTGTGCACCATCTATCAGTTTATTCAGAGCCATGACAGAGTAATGAGGAGGTGAAAATGTTAATCCATGGTATAACTTATAATCTGATATGAGAAAGAATCTATCATGTACACACAAAAAAATACAACTTAGGATGCTTATAGTTTGTTTAACATTTTTGCATAAATGTTAAGTTATTCATTTTGATAAATATCCTTTGTTAAAATGCTAATATCAGGTTACATTTTTGTTGAAGCCCCATAACTCCTGTGCAAGTTTATAACCATTTTAAATTCAAAAGGGAGTTTTCAATTGCTGTGAAAAAATCTATATCATTAATTTTGCCACCTTAAACATTTTAAGTATGAATTTCAGTGGTACTAAGTATAGCCACATTGTTGGGAAACAGGTGTGCATTATGTAAATCTATACCTCTATCCATTAATTCTAACCCCCTCCACAGAGCCTAACCCTTAGTAACCCTGATTCTATTTTCTGTTCCTAAGATTTTACTACTTTATATACTTTAGATGAGAAAAATCACACAATATTTCTGGATAGCTTATGACACCTATCATAATGTCCTCAAAGTTGATCCATATTACAGTCTGTATCAGAATGTCTTTTAACTTTAGGATGAATGATCGTCTTTTATTAATTTGGATTTTATATTTAACTTTATATTACATTTTATTGATTTATTTATTTATTTTATATCCTGGCCACAATTTTCCCTTTCTCCTAGATTCCCAGGCCTCCCCTACCCCCCACTTTGTTCCCAGTCCCCAATACACTCTCCCTCCATTTCTGTTCAGGAAAGAGCAGGTTTCCTGGAAGTTATCACCATCCCTGATGTCAAGATCTACTACAGAGCTATAGTAATAAAGCCCACATGGTATTGGCATAAAAACAGACACATTGCTCAATGGAATTGAATCAAAGATCTAGACATAAATCCACACACCTATGAACTTCTAATTTTCAACAAAGAAGTCAAAATTATACAATGGAAAAAAGAAAGCACTTTCAACAAACAGTGCTGTTCTAACTGGATATCGTCATATAGAAGAATACAAATAGATCCATATCTATTACCCTGTACAAAACTCAAGTTCAAGTGGGTAAAGACTTCAGTATAAATACAGATACACTGAAGCTAATAGAAGAGATGTTATGAGCAGTTTCACACCAACCTGGTCCCAGAGTTGCATCAGCCCCAAATAACACACAGAGACACTATATTAGATACAAAACTGTTGGCCTGTTACTAGTGTTTCTTATTGACTAGCTCTGTCTTAAATATACCCATTTATATTAATCTAAGTGTTTCCACATGGTGTTATCTTACCAGAGAAAAGGTATGAACCTCTTTTCTCAAGTCCCTACATCTTGACTCTTCCCTACTACATCTTCCAGAATCCTCCTTCTCTCCTAGTACCACCTATCTTGCCTTCCTATTTGCCAACAGGGCTTTATTAATTTACTAATAAGAGAAACATATTTACAGAATGACATCATCCATCATCTCCTCTCTTCTTTATAAATAAAAAATAGTGTTTTAACTTTAACATAATAAAAAACAGAAATAGTTATCAAATAAAAACTATTGTTAAAAATATTGAGTCCATTAACATTTAGCAAGATATAAGAAAATATTCTATCATCTATCTTATCTTTGTGAGTCTAAAGTCTTATATGTAACTTATCTTTAATCCTAAGGAAAACTATAACCATAATTATCTGTCTCCAACTCCATCAAAGACCACAGAAGGATAATATATAAACTCTAGAAATGATATAGACAACTCGCCTGGTCAGTCACCTGAAGTTCTTCTGTAATGTTCCAACTTCAGCCTATAAACCATAGTGTGTCTGGCAGACTCCTCAGCAAAGCAGGAAACTTTAAACTGTCCACTTGTGTTGGGAGTTTGTCAGTCACTTTTCTATGTGCCCTGAAGACTGTCTGGCAAACTCTTCCATAAATAGGAACCATGCAGCAATGTCCACCTTGTTTCATCAGTCACTTTTCTATGGGTCTTCCATGTCTACTTTATAAAGCATATATAAACAGTCTAGACAAGAGCAGTATTTTTCCTAAATGGCTAGTCTTGCCGTATTGGAAGCAAATAAGTTTCTTTGATGTCCATCTTCCTTTCTGATGTAGGTGGTGTTGCCAGGAGCTGTTATGTCTCACTGTCAAGAAAAACCCTAAATCATTTTAAATGCCATAATCTGTATGTCTTTGAAAGGTTTGAAGAATATTTATCCATCTCAAATATACCTCTGAATATCTAGAAATCCTAACTAACATAACTATAAGTTTTGACTATTATAGGTAACTATTTATAATCTGTACTAAATTATACATTTATAATGTAATTATACATTACATTTTTAAATATTTAAGACAATACCTAAATAAGAGGAGAAATATACTTGTCATAAAATTGACCTTAAATTTTATTAATAAATGAAAATCCATTCCAAACTAAGTATTTATTTCTGTACCATTAAAAAGTGATTGATTGTGATCATTAACCATTTATAACCAACCCCATTTAGATAAAAACAAGATTTTTAGACAATATTTCAGAATTTGGGGTCATTTTTTCCAAACTGCTTTCTGCTGGTTGGAGATGATGTAATACCATGGGAATCCTATGACAATGAAAAAATCCTGGCTATAGTCTGCAAGGCTACCTTGTCCCAGCTGTTTTGAATGTTGTATCACCTAAGACACTGTTTCTGGGGGTCTTGCTTGATCAAACCATGTTATGGAAGGAATCCATAGCTTTTCATTTTCTGTGGAAACAAATAAAGAAATTCTTTTCCTCAATAACCTGTCCTTAGACTTAACTTTTGAAATAAATTTTAAAATACATCAATTGGATTAATTCAGCAGCATTTATAATCAAGTGTGTTTTATCAGTTTTTGTTGGCAATTAAGCAATTCAAAGACAACACAATACCATACAGTATCCAGACTTTCTGTGTATTTCCCATCTTTAAGTGGATTTTTATTACTCTTTCTTTTACTTCTATTTTTACATATTTTGAGAAAGTGTTTCTCTCTGTAACTTTGGCTGCCCAGGAATTCACTCTGTACACTGGGTTTGCTTTGAAAACTCAGAGATTTTCTTGCCTCTGCCTCATGAGTGCTGGAATTAAAGGCATGTGCCACCACACCCAGCTACTGCTTCTTTCTATTTTTTTTAAACCACATTATCCTTTTCTCTTTCTCTCCCAAGCCTACATATATTTTTAACACACTTTAAACTTTTAGAGGTTTTTCGTTATCTTAATCTGTCCTTTAATCTGTAAATCTTTATCTTTTTCTGGCCACAAGTCTTTGATCTGTAAAACAACAACATTTATTTCCAATATGGCAGGGGTACGTTTACAGCTGGCAGCATGAGCTGTGCTCACCACATTGGTCTATGATGCCATGAAGCAGTATGTTGCCAGCTTGGTGATGTGGTCACTGAAGCTGCCAGCTGCTTGTACACAGCATTATTGTTTGGTACAGGGCCTCTTAAAGAGCCCTGAGGGGGTTTTTTGCCACTTATGCTGCATCAGGAAGATTCCCTTAAAGGAGCTGTGTAAATCTCTGCTTGTCTCTAGCAAAACAGAGCACACCCGAGGAAAATGCTGCTACCAAGAAGCCTTGTTTGTCTCTGCTTTTTTGTCTTTAAGATCATTTGTTAAGCTTTTTTAACTTTAAAGTGGAAGTTCTTAGTACTCACATTGCAGGCACCATTTTGTTATGAACAGCTTTCCTGCCAGCCTGATCACACAGCTGCGTCAGTCCCAAATAACACACAGAGACACTGTATTAGATATAAAACTTTTGGCCTGCTACTAGTGTTTCTTATTGGCTGGCTCTGTCTTAAATGTTAACCCATTTCTATTAATCTAAGTGTTTCCACATGGTCTTATCTTACTGGAGAGAGGGTACGGACCTCTTCCTCTCAACACCCTGCTTCTTGACTCCTCCCTACTACATCTCCCAGAATCCTCCCTGTCACCTAGTTCCACCTATCTTGCCTTCCTATTTGCCAACAGTGCTTTATTAATTAACCAATAAAAGAAACATGTGTACAGAATGACATCTCCCATCAAAGAGAAAGTGGAAAATATCCTTGAATGCATTGTGCTGTTTAAGACAACTTAAACAGTACACCAGTAATGCAAACACTGAGATGAATACGAAGTAAAGGGAATCATGAAACTAAACAGTTTCTGTAAAGACACAATAACTAGGAAAATAATAGCATCTTACAGAATGGGAAAAGATCTTTACCAACCCTATGTCTGACAGAGGGCTGATCTCCAAACTATGAAAAAAAATAAGAAACTAAACCTCAACAAAACATATAATCCAATTAAAAGATGAATGGTAGTCTTAAAGGATCCTTGTCCATTAATCTGTCAATAGATTTTTAAGGTCATTCATTGTCAGTAATCCTTCAAGCAACATGAGAATGAAGAGAACTCTTTGATGTTATTTTGAATTCTTTTGGATGTATATATCGAAGTGAGATTGTTGGATCCTGTGATCATTTTGTTTGTCTTTTGAGGGATCTCTACACTTCTTTCCTTAATGACTGTGCCATTCTACATTCTTATCAATACTGAACAAATGTATCCACTATCCCACTTCCTTGATTGTAATTTTCTTGTGTTTTGTTTATTATTTATGTAAGATCATACTATGTAGCCTGGTCTCAGATTCTACGGTGCTGAGATGACAAAAGTTTATAACCATACTGTACTAATTTTAAAAATATAATAAATGTAATGGTCAATCCCAGCTGGCACCTAAAGAAATCTGATGTCACCTAGAAGATGGGTTCCTCACTGTGGAGGTCAGCTTGATGAGGAGCAATACTGAGACTGAAGTCCTCAGGCCAGGAGCCTTACTGGAGAAAGTAACTGCGGTTGGGCTTTACATTCCTATAAAGTGCCCTTACTTCCTGCTTAATGAGTATATGTGCAGTGTGATCAGTAAGTCTTCTGTCCCTGCAACCATCCCATCCCTGAATACTGACATGTCCTCCCCACCTTTACAGATTTTATCCCTCTGGAACTGTGAGACAAAATAAATGTTTTCTCCCTCATATGGCTTGTGTAGGAGTATTTCAGACATTCCCTGTACCAACTCTTTAAGCTAAGATCCTCTGGTAGGTTTTGAATCAGAGAAGGCTATAGGGTAAACAATTTAACTGTGGATTCTTGGATTATAAATTGTGGGGAAATTTTCAAATTATAAATTATATAGTTTAGAATTAATGACACTTATGTCATCTTACTTGTGTTACTGTGTGGAACTTAAGGTTTAAACACTTAAGTCCAAGCAAGGTTAAGTTCTCAAATCTGTGATTCCAATTTCCAGCAGCATTAAGCTTACATATTCATTCCATGTAATAATTAAGAATAACTGCTCCAGTGTTTTATCTAGTGCTTATTATGCCTTAGGCAAGTCTTTCATCACAGTGTGTCTATGAATATATTTCTCTACTGTGAAGCCAATATTCGGGATGGTACAAAGGCTCCTGATTGGGAACAAGGAGTATTTTACATGAGAGAGGTTGGGAGGGCCTACAAATCAGATAGAAAGTTTGGAGTGTCTGATGGGCTTTCCAAAGAATGCTTGAGAGAGAGACATACACATCAAGAATATTTAAAGTGAGCTAAATTTTGTTAAAAATCAGATTCTAGTTAAAAGAAATTTAAGGAAAAACTCTCTTCTTTTGAAAATTATTGGGAGAACACATCTATTGACTGCATTTTACATTTGTGTCTTATAAGCATTTACAAGCACTTCCTGATTTCTGGGTCCAGTGACTCCCTTCAAATGTCACTGCCATCCATTTTTCACAGTGCTAGAAATGGAGTGCAGAACAACAAGAGACTTGTCAAAGCCCCTATATCAGTGGCATAGGTATAAATAGATATTATAATTTTCAATTTATAGTTGGCTAAATGACCTGATGGTACATGATAAATAGTTAAAAACATTTCCAAAGTATTCAGTATATTTAACAACGCTTCAGTGGATTAAAACAAGAAGTAATATTTCTATCTGTCAAGACTTGTCTTTTACAGTAGAAACAGGATCTATTCCTGGTGCACAAAAGGACCTTGTGGACACATCTCACATGAAGGGATACTCCCTTAACCTAGAGACAAAAGAGAAGTCCTAGTCCCTACTTCAAATGACTTGACATATTTACATGACCCAACCTGGATAGCATAGCCCTACAAGTGGAATGCGGGTGGGGGGATGGGAGGGGAGGGTGGCCAGGGTGCATGTCACAGGGGAAAGAGGGGAAGAGGGAGGGAGGGAGGGAGGGAGGGAGGGAGGAAGGGAGGGAGGAAGAGGGAGGGTTGGAGAGAGGAAGGGAGAGGAAACTGGGATCCACATGAAAAATTTTTAAATTATATTATTAATAAAAAAAGACTTGTCTTTTTCCTGATATTAGTATCAAAGAGTGATGTAGATGGGGTGAGGAAAACAAATATCCTGTGTGGAAAACACAAGAAAGCTTTCCAGCAGGTGCTAGCCCAGAGTGTGAGTACCAGGTTAAATCATTCCTCTATCTCAACCCCTCCCTTGGATCAATGGAAGAGGTAATACTGAGATTTTGTTTCCAAATGAACTAGAAGAGAAGGCTGGTGGATCTGGTGGGAGAGGCATTGAATTTTCTGGAAAGAGCAATGTTCAGAATTTCAATCATATCAAAGAAACATGGCTCTCATTGAAGGATGTCCTCAACTCAATTCTTAGGCCAGCTTTGTGGTGTCTTCTCATACCTGTCATATGAACTTGGCCATTATCCAAAAGCATCATCCCTTACAAGAACTCAGGGAGCTAATTAATATCTTAAATGTCCTCCTGTTTAAAGTAGGCAAAATACATTGTGCTGTCTACTCTTTAGAACTCAAGTGATCATAAATTTTGGCTTTCTGTTAACGAGTTCTGTGGCCTTAAAGGTTAATGCATTCTGAACTTCAATCTGCAAAAAGCCAATAGTGATGTGTATTTTGTGATACTGTGTTTAAAATTAAATAGCATTAATATAACAATACAGAAAAGTCATAGGTCAGATAAATAAACATTAACTGCTGTGTTGATATTATCTGTCAAATGCAGAATTTAAATCATCTATGATTCTGAATTTTTCTTGTTTCTTTACATCTATTTTTGTTTAATACTGTCATTTTTAATAATATGTATCTCTCTTTTATTATGTTTTTCTAGTACAATTTATTTTTTCACATTGATGCTCTCCTGTCTCTCCTGTGTCCCTCAGTTCTAGTGAGGTAAATCTTCACTTCCCTTGTAATCCCATTGAACTCTACAGTCTTACACTTCTAGATCAATATTACATAGTCTTTCTTCCTGATGTCACTAAACCCTTACCAGTCATTAAATTATACACTTTCTTTCATATTCTACATCCTCATTAATATATTTCTGCTTCACTATGACTTTGCAGGATTTTATTAATTTTCTCCTAGTCACTGTATACTGTTTGTCAAATCATTTCTAAATGTCATGTGACTTGAGGCATTTCCTGTCACTTACTGTTTATGTACCTCAAGTAACTACTTCCTTGCAAATGCTTTTTGTATCTTTGGATTAGAACATTTTTGTCATATCTTTAAACCTATACTTCTTCCTGCCCATTACCTACATCATCAAGGATGACTGTGAAACTGAAAATCTTCCTTTCTCTCAGAAAGGATTGTTTACCACCTTTAATTGAGTCAATAGTAATGATTTCATGTAGGTTATAATGGTAAACAACTTCCTCTGAATTTCTACATCTATATTTGTTCAGTTGATTGAATGTGTGTCTCAAGAGCCTTTGGTTTAATATAAGATAACCAGTCACAGGTAGTTGTTTAATTTCAAGGTGAATGTCACAGGAAATATCCCAGCGGGAAAGAAGCATCTTATGTAAAGCTGAGCAAAGTACTGAGCTTATATGATTTCTCCTGTTAGAAATGGAAACTGTCCTCCCAAAGATGCCCCATGGCTCAAGTCCAACCATGGATGGGTATGACTGACACACTACTTCTCCAACTTGGATTTACTTTGCCTCTGTATCTTTTCCTGTTCTCCCTTCTCTTTACATTTTTCTTCTCTTTTATCCCCATGGCATAAAAAGCTGAACCTTGACAAGGTTCACTGCACTTACCAAATTTCTACTCAATATTTACTTCCTCTGTATTTCAGTAAATGTAGGTCACTTGTCACATTTGGGTCTTACGTTTCAACTTAACTCCTAATTCTCAGTTCTTATGACATTTGCCTGGGTACCTCAATGATCAGGCTAATGATGACCTTATTGATTTTTGAATGACAGATATCCAGATGATTACAAATGAACCAGATCAGAGGTTTGGTTCCTATGAAATAAAATTCATCTACAGAAAAGACAGACAAATTCCAACTGCATGAGTCATAGAATCTGGGTAAAGGCTATTTTTTGCATGCTTTTAAAAATGCCCTTTCCTTATGAATTAAAGTACCCAAGACTTATCTTCATCTGGGATGTTGATCCATGACTAAAATACATCTCCCTCTGTGCTCTTCCAGAAAATATACAACGGGGAAACTTACTGACCTTACTTAAATTCCAAACCCATTGCTCAAACAAGTACAATGACACATAAGAAATTAGAGGTCATGCTCCTACTAGCCATCCTAAATTCATGAGGACACTACTGGAGAGACAGCTCCATCATTCTATAGAGAACAGCTTACTAAAAGAAAGAAAGAAAGAAAGAAAGAAAGAAAGAAAGAAAGAAAGAAAGGAAGGAAGGAAGGAAGAAAGAAAGGAAGGAAGAAAGAAAGGAAGAAAGGAAGAAACAAACAAACAAACAAACAAACAAACAAAGGCTTGCTTGTGAATCAGACAAAAAAAATCACTCACTGGATGTATCCATTCGTTGTTTTCAGAGGCAATTTTCTTAAATAATTCTTCTACAAACCAATTATTTCTTACAAAACCAAAGCTGTAATTTTATACATTTGAAAGAAAATTCTTTTCATCTTGCTTCTTGCTCCTTAAAGGCTAGGACTTTTGAATCATGAATCTTCACATCTGACAGGTGTAGAAGATCTCCTCATGAGTAAAGAGTCATTGGTTATTTAAGACTGGATATAGGCAATGAGACATTCAAAATGTGATGGAAACATTAAAAAAATCATATCAACCCACAAATTACATTTTAATAAATACAAATGGGGAAACATCAGCAATACAATATATTCCATTGAACAGAAACAGATCCATGTCCTGGCTAAGAGTTCTTTCATAAGCTAATTATCATCTTTCTATACTAGATTCCAGGAACATCTTTCCTATCTCCATTAATGGCCATATGCAATGAGGATACATCTCCAGACTAGGTATCCCAGTTTATGAAGGCATGGTTCATAATTCTGATTTTAGGTGTTAAATAATCACAAGTTCTTCTTTAATTGTTTTGTAAAAGTAATATGAGCTCAATAACTGATTTCATATCTCTCTACATACCTTATTTTAAATGCTGTTGGACAAAATGTATATGATCTACCAAATAACTCTGATGAATTTATTAAATTCCATTAAATTTATACTTTGACAATTTCATAGATCTATATAAAACATTCTAGTTACTCTCACCATCTCCTCTCACTCTTTTTAACTCTGCATCCTGTCTACAACTTACTTTCTTTAATCTGCATGTTTTTGTTTTGCTTTAAAACACTGAGTTTAACCAGGGCTACCTGTCTCACATTGAGTTGCAAATATATTTTCAACTCTATGTATATCTCAGTTTGGTCTAATATAGAATATGAGGCCAACTTCAATCTAACAAGTAGAGAGAAACTCTGATTAGATGAGTTTCTATATTTAAGATGCAAGGGTAATTTCAGCTTTTCCAAAATAAAGGCAAACTGTGCTATTTCAGGAAGAGGTATTGGTAAAGAAGCAAACACACAAACAAACCAAAAAACTATACATACCCATAGCTGTCCTATTTCCATATTATTTGATTTTACTCAATGATGTTCATTGAAGAGGCTGTAGAGTTTTACACCTCTGAGCTTAAGTGATGTCAAAGTTGGTGACCTCCAGCTCTAATGGTTGTCTCACACTTTTCTCTTTAGCAGCTCTGTAAGAGTCACTCGTAAATAACAGCTATGATACAGGGCTTGAGCAACATTTAATCTCATATGAGTTTGAATAAGTCAAAACAGTAAGAAAAAGATATAGATTAAATCTGGGTATTAAAATATTGAAAAAGATAGGGAGTACATATTATTTTGTAATAGATAAACAGGTTTCTGCCCTGCTATGCATTAGCTTTATCCCAGTGTACAAGTGTTATTAACCTACTACAACTTTCAAAGGGCCATGTCGAAAGAGGCTATTCTTGGATAGTAACACATAGAAAACAAACCAATTCATAACCTGAACAGCAACAGGAAACTTGCAAAAACCTTTCACAGATATAATAATGAGTGTTGCCACTACGAATATTCAGTATCAATAAAGTGTTAAGAATTTGTTACTCTAGAAATGAAATATTAAGTACTAGGATCTTTGTTTACTGCATTTAAATTAAGTAGATTTCCTATTTTTATTTGATTTCTTTATATTCATGCATTTTTTTCCTGAAAGTAAAAATACAATTGGAAACAAGTAAGTAGATCATCTCCAAATAAAATTAATAGCCTTTTCGCTGGATCCCAAATTCTTAGTTTGGGAAGGTATCACTAAAAATTATTATTGACATGATTTCACTGGACCATTTTGCATGTACTTTACATTTCTGAATAAGTTGTATCTTTCAATAACAGTTCCAGTGAAAGAAGAAATGTAAGTTCCAGAAGATAGGAAAAAGGGATGAGGAATACCATCTTCTAGGCATGACACAGGCAACACCATTATGATCTTGTAGTGGCTGAGCCCACTTGCACTGGGCCCTCAGGGCAGCCAAGCACAGATAGGGGAGGGGCTTACTAGAGCCATTCCTGAGAACTATCAGGTACAGAAAGATTCAGGGCAGGGAAATTGAACAGTTATTGTCTTCAGTTGTATACCTACTGCTGGACTTGCCAGGTTCCAGTGGAAGTTCCACATTCATATCATACAGATGGACCTGGTTAAACTCAGTGAGTAACAAGACAGAGAGACATGAATGTGTGAAAGACACTTGTAGTGTAGGGTGCAAGAGACATAGAAGAAAGCAGAGAGCTGTTGGAATGCACTATATAGATCTATGAAATAATCAAAGAATAACTTTCCCACAATTTATTTTTCTAAGTTTTAAATAAAATAAATATTTTACATAAAATCCCTGGAGAAGTAGAGGAAGTTTATGCAAGGATATGATGTTCTCAAACTCATGCACATAGAGGCAGCATTAAGTGGATGCAACAGGCTTACAAAAGAAAAAGGGGAGCATGAACTTGGTAGAGGAAAGGTGAGGGGAAAGGAACGGCATTCGGGGGAAGCAGATGGGGGATTTGATCAAAATGCATTATATGCATATAGAAAATAACAGGTTTTTAAAGTTCTAATCCATAACCCAGAACATCTACAAAACCTCCAGGGACATAAATATTCCACAGACAACTGAAAGAAAAATAGATATGTAACTTCATCCTATATTTTCAATTTCCATATTCAACTACTCAATTTTTAAAGAGTGAATGAAATAGTCCATCATTAGCAAAAGAAAAAATATCTTTTGGAGGCATTTATATTCATGTTATATCCTGAGAGCACAGCTACCGTTTGAAAGGTTTATTCATCTTCATAGAAGGAATAGCCTTATCATGATGGAAATTAGCATGTAAATTGAACATGATTCATTGGCCAAAGCATCTGAGAAAGCAGTGTCTTGACCCAAAGCCAGAAGATCATACAATACTTTCTGGCTTGAATCATGTACATTGAAACTTTATATCTTTTGCTCTTTCAATATGAATTACAAGTTATTTATTTTACAAATAAGTTGACTTAAAAGCAAAAAAAAAGTTCTTTTCAGAAGTTCTAAAGACAAGGACAAAGGTATCATATCTTCAAAGTAATTAGCAGTGCAAGTTTTCTGTAGTGTCAGATAATTCATTCTACCTTTATGAAAATAAAGAATGTACACTTTTAATTTAAATCCTACTTTTATATATTTTAAAGTCAATGTTCAACATAGAACTACAGACATCTTCTAGGTACATCTGCATCTTGTCTTGCTTATATAATTTGAAATACCATTGAAAATAATTAGAATATCTTCTGTATGTAGGACACTGTACTGTGTTGTGGATGTAGAGATACAGGTGAAACTATGGCACACTGCATGGATGGGGAGGGATAGCATGAGGATGTTCATGTGTGACAAGTTTTTGGCCCTGGGAAGACATAAGAACAGTTAAGTGCAGACAATCTTTCACTGACAATGGTTTGACTTAATATTCTCCAACTTTTTGATGATGCCAAATGTCATGTATTTAACTAGACCTATGGTTTTAATTTGTGATCTTCTTCTAGGCTACCATAAGCCACGTGACTATTTCTTATAATGTTGGAATACAGAAGCAAGCCACAGTTGCCAAGAGACATGCAATATTGGCAGTGAAAGACAAGATATTCTATGAAATACTGTGTTGCCAATATTTTAGGGGAAATTTGGTTTTGTGGATTTGCCCTGTGTTTCCATGAAATACCCTTATAAGTTCATGTGAATGTCAGTTTAACTATCAAAAAAATAACTTTTATTTTAGATTTCATTGACATTATCCAAGCTTAACTCTGCTATAAGCAGGTTAAGTGAATTAAGTACCATGCAATTTACAATAAGCTTGATGGACATAACCCTGTATCACGAATAATATAAACCCAGGACAGATATTAGCATTAAAGCTGAAGTTCAGAAAAGCATAACAGCCAGCCACTAGCTCTCACCTTTACCTCAGACTGAAAGGGTGATCCTGAATCCACAAATCCTCAGACTGCATCTCCAGACTGCTCTGGTCCTTAGACTAACTCAGTCTGCTGCCTGAGACATCACTGAACTCCTTATATTCTCTCTAGTGCTGGAATTAAAGGCATGAGCCCTGTTTTTCTTTTAGACTTATTTAGTTTCATGTAGCTAAGGTTAGCCTTGAACTCACAGAGATCCATCTGTCTCTGAGTCCTGGGATAAAAGTGGTATGCCACCAATGATCAGCTTCTATACTTGTGGATAGCTTTGCATTCTGATATCCAGGCAAGCTGTATTAGAAAATAAACAATATGTCACCACATAACCTCATAGTAAATAAAGAGGCAGTAGCTACTTCAGGAAAAGCAAAAGGCCTGAATTTGAGTAAAAGTAAGATCCAAGCATTGCTATGTCTTTCACTCCTTTTCTTAAATGTAATTTTTAGATAATTTTCTTTTTTGCCATATATGACTTTATCAAATTGCAGTTACATAACCTGCAACAAAAAAAAAATCAGATGCTATTCATAACTTTTCAGGATTTCTGGTTGTCCCAGAGCAATGCTGCCACATAAAGATAGGAAGCATCCAACTGTGTTTTGTGTACAGAGCTGGCAAATTCTGAAAGCAGATCATTTGTTCATCTCCAAAATGATAAGGAAGGACACAGATGGAGCAGTGGGTGACCCAGTTTCTCTTTGTGGACTTTGGCTATGAAAATCACGGGTGAATTAAGATGTTGAGAGAAATATAAGGAATAGATAGGGTGCATGACCCACCCAGAAATTACTTAGATTATAGACTAACACTTGAAATAATTAATATCTATATCATGATCTTAGTTGAAGCCAGGTAACAATCAAATCCTGAATTACTTTCAATGAATTCTTCAGGATGATAGAAAATAAAAATATTTCATTGTTTTGAATGTTGACATATTTGCCTTTTGTTGGATGTAGCATTAGAATGGTTGGCTGTAAAATACTTGATTCATCCCTCAAGCAGACATAAATTATCTTCAATATTTCCCCTTTTTCCCTTAAAGTGGGAATCTTGAGCCTTCTAAATATTTATGTGATTGTTTCTGTGAGAAAAGGGAAAAGGCTAAGCTTGGCTATTGTCATAACTAGACTCTTTAAGTTCACATGTGGGAAAAAGAGTCATCCCTAAAATATCACATGTAAAATCTATATTGAAGGGTGGGATGCAAAAGGAATTGGTACACACGATTGTATTTTATAGTATGTATGTATGAAATCTCAAAGAATATGTTTTAAATTTAAAAACATGCACTGGAGAACAGGGGCATAAAAAGCCCCTGTTCTTCCTGCCCACACAGTACTGGTACTACAATGATTATATATTTATGACCTCTTTCTTCTACTAACTCACATATATTTTCATCATGTTTTGTCATTAAAACTTTATTATTTCCTCAACAATAGAGAATTTTAACTGCATTGGCCTTTGTTTTCTAGAAAATTAAGCCTTTCTATTCCTGAAAATAATGTCTCCCCAGTAGTTCACCTCAAAGAGGATTGGCAACAAATTCCTCTTAATTTTTTTAGTACTGAATATGAGAGCATAACAAGCTGCACATGATAAAAATTCTTTGCTGTTTAAAATGTTAATAATTCATAAACTCATTCAATAGAATTGACGTGATTCTTGTATGACAATCTCTGATCTAAGCACTGAGAAAGACACCATCATCCTGTTCTCATACATAGAGAGTGGGGGTACAACAACAAAATCCATACAGATGTTGGTCATGTGATAAAAGCTAAAACTGGCTATAGGAATGATAATTAAAGGCCAATGTGATAACAAGCAAGCAAAATATGAACCCTTTCTTTCACATTTGTTTCCAGCTAAGAAAGAAAGCCACGTTGTTGATGGTGGGAACAGAATTCCCAAGATAATAACAAGGTGACAAGCAACAAAGAAAAATACCTGATGATGTACATGAGATGCTGACTTACATACATGCAATAACATATGTATATTCATCAGACACATATGCATAAGAAGTAAATAGATAATTTTAAACAAAAAACTCAGACCCAAAAAGGATGTTGTTGTACATAAAGTTTGTTTATTATAACTATCTTTAACTGACATTCAGAGATAAGGTGTCACTTGCATCAGAAGAATTCATTTTTATAAGAGTAATCTCTTTTATATTTTTCTAAAGTCACTACAGTAAACTCAAGCATCAGCCTAAACCCAAACTGAAGCATGTGCTCTCAGTCCAGGCTCTGAGATTAAAGACTGTGATGCCCAAAAGACAGAAAGCCTGCTTCTCACTTCTCTGGGCTGTGTGCACCAGGGTGAGAAGTGTGAAGGACAAAACCAGTCCTCCCAAGGCTACATCTGGGCCATGAGACTGGTGATAGATGAGATGTCATCCATTGTTTTTGTCAGTCTCATACTTTACAATCTCTTATCTGTAATAAAGTGTGAATGAAGATAAAATAATTGACCTGGTCCTCTCTAGCATTTGAACATCTCTATTAAGCTTGCTTGGGAAGCCTTCACTGTTATCAAGTAACAGTGGCCTTCATTTTACAGTCTTATAGAATATGTCTATGGAAAAAAATTATCTTCCTGTGGTTCATAAAAGTCACAGAAACAGTTCAGTAAGTGGTTTCTACCTGCCTAAAATCCTCATGTGCAAAGAGTTTGTTAGACTCTTCATACTCTTTTTAAGGTTTAAAAAATAATCAATAGCACTACCTTTACCCAGATAATTGTTTGAGCTTGCTGATAAAGTGGTATCCTTTGAAGATAAACAGGTTCTCACTGTCGTGAGAAAGTGGTCTTCTGCCTCCCTGTATTTCTATCAGGTCCCTTTCAGTCCATGACTGTTCCCCCTGCTTGAAGCATCCCTGCTTTCTAAAGTAGTATCAGTACTCAGGGTTCCAGCACTGGCCTTCAAAGCTTCTTTAATTATTTCCCTGAAAGCATCTGACCCCCACTGTCCACAGCAGCTATTTTAAACTGTCCCATTTGCTTAAACCCTTGGAACTAAAATCCTCCCATTTATTTAAAGCATATTAAATACATACTTGACAAACAACATAGTAATCTGTAGAAGACTTAGAGAGGCCGGTAGAAATTCACCAGCACACCTCCATAGCTCCTTCCTTTGTCTTATGGAACAAACATTCAGTTCTGCAGATCTGCATTGAGGACAGAATTCTAAGATGTCCTGAAAGATGTCCTGATCCTGATAAGATCACTAGCTCTATGGACATAATGGATTTTACTTTTATCATGAGGTTACAGTATGTGACAAGTGACCTTAGAAAATGGGACTTGCCTATCTGATCTCAATATGCAAAGCACTTTTCTTTGGCTAATGACTAAATATCTGATTTAAAGAACTCTAAGGTTTCATTGAATGATGCTTCTGCTATGAAGACACATGAGGGATGCATGAAAAAAATAATACAACTGATCTCTGGACTTTATGCGGCCCTATACTGACCACCTCCAAGTATCAAGACCATATGCCTATCATCACAAGGAACTTGTGTTTGTCCCACAAATAATGAGGCTGGAGTGGAGCTGCCTATCATGGCCATACCTGTGTCCACCATGCCCACCAAACAGTGCCATAATAATTGGTGTTTCAGTCTTCTTCTAAATTAAATGTAGAAATATTTATTTAGAAACTGACAATGAATACACTTTAAGCAGATTCTTGTCTCTTTTTAGGGATTTTTGCATTATATTGTTTCCTGTTATCAACCTGTCCTCACTGGCCTATTGATTTCAGTGACATAATTATACCATCACAATGACTATGATTTCTAACCATGATTTCCTATGCCAGATTATTTAGCTTGATCATTTCATTTAAACCTATATAATTATTAATATCAAGGATCATGTGAAATGTAAATTATGAATCTATGGGTCTAGATGAAAACCTAGGATTTCTCACAAAACCCTAGGTGATATCATTTTGTTTATTTGATCTCAGGCTACATGTGTGAACATAATTCATACACTATTACTTGAATTTGTGTCTGCATGGCTGGCCTTTTGCAATAGTGTGGTCAAATACCACTCATGTTAGTTACTGTTTATCAGGTGTCTTGCTGAATAAGTACTTGCTTCTCAAAATGGCATCTGAGAGGGAGGAAAATGCATATTGATGAAAACAGTCGGCATGGTGACTCTAAAATTCTTTTTACACTCTTGAAGTCAGAGTTGCTAGAGGTAGTGCTCAAGAATTTGTTTTTCTGTTAAACAATTGTATGGTCTAAATAGTTCCCCGTCCTAAGAAATAGTTCATATGGTGGAAGATGTTAGTGTTTTGAGAGTGGGTTTTAGGGCAGCAGTTAGTACATAAGGAGAGTGGTTATGAATTGAAAGAGTATACTTGTAAAGGCTGAGAAAGCTCCTTTTTCATTTTGTTATCTCAAGAAATGGTGAGAAGGCAGTACTGTCTATAAGCTAAGGAGAAAGCATCCATAACACACCAGAGCTGCCACTGACTGGACAATAATCAGAAAATTTTCTGTTGGTTAGAGCCCAGTTTTAACAGCCAGGGTTTTGTAGTAAAACAGCATTGTGAAGTGCACATAATTATGAGGTTACCTATTAGATTTATTTAGGGCAGTCAGAAGCTGAATGGTCTCTCAATGTTCAACTGCAGACTAGAGAGCCAAAGAAATAGGTGGCTGCTGAGTCAATTATTTAGAAGTTCAAGAATGAAAGATGTTGATGGTAAGGCCCTAGTCTGAGACCTTGGAGAGCTGCTTATGCAACTTCATCATCAAAGGCTAAGGAAATTGAAGAAGCAACAGAAAGCACATCCACTAACCTGTGCCAGCTCCACCCTTCTGCTTTCTCAGGGCAGGCAGCTTCCAGCCACATGGAGGGTGATGCCTGAATTCACAGCAGGGCTTCCCACCTCACTTTTATAACCACATGTCACTTCTTTCTGAAAACAGACACTCAAGCAGAAGTGTGCTTCTCCAGTTTGTCATGGGAATGTAAGTTGCTGTAGGAACCTGAATGGACTCAGATAGCCTTTTGGGTGACTTTTATGTGACTTGAAGGCTTCATGCTCTCCTTCAGCACTATTGTCATCTCAGAACAGATAGCTCTGCAATGGGAGGCTTCTCTGTGCATTGCACAATGAATGCTTAATGATATCTTTTCTCACTAGATGCCAGTAGCACTCTTCTCCTTGTTTTTGACAAGCAAAAATTCTCCAAGCATTGCTAAGTGCTCTCTGGATATAAAATCATGGCTGGTTAATAATGGTGTCCCTAACGTTCAGTGTGTAACTGGGCTTAATTGGCAAAGGAATGTTCGAAGTATAAATGTTAAGACAGGATTCCATTCTCTGTACAAGTACACATGGATAACATCCTATATGAATAAAAGATATAAAATTAGAGCATAAATCAATGTACTTAATTAAACTGATCTAAGTAGAAACTGGGTGTGATGGTGTACACTTGTCATCCCAGGACTTGGAAAGCGGGGATAGAGGCTAAGGGTCATCCTTATCTACTTAGATAATCTGAGACAAGACTGGGATACATCAAACATAATAGGGAAAACTAAGTCTAAGCAGAGATTAATCAATCTACTTTTTAGTACAATTTTCTAAGATTTTTGCTTAACTAACTTTGCAATAATGCCCTTTGTTTTCTTGATGCCCCAGTTAACACTCTTGCCTTTCAAAGACAGAGTTGTTTTAAATACTATCCCTATCTGATAGGAGATACAAAGAAAAATGTTTGGTTTTTTTTTTTTGTCTTCTAATATTTCTCATGAACACTAGACTGTCCTTTCCTAATAATATTCAAGGTTCTTTGTCTTGAACTACCATCCAGCCTTCCTCTAAGCCTGTGCTTTGTGCTCAGGTTTACTCATCAAGAGAGTCACTTGAAGCATCTTTAGTTTGAGAACATTTAACGTTATTGAATATAAGTGTGGTTATCACTGATCATTCTCTGGTGCTTGGTAATATAATAGAAGTTGCATGTACCTTGGGGCAAGTCTTTATCCAAAATTAAATTCATCCCAGCTATTGCTGACATTTTAAATTCAAAGACCATTCTATAAGTACTAGCAGTGTGCACATGACTGAAGTCTTCCTGTCACTGGTCACAGCCAGTCTATCCATTCTCATGGCAGTTGTTATTGCTTAGCTTTTACACTCAGAGAGGTGACATCACAAAGGAGGATAACCTGGTTCTTAAAATGGAACAAATGAAAGGTCCAGCCAAACCGTGCATCACTTATTCATGCAAAGACATTCAGTGGCTCTTAGAATCTCTATTTTTAAAGAGATGAGCCACCCTCACAAGTTTCTTGTAGAGATCACATAAGGAATGGTAAAAGTCTCTAGACCAGTGAAAACAAGCCATTTAAAAAGCATCAAAGACTGTACTTCCTCCAAAGCTAACTACCCAAGTAGCTTGCTCTTACAACACACCCTTGTGATTCAGGAAGTTCCAGAAGTCATAAATTGTGAAAAATTGCTGGCAGTGTGATACAGTACACTAAAACACTGTAAACTTTTAAATAAGAGCATTTTCTTTAAAAAAAAATTTGATCCCTCTTGGAAGGCATCATCCTCCCTGTGGAGTGTGAGGGAGAATGGTATGGAAGGGTGGTTGTGGGGCATGGAAGGGAGGGATGGAGGGAGAGGGAAATAGGATGAATATGTAAAATAAGAAAAATTTTTAAAAAGATGGAAAAAAAGAGAAAAAGTCATCCTGAGATAAACCAGAGAGACAAATATGGTATATTTTCACATGTATAAAAATGATAAAATTAGGGCACAAGAAGCTCATAAACCAGGAATATTAGTCTATCATAATAATCAAATATAGATACTTTCTGTAAGTGTACCTGCTGCACTTTATAACCAGCACCACCAACATGTGAGTGATTCATTGCACTACTGAATTGAGGAAGTTATGACATCACTAGTCAAAGGTTCAATTCCAGTGCATTCTTCTGTGGCTACTTTTATACATGTGATCCATTGACCAAACTGCAATTTTACCCCACATTACTGCTTTATTTAAATTAATCCAAGGAACTGCAAACTTATTGTATGTTAGGCTATGTGATGTGGCTAGATAGAAGAGGATGTTTTTCTTGTTATTGTTGCTTTTGTTTATTCATATGAATTTACATAACATAAATTTGTGTATAGTCCTAAATCACTTGTTATAGTATCTCCCCTGCTTTTTAAAAAGCACAGCTGGTGTGATCTCTACCATGAACTTTGCAGAGGACGCACAGAGCCTGTCATGAGGGGACTTCATGACACACTGTGCAGTTTAAGGTATATTTTCACAGCTTTATTATCATGACTAAGAAGTCTCAAAATTTAATATACAATGATATAATATCAGTTAAATAGCTAATGGCTTCAAGAAAAAGCATAGGAAATTTAATGCCAGTCCTGCATGTAGAGTGATTATTGGCTTAAATGTGGAGTTTGCTACTTAGCAGTCAGAACTCAATTCAAAAAAAAAATGAAATTCAATTTGGTTTTATGGGGAGATGAATTTTGCAGAAACACTCTCCTAAGTGCAAAAGGTTACAATCAACAAAGCTCTAATAAGCCTGGCATTCTAGATGACTCACAAAGCTTTTGTAATCCATTCAAGCTCTCGCAACTTAATAATTACCTACATTTCCTAAGAAAAAAAGCCCAAGCTTTGCCAGAACGGTCTGTTAGTAAAGCATTCAAAATCTTTTCTTCATGACTTTTTCATTTATGGTAACTGAACAACCTTCCCTGTTTGACAGAACTTATTAGAATAAAATGGGCTGTACTTAGTTATGATTTAAATCATACTGACAATACTCTCTGAACCCAATATTAAAGCTAAGCCTGAGTGTCTGTGAGGAGCTGGGGTGATGGCACTGGTTAAAGCACTGATACACGGTCAGGAGGACTGGAAGTTAGGACCCCAGAAAAAAAGGGAAGCATCTTGAGGGCGTAGAAACCTTGTGTAATTGCAGCCTCAGAAGTGGAGGCAGGGAATGCCTGGAGCAGGCTGGCTAGCTAGACTAGCCCTTCCTGTAAACTCTAGATTCAACTGGGAGACTCTGCTTCATAATCAAACAAAAGTGAAAAGTAACCCTGAATGATTACAGGTATTAATCTCAGCCTTACCATACACACATGAAAACATGTGCAAAAACGCATGCACTAAGGGCAAAGAAACAAATAGAAAACAAAGTGCTCATGTGCACAGCTCACTTAAATTGTGTTGAAATCCTAAGCTAGATTACATGTAAGCATTTTCTAATGATAATTCCAAGTTATTTAACCTGAGAATATGGTTGCTGAAACAATCTAAAGTGTTTTCTAGAATAAAGCAACTTAAATACTGTGTTGCCTATAGCCTGTGACTGTTTTACAGGAATTCCCGGTATAGCATCCATTGGACACGGAAAATAAGACAGTGGTGGATACTTCCTGTCTTAGCACTAGGATGGTCCCAGGAGGTTTCTCTTGCTTGTCATAGAGAAAAACTGGAGGATTCTAGAGACTTGCTGCTGAAGCAATTGTAAATCATGTTTTGCTTGGTGACATGTGCATTGTAAAATAGAGGAAATCAGTAAAGGAAAATTCATAGAGGAAAACTTAATAGAAAATAATCTGTCCTCATAAAATAAAGTTGAGATTTTAAAAGACTGCGTGTGTGTGTGTGTGTGTGTGTGTGTGTGTGTGTGTGTGTGTGCATGTGTGTGTGTGTGTGTGTGTGTGTGTGTGTGTGTGTGTGTGTGTGTGTGTGTGTGCGTGTGTGTGTGTGTGTGTGTGTGTGTGTGTGTGTTTGAGCCTTTGAGGATTGATGATAACTTGAGGGTCAGATTAGAAGTACCCAAGCTGGGGAGCAAACCTCAATTTTGAAGCAATATGTAAATTAATAAAAAGAAGTGCCTTATGGCCAACTGTAGAAGCAGTTCTCTAGACTCTTGAAAATACATTCAGTTCAACTTGAACTTCAGAAAAAAATCAAACTGAAGCTGGAGAGATGGCTCAGCAATTAAGAGCACCAACTGCTTAAAATCCACAATCCCAGAACTTATTAAACAAACTTGCTTCCTTAAAACACTTGAAAGTCCAACACTGAATGATCTGGCTTTCTCCTCTGGAAAAAGCCTGGTATACATGCACAAACATACATGTATCACACATTTTAAAAGTGAAAAACAAACTTTATAATTCTATTCTAAACATTTTTCTTTCAGTGTTTTAGTAAATATGAGAGGTCTTTTTAAGTTTCCAAAGAAATAGTATTTTTACTATTTTACATTTATATGCATGTGTGTGCATGTTTGCATGCAAGTACATGTATGTGTAGGTATTGCTGCATGTGCACATGTGTAAGTTTATGTAGAAGCCAGAGGAAAACCTCAAGTATCATCAGTAACACTGTCCACCTCTTTTTGGAACAATGTAACTAAAGCTAGAATGCTTACCAGCTAAATTAGACATTTCTAATCAGGGCCACTCACAGGGATCCCTCTGTCTCTGCCTTCCAAGCACCAAGACTATAATCATACTCCACTAGGCTTGGATTTGTATGTGGCTTCAGCATCTAGGGTCAAACTCAGGTCCTCATGCTTATGAAGCATGTTCCTTATACACTGAACTATCCCTGGCCCCAAATGGTGTTTATGAAGTCATTAGGAGATGGTAATAGAAATTGAAGTAAATAAGTAAAAAATATTTTATAATATCAACTTGTAGATAAAAGTAAACTTACTGATGAGGTGGATTATACTGTCAGCAGGGAGGCAGAGAAAGAACACTAAATTTGTTGGTACTTCAGGGTAGAAAGATGATAACATCATGGCTAAATTCAGTAGTGTTTCTTCTGTTGGCAACTAGGCAGAAAAAAAAGAATCAGATTTTCAAAGGTTAGAGAAAAGAAGCTTTCTCTATGCAGAACACCAAGAGACTTACTCTTCCCGAAAGGGATGAATTGAATGTTGAAGGAGACGGCAGAATAATACGGGACTGTGGCTTGTGCTGGCTCTAAGCGCCTGTATAGGATGTTAATCTTTTCTACATCTTGCTATTCTTATCTTCATGAAAACAGGACTGTATATACCCTGAAGAGCTTCATATGGATTAAGTGAAGTAATGAAAATATGTGTATCATAAGGCTTGTCATACAATAATTACTATTTTGCCAACAGTAATAACAGTATGCATATTAGTTATCTCTACCATGTTTGAAAAATAACTGTGGGAACTCTATCTTGAAAGTTGTGTGTGTGATAAAATAACAATTTTTTTAAAGTAAATATAAAACTCCCATGTTCCATAAAATCATGACTAGCAAACACTGTTATGTCAAATGGTGTACTTTTGCCATGGAAGATCAATATGTAATCCACCAGCCTGATAAAATGAAGGAATCCTTCATCACTGTCAACCATTCCTATTACTGGATCTATAGCTCCTGTTATATTGTGTTCACCTGCCAGGCAGTGGCTCCTCCTTTATGGATAGAAATGGTATTCTCATCTGTAGGCAGGTTACCAGCAGTTGCACATTCTCTGCAGATGCAGTGTGTCTGGATGATGCTGAAGAGCTCCAAATAGCTTTTTTAAGAACATATAATGTAAATGTAAATAAATGGCTTCTCTCTGCAAATGAACCTCCATCTATTAGTAACTGGAGATCCAAAATGGCCTAGAAGTCAGCATACCTGTTGCTTGATTCTCCTTCATTTCCCAAGTTTAAGAAGCATAATTTTGAGCATTTTCTTTGTGTCAACATCCCCACTAAGAAGAATATGGCCTAAGATCTTTGGGCATGATTGTATATTTGTTGTTGCTTGTGTTTTACTCTTTCGTCATAGGCTCTTTGGAGGGCCACCACCCAGTTCCCAAATAAGTCACACACAGAGGCTTATTCTTTCATATAAATGCCTGCAAATACAGCAAAAGCAAATACAACAATCTTACATGAATATTCCACACCATATTTGTTTTTCTACTCTTGTAAATGTGTGAGGTAGATTTAACAAAGTAGTATTTTCTTAAGAATATTCAAAAATGTGATTCTTAATGAGAAAATAAACACAATGTTCCCATTCTAGCAAAAGATATGTTTACAATGTCCAACTAGTCAGAGGTCCAGTGGTTCCAGTGAGTACAAGTTATTGAAGTGAATCAGATTCCACTATGCCTCCTCCTCTTATTTGGACTCAGAATTGTTTATTCAACTTTATTTTCTAAATTTGAAATGCAGAAACTCTCTCCTCCCCCCGAGCTCATTTTAGAATATTCTAGCAATCAGACCTGCATGTTAAGCCTGCAATAAGAATGAACAAAGACACTTCTTGGGAAGACATCTTTATATTATTTTCCATATTATAAGCTAAGTTAGTGTCCTTTAAAGAAGGATGAAGAAAGAATTAAGAGATGTGTGGTCCCTTTTCTTATTTACATAAGCACTGTAAATTTTCTGCATCTTTCCTTTTCTTTGTTACCTACCTCCAGTGCACTTTGACCATAGTTCCTCCAGATGAGGAACACTGAGATGATTTGCAGAAGTCTCTACACCTCTAGTATGAGAGTTTAATCTTCTATGATATACCATTTAAGAGAATTTTATTGTTTTATAATTTGTGATGAAATTGCTAGAATTCAGCTACTATTATGACTGCATAGTCATACAAAAACTTTTTTGTTAATCACATAAAGAAATTCACAGCACAATAAAAAATGAAAAGCAAGCTTATGCCTGTCTTTCAGGGCCCAGAACAAAGGAAATAAAGAATGACTTTCCCTGTAGTACACTGCAGACTGCTCTTTGTCAGTATCAATTGTGGTTGCCATATTATTCCATGTTTTTCTTTGCTTGGGACAGTAAAACACTCAAAGCTCATAGGTAACAGTTACAATAAAAAAGAGAAAATGTAGCAGTGGCTATAACTAAGGAATCATAAAAAGAAAACCATTCTGAGCTCATGTAAGTAGATGAACCCATCTTAGAATATCATGCCAACAAATTGCAATAGGTGACACAATTGTAAAAGTTTACTACACTCACTTTGACATACCTCTGTGTGTCTAATAGAATCAACATATCCATTAAACTCAAGTTTGTCAGTGACATATTTACATGGTTAACAGACTTTTGACCAGTAACTCTGAAACCCTGAAGCCACATTTATTAATACCAGTGGGTCAATAATTTTCATTCGAAGGCAAATTTTCTGAAATAAAACTCAACTGGCTGAAAAAATCTTATACTATTCTTTTATATGCATAAGCAACACTCTTTCTCAAGGAGGTAGCAAAAGCAGCCACTTTGAGAGCTATTCTTGGTTGATGACACATCTGGGAAAAGGGTACCTCATTAAAGAACTGCCACCACCATTAGACTGGCCTTTGGACATGTCTATGGTGGCATATTCTTGATTGCTAATTGATGGATGAGTACCCAGCCTTCTGTGGACACTGAAACCCCTGGGCAGGTGGATCAAGCAGAAGCAGAAAGCAGGCCAGAAAGCATTCCTCCAAGGTCTTTGCTTTAGCTCCTGCCCTGGCTTTTCATGATGATGAACTGTGATGTGGAAGTGTAAGCCATATAATGTTTTCTTCCCCTGAGTTGATTTCAGTCAATCTTTTATCACAGCAAGACAAACAGAAACAAACAAAACAAACCAACACAGAGCTTGGATACATTTCTTCTGTGCAAATAACTTCAGCTGGCATAAGAAATAATAACTTTAGCACCAAAAGTATCTCAAGAAGATTTTAATAAGCTTCACATACAATCTGCATTTTTCTTACTATTATTTTTCTTACTAAATTGAACTTATACTCAGTAACTAGATAAACAAGAAACTGGATTGTTGTAATTTTGAATACACACACACAAACACACATACATTCCTTAATACCAAAACCCAATGTTTCTTCTCCATATACTTTATCATATACAAAATTCTGGGACAGTATTAAACCTCTTAAGCCTCTCATTGAATTAACTTAATCACAGATAAAAATAATTAAGTAAATAAAAAATGAGTGCCTTTATTTCTTTTAGTAAAGGTATAGGCTTGACATTTTGTGTGGATGCTGGAATATAGGACTAAAATGATTTTTATTTCTTCAGCAAAAAATTTAAATAGGAAACTTGAAAAATACAGAAGAGGAGATATTGTTTGAGCCCTTTTGATCTTGTAATTATAACATCAGAAAATGGTTAGATTTAAATGTTTTTGTCTGGGATTTGACTTATTTCCTTGCTTAACACACTGGAAAAAATAAATCAGTGTTTAAAACTAAATAATCCATTTCTTGCATGCTAGTATGGGTCATTGATTCAATAGCTGAGCAATCAGCATGCTTCAAGTTACATCCTCCTTCACTACACAGTATGTAATGTCCTGAGACACCTTGCTACTGTAAAACAGCAGGTAATGTGTGCCAAAATATTTTTGCTGGCTCTTGTTTGCTAAATTAGAGAACCACAGAATGCTAAGGTGGAAAAAGTTATTGAGAAGATTTCAAAAAGAATTGTTCTTAAATGTTTTGTTAGTCATAAGCCCCTAGTAATACTCTTATAAAGGCCTGGATTCTTCCAGAAACAAGCAACAACAAAAACAAAATGTGAGTATCCATATACAGCACCTAACTGCATGTTGTTTCAGGAAGCTTTACTATCTGCAAATTAAAAATCAGTGCTGCATAGAATTGTGAATAAACATTAATAAATAAATGAATCAACATTAACAAGAGAAAGTTTAATTTAAACTTAATATGATAAAGTGGCCTCCGACATAAGAAATGGACATGCTATTACTCAGAAAATAAAAACAGCTTCTGCAAAGTCATAGAAGGACACAGCACAGACCATAGTCACACTGACCTTATCAGGGGACTTGGAACCAGATGTGATTTCTGTTCTCAGATTTATTTAAGAGTAAAATGAACTGTAAATTTTTTTCACAGTGCAGATCCAAGGAAGGAGCTGTGTTCTGACTGATTTATAGTGTAATAGGAGTATAATGTCTTCTAATTTAAGGTTTCTATTTTACTACTACACATAGTTTTAAAAGTCAAAATTGTGCACAGATAGGATCCCAATGATTTCAGCTAGAACTTTATATCTGTATTTTATATTGTCATCTGAATATTTCCATATAATTAGAGCTTTATTATGAGCAAGGGGAAGATACATGATTAGTTCATAGTTAACAGAAGATAGTACATTTAAAAACAGCCACTGAAGTTCTTGTAGCTTCTCATTGTTACTATATCCATAATGAACACCCTGAAAGGATGTTAAGGAACAAGGAACTTAACTCCAAAATAATAGCTACATGATGTCTGTATGATAAATAACCACACTAAGTTTGTAGCAAAGATTACATAGTGTGACACATGCATACACACACACACACACACACACATACACCAACAAAGACATACACTTCCATCAACTTTAAAGAAAAACTAGGCATAACTAATGCTTTTCACTAATTGTTAGAATAGAATTTTATGAAAACTGACTCTAATATACAAATGTAAAATTAAAAATGTCTTAAATTCCTAAAGAAATTATTGGGAATTAATATTTTTGAAGAGTAAAAAGTATAATAAATAAGAATGCACACACAAACACAGAGAAGGAGGAGAGCCTGAGATCATATGGAGAATAACCTTAATTAACAAATTTGTTTATCTCATTAGCATTACAGCACTTTTATAAGAGGCCCGCCCTAATTTCTTCCATACTGCCTCATTTTCCATTGTAGAAACAGAATAAACCAATAACTGTTTTTTTAAAAGCCAACACATTATACTTAGTGAGTTGGGGATATTTTCGAAAACGTTGTTCATGTTTTACAGTCATGAAGAAAAATGTTTCTATAGTGTGTATTTGAATACACTAACAAACAAACCCAAGGCCCCAAGTAAATGTTCTGAAGGCAAAGGGGCCACCGAGGATGTATGTTCCATCTAATTGTTGGAGAATTACTGAATATACCATTTTTTTAGATCATAAATGTTCTTTAGTGTGTGGTAGCTTTGGAGTGTGCCAGTGTGTCTAAACTCTGTATTTCCCAGAATTTTGTTCACACTATATCTCTGACTACAGAGAGTATTGTGAGACTGGCTGATGGCAGGACTGAGCAGAGGAGCTCCTATTCTTCCAGACATGTTATCACTTAGCTGTTTGTGTATCTTGCTCCTGTCAGACCACACCCATTCTGGTAACCCCTCCTTCCTTGGGATTCTCCCTCACCTGCTCTGATCCCTAGGTTCAGTACCAGAGCACTTCATTTTCTACAATGCTGCAACATTTTCAAAGCCAATCAGGAAGGGTGTATGGGTTCCACTGTGTCCTCCTGAGCATAAACTCATGCTTGTGAACTTACCCTGTCCTCTTATAACCGTATGTCTTGCATCTCTCTTCCCTATCCACTTTGTGCTTTGCAGATGTTAAGTAGCAAGCACCAAAGCTCCAGAAGGTTCTTAACCAAAATTGGGTCATGCTAAATCTAACGGGCCTTTACATGTTAGTATAAATCTTGAAGACTTTGCATGCATGATTCAAACTTGATATACAGGCTAAATAGCCATTTTCATTAACAAAATTGTGGGTGTTTTATATATAACTTTAAATAACTGCCTTATATATTCATTCTGCCATTGCTTTGTCAGTACTCTAATAGTGATCCTTTATAATTTTCCTACTTGGTGTATTTGTAATTACAGAAGAGTTACAGATTTATTGTGAGATGTTCTCCGGAGAGATTGGAATTGAGTATCCGTTTAATAATTGAGTAGTTAAATCTCTAAAAACAAAATGTAATTCCCTATTAGTTTATTTTTAGTGGTACTATGCTTACCTGATTTGAAAAAAAAAAGAACAAGAAGGAAAGTAAAATTACAATGTAGAATATTGGTCAGTATACAATGACTAAATTAGAAATTCTCTCTTTTTTTTTCATTCTCTTTACCTCTTATTTTTATGTTTTTTTATTATTTTACATATCAACCCCAGTTCCCTCTCCCTCTCTCACCCTTTCCCTCTCTCCTTCCTTCCCTCTCTGCTTCTTTCCCTCCCTCTCTTCCTCCCTCCCATGACCCCCAACCACATTCCTATCTCCTCCCCCTCCCCAACTCCACATGGAGGATGGTGCCTTCCAAGAGGGGTCAAATCATTTGAAGTAGGGACCAGGCCCTCCCTCCTGCCTCTAGGTTAAGGGAGTATCCCTCCATAGGGAATGTGCTCCCAAAGTCCTTTTATGCACCAGGGATAATCCAGGATACACTGTCAGAGGTCCCTTAGACTGCACAGGCCTTCTAACTGAAACCCATGTTCAGGGGCTCTGAATGCTGGTTTCCCAACTATCAGTCTGGGGGCCCATTAGCTCCTGCTTGTGCAGGTCAGCTGGCTCTGTGGGTTTCTGTAGCTTGTTCTTGTCCTCCCTCTCTACATCTGGATTTCAGTTCTGCTCACTGTTTATCTGTGGGTGACTGCTTCTGTTTCCATCAGCTACTAGATGAGGACTCTATGATAGTGAATAAGTTAGTCATCAATCTCATTTATCATGGAAGGGCTTTCATAGTAGCCTTTCCACTGTTGCTCAGATTGTTAGTTGTGGTCATTCTTGTAGGTCTCTGGACATTTCTCTAGAGTCAGTTTTCTCTTTAAACCTATAATTGCTCCCTCTTGGCAGTGAGTGGAGAGGGAGCTAGGAGAAAGAGAAGGGGAGGAGAGGAAAGCATGTGGGACTAAGAAAATTGAGTATGGGAGGAATAGATAAAAGGAGAGAGAGAGAGAGAGAGAGAGAGAGAGAGAGAGAGAGAGAGAGAAGAAAGAGCATAATAAAAATTCTTTTTTAAAAAAGAAATGGGTAGACCATAAAATGTAAAATAGGACTACGGTGAATTCCTGGGTTAGTTTTAAAATCTGAGTTCTGATTTTCCAACAGGAAAATTGAATTTTGTGTGCATTTGATTTAGCACTACAATAATAAAAGAAGCACTCTTTATTGCAAACTTTATCTCTGCTTCTTTATCCCTTGAGGTAAATTCCAATCATGTTTATCAAGCTATACCTAGAAACAGTTGTCAGCATAGGACAACCAGTAGATACCAGCTAAACAGGAAAGGTAAAAATTCTTCAGCCACTCCGAGAGACATTATTCTTCATTTTGGCACAGATTGAAAGAAATAATAAAAATGTACCCCTCGAGGGTGTCTACATACAAATCCTCTGAGCAGAGGCTGTTCTATTACACAACAAGATAGAATCAAGTTGCCCAATGTTCACATGGTGACTTTAAAACATAGAGTTTAGCATATATAAGCTGTGTGATCTCATGTAGTCATGAGGTCCTTAAGTGGTGAAAAAGCAACAGAATGTCAGCAGAGAGCAATGGTATCAAGGGAAAGAAAGACCAGTGGCACCCATTGCTGCATTCTAAGCAGGAAACTGAGAAGCCTATTACATCCTCCAATATTTGAGGAAGCAAGTTCTCCCCTACAGTCCCATCAAAGGAATCTTGGTAACTTGATATTAGTCAATGAGGCCATTGTGTACTTTTAACCTTCATAATAGTTGGATAACAGATTGCATTCTTGTATGCCAGCAAATTAGTAGTAGTTTTTACTTTAGCTTACAAAAATAATAGAGCACTAAATATGCATGATATCAAAACAAAATGAGCAACTAGAATAAGCAACTTTTTAAAGTGGTGCTCACTGGAAATGCAGAGGAAAAATAAATAAATGTACAGTTAGAAATAAGAACATCTCTCCCAGAGTGAGAGAATAATAAGGAAATTCTGTATCCCTAGTTTTCTACCATTTATAACAGAGAAGAATAAAAGTCTTAAAAATAAGACTTAAATTAACATTTGCAATATGACCCAGCGAGCATCTATCTCAGTGTCCCCCTGCATTATACCCTTTGATTATGTGAAGTTCATTACCTATCACTTAGAGTTAAATCAAATAGTAACATTCCCAACTGGACCACAAGATGGAATCATAATTTAATTAACTTTCCCACCAGCATATATATGTGTTTCTTGTTATCATTACCTAGGAATCATTGGCTTTCCACCAGTAGATTGCAGGCTATCATGATCAATCACATCATGAGATCATTAACATTAAATAATTTTAATCATTTATTGACTAAATCAAGAAAAAGCATACAGAACAATAGTGAATATTGCTAAGTGAATTATCAGTGCTTTTGGCAAAATTTTAGTAAATATTGGCATGGGATATGAACAGATTGTGTGCAATATTAACTTCAAAAATAATCCTGTGGATCTGAGTTTAAGTTGTTATGCATTAACAGAGGAATTATGCCATTAGGGGAAGGGATTTACCTAGACACTTTATTTTTATTTTTATTGCCATCAAATAATTCCAATTCAAATGTGATTGTTTAAAAATAATAAATAAATTAGTCTATACCTGCCATAGCTTTTTTTTGAAAAGCAGCTGGCATGATTTAAATTACTAAATTAACCTTAAATAAAAATTATTAAGAGGATTTAAATGAACACAAAGGACAATTAAAAGTTATCATTTAAAAATTATATTGGTTACAAAAGTGGATAAAGGCAGTTAAATAATTAATTACTTGTTTTACTTCAGTGATTTTCAAGCTGTATTCAGTAATTCCAGATTCTAGAGATTTTGGCAATGTTTATTCTAGTAATAAGGATTTGTTAAAAAGAGGAAGCCTTTCCTAGAACTTCCTTCCACTTGTGTGTTATAAACAGAAAGGCAGTATACAGACTCTTGCTATTGTCAGGTTTTGAGTAACTTCTATATGCATGCTACCCAATGTGAAAGAAATGAGGCATCTGTCTTTGAAAAGTTTTGGGCTGCCTGATAGTATAAGGAAGGAGTTTTAGAAGGTCATAACCAAGTCCACATTGTTTGATGTTTAGCCTAAAATGTGAAGGTAAAAGCATTTATCATATAACTCATCTGTACTCATAAAAGTTGCCGCATGTCAATTAACCTAGACATAAAATGCTCACTGAATTGGTTAAAAATGGAATTTATTTTTCTGACATTCCATGTAATAATTCATGTACTGAAACAAAAATCTTATTTTCCTAGATTTATGATTAACTGTGAAAATGATGCCTAAATACTATGGATCTCAAATGCAATTAGTCTCTAAACCTTTTTTTTTTAAGTTCAAAATATTTTCTACAGATGTCCATTTCTTAAAGCACAAAATATGTTTGCTGTAGCCTGATTTGGAGTAGGGTAAGAAGACCCCACTCATATCAACCCATCATCTTACTTTCAGACAAAGCCCAGACTGAAAACTACAGCAGGTGCTCGAACCAATTTAACCCAGCCTGGTTTGTTTGGGTATAATATTTTAAAAATGCAAGGCAACAGCAATGACCCTTCAGCTGGCTTCTAGCTTTCAGGGTTCCTCAGGTAGCTTGGCTTGAAAGTGTGTCACTAAACATATTTGGGTTTGACTGGAAATATTCTAGGAATAGGAAAAAGGGGGGGAAATCAAATAAGAAAGCAACAAAAATATTTTGGTTTGTGGTGTACAGGGAGGTGACATGAAAATAAAATATGAAGGAGACTATGATTTGGTAAGAGAAAGTAGATTGTGTAAGGCGATAGGAAAAGGTATCTGGGAAGGTGAATGGGATCATAGTACATGATGTTTGAATGAAAAAGATGAGAGAGGATTGGCGGTCCATTCCCTCTCCATCCCTTGGTTCTTTGCTTACTTATGTTTCCTGTTGCTGTGATAAAGTCCCAGTGCAAAAGTAACTCAAGGAAGGGTTTATTTGTGGCTCACATGGGAAGTGCAATTCATCAAGACAGGAAAGTAAAGACAGCAGTTCTCACTATCTGATTCTATTGAATCTACAGTGAAGATCAGGTTAGTGAACATTGACATTCAGCTCACTCCATTTTACTGAGTTCAGGAGCTCCTCAATGGGATGATCTTGATCATAGTTTTTACTTTCCACAGTAATTAAACTAATTAAGACAATTCCTCAAAGCTATGCCCAGAGGCAAACCATTCTCTTACAGCTGTGCCCAAAGGCACACCAATCCCTCACAGCTCTGTTCAGAGGCATACCAATCCCTCAGTGTTTCCAGAATTAAACTATTCCTCACAGGTGTGCCCAGAGGCAAGCTATTCCCTCACAGATGTGTACAGAGGCTTGTTTGCAGATTCTCTGAAGTTCACAATGAACAACAAGTACCATAGGCAATGGTGTCCTCAGTCTCTGGTACAAGAATTAGAACCATTGGAAAATTATCTCTATTTCTTTTCATTTTCAAATATTGGTTTTTTTTTTGGTTTGGTTGGTTTTCAGGTTTTTGTTTTGTTGTTTGTTTGCTTCAATAAAAAGAAGGGTTTAACATTAGCATAGTAACATTTTATATAACAAAACAGTTATTAAGCAAGAACTATAATTATGATATTTAGTTCATTAACATTATTAGGAATTAAAGAAAATATTCTCTCATCTATACTACCTTTGTTAGTCTAAAGTCTTATATGTAACTTATCTTTAATCCTAACTAAGGAAAACTATAACCATACTATCTTTCTTCAACTCCATCAAAGACCACAGAAGGATAGTATGTAAACTCTAGAAATGACAGAGACAACTCTACCTGGTTGGTCACACAAAATTCCTCTGTAATGTTGGAGCATCCATCTTCTGCCCATAGGCCACAGTGTGACTAGCAGACTTCTCAGAGAAGCAGGAAATTTTAAACTGTTCATCTGCTTTGGCAGTTTGTCAGTCATTTTTCTGTGTCCTGCAGAATGTCTGGCAGACACTTCCATGAAGCAAGAACCCTTCAAGACTGTAAGTTTTGACTATTATAGATGACTCTATATATTCTGTATTTTATCATGAATTATATTTTATAAGATCTGTATAAACATAATACCTAAACAAGAGGAGAAATTTACATACGATAAAATTAACCTTAAATTTATATCAATAAATGAAGATATGTACAAATGCAAAGTACTCATTTCTATATCCTATTCTTCTTTTTTCCCTTTGAAAAGAGATTGACTGTGATCATTACCAATTATAACCAACCCCACTTAAGTAAAAACAAAAATTTATAAACAATATTTGGAAATGTGTGTGTCGTTCTCACCAAACTACTTTGTGCTGGTTAAGGGTGTTGTTAATAGCATGGGGACCATGACAAAACACAGAAACCTGGCTGAGTCCTTGTTTTTGTAGTCTGCAAGCCTGCATCATCTCAGTTCTTTTAGATGTTGGATCACATGAAACACTGTTTCAGGGGGTCATGCTTCATCAAATCAGATTAATCTACAAGGAATACATAGCTTTACATTTTCTGTGGAAACACAAGCAAAAACTTTTTCCAAGTAACCTGTCATTATATTTATATCTTAAAGTCAAGGAATTTTTGAAATACATAAATTGTATTAATTCAGCAGCATTGATAATCAAGTGTCTTTTATATTGCTCCTTCCCCAGCAGTTAAATAATTCAAAGATAGCACAATAGCGTAAAGTATCCAGATTCTCTGTATACTTTCTATTTTCTGTGGTTTATTTATTCATTTATTTATGTTACTCTATTTCTCTTTTCCTTTTTCCTTTTATGAATTCTCTGTGTATTTTTGCCTGCTTTTGAATTCATTCTGAACATTTCATTATGAAATCACAGAGACCTGCTTCCTCTTCCTCATGAATGCTGGGATTAAAGCTGTGTTCCACCACACCCAGCAACTACTTTTTTAACACTTTATCTCACGAGCCTACATATATTTTTTTAGAGGTTTTATTTCATTTGAACATGTTTTACTGTATATCTCTACCTTTTTCTACCCATGAGTCTTTTATCTGCTAAACAACATTGCTAAAATTAAAGTCAAGGCTTTCCAAGATGGGTGGGATAAATTTTCCACCAGCACTGAGAGCTGTGCTTACCACCTTTGTCTATGCTGCCATTAAGCAGCATGCTGCTGGCTTAGAAATGTGGTCACTGCCACTGGCAGCTGCTCGTACACACCATTCAATTGTTAGTAGGGCCTCTTAAAAGAGCCATGCATTTTTTTTCCATTTATGCTGAGTCATGAAACTTCCCTCAAAAGAGCCTGTGACTCTTTGCTTGTCTCTAGCAAAACAGAGCCCACCCAAGAAAATGCTGTTACCAAGAAGCCTTGTTGTCTCTGTTCTATTGTTTCTAATGTCCCTTATAAGCTTTTGCCATTATATGTGAAAAATTCATGCCCCATGTTGGGTGCCATTTTGTAAGTTGAGTTTTCTGGACTGGCAGGTCCTGCCGAGTTTCTCTGCCCCTAATAAGCACACAGCTCAATTGGTAGAGCATGAGACTCTTAAAGTCAGGGCCATTGGTCTGTGCCCTACATTGGGTACCATTTTGTAATTAGTACTTTCCTGCCAGCCTGGTCCCACAGCCACATCATTCCCAAATAACACACAGAGACTTGTATTAGTTTTGAAACTGTTGGCCATTGGCAATGGTTTCTTATTGGCTGGCTTTGACTAAATTATTAACATATTTTCTATTAATCATAGTATTTCCATGTAGTCTTTTCTTAATGGACCTGTTACTCCTCTGGCATCATACATGGTAACTGACTCAGCTAGTCCACAGAGAAGAGAAGAGAGGAGAAGAGAGCAATTTTCTGTTTGCCCCTGCTTATATTCTGATTCTGCCCAGCTTTGTCACCTCTGTCTTCACCTGATAATACATCATAGGTCTTACCCTTCACTCCTTGAGAAGATGAAGGCAGTGTGTACCATTTTTTATGTAATTTTCTGTTTAGTAGGCAATCTCTCATGCAGCACCAATATTATTGAACATGCCTGATTTACCATCAAGTGTTTAAATTCCATGCTATCTCACTTCTATTGAAACTTTTCCATCATATGCACTTCTGCATTATGTGGCACCACTTTGTATTTATTTATGTGACTTTATTTTCTTTCTGATATATCCAGTATCTGAGGTACAAGTATCAACCAAACAAATTGTTTCACCTCTGAGACTTTTTCTTACAAGGGGAAAATCAGATCTGAGAACCATTGCTCTCATTGATCTCATTTTTTCCCCTGTGAAATATTGCCATGGTGATGGTGGAACATAGCAAACTCCTAGTACTCATTGATAGCCTTTATAATTAAACCTCTGAAGAATAACAGGAGCTCAAGGACACCCATCTATTTCAGTTTCTATCTGCCAAGCATAATGTTGAAGTAGGCTGACAAAGCAGCCTCCACATTCGCTCAAAAACCTAAATATGCAGAACATGAGCATAAGGAACAGCATACTTAAAAACAAAGGCTAATCACATGCTACATGTTAACTTCTTGGCAACTATCAGCAAGCTGGTGGAGAATAACAATGTCATGGTACTTTGTTGACCTGTAAATTGGGCTGTAAAGCTAAAAAGTGTGTTTTTCAATAGTAGTTCTGACATCTTGAATCTTGTTGTATGGGGCTTTCAATGCAATGTACAACACTTAGCAGCATCTCTAGCCACTACTCACTCCACTTGATAACTATGGCACCAACCCATTCAGTTTGAAAGTCTCAGGTGACAACAAATATTGCTAAATGGCTACAGTGTATAATACTCAGAGTTGAGATTCATTAACCAAATGTGCAAGGAAGTTCATGGTACAATTTTACATTTATCCTCCTGACCCTTGGCTCCTCTTCTCTTCTTCCTTTGCCTTTTCCCTCCCTCAATCCCGCCCCCCCCCCATGTCTGGCTCCTTTATGTCTTTACTATGTCAGAATCAACTCTCAATGATGCTGTGAAAAGTGATTCTTGTTCCTACCTGTGATAGTCTGAATGAAAATGGCCCCCATGAACCCACAGGAAGTGGTCCTATTAGGAGGTGTGGCCTTGCAGGAGTATGTGTGGCTTTGTTGGAGGAGGAGTGTTACTGGGGATGAGCTAAGAGGTCTCAGATGCTTAAGCCTTACCAGTGTGTCATAGTCTCTTCCTGTTGCCTGCAGATCAAGATGTAGAACTCCCAAGCTCCTTCTGCAGTGCCATGCCTGTCTACATACTGCTATGAATCCCTACCATGATGATAATGGAATAAACCTCTGAAGCTTTATGCCAGCCCCAATTTAATGTTTTCCTTTATAAGAGTTGACAGAGCTATGGTGTTTCTTCATAACAAATGTGCACTGACTAAAACACTGCCTAATTGTAAAATGATACTTTTACATTCTCTTGTTTGGAGAAAGAGCCTTTTAAAGGTTTAAACTGAAGCAATGAGATCCTATTGATGGGAGTTTAGTTGTTGATCTGGACCTGAGTCTTCCTAGGCTATGGCTTGGAGGAGTGAAACCATCAGTGGAGAATCATCTGAAAATGCCCTGCTGATGACAGCATTGACCTCTAAAATTCCAATGCTTAATTTTCTAGTTTTGCATAGACAAATATAAGTAGAATTTCCTGTTCTTACATCCAAAGAAGTCTCAACTAAAATATTCAGTTACTTCTGATAGTATTTGAAGTGTCTGTCATAGTTGGCTTTTGTTGTTAACCTGGCATAAACCCAGAGTAATGTGAGAAGAGGGAGGCTCCACTGAGGAATTGGCTCCATTGGATTGGCCTATGGCTATGAGACATTTTCTTAATTGATATGGGGGCTTAGTCCACTGTGTGCAATTCTTCCCAACATAAGTGGGCCTGAGTTGTATACAAAACTAACTGAACAAGCCAGGAATTTGTGGGGAGCTGAGGAAGCACTGCATGAATATTAAAGAAGCAAATGAAGACTCATGAGAATTGGCAAAGTGTTCCTCAGTCAGGCTCAGGAAATTGTCTGAGTCTTGCTTTGGTCCATGTGCAGATGTCAGCAGTGTGTGCAAACAAGAGCAACTGCAATGTCCTCCTCCCTGATGACTGCAACCCAAGATTGTCCCTATAGACACTTCCTACTAAGACTGGCTAACTCCTTCCCTGTGGTATACTTAATAAATATGCTGAAGTTCTGGTTTGTTTTTTTTAGTTGGTGCTGCTCTAGTAGAAAACTCACAGCCCACCCAGTCCCAGTTTTTCTCAACATGTTACTGTGTTCCTGTCCTTTTTTCATCCCTTTTTCACCCAAGTCATCTTTTAAGGCCCAAGCTGTGTAGTGTGCAGAAGAGGAAGCAAGCAACAAATAACATTCCTCCACTGTTTCCGCTTCAAGTTCTTGCTTTATACTCCTAACTGGGTTTCTCTCAAAGACAGACTGTTGCCTGCAGCCAAAGACACCCTACTACCCCATGTTTCTTCTGGTCAGTATCTTACAGCAGCATTGTAAAGGGGAACAGCATCTCTAGTGGGCTCTTAAATAGCATGGCAGGTTTTCTGCCACTGGTACTTGTGTTAGTTAACTCAGGAAAGTCCAACTCAATGCAGAGGGCAAACCAGAAAACATCAATCATACCATCTTCTCCAAATCTTGACATAAGTGACGTATGAGAGAAAGACCATCTTGTTCTTTGTAGTAGGAAGTCTTTGGGTGTGCAAGCAGTCTTGCTTGAAGCTCACATAGGCAAGCCTGCACTACTGTCTACCAGTCTCCCAGCCAGTGCATTCAGGCATGTGCTAGAGAAGCTTGGTATAATAAGGGCTGGACCATCTGGACCTGTTTCTCATTCCTCTCTAAGCACTTGTGACAACCTATCTCCTGCATAAATATGGAACAATGGTGCAAACAGAGCAAAGAAGAAAACAGCAGCAGTAAAGACAAGGAAAAGGCATTTCTTTAACTATGACATAGCCGAAAGGCTAAATTAACTAAGCAAACTTAGTATCTTTACCTAAAAAATATGAGCAATCTCCTAATTCAAAGATATTATTTTAATCTCATTTTGTTTGTATTAAAACTATTGTGTACAAGATAGTATATGTTGACCTGAAAACAGATAGGAGACAGAAATGGACAGGCACAAGAATGGTTCGTGGAAATGGGGGAGAAGAGGGATCAGCAAAATCAACTAAAACAAATTTTGTTTGAAAATGAAATCTATTATTGCACATCTCAATTAAAAATGTTTATAAAATGCAAAAGGACACATATTAAATAAATAGATGGGTGTGGGCTTCAAAGAATATACAGAAAGAACCTCATATACCATTCTGTTGAAGAACATTGCCATTGTGTGGGGGGGGGCGTGCATACATGTGAGTGTACACTTTCAACTTTCTTGATAGGAAACAATTTCTTTACAAAGTAGCTGAACCAATTTAAATTAAAATCAGCAGGCTATTAGTGTAGGAGTGTTTTCTTGCCAGGATTTGAGTTTTGTTAAGCTATTTAGTTTTCACCAATTTTATATGAATTTGGCTTATAGCATAAAGTTGAAAGTGAGGTTGAATAGCTTTGAATGTGTTTAGTAAGAAATTTGTAATTGTTCTTTGAGGCATTTATCTAGACTGTTTTTGCCAGTTCTTTCTACTCAGCACTCACATTTTTCATTAATCTTCTGGAGTATAGTTGGACAGCCTACCGGGTATTTCTATGCCAGTTTTATATTATGCAAACTTTGTATTCATTTGTCACTTGTCATTTTTCCCTCTTATTATGTGATTTACACAAAATAATCACCCTCCAAAATCTACTTGAAAACAAAGAGATTGAGGCTTAAAGTTATGTATGCATTGAATGAAAAATCAACTCAAAGGAACCTATTTTCAGAGTGGATCCAACTTATTTGTTATATATTTGTTAACATACATTATTACAAGAGTGGCTCTTGTGTTTGATGTGTTCTCTATATTTCAGGTTTAATAAGTGCTTAAGAATTTCCAACATAGATTCATGAAATTAACTTAATATGTTGCCTTTTAAAATTATTGGTGTATTGTGTCTGAATTGAAGTATCTCATCTATTTGGGTTTTTTTTTTTTTTGAGCATGGTTAGAAACTAGGGGACTAGCATTATTGTTTTCTAAATAGATGAAAGGACAAGGTCTGCAGGAGACATAGACTGTTAAAATCCCATCTGTAGAAAGGTGAATTTTAAATCTTGTGCTCTAACACATCCTCTCTATCACACATTATGTGTCACTCTTTGTATAGACAATTTCTAACTATGCATTTACTCTCAGGAGAAACCATTTATAAGTAGGCTAACTCCATCTAACTTCAGTAGCTGCTGATACCTGATAACAATTATTTCTCTTTAAAAAGGCAAGCCCTTCCATTAAGTTTTCCTTCTCTTGGGTGACCTTTGTCATGCTCTTTCGTATCTGCCCTGTAGTAAGCTGGGAACCCTCGCACTGTTTCCTGTAAACTGGGATATTTTATGGAATATCATTAAATAAAACCTCTATCAACTTAAGAAAGGATGATATCTTTTAACAGCATTTTCTTAAGCCATGAATATTAAGAAGATTTCTCTGCTTAAATCTTGTTTATTCTTTCTATAAAACTAATATTTTATAGCTTTCCCAGAAATTTCTCATTCATCTGCTGTTAAATGTGTTCTAAATTAGTATACATTTTTGGTAGTTGATAAAACTATATACACTGATAATTAAGTTCAGTAATTTTCTGAATCTTTACAATTATGTTAACTATAACCTTTTGAATTTTTATGCATAAAATTATTAAATTACCTGAATGTGTTGATATATACTTATAATACCAACCTCCAGAAAACTGACGCAGAAGTACCACAAGCTGGAGTCCAGCTGAGCCTACCCAATGAGAATTTGTGCCAAAAACAAATAGAATAAGACAACGAAAATCATCCTCTAGGAAGAATAGCAATGTTTCGATCTCGTTCCTGTCCTATGCTTTTCTTGTCTTATTGAGCCATTCATGCCCTGAAGTAATAGTGCACAAGTGTTGAGAGAATCCACAGCCTTATTTCTTCCTCATTCTGAAGTTATCATTATGGTATTTAAAGTATTTTAGGATGCTTGTATCTGTTCTTCCATTGTTAAACAAATTTTGTTTGTCTTCATTATTATTTTGTTTATCTCTTTGTTTTTACATTGCTAAGGACTGGGATTCTATCACTAAGCAGAATCTGAACAGTTTTTAAAATGTCTATTTTGACACAGGTTCTCTCTGGGTTGCCTGAACTTTGGTCTCACTCTGTATCCCAAAAAGAGTTTAAACTTGAAGTCTTCCTACTTTATCAGCTTTTAGAGTAGCTGGGATTTCCTGTCTGCAACATACAAACTGTCTTCTCTTCCTCATTTTCGAAAACTTCTTTTAAAATCATGTTAGCAATGAAGTTTACTCTTATTTCTCTACATCTTTCATGATAAACACATCATTTTTTTTAATTTGTTATTGTGGTAAGATACATATATTATGATTCAAAATTAAATCTAATCTTATATACTAGAGAACAATAAAAAAACTGGGTAATTTAAATTCTCCTAAATTAAGTGGGTTTAGTTTGCTAATATGTTTATAATTTCACCTCTGTGTTCACACATTCCTCTTAGGTACCCTGGTTAGAATAGCAAGGTTATGATGACCTCAGATGAGGCAGAGTAGTGCTTGCTTACTCTTAGAGTCAGGATGTACTCAAGACCATCTGTCCCTGAGTTCTTTTTAACAAATATGCTCAATTATTCACTGAGTATTTGAATAGTTACAAGGTGTGTTAGGCTAAAATCTGTGGGAGGCACAATTGTCTGAGATATTTTATTTCACACGAATCATGAGTAAAACAAGTGAGCAAAACAGAGAAGGAAAAACAGCCAATATTTGGGTGTATTTTTGGGTTACCTTTAAGTGCTTATTCTTGGCTTTTTCCACAGTAATTTGAAAACAAGTGTAAAATCATAGCTTGCAAGCTGAAAAGATGACTTAATGTTTGTAAAGGGGCTTCCTGCTCCTTACGAGGACCCAAGGTGAGTTCTCAGCATCTACATTAAGTGACTTACAACTGCCTATAACTCCAGCTCCAATACCTGCAGTGGTCTCTTCTGACCCTTGAAAGCATCTGTATGCTTGTGGTATACAGTCACACAAACATACATGCCTGTATTAAAATAAAAATAAATCTTAAAAATAAGTTCATGCAATTAACTCAATAATTTTAGAAAACACCCTTTACAAAATTGAATAATTGTTCATAATTTTTAAAACTCTCAGCAAATTGATTTAGAAGGCATACTCCCCAATTTAATTAAGACTGTCTGTGAATAGCTAATCTAAAACTTCACATAGAGTGAGAAAGGACACCCTACAGTGAAAAATCTGCACATCTCTTCTGTCTATTGTTTTATCAGAATTTTAGAACAGGAAGATAAGAGCAACAAATAAATCCCATCATAACTGGAAGATAAGAAGGAAAACATTTTATTTCCAGATGAACTGATTGTCAGTTTAGAAAGCCCTACAAATTCTAAGACATTGAATACAAAAACAAAGATGTGGCTTCAGGTAAATGAGAAAGTCAACTCTACTTACAAAAATACTCAGAAAGATTATTTTTTAAATTAAATCTAAAAAGGAATACTGCTTATAATAACATCATCAAAATATATTCAGGAATAATTTAAAAATTACCAATGAATTTTTGAAAGACAAAATACAGGAAAAACATTTAAGCCAATGAAAAGATATGCTCCATGTTTATTGATCCAGCTCAAGAAACTGTGAAATTAGCACATGGTTCCTTGCCCTTAGTTATGTAGCTGCTGAAGGGTGACCTTGGAACTGTAGTTTTCCTTTCAAAGAGGTGGAAGCCCTGGCAGCCTGTGTTTGTATTCTTTTTTGTTTGGGAACATCTTTTCCTATTCCTGGCTTACTCTGTGTTTCCTTCTGATTAAGCATGTACTTCTCCTATACCTGGGAAGCCCATTTTATATCTGTTCTTACTTGCACAGGAGACAGATCTTTCTACCACAGAATAACAATCTTAAGGGCTCTGGAGGGGACACACTTTCCAGGAAAACCCAAACACTTTGGAGATGGTATTGTCAGGTCTAGAGTGACTGTACTCTTTCCCTTTTTGTTGTAATTAAATGCTATGCTGGAGCCTAATGGGCTTCTCACTGATTTTCATTGACTTTCAATCATTCGCTGTTCCCAGCTTGACCACTGAAGGGACAAGAAATGAATACCAGTTTTCCCAGAATGTTCTGTACCTCTGGTGCACTTTCATGAATAATGCCAACATTCTCTTTGTACAAATTAATAATCTGATCTAAAATATCTTTGCAAAGCAGAAGTAACTAGAATAGTTAAATGTGGTCTTTACTGCATCTCCTGTGGTTAATACCTAGTAGATTATCTTACTCAATAAATCATGTCTCTAAGTGTATGGTTTTTGTTGTCTGCTGTTCCCAGTAGTCAATGAAGAACCATCAATTTTATATCTTCCAGCTTAGTATCTCACCAAAACCACCAAAAGTATCATTGAATTTGTATGCTGAACTTTACATTTCAAACACCACTGCATTGTTCTGTTTTGGTACTATAATGTTTAATTTTGTCTTTTTGTTCAATTCATCATAGAATCATAGAATCTTCTTGATAATTTTAAGTGTTTTTTCCTTGACTGCTATATTTACATTGAACACAATGATTTTTTATTATTATTTTATTTATTTATTTATTTATTTTAGAGTGTCAGAATTCAGAGCCTTTGAAGCAAAATTTTAGCTGGAGTTTATTTGCTGACTGTCCTGTGGTGCTTTTATTGCGTGTGGATTTTAGATTCTCATTTTTTTTTCTATCTTGGAACTTTACCAGGGGGGATTGTTTTGAAGCCTAAAAGGAGATTCCATCAGAGAGAATTCATATTTGTTTCTGCCAGTGTCTTGGGGGCACTACCAGCTTGGGATTACTTTAAAATAAATTCTCAACTTGAAGCATTTTGATCCAGCTAGCTAATGTGAATTCAGGCTAACTAGAGTCGTAGATTCTTACTGGAGAATACTTTTCTTATCCTAAGTGTCAGCCTTTGTGAAAGATAATTTTCTTTATAGTCCCCTAAAGGATATGAAATATTTCGTTTTCCTCATAACCCTGACAGCACAAGCCTTTACTGCTGCCAACTATACATGTGTCCCCAATTAGACAGCACTAATGAGAGACAATGAACTTTGTTCCCTTTACCCCAGTGAGATACAGTGTTACAAAGGAGGGGTACAGTTCACCCAGCTTTGAAAAAGTTCCCAGGATCAAAAACAGTTTCTATAGCCCATTTTCATCTGAGCTTTCTCTTTTTAATTTGCTTCTTGGTCTTTGCAGAAGGACTTTCCATTTTCAAGGTGCTCACCTTTCTGGTGCACAAGGATGAAGTGTTTTGGTGATTTTCTAACTAGCATAATATATGTGGGAAACACCTTAGCCTGTGTTTATCCAGAAACAAAGCTTCAGGAAAATTGTTACATCTAATATATTATTAATGTGTTTCAAAAAAAATCATGGAGGGAAATGGGAAAGCAAAACTCAAGGATATGAACAGTGGGAATAATCATTCATTTGGATGAGAGTATAAAATTCACAGACATTAATGAAGACAGGTTGGCAGTTTGCTGAAAACTAAGCATAACAGCAAACATCATCCAGAAATTGGGCTTCTGATTATTTGCCCACATGAGCTGAGCACTTATACCTACATAAAAACCCACACACTGACATTTGAAGTAGCTTTATTCTTAATTTCTAAAACTTGACATCCTTTGACACATGAATGGACAAATAAACTGTTGTATGCCTATGTAGGTGAACGTTATGCTGTACTAAAATAAGCAATGGATTGACAGAACTCAATATACATGTTACATATGATTAAATGAAAGAAGTTAGAACAACAAGCTACACACTTGTGTCAACTTTATGGCATCCGGGAACAGTAAAGTTGTTTTCACAGACAGTACAGAAAATCTCAGCTTTCCAAGGACTGGAGATAAGAGGAGAATTAAATAAAGCATGGAAAGTTATTAAGAGAGAAAACAATCCAGACAAATTCACAATGGAAGATACAGGTTATGAGACATTAGTTCAAAGATAGGATGAGCTATGGTTGGTCGTCAGGTAATAACAATATGTCATTGAGGGTTCAGTGACTATAACAAATGCTCTACTCTGGTGAAAGCTGGTGGCAATGAGGAAGACATGAACATGTAGCCAAGAAGTAGATGAGAAATCTGACTCTTCCTTTCAACTTTCCTGCAAGGGGAAAACAACTTTTAAAAAATAATCTGTGTAACAGATGCAAATGTTTATTACTGAACCTGCTCAACACATTTTCTAAGGTGAAATTAATTCTGAATCACTTAAGGAACAATACAGTGTCTTCAATTTGGAGGTTCCTTTGTTTTGAACTTGCTGTTCCTGGGAGTTTTTTTTATGGTCACTGAGATGGGTGAGTAGTTTGGAAATATGAATGGTGATTACATGATGTTATATTTGGATGAAAGGGTGAGGAGGAATGTCATATCAATATTGAGCTAATAAAGAGCTTCCCACCAGGGAACAACATATCAACCTGACAAATGGGATTTATCTATGATGTTGCTCCAGCATATTACTTCATGAAGAAATCTTCTTTCTGTTTTTGTATCTTTGTTGGTTAAGCACAATGCATTCCTTAAAACATAAGGTGGGCAACACTAGAACTAAATAGTATTAGTTATTCCTGGTAAAAGATTGCTACAACTTTTAAAGTCCATAAGCTGTACTTCATAGTTGGGCTTCCTTTTTTTCTTTCCCCTTCAATCCTGTGGAAGTTCAGACCTAAATTTTCATCTCCATATGAGACAGAAATTATTGAATATTAAGGGACATTTTTCATAATTTATTACTCTACTCCAGTTATAAAAATTTAATCTACCACTGTATTTCCTAGCTCAATTTTATCTTCAATTTCACTAAACTTTTATGGCTTTCCACAACCCTTTGAAGTTATCTTTATGCAAAAAGGGTAAAACCACATACACAAGAATAATTATTCCTTTTAAAATTGATAAAGGATAAAGGACAATTTATCTTTCCTTTTGTCTGTGATATAAACAAATATGATCAAAGAAAATTATCTAAAACATTTCTTCCTGATTCACAAAGGTATTTATTTAGTCAATATTGTTCATTTGACTTTGATATTAAATAGATGTCAACAAATCTAGTCCCCTCATTTGAATGACAAGTCAACTGAGTAATAGAGAGCTTAAATAAGGACTTATGTTAACATGATCTCATAATGCAGGTCTCATCCCATTACTCAGAAAATCTAAGAAAATAGATATATCATACAAATCAGTCATAGTTGGATAAATAGCATATTATATCTCCATGTAATTTATGGAATATATGGGGATGTGAAAATCTTTCTACTTTGAATATGAAGATAAATTACGAAAAATCGCATCCCAAGGTTTTCCTCTAGGGAAAAAGTACTGTGGCATGATCATACAAATAAAATACTGAGACAAGACTTCCAGTAGGTCCTTGGAGTCCTCTTGTCTTAATATAAAAATAAAATGTATGCACTAATAAATCAATCACTGTTCACCAGGAGTGAGCCTAAGTGCAGTCACTATGAAAACTGCGTCAGCACCTGCTCCTGCTCACAAAATGAAAATTGATTTGAAAGTAGGGGTCAGTTTCCAAGTTTAGACTGACATTTTATGGAACAATTATATTTGAAGTACTTCTTACTAAAGATGATTGATTGCATACACTTAATCAAAACTGCAGTTAAAGCCATGATTTGTTATCACACAGCTGAAAGACAAAGTTGTGGTATAAAATTTACACGTCAATACACATTTTTGAGAATCTATTATACTTTTCTCATATGCATATATATGGGTGCTATGTGCATATGTGTGTGTTTATATGTGTGGCTATGTACGTGCAAGCCAGAGGATAATGCCCAGTGTTTTCATTAATTGCTTTCCAGCTGGAGACGCAAGGTCTCTCACTGAATCTTAACAATTCAGCTAGTCCAGCTAGCTGGCTATCACAAGGGATCCTCTGTCTCTGCCTTCCATGGGCTTGCATGAAAATTAGGTCACCAGTCCCCTTGGGTTTTTATATGGGTCTCTCTAGCCCTCACATTTTTACTATAGACACTTTAGCCATTGAGCCATCTCTGAAGCTCTCATTATTAAAAACCCATGTGAGTTTGCTAGTTTCCCCAAATTATTTAGTGTTGTCCTGTAAAACATATGTTATCCTCCTTATCTGTGTTAATATGATTAGATCTACTTAGACAATAAAGTGACCTAGATATATGGAGTTAGTGACCAGTTTTCTTACATATTAACTTTATCAGACTGTCTTGGAAACGAGTGTCAGTTATATTTATCTCCCATAATATCTTATGTATTTGCTTTATTCATTCGATGTAGACAAATAGCAATCTTTATATATCCAGAAACTCTGAAAATACCTCCTTGTCCTAGTTTCATTTCTATCTGCTGAGACAAAATACCAAAAATGCCTTGAGAAAGAAAAGGCTCATTTGATCAAGTGACAGAATGTAATGAACTCAAGGTGGAAAAAAAATTGAATCAGTTGTATCACAAACCCACTCAAGGACAGAGAAAAATCAATCAATTCATGTATACCAGTATTCATTTCACTTTCTCCATTCTTAAACAAATCAGAACCCAAATTTAGGCTGCTGACAGTAACAGAGCTAGTCTTCACATTAAAATCATATCAAAGTAAGTACTAATATATATAGAAATCTAGAAGCCTAACTAGGAAAGCTTGAGTAAGAAAAAGGTCCCAACTTTCTGAATCATTTTTCCAGAGGAGATGATTCTGTCATATGTGATCAGGCAGTTGATTCAATTCTTCTGATGCTGCAAACTAATGATCTAATATTGATTGAAATGACTACAGCCTTTCACATTTCTTCATTAAAAAAGAAAGAAAGAAAACTTGTACTTTGGAAGGAAATATTGATAGTCAGGTGAATCTCTATAGTTTAAAGCCATCCTGATTTACATAGAAGGTTCCAGACCAGCCAGGGCCATATAGTAAAACCCTGTCTCAAGATAAAATGGAATAAACCTATACAAAATCCACATGTGTCCACACAAAAAAGATTTTACCTTTGTCCACATCATAGCAGCTTTCTTCTGAACACTGCTGAGAATTCATCTTCCCCAAATTCCACAGGAGCTGGAGCTGACTCTGTGAGCATTATTGCTAATGAATGAGATGTTTCTGCCATCACACCACTGCCTTACATAAACTTTTCCTTGCTTCGTTCTGAGGAATAACAGGTAGATGACAGCAATAATAGCATAGAGTAATTCCAAAGCTTCTTCTTCAGTGGCTTCCATCTCATATGTCTTGTAGTTTTGCACTCTTCCTAACAGACGGGAGAGCCTTTAACCCTATTTCTCTTTGTATTTCCCATGTTTTTAACAGTTTCCTCTTTTTCTAGGAATGTCAGGGGCACCCACATATATTAACGAATCATTTAGGCTAATGAATTAGTAGATAGGCAGGTTTATCATCGCTCTTCTTCTCACTTGGGCCTCATGATGACAGAGGTCATTGGCCAAGGTGTAGCTTTCATTGCTGCCTCTGAAATTTTTCTTTTCCATTGTAATTGATGCCAGATTACCTTAGAGAACACTGTCCTAACCTTGACTTTATTAGTCTTAAATTTTTACTAGCTGAGCTATTCAATACATACTCTTTCCATCTGTTTCTCATAGAGTAGTGAAATTGCTCACCAGAAATAATGATTAAATGAGAATTCTTCCTGAAGATTCCCTATGGAGCTAATGTCTACACTAATGACCCCAAAGATGTTACTAAGATGGCCCTTGGATAATGAGGTAGTGGAACATGGTGACTGGAAAGACATGAGAAGATGTATGCTACAAGATCGGGCTCAAATCCTCCTTACTCAGCTTCATCACAAAGCAAGAAATGGGCCTCCTGCCTCTTTCCATAAAGGAGAGACAATATTAGCAATGGTTATACTGATTGCCAAGATCTGTGTAATAGAAAGTATAATGGAACAGGAAAGACAGCATAACTTTATATGAGGATCTGGTACTTTTCTTAGAGTCAACTGGATAAAACATGAGCACCAAATTCTGCTCTGATGGATCCTGCCCACTATATGGAATCCTCAATTACCCTAAACCCAATTTCTTTCTTAACATCTTTCCAGGGAGAGGGTTGTCATCTAAACAAGTCCCAATAATGTCTGTTTCAGCCTAATAAATGAAAGAATTAATATCTTTCTCTTAGAGCAAAATCTTACTCACACTCCAGAATTCCACATCTAACACTGATCTAATTTTCCATAAGACACAGAAATACAGCTGGGAAAGTCAACAATGTATTAATTAATGTCAGAGTTATTCATGTGAAGGAATGGAGCATAAGAAGTTAATGTGTTCATATATACTAAGCGTAATTGTAATTAATTGAGAGTTCATTTAGAATGACAAATATGTTTAACATATATTAATTATAAAAATGTAAAACTCTTCATTTATAAATACATATGTGTATGTGTGATATACATACGTGTGTACAGATGAGTGTACTTGTGCATACATATGGATGTCAGATTGGAACCTTGGATGTATTGATCTATAATTCTCTACTTCATTCCTTTGATGGAAACTCAAGGTAGGCAATGAACTAGTAAACCCTAGAGAGTCTCCTTTCTCTCTCCACAGTACTGGGGCTACAGGTGCGTGCGTGCGTGTGTGTGTGTGTGTGTGTGTGTGTGTGTGTGTGTGTGTGTGTGTGTAGCCTTTTCCAACTTTTTACATTAGTGTTGAGGCCTAAGCCCAACATGTTTGCAGAGCAAGGTTTTTACCCAAAGAGCTATCCTGCATGTCAAGTTCTTGTTAGAACCAGAAAGTTTGCTTGTAATACATAAATTTTATAATTCCAACCACGAAAATCCAAACTCATACAAATAACTTTTGACAGCATTAAAATGGTACTTTGTACCATCTGCATATAGTTTGTCTAAAAACCAATTTGCATCTAGTTCCTGAGAATGTCTTAAATTGATATAATTTAGATGCCACCTTAGATCAGATATTAAGAACTAATCATTTTGATGTATCTTTCAAAAAATGTGATTTTTTGAATGATGTTCAAGAATTATATATTACCTGCCTGTCTGCCACAGAACATTCTAGGCTCTGACTTCCACCTCACACCCTACAACTTCTTCCAGTACCTCTCTCACATCAGAAGAATAAGGGAAGTTCAGGTAGGAGAAGGCTGTGGGCCTGTGACTGCTTTTCTCCCCTGGCCCATGACAAATGCATCATAGTTAGTAATTACTTGTCTCCTTGCTGGGAATATGGTTATCTTAAGATACAGGTTTTGGCGGTTAGGGTAGGATTTAAGAGAACTTTGTGTGGGCTGATCTGAGCCTTCCTTATGAGGTGGTCTGGAACTAGTACAAAAATTCCCTTCCCATGTCCAGTGCTTTACCATTTTCTCATGTCCTTCTGAAGAAAGTACAGCAGTTTATGTGGGATACAGGAATCCATGCAATCAAGTTGTGCCCGAGGTTGCAGCACTTGTCTTCTTTGTCCCAGTTTTTCATATATAAAGTGGCAGTTCCTAATCTCTCTGTCGTAGAACGTTAATCACTTTTAGTACTGGTAAATTGACTGTTGTGCCTATTTGACTTTATTCAATGAGCAGAGCAAGCCTGAAAAGAAGCATGAAGAAAGAATGAGTATGAGTTAGGAACACAGTTCAAATGGGGGATTTGGTACATCTTCATAGCAGTCTCCCTAAACCGATGGTCCTATATTTTTAAAAAAACTCTGAATACCAACTTAGTTGTACCTTAACTTAAAATATCTATTTAAAACTGCATGTACCACTATACCCATTTACTATAAATGTTGGAAGGTTTACATAAAAATAAAAATGAAAGAAATAAATGAAATAGATGAATAAAGTGCAAATAGATATGTAGAAATTCTGTACCAAAACTTTCATAATCCCTAGCATAACTAATTCAAAAATTACCTTTCCTAAGAAAATACACACAGGCAAGATACACAGAGAAAAAGACAATGAAAGCCAAAGTGAAATGAGGAAGCTCAATCCTGGTCCCTCCTTGAAGACTGGAGGTTTTGATGACCTTAAGGGGCTCTTCCTACCCCAATTTAAAGGTGGGTTTTACAACACCATCTGTTTTTATGAAGAGCTCAGATTGTTTACATGTATGTAGTCATCAACATTTGTTGATCTCTTATTTTAAATGTGTTATCTCAATCTGCAGTCTCTCTTTAGAGATACACACTTTATATATTAATCCATGACATATTAACATTGTACATTTACACATTAATACATGACAGAAAGTGATTGTGACATGGAAAAGTAAGCTACAGTTTGTTTTTTTTTTTTGTTTGTTGGGGTTTTGTAGTTGGTGGTGGTGGTGGAGGGGGTGGTCGTTAACCATTACTCAAGTGTTCAGACTTATATGTGGTTTACCATGTCAGAGAGAATTACACTCCATTGTAAGGTTTATGATAGAAAAATAATTTACCATATAAGATTTTGTGAGGCCCTATATTTCTTGTTGTTGCCATTCCTTAAAAGAAATGTACTATAATTTTAAGGTAAAAATATGAAATAAGATTATCTCTGGAAATGAACACATAAAAGAAGTTTAAATGATTAAATATAATTGAACTATTTTCTGAGAGAGAAGTATTTCCTCCTGAGATTTTATTCTGAATGTCATGTTAACGAATCTCATATGATTATCTTTTATGCTATTTTAGTTGTTAAATTCTGAATAGTGTTCTTTGAAGCTTTTTTAAAAAAGGAAAGTTTGAGTTCATGGCATTTTGGTGTCTCTTTCATTGAAGATACAGGGTGCTTTTGAAATTGAAATCATTGTTCTACCATTTTTTACCACAGAATGGAATTGTTCCAGTCTCCCTGACATAAATGTCAAGTATGTTGGAGTCCTTTTTACCATATTGGATTCTCTCATATGTAATGATCATCCTCTATAATTTGGGAATAGCTTGTTTAGTGATGACATTGAAGTAGTCTAAAGTTCTGGATTCCTCCAGCTGTCCTTGTATAGTAGGAGAATAGAGACTACAAGAGTGATGATTCTATGAGTGTACTTTCTAATATATCACATGGTGTGAGATTCAAGCATCATTTTACCTTTAAAAACAAAACCATGATAGGTTACTCAGAGATTTGGAGACATAGTTATTATAAATATGAACCTTATAGATTACAAAAAATGAAAACCACACTTGAAGAATATGTTTGTGGATAGAGCCCATGCCTGGCATATGGGAGGCCTCAGGTTTCTTCCAAAACATAAGCCATAAAAGAAGTTAAAGCTAAAATATTATAAAATTATTTTTGGTGTAATATTTTATTGTGGCTCTTTGATTTCTTTGGCAGTTTTCTTGCTGCCTAACATATTCTTCTATTGATTAAGTGTTGCCAACTCAGGTGAGATTGATATGTGAGCAGTGGAGTTGAGGGTTTAGTTTTCCCTTTTGCTACTTATGGTTCTTTCACCTGCAACTACTGTCTTGACCAGAAACTATGGTCTGTGAGAAAGTAGTATGGAATAGATATATGAAAATATGCATGATCCACCAATACTAAATATGTGCTGTAAGCTAGTAAGACTGGAATGAAACAGATTCACAAGTCTGTATGCACCCAGCTTTGTTTCACCAAATAGTATAAAATGTTCCCAAGAAAGCTTTGATCTCTGGTAGAAAAACAAAAGAGATATATGTTTGCTTTAAGGAGATAAGAACAGATTAGAGTACATTTTTAGCATGCTTCTGTTGATGATATCAATTCAGGCCAGTAGTAAGATGGACTCAAGTCACTTCAAGGGCTTTCTGAAACAAGAATCAAAGCTGCATACATTTGTGTCACCAATAACTTGTCCTGGATTCATTTGTCATGCCTATATAGAAATGAGAAGTCCTTTTAGTACTATCCATCTTTGCCCTCTGAGTGCCCAATTGGAACTAAATTAGCAGAAGGATCTTGCAAATCCTAATTCTTGCAAATCCTAATTTCGGCAGATGTTGGAAGCCAGAAACATAACTTGGGACTCAGGATACAGCTTCATTGCTCTGGGTTGTAATCACCAGTGGCCTTTGCATTAGGCATCTGTTATAATCATCTACTTCCAGCAGCAGTAGATGCAATAGCAGATACTAGCAAGCATTTACAGGTTCCACCTTCTAAAAATACAAATACAGTCTCATAGGTATTTATCAGCTTGGTCATTCAGTACCTGAGCCACAGGAAGTTGTACAGAAGGGTTTAAATGGAGATCTATATTTGTTCTTTGCCCATTAGTTGCCTTTGCTTATATATCAAGTACTACTGAATATATTAGAACCATCATAAATCTATTAGGGGATTCATCTTTGTGTAATAAGGAAAAAGCAAAGATAGGGTGTACAGTTAAAAAGCAAACTAACAATAAAGTACATTGTATTTTATAGAAGACTTTATTTTTAATGTAAAACAATTTCTGTCATTTACTGATTATTTCTTTTCAAAGCTCTAATTTTTTTTAAAAAAAAAGAAGATACCTTTTTTTAATCCTATATCCCTCGGGTATCATGTTGCACATGCTGTGGGTATCACTGCCCATTTCACTCTGAATCTTTGCACTGTGGGAAGAGTTACATTGGGAGCATTAGCTAGAATTACTTTTAGTGTTATAAAGTACATATGTCACTGCACTAAATCACAAGAAGAAAAGAATAGATGAGGGTCTGAAATAGGGCATATGATGGGGATATGAGATCCCTCATAAGCAGTGTAATCTGAAACTATTTTCCTGAACTGTGGCATTTGATAAGAGCATTAAAGGAAATGAGGGCGCAAGACTGTTACTATTTATAGGGGAGGTTCACACAGTTGAGGGAATAGGAAGTAGTCATGATGGCTTTGTTTGATGTGTTTGGTGTTAGAAAGAAAACTAGTCAATAGTGAAAAGAGTAACTCTGAATAGGCAATGAAATGGTTGCAAGATCACATAGAACCATGGAAACTACAACAGGAACTTTAAATTTTATTCCAAATAAATTTTATTCATAGGCAAAAGATGTCTTGCAGCAGAAGAGTTCTGTAATTCATTTTATTTATATAACTTTATTAAGGAATAATCTGCATATTAAATTTTGAAGTAATTAAAATGTGCAGTACATGTGACTGTTCAAATAAAAAATGTCCCTACAGACTGATGTATTTGAGAATTTGGTCTCTGGTGATGACACTGTTTGGGAAGACAAAAATTTAGTAAAATAAATGTTATATCACTTTGAAACATTTAATTTTAGTGACATTTTAAGTAAATATATTGTTAATATTAAAAGACTTATTCTTAACTGACTACCTCTATAAAAAGTATTGACTTGTTTCTGAAATGACTATAGATACGTCTTTTTAAATCTGTACTAATTTGTAGATTTTTATTGTTGTTCAATAACCAACTCAAATTTTAGCAGTTATTTGCATTTTTGATTATTAGTTGATGGGCTTTTGGACATGGTTGCTCCCCAACCCTGTCAACTGCTCACAGGTGAATTTTCCAGTAGTTTTCAGTGTACCAATCATGAGTGTGCTCATTATAAAAATGTCATCATCATTGTACAAATGAATGGATCAGCATGTCCTATGACCTTTTATGAAAGAAAGCATATTATTAATCCTAATAATTATTTTTATACACATTTCAAAGTGAAATATCTGTTAGCATTACATAGTACAGATCACATATTTCCAAGTTCTGATTTGACTCTTTATTATTGCCATCTTAATCATCATGTAGAAACCATAAAAATGAATCTTGTTTACCTCTTTGAGAGATAACATGACCAGGTATGTTGGAACTTACCTGTAACCCCAACACCCAGGAGAGGTCCTCCAGATGAGACTAGGGGATCACTGTGAGTTTGAGTATTCCACACATTCATAACAAGACTATATCAATTACAAGGGCAATAAAATTGTTGAAGATAAATGTCATAAATAATAATGTTACAATAAATAATAAGCACTAAAGTCAAATAATTATATATTAGGTACTTAGTTGCCTTCATTTTTGTTTTAGTTGACTATAGTCCCTTACAACCTATTACCAAGTAAAATGTCATCATAAAAATTCCATCTTTTTCCTCAAGAACAACTTCCAGGGAACTAGTTACATAAACACACAAATCTTTTGGTGATCTACCACCATTTCCTAACACTGCTTTGTTTTGAAATGTCAATATTTTTTTTTTTTTGGTGACAGCCCAGCTCCATCCTCTTGTATACTATGGTGAAAACTTTCATAATTTATATTTTTAGCTCTTCTACATCTACTGTCTCATAATTCAGTATGTGGGAAGCATGATTTTTATTTAACCCATAAATTAATTCACTATTTTAAATCTGCTGTGGTCAAAAGTCTTAATTCTTCTGAACCTCTGATATTGAATTTGAGCATTTTGACAGAGAAGCCAGCCCTCGTTTATTATATTTCATCTCTGGAGATTATTTACATTATGACAATTCAAATATCTCTAATAAATAGTTCCCAATTCTTGTTCCTTTGCTCACACCTGTACATGTCTTGGATCTCAGTGATTTCCACTGGATTAAAACTCAGCTCCTTTAGGTTTCTGCACCCGGGTAACTAAAATCATGGAAAGACTTTATAAATTGAAAGGCACAAACTATAGAAAAGATTGTCATGGCGTTAACTAGAACAGATTTACTACAACTTGCATCATGAGCAAAATCAACACAATATTTGTATTTGTAGCTCTATAGAAAAAGAGGTTGATTTTCATATTTTATCAATGCCATAAAAATAATATTATATATTTTTAGTGAATGAAATAATATGTTACCATCACATACGTGTATATAAAGTTCAGGTTTATGTGAGTAGGTAAATCATTATGTTTAATTTGATATGCATCTGGGTAGACATTTTGGACTTGAAAATAATATGCATGTAATATAACTTTGCCTCGAAAAGCATTTCTCAAATTCTTGTGAGTTCACTCCAAAACAATACCACTGTCAAGAATTTTCTAGAATGTTTATCTAGAAACTCGTGGCTAGAGAGAGAGAGAGAACTGTGGGATTTCTCCAACGTTGGGTTTGTGCAACTGAGCACAGTGTTTATAGTTCCATGATGTATCTGAATGGATGGTGTCTTGGTGTGCAGTATAGAACGGAAAACCTCATTGAAGCTAAGTCATCCAAGCCTTCCATTTTCCGGCCATTTCTTTAATTAAGTTTCTCTACAGTGACACAAGAACTAATTCCCCCTGAACTCTATATTTCTCATGGTCATAAACATGAAAAACTTCACTGGAAAAATAGCATGACTTATAAAATGCAAAACCATTAGCCCAAGGGCACAGAGCTTGTAAATTGTAAACTTATCTCTAATGTAAACCAAGATAAGCAGAAGCCCTGTTCCCCACTGGCCTTGTCCTATTTGAATCAAATTTTCACATTTCTGCCACTATCCATAGGTAAGATTGGAAGAAACAGCTTTTATTTTAAAGGAAGTTTATTCATGAGGTACTTTAAAGTATCTTTCAACTTAAAAAAAAAAAAATTCACAATGAAGGGCTCAAGGAGGCCAGAGATTGGCAAATAAGTCACTGGCAGATTGTGCTCGTCCCTCTTCCCTCTTCCTTGTAAAACAAAGATTACACCTCTGGAACTAGTCAGCAAGGTCTGTTCCTCTATTTGGACACTTTCTTAGGCTGGACTCATTACTGATTCTGATTACCAAGGTCCAACCATCAAAGTCCAGTAATCAAAAGTTCCCTTTGGTTTGCCTAATTAGCATGAGAAATCAAGACATGTGATCTCATCTTAGCCCATTCTAACATTATTTTCTGTTTTAAAAATCACACTTGACAGGTCATTTGCTGCTATTTTCTGCCTGCATCCAATATCACTTTTACTTTTCTTCCCCTTTCAATAAAGGGTTTCTTAAAAAAAAAAAAAAAAAAAAAAAATAGGTGTTTGGGTGTGGCTTATGCCTAACCCAGGGCCCAAGAGGGAGCTCCCACTATGTGCTAGTTCCTTCAAATACATATTTTTTTTGACAGGCTATACCTCTAGTGCAATAGTATGTTGACCATCTCTGTGGCTAAGGTTTTAAATTCACAGAAAATATAATAATAATTATAGTGGCATTTGCTTCTTCAAGTGTGCCTTACACTAAGCACATTATCCTTGTTTCATTTTCTTTAGTTCTCATAACAAAGTTAAGAGCTCCACACATAAACTTTGTTCAGGTGCACAAGCACAAGTTATGATTATGTAGGTATCTTTCTGGAATCGCACAATGAATAGTATGGTGGTGATTTAAACCCAGCATTTTTGGATAATAAGCTATTTATAAGTATGGAAATATATTAAATTTTATCTTTCTAAAGCCATTTGTCTTTCTTCTCCTGGCTAAAATAGAGTGATGTGATTATATGAAAATGTTACAATTAATGTCCTAAGAGGACACGAGGAAGCTGGTTTTTATATCCTCTATCACTTGTACCATAATTATTCCAGTAACAATAGTGAAAAGTATATTTTAAAATTTTTGTCTAAAGTACAAAGAACAGTTTAGTCAATGCCAAATATAACACTAATGACAGAGCAAAGCAACAATTCCATCCAGGTCAAACTTGTAAAATCAATAAGTATTTTGTGTTACTTATGTGGAGGATTCAAAAGGAGCTGCATTACTGAAAATCGCCCACTACCATGGGAGACAACTCAAAAAATCGACATCTCTGAAGCACTCTGCATGACTTTCAGGCAGGTCAATAATCCAACACAGAGGAGAAATTCCTCTCCACTGTAGGGCATACTGCTTATATAACATTAGGGAGGGAGCTTGGGAATCTCCTATAGTTCAGAAACTTCCTGAGTGCTATGAGTTGTTAACTCCCTATAACTTGTTAGTTTTGTTTCACTTCTGAGCCTTGTGTGTTCTGCTTACTTCCTGAGGCTTGTAAGTTCTCTTTACCTCCTGAGTCTTAAGGAGCATCCTTCCTTCTTTCAGAAAGGAATGTTTTGTATCAGAGGAAGTTAGTTCTATCTAACATTAACATGTTGGTGCTACCAGAAAATTCTGGAACTATGCTCTCATACACAGCTAAGCCAATGTGTTGATTTGTTCAACTAGAAAAATCTTGTATATAAAATCAGGAACTAGCTAAAAGAAGAGAGTGTATTCTCAAATATAAAATTCCATCTTAATTTTTATAGATTTTTGACAGAAGGAAAAATCAGAAGAGTTCATAATGAAGAAGAAAAACAGTAGAAGTTACTCATAGCAATAGAAACAATGTAGTTGTCCTCTACTGCCATTTCAATGATCCCTTCCACAGCAAAGAAGGAAAAAATTAATAAAATCTAGATGAATCATATTTTTCTAAATATGAGGTTTATTTTAATTAATAAACTGTTTAATGTAAAAGATGTAATGTCTAATTTGCCACCAAAACAAACTTTCTGATACCAAAGTGGAGGGATACAGACAGCATACATTATACATATGCTATACATATACTATTCCGAATTTTTTTTAATCCTTGCCATAACTTAGAAAACAAAATAGCCTGAATTTTTCCTGATATCTTCAATAACTATGTGGTCATTTGAGTGCTTTTAATAGCACAAATGTTGAAAAATATTGATGACAACATTCCACCAAGTGGCATACTTTAAATATTCAGTCTGTTTTACAAATGTATACCCACACTTAAGTTTGTAAAAGAAAAGAATGTAGGTTTTAAACCAAAAGAGGTTTGCATGTTTGAAAAATGTCAGAGTATTTTAAGTAGTTTCAGACTGTGGTTGATAAAATAAGGACACATTTCCAAAATCACTTTCTAAAATATTAACTTGATAAAAAAAATAGCATGCATGAATAATAATCATTAATGATAATAATAATAATAATAATAGTGTACAAAAATACTGAAGATATGTGAGTTTTCTCCATCCTTGACTAGAAAGAAACAAAAGTTTTTCATAATTGGATAACTTGAGAAACTTAGTTTAAATGGCTATAATCAATACACATGGAATGATGGTACATTATCCTTGTCTTAGGGTTTCTATTGATGTGAAGAGACAGAATGACCATGGCAGCTCTTATAAAGATGGCTCACAGTTTCAGAGATTTAATCCATTATCATCATGGCAGGACATAGTGGTATGCAGGCATACATAGTGTTAGAGAAGGAGCTGAGAGTGGAGAAGGGGCTACATCTTGATCCTACAGGCAATAGGAAGTGGTCTGGATACTAGGCATGGCTTGAACATGTATGATATCTCAAAACCTCCCTCTACAGTGACACACTTCTTCCAGGAAAGACACATCTACTCTAACAAAACCATACCTCTACTGGTACCATTTCCTTTGAGTTTATAGGGACTTGATTACATTCAAACTACCACAATCCTGCTGGCTGAAATAGTATTGCATGCCACCACCATCTTGAACTGGAAAAGAAATATTTCATAAGACACATGTTTGAGGTCCTTTTGTGATCAAATCATCATGACAATGCTGAGAGTTAAGGATATTGGCAACTAATACTGATGCTTCACTAGGGAGGGTGATTAATTTTAACAAGTATTCAGCAATTATAGCCTTCACTGATGCTCTGGCTAGGTAGAATGAGATGGGAATCTTGGAGTCACATAGTCTCTGATAGGATTCTTCAAGATGTGACAACAGAGTGTCACAGGGATCTGAAAGGGTGAATAGAAGACACCTGACACACCTGTGAAAGTGACACTTTAGACTCAAATGGGCACACAGCACCTTTAGTTATGACTGAGAACCACATGCTCATGTAGAAAAAAAAAAATGAAGAAAACTTGTGAAAAGTTAAACACAGAAGAAAAGGTCATAAGTAAAGAATGGATATCTATATTTTATTGCTAGAAGAAAAAAGCATTTACAGAATAGAACTTGTTAGTAGATGTTTCTCTGGATAATCTTAACTATTTGATGCATTTCTCCCAAACTACATCATATCCCAGAGAGTGACTCTACTATAAATTATATAATTATTTCTCTATTGTTGAGCACTTGGCCTGGTTACATTTTGTGTTTTGTTTTGTCAACTTGATGAAAACTAGAATCATTTGGGAAGAGAAAACCTCAATTGAGAAAATGCTCCCAGTAGATATGCCTGTGGACAAAGCTTGGGGGCTATTTTCTTGATTGTTGATAAATATGGGAGGGCCCAGTCCCATGTGGATGGTGCCATCCCTGAGCAGTTGGGTGCTTTGTTGTTAAAAAGAAGAGCAGACTAATCAGGCCATGAGGATCAAGCCAATACAATGTGTCCCTACATACCTTCTTCTTAATTTCATTCCTGCTCTGAATTCCATTGGTGATGAAGTGTGACCTTAGAGTTGTAACATGATATAAACCCTTTCCTCCCCAGGTTGCATTTAGTTATATTGTTTTATCACAGCAATAAACCACAAACAAAACAGCATTGTTTTCTCTGTTTAGTAAAAGAGAGAAACAAACATTTTGTTGGGTTGGGAAGATGGTTTTGTATATGAAGGGTCTTCCAGCCAAGCCTAACAGCCTGAGTTCTATTCTAGAATACATGGGGTGGAGAAGTAAGAAACAATTCAAGCAAACTGTCCTCTCCTTTCTCTCTCTCTCTCCCTCTCTCTCTCTCGCTCTCTCTCTCTCTCTCTCTCTCTCTCTCTCGCTCTCTCTCTCCCTCCCCTCTCTCTCTCTCTCCTCTCTCTCTCTCTCTTTCTCTCTCTCTCTCAGTCTCTCTCTCACACACACAAACACACACACACACACACACACACAGACATACTTCTTTTAAATTAAAACATTTTTTCAGTATAAGGTCATTAAGTAGAAAAGTTTCCACAAAATTGAAACCAACTAAAACATGCCAGAACCTTGCCTTTGCGAGTGGAAGAAAACTGACCACTGTGTTGAGCCTCTGATGCAGGAGGAAAATGTGTACCTAGCCCACTGAGGAACTCCTTTTCAGAGACAACGCCCAGGTGAAACACCCAGAACTATTACCTTTCAGCCTTCCAGCTTCCTGCAGTGCCCCCTGTTCTTTTAAATTAAAGCCTGGAAAAGACCCAGGTGACATACCCTCGATAAGATGCCCAGAATCCCAGTCAGAGGACTAGTCCAAGACAATGGGGATTTCAAACTTGGAGACATTAACAATTAGCATACCCCTATTGTTATTTCTCTTCCAATAGAAATTAAAGCATGGGTTCTCCAGCAATGTTACCGCATAAAATGATAGTTTTAATTTTACATCTTGTCAGATTGTTTTCCAAATAAGACTGCAAATAGATCAGTATGGCAGTTCCTCAGGAAAATGGGAATCAGTCTACCACAAGACCCAGCAATTCCCCTCTTAGGCATATACCCAAATGATCCACATCCATGCAAGACATGTGCTCAACTGTGTTAATAGCAGCATTATTTGTAATAGCAAGAACCTGGAAGCAACCTAGATGCCCCTCAACTGATGAATGGATAAAGAAGATGTGGCACATCTATACAATTGAATACTATTCTGCAGAAAACAACAATGGAATCTTGAAATTTGCAGGCAAGTGGATGGAACTTGAAGAAACTATCCTGAATGAGGCAACCTAGACACAAAATGAGGAACATAGTATGTACTCACTCATATGGATTTTAGACATAGAGCAAAGGATCACCAGCCTATAATTCACACCGCCAGAGGAACTAGGATACAAGGTGGATTCTAAGAGATTCATATAAGGTCCCTCATAGAAGGGGAAAGGGACAAGATCTCCAGAGCACATTGGTAGTGGGGGGGGGCAGTAAGTGGAGAGGGAACCAGGAGAAAGAGAAGGGGAGGAAAGAAAAGCACGTGGAACTAGGAAGATTGAGTCAGGGGAAGAATACAGAGGAGAAAGAGAGAAAGAGAGAAAGAGAGAGAGGGAGAGAGAGAGAGAGAGAGAGAGAGAGAGAGAGAGAGAGAGAGAGAGAGAAAGGAAGAGAGAGAGAGAGAGAGAAGAGGGAGCCATTATAGGTTTGAAGAGAAAACTGAACCTAAAGAAATGGCCAGAGACCTACAAGATTGACCCCAACTAACAATTTGAGCAACAGTGGAAAGACTACCATAAATGCCCTTCCCTGATAGTGAGACTGACGACTAAATTTTCCACCATTATGGAGCCCTCATCTAGTACCTGATAGAAACAGAAGCAAACACCCACAACTAAACACTGAGCCGAACTGGAACCCAGAAGCAGAGAGGAAGGACAAGACCAGGCTGCAGAAACCCAGAGAGACAACTGACCTGAACAAGGAGGAGATAATAGGCTCCCCAGACTAATATCTGGGAATCCATCCTGGGACTGACTCAGACACCCTGAACATGGGTCTCAGCTAGAAGGCCTGAACAGTCTAAGAGACCTCACATAGTGGAACCAGGATGTATTCCTAGTGCACAAAAGGACTGCTGCACATCCCCCATGGAGGGATACTCCCTTAACCTAGAGACAGAAGTCCTAGTTCCTACTTCAAATGACTTGACAGATGTAGATGACCCCTCCTGGAGGACATTACCCTACATGTGGAGTGGTGGGGAAATGGGTGGGGATGGTGGTCAGGGGGCATAAGAGGGTGGGAAAGAGGGAAAAAGGGAGGGAGGGGGAACTGGGATCAGTATGTAAAATAAAAATAAAAATAAAAAAATTCAGCATATAAGTAACAGAAAAATTCTCACTAATGTAAGAAATATAATTTATATAAAAATCAGTAAATAATTCAAAAACAAAGAATAAAGGAAATCACATTGCTAGACACTTTTGAGAATATTCTTTCATTCTGTCCTCACCGGCAAGATCTAATTCCTTTGACATTACCCTTCAATAGGACAAGTACATTAGGACAAACATGTCTTCAACTGACATATTCCTGACTACTGTGGCTCTAGTAGTATCCTCGTGTGCACCAATGATCAGCATTCCTTATGTTTGTGAATTTTCCTTCTAACTTGGGATCGTTTTCCTGTTGAGTTTCTTCATCTTGCATTTTCTTTGTGTGGGAACATCCATAGTCTATTTGGAGGGCAAGAGATAGCTTAAAGGTAAACATCATTTGCTCTTGCAGAGGACCCAGGTTTTGTTTCCAGCTCCCATTTTGGGGAGTTCACAAATACTTATAACATCAGCACCTGGGAATTCAGCACCATCTTCTGGTGTCTCTGGAAACCTACATACATTTCCTCAGACAAAACAATTAAATAAACCAGTGACTTAATAGCTTTTGGATCCTGTCTCAGTTATGTGGATTTCTCCCCATCATAAAATCATCTTATTATTTAGACCTATTTTAGAAATATTTGTTTCCAATACTTTAAACTTCATTCCATAGGAGTCTGTCTTTTTCTAATACATTCTACTTATATGTCAATTTTATAAGATTTATATCTTACAAAAATATCTTGGCATCTAACACTGGGCCTGTGCTGTCATCTTTTCAGAATATAATATATGAGCCTCAGTAAGCTTTTCTTATGCTCTTATGCTTTTGTTATTAGATGGGTTCCTAATCATCATCTATCTGAGAATTTACTGTGAAGAGAACCCTGTTCATTTTGTACCATTTTTATTGAAAAGATATGAGATAAAGATTTTTATTGAAAATAAAGATTTTTATTGAAAAGATATGAAAAGATATTGAAAAGTAATTGTGGTTCGTACAAATATAATTACTCATCAGAAGTAAAAGTTTAGTACTCTGTGATGATGGGATTAGGGTGTGATCCAACTTGACAGAAAATACTTCCACACTTAGCTATCCAAGCACCTCCAGCATTCAGAATTTGGCTCCATCACCTCTGATACTTGGTTTCCAGTTGATTATGACAGCAGGACCAAATTATGACAGCAGGACCAAAATCACAGAAGAGAGCTAAAAGAAAGTATTTGGCATATATATGTGAGAGGAAAGAAGCAAAAATTGCTAGATATGTTCACATCTCATTTAGAGGAATTTGTTTTATTGAGTCTGAAGCAGAAGATGGGAGAGATCGCATCCCTGGAAAGGTACATGCCCTGTGACTGTTTTGTCTTACAAAGATGGGTAGAATACATTTTAGGAGACTTAGATTTCGCCATGGTATAAATCTGGTATCTGGACCCCATACTGAGATCTCATTAGCAATAGTAATTTGCTTTATCCATAGACACATGAGGTGTAGTACCACACCATTAAGAAAAGAAAATTGGGGTTTTGCTTCTCTTTTCAGTATTTCTCTACCAAACATTATTTCCTTTGTTTTGTTTCCTAGATACTCTAAGCAAATTGAATATTAACAAAAGTAGGCTCCCTCAAAGAAAGAAACTGTTTCATGAATGGTATTTTAAAATTTCACTGTTTCAGATTTTGTATGGTATTGGTTTTTAAAATACTGTCTTTATAATTTTAAGACTTTTTATATTTTGCTTAAAATGTACATTAGATGCCTGATAGGGTTTACAAATGTCTTTTTAGCATTTAATTGTGTAATTTCTTTTGTCTCTTTCACTTTGTTGGGGTAACTATTCAAATTGGCATATTCTATGATAAAAAAAAATACTTGGAGTCCCATTCATCTTAGTCTGTGGAAATTATGATAATGCTCCAAAGATATATAGTAGCATTAAAATATATGGTAATATTTTCAAAACATTTTTTTGTGTTTATGCTTGTAGATGAGAAGAGAGAAAAATTTCTTGTCTCTTTATGATTTTGTGGGTATTATCTCAAAGTGTTTGACAATTCATTTATAAAAGATGAATTAGGCAAATGGAGATTTCTATGACATGATTACTTTAGCAGAAATCTGAATTGGTTTTCTTCCTAGGCAAAAATAGCTCAGTTGTACAATCTTCATGTCTTTATCTGGGGATGGATAAGCTTTTACTTAATTTTTTATCTTTTTAGGGTTAATGCCTTTTCATACTATCTTCTTCTTCAACTAATCCTATAAACTTTATTTTCAGAGCACATCACTTAATTCAGTCTATTTGCAGATTTGTTGGAATGATGTCACCTGAGGTAACATGTAGCTTTCTCATCTTTCCTCATCTATAGTCTTTATTACACTTTGCTCTTCCCCCTTAAATGTTGAATGAGAAACTTTTCTATTTTGTGATTATTTTACAAAGTGCTTGTCTCAAGAAAACAATGCATTTAATCTCTCTAAAATGTAATTTATCTGCATAAATTTTATGCTATATTTTTATATTCTTTTAATCATATCCTTGAAAAATTACAATGTTTATAATAATAATTTTAAAGTTTATTTTTATCCATATGTGTGTGTGTTTGTGTATATGTATGCCATATGTTTGGGAAGGTCTGTGTAGGAAGGAGTTTGGATCTACCTAGAACTAGAGTTATAGGGACCTGTGAGATTAAGAATATGGACACAGCAAAAATGACTATGGTCTTGGAAAAGCAGCATCCATTCTTAACTGCTGAGTCATCTCAACAGCCTGTACAATAACAAAATTTTTTTCCTACTTTTTTTATTAATAATATAATTTAAAATTTTTACATGTGGATCCCAGTTTTCTCTCCTTTCATTCCTCCAACCCTTTCTCCCTCTTTCCCTCCCTCCCTCCCTTCCTCTTACCCTCTTTCTCCTGTGACATGCACCCTGGCGACCCTCCCCTCCCATCCCCACACCCCCATTCCACTTGTAGGGCTATGCTATCCAGGTTGGGTCATATAAATCTTTCAAGTCATTTGAAGTATGGACTAGGACTTCTCTCCTGTCTCTAGGTTAAGGGGTATCTGTTCGCAAGGTCCTTTTGGGCACTAGGAATAGATCCTGTTTCTACAGTCTGAGGTCCCCTAGACCTTCTAGCTGAGACCCATATTCAGGGGGTCTGAGTCAGGCCCATGCTGGATTCACAGCTATCAGTCTGGGGGGGGGATTAGCTCCTCCTTATTCAGGACAGCTGTCTTTGTGTGTTTCTGCAACCTGGTCTTGTCCCCTCTCTCTGCATCTGGATTCTAGTTTGACAGTGTTTGGTTATGGGTGTTTGATTCTGTTTCCAACAGGTACTAGATGAGGGCTCCATGAAAGTGGATAATTTAGTTGATGATCTCACTATCAGGGAAGGGCATTTATGGTAGCCTTTCCATGGTTGCTTGAATTGTTAGTTGGAATCAGTCTTGTCGTTCTCTAGACCTTTCTTTAGGTTCAGTTTTCTCTTCAAACCAATAATGTCTCCCTCTTTTATGCCCCTCCATGACTCAATCTATCTAGTCACACGTGTGTGCCTCTCCTCCCCTTCTCTTTCTCCTAGTTCTCTCTCCATTCACTGCCCCCCATTTCCCATGTGGTCTGGGGGACTTGTCCATTCCCCCTTTTGTGAGGGACCATATATGAATCTCTTAGAATACACCTTGTATCCCAGTTCGTCTAGTGGTGTGTATTACAGGCTGGTGATCCTTTGCTCTATGAATAAATCCATATATGAATGAGTACATACCCTGTTCCTCTTTTTGTAACTGGGTTACCTCATTCAGGATGGTTTCTTCAAGTTCCATCCACTTGCCTGCAAATTTCAAGATTCCATTATTATTTTCTGCACAGTAGTATTCGATTGTGTAGATGTGCCACATCTTCTTTATCCATTCGTCAGTTGAGGGGCATCTAGGTTGATTCCAGGTTCTTGCTATTACAAATAATGCTGCTATGAACATAGTTGAGCACATGTCTTTGTTGCATGGATGTGGGTCATTTGGGTATATACCTAAGAGTGGAATTGCTGGGTCCTGTGGTAAGCTAATTCCCATTTTCCTGAAGAACCACTATACTGATCTCAAAAATAGCTGTACGAGTTTGCACTCCCACCAGCAGTGAAGGAGTGTTCCGCTTTCTCCACATCTTCTCCAGCATAAGTTGTCTTTGGTGTCTCTAATTTTAGCCATTCTGGCAGGAGTAAGATGGTTTCTCAAAGTTGTTTACATTTGCATTTCCCTGATAGCTAAGGATGTTGAACACTTTAAGTGTCTTTCAGCCTCTTTGATTTCCTCTATTGAGAATTCTTTCTTCAGTTCTGTACCTCATTTTTAATAGGGCTATTTGGTGTTTTGTTGACAAGTTTCTTGAGTTCTTTGTATATTTTGGAGATCAGCCCTTTGTCAGATGTAGGATTGGTAAAAATTTTTTCCCAGTCTGTGGGCTGCTGTTTGGTCTTGTCAAATGTGTCCTTTGCCTTACAGAAGCTTCTAAGTTTGAGGAAGTCCCACTTATTAATTGTTGATCTCAGTGTCTGTGCTACTGGAGTTATGTTCAGGAAGCGGTCTCCTATACCAATTTGTTCAAGGGTACCTCCTACTTACTCTTCTAAGAGGTTCAGTGTGGCTGGGTTTATGTTGAAGTCTTTGATCCATTTGGACTTGAGTTTTGTGTGATAGACATGGGTCTGTCTGCAGTCTTCTACACACCATCATCCAATTGTGCCAGCACCATTTGTTGAAGATGCTTTCCTCCCCCAATTGTATTTTTTTATCTTATTTTTTCAAAGATCAGGTGTTCATAGGTGTGTGGATTAATATCGGGATTTTCTATTTGATTCCATTGGTCTACTTGTCTATTTTTGTGCCAATACCATGCTGTTTTCAGAACTATAGCTCTGTAGTAGAACTTAAAGTCAGGGATGGTGATGCCTCCTGACGTTCTTTTATTGTACAGGGTTGTTTTGGCTATCCTGGGTCTTTTGTTTTTCCATACAAAGTTGACTATTATCCTTTCAAGGTCAGTGAAGAATTGTGCTGGGATTTTAATGGGGATTGAATTGAATGTGTAGATTGCTTTTGGCAAGATTGTCATTTTTACTGTATTTATCCTTCCAATCCAAGAGCATGGGAGATCTTTCCATATCACTGATTCCCATGAGAGCAGCTCAGTCTGCCATTTTCGTGCTTCAGCATTTAGTTTTCCTTCGATACACATTTAAAACATATTTATTTACTTACTTACTTACTTACTTACTTACTTACTTACTTACTATGTGTGTGTCTTAACTATGGTTTCTTTTGCTATGAAGAGACATATTTGCTGTGACAACTCTTATAAAAGAAAATGTGTAATTGAGGCTGGCTTACAGTTTCACATATTTAGTCCTAGTGAGAATGGCACCATGCAGGCAGACATGGTGCTGGAGAAGGAGCTGAGAGTTCTACATCTTGATCTATAGGCAACAGAAAGTGAACTGTCCCACACTGGATGCAGCTTGAGCATATAAGATCTCAAAACCCACACCCATAGTGACACACTTCCTAATAGTGCCACTCTCTTCAGAAGCCATTTTCTTTCAAGCAACCACTGTGTGTGTGTGTGTGTGTGTGTGTGTGTGTGTGTGTGTGTGTGTGTGTGTTGTGGTGCATGCTACCATGGCATGTTTGTATGATGGTCAGAGAACAACTTATAGGATTGAGTTCTACCTACCCTGTGGGTTCCAGTGAGAAAACCCAGATTGTCAGCCTTGGTAGGAAGCACCATTACCCTTTGAACTACCTCATGAGAACTAATGTACATTTTGAACACAATTTTTAAAGTTTCCTCTCTGACCTTTTTCCATATATATATGCTATGGTGGGTAAAGCACTTGTGCAAGCTTGAAGGCCTGAGTTTGGATCCCTAGCATTCAGTTAAAAAATCGGGTCTGAGCCAGTCCCAATGCTGTCACCATAAGAGAGCTATCCCTATTACCTATCTGTCTTATGGCAACAGGTGCACAGAAGAAGTGCCCTCCTCCCTAATGCCATCACCATCTACATTGGAGAAAGGTGGGAGAGCTGCTACTGTGTTCATAAGTGTGGGAGAGCCATCCCTGACCCCCACCAGCTATAACACTGTATCTCTCCAGGACAGCACAACTGAGCCAACACTGTTACAACAGTCTAGGTGAGCCAGCCCTGAAATTGTGACCTTGGGAGACCTGCCCCCATTTCCCATCTGGTGGACCAACACTATAGCTGCCTAGGCCCAGACTCAAGGTTATAACTTATCCTGCACCCACATCCACCCCATCTATGATTTGTTGGAAAATGTGAAGGGACCTGACCCACAGACCCAAAGCTGCAGGATCCCCACAACACAGGATGAAAGCAGATTATACAGGAAGAGTCTAAGTGGGGGCTCAGCATTGAACATGCAGTAGAGACCATAGGCCTTGAATCAGATCAATGACTCTTTGCAATGTTACTTGAAAGGAGAGATGTATGGACAAAGAGGTATACAACATGACTTGTTGGGCCACACTGCAGCATCCATGACAAGATTTTTGATTCCTTCCCTTTTTTCTTCACATTTTACTTTTTTTTTCTTGAATTTTATTTTATTCTAGGTGGGAGACACAGGGGTGGAGAGCAGATGCAAAAGCATGGGTTTAAGATACATGAAGTGAAACCACATAGAATAAATAAATTTTATTTTCAAAAATGGGCCTGTTGATGCATAATTGCAATCCTAGCACTGGGCAATAGAGATGGATATAGAAGATTCCAGGGACTCCCTAAATGATTATTCTAGCTAAGACAAGCTCCAGATTCCATGAGAGGAGCTGTCTCAGGAGATGAAGTGGAGAGCAGAAGATATATCACCTAAACTCCATCTCTGGCATCTACCATACACACTTAGGGGGCGCACACTTGGACATAAAAGTCCACACCTACATATGCATAACATAAAAATCCTACTATTCTTATCAAGATTAAGTTAGGAAGAAAATTTAGTATATTAATAACAATTCTAATCATGTCACATATATTCATGCCCAAACACTTTTTGAAAGATCTTTAAAATATGCCTTTGAAACTCTAAGTTCCTCTCCAAGTGTGGGAATGATGTTAAAATCCAACATTATTTGTAAATGGAGTTCTTAATTGGTCTATATATAAAAACATAAAGTCATATATAAAGGATAATGCTGAGATATCAGAGAGAAAAAGCAAACCACCACCACACTTTACCTCCTTAGTATCTCAGCAGACAAGACAGCAAATTCTGGTTTTTCCCTGCTTATATCCTATTTCCAGCCAACTACTTTACTTCCTGTTTGTCAGTACAGACCTCCAGACCTCTATGGTTAGCTAGTGGCAAGCTCCATTCTCTGACCTTCAGATAGGCTTTATTTGTACAAGCAAGATATCACCACAATTACTCTTCAATAACCCTACACTTTTCTCACAAATAAGACAGAAACTGTTTTTGGTTCCAAGATCTCCTGGCCTAAACATCATGATAATTCAAATAGTAGTAAGGTGTGTTAGATTTGGACACATCTTATATTTGATCTAACATAAACTACTTAAACTGATCATAATCAGGTCTGACAACCATATTGACTAATCTACAAGGAAGAATATGCCATTTCAATAGTAATAGAATAAACCACCCAATTAATTAGCAGCAAGTTGGACAGATTGCTTTGGAAGGTTTTTCAGGAGAGAAAGTGCTTCTGGTGTTTTGCTTCCACAGCAATATACTTTACTACCTTGAGTAGAGAAAATTGCATTTTAGTCTTTATTTTTGAGATTATTAATATGTCTGATGGCAAAGCATTATATTACTTTAGACCACTGCCAACACAAAGACAATATTCTTATTCTCCATGATGCCTTGCCCATTCATTTCCCTGATAAGCTTGCCTTTTCCACGAGCTGGCATAGAACACTAGAAAACTTGGCCATGAAAAATGTTAATGTTTCTGTGAGCTCACTTTCTTCTTACAGTGTCTGACCTTATTATATTCAGAGAAAATTGTGATAATGGGTTTCATATTAAACAGCTCTCTGAGGTACCAAACTATCAGATGGATGCTTCCTTTCCTTGAGTGGAGGCTATTGGCACAGAATATATACACATCTCTGTGGCAGACTATTCTCCATTGGAAACTGAATTGACCCTCTCTGTTTTATTTCCAACTAGAACCAAGGCTTATTTATTTTGAATGGTTAAGGACATATGTTATACTACATTTTCTATTCCTCTCAGGTCTTGGTGTATCAGTTTCACTTACCATACCTTACCTACACTCTCAAATGCCATATGAATGAAAATAGACAAACAAAATAACCACTCTCATTATTACAAGCATCCCTCTAAAGTCTAATGTTTTGTGTGCTCTATTTGCCTCTCTTCCACACAATATTGTGTCAAAACTCTGAATTTCATTGAGAGAGGAATATGAATTGATTTTGTTAACTAGTACCTGGAAGATGAGTTGAGCTGTCAGGAGCAAAGTACCATTTTCCATCACCAGAAGAAGTTAATCAGGGGAACACATCTGTGGGCACCATGCACATTCATCGCAGGCTAGATCCCAGGCTGTTATGAGGTGTGACTGATCACGTCTCTGTGACTCATCTCAGTCTGTAATAACATGGTTACAGGAGATGGATGTCAAATGTTCAGTTGGAGTATCTGCATATAACAGCAACAGTTTCCAATGACTATAGCCTTTCTTTCTCCACCATAGCACATCTGTAACCACGAGTCTTCATCATAGGAAACGTCAAGCATGTTGCACTGTCCTGGGGCCATTCACTGGAGATGGAAAGCCTACCAGAGGCCATATCCTCAGATAGAACAATTCTCGCTCCCCGAGCAGCATGTGCTGCCAACTCACCATGTTTGGGACCTGGAAAGTAGCTCCCCCATCTATGCATTACTTTTGGCTGGCTTGTTCTGTGGGTAACACAGTTGCTTGAGTTCCTTTCAAGAAGACAGCATTAAATCAAATACTTTCTACACACTATATGTGTGTCCATAAACTCTGGTCTTACACTTGTTCATCTTCCAACACATAATTAGAATAGAAATAGTAAACAGAAAGCAGCAGTCAGAAGTTCAGGGCCAGTCCTGACTTAGACCCTAAGTCTTTAATGTCCTGGAAAAGAATCTCCTGCCTTCATACGAGGAGGTTGAACTCCTTAAGGTCACTCTGTACTTTAAAATTTCATGTTATAAAAAATGCCATTCAAACGCACTTTTAGTGCATCATCTCTACTAAGCAACATAGTGTTTAAAAGGCAACAGCAGGGTATACATTATTAAAAATTTTTTAAGTTTTAAATCATAAGACATAACTGAAAGCATTTTAAATTTTAAAGAGCAAGTTCTTACAGGCACATGTGAAATGATAGAGAAGAACAATTAAATGTGTTTCCCAAGAGCACAAGTTGAAGGTTTCCACCATACATCTAGCACAGGGTATTTGCTTGCATGGGAAACTAGAATTTACTCATAATTTTCTGGTTGTTAAAACAATGGATTGTACTTCCACTGTTTAATTTGCAAAGAGATTGCGTAGTGGATGTTTTGTAGAAACTATAATTTCATGTAAACAAATATTGCTAGTTTAGTTACTACTCTGGATATAATTGGAATATGTTAACAATGTACTATTATATACTAGAGAAACATAATCTGATAAAAGTCATTTTGCATAAGCTCTTTCTGGATCCATCCATCAGAACCTCAAGTATATTCATAAACCTAAGTGATGATCTATCATTTCCTCTTGATGATGAAAAGTTGGACCACTGTTTCCTTTAATCAGTGTTTCTAATTTTGTTTTTCAGAATGAAAAGTCCCCAGGGCGATCTGCAAGTCGATCAAGTAACATATCAAAAGTAGGTGAAATCTCTCCATGTTCTTGTTTATTGATTTCTATGTTTCACTAGTTCAATGAATATTGATAGCATTTAACCTATAATTATGATGCATAAGAAATACTCAAATATGCATTATTAATGGTTTGAACTATTTTGCACTTTTACTGATGGAAACATCATGCCTTTATACAATCAGCTATGTTGTTTTTCCACTTTGATCTCAATACAGAAGGTAATTTTCTATTTTCAGAACTGTACTGGGAACTATGGCTCCTTTACCCTCCACTTCAAACATCCTAGGGGCAGCACACACTCAAATCAAAACTGTCAGCAATCATGGCACTGTTCCCATGAATTTTAAATGCCAGGATTTAGTGTCAACCTCACTGGAATGTATACAGTTTTATCTACATATAAAAATAATTTTCATAAAAACTTTAGTTTGGCCATACTTGGGTTAGAGAATTAATGGTTAAAAATCAAAATACTTCCCTAGGCCAACTTTCTAAGTCCAAGCCAAAAAACATAGTCAGGAATTTATTACATATCTGTTTAAATATTCTAGAATTTTTACTAGTTTGTAGATATGGTTCCTGGGAATAAAATATAATATATGGCCATTTTACAAAATGGGAACTCTGAATTTTCAAGACACTGTCAGGAGCAAAATGAATTTTCATGAAGGCAAATTTCATTTCAGGATCTTTCACTGGCCATGGACATTCCACTTGTCAACCTCAACCATGTATTACTAATTTCCCATTATTTTCTCAAGATGGCTCCAGAAATTAGTAACAAACGTTAGCCTTTACACCAACTTCAGCTTCCCATTTAGAGAAGCTCTACTTTCTGCTTAATTCCCAGAAGCAAATGACTGTTGCTCATTGAGAAGTAGGAGTTCCAGAGTTTCATTATTCTCTTTAGCTTGCTCTCTGAAGATGATCCTTATAGACAGATAACATGTGCCCATGTACAGGATGATTCCAGTACATCCCAACCTTGAATATACACATAACTGCCTATTTCTTTGTTAGAAGTACCTCTGTATTTAAATGCTACCAACTATTTAGGATGCTTGAATAGCATCCTTTGAAAGATGATCCAGAACATGAGCACCCATATATTTGCTTGCAAAAATATGCAGGACTCAAAACTGGAGCAGCGGGAGAGTAAGTGCCTCCCAGAGGCCTATGTGTTGCTGTTTTGATACTCTAAGAAAGTTGAGTGATAGGTTGGTAGAGCATTTGAGGAATGACCTTGAAGGGTGTGGCTAGTGAAGGCAATACTCTCACTGTGTTGTGTTCCCCTATTTCTGCCCCATCAGAACTCTAAAAGCAATAGAAATCTCTAGTCATTGATTTCAGACTCCAAACTTGTCATCCAGAGCAATCTTTTCTCTGGAAAACAGTAGTCTCTGGTATTTGCTATAGTAATGAAAATATGATGGAACATCACTGAATGCTTTGAGTTACATTCAAAGTAGAATTCCTCCAGAGATATTTAAGAGGGATTGTGCCCTTCTGATTAAGAACACTTCAGAGTGTGGGTTCTTTAAGTCTCTGCTCTGTTCTTTCCTGAGGCAATCACTTAAACTCCCTAAGACACTTACTCCCTCATGATAAAGCTAGTCACCTGAAGAATTTCGTCATTTAGTTTCATATTAACAAACCATCTCTAAATGCCTGTCATCCAGGTCTCATAGAAGAAAGCCCACCAAGAGTCATGAAATAGTGGTATCATTCTGAACAGATTAATGTTGAGCAAGTAACTTAGAATCTAGTCAAGGGGATGGCAGCTCTGTTACCACATTAAATAGTGATGATGATCTAGGAGCTCAAATATATTCTCTTTCCAAACTGATGTTTGAAAAAATGCAATGTGTTTACAGTTTTCAGGCTTTTAAATAAATCCTTTAGAAAGGATATAAAAATCACAAGGCTCACTTCCCATCTCTAATTTCTTAAAGATTCCCTGGCATTCTGTGTGGGATTAATGAAAATCTTTTCTCTGATACCTTAGCTGTACCACAGAAAAGTTTGATACCAAATGCTAGTAGATTTACATGAACCTAAATCTCTTAATCCATACAACTCTCCTTGTATTTGACTCAAATTGATAGTAATAAAAAATGATAAATGCATTACTGGATTCTTACTACTCTTATGAATTACTAGATGATAAACTCTTCAGTAACCCCGAGGACTACTGAAAATGAAATGACAAAAACATACCAATATTTGAATTCTTTCATTTTCAGGTATCAGAAAAGAAAATATAAAAACTGGAACAAAACTTTTATTCTTTAATATTGTCAAAGTGATTTTGTATGAAACTATTGTAATTTCCAAGGGTATTTGAATCATTGTAATGGAGTCATTTAGAGCATGGAGAGCAGAGCACATGTTAATAAAGGTTACTAAATTTCCTTTATAGCCATATCTATAAAGAGAGAAAGAGCAGTAACATGTGTATTTTGGTAAGGTTCTTGAAAACCAGTTAATCCATGTATAAGTATCAGCTCTTTCTGTGGAACTCCAAATATTTAGACCTAAATAACAGCATTAATAAAGCACCTAGAAATCTCTCATTGGGCAAATGAATTGAGATTGTAATGTTAATGTATGCACTTTTTATAGCTGAACCAGAATAAATTAGACAATGATAAGATTAAGATAGACATTTAAAATGTTATATATTCCTGTTAGCTTAAATATTTCATATTCAACAGTAATAAATGCTTTTAGGCCAGCATTAGTAAACTCACACTAGCTGTCTTCTTTCCCTTTTTCTAGTTTGTGGTAAACTCCATCCATTGATACAGGACTGTTTCAGGATGTTGTAAGAACAACTACCAGGATGGGTCTTCTCGTTCCTAACTGAACAAATAGACCTTCCAAACAACAGTTATTACTGTTTATCTTGTTCTATGCTGAAATGGTGAAACAATAAAAAAAATGTATACTGGATCATTAGTGAGCTCAAAGAACAGAATTGAGAGGAAATATATGATAGTACTATGCATATAAGCATGAAAGTGTACAATACATTTGCACACATAGAATATACACAATGTGCATACTCTGTATACATGTGTATATAGACAGTATACACACATAAGATATGCACTCTACAATAGCATGTGCCCCCAAAAGTTAACAGTTCTGAGAGTTCAAAAGGCCTACTACAAGTTTGGTTGCTACCAGCATCTGAGAACTTAGACTTCAGAGACAGAGTCCAGTCCTACTTATGGATTTCACCAGTTCACTAAGCTGGAACTGCAAAGCATTTGGTTTCTCATAAGCACATGCTTTCTTTCAGGAAGGAGTCTGAAGTGCATGTTTTCTTTCTGTGAGCCTAAACTGTTTGCATGAGTGAGGCAGTTGAATGACCAGTACATCCCTAGACCATGAGTTTCCTTGGTAGATAAAACTGCACAGGTGCTGTTATCACCTGTTTTAGAGATAAAATATTTCATGGAGAACTGTGTACTGCTTTGTTGGAAGCTTGCTGCTGAATAGTATGAACTTGAACCCATGCACAATTTCTCTGCTTATTTTCTTTTGGTGCTTTCATCGTAATAAATCATTACATTCTCAACCTTGAGGACCCTTAGACCACAAACAGTGACCATGGTCAAGGGGAACCCAAACACCTTGTCCTGAAACAGAGGTATGAAGCCTAGTAAAGATTATCTTTGCTTAATTTCAGTAGTATAGCTCAGAGGGTATTTCCTACAAGAGAGGCACATAACCAAGGACTTGAATGTCTGATGTGATTGACTGTTGGTAAATATGTTGGGAAACATATTTAAGGGGATGGAAGTACAAGACTTTGAAAAGGAGGAAGCAGACTATAAAAAAGGGAACATAAAATAGCTAATGAGCTATTATGAAAACACTTTAAATGACAGGTATATTTCCTTTAGTCTGGCTGTATAGGTGCCTTTGACTTGGAAAATGAGAAGTAGAATCAGAGTCTAGAAAGGCCCTCAGGGTTCTTTTCTGTATCTGGATACAGATGAATACAAATATTACATTTGCCATTTAAAATTACACAATATAAACATGGTATTCCAGATGTGAATATAAAAATTCTAAGTATAGGCCATAATAAATGCTGAGTTGTGAGTGAACATAAAAATCAAAGTTGTATTTTTTAATCATAATAAACCTCTGATTGTTCAATGACAGTTTCAATTACAGTTTTAGATTTCTTGTTATTCCAACATTCATGTAAGCTTATGGTTTTTGTTAGTGTTAATATTGGATAATTAAGCTATACCTCTTTCTTATTTTATATATTTTATATATATAAAAAGTCTCTTTATATATCTCAGGCTGGCCTTAACTTCTGTATTTCTTGAAGTGCTAGGGTTATAGACATATGCTAACACAACATCTTGCATTTTTTTTTTAGTATTTCTTGTTCTAGTAAGGACAGCATGCTTTGGATATATTAAAGTTGATCCAAGACTTGTAGATAACTCATGTTGGTATAAAGCAATATAGAAGATATTGTTGAAAAATCTGTGTGAAGAGAATAACCTTCACATTTATAACACACATTTATTTTGGAATTTTAATACATTGTTAGTTCTCATTGCTACTCTTAGAGCACACATGACTCACATGTTTCTAAAGATTCAAATGCAGCCAAGTCCCATCTTTCTTTCACTTTTTCTATAATAGGGAATCATTATATTCAGCTAGCAGCAATGTGTGCTTCACAAAAAAAAAAAAATCCTCTCAAAAGCAACTGTCACAGAGAACAAACTTAGTTCGGTTCAAGTTCATGAAATTGTACTACTGAATAAAGTCTTTAATTTTCTGGTTTGTGCATGAAGTAGCTCATGAAACTGAATTCATTTATGAAAAGGAATTCAAAGTGACTACCTTAACAAAATGATACTTCAGCGAGTTTCATAGTTTCTTAGTATATCCCCCAGACTATATTGACTTGACAGATTTCATCTAAGTTTTTCATTTGGTTTCTGCCTGGAAATGCCTTCTATAAGGTTATCATGAAAATGTTATATCGCTATAAAAGTGTTTTTTAAGATTTCTCTTGTGTGAATACCCTAGCTCATTTCGCAATAAAAGATGAATAATGTAGTCAAAACAGTTTCTTCAACAAATATCTTTGAGGATGTGCTGTGCATAATGTCAAAGTTAAAGGAGATCACAGCATGTTAAATGAGTGTTACCTGTTAAATCAAATTCATGATTCATTTGACTTCTGGAAAGCTTTATCGTTCCATATTTTACCAGATTTGTCTTTAAGATTCCAAAGTATTTCCAAAAAGGTCAAATTGAACATGTTTCCAATGTGTAAAATATACTGGAAATGCCTTAAGCTGAACCCAAGCCAAGCATTTGTGTTCCTGAGCAAAAGTTTAATATTCTGATTTACTAAGAAATCCTTCTTGGTTTGCTACTACAAGGGACCAATAAATCAGCTATACCCTCAGACAGCATACCTTTAGAGGATAATTGATGAAGTGAAGGAGGATATAATATTGAGAAATAAGTTGAACTAACTGGAGGATTTTTATAGATCCTCAGTCTAAGTTCCTCTTGAGACCAAAGCTGAATGAGTGGCTATAAATTCAGTTGAATTACTAGAGGTGATGAGAACTATTAATATTAAGAAAATCTGAAGCTTCTTGTGCCTGAGGCTTTTTCTTTATGTATGTCCACTCCTTATGTATGCTCATCTAATGCCATTACTTTATAGGTCAATAACTTTCAGACCTGTTAAGTGAAAATTTCAACCATAAAATCTGAATTCATATATCCTACCTCTCAAAAAATAACATAGATATGTAATAATAGGAATAATCAGACCAGTTGCTATAATAAGATCCTGAGGTAAGGATTTTTGAAATCATTTTCTACTCAACTAGGATTGTGAGAACCCATTGCTGCAGTGACAGAAGCAACTCAGAAAAGGAAAAGTCAAGAAAGCTGAGGTAAAAGGCATGTAGTTTTGTCCTTCTGGAGGCCAGAGAGCAAGGCTCTCATCTTTTCCTGGCCACTTGTTGGCTAAAGGGCCTTCAGAGACTGGAAGATCTCTGTGCATGTGGACACTTTTCTAATGCAGGTAAATGGTCCAAAATCCACAGCAACAAGTTCCCTAAGAGAACAACACTTGTAAAATTTCAGAAGCAGAACTACTCAGAAATTGGGACTAGAAAAGGATTTCATCACAGTGCTGACAATATCTTCTATGGACCATCTTCTAAATGCATGTGGTCTATATTCACTCATCCATCCTGTTCTGTACTCTTGGACATGAATTGGTTACAGTTTCTGAAGAGAAAAACAAAAAAAATAAGATGGTAGTGTGAGCTTTTGCTGTTGAAAATGTCAAGCCAAAACCAGTTCATCTTCTCTTCACCCTCCTTCCAAAGTCTCTTTCTTGGTAAAAATGTTTCTAACTTCCTTTCCTTATGACTCTGACCTTGGCAGTGGCTCATTTAATTCAGTGGATGATTTAGTATGAAAAATATTTGGTAGCCGCAAACACCCCTCCTCATTACAGGCAAGTTCTATTCCTAATGAATTATTGCATTTCATGCAAGACAATGTAACCTGGTTTGAGGAAAAGATGGAGTCACATGGTCCACTGATATCCACATTCTTCTCTTTGTTCTTTCTAGAGTGCAACAGCATGTCAAGGCTTCTTCATGAGTAATGTCCTCTACAAACAGGAGAGTGATTTGCAGTAGCTATGTCTGCATTTTCAAATAAGAGGGTTTATTATACACTAGAAAGGAGAGGTTAGAGAAATAATTAGCAAGTAGCAGATAACATAAAACAGCTGAGAGAGAGAGAAAAAAATCATCAATTCAGGTGCTCACCATATGTGACAGAAGTGACTAGAGTGGTGTGATTGAGAGAACAAACAGAATTAATCACATCAAATTGGAGTTTACAAATATCCAGCAGAAATAACCTGGAATTAGCCAGCCATGTTGGAGTTTGTGACTCAGGCAGTACCTGGTGCAGTTTCCTTTGTAGCATTGCTGGGTTGAGTTTCTGCCTTTCCAGTCCCACTATACAGGCATGTGCATGCCTCTGCTGAAAATGATTTACCTGTTTATTGTATAAAGACAGGACCTTTTAAACCCCTTAGTTGTTTGTGCCTTTCCTGTCCTCCTGTTATAAGGATGGGGGGGGCCAGTCCATCACCTCATAAAAGGCCTTGGAGATCACCTTAGGACAAACATACTTGAATCTGGAATGGGAGGGTCAACCCTGCTTCCAGAGCCAGTTTCTCGGTAAGTTTAATGATATGTGACAGTTAAGCATCATACTGTACATTGCAAATGGTAAAGAGAATTCTGATATATTTGTGATGAAATCTGATACTCCTATTTAAAACATCAAAATTTTCCCTTCAGTTATCCATTTGTATATTTTGTTTATTTGCTTTTCCATTTTCTAAATAGAACACTTTATTTGGATAGGGCAGACATGATGGAGATTCAACTGTGTATTGTGGAAGATAGATTAACCTATAGGTAGCAACTGTATGTTTTTTGAAGGTTGACATCAAACCTGCATTTCATTTTTATTTATCATTGTGCTCTGGGAACATGAAATTCATCATTTATAATTGAGCTGACAACAATGCAGTTTGTATTATGGCTATCTGAAAGCATTGAAGAACTTTTTTGATCAAAACTGTGGTCTTCTGAGTCACCTGATAAAGGAATCTGAATTATTCTAAGTGAGGCTTGTCATGTCTTCAACATTCAGATTCCTGCCAAGCATTCTGGGTCATTTCTAACAGTAGGATGAAGTCTGTTCTTCACTCAGGAAGGCATGTACTAGCATGTACAAGAGCATATTCCTAAAATTTGCATCTGGACTTTCTTTGAACATATGTAGGCTTTTTTCTTCCTGCCCTGTGGAATGAAGTTTATCATACAATTGATATACATCCAGAGTATTAGCTATTCCTGCTCACTAGATCTGGTAACACATGATGCTATCAATATAATGGACTACTCCTGTTTTAGAAAGCTGTCATGCCATTGAGGTCAGCTCCAATCTATATTTTGACATGTTCATAAGCCAAGGGCAAGCATGAATATTGATGTCTTTGCCATATAAATGCAAACCAATTTTGATCCTCATTTATGATGAATATTTCACATAACACATCACAAATCTCTGACTTCTTGTCACATGCCAGATAGAGTGTTCATCCTCTCGGAGACACATACCACATGCAGCACAGCAACATTCCTCTGGGACCTGCAATCATTTGTCTGATGTACCGTGATTCTTGTCTGATGTACCATGATTCTGTAGATAGCAGAAACATGAGATTAGATAGATTAGAGGTTTGATAAAAATCATTGACATTGGAATTTTTTAAAAAATAGTATTCCTACTGTTTTGTCTATGTACATATGTCAGAGCACATATGTACATATGTCCAAAGGATAGCATTGTGGAATCAAGCATCTCCTACCACCTTTATACATGTTTTAAGAATTGAGCTCGTGTCATCAGGCTTGCTCAGAAAACACCTTTACCTGCTGATCTATCCTGCAGACTCTGTTTGATTTTATGTCTATGTCTAACACAACAGTCAAAATGATCATTTTCAAACATAAATTAGGCAGAGTCTTGCTTAGAATCACCAACATTTTATATATCCCTCATAATAAAAATAAACCCTTAAGTCAAGTGTAGTGGCATATGCCTTTAATCCCAGTACTCAGGAGGCAGAGACAGGCGCCTTGAAATCTTTATGATTTCAAGAACCCTGTCTACATAGTGAGTTCCAGAACATCCACAGCTATATACTAAGACCGTGCCCTGAAATAAACAAACAAGCAAACAAACAAACCCTTACATTGGCCAAGAAGTCATTATCCAGCACAATGCTCTTGCCCTAACTGTGCTTCTAATTCTCTTGTTGTTACTCAGTTCCAGTTATACTTAATTCTTGCTGTTCCTCAAACAGGATTATTTACCTCAGGTTGCTTATGCTCTGCACTGCTGTTTCCCTTGAAGACCATCATTAGTTTAGAGACATAGAATGATGGTAGAGTGCTGGCTTAACATGGTCAGGGTGATGACGCTATTCTTATATTCTTAGTGCTATTTCCAGTACAAGGGGGGAAGATGCCTTTCTCACCCTTTCCATTTCTTGTCAAACCCCACCTCTGTGAAAACCTTTCTCCTTTACTATCACTTCCCATTTAATTGCTGCATTTATTTTTCTTTATTCTTGAAATTTTCATGCATATTTACAATGACACATGATGAATTGACCAATTTCTTCCTTCCTGCTTCCTTCATGTAACCCATGACATCGTTCCCTTCCAACTCCTTGGAAAATCACACAAGAAGGGATCTTTCTGCTGTTATTTTAAAGAATGGTAGTGTTTTCTAAGCCCTAAAACTACAACCACCCTGCTTTTACCTCCCAAATACTTCCATCACGTGTGTGTACCACAAAGCCAATTTTTATCATAATTCAAAACATTGTATTTTATTGGCTCTTAGGTATAGTTGCTTTCTTCATTCATTGTTGCTTCTTCAGTGTGAAGAAATATTTTAAGTAGGAAAGATTTGATAAATATTTGTTAGATGAATATGTAGAGACTATTGGATTATAATACATATGTCCTTATTACAGAAGTTCATGTGTGTCTATGGCAACCATGATGTAATGCAGTTAATTTTCACATAAAGCCATAGAGAAGTTCTGGCATATAAACTGTACCAAATATCAATCACATCTTGAAGAAAGAGGGTAGTGCCTGCATCTCTGTCAAACATATACTCATATGCTGTCATAGAGAAGTAAATGGATCCCTGGGTAAAAACATTGCTATTCAGCCAGAGGCAAGAGCAAACAGTCAGATCATCAGCCAACATCTCAGCACCCAATTGATGTGATTAGCACTGAGTCTAATAACAACCTTGGAGGGGGTGTTGTCATTGGACCACTACAATGTACTTATGTATCACATTATATTTTACTTCACCTCAACAGAGCTTCACCGAGATATATTACTGGGAAACTTACAAGAGGAAGATACACTGATGAAATACAGCCTTTGTTTCTGTACTTGATTCGGAAATCATAACTGATGTAATCTTATTTTCCAATATGCTTTCTATATTTTTTAGCTTTTGCTAGGACTTCTGCTATGCTAGTTGGTGTCCCTGGGGATCTGACTAGCACCTCTAAGAAGGTTACCATTATTGTTTTTAATTGTTTACAGCCACAAAATTGCAAGGAAACCTTTTCCTAGTATATTCTAGAGGGAGCAACCTATTTCTCCCTGCTATTATGTAGCAGAACTTCCTCACACTTTCAGCCAGTACCACCTCCTGGGGACCCAGAGATCTTCTGATCTATTAATTCAGGACTGGTCCTGCCTAACATCATCTCACTCTCGGGGACTCAGAAACCGTAACAGTAATGTAGAATTCTGGGTCTTACATAGCACAACCTACCAGGTGCTGCCTTCTGGACAGTGCAATTATAAAATCTTAGAAAGGGAGGCAGCATCAGAGATATCACCTAGAAAAAAGCATAAAAAAGATAGACTAAGTCTCGTAGAACACAGGCTATTTCATGCCATCATATATAAGATAGGGCTTTGCCTCTTGGGGATCCATAACTTTGTCCAAAAATTAATAAATAACAATAGACATTACCCCAGTAGTGATCATTTCTAATGTTTCACTTAGATAAAGTGGGTTTACTATAGGTATCTCTTAGGGTTCTGTAGATTTGTAAATCATGGACCAAAGAAGGAAAACTTCCAACATCAGACACAGCAGAGAGTTCTAGTATTGGGAGTTGTGACTATAGTTTGGTCATTTTGGGGTCTTTTTATCAGAACATCAGTAAGTGAAGGTATTTGTTACCATTCAAATTAGCTTGTATAAGCTTGCTGAATTGTGTCAGAGGTTCTCGTAAATAGTTGATATATCAGGGTGTGAAAGGCATTCTCTTCTTCAGTAGCATAGTTCTGGAGCTATGTATTCATCTTTTACCAAATATTACAAACATTTGATTTTAAACCTCTCTAATAACTAGGAGACTTGGAAATTCTTTTAAATGTATTTTATGTGTGCAACATTGGAAAGTTAATTGTGGAAGAAAACTTCTTTTTTTAAAGTTTGAAAATTAGTCTCATGCTTTTAAAGTTCTGTTTCTAACCCATGCATTTGCTATTGTGACTAAATCCTTCAACAGGATACTCACAAAAGAAGTTATTATCAGTAACATTTTATCTCCCATAACATCATAGCAGATAGGTAGTCTTTTAAACTGTTCATTCCGTTGCATTCTGTTGCGACTCTGAATATCCCCTAAAAAGATGAGGTTTCTCAGGGAAGTCTAGGACCAAAATAAATTTACTTGAAAATAGAGCTTGTTTTCAAGAAGCTCTATGTCTGCAGGAATAAAGTATGGAAATGAGGATGCAGGTTAGCTTTGGTGTCAAACCTAGTGGGGCATGGAATTAGTACTGGCATTTCATCCAACCTAACATTCAGAGTACAACAGGCTCACATCTCTTGATGTACTGCCCAGCCAGGAAGAGAACTCTGATCCCCAAAGAACTCAGAAATTAGGATATGCCAATCACTCTTTGGGAATGCACAAGGAAAACAAAAATAAAGCCAACATATTAAAAGAATAAGCATGGCAGTGGCAATATTATAAACAGGACCACCCCAACTTAAACTCAACAGTACATTTTCTTTCATTTCCTCCTTTACACTAAAATGTATGTTGGTACACTTGAAGATAAATTAAGGATGTTATTGGTTGTATTTCTTTTGTTTTTGTGCTAAGGGTAGAATTCAAGACTTTGCACATGCCAGGCAAGTACTTTATCAGTAAGCGGAACCACCCAGCCCAATAGCATGTTTTTAAACTGCCCACCTTTTCCGGTGATGTCAATAGTTCTTTCAGGTCATACAGAAAGTAATTCTGAGATCCCTGGTCCCTTTAGGTCCAGGGGCAAAAGATTTACTTTAGAAAATAGATGATAAAATATTCTGTACACCTAATTTTCAGTAGGAATTTCTTGCTATTAATTCTAAAACATTGCTGTCTGGTGTGGCAGCCACTATACACAGGTGGTTAGTTAAATTTAAATTAATTGCAATTATTTACAATTTACAACTCAGTTCAGTTATACTGGACTAATTGATTATGAATGAGCCTTACGGAATTAATGACAGCTCTGATTGCTGTAGTGGGTGTGGCATGTATGATGGTAAGTTGTTTTCAAGACTTAGCCATAAAGTTAAAGTGGGATAATGTTTTGTTTCTTTTGTAACCCTGAAGAGCAAATGAGAAACCTGTAAGTTTTTGGTGCCAAGGTTGGAAATCATCCCTCATCACTGACCATCTGTCAGACTATGTAAAAAGAAAAAAATCCCATTAATTGTTTTCCATTAAAAACAATTTGTTTTGAATGAAATTTATTTCCTTGGATTCATTTTTAATTTTTTGTAAATATTCACATGCTTCAGTGTAATGAATTTCTGAGGTGGCATGAAAAACACATTCAGTGCCAAACTATATATAAATTGGTGGTGTTCTGGGATTGTGGGAGGTTTGTGAGTGAAGACCATACTCAACAGGAATGGGACTGGGCACTGCTTCTTTGCACTCTTGGTCACTCTTCCTCCCTCTGGATTTCATCAAATAAAAATACAACATAAGAAAAATGGATCTGAAAATATTCTTTTCTTTTGAACATCCTCAAAGTCAATAGACTATAGAAATGCTCCTTAAGTTCATGTTGTCTAACATGGTACTTTTATGGTTACAAAATTGATGTTTTGTGCCTATGATTTTATATTATGGAAGATTTCTAATCTAATGGCTGTAGGCTTCATGTGGAGCCCAACTTGTAGAGATAGTTAATATGATGAGAATTTTATGTTCAAATAAAATTACTTAAAGTAAATTTAAGAAGCATTGGGCTTCTAAAAACTCAAAGAACTTAAATCTTTAATCCTCCCAATCCTTTGATTTCTGAACATAAGAAACAAATATGTTGCCATATTTAGTATAGTACATCAGCCTCCCATCTTGCTGCCTCACTCACTTCCTTTTGCTTCTTAAATTCTCAGATAGCAGCTGATTTCTTTAAATTTTTATCAGACTTGTTCTGAGGTTACCTTTTCCTTTCTTTTTTGCGTTAGTTACAACAGAGTCCTTCTACTTGGCTTCTCCTAGGTACATATGCTTGGTAACTTGCTATTATCTATCATCATTTCCTATTTATGTCCTCCATCTTCTCTATGTTTGAATCCTTTCCATGGATCCTAGAGTGGATGATGGCAGCTGTGTTATTAATGTAATTAATGTGTAGAGTAGATTTGGATTGACTAGGCCAAATAAATCCTCTTTGAGATAAACCACTCAATTTGGCTGTCTTTGTTGATCAGATTAACTGGATAATTGTCAAATCTCTATCTCACTAGTTGCAGCAGCGACACATTATGTATTCCCTCATTCAATTCTCATTTCATTAAAATTTACCACCAAGGCTGTGTGAATGAATTCTGACACATAAAAAGATCAGTTAAAATGAAATTCATAGCCATGTGCCTTGTTTCCCTTCTCATCTTTCTACTGAAGTATGAAAATTTTTATTATTATATTTTTTCTTGCTTACACAAGGACAAAGATGAACTTGAGAGATTCTATGTTTATCCTATCCAAAACACATGATGGCAATGCCTCTTCTTACAACACAGCAAAATTGCCAGGCTCACTGACTTTCTGTTTAAACTGAAAGTAGAGTGATTGATGATGCTTCACATGCTGCAATCTATCAGAAAGAGAAGTTTTGCTTGATGAAGTAAGACTGCCACTGTACTGATCTTGGTGTACATGATATGTGCTTAGTGATAATACAGCCTCTTATCCTTGAGAATTCATACTGATTTTGAAGGCTTTGATAAGTAAACAGAGAAAGCAGACCTTCAGGGTCCCTTTGACTCACCAAACCTTGGTATCGCCACAATTTCAGGATAATTGTAATTAAAGCAAGGAACTACCAATAATACTACTTTCATTGATATCTTTTTAAATAAACAGCCCAGGCAAAAATACATTTGTTGAAACTCTAATCACAATCTTGAATATCAACAATCCACATCCTGCAAAGAGAATATTTCAGTTTAGATTGTGTTTTCAGTAAAACAGTTTGGTTTTGCAAAAATTACTTGTTCTGAGAACACATAGGGCAATGTAAGTGAGTAGAATGTTTAAAGTACAATTATTGAAAAATAGCAGTTATTTTAATTGTTGTACTTGTATATTTTGTAGAGTTAATTATGATATAATGACATGCTAATTTTGTACATAATATATACACTATTTTTAATAAAAAGATGCAACAACAGTGTTATTAACACTTATTGAGTACATCTGTCCAGTACCAAGTTTAATAATTTACCCAGGATATCAATCATTCTGTAGTATTCAGAAAGATATTCAGAAAGTCAAAATTAGTGATTATCTTATAGCATCTGTTGCTGTGATAAAACAGCAAAACCAAAAGCAGTGTTTCAGCTTATACATCCATATCATAATTCATCATCAAAGCAAGTCAGGGCAGAAACTGAAACAGACAGGAACCTGGAGGCAGGAGTTGAGGCAGAGGCCATGGAGAAGCACTGTTTACAGGTTTGCTCCCCCTGCCTTGCTCAGCCTGCTTTCTTATGGCATCCAGGACCACTAGCCCAGGGGTAGCATCACCCACAGTGAGCTGGGCTTTCCCACTTCAATCATCAATCAAGAAAATGTCTAGAGAAATGCACAGAGACCTACAAGACTAACCCCAACTAACAATTTGAGCAACAGTGGAAGGACTAACATAAATATCCTTCCCGTATAATGAGATTGATGAGTAACTTATTCACCATCATATAGCCCTCATCTAGTAGCTGATAGAAACAGAAGGAGACACACACAGCTAAACACCTAGCCGAACTGGAATCCAGATGCAGAGAGGGAGGAAAAGACCATGCTACAGAAACCCACAGAGACACCTGTCCTGAACAAGGAGGAACTAATGAGCCCCCCAGACTGATAGCTTGGAAACCAGCTTGGACAGACTCAGACCCCCTGAACATGGGTCTCAGTTAGAAGGCCTAGACAGTCTAAGGGACCTCTGACAGTGGAACCCTGATGTATCCCTGGTGCACAGAAGGACTTTGGGAGCACGTTCCCCATGGAGGGATACTCTTTTAACCTAGAGGCAGGAGTGGGAGCCTAGATTACCCCTCCAAGAAGGCATCACCCTACATGTGGACTGTAGGTTGCGGGAGAATGGAATATGATGGTGGTCAGGAAGGGCATGGGAAGGTGGAAGAGAGGAAGGGAGGGACAGAGAGGGAACTGGGATAGATATGTAAAATAAGAAAAAAAAAAAGATGTAAACTGTCAGCTACTGCTCTAGCACCAGGTCTGCCTGCTGCTGCTATGCTCCCTGCTATATTGATCATGGATTATAATTCTCTGAAACTATTATTTCCAAATAAACTATTTCTTTGTAAGTTAAAAAAAAAGAAAAGAAATAAAATGTACCACTGGCTTGTCTACAAGCCAATCTCTAATACAACCATTTTCTCAATTGAGGTTCTCTTTTCTAAAATGATTATACTTTGTATCAAGTGGATATAAAACTATTCAGCACAATGATAGCGATAGTTTGATGAGTACATGTTCAGTACTCAAAGGATATGTGGAGAAAAAACTAAGAGTACCTAGGCCCCATCTACTTTTCCCCTATCTTCTGACTTCCACACCCATTCATTCTTCTATGAACCCAAATGAAAAAATACAATAACATATGCTTTATAGATAAGCCATTTTAGGTGGTAGAAAATGATATGTTGATGGTTAAAACATTAAAAATTACATTTAACCTTTTAACAATTGAAAGATATTTTATGCAAAAATCCCCATGTTATTGGCATATTACAGAATAGAACTTGAAATATTTTTAACATTTATTTGTTTATTTGTATTCATTGTGTACTTGTGTGTGATCACAATAGTTCATTTACACTGCTTGTGTGCCTGTTACCCTCAGAAGACAAAGAACACTGGAACACTTGAAACTGGAGTTATAGGCAGATTTGAGCCACATGTAGCAAGTTCTCTTAACCACCCAGCCATCTCTACATCCTTGAACTTTTTAAAGTTTCTTAAAGGTCATAGTGTCACATTTAAAAAGATACTTAATGTCAGGGATCCTAGTAGATGTTATGAGTACGTTTTTCCCTGCCAGTTGGTCCCGCCGCCATGCCAGACCCCAAGTAACACACAGAGACCCTGTATTTGATATAATGCTGTTGGCCAGTTACTAATTTCTTATTGGTTAGCTCTCTTAAATATTAATCCATTTCTATTAATCTAAGTATTTCCATGTGATCTCTTCTTACTGGAGAGTGGACCTGGACCTCTCTTCTATCCAGTCTCTACATGTTGACTCCTCCTAACTACTTCCTCTTCCTCCTAGTCTCCTAGTCCCACCTATCTTGCTTTCCGATTGGCCAACAGTGCTTTATGCATTAACCAGTATGAGAGACATATTTACAGAATAACATCTCCCATCATTTCCTCTTTTCTGTCTAAAATAAAAAGAAGGGTTTTAACCTTAGCATAGCAAAATATGTCACACCACAGTTATCAAATAAGAATCACAGTTAGCAATATTTAGTCCATTAACATTTAGCAAGAGTTAAAGAAAATATTTCATTATCTATCCTATCTTTGTGAGTCTAAAATCTTATATGTAACTTATTTTTAATCCTAACCTAAGAAAACTATAACCATAACTATCTGTATTCAACTCCTTTTAAGACCACAGAAAGATAATATATAAACTCTAGAAATGACAGAGACAACTCACTGCCTGGTCAGTCACCAGAAGTTCGTCTGTAATGTTCCATCTTCAGCCTGTCGGCCATAGTATGTCTGACAGACTCTTCAGCAAAGCAGGAAACTTTAAACTGTCTTCTTGTATAGGCAGTTTGTCAGTCACTTTTCTCTGTGTCCTGCAGACTGTCTGGCAGACTCTTCCATTTCCATGAATCAGGAACCCTGTAGCATTGTCCACCTTGTATCAGTAGTCACTTTCCTGTGGGTCCTGCATGTCCAGTTTATACAGCATAAAGTCAAATAGTCCAGACAAGGGCAGTGTATTGCCCAAATGGCTAGTCTAGCCATATTGAAAGCAAACTTTACCACGTGTTTCTTCTATGTACATATTCCTTTCTGATGCAGGTGTTATTGCCAGGACCAGTTAGGTCTCATTGTCAGGAAAATCCCTAAGCCATTTTAAATGCCATATTCTGTAGGTCTTTGAAAGGTTTGAAGAATGCCTATTCATCTTAAATACATCTCTGTATATCTAGAAATCCTAACTAACTTAACTCCAAGTTTTGACTATCCCATGAGTAACTCTCTATAATCTGTACTAAATTATACATTACATTTGTCAATGGGTTATATAAACACAATACTTAAACAAGAGGAGAAATATACATATCACAAAATTGACCTTAAATTTGTATCAATAAATGAAAATCCATTCCAAAACAAAGCATTCATTATCTAAACCATAATCCACTTTTTACCTTTAAAAAGATTGGTTGTGATCATTAACCATTTATAATCAAGTCATTTAAATGAAAGCAAACATTTATAAACAATATTTGGGAATTTTGGCGTCGTTCTTTTCAAACTGCTTCCTGCTGGTAGGGGGCGCTGCCATGGGGAATCCTAAGAAGACGCAGGAGTCCTGGCTGTAGTGGTCTGCAAGGCTGCATTGTCCCATTGATGTTGCTTCAGGGGGTCTTGCTTGATCAAACCACATTAGTCTGTAAGGAATCCACAGCTTTTCATTTTCTGTGGAGACAAAATTAGAAATCCTTTTTCCCAGTAACTTGTCCTTAGACTTAAATTTTGGAGTCAAAGCATTTTTAAATTATATAAATTGAATTAATTCAACAGAATTTCTTTTATCAGTTGTTTTTTTTTTTCAGCAGTCAAACAATTTAAAGACAACAGAATAGCGTGTAGTATCCAAAGTTTGTCTGTGATTTCCATCTTTTCGTGGCTTTTTTATTATTCTAATTTTTTTTCATATTTTGAGACAGGGTTTCTCTGTGTAACTTTTATCTGTCCTGGAATTCACTCTGCATACCAGGTTTACTTTGAAATCACAGAGATCTTTTTGCCATTGCCTCCGGAGAGCTGGGATTAAAGGTGTGTTCCACCACACCCAGCCACATTCTGTCTTTTTAAAACCATTTTATTCTTTTTCTCTCCCAAGCCTGCATATATTTTAAAACACTCGTTAAACCTTTAGAGGTTTAAAAGCCGTGAGGTTTTTTTGCTGCTTATGCTAATTTTGGAAACCTCTGTTAAAGGAGCTGTGCAAATCTTTACTTGTCTCTCACAAAACAGAGTCCAACCCAGAAAAATGTTGCTACCAAGAAGTCTTCCTTGTCTTTGTTCCTATTTTTCTAAAACATTTCTTAAGCTTTTCTTAGTTTTAAGTGAAAGTTCTTATTAGCCATGTTGGGCGCCATTAGTAATTAGTAATGTTTTCCTGCTGGCTGCCTGGTCCTGCCGTGCCAGCCCCAAATAACACACTGAGACTCTGTATTTGATACAATGCTGTTGGCCACTTACTAGTTTCTTATCAGCTAGCTATTTCTTAGTGATTAACCCATTATTACTAATCTAAGTATTTCCACGTGGTCTCATCTTACTGGCCAGAGCAGACCCAGTGTGCTGCTCTCTCCAAGCTCTCCATGCTAACTCCTCCTTACTACTTCCTCTTCCTCCTAGTCTCCTACTCCCACCTATCTTGCTTTCCTATTGGCCAACAGTGCTTTATTCATTAACCAGTATAGAAACATATTTACAGAATAACATCTCCCATCAATTTTGGATTAAACAATTTTATCTCCTTTCTTTGTAATGTTCTAATACCATTTTATCTTCTATTGTACAACTAAAAACCCTTTTTATGAAGTTGACTAGTGCATAAAATAAAATATTCTCAGTCCCAATGCTCCCATATTTCTCAGGAGCACCAGATCTTGCTGAAACATTTGCTTTGGTATTTGGTGACTTTGAATGCTTGAATATTTTTCTAACCACTCTTGCCAAGTTCTTCTAGAGTTCCTTGCAACCTTTCTCTGTGAGATTAGGGATGTTCCTCAGAGCTGTCTTTAGACTTCTTAACTTTTATTGACATACTTTCTCCCCAGTGTATCATATCTTTAGAACTTTTACATCTCCATGGTTTTATGATTCTATAAATGACTAGTTTTTAAAAATTTAATATAGTTTGTTTATTGAATCTGGGAATTTTACATTATGCACCCAAATTCTGCTTACCTCCAAGTCCCCCCATATTTCCCTGCTGCAGCAGCCCCCTAAACAAAAATTTTAAAAACCTCAAATCAAATCAAAACAAATGAACACAAAGAGGTAAACAAACAAAAAAAAACAAAACAACATATTCTCTTCATCCATCTTTCCTGCATTTCCAATCTCTCTTTATCCATCATGGTGGCATTGGAGTTGTGGTGTGTTACATAGTAAACCCTTTTGCCCAATCAGCTTTACTAGTAAATGTTCATTGCAATGAGTTTAGATTCTTTAGTCTATAAATTTCATTGCTTTTATTAGTGGCCTGGCATTATGTGTGAGAAATACATGGGCCACAGATAGGTATTCACATACGAAATGCTCAATAAATATGTAACAATTATAGAAATGACAAACAGTTGCTCAGTGAGACTACCATGTTTCTGAGTTTTTTTCAGGAAAGGAAAAACAATATGCTAATGTTTTAAAGGACTGTTTTCACGTCTATATACTAAGAAATCCCTTTCCTAAACTGGTTTATGACCTCCATAAATTCAGTGGAAAGAAGCACTACAGTATGAGTTTGGAAGGATGCTTCTATCCATCTATAGTCAGGTGAAGATTTGGGAAAGCCTCAAGAAGAGTTTGCAGAACAGGCATAGACACTGGTGCAGATTCTTTACTGTACTCAAGGAGTGCCAGTCATGTTATGCCATCACAGACATGACAATTTAGGGAAGCAAAACAACTGATCATCAAGTAGCAGCTACATCCCTTTCTGTAACAAATCAGTGTAGTGCCACAATTTAATGACAGGTAAAAGTTCAATATACTGAATGGGTGGTGTTTTTCTACTGTATACATTGTAAATTTTGGAAGCTATCCAGATTATTGACTAACCTGGAGGAATATTTAACAAGTCTAATAATCTAGGCACTCTCATAGAGTGAGGAGGGAAATTAGTTTGAAAAAGATTCCATTTTCACTGTTTTTTTTTTTCTAATAGGACAAGGTAGTCTCATTTGAAAATGTTCATATATGTGTCATAGAAGAGAAAGGGAGAGAGAGAGGAAGGAAGTGAGAGCCTATACACAAAGGTCAGTTTCAGCTACGTTCACTCAGGAGCCAGTCATCTTTTTTTTCGACCATGCTTACTTAGCTTAGAATGCATCCTTTGACTCTGCTGCCATCCACTGAGCTCCAGAAAATTGTTTGTCTCTGTTTCCCTCGTGCTAGGACTATTAGTGAACACCACCATGATCAGCTTTTTACGTTGGTGAAGGGGGTTAGATTCAACTCCTCATCCTTATGTGGCAACAAGTTACCAGTTGAGCTGTCTCTCCAGGCCCCTTACTGCTTTGTTTATGACGGCCAAGTGCCATATGATCTTCAGACTTGGTGGTTTAACATGATAACATTTATTCTATTCATAATTCTGCAATCTAGACAGGGCTTAACAAGAACAAATCCCTTGGTCCCACGTGGTACTAGCTAACCAGACTCAAGGGCTGGGCACAAGACCCACATGGAGATGTACTCAGGTGCACAGGGCTGCAAAGACTAACAGTGTTGATCAGCACAGCTGGAGCTCCAGCATTTCTCCCATCTCTCTCTGTGGAAACCATGTGATAACTCCTGCAAGGTGCTCAGAGGCAGCCAGCATCCTGAAACAGTGTCTCAGTTGGAGCTTTCCAAGAATGTGTCACAGGTGCTAAAGAACAAGGCAAAATTTTGCAAAAGATGTGTTTCTTCTGTAACCCAAACTGAGACATGGCAGAGTAACACTTCTGTTTACTTTAAAAGGACCAGAGAATTTTAGAAGGAGTGGGGAGGAAACAAAGGGTCTATTTATTGATGAACAAATGCCAATGTCACATTGTAAGCAAAACACTCAGTACAAAATAATTACTGGCATAAGGGGAAGAACATTCCAGAAGGAATATGACTATTTAAAGAATGTCGCTTTTCCATGGTCAGAGTCCTCAAACCTCTAAATAGATAAACCCTATGATAGAAGTCCCTGGATAGTCACATCCAGTACCTCAACACCACTGTGAGAGCACTACACTTCAACTAGGCTAGGAAGCTTACCATGCATTTCTCTACTCATCACCCCTTTTATTTTTTTATTATTTTATTTTTTATTTATATTTTACATATTGATCCCAGTTTTCTTTCCCTCCCTCCTTCCCTCCCTCCCTCTTTCCCTCTCTTGCATCCTCACCTGCCCCACCACCACTTTCCCACACACACACACTCCACATGTAGGGTGATGCCATCCAGGAGGGGTCATCTAAATCTGTCAACTCATTTGGAGTAGGGACTAGGACTTCTCTCCCATCTCTAGGTTAAAGGAGTATCCCTCCATGGGTGATGTGCCTGCAAGGTCCTTTTGTACACCAGGAATACATCCTGGATCCACTGTATGAGAACACTTAGGCTGCTCAGGCCTTCTAGCTGAGACCCATGCTCAGGGGGTCTGAGTCAGTTCCATGCTGGATTCCCAGCTATCAGTCTGGTGGACCATCAGTTCCTCTTTGTTCAGGTCAGCTGTCTCTATGTGTTTCTGCAGTCTGGTCTTGTCCTATCTCTGCATCTGGATTCCAGTTCAATTCAGTGTTTAGTCCAGGTACTAGATGAGGGCTCCATGATGGTGGATAAGTTAGTCGTCGATCTCATCATCAGAGAAGGGCATTTATGGTAGCCTTTCCACTGTTGCTCAAGTTGTTAGTTGGGGTAAATCTTGTAGGTCTCTGGCCATTTCTTTAGGTTCAGTTTTCTCTTCAAACCTATAATGGCATCCCTCTCTCTCTCTCTCTCTCTCTCTCTCTCTCTCTCTCTCTCTCTCTCTCTCTCTCTCTCCTTCTCCTGTCATCTATTCCTCCCCTGACTCAATCTTCCTAGTCCCCCATGCCTTCCTCTCTTCCCCTTCTATTTCTGCTGGTTCCCTCTCACTCACTGCCCCCTCCCACTCCCAATATGCTCAGGAGATCTTGTCCCTTTCCCCTACTGTGAGGGACCTTATATGAATCTCTTAGAATCCACCTTGTATCCTAGTTCCTCTGGCAGTGTGAATTATAGGCTGGTGATCCTTTGCTCTATGTCTAAAATCCATACATGAACGAATAAATATCATGTTTTTCTTTTTGTGACTGGGTTACTTCATTCAGGATGGTTTCTTCAAGTTCCATCCACTTGCCTGCGAATTTCAAGATTCCATTGTTTTTTTTTTCCACAGAGTAGTATTGTAGATGTGCCAAATGATCCACATCCATGCAACAAAGACATGTGTTCAACTATGTTCATAGCAGCATTATTTGTAATAACAAGAACCTGGAAGCAACCTAGATGTCCCTCAACTGAAGAATGGATAAAGAAGATGTGGCACATGTACACCCCCTTTAATTTTAACCAGTAACTTTTATTTCTTTTTGTATTTTTTCTTTCCTAGTCTCATTAGCATTACTGTAGGCCTACAGGGCTCATGTCAGGTTCACTGGGATGTCTCAGGGAATATTGTATTTTATATTAGCCTCTCTATTCTGTGCTGTACATTTCTACCAATAAATATATTTTCCTAATTACATATATAAACATAATATATATATATTAAAATATTGACACAGCAAAAACATACTGTTATATAAATTATATACATAAACATAAAATACACACAAATTTCATATGTATGGGTATTTTTGCCAGCAAGTTGTTTATGCACCACATGTGTGCCTGATGCCCATGGCAGCCAGCAAAAAGTCAGATTCCTGGAATTGGCATTATGGATGGTTTTGGGTCACCAAATGAGCACTGGAAACTGTGCCCAGACCCTCTGCCAAAGCAACCAGTGCTCTTACCACTGAATCATCTCTCCAGATCTTATTCTACCCAACATTTTATAAAAGTTTAAAATAAACATGAAATTTGAAAAAATTGTGCAGTGAACATCATTGCATCTGATAAAATATTTTTTCTTAATTTTATTGTGTCATATACTTATTCATCTGTTCTTGGTCCTTATAATCTTCTGTTTGTAATGCATGTAAAATTAAGTTGCTTAAAAAAGGCTAATTTAGAAGGATTACCATTAATTGCCATAAAATATTTACATATAGCAGTGTTTTGGCTACACATGCAGTGAAGTATACAAATCTTAAGTGGACAATGTGACTAAACTATATTCATATCTTTAAAGTTTTATTTCTTAGTAAAACCACATTCTGCAGTTATTTTAAATTCTTTCATGACTTATTTTAAATGATTTCATCAAAGAAAGTCAAATTTAATATTTAATGGGCATTGTAATTTAAATTTTAACTGAAATTCATTTTTTTAACATGTAGAAACAATTATTCATGGGGATGCCAAGTAATGTTTGGATGCATGTGAACATTGTATAACTTTTAATCATGTTATATATGTTTATCTCCTTTAAGTTATTTTTGTGGTAAAACATACTAAACTATTTTGCTGACTCTTCAATTAAACAACACATTATCATTATCCATTATTATCTGTGGTGGTTGCAGTGAAAACGACCCTATAGTCTCATGTGTTTGAATGATTGGCCCATAAGAAGTGGCCCTGTGGGGTGGATTGATATTTCAGCCATCCAACAAGTAATTATTGAAGTGCATGCAGAGTTAAATAACCAGGTTCTGTCCTCATTTGTTATGGAATTTAGGGTCAATAAGAGGTATGGTATTGCTGGTGGAGGTATGCCACTATGGGGTTGAGCTTTGAGGTCTCATATGCTTAAGCTAAGCTCGGTATGGCATACAGTCTCTTTCTGTTGCCTGGGCATCAAGATACAGAACTCCAGCATCATGTCTGCCTATATGCTGCCATGCTTCTCATTGAGATAATAATGGACTAAACCTCTGAACCTGTAAGCTAGACCCCAATTAAACAGCTTCAGTTATAAGAACTGCTGTGGTCATGGTATCTCTTTACAACAATGGAAACCCTAACTAAGACATCATCTTCTGTGCATTCCTTATCTTTTAGTCCTATACTGCAATTCAGTTCCCACTGATCAGGCCTCTCTTGCCCCACTTTTTGCTGTTAATCACCACTCTTCTGGAAAGTTCTAAGAGATCAGCATTTGAAGAGTCTATAAATGAGTGAGATCATGTGGTATTTGTCTTTCTGTGGTTTATATCAGTTTATATAGCCACTTCCATGTCACACTGGGACAAAGCCCAGTGGGGTGGATTGAAATTCCAGCTCTCAGACAAGTAACTATTGACATGTATGTAGCGTTAAATGGTCAGGTTCTGTCACTAGTTTGTTTGGGAATTTAGGGCCAACTGCCTTAAACTCCCCTGTTTAGTTTTCTAGTATCTAATCACTAAATCACACCTGGAAAGGTCAGGGGCTAAGGAGATGGTTCAGCAGTTAGAAATAGAAATACTTTCTCTGCAAACAAGGAGATTGAGCTGGCATCTCCAGGATCCAGGTAAATTCCCAATAGTGTGGTTGCCTTCTACAGTTCCAATTTGGAAATGTACAGACAAGATTACTGGAGCAAGCAAGCTAGTGAGACTAGCCATGTAGCAAATCCTAGTTTTTTGTTTTGTTTTGGTTTGGTTTTGTTTGTTTGTTTGTTTGTTTGTTTGTTTTGAGGGACCCTGACTCAAGGAATACAGTTAAAAAATGGTCAGGGGAGCAGTCTCAACATCAACCCTCGGTGTGTACACACATGAACATATATGTTCATCCTCCCACATGGGAATGGGTATACATATATGCATGAACATTAAGAGAAAAAGGAATGTTGCTGTCAGGGATATTGATGACTGATGTACAAGATCTACTTATTGTGGTTTAATAAGGATCAGGATAAACAAATAGGCTGAATAGATGTTTATTCAGAGAGAAATAATTCACAACATAGACAGATGAACACCAGCAGGTTGCACCGGATGTTCTTCTCTCCACATCCCACCAGCAAGAGAGCATTCCCTGGCTCCTCCTCAGACCTAGTTCCATGGGTCATTTCCGCCCATGGCTCCACCCCCAATGGGCGTGGTCAGTGCCACAGAAGTGAATATCCCACTACACAAAATGGCTTTTTGAATAAGTTAAACACAAGCTGATGGTGAAAGACATAAAGAAAGGGAAAGAGAAAGGAGGAAAGAGACAGGAGACAAAGAAGGAAGGAAAGAAAGAAGGAGAAGGAAAGGGAAAGGAAGGGGAAATGGATGACGGCAGAGAAGATAGGAGGAAGGACGTATGCAAATCTAGAGGACTAGATGATGTGTTTGCAAGCAGCAGTTAGCTAAGAGCCTGTTTAGGAGAGTTTGTTAGTTAGGAGCATGTTTGAGAGTGGCTATTAGCTAGACACAAAAGAAGCTTTGGTAAAACTGAGTAATGCAGAAATGAGAACTAATTATTAGTAGGGAAAAGATCATGTAAGTCTTGAACAAAACCAGGAACTAGAACTTCACCATGTTGAAGACTAAGTTTCTGTCTCACCTGGACCCTCAGCTATTTAGTCCCAAATAAACACACTGAGGCTTATATTAATTAAAAACTGTTTGGCCAATGAATGGCTCATGCTTCTTATTGGCTAGCTCTCTCTTAATTATTGACCCATTTCTATTAATCTAAGTATTTCCATGTGGTCTTGGCTTACCAGAGAATGCCTTCCCAATAGCTAGATGGCATCTGCCTGGAGATTCACTCACTGACTCTTTCTTTCCAGCATTCTCACCCCCCCAAAAAATGTAGAAAAATGCAAAGTGTATTTCTGTCAGCCTAAACTACATCCCAAAAAGACAGAGCCAATATAGACGGCAGTGCTCACCACACTGATGTCAGATTTACTCCATATAACTCACACAAATAGCTTATTTTCTACCAAGAAAAAACTCTGGGATAGTGGAGGAGATATACTGAATGTTTACTCAGAAATTACCCAGTGTAAAATTTAAGACATTTGTTTTCTTAAAGGTGTCTGCCTGACATTTGAACTTCCTTATAAAATTGCATTAAATATGTATCAGCTTGAAGAACCTACCAAAATAGAATAATGCATTTTCAATTTAGTCTGGGTTACACTTGACCTGTTTTAAAGTGTTCCTTTAATGAAATGGAAGCTATACCAAAATTAATTATATGCAAGAGGCTGCACAGACTCCGTGTTACTTAATCATAATGTATACCATCCTCTTTGCCTGAGCATGGAAACAATACTGAGATGGAGATTGCTTTAATCTGGCAGGCCTGATAATATTGTCATAATAATCAAAATGAAGTTCAAGGACTTTTCTGACCTGAATATAACACTCATGTTTTACAATAAGAAATAAGGAAGGGCAAGGGACCAAAGAATTCCATCTGTGATCACTTGAGCCTGTAGCCACAATGATAATTTTGTATCAAAGGCAATTGAGAAGGCCAGAACCCAATCATGTTCATTACTGCTATGCTAGATGACACACACAGATCCAAAGAACTGTTCACCTGAATTAAGTCAGCAGTGAGTTTCAACTCTGCAAGGCTGTTCAGGACTGGGCTTCTTAAAAAAGGGGGAAATTGAGGCCTGAAGAGTCTCATTAGCTCAGGCATCAGTCATGTATACAGCATTCCCAGAATACTTTTCATCAGCTCCACTATGCAGTGACATTCAGAAATATGCTGGAACATGAAGTGTGTTTGTCTCATCGAGCTGGAGCTGAGGATAGAGTCAGGATCTGGGCCAGTCAGATACCACAGTGGGTAAAAATACCATGGCTGTAAATGCTGCCAATATGAGTTCAATCCCAAGAACTCACAGTGAAAGGAGAAAACTCACTGAAAACTGTCCCCTCTCTGACCTTCATAAACATACTGTAACACAAATACAAACACACATACTCACACAGGGGGGTGGTTAAATAAATAAACAATACATTTTAGTTACAATGGAAGATAAAGGCTTTTGAACTAGTAGGGCAGACAGCAGACAAGATTAGAAACAACGTAACATCACATCCCATTAAATATTGGTGAAGAAAAAAAATATCTGGTCACTGAGAAATAGGAAAAATAGGCATATTTTGTTTATTTGCTTGTTTAAATGTAAAGCTTCTGACCCAGAGATCTCTTGACAAGGATCTTGAACAATCACAGACATAAGGTGTTTGCTGTAGATCAGGGAACACTGAGGGTCCTGGATGCCAGCTGCAGATCTTCTACATAGTAACCTATGGAGGAGCATTGACTAAAGAGGTAATTGTGTGTAAGGAAGAGAGAGGGGGAACAAATCATGAATCATACAGCGACTGTAGAAGGTACTGGATTTTATGCTGCAGCAGTGGGAAGCTGCAGAAAAACTCTGAATGTGGTGGCCAGGTCTTTAGCCTTTGCTCTGAGCTCTGTATAAGACCATCATTTCTGACAACTGTCAACTCAGATATTTCTCTCAGAAAGGTATTTACATATGTGTTTTGATCCTGTTATAGTGCATATTTAGAATACCATGCCCTCTTTTATAATTGGCTTATTCACATCACACCCACAGTTTCCCTTCCCTCCTGTCCTCCTATTTTCTCCCCACACCACTGATTGTACCACCCAATCTACTCCTCCTATTTCTGTTCAAACAGAAGCAGGCCTCCCATGGTGATCAACAAAAGCATGGTGTATCAAGTTGCAGTAAAACTAAGCATCTCCCCTTGTATTAAGGCTGGGCAAGGTAATCCAGTATGAGGAGTAGGTTCCCAAAAAACAGCCAAAGCCTCAGGGACAGTCCCTGTTCCCATTGTTAGGGGAGTCCCACAAATAATATCAAGTTATACAACTGTCATATATATGTAGAGGGTCTGGGACAGTCACATCCAGGCTCCCTGGTTGTTGGTTAAGACTGTGAGTTTCTGTGAGCCTAGGTTTAGTTGTTGCTGTGAGTTTTCTTGTGGTGTCCTTGACCCAGAGGGCTCCTACAATCCTTCTTCCCTGTCTTCAGCAGAATTCCCCAACTCAGCCCAGTCCTTGGCTGTGGGTCTCTGAGTCTGTTTCTATCAGTTGCTGAAAGAAGGCTCTTGAATGACAATTGGGGTAGTCACCAATCTGATCACAGGAGATAGCTAGTTCAGACTACATATCCACAATTGCTAGGAGTCTTAACTGGGGGGTGGGAGGAGGTGTCATCCTTGTAGATTTCTGGTAGTTTCCCTTGCACCAGTGGGGTGATATTTTGCTTGTACAAATAGAGCATTGTCTGAAGATCAGACAATGGAGCTTGCCACTAGATAACCATAGAGGTCTGGAGGTCTGTACAGATACACAGGAAGTGAGATAACTGATCAGAATTAGGATATAAGTATATAGAAACAGGAGCTCTCTTGTCTGCTAAGATTCTAAGGAGGTAAAGCATGGCTGTGGCTTGCTCCTTCTTATCTCTCAGTGTTTTCCTCTACATCTGACTCCTAGTTTTTATTATCTAGACAAATTAAGAACTCCACTTAGACACAGGGTTTCTACCTGACCCAAAAATGCCTCCTTTTCCAGTCATCTCTTTTAGAACTCTGCCCCTGCTCCTACTCCCAAACTTGGTCCCACACCTTGGCATCTCCAGCCCACCTCCAGTTCACCCAGACTACCTGTTCTATTTCCCCTTTCCAGGGAGATCCATTTGTCACTACGTGGTCTGTCATTATCTAGCCTCTCTGTGTCTGGGGATTGCAATATGGTTGTCCTTTTATTTACAGCTAATATCTCCTTATGGGTCAGAGTTACCCCACACAGGATGATTTTTTTTTCTAGTTCCACCCATTTACCTTCAAATTTCATGATGTCATTGTTTTTAACTGCTGAGCAATACTTCACTGTGTAAATATACTACATTTTCTTTATCCATTCTTTAGTTGAGAGGCATCTAGCTTGTTTTGAGGTCTGGCTGTTATAAAGCTGCTATGAATATAGCTGAGTGCATGTCTTTATAGTATAGTTGAGTATTCTTTGGACATATGCCCAAGAGTGGTATAACTTAGTCTTGAGGTTGATAAATTCCAAGTTTTCTGAGAGACTGCCTTATTGTTTCCAAAGTGGCTGTACAAGTTTGTACTCCCACCAGCAATGGAGGAGTGTCCCCCTTGCTCCATGAGCCATTAAACATAAGCTGTTATTTGTGGTTTTGATCTTAGCCATTCTGACAGTTGTAAGATCAAAACTCAGAGTCATTTTGATTGGCATTCCCCTGATGATTAAGGATGATGACCATTTCTTTTAGTTTCTAGCTTTTTTTGTTTTGTTTTTTGTTTTTGTTTGTTTTTTGCCATTTGAGATTTCTCTGTTTAGAATTCTCTGTTTAGATCTGTAACCCATTTTAATTGGATTGTTTGTTTGTTTGTTTTTATGTCTTGTTCCTTGAGTTCTTTGTATATTTTGGAGATCAGCCCTCTGTAAGTTGTGGGGTTGGTGTAGATCTTTTCCAATATGTGGCCTGCCATTTTGTTCTTTTAGCAATGTTCTTTGCCTTACAGAAGCTTTCCAGTTTCATGATGTGCCATTTATTATCAGTCATACTGTCTGTGCTATTCAGGAAGTTGTCTCCTGTGCCAATGAGTTCAAGGCTATTCCCCACTTTTTCTTCTCTCAAGTTCAGTGTTAATTTGATCCAGTTGGATTTGAGCTTTGTGAGGGTGATGGACATGGACCTACTTGTATTCATCTACATACAGACATGCAATTTGAACAGACCATATGTTGAAGAAGCTGTCTCTTTTCCAGTGTGGATTTCTAGCTTCTTTACCAAAAATTAGGGGTCTGTGTGTGTTTGGATTTATGTCTGGATCTTCATTTTGATTCCATTGATCAATAGGCCTGTGTTTATGCCAATATAATGCAGATTTTATTACTATATCTCTGTAGTACAACTTCAAGTTTGGGATGTTAACACTTTCATACGTCCTTTTTTTGTACAGGTTTGTTTGTACCTATCCTGGGTTTTTTTTTTTTTCTTTACTTTTTTCTTTGTTCTATATGAAGTTGAAAATTGTCCTTTCAAGGTCTAAAAAAGAATTGTGTTAGGATTTTGATGGGAATTTCACTGAATCTGTATCTTGCTTTTGTTAGGATGGCTGTGTTTTACTATGTTAATTCTACTGATACTAGAGCATGGGATATCTTTCCATTTTCTGATATCTTCTCAAATCTTTTCTTCAAATACTTGAAGTCCATGCCATACGGTCTTCACTTGCTTGGCTAGAATTACTCCAAGATATTTTATATAATTTGTGGCTATTGTGAGTGTGTTGCTTATTGATTTCTTTCTCGGACCTTTCATAATAATAACTGGTTATTTTGTTTACAAGTTAACCTTGTATCCAGCCACTTCATTAAAAATGTTTACCAGCTGTAGGATTTCTCAGATAGAATTTTTGGAGTCACTTATGCATACCATCACATCATCTCCAACTAGCAAAAGTTTGACTTCTTTCTTTCCAATTTATATCCCCTTGATCACCTTTGTTGTCTTATTGTTCTAGGTAGAATTTTGAGTACTGTATATATGTTAGATATAAAGAGAGTAGACAGCCTTGTCTTATCTCTGATTTTAGTAGAATTGCTTCAGGATTCGCTCTATTTATTTTGATATTGACGGTCAGCTTGCTGTGTATTACATTTATTACATTTGGGTATATTCCTTGTATCCCTGATGTCTCTTAGACTTTTATCATGAAGGACTGTTGAATTTTTTCAAATGTTTTTTCAGCATTGAATGAGATGGTCATGTGTTTCTTTTTTTTTTTTCAGTGTTTTTATATGGTGAATTACATTTTTGTATGTTGAACCATCCCTGTATCTCTGTGATGAAACACACTTGTTCATGATGGATGATCGTTTTTGATGTGTTCTTGGATTCAGTTTGTCAGCATTTTATTTAGTATTTTTTATCAATTATCATAAGGGAAATTAGTCTATAGTTCTCTTTCTTTATCCAGTCTTTGTGTGATTTGAGTACCAGGGTGACTGTGGCCTCATTAAAAACAGTTGGCAATGTTCCTTCTGTTTCTATTTTATGAGATAATTTCTTTGAAATTCTGGTGGGGTAGAATTCTGCACTGAAATCTTCTAACCCTGGGCTCTTTTGGGTTTTGAAGCTTTTAAAGACTGCTTCTATTTTCTTAGGGACTATAGGTCTATTTAAACTGTTTATCTGGTATTGATTCAATTTTAGTATATGCTGTCTTTCAAGACATTTGTCCATTTCTTTTAGATTTTCCAATTTTGTGGAGTGCAGGTTTTTTAATTATGACCTAATAATTGTCTGAATTTCTTTCATGCCCGTTGCTATGTCTCCCTTTTCATTTTTAATTTTGTTAACTAGGATATTCTCTCTCTGCCTTTTAGTTAGTTTGGATGTGTTTGTATATCTTGTTAACTTTGTATATATTGTTGACTTCATTGGTTTTTTGTGTTGTTCTCTTTGTCTATATTTTATTGATTTCAGTCCTCAGTTTGAGTATTTCCTGCACTCTACTCCTCCTGGGTGAGTTTGCTTCTTTTTGTTCTATACCTTTCAAGTGTGCTGCTAAGTTGTTAGTATGAGATTTCTCCAAATTCTTTATGAAGGCATTTAATGCTATTAACTTTGCTCTTAAGAGTGTTTTCAATGTGTCCCATAAGTTTGGGTATGTTATAAATTCATTTTCATTGAATTCTAGGAAGTCTTTAATTTCTTCCTTCCTTCCTTTTTTTCTTCCTTTTTTTTTTTCTTTCTTAACCCAAGGCTAATTCAGTTGGAAATTTTGCTGTAGCATGAATAATAAAAACCCAGAGACAGATAATAGGGTTCACTCTGAAGATCAGAAAAGCAAAGCAGCCAGCCAGTAGAGAGTTCTTATCTCTGCCAAGACTCAGACCAAATGGGGTGATCATGTCCTCAGCATGACAGCAGACTGATTGATTCCTGTCTTGGTGCTGGTATTAAAGGCATCCACCAACACCACTCGACCTCTTTGGCTAACTATTCTGACTGTTCCGATTGAAGATGTGTGTCACCACTGCCTGGCCTCTATGGCTACTAGTGAGGCTTAACTTTGCACTCTGATCTTCAGGCAAGCTTTATTTGTTGTATCATAAACAAAATATCACCACATTCTTTTTTCAGTTTCCATGAGTTTATAGGCTTTAGGTAGTTTGTGTTTTACTTGAACTCCAGCTTTAACCCACGGTGATTTCATAAGATACAGGAAGTTATTCCAAATTTTTGTATCTGATTAAATTTGTTTTGTGACCAAGTATGTGCTCAATTTTGTAAAATGTGCTGAGAAGATTGTATGTTCTTTGATGTTGGGCTAAAATGTTCTACAGATACCTGTTAAGTCCATTTGAGTCATAACATCTGTTAATTCCATTATTTCTGTCTGGATGACCTCTCCTTTGTTTAGAGTAGAGTAGCCTATATGTGATTTAAGCTCTAGTAATATTTCTTTTACAAATGTGGATGTTCTTGTATCTGAGGCATAGATGTTCAAGATTGAGACATCATCTTGGTGAGTTTGTCCTTTGATGGATATGAAATATCCCCATCACTTCTGATGAATTTTGATTTGAAGTCAAATTTGGTAGATATTGAAGTAGCTACACTAGCTTGCTTCTTAGATCCTTTTGGTTAGAAAATAATTCTCCAACCCTTTTCTGTGAAGTAATGTCTGTCTTTGATGCTGAAGTGTGTTTTTTGTATGCTGCAGAAGGATAGATCCTGTTTTCATATCTATTATCTTTAGCACACTAAAATATGTAATTCTAGAAAAAGCAAAGAAAATTTGATTTTTGTCATGAAATATCTTGCTTTCTACATAAATGGTGGTTGAATATTTCACTTGAGTATAATATTCAAGGCTGTCATTACATTATCTGATTCTAAATATTTTCTGATAAACTTTAAGATGATGCTGTTTTGTAATTGCACATTAGGAATATTGCTTTTAAAACACTATTAAATACTATTAAAAGTTAAGTCCAACATCAAACTATAATTTTTTTAGTTTTGATTACATATAAACACAATTACTTCTCTGGTATCTATTTAATTTTACTTAATTTTATTGCTTTTATTTGCTAGATCTAACTTAGCACTTTTTGTTTAAATATAAATTATTACCTTTTTCTTACGGCAATTAATCTCAGTCAAAGAACTTTAATGTTTATTTAGTTGTCAGATTTCCTCAAGTTACTGATATCCTCCTATTTGCATACTAATATCCATTTATTATTATTCTTCCAAATTATTCATGATATTTTAGGAATTTAAACACTTAATTTGCTCTTTTGTCTATTTTTAACTGGATTCTAGCAATGTGTTCTCTTTCTGTTTCTGTCTTTCTGCCTCTGTGTGTGTCTCTCTCTGTTTCATTCCCTTCCTCTAACTCTAATGTTAGCTCTCTGGCTCTCTTGCTCTTCACTCTAGTCTTTCCTCTCCTCTCTCTCTCTCTCTCTCTCTCTCTCTCTCTCTCTCTCTCTCTCTCTCTCTCTCTCTCTCTCTCTCTCTCTCTCTCTCTCTCTCTCTCTCTCTGTCTCTCTGCACTTCTTCTTCTCTCCTCTTTCATTTTCTTTTCCCTGCCACAATAACATTTACTGAGAAATTTCTCACCTTTTCTCCATGACACATATATCACCTCTGTCTCTTTTCTCTTTGCTTTCATTCACTAGAACTTCTATCCTAAGAGAAATCTCTGTAGCTTGTTGTTTCCACCAGCCCGCCCCCCGCTGGTCTGACGTGCCGGCCCCAAATAACACGCAGAGACTCTGTATTTGATACAATCCTGTTGGCCAGTTACCATTATTGTTTATGGGCTAGCTCTGTCTTAATTATTAACCCATTTTTATTTATCTAAGTATTTCCACGTGGTCATCTTATCAGGGAGCCACCACCAGCGTCTTCTTTCTCCATGCTCTACATCCTGACTCCTCCTAACTACTTTCTCTTTTATCCTTGTCTCCTAGCCCCACCTATCTAGTTTCCTATTGGCCAACAGGGCTTTATTAATTAACCGATATGAGAAACATATTTACAGAATAACATCCTCCATCAAATCCCATTGGGAAGTCTTATCAAAATTCCTGGTCTTAGAGGCCTAATAACATTTTAATGTTTCCCCAGTTAAGAAATCACTCAGCTGGATGTTTTTTCACACACTAAAATTGTTACTCCACAACATGCCACTCATCAAGTGTGTGGCAGGCTGATTTGAAGCACATGTGATTCGTACACTCACAGAGAGTGAGTGGCTTTCACACTCTGGAAGCTTTTGGAATGCTGCCACTGTCTTTGATTGACTAAACCTTGCTACAGAGAAGAGGTAATGTTCTCCTTCTGCTTTTGCATTAGTCCTCCACCAGTTCTCTCAAACTTTGGTCTCCCTTAAAGTTTAATCTGTAATACTATATTTATTATGCCTCCTTCTATACTTTCATTCTTTGGAGCAACCCTATAGAAGAGTTTTACTCCTTCCATTGTGTGCTTTATGTCAACTCTTGTGTTTTCAAATTTAATGTTTTCAGTTAAATGATTTACTTTCTGGATTCTTTCTAGTGGTATTTTATCTTACCCCTGAGAATAAATATGCATATTATACTTTTTGAAAATACATCTCCAGTTACTGTTCTCTAATGATTCATATTGCTCTGCTTATACCTTTCTTCTATGACAGTATTTTTTTATTTAAAGTAAAAACAATCTAATTTTACATACCAATCCCAGTTCCCTCTCCCTCTTGCTCACCTGTTACCCCCACTATCTCCACATCTCATCCACCAACCACTCCTCGGACAGGGTAAGGTCTCCCATGGGAATTGTAAAAGTCTGTGGCATCATTTGGGGCAAGACTGAAGTCCTTCCCACTATATCTAGGCTGAGAAAGTGTCCCTCCATAGAGATGACAGTATTTTAATCAGGTACTCTTGTGTTCATTCTAGAGTTCCTATTTGTTTACAGACATCAATTTTCTCCAGTTGGTGGCACTGGGAGCATGCTAAGGCCGGGTTTGGATGAAAATCAATGCAGAAAGTCCCAAATACCCAAACTACTATTGCTCTCCTCCATTTGATGTCACTAAACCTATAATTCATATGTCAGGTTTCTACCTGAGCCATGGCAGGGAAGCTACCTAAGAAGGAGACTGTTAGAATAATGCCCAATGGCCCAGAAACTTAGGATAAGAGAAGGTAAGTATTTCAAAATGCCTGAGGGCCATTTTCATTTTTCTACCTGGAACCTTTGTTTCCTTTTCATTTGTCTCTGTATAGCCTGCATCTCTCTAAATGTCAGTGTGACTTTGGCATGGGAATGGAAAAGAATGATTATTTGAGAACAATGAGAGGCATTCAAAATGCCCAAAGGCCTTTCCTCACCAGCTCCTACATGGGCCAAATCTAGACCTGGGCCTTTGGCCAAGTGGATCAGATGAAGTTGGTGGCTTATTTATTTCCTGCTCTTTGCTTTTACTGCATATTTGAGTTAGAGGACATAGCTAGAAACTGAAACTGATTTTCCTCATGAAAAGAGTAGGTGTTTTGTTTTTTTACTCTGCTTTACTCACATTTCTTATTTGAGTCAATATTATTCACATTCTCCAACTCCAATTTATGATTATAATCACAACAGATTCCAAAAGTAATATATAATGCACCAATCCCATCACCCATGGCTTGTGAAAGCCACTGTAAAAACATGTTTGGCTTCTATCAAATCCTGCCTATGGGTTGTCTGTCAAATCACAACTTTATATATTCCATTTTTGGTTTTAGATATGGTACTACCTCATCTACTTTTTTTTCCTGTGAATTCGTGTAATATCTGTTTTAGGAATGCTGAAATGGGAAATCTTACTTAATATTTGTTCTGTTTGAATTTTGTTTGGATAGAAAATACTAAGGCCCAAGTTTTATTAGTGAAAACTAACTAAACAAATACAGGAAAAACATGAAAGACAACAAAGTAAATGCCTGGTTTTAAGACTATTTCATCTCAGTGTCTAGACATTTTTATGTGCTTGTAATTTGACTTATTTTCTTCTGTCTATTTTGTCCGATTCTGGTTTGTTTGTTTTATTATTTTTGGATAATTTTTAGATACTTGTTCATTTTATAACAAGAGGAAATATGTGAATTTCAATGGAAGGCAACACAGAGAGAATCTGGGAGGAGTTGGGAAAGAGGAAACCTTAATTAGAATATATTTTATAAAAAATACCCATTTTCAGTTAAAAATATGTTAAAGATCATTAAAAAGATTATAGAATATAAAATATTCAACATTAAAATTACATGCAATTGTCATGAAATCTTGATCCAACCAAGGGTTAACAAATTCTTATGATAAATTGGATAGTATTCAGTAGGCTTTTGTTAAATGTTAAGTAGACCAACCTCAAAAAAATCTTTGGCAGGTAACTTATGTCCAGGAAGGTGTTCTTAATGAACAGATACATGTAACTTACTTTACAGTTACATGTATCTTTCCATCTGATGTACTGTTTGTGGCTGGTGGAGTAATAGGTCCTCAAGAATGCCTACTTCCTTTTATCCTGGCAATCCATGAATATGTTGCCTTCTTGGGCAAAGTATTTAGAAGATGATTAAAATCTTGAGCTGAAGGATTCTCCCAAATTATCTGGGTGGATCCAATGTAATCACAAGAGTTACTGCCCAAGGTAGACAGCAGATTATGTCAAAAGGGGGGACATTTAATACAACAACCAGAAGTTCTTGAGCATTTTTGAGGAAGGATGTGACCTAAGAGATTGAAGTGACAACTAGCAAATAGAAACATTAGTCTCAAGAGCCTCAAGAAAGAGTACAATCTGTCAACATCTTCATAACTTTAAGAAAATAAATCTGAAATGTTTTAACTCCTGAATTATCATAATTTAATGAAATAATAACAGAAAACTTATACAAAGTATAATAGTAAAAGTTCAAAAACAAACCAATTACAAAAGTTAAAGTACTAATGCATCAAAAATATGACCCTTATAAGTATTAAACATACACTATGGAACATTTGATGACAGAAGGTCCCTGTAGATATTCTTTATATTAATAAATGAAGTGGCACCCGCTCATTTTAGTAAGGAAATTGCAAACATCATCATTTCACATCGAGTAAGCACTTTTTATGCTCCAGAAGCTTTTAAACAAATATTCATGGATCATCTCAGTTATCGCTTCTTTAAGGAAGATAATATTATTGTCACTTTTCCGATAAAGATAAAGTCCACAGTAAAGGAAAATACTTGCCCATGACCACTCAATAAGAGATTGATAGCTGAGCTATTGAATGCCTGAGCCTGTACTCCATCCTCTGTGTGTAAAAGCAACCCTAGAGTAACCAAATCAATGTTATAGCCACTATGACGCTGTGTTGTGGGAAAGATTTATTATCTTCTTTTCTTTATCTGAACAGTAAACTGGACTACATTTGAAGCACACAGAAGATAAATTTTGAAAAGAACATGAGAGAAAAATTTTAAACTGTGTTGAGATGACCTTTAGAAAAGTGCTGGCTGGTGTCATTTAATTTTAGAAAGAAAAGTATGCATCTTCCTTCAGACTAAATTGCTGAGGATTTTAGACAAATATATAATTGTGTAGAAAATGAAATCATACTCTGACTTGCTTGATTGCATTCCGTTCAAAATTCTGCAAATCTAACAGATGCCTATTAAAATATCAGTACACTCACTTAGAAATTACAAACAAAGGAATTACAAAATAAGGAATAAGAAATTGATCTAAAACTTAACCTTGTGGAGTGGGGATGTCAAAATGTCATCTATGACTCACACGAGTACTAGATAAGGTAAATATAGACATAAATAAAATAAATAAAAGATATCAGAATATTAAATGTTCTAAATCAAGTCCGCATTCAAAAATAGGAGGTAACTACTAAACTAGCCAACATTATGTCAGTAGTGAAGGGTTGTATATTTTGAAGTTATCAGATGCTCACACACTTAATTATTGCCAGTATTGGGACACCTTGGTATTGATTGTATTTCCTTCCATAACAACAGATTTATGGAGAAATGGTTATAACCACAGAAAGAAAGAAGGCATGTTTTGCAATGGTAAACAGTAATCATTTGGGTTGATATTGATGTCAGCTCCTCATGTTTTGTGCTACAATACAGAGCTGGGTAAGGAGTTGCATAAATGATCCAGGTCAGAACAGATAGAAACACTGAACCAGTAAATAAGTGGTCCCAGAAGAAATGAAGTCTAAGAATGTCCCTGTCTTTCAGCTAGTGTGTAGGTCATGCTGACCTTCTCCTTGTCCAGTGATTAATAAACAAAAATAAAAAGCAAACTCAAAACACTCACCAGGTACCTCAGAGGAAATACTCAAAAACTCAGAAAGAGCTAGAACCCTTAGGTTTGTTAACCACTATATTCTCAAATCCATTAAGATTTGTGATGCATTTGTGTGACCCAATACTTACTATATTAGTGAGTAAATATTTTAGAAAATTATTCTTCACCTTTATTGATGTAAAGAAGTCCTTGAGTCTATAAACTGTGAAAATCATAGACTTTTATGCTGAATCAAGAGAAAAGTGAGGGATGGAAGGAAAAAAGGGAGGTAAAAAACAAAATGTAGAGTCAGAAACATAGCCAGAAGGGCTGGGAGATGATCTGAGAGACTGGTGGTCTGATCCTTTCATGAACAATATACCACAGAAGGGCTTCTTGGTGACTTCTCGAGAGCTACTACTTCAATTTTCAAGAAATGATCGGAGGTTCCCACAAACTACCTCACTATACAGAAGAGAAAAATGGCTTACCAGAAAGCCACTGTGATTCTCATGTGAGGCCACACAGTCAGCTGCAAATACCCACGAAGGTTGCAGTTTGCATCCAACCTTCTAAACTACTCTAAAGCCTTTCTCACCAAAACTGTGTTGGGGAGGAAGGATTGCAAAGACATCCTAAGACTTAAGTCACTCTCATTTCTGACTTGGCACAAGCTATCCCTCCACTCGGTCTTTGTTGATGCTATACCTCAACAATAAACGTTTCTGCTAGCCATCTGCCTCCTGAATCATATGTGAACCACAAATTTTAATTTTTATGTCTATGCACTTCAAAAAGGGTACGTATTGGTCATGGAACTAGAAAATGCATCATTAGAAGGAAAAAAATGAGGCCTGAGTAAGGAGCAAATGAAAGAGAGACTGGAAAGTGGTCTAAAGGTGGAAGGGTCCACAGAAATAGAGGGGTTGTCAATGAAGCAATGTACAAATACAAGTAACAAGGTGATAATAAATCCATTACTTTGTATGGTTATTTAAAATTTCAAGGGGCATTCTTTTGAAATTATTTCATTACATTTAATGTGGGTGAACATGGAGGAACACAGGGATATGTGCCGTTTTGTGCATGTAGATATCAGAGGACAAGGTGTATGAACTGATTCTCTTCTTCCATCAAGCACTCCAGGGATCTTATTCAAGTCACCAGGCTTGGGCGTAAATCCTTTGCCCACTCAACCTTCTTAACAGCCCACAAAAGCACTCTTAAAAATTTATACTTTTTCCTGCTAGGGGTGGGGCTTTGTGTCTCTGTCACCTTCTGTAGGCTGAGATTCTGTCTGGTTTGAAGTTGTGTCTTTTGCATGTCATCACAACCTGTGTGTACCTTCTCTGTTGTGTCTGGTTGATGCTGTTTTCTTGGAGTCACCCACCATCTCAGGTTCTTAAGGCTTTCTCCCTCCTCTTCCCCATAGATTACTAAGCCTTGGAGGTGGGGGAGGGGATAAAGACATCCCAGTTAGGGACAAGTGTCCCTACATCTCTCTGTGTCTATATACTGTTCAGTCATGGGTTTCTGTGTTAATTCCCATCTACTGCAAGAAGCAACTTCTGTGATGAGAGCTGAGTGATTAACTATGTTTAAAAAGTTTCTCCAATGAACTGTCCCTAGGTATATCAACAACTCATTGCCTAGGATCAGTGAGCCAAGGCAAAATGAACCTTTCGTGTGTGTGTGTGTGTGTGTGTGTGTGTGTGTGTGTGTGTGTGTGTGTGTGTGTTTAAGGACAGAGAACACTTTCAGGAATCAGTTCTTTCCCTGAACTCCACTGTATGAATCCTGGGGATCTATCTCAGGCCTTTGGGTCTCTTAGCAAGCACTTTTACCCACTGCTGTGTTTTTCAAAAGATGGCTTTTAAAAGAATATCCTGAACAAACTTTCTCTATGAAATCCCCTGTGCTATTTTAGTCACCAGATATTCAAAAAACAACCACAATGCAGTCTCTAGACGCAGGAGAACAATCTCCCTCTTCTCAAAAAGATTTTTGTCTAAGTACAAGACAAAAACAAGAAACGTTCCCCGGAGTTTATGTGTCTGCTCTATTTACCTTTCCTAAAGTCAAATTTTATATTGTTTTTCAAATGAAGTTTAAACTGGGAACATATAATGGTGGTTAGAAACAGGAAGACTAAAGCAGAACCTTTAGGCTCATGAAAACAGGCCAAAAAACAGATCTCTGACCATCAGGTCTTGTGACTTAAACTCCTCCTCTTGTCCCCCTGCTCCTTGTAAATTAACTTGACTGCGAAAACAGTGAGAGAAGGTCAATCAGCTCACCAGGATTAAACAAAGGGAGAGTTAGGACACTGAGAGGCTTCCCTGAAAATAGTCTAACCACAAGTACAATAAGGCAGAGCACTTGTACTAATGCCTACACCACATTGATGTTAATTCCAGGAGCTATTTAAAATTATTATTTTCTAAATTAAAAAAAAAGAATATTGGTGGGCGGCAATAAAATAAAATATACTTTCTATTACTGGTCAAATATTTTTTTATCAAGTTTTTTTTAATTTATTTTACATAACTACTATCGTTTCCCCTCCCTCCTCTCCTTCTGTTCCTTTCCCCAACCTCCTGTGTAACACCCCCTCCCCAATCAACTCCTCCTTTGTCTCCATTCAGAATGGATAAGGCCACCTATGGGCGTCAACAAAGCATGGCATTTCAAGTTGAGGCAGGACCAAGCTCCTCCTCTTGCACCAAGGCTGGGCAAGGAATCACAGCATGAGGGATAGTTTTCAAAGAGCAATCACAGGCCAATTGAAGCTCCTGGGGCAAAAAATATACAGTTGCATGATAATGGTCAAAATTTCATCAAATCAGGTGACTTTATGAGATGATGTATGTCACATTTTAAAGAATACATGATATGGTATTTGAAATGTTCTGCTAGCCTAGTTCTCTGCTTTCAAGCTAAACCAAAGAAAAGATACTGACAACTTTGTCTTTTCACTAACATCTGTTCTGCCTGTTTTGTTGACTGCATCACATGCTCAGCAGGTAATATCAGATCAGACACTATAACTTGTGAGGTTTATTAAGTGTGTTTGCACGCAGCATAGGCATTACAGATTGTCTGAAGGGATCTAAGAGGGTTGCCCTGCTAAATCCCCAGGGAGCACATCTTCAGAGGTCATCAAAATAGTCTAACCCTGGAAGACTGATGAATTATCGAAAGCGGTAATTATGTTTTGAATCTGTGGTGTGTGTGTGTGTGTGTGTGTGTGTGTGTGTGTGTGTGTGTGTGTGTGTGTGTTCATGTGAAAGCTTGTGTAAATATACATACCACAATGTATGTAGAGCTCAGAGAACTTACTCTGATATTGGTTCTCACTTTGCATCCTGGTTGTAAGGGACTCTTCATGACTCAGGATAGCTGGGCAGCAAGTTCCTGAGTGTATCCTGTGTCCACTTTTGGACTATAGAAGCTGGGGGCTCAAAGGTGCCTGACTCTGCCTTTTGTGTGATGTCTAGGGATTTGAACTCACTCAGACATTCAGGGCAAGCACTTTTCCAACTAACCCATTTACTCCAGCTTCATTTAGTAATTTTTGGTTATTAATAGTTTGTGTTTGGATTTTTAGGAAGTCTACATTAGAATAGAGCTACTTGACTGTTCACTGTGCAAGTGCAAGTGAGGATCACTTGATTGCCAGAGACCTTGCCCTAAAAATGGGGGCTGAAATTCCATCCCCAAATCCCAGTCAAAAAGCTGTTGTGGTGTCTGTTTGTTATCCTCCTAAGGAAGCAGAGACAGGCAGATTCCTAAAATTTAAAAGGAAAAGTGGGGGAGCAACTGAAGACAATACAGTTGTCCTCTGAGACAGACAGACACATATACATGCTTTTTTAAAGTTTGTATTCCCTACAATTATTTGAATTACTTTGTTTTAAATAGGATATAACTTTTCTAGGGTTGCAAATTATTTTTGTAGAGAAAAAGAAGTCACAATGTAGGGAATTGGTGTAGAAAGAAGTATGCCCACACACACTTGTTTCTAAATCATATTTTGTGGCCATGTTGGTATAGAAATGAATAGTGTCTGGTCTGGATTCAATGCCATATACAATGGTTTTATCATATTCATTTTTTCTGATTTTATAAGAAATCAAAATTAGAACAAGGACTTCTTTTGTTGTATGCCTTCCAGTTTAACATCAAGAAAAGGCTGGATAGTTTTTGAATGTTTTGATACATATGTAAAAAGTATTATGATGGAAGCTGACTGCATTACTGGTGCAAATTCCTAAGTCATTATTGTCCAGAAATGTAACCTTCGAAAAAGAGCTCAGTGGAAAAAGATAAGCTATGAGGAAGCTTTCAGGTTCCCTTGCCACATCAGCCTGTGGTGTCGATCAGAAAAAGCATCTATTAGTGAAATTCTTGCCCAAGGCCACTTCTGGCAGTGTCTTCAGCTCTATTTGTTCAGTAAACACCTTTGAGAGAACTTTTTAAGAAATTTGTTGTTTTTATTTGTTGGTGGGTTGTTTGGTTGGTTGGTTCATTGGTTGGTTGGTTTTTCGAGACAGGGTTTCTCTGTATAGATTTGGAGGCTGTTATGGAACTCACTCTATAGACCAGGCTGACCTCCAACTCATAAAGATCTCTCTATCATTGCCTGAGATTAACAGCATGCACCCACTACCACCTGGCCCTCAAGCATTTATTTAAAATTGTGATTTGCAACTATATGGGTATGTTAGCTAAATGCTAAATGCTCTGACCACAAGAAAAACATGTCATGTATCTGCATGGTAAAGTTTAGGTAAGTTCTCCTTAACGTATGGATGTCCTGAATTTGTGAAGGTCAAGTCCAAAGAATCACCTTGAGTAAGTAGGCGCATTAGAACCACCTTGATCTCTCTCAGACATAAGACATACTGTTGCTGTTGCCTGGGTGGATGCTGTCCTTCTAAAACACTAGATGGACTCCTATTTTATGATCATATTTGGTGAGAAATTAATAAATTCTGATCTGGATTCATACTTTGTACAGTGCTTTTATTATATTCATTCTGATTTTTAACAGAAATTATGATTAAAATATGAAACTTTAAAAACATTTCTACTTATAGTTCCATCAATTCGCCTATAAATTTCAAAATTCCATTGTTGCTGGGGTTTTTTTCCTGCTGAGTAGTTAGTACTCCATTCTGTGCAAACACACCACATTTTATCCATCAACCAGCCAACCTAGGGGCATCTAGGTTGCTTCCAAGTTCTGGCTATTACAAATAATGCTGCTATGAACATAGTTGAACAGATGAGTGTGGTAACCCAGTCACAAAAAGGCAAACACAGTATGTACTAACTCATATATGAATTTTAGACATAGAGCAAAGATCACCAGCCTACAATCCACACTGCCAGAAAAGCTAGGAAACAAGGAGAACCCTAAGAGAAACATGCAGGGACCCCAGGAAAAGGGGAAAGCCACAAGATCTCCTGAGAAAATTGGGAGCATGAGGGAGGGGAGAGGGAGTTAGGAGGAAGAGGAGGGGAGAGATGGACATGAGGGAACAGGAAGATTGAGTCAGGGAAAGAATAGAGGAGAACAAGAAAAGAGATACCAAAATAGAGGGAGCCATTATAGGTTTAAAGAGAAATCTGGCACTAGGGAAATAACCAGAGATCTACAAGGATGATCCCAACTAACAATCTAAACAATAGTGGAGAGGCTACCTTAAATGCCCTTCTCTGATAATGATAATGATTGATGACTACTTTATATGCCATCCTAGAGCTTTCATCTAGTAGCTGATGGAAGAGCTGGACACACACCTTTAATCCCAGCACTCAAGAGGCAGAGTCAGGTGGATCTCTGTGAGTTCAAGGCCAGCCTGGTCTAAAGAGCTAACTCCAGGACAACCAAGGCTACAAAAAGAACCCTGTCTTTAAATACCCTAAAATAAATCGGAACACAGTAACACACACATGTGTTCCACCATTTCTTCAGGGTGGTCAGAGGTAGAGAGTGGAGAAAATACAGTGGTGAATGATATCCATACTCACACAGAATAACATGAACACATACACATACACAAACACAAACACATACATGTCAGAGTACATGTATATCTTTACTCACACAGATGAACATGAATACAAACACATACATATCAGAGTATGTGTGTGTCCACACTCACACAGATGAACATGCATACATACACAAACACAAAAACATACATGTCAGAGTACATGTGCATATGTGTCCACACTTATACAAATGAACATGAACACATACACAAACACAAACACATAAATGCCAGAGCACATGTGTGTCTACACTCGCACAGATGAACATGAACACATACACAGACACAAACACATACCATACACACACAAGAAAGATAATTTTTTTAAAAAGTAAATACTCAGTTAAGCTGGTCTCTGTAGAGTGTGGGGTTTTTATATTGATAGCAGGACACTGAACTCCCTTCAGGTGGGACACAGCCAACTAGGACAGCAAAGAAATCCTCTCCATTTCTTCAAAAACACTTTTATTTCAATACATCCATTTTACATTTAAAAGTACTCTATAATATTTAACCTGGGGAAAAAGCCTTTCTGCTTTGTAATTGCTAATCATGGGTTTGAAATCCTTACCTACTTGTAAAATAGAAGTTAGTTTTGTATTTAAAAATTTCTTAATTAATGTGTCTTATATGCATACCTAGGCATACACTCGGCAGTGTCTTCAGTAAAAATGTCACCTATGCAGGAGAACATTTTACTACTTTCTGAGGAATAGGCAAAAAGAGAAGAGATTAATCTTGCTTTTTAGGGTAATTGAACAAGATGCTTTCTCAGGCTTTTTTACCACACTGTAGGTGCTAGTGGACTTCACTGTCTGAGAAATGAGACACTGAGGCTACTCTTTTGCTTATTTTTCAGTGTCCAGTCCCGAGTTAGGTGATGCAAATTCATGTATCACAGCTGACTGCAGTCAGTGTTCTTAGCCCATGTTTTCATTTCAGCTCGCCTATTTTTAGCAAGCACATTCTAGCCTACATCCAGCTGTATCTGCAGTTCAAAGTCCTAGGAACAATTTAGCAGCACTTGTGAGATCAGAATGAGAGAACTGCACTCCCATTAATGTGTAAGTGCTAGGCTCTCATTTCTAAATGTCAGATCTTAGGTACTGCCAAGAGTTCATGCAGTTATTGTGTTTAAAAAGTAGCATTCTAGAAGATGAGAAGGCTAGGGTCATTGTGTGCTGGAGAAGTAACTGGCCTATACAGAGAAGCCCTTTGCTCTGCACTTCATTGCTTAAGTTAGCTGTCCCCACTCTAAGGATTTCAGGTCCCTTGTATGGAGATGAGTTCAAGACAAAAAGGCAACCAGGGTAGCAGCATTGCAGAAGATGCTCTGAAGTCACTCCTACAACACAAATAGAAATGGTAATGACTAGTGTGTATATGTATATGCATGCATGCCCATGTGTGTGGAGGCGAGAGGGCCAATGTTGTGTGTATGTGTGGTGTGTATATGTGTATACATGCCTGCCCATGTGTGTGGAGGCCAGAGCCCAATGTCGAGTGTGCTCCTCCTGTACTGTCCACCTTACATTTTGAGATGAGGCCTCTCACTGAGTGTGGAGCTTTCTGACCACCAAGTCCCAGGAATCCCCCTATTTTTGTTCTTTTTCACCTTTCCCCACCGCAACACTCTAGTTAAAGGTGGGCACCACCATACCTGGCTTTTGACCTGAGTGCTGGGCATCCATGTTCAGGGGATCATGCTTATACAGCAAGTCCTTGACTGGCTGGACCATCCCCACCCCCAAGCCATACTGGATAATTTCTATCAGGAAACTCTCTCAATGCCAAGCTGTACTAACAAGAAGTAAAAGCTACAAACATTGGAAGGGAAGAAAAAAACATGAACTAGATAGAGTGGCAAGAGAGTTGGGGCCTATAAGCTGTGATCACCAACTGCACAGGTGATAAGGTCTACACAGCACAAGGCTGCATGTCTGTGCCAAGAAACACTAGTGTACTGAACAAAGGAGAGAGAGACTTTTTAAATGTCACAGTCTTAATTCAAGACTCTATGGCAGCAGGAGGGGACAACACCATAGAGCAACAAAGACAAAGGAGAATCTTGTGCACTTTTACACTGCATTCTAGTGAGAGATTCAAAATGGCAGGATTTTCATGATTTAGGAAATATTTTTCCTAAGCAATGATGATGCTCTGAGAAGCAAACACAATCTCTCTGAGATGTGGGGTCACCACAGGGCAGACAGTTTACATGCTGAGTTTGTATTTTCTTTCCCCTCTTGAATCCATTAAGCATATGCCCTGAGGTCATTTGTACAGGATATTTTTAAACTGTCAGAACAGAGAAAATGTGGTACCTCTGACTACTTCAGCTTGAAGGAATTACTCCACAGAGTATAGCTTGAGCAAGAAATAAGTATAAAGTAGTTCTTAAACATTCACTTAGAATGTTTAATTACCTTTTCAGAAACTTATTCATAGGAAGATACAATGTCCAGAGATCAGCAAATACTTGAGGAATACTTGAGGGAGAGGGGAAGAGAGAGACAGATAGTAGATTTAAAGAAAGTAAAGACCATGAAGGCACAGAAGCCTTGATAATGTAATCTCCCACAGAAAGGGAACATTACTGAACAGAAAAGTGTGCAAGATACATGGTACAAGCATAAGGACATGAAGATGGCTCAGTGTTGTAGTACAGTGTACAGGACTCTTCCAGGGGACCCAAGTTTGATTCCCAGTACCCAATTCAAGCTGCTCATAACTGCTTCTAACTCGAGCTTCAGGAGCTCCAACATTCTTTTCTGACTCTGTGCCTCTCCAGTCACCAACATGCATGTAGTATACACACATGCAAATAAATTATAATTTAAAAATACACAAGAACGTGAAGAAATAGTAGTCCTCTGACCTCCAAATATGTTTGTCCAAATATGCTTGTCCTGATCAGTTTATCTGAATAGTAGTTTCCATGTCCTAAAGATTATATGATATATTTTTTTTTTATTATTTCAACATTCTATTTCCATCCTTTCCCCCTTTCAACATATGAGCTCAACCACCTTGGCCAGGGCAGGGAGCAAAATTAGTCCCCAGTGAAGATTTGTTCGTTGTTTTCTGAATCACTACATTTGAACTTTCATAAGCATTAAATTTTGAGTAAGAAAAACAAAATAAATAAGACAATAATACTTAGAAATGTATATATATATATGTTAGAAGTTAGCAATGTCTTTTCTTTTAATTAAAGAATAGAATATGTCTAGAACTTTCTTGAATTTTTCAAAGAAATACTGAAATATTCTGCACTTGTAATAAATACTACTCAGGGTACTGATATGCAATGTTGATGGAGAAGGGAATTTCTAGAGCAGGTAATTATCTAGGGCTTCAGATGAGGAGTCAGCTTTGGAAGAAATTGGAGAAGAGACTTCACGGTCAACATAAAGAGTAAATGCAAGGTTACTGAGAGGAAAAGGCCAAATATTGAAGGAGCAGAAGAGAAGTAGTTGGGAGTTGCCCTGGTTGAGTAATGAGACTCTCGTGAGATGTTATAGCACAAAGATATACTTTATGTCTCTGGCTGTGGTAAAGGGTTGGCTGTTATTTCAAATATAATAGGGAGTCACAGACTGTTTCATTGGGAGATAAGTCATCATTCCAGTCAATATCAGCTCAATGAAAAACAGCTATGCTTCAGGAACAAGTGCAGAACATTATTGGCACAACTTGAGGAAGATGCTTAAGAAGTCTAAATAATCATAGAAGGATTCCTAAACTGAGATAGTTTGTGAAGGATCAATAGGCATCAACAATCTGCAGATAAATGTAGAACATCATAAGAACTGAAAAAACAAACAAACAAACATGAGACTACACATAGCACAGAATGAGCAACACAAAGGCTGTGAAGGACAGTAAAGAGTCTACAGAATGGGGGAGTGAGAAAGAGGCCAGATCAGAAAACCTACTTAGCTTTAATGAGAAGTCATGACTTTGTCTTTAGGGAAATAGAGTATCATTAAAGAAAACCAGTTAGGGGGCTACTAATATGATTTTGTTATGAATAATGCATTTGAAGTGAGCTGGAAAAGGTTGAAAAGAGATATTTAACAGGAAAATAACAGGCCTTGATCATTTAGATATGAAAACAAAGACAAACCTTGGTATTTTGTTAAAGATAAAGGAGTGAACCAATAAACAACACTTTCCTTTGAAAGGCCACTAAAGCAAAACTACTAGAAGTTTTGTGAGGCTGGAGGAATGGCTCAGCAAGTGAAATGCTCATTGCACAAGTGTGAGAACCTGAGTTTGGGTACCCAGTATCCTTGAAAATCCAGGCATGATGGAAAAAACACCTGGAATCCTAGCACTAGGGAAGTGGGAACAAACTTATCCAAGGCCCTGAGGTTCAGTGACCCACGAGTGTAGCCAAATTAGTGAACATCAGGTTTAGTGAGTGACCCTGCATCCAAAAAATATGACGGAGGACAGTGGAAGATACCCAAAACCAAGTCCGGGTCTCCACATAAACGTGTGCGTGTGTGGGCATTCAGATCCTTACACAGGTACACATGCGTACACACACACACACACACACACACACACACACACACACACACACACACCAGAGGGAGATAAGGGATGGAGTAAGAAATTTCTAAGGACATAAACTACTTTAAGAAAAAAATGCTTACATTTCCAGTATAGTAAAAATCAACTTGTTTGAAAAGCAGATAGAGTTGTGGGACTTGGAGAAGCAGAGTCAAGAATGATGCCTAAGAAGAAGCCAGAAGCTGAGAAATCATAAGAACACCCTCAAAGGTGATTTGGTGACCCTCAAAGGACAAAGAGTAGGCCAAAAGTTCAAGACTAACAGAAGCAACTTCTGTTGGAGAGCATGCCAAATTGGATGGAGAAAAGCTCATGAGGCGTCAACCCTACACAAAGAACTATGGGTGACTGAGGAGAGCTGAGACTGGGAGAGATGACATTCCACAGGCGACAATACACCCACATTAATTGACTGTCCCATGTCAAATGATGAACCCTGGAAATATACATACAGGAACATTATACAGACTGAACAGGTTATATTTAGAAATACATGTACATAGACTTATATATGCATGCAATAACACTTAGTAAAAAAGAAAACATGAGGCCATGTATTTGAAAGAGAGCAGGGGGTGGGGTTATATGGGATGGTTTGGAGAGAGGAAAGGTACTGAATAAATATTGTAATAAATTATAAACTCTGGCCTTTTTAAAATTAAAAATGCAAAAAACAACCCTCAACAAAAAAGAAACAAACTCTTAAATGATTTTACATTTGATCATTCTAAAAAGGGATCCAAGAAATAGCTATATCATAGTAAGAAACACTTTCTTAAGCATATGAATTTGCAAATAATTGTAAACATAAAGTGACATCCAAAACATGCCATCTATTTATTCACATGTTCAAGAGATCTGTGTTAGACCAGTATGTCACAGACACTGGATCTGACTTTGCAATAAACTTCATTCAAATCCAAGTTTTTCTCTGCATTGCCTGTGTGACTCTCAATAGGACTCATCACCTTTGCCAGCTTCTTTGTCCTTTTGTAAGATAGAGAGCTACACCAATGAACACCACAGGTGACTGTCAATAAGATCAAATTAGTGTCTTAAACTTCTCTTCTATAATAAGCACATTGTCAATATTTGTTTCTACTTTTGTTACAATAGCCTCTACAGTTATACCAAGTCCTGAAATTAAAATCAGGCTAAAGCATAAGAACAGACTAGATGGAGTCAGGAGGAAAACTTAAAATTGCCTGAAGTGATCACAGAGACTGGTAAACACCAGGAATCTGTGAGTTGTTCATTAACAGTTTGTCTTTTAATTCTGTCTTCAGATTAAAGCAAGAATGGATGAATGAAAGCTTTTACTTGGTACCATCATAATTACTGTGGAATTGAATTTCCATCAACAAATTTCCAGAGAAGAAGCTAACATGATACAAAAATCCAGACACATATATTACAGTCACAACCACTAACACTCTGTGATTCAGGAAGTACCAGGAACTATGAAAACAGTGAGTGGCAGAGCAGGAACCAGACTCAAGTTTGTCTGTCTTCACAGCCCATACACCATTATCTTCTCTGTCTTGATGTTAGTGTATTGTATTGTATTAATATTTATATTATTTTCAGCACTAAGTGCATAAGATGCATTTTTGTCCTTTATTTAATAGTTGTATTTACCTAACAGTTACTTTTAAAAATGATTCTTAGAGAGTTTAAAACACACGTAATTTTACTCATTTTTCACCCTATTCTTCTCTTCCTTCCTCTCTCTCATCACCTAAATTATTCTTCCAAGAAAAGTTACCCATTTTTACTGAATTTTTCCTGAAATTTTGTAGATATAATATTTATCTTTATTTTACAGAAGAAGGATCTTAGAAATAAAGGGGTAACTGGGCTAGATTTATTTAAAAACATCTTTAGCAAACTTGAAATTTGAATCCAAATAACCTGATCTAGGAATTAATACCCTTCTTTATATTTTTGTTTATTGATATTATTATAATGTCTGCCCTCCTCTTTCCTCCTTCTAAGCCCTCCCATATACTACACCTTTCAAATTCATGGCCTCATAGTTTCACCAGCATTAATATATGAAACATGACTTTGTTTGCAAAAAAACAAAAAGCAAAAAATGGTGCTCTCTCTCTCTCCGTTTTTTTTGATGAGGGAAATGGAGTATAGCCATTAAGCAACCATGCATAGAACACAGCAAAAGAACTAGGTGTGGTAATCCTTTATAATCTGTGTAGGGATATATTTCAATCCCCACAAGGAATGCTTGAAGACATGGATAGTACCAAACTCTACACAAACTACATTATACCTCCATGAGAATTCCTACAAAACAGTTGGATTCATTAATTAAATTGTGCATAATAAAAAGAGTAACAGTAAGTAATAATATAATAGAATGACTACTATATTAATTAAGCCATGGGTAACAAGAGAAGACTGCTAAATATTACACAACAATAGAGCAATAAAGACTGCTACTGTGTGCTTAGGGATGGTTATTATACACAACACACACATTCTTTGGATGATTCCCATCCTAGATTAACAGAATGAGGCTGCTTCCCAGATTATTGTGCTTCTCAGAACAATGCACAATGTGAATTTAATTCTTAACTCTAGGATTTTATATTTCACAGTTCTGGTTCACATTTAACAGCATAGAAATCATAGAATCATAAAATAAGCACAAGAGGTGAATTGTATAAGCCAACAGAGAATCCACGGTATATCATAAGAATGACTTGCAGTGACTTTCAAGACAATGTTGAATGGAATCTCATGCATCAGTTGTTTTGTCATAAGTCTTGAAACTACCATATTATACTAAGAAACGAAGTGGTCTGGTGTGGATAGACTCAACACCACCAATTATTTGAGACTAGAAAGTTTATCTTTCAGTTGCTATTTGCATACTAAAGAATCAATTTACAATTCACCAGATCAATCTCCTTAATGGATAGATTTAAAAACAAAAACATGAGTTATTACCAATTATTTTTCCAATAGCCTTTTCTTCTGTGCAGTGTCCTTTGATTTATGACCCTCTGCTGACTGTTATTTCTTCCATTGTAGCACCAAGCATCCCTGTGGGGTTTGAAGAAATTAGTTAGTATAGTTAAATTCTAAAAATACTCCTGGCAAATGCTTATTGTTTGTATGATATGAGTTAATATGAGAACACTAGTAGCCCATTTAAGAGCAAAGAATCCATTTGTTTTAATGGAACACCCACTCTAATGGAGCATATTGTACTCAAAGAAAAACTCATTTTCAGGAATGTGCTGAACCAGGTACATGAGTTACCAGAAATGAAGTCAAGTTTAGCATATTCTAGGAATATAAATCATGTGAGCCATGGATGTTGTGTTGCACATTCAACTTAGAAGGCACTGTTTGCCTTCTAAACTATGATGATAAGAAAAAAAAAAAAGCCAAAAGTACAGTCCTATTTGCAAAATAGGTTACAGCAAATGCCTTGTGCCTTTATGTTTGTGATCCCCAAAGGTAATGTTCGTAGGAATACCTCAAGGATGTAGCAAGAAAGGACAAGAAGAGATATTCCATTTTGTTTTACTATTTTAATCTGTAGCTTTTAATGTAGAAAATTAAAACAGCAAATATTGTAAACAAGATGGGGGTAATTTAAATCATTAATAATAATATAAAACATGCATGCGGCCATGTTTACACACTATCCTTTGGGTCTTTCTCTCTTTGCCCCTAGAATTTCTCATGTGTTTCGCAAGGAACACTTCTCTCTCATGAATTATCAAATGAGAATTTTATGGATTCATACTGTGCATAAGGAATAGAGAAACTATATGAAGCTGCTAGCTTGCCTTTCTTTCTAGATTAAGCCCACAAATCCTAACCAAGATGCTACAGTTTAAATTCCACTCCTGACCTTCTCACATCTTTACTATTCACTCTAGGAGATTAATGGATACAACCAGCAAAAATGGATCCATGGTAGCTGGAAGGGGGAGGTTCTTGCTGGTTCCTGGTTCCTGTTTATTTAGAAATATGACTATTGAAAGTTTAATATGAAAATCTACACGAGGAGGAATGGATATGGCTCAGTTGGGACAGTACTTGCCTAGCATTCACGAAAATCTGAGTTCAATTTCTAGTGCTACATAACAAACATGTAGAGTAGTACATGCTTGCAATCCCTAAACCTGTGAGGCAAAGCATGGAAGATCAGACAGAAATCAAGGTCAGCCTCAGAGATACAGATAGTTTGAGAACAGAAAGAAGTACATGAGATAGTGTCTCAAATAAAAATAAAAATTTTTAATTAACACAGTGGGATCTGAATATTCACTGGTTGTCTTATTCTTGATTCTGTGAAGGCAGAGTGACGGGATGCCCAGGAAAAGGACAGCACCACTCCATATATACAGGGCTGGCCTGTATGATATTAAAGCAATAAGCAGCTACCAAAATCATGTGTCATCAGAAGCAGTTTAGATACTGAACTGGATTTGAAATCCAGTTTGGCATCCAGCTATAACCTGGCCTAAGTCATTTAGCTTCAATGAGCCAAGATGTTTTCTCTGAAAAGAAAGTGTTGCAAAATATACCTATCCCATTGAATGCTGATGAAGATCACAAGACATTCACTCAATTACATGGCTCTTGAACAAAAAAGAAAAGTTTAAGTCACTTAATTGGGAATAATTGACCCGAGAACCTCAAGCATTGCCAAGGCCATTTTATGCTTTGCCAACTATCTGGCCCACTACAGATGGATTACATGCATTCAACATGGCAATGAGAATGCTTTCAAGGTGATCATCTCCTAGCAGAAAGGTAGGTCTCACTTGCCAAGAACCTGCAAACCAGGCTTCACAACCTGGAGGTAGGATTTTTGAATGTGCTAAGCTACAGCACAAGTATACCTTCAGGCAAGAGGAAGGGTTCTGTATTCTTGTCAGTCTATGAAGACTTTCACCACTTGATCTTTTATGTATCATATCTTTACTTTCAAATGATATGATAGAATACATAAATGGCCCCCAAACTTCTAACGGAAAATTGCTACAACTGATTAATAATTACAACAAAGTAGCTGGATGCAATTTCGAAAAATCCACATCCCTCCCATATAAAATACAGACAAATTGAGAAAGAAATGAGGTAAACAATGCCTTTTACAATAGGCCCAAATAATATAAAATATCTTGAGAAAACTCTAACCAAGCAAGTAAAAGTCTTATATGACTTTGAAGAAAGAAATTGAAGAAGGTATCAGAAAAAGGAAAGATCTCAGAAGGTGGGATTTAAATGAGTTCACCAGACCCAAGATAAATGATAAGTAGGTATTTGTTAGGGAAGCACTTACACAGATAAGAGTAAATAACTGCTGCAGTCTTCCTGCTCCAGAAGATGCAGTCTCTGCCCTTCCAATGCTCTCTGCAACCTAAGTGAGAATGAGCCAGACCCTCCGCTACCTGATAATGGACCATGTCTGCACCTGAAACCATGCCCAAAGGGCATGGCCACCACTACAAATTCACTGGCAAGGCAACATGCCACTACACATCTCCTATGCTCATGGGCCAATAGAATTAACATAGTAAAAATTGCCATCCTACCAAAAGCAATATACAGATTCAATAAAATCCCTATCAAATATCCCAAGACAATTCTTTACAGACTTTGAAAGACCAATCCTCAACTTCATATGGAAAAATTAAAAAGCCACAGGATAGCTAAAAAATCCTGCATAACAAAAGAATTGCTGGAAATATCAATATCCCTAACTTGAAGTTGTACTACAGAGATATAGTAAAAAAAAAAAAAAAAAAAAAACTGCATTGTATTGGCACAAAAAAAAAAAAAAAACATTGATCAATGGAATCAAACTGTGTCAGCTTTATGTTTTCCAACCATACATCTACAATGTTTTACTGTGACCTAAAATGACAGTAATCCTATTTTAGAGTCAAACTTATGTCACCTAAGTATGAAGTTGACAATTTATTTAAGTTGTATATTACAGAAGGTGACAACTCAGGCTTCTATCTAAACATACATGACTTGCAGAAAAAAATGCATAAACACAGTACAATATAATTAAATATTGCCATAGTTACTTTTCTATTCGCTGTGATAAAATACTCTGACAAACACAACTCACAACTTAAAGAAGGAATGGCTTATTTTGGCATAGAGTTTGAGGTATAATCAATTCATCTTGTCTGGGAAGTCACACTGCCAGGAGCTTGAGCCAACTGGTTACATTTCATCTGCAATCAAGAAGCAGAGAGTGATGCACACTGTGCTCAGGTCACTTTTGTCCTGTGTATTTAGTCCAGGATACAAGCCCGGGGGATGATACTACCCACAAAGGGGAAATCCTGTAAATTAGCCCAATCAAGGTAATTCCCCACAGGCATACCCAGGAACCCATCTCCCAGGTAATTTCTAGAATTCATCAAGTTAACAATTGAGTTCAGCTATCACAACTCTACCCTTTGTCAACTTCACACCCAAATGTATCACTCTTAATATATGCCCCTTGTCTTTAATGTTTTGTGTTTATTTCATAATGCAAAGATATAATTCAGTTTCAAAATGACTGTGGTAGTTTAAGAAGCCAAAGTCTCTTCTGAGACTCAAGATAATCTCCTGTAAAATAAAAAAAAAAATAGTTACATATTCCCAACATGCAACAGCAGAAAGTAAACCTTTCCGTTCCATTATGGAAGAAAATGCACAACACAGTATAATAGGAGGAACCCGAAAGGACAAAGACCACCTCCTGCAGCTCATGTGGGATGGGGACTCTTTCTGCAAGCATCTGGGCTCCAATGGGCTTGGGTAGCCCCATTCATCCAGCTCTACTGCCAAAGTGCACATTCTCTCCTTCTCCCCATCCTCCTTCTCTGCAGTTTTCTTGGTGGACATCCAAGGTCCTGGAATTTCCAATTTCTTGCTATTTCCATTACAACTTAGGCTTCATCTTCACAGATTGAAATAATAGCCTTTCCAGGACTTCTTTTAGGAATTTTTATCTGACACAGGTTACCTGCCATCAACACCTCTCTATAAATAGAACTCTGTGACCCTGTCTATCTTGCATCTTTCATGCCCATAAAGTCAGTATCAAATGGATGGCACTGCCAAGTTCTACTAATGTCTAGAGGTGTAGCTTGTCACTCTTGACCATAATTAGCTCTGTTTGCTGACTCTGCAGAAACATTTCCCAGGGCAGTTAGTTGTATGTGAGAAGCAGAGAACCTATTCTATTTAGGGTTTCTTCCATCCAAAAAATTAGAACTTCACAAGATGAATATTAGAGCTTTGTCTAAGTGGTGCTGATTTCTTTAACACTTATAACTGCTTTCTCTACCTTGAATGTTCCTATCTTGAACTTTCTTGTGCCAAGAAAAATTAGTTCATTATCAAGTTCAATTTCAGTCGTATGGTCAGGACATTAACAGAATAAAAGCAAATTATTAGCCACAATATCACATAAATGATCTATTTTATTTTTATAGAATCTTTGATATCCTCTGTAGTACCATGAGGCAAGCCTTTTCTCCCTGCATCTCTCTCAGCATTACTATTTTCTAAGCTCCTACAAGATTAGCCCATTAACTCTGCTTACCATATTCAAAGAAGTACAAATCAAAATTCTGAAAACACTGGTGATCTCTTTCTCAATTTTCCTCAGAGTGGTCTGTGGAGTGAGGCAGGGGTGAGCAAAAGGCATGAATCCAGACAAAGAGGAGCAATAAAGGTTTCTAAGGGTGTTCTTTCTTGTCTCTATCCCTCCATCTTCACTAACCAAATGGTTAATCATCTTCTTTGTTCCACCAACGAAACTCTTAAACCTGTTTTCAACAGCCTGTCTATCATTCAAAATCTAACCTTCTATTTTATTTGATCTTATTTATTTTCTTTACTAACATTTCCTTTGGTGAGAAATATACCCCACTGTATTTTCTTCACTAAACAATACTATATATCAAACCAAATACCATGAAAAATATTTGACAGTTTATATTTTTAACAAAGATCATTGAAAGGGGTAGCTAAGAATATTTTATAACAAACATAGGAACAAATTTCAAGCCACATTCATTTTATGAAAACAAAATGTCAATACAAAATGTTTCCTGTTCATTGACTTATTTTGACATTATGCCATTGGAATATAACAATGGACATATGTCAAACACTCATTATAATAATCACATTGAGTTTGAGTGTTATAGAGTAAGTTTGCAATCCCAGCACTTGGAAGAGTGAGGAGGAAGGTTATGAGTACAAGAATGCCTGGTCTGTATAGAAGGACATAACCCTGCCTCTTAAAATTTTTAACACATCCCCATGTAACCATACTGAGGAGTGGGGCCTTAAGACATATGGACCAATGTTCAAAACCTAACCTCTGTCAAAACTATAGCATTCTATCATCATCCTTAAAGAGTTCAAGGTCTATCTCAGCTTACAAGTATCATTCATTTTATTCCTAAGAGATCTACAGACAACTCTAGCATCACTCAAACATACAAATTTAAAGTTTCATCTGATTCATGTCAAATTATTTTAGGTGTGAATCTATAAAAACTCAGTTTCAAATAACAATGTATATGTTTCCAAGACACAGTGGTGTTAAAAGAACATAATAAATATTCCTATTCCAAAACCAAGACTAGAGAAAGGGAAAGGAGTGATGGGACCATCAGAGGAAGACCTGAAGGTCCAAATCCAGCATTCTGGGTATGCTCTGGTGGGTTTTGTGTAATCTTTACACAAAGACATCGTTACAGATGTCTTCTCCAAGGCAGCACATGATGGCAGCAACTTGTCACAGCTTTCTGCTGCTAAGTGGGTTATTCATTTTTGCTCTACATTTCTGAGTTCTCCATCCAACAACTGCACTAGACCTGCCATGAGTCTACAGTGACTCCAAAGCTTCAGCACTCTTTCCCTTGACATGTCTGGCCTATCTTACAAATCTCAGTGAAATGCCATGACTCCACAATTCTGCCTTCTCCACATTAGCAAAAATATCACCATGTAGATTATATTCAGGTCTATCACTGGCACATGTTGCATGTGAACCCACTTAAAGCATAGTTTCAGAAATTCAAATACTTACTTTACCAGCAACTAAATAATATACCTTCCCTTTTATTCATACCCATTTCCCTAGCAAATTGTAGATCATCCACATTCACCTTAGCCAATGCTTTCCCAGAATTTCTTCCCACATCTTTCTTTTTCTTGACGAGGCAGTGAATCAGCCAAATATTTCTGCTTATTTATGCTTCTGAAATTCATGGTAAAACCAAGCAAATGAAGCCAATAATATTCATGCCATGTTTTGATTTATCTGACATTTCAAAATATCTTCTTATACACAAATTAGTGTCACACTCTTAAATTCATCTTTCAACAAAGTCTTGGAGTAAGGGCACAATTGATCCAGATTCTATGTTTTGCTGAAATAATGGGAGCCTTTAATCCAGTTTGTGACAAACTATTAACACCATCTATCAAAGAAATGCAATTGTAACAAAGTCATAGTGACTTTTCCACATATTAAAAACTCACCTGGAATTATTCATAGAACTTAATGCCATTAAGGAATAAGACTAAAGCACAGATGAAAATCTGTGACCTTCAGTAAGTAGAGGCTGTCTCTAGATGAGATACAACTAGTGCAAGTCACAAAATAAGATGCTGATAAATTATACTTAATACAATTTAAAACTTTTGTAGTTAAGTGTTCTTTGGGTAATAACTCAGAAAAAAATTGTACAAAAACATGTTGGCATTCATAAACTCAAATACACAGGCAAAAGTCTCAATAAAATGTCCTAAATATTTTTAAATCCACTTTAAAAGGTATCTGTATTAATTATAAGCATATAATATATATTTCAAAGCATTAATCTGCAAATGTAAAATCATAATGCCATACAACTTCAAGTAACTTTATTATCATTCTCACCTCTTTCTCAAAACAATTCACCAATTACATATCAAATAAGGCAAAACACTGTATAACTGAACACTAAAAGTCCACAATGTTTAAAATCTTCCCGTAAGGATTTATTTTCTATTTCCTGACTTTGTAAATTTTACTACTCACAACTCTAAATGTATATTCTAAACTTGTACATTTCAAATGGGAATGCCTTGAACAAGGCTGGAGAGATGGCTCAGTGACTGAGAATGATTATTACTATTGTAGAGGACCCTAGTTTAGTTTAAAACATCCATGCCAGGTAGTTCACAACCATCCTGACTGAAGTTCCAGGAGAGCTGATTCCTTCTGGCTCCTGTGGGTACTTTTACTATATGAATATACCTGAACACAGATACACATAAACACACGGGGGGTGGGGGGAGAAGAGAGAAAGAGGGTTCAACACACATTAAAATGAAAAATAAATAAATGAATCTCAAATGGACTCCCAACGTAAAGGAAAAAGAGGACCAAAGGACTAAACATGGTAGGTATGAGCACACAAATAATAATGATAAATAAACAGTAAAGGTTTACGATACTGGAGGAAAAAAGCCATTGAGCAAAATCTGTGTGGCTGCAATTAAAATGAAAGAAAGGCTGGTGCCTGCAACCAAAGAGAAAGTTTCCAATATAATGCTGGATTGATACAATTACATTACTCCAGACCTACAGAGGGCATTCTCAATAAACGAACTTCCTTATTGGCTTGGTAAGAACCAGATGACTGCCTGTTGCAAACCCTGTCATGTGTTAGACAGGAATTGGGTCTTATTCCCTCCATCTCTGACACTGTATGAGGACACTCTTCCAAAATGTATGCACTTTATATCTTTTTCATCACTAGAAAAGTTTTCTGGGTAATTTTAGGGTAAATTTATGTTCCTGAGATCCAGTATAATATTTCATTTAGCATTTAAGTCTTCAGCATGCTGTTTAGGGACTACTCCATAAATTAATGAGGATGTACGTATGGATGTATGTATGCATGCATGTATATATGAGTTCTGCACAATATTTTCTCATCTATAGTTTTGAAATGTTATTTCTTCTGTATTATTAATGTATAACTAAAAAAAGCTATTTGTAAGTAATTATGCCTGATTATTCTTTGTCATATCCATAAATTATTTATTGGGCTCTACTTGTGCAGCGGATCTAAACTGTTCAGGGAAGCAGCAGGTAACAGCATTAGGATTTTTTTAAAACAATAATTAATTTTCAGAATGCCATGGCCAGTTGGCAGTAGTTAACATGCCCCCCCATTGAGGACAGTCACAACTGAGATGCCATGGAGAAGGTTGCCTTGTATTGCCTATAAATGGATTCTCCAAAAACCTAATTTGAAATTACTGCCTTTAATTATACTGATGATATAAATAACTTTGATAAAATTAATGCAGCTGGCCTTCTGTTTATTTTTTCCATTTAAATGCACTGTACAGTGTAATCTTCTGAAGTAAACATCCATTATAACAAATGCTTCATTTCAAAGAACATATTATTCCACTCATCTAGCCAATTGTTGTTTCTCCCTCCCTATCCCCATTTCAATCTTGCACCTATTAAAGGGATGAACAAATTACCCAAGTTCTTGTGACATACCAACTAGCAAATTAAAACAATACATTGCTATTGAATGAGACCATGCATTTAAAATATTTTTAATTCACTTTTATCCTCAATTACCACATTTTCCTTTTCAACAGACCCTGCCAGTTTCAAAATCGTTAAAATGCATGCTCTTCTCTGCTTGCTATAATTATGTCATTTTCTAAATAGAAATGTGTATGTATGACAAAGGACACAGATGATGGGCATTTATTTCATACACTTCTTTATTCCAGTTTCCAATTCTCAAGATCCAAATAAAATTTTTACTCCCGTTCATTTACTCTGTTAACAGATAGGATTGCTCTCTCTACAAGGCAGAGCTGTATTTCTTCATTGTTCATTGTGAATTGTCATCTCTATTACTCCTGCAAACAGGATGGGATTTACTAAGAACAATTCAACTCAGTTCAACTATCACCAAGCTCAGTTCAACAGAATTCAACAATTACAAAGACCAAATCAACTCCAGGGCTTTCCATTGGCTGCCTGCTCAGTGCAGAACACCATGAGGGCATCATTTCCACAAGGAGTAGACATGGCCACTTCACTTTTGTCTGCAGTGAAAAGAAAGAAAGAAAAAAAATATTAGCTGAAGAAGCTTGTGGCAACTTTGTAATTGCTAGACAAGGATATGGCTGATAAAAATAAATTGTGGAAGAAAACAACATGGATATTCTATGAGAAGTTAAAACAATTCCTTGATATTCAGAGAAATGTGTATAAAATTTGGAAAAATTACCTAGTCAAGAGGGACATTCTATACCCCTGCTTTCGTGATTGTCTCTCTTTAAAGGAATGGAAACAAAAGTACAGTCATGTTTAGAAATTGCAAATGTGCTAGGCTTTGTTGGAAAGAGAAATGGATGACTCAATACCAAAAAATTAGATAAGATCTAGAACATAAAGGCCCTAAATACCAAAGTGTTCCTTGTACTTAATTTGTTAAGCAATGGGAATTACTGAGACACTTGTGAGAAGAAAAGTTTATGATCAGGATGGTAACATGGGAAATAAAAATCTCAGAGCCCCTTGGAATACAGAGCACAAAAAAAGAAAAGGAAAGGAAAAAAAAGGAAGGCAGTAAGAACTCTGTTTCTTAGTAATCAACTATAGAAAGTTAAAGGAAGGTCAGGATGCAGAACTTAGTATGTGTACCGTGGGACAGAGACAGAACACCAGACCTACAAACTGGGCACTTGGGAATTGTACATAAGTAGGAATAAGAAATTAGTGCATGCCAACAGGCTTGGTGTCAGCAATCAGCCACTTTATTCTCCTAATATGCAACTCATGTACTGTCCAGGAGGTCCATTAACTCGCTGCCTACCACTGCCCTAATCCACTGACATCAATGTTTATGTTTTTACAAAAGCAGAGTCTAAGACAAGTGCCTTCTCAAGTAATGTGTTTGGGAAATGACCATAGTCAACAGAAGTGAGAGAGAAGGAAAAAGAGAAACAGACAGAAACAGACCATAAGCCAATGGACTGGAAATATGGCAGAGTTGGTAGAGTCTTGCCTAGAGTGCATGAATCCCTGAGTTCAGAATTCATTTTGCATAAAACCAGGCACACAACTGGACTTCCAGCTCTTCAGCGATAGAGTCATAAAATCATGATTATTTTGAAGTAAGGAAAGTTGAGCTGTGAGTGTGTTTAAGGCATATAAAAACAAAAGAAATTAAGAATACTTCAGGTAAAATACACAGGTGTGGCTACAGAGCTTGGTTCAGTGGAACCTCCTAAAGATGGTTTGAAAAACTGAAAAACTAGAGCTGGTTCATCTATCCTCCATCTCTGCTCTGTCTATTGAAGGTCGCTAGCAGCTACATATTGACACTTGGAGTCCTGATTGCAAGTATGGTGGTTTTGGTGGTTTTGATAGCTGCCTTAGCTGAATTTGCCTCTCTCCCTCTCTCTCTCTCTCTCTCTCTCTCTCTCTCTCTCTCTCTCTCTCTCTCCTCTCTCCTTCTCCCTCTCCCTCTCCCTCTCTCTCTGTTTCCTATTATTTAAACTAAACACAATTTTTTTTACATGTCAATCCCAGTTTCCTCTCCTTCCCCTGCCCCCCGCCAACCCCCTACCCCATCCTGTTTTTGCTACCCAGGGAGGATGAGGCCTTCCATGAGGGATCTTCAAAGTCTATTATATCATGTGGAGCAGGGCCTAGGCCTTTTCCCCATTTGTCTAGACTGACAAAGTATCCATCTATGTGAAATTGGCTTCCAAAGTTCATTTGTATACTAGGAATAACTAATGATCCACATCCAGATGCCCCATAGACTATCCAGTCCTCCTAACAAACACCCACAGTCAGGGAATCTGGATCTGTTCTGTGATGGTTTCCCAGCTACCAATCTGGGGTCCATGAGCTCCCTCTTGTTCAGGTCAGCAGTTTCTGTGGGTTTCTCCAGCATGGTCTTGATCCCTTTGCTATTCACTTCTTGCTCTCTGCAAATGGATGCCAGGAATTCGACTCAATGTTTAGCTGTGGGTGTCTGCTTCTGCTTCCATTAGCTATGGGATAAAGGCTCTAAGATGGCATATAAGGTAGTCATCAATCTTATTATCAAGGAAGGACATTTAAGGTAGCCTCTCCACTATCGCTTAGATTGTTAATTGGGCCCATCCATGTATGTCTCTGAACATTTCCTTAGTGCCAGATTTCTCTTTAAACCTACAATGTCTCCCTCTATTATGATATCTCTTTACTTGCTCTCCTCTATTCTTCCTCTGACTCAATCTTCCTGATTCCTCATGTCTGTTTCTCCCCTCCTGTTCTCTCTTTCTCTTTCTCCACACTTCCTCTCCCTTCCCCCTCTGTTCCCAATTTGCTGAGGAGGTCCTGTCCCTTTCCCCCTCTCCAGAGGACCATGTTTTCTCTCTTAGGGTCCTCCTTGTTTCATAGCTTCTCTGGTGGTGTGGATTGTAGGCTGGTGATCCTTTGCTCTATGTCCAAAATACATATATGAGTGCATACATACCATGTTTGTCTTTTTGTGACTGGGTTACTTCACTCAGGATGGTCTTTTCTTGTTTCATCCATTTGCCTGTGAATTTCAAGGTTCCATTGTATTTTTTCCACTGAGTAGTACTACATTGTGTAAATGTACCACATTTTCTTTATCCATTCTCCCTCCCTCCTTCCTTACCTTCCTCCTTCCCTTTTACCCTTTTTCCCCCCTCACATGCACATTGACCACCCTCCCCTCCCATCCCCCACCCCCATTCTACATGTATGGCTATGCTATCCAGGTGGGGTCATGTAAATCTGTCAAATCATTTGAAGGAGGGACTAGGACTTCTCTCCTGTCTCCAGTTTAAGGGAGTATCCCTCCATGGGGGATGTGTCCACAAGGTCCTTTTGTGGACCAGGAATACATCCTGCTTCTACTGTCTGAGGTCCCTTAGACTGCTCAGTCCTTCTAACTGAGACCATATTCAGGGGGTCTGAGTCAGTCTCATGCTGGATTCCCAGCTCTCAGTCTGGGGGGCCCATTAGCTCCTCCTTGTTCAGGTCAACTGTCTTTGTGTGTTTCTGCAACCTGATCTTGTCCTCTTTCTCTGTATCTGGATTCTAGTTCGACTCAATGTTTAATTATGGGTGTTCGCTTCTGTTTCCAACAGGTACTAGATGAGGGCTCCATGATGGTAGATAATTTAGTTGATGATCTCATTATCAAGGAAGTGCATTTATGGTAGCTTTTCCACGGTTGCTCAAATTGTTAGTTGAAGTCAGTCTTGTAGGTCTCTAGACCTTTCTTTGGGTTCAGTTTTCTCTTCAAACCAATAATGCCATTATTGCTTTGTGAAGTGTTATTCTTTTGAGAACTTTGAAGAATTGTGTTGGGATTTCATGGGAATTGCTTTGAATCTGTAGATTGCTTTTGCCAAGATTGCCATTTTTACTATGTTTATCCTACCTATCCAAGAGCATGGCAGATCTTTCCATTTTCTGGTATCTTCTTCAATTTCTTTCTTTTTTATATTTAATATTTTTTTATTTAACATATCAATCCCAGTTCCCTCTCCTTCTCTCCCTCCCATGCTGCCCAACACCCCTTCCATCCCATCCACCCGACTCCATAGGGAGGCTGATGCCTTCCAGGAGGGATCATCAAACTCTGTCAAGTCATTAGAGTAGGGACTATGCCCTTCCTCCTGCCTCTAGGCTAAGGGAGTATCCCTCTGTAACCATAGGGAATATGCTCCCAAAGTCCTTTTGTGCACCAGGGATACATGCTGGTTCCACTGTCAGAGGTCCCTTAGACTGCCTAGGCCTTCTAACTGAGGCCCACATTCAGGGTGTCTGAGTTGGTCCAATTCTGGTTTCCCAGCAAACAGTCTGGCAGTCCATTAGCTCCCCCTTGTTAAGTTCAGCTGTCTCTGTGGGTTTCTGTAGCTTGATCTTGACCCCTTTTCTTATCTCTCCCCCTCTCAGCAACTAGATTCCAGGAGTTTGGTTCAGTGTTTAGCTGTAGGTGTCTGCTTCTGCTTCATTTTCTTTCTTTAAAGACTCAAAGTTCTTGGTATACAGATCTACAGGTCTTTCACTTGTTTGATTAGTGTTACTCCAAGATATTTTGTGTTGTTTGTTGCTATTGTAAAGGATGATGTTTCTGTGATTTCTTTCTCAATTTATCATCTGTGTATAATAGGCCTACTGACTTTTTTTTTTTTTTTTTTTTTTTTTTTTTAGTTAATGTAATTTGCCTCTTTGCTGAAGGTGTTTATCAGCTGTAGGAGTTCCCTGGTAGAGTTTTTCAGGTCACTTATGTAAACTATCAAATCATCTGCAAGTAGTACAAGTTTGACTTTTCCCTTTCCAATGTGTATCCCCTTGATTTTTTAATGTTTATTGCTCTAGCTAGAACTTGAAGTACAATATTAATGAGACATAGAGAGTGGAACCCTTGTCTTGTTCCTGATTTTAGAGGAATCTCACAGAGTTTCTCTCCATTTAGTTTGATGTTGGCTGTTGATATACTGTACATTGCTTTTATTATGCTTAGGTATGTTCCTGTTATCTCTGATCTTTCCATGACCTTTATCATGAAAAGGTGTTGCCTTTTGTCAAAGGCTTTTTCAGCATCTAGCGAGATGATAATGTGGTTTTTCTTTCTCAACTTTTTTATATGGTGGACCGTATTGATAGATTTTAATATGCTGAACCATTCCTGCATCCCTGGGATGAAGCCTACTTGGTGATGATGGATGATTTTTCTGATGTGTTCTTGGATTCAATGTGCCAGTATTTTATAGAGTGTTTTGTATTAATTTTTATGAGGGATGTTGGTCTGTAGTTCCCTTTCTTAGTTGTGTTTTTATCTGGCTTGGGTACCAAGGTAATTGTTGCCTCCTAAAAAAAAGTTTGTCAATGAACCTTCTACTTCTATTGTGTGAGGAGTAGTGGTATTAGGTCTTCTTTGAATTTATGATAGAATTCTGCACTGAAACCATCTGACCCTAGACTTTTTTTTTTTTTTTTGATGACTACTTCTATTTCATTCGGGATTATGGGTCTATTTAAATTGCTTATCTGTTCTTGATTTAATTTTGGTGATATCTGTCCAGAAAAAAAATTCATTTCTGATTTTGCTAATTTGCATGTTCTCTCTCTGCCTTTTGATTAGTTTGGGAAAAAGTTTACTATCTTGTTGATTTTCTCAAAGAACCAACTCTTTTTTTTTTTTTTACATTGATTCTTTGTATTGTTTTATTTGTATCTACTTTACTGATTTGGGCCCTTAATTTAATTATTTCTTGGCTCTACTCCTCTCAGATGAGTTTGCTTCTTTTCGTTCTCTGAGCTTTTAGTTGTGCTGTTAATTCTCTTATGTGACTATTCTCCAGTTTCTTCATGTGGGCACTTAGTGCTATGAACTTTCTTCTTAGTACTGCTTTCAAAGTGTCCCATAAGCTTGGGTATATTGTGTCTTCATTCTCATTGAATTCTAGGAAGTCTTTAATTTCTTTCATTTTTCTTCCTTTTCCCAGGAATGGTGCAATTGTGCATTATTCAGTTTCCATGAATTTGTAGGGTTTCTGCAATTTGTTTTGCTGTTGGGTTCTAACTTTAAAGCATGGTAGTTCAATGAAATACAGGGGTTTATTCTAATATTTTTTTTCTGTTGAGGTTAGCTATATTGCCAAGTATGTGGTCAGTTTTAGAGAAGGTTCCATGTGGCACTGAAAAGAAGGTTTATTATTTTGTGTTTAGATGGAATGTTCTATAGATGTCTTTTAAACCCATTTGGGTCATAACTTCTGTTAGTTCTTTCATTTCTTGGTTGAGTTTCTGTCTGCTGTCCTGTCTAGTGATGAAAGTGGGGTATTGACGTCTCCCACTATAAGTGTGTGAGCTTTTATGTGAGATTTGAGTTTTAGTAATGTTTCTTTTACAAAGGTGGGTGTCTTTGTATTTGGGACATAGAAGTTCAGAATTGAGATTTTGTACTGATGGATTTTTCCTGTGATAAATATGAAATGGCCTTTTTCCAACTCTTTGATTTTAGTTTGAAGTCTAATTTGTTAGATATTAGGATAGCCACATCAGATTGTTTTTTGGTCCATTTGATTGAAAAATCTTTTCCTTTACTCTGAGGTAACATCTGTCTTTGAAGTTGAGGTGTGTTTCTTGAATGCAACAGAAGGATGGATTCTGTCTTCATATCTATTCTGTTAGATTGTGTCTCTTTACAGTAGAGTTAAGACTATTAATATTAATTGATTGTTAATTCTTGTTTGTTTTGGATTTGTTGTTGGTGGGTAGATTTACGCTGCTTTTTCTTTTGGCTTTTGGTAAAGTGAGATTATCTATTGCCTATGTTTTTGTGAGTGTAATCACCTTCCTTAGGTTGAAGTTTTCCTTCCAGTGTTTTCTGTAGGGCTGAATTAGTGAATATGTATTGTTTAAATTTGGTTTTGTCATGGGATATCTTGTTTACTCCATCTATAGTAATCGATAGCTTTGCTGGGTATAATAGTCTGGGCTGGCATCCATGGTCTCTTAGTCTTGGTAGAATATCTATCCAGAACCTTCTGACTTTCAGAGTTCCCATAGAATAGTCTAGTGTAATTCTGATAGGTTTGCTTTTATATATTACTAGGCCTTTTGTCTTTGATCCCTTGATATCCTTTCTTTATTCTGTATGTTTGGTGTTTTGATTATTATGTGGTGAGGGGACTTTTATGTGGTCCTCTCTATTTAGTGTTCTGTAAGTTTCTTGCACATTCATTGTCATATCTTTCTTTAGGTTCGGAAAGTTTTCCTCTGTGATTTCATTGAATATATTTTCTGCACCTTTGAGTTGGGTTTGTTCACCTTCTTCTGTACCTATTATTCTTAGGTTTGGCTTTTCACAGTATCCCATATTTCCTAGATATTTTGTGTTAGGGATTGAGTTAGACCTAAGATTTTCTTTTGTTGATGAATCTATTTATTCTATTGTATGTTCAACACCTGAGATTCTCTCTCCCATCTCTTGTATTCTGTTGGTTATGCTTGCATCTGTCATTATTTACCCTGGTCATTTACCCAGCTTTTCTATCTCCAACATTCCCTCAGACTTGTTTGTTGTTGTTGTTGTTGTTGTTTACTTTGTTTGTTTGTTTTGTCTCTATTTCAGCTTTCAAACCTTGCATGATTTGAATTGTTTCTTGCAGTTTGGGGGTTGTCTTTTCTTCCATTTTTTTAATGGATTTTCTCAATCCCTCTTTTAGAGTCTCTATCATCTTTATGAAGTTGTTTTTGATACCATTCTCTTCTGCTTCATCTATTTTGGGATATTCAGGTCTTCTTGGTGTAGAGTCCTTGGACTCTGGTGGTGTTATATTGGTTTTTCTGTTGGCGAATGTGTTCTTATATTGTCATCTTCCCATTCCTTCTTCCAGTAGGTGCAGGTGAAGTCTTTTCCTCTCCTGGTGGGTATGTGTCCAAGATTCTCTTCCAGTTGGTGCAAGCAGGTCCAATACTCTGGATGGCTTTGTCCTCAGGGGTAGGACTAGCACAGTGATGTCAGCAGACTCTTGATTGCTTGATCTCTGTGAGCGAGTCAACCTGCCCACAATCTCCAGGCCAGGAGATCTCAAAGAGGGAAAGTAGAAGTCAGGCCTGAGCCAGGGGCCCATGCTCACCTCTCCCCTGAGCAGGGACTAGCACAGTGATGTTAGCAGATTCTGGATTGGTTGGGCCCCTGGGGATGAGTGGACCTGCCCACAGTCACCAGGCCTGGAGATCCCAAAGATCTGCCCTTCTCTTTAAGAGATTTCTAAGCCAGTTCACAAGCCTGGGAACAGATAACCATGGTGTGTCTGTGTACCTGTGACCTTTCCCTTGCAAACAGTAGAACCACTCCGTGCTTTCCTTTCCATCCAAATCTCACCCATCCTGGGAACTATTAAGTGACAACTCACTGAGTACCATCAATATTCAGCAAATATTTTTTGCTATTCTGGCTGTGAGTGCCCTACCCCCAAAATTTTGTCATTTACATCTTCATTTCCATCAATTGTTTCTCAGTTTCAGCTTCACTTACAATATACTTAATAAGACTTTGCAGGTACAATGTTTGAGAAATGTCTCAGAAACTTCAAATGAGGAAATACAATGCCATGGTGGTCAACTTAAAGGTAAATTTTGAGTTAATTCAGGGAAGTCTGGTTCTGATGATTCCAATAATCCTCCTGAGAAATATCTACTGTCTCTCAGATTTTTTGCACTGGAGTGAAATAGATCACTGATGCACAATCTCACACTCTCCACTTTTATTTAGCAAGCATTGTCCTTGCTGGGATTAACTCCCTCCTGTTCTGGCTTATGAAAGGACTGGTGGGTACAAGTGGAATCAGAAAATAAGAAATAGTTGGCACTCACTTGAAGTGTGACAATGACATTGTAAGGTTGGCTGGCACATGTCTGTAGCATGTAAGTATTTAGAAGGTTGTTTGACATGCATGACCATTTCATGACCAGTTAATAATTTATCAAAACAACAATAGTTGGTTTTTCTGGTCATTTATTCTATATTTCAACAAGAAACATGTGCTATGACACCCTGTTAGTTATGTCTTCCAATTATGACCTACTGAAAAGTCTAGTCTTGCTCTAAGAGCCTCTCTCTAAGTGACATCTGTTGTCAAAGGCAAATTTGGTTTTACCTTAAAAGATACCCCATTCCTTCAAATAATGTAACACCCAAACAGACATCCTTTTCCACTTTTTATGCTCCACAATTTTCTTCCTTTATATTTCATTAATATTCCATAAGAAAAAAAACTTCACTTTAAGTGTGGTACAGAAGCAGGAATACAGATCTTGAGAGTTCAAGACAAACCTAGTGTAGACAGAAGTTTCTGTCCTGCCTGGTCCTGCAGCTGTTCAGTACCAAATAAAATTACAGAGACTTTTATTAACTATAAACTATTTGGCCAATTGCTCAGGTTTATTTCTAACTGGCTCTTACATCTTAAATTAACCCATAATTCTTATCTGTGTTTAGCTACATGGCTTGGTACCTTTTCTCAGTATGGCATTCTCATCTTGCTTCCTCCTGGCCAATCAGCATTTTATTAAACCAATAATAGTGACAAATTTTTGCAGTAAACCAGAGCATTATCCCACATCAACCTGAACTACATAGTGAGTTGCAGTCCAGCAGCAGCAGGGGATACATAGTGAGACCCTGTCTCAAAAGAAGATGGTATACAATAATTCAGAGTGCAAAGATAACTGCAGACAAGTCAGATGACCTGAGTTCGATCCCTAGATCCACATGATGCAAGGAAAAACTGACTCCCTCAACTTGTCTGCAGACCTTGAGACACACTGTCTCCTATTGCCAAATAAATAAACAAATAATAACTTTTTAAAAGCAACTTCAGAACATTTCACTTTAAGACTGTTCTAGAACATGTGGTTATACCATTACACAGATGATTGTGTATGGTGGTTCTTAGGAATTCACAAAACCTTTAGGATGTCATGTGGTAATTTTTCTGTAATTGGGTGGGAAAATGTGAACTTCTAAACATGATCTCTGTCTTCACTTTCAACCCTGAGCTCCCAATGTTACTGAGGTACAAAATGTATGATTTTAGAAGTTAAGTGAATTAAAAAACAAACAAAAAAAATTTAGTCACTGCCAGTTCACAACTTCTTCAAGAACAATCTCTCAAGATTTCTTATTTTCAACTTTATTAATATCTTGTGGCAGTCTCTGGAGAGAGTTTTGTCCTCTGGGTTTTTTTTAGACTGGATGCCTAAGTGTTCCTGGCTAGGGAACTGATGACCAGCTTTCCAGTTACAGTTAAGCCAGGTTCAGCTTCCAACATATTTTCAGCTTTACTTTTCATTGGCAATTCCAGGCCTTTTTGGCTAGATAACCTTTCCAATATCCCTGTAATGAAATCATACTAGTTTAGCTATGGCGGCCCTTGGTTATTTACATAGGCGAGCAGTCTCAGCTAAGCGAAGGATACGTGAATTTCTTTGCTCCTGTTGGTCTACAAGCAAACATAACTAGATCCTGTGTTCCAATAGCTCATACCTCCCACTTTACATGCTGTTTGAAATGCTGAACTTGCAGGCACATGAAAAGGAGGATCAGGCTTCAGGACAGGTCATAGTCTCTTCCAAATATGCCCTGGTGAGTCTTCCACAGACACTGCCCCAACCTCATACCTGCTTGCCAAACTATGGACCTGCTTCAAAATCATGGTAGAGCCTTAGATAATCCTGATCTTCAGACCTGTGTGGGAATTCAGTTCCTCAGAGATTCTATATCATATTCAGACACATTATTACTAAAACCTTGCCCCCAAATTCCAAATTTAGCCAAGGTTGAGAGTCATAGCCATGTGGCTGCTGCATACATTCTTCAAGGAAACAGGACAGATCCCAATTAATCAAGGCAAGCATGACTTCCTACGAATAAATACAGAGAGTTCTGACATCTTGACATATCATTACAACTCTGGAATCTCTACAAAACAATTATAAGATCAATGAATTCATATCATCATGCTAACTCTACTTTTATTTAATGTAATGACTATATTTAAGTGAAGATAGGCATACTTAACCAAAATGTTGAGTAAATGAAAATCACTTTAATTAAAGAGAGAAAGCCACAAATATGTATCAATATGTTATAAAATTATTTTTGTTATTAAAACTAGCAATTTCCAATGATAAAAACAGAAAAACAAAGAAATAAGATTTCATAGCATTCTATCCCAGAGATGATCACTACCAACAGCCAGTTCTCTAACTCCTGATTTTCATGTGAATATGCAAAGAACACCAACAAAATACAATTTGTTCCAGCAAGATTACACTGTATACAACTTTTTTTTTTTGAACTGCAAAAGCAAGATTTATTGTTTCATCCAACCATGACAGGGACTTCGACTGGTTAGTTGACTCAGCAGCTACCAGAGGAGGTAAATTCCTTGTCTACTGCAGGATTTTTAAAGGCAAAAATCACAGGATTACATCAGTAGGTAGGGGGAAAGGTATGGGTTGGTTCCTGATTGGTTGACATTTGGGGAACAATTAGAGGAATTTCTCAGAGTCAGGGCAACTGGTCTGTTAACACTTTTGATTGGTTGGATACAGATGGGAACATTTGGTGGTTTCGATGGCCTTTTACTGTATACAACTTTTAAAGGTACACCTCCTCTTTAAATAGATTTTAAAATTGTGTATATATAGAAGGATGATATGAGGTAGAATATGTTCAATGTACATTGTATAATTGTATGAAATATCCTTACATAACACAGTGCCACATACAATAAATATCAAAAAGAAAATTTTAGAGAGAAAACAAATTAAAATTAGTAATACACTGTTGGCATAAGGAACAAATGTGTATATGTATGCCACCCCTGATTTTATTTAATAACATGTATATTTCATAGTAAATAATCAAAAACTTGGGTGACTTCTAATTTCTTGCTTTTACAAACAGCTAAAGTGACCTTTGTAGAAATTTGTGTTTGAACAATTTAGCAAGAGCATTATTATACATTATATAATAGGAGTCTTATTATACATTAAATAGATATTTCCTACTTTAATAAAGTTTAATGATTACCCTGCAAATATTTTGTCAAAATATGTGGGATAGGGTTAGGAATGGAGAGATGGCTTAGCAATTAAGAGTATTTGCTGCTCTTTCAGGGGATCTGAGTTTGATTCCCAGCACCCACATCAGGCAACTCACAACCACATGTAACACACACACACACACACACACAGGGAGAGAGAGAGAGGTCACACACATAAACATGTCACATACATATAAAAATAAAACATTTTAAAATGACAGATCATTTCAAAGGTCTATTGCAGTGTTGATTTTATTTATTTATTTATTATATAGTGTTCTGTCTGCATGTGTGCCTGCACTGCAGGCCAGAAGATGGCACCAGATCTCATTACAGATGATTGTAAGCCACCATGTGGTTGCTGGGAATTGAACTCAGGAGCCAGTGCTCTTAACCTCTGGAGTCATCTCTCATCTCTCCAGCACCATACCTTAGCTGCACTGGGTAGAGATGATCAGTCTTTTTGAATGTACTGATTTAACCAGGGAAAGTAAAGACCGCTGTTAACTTATTTTGCATTTGTTTGTTTGTAGAGATTGAGATTATTATAAACATGGTTCTTCGCTATTTGTAGTTCTTTTTGTGTTAGCTACCTGTCTGCATACCTTACTTATTTCTCTTAATGGAAATTTATTTAATGATTTGTGAGAGATCTCTGACTTAGACAAATTAGCCATTTGGCTTCATATGTATCATAAAATGAGGCATGTTCCATGCTCTGTGATGCTATTTGGTTATGTATTCCTTTGTTGTAAATTAGAAGCTTTTATTTTTTTAAATCCTTGTGTTTATGTTTTCTAAATAATTGCACAATATTAAAATTATATTACTATGTTTCTTTCACATATATTTATGATTTTATTTTATTTAAATCTTTTATCCACCTAAGCTAGTGCAATTTATAAGATAGACCAGATTTACAGTTTTCCAAGTGATATACTATGTTTCTAATACCACTGTTTAATAACCAACATTTCCCATTAACTCACAATGCAGCTTTATACAAACTAATAGATATATAACTTGATAATCAAACAACAGATAGAGATGTAAATAGATACTAAATAGTTAATCAATTGGCACATAAAAGATAGATAAATGATAGATTATAGATGATACATAGATAGTTGATACATACACACATTCATACATACATACATACAACATACATAGTTCCACTCCATCAAGCATATTATAGTAATATCTGAGTGTCATACCTCGTCTTTTTACACACTACACACTCATCCCTCTCTAAACAGCTCCTCCAATTTTATTCTCCTTATTCCTTTCTGGATTAAGTGTTGGCTCCTCTAGGAACTTTAAACCCCTCTCTACTCTATGGTAGCCACTCTTCATCAGGCTACCTGTCTGCAAGCTCTGTAGATAACATATTATATACATCTCCCTGAAACTAAAACTCCTTTAGTTGCTGTTCCTTAATTCATCACAGTACCTGTTGTATTACATGAATGAATAAATCAAAAGCGACATAAACTAGAGTTCATTTTCTCTCAATTTGTATGAGAGGAGTCAACAGATTATAACCTCACCTAGATGATCTTAGTGGGCTGAAGACACAGTCTTACTAAATGTCTTAGTGGGCTGCAGTCAGCCTTTTATAAACTAGACAACCAAATGACAACAAAACAAGACAAGGAAAAGGTAAGACAGCGAATAAAGAAGCCCCCAATGCACACATTAATAGTAGAAAGAAAAGTAGAAGCTTTTAATCAGCTAAAGACCTGTTGAAAATTTCTGGAATCACCATGGAACTTTCTAGGACTGACACTTCTGCAGAGACACATTTACCTACTGACTCTCCTCTAGGAGTTAGTTGCAAGCATATTTGTAGCTTGTTGTTTTCCGCCAGCCCACCCGCTGCTAGTCTGGCATGCCAGCCCCAAATAACACTCAGAGACTCTGTATATGATACAGTCCTGTTGACCAGTTACCATTATTGTTTATAGGCTAGCTCTGTCTTAATTATTAAGCCATTTCTACTTATCTAAGTGTTTCCACGTGGTCATCTTATGGGGAGCAGCCGCCGTCATCTTCTTTCTCCAAGCTCTCCATGCTGACTCCTCCTAACTACTTCCTCTTTCCTCTTCCTAGTCTCCTAGCCCCGCCTATCTAGTTTCCTATTGGCCAACAGGGCTTTATTAATTAACCAGTATGAGAAACATATTTACAGAATAACATCGCCCATTACATATTAACTTACTGTACACTATCAGGTTCCTATCAAGGAAGAGGGGAATCGGAAGAGATTAAGAACAGAGGAAGAGATAGAGACAGACTATGGGTGGGAAGCAGCCATCATGTAGGTGAGCTCAGGAGATGCTCAAGAACACAGGTGTTATCTGCTGAGATAACTAGCTAATCATGGATAAAGTAATCTTTCATCTGAGCTATCTGAGTGTACTTTAAGGGACAATAGGCTGTTTCCTAGTAATGAGATAGTGTCACTGTGGACCCAAATACTCTACAAAGGAAAGCTGTGTGCTTTTCCTGTCCTATGTATTTATTCAGTGATAAATGTTTCCCCAAATACAACATGTATATGTACAGACACTTGAGATTACAAAATGAGTCTGTGATTATTATGCCTCTTTCATCATCTTTGCACAGCTTGAAAGCCACAAATACCTGTGCTCACCATATCAGCAGCAATTTGAGCACACTTGCGGCCTTGTTAATTTTTTTAAAGTGAGAAAATTAATCTTCAAAAATGATATTCACTCAGTACTTAGTGTGTTCAGAAGTTCCTACTAATCTCTTTGTGAGGGGTGTGAAACAAATCTAAGGAAACTTACTGTTATTGCTTAATGAACAGAAATACAGTTTGTAAATATTCCTATGTAACTGTTAAAAGAATACAGAGATGCTATTTATATGGATTTAAATTGTTTATTGCCTTTTTCTTTAATTACTTGTTTATCTATTGGGGCATGCCTACACCCCAGAGTATATGAGGGGTGAGAGGGCAATTTGCAGGACTGAGTGCTCTCTATCTAGTATATGTGTCCAGAGGATTAACTTCAGATCATCAAAGGTGAGAGGCTACATCTCTGGTGAATAGGACATAGAACGACAAAGCCAGATTCTTGATACAAATGTTCATTCTTTTACTTCTTAACAAAAAGCCACTTGAACTTCTTAGCATCCTCAACTTAGATATAATTATACTGTTTACTACAAACACATATTGTGCTAACTGAATATGCAAAGGGAGTTTTAAATAACTCAAACCTGCCAAGTATTTCCCATGTGCGAAATATTTACAAAGATTAGATAAAGCCACAGAGTAACTACAACAGTGAATCACCAGTACACCTAAGCTTCAACTTACCAGCAATTTCTGCGCCTCTGGTAGTGGATCAGTACTTATCCCTAGTATATGAATGGACTTTGGGAGTCCATTCCACAAGAGGGATACTCTCTCAGCCTAGACGCATGGGGGAGGGTCTAGGCCCTGCTACAAATGATATGACAGACTTTGAAGATTCTCCATGCAAGGCCTCATCCTCCCTGGGAAGCAGAAAGGGGATGGGATGGGGGTTGGGAGGAGGACAAGGGAGGAGGAGAGGGTGAAGGAACTGGGGTTGACATGTACAACAAACTTGTTTCTAATGTAAATAAAAAGTAACAGTGTAAAGAAGTCAAGTGGAGTCAAGAACAGCTGAATTTCAGAAGAATTTGGTAAAATGTACTGAACTTTGTGTTAACCATTTCAATTATTTCAGGCTCTTGGCCCCAGACTTAACATAGGGAGGAACAAAAATGTAAGGAAGGCTAACATTGTTTTTGAGAATGGGTTTGTTTACTCCAATAATGAATTCACAACAACAGCTTCAGGCTTTTAAATATTAATGTGTTTCCAAATATATGGTCTCCTGGGGCGTTGTTGCTAACTCAAGGTAACATCTAGCAACCCAATGACAATTTGAGTATCACACTTCCAAGTGTGAGTGTCACACTTCCAAGCCTATCACAACCTTGGCTTCATTGGCACCTTTAAATACTCATTTGTTTCCCAGGCAAATTGAGCTATTCCACTCCAGTGCTTATGGTAAAAAGAATAGAAACTTGTGGAATCACCTTCCTCTCTCACAAATGAAGCAACAGCAGAGCAGTACAGTACATCAGCTGTTTCAAGTTCCTCAAATGAGTTTTACTTTTGCAAAACAAGCCTTCTGACTTCCCACATTCAATGAGCTGCATTATGAGCAACATGACCAGCAGCCACATTTGTTGTAATTTTTTAAATATGTGGAAAAAAAGCAAGATATCAACCATGTATTACCTTAATCAAGATGCCAAATTATCTAACTTGTTTCTTCAGGCAAGCAGCCCAACCACAGGGACAGCTCCCAGGAGCCAGTCAAGGTTGTCTGTCTGTCCATCTACTCAGGACATCTGCAGGTAAGTCCTGGGTGAATGATCCCAGTCAATATTTCTTAGACCAGTATTTTGTAGTTTTGTTTCATAACCTGAGAATTGGTAGCTCTTGCTTCTGCTTTATGTTATTTGTGGATATCATGTCCCAACCCCCGCTTAACTTTCCTTCAGCTTGTCTTTATTTACCAACCTCTGGCCATGCTATCATTTTCATCATTCTCTCTCTTTCTCTCTTTGTTTTCCCATGACTTTCCTTTTCATTCCCATCCCCCACCCTTTTGGCCTGATGCCTTGTCTAGATCTTCCATCTTGCATGACATGTCAGAAGAATCATTTGAGCACTGCACCCCTGTCATGGTGCTGAACCATGCTAGCAAGGAATCTGGTAAGAAACCAGTAAAACAGAAGCCTAGGAGGAGGAGAAGGGTCTCTCAGAGATATGAGCATTCAGAAGAGCAAGCAAAGGCTAGAAGAAATGATTTTCACCTCCAGATCTCAAGTCCTGGCTGGAGAGAACTTAACACGGAGTCATCAGATTCATCCTCCACAGATGAGAGTCACTGGGCTCAGGCAAAAAGACAAGCTCAGGTGAAATTCAGGCTGTCCCGAAGAAGGAAAAATAATAACAAACCATGTGGGAGCTTGGCTGGGTCCTCCACTGACAGACTTGAACTTGTTGAGCTGGGATGCAAAGGTGAAAAGCACCCAGAGATGATGGAATGTGGGAGTCACTCTTTAGACATCTATAGAGGAAAAATCATAAGGTACCAAGAATGCAGTTCTCCCCTGCCACAGGGGTCCTTGGAGGAGAAAAGATCCCCAGGGAGCCACTCAGGGAGTAAAGGCAGATACTGTCGCAGAGAACCTCACTTGCACACACTTAGGGAAAAAGAAACAATCACTAAAAGATTGTCGGAAGCTGATTCCAATACTGAAATCCTGGCAGCTACAGAAGGGGGCAAGTGTGTGGAAGATGCAGGGCTCCAGGTGAACACCTCTGCCCGGAAGTCTCCTGATGCCTATGATGATGGGTCTGATACTTTCGAAGTGTGCAGGTCAGTAGCTAAAAGCAGAGACTCAATGCCACCCAAATATACTTCTGGCTGAGAGCTTGGTGTGTGTTTGAACTTCCCTCAAAGTGTGAAATTCATTTGTAACATTACAGGTGGGATATAAGGTGGTAAATTGAAAAGCAGAAGATTTTGAGCATAGGTACAAAAATACACTTAGAATTAGCTTTCTTCTCTTCCTTTTAGTCAATGACTTATTCCAGAACAGAGCTGGGAAAAACAACACGGGTTTGTACATAATGTGCTTAAAACCATGATGGTGGAAGCAATAGGAGTAATACTATGTGGAAATATTAAATTTGAATATGACCAATTTTCTTCAGCCTGACAAAAAGATATTCAAGCCAGAGGTTCTTAAAGGTCAGGGTTTTGCATCAGAAAAATCTCTGCTGCTGGCTGCAGCTGGTTCTTCAGTTGTCTGATTCAGGAGGGCAACTCAATAGCCAAAGGACAAGGACACAGGTCCTGGGCTTGTTTTCTGGGTGCTGGGGCCTCTAGGAAAAGAGAGCCACATTCCCTTTACTGACGATCATGCACTGGTGATTTCCTAGCATTAAGACTCTTTTGATTTGTTTTTTGTTTGTTTGTTTGTTTGTTTGTTTGGGTATTTGTGGGCTTTTTTAACCTCAAAGCACGTATTATTTTTAACTTAAAGTTGAAAAGAGTTAATGTACATTCTATTATTGCAGACATGAAATAAATTTAATTTTTTCATATTAAACTAAATCATATAAATTGAATATGAGACCAAGTAAAGATTCCCATCGCACACTGATTATTTGGTCTTGTTTTTATGAAAACTGAAGCTATTGTATAAAACCAACTGTGTGCATACATGGTAAACACATGCACTAGATAATGTAGTCCATATCTACTCGGGCCAGAACAAGGAGAATCATAGTCTGCATGTGAATAGCAGGACAATTTGATCTCTGAAAGTTGTATCAGACAATTACTCATAACATGCTCATTTGTTCCATTGCTGAAATGTATTATGCACTGGGCGTTATTCTGAGCACTGAACATTTATAGTGCATGGTACTTGCACAGTTTCTGTTATGGAGGCACTTGAGTGCTATGGTATAGTCTGGTGAAGAACACAGACACAAAAATGATTTCACAGTTGTGCATATTTACAATCACAATGGCGGATTTAGAAATACATAACACAGGGGCTCAAGTTTCTCTAGATATCATAGAGCAATTCAAAGGATAAGGGGATCTGAAGAAGGAAAGAAGCAGGATGTCCATCCTGCAGAGTATGTGGCCACAGGAAGCCAAGAGGAGTGAGAGGCATGGCAGGAGTGTGGCAGTCCAGGAAACCAAGAGCCTGCTGCAGTGGCCAGGATGTGGTGAGTGAGGAGAGTGGATGGTAGAGATTTGGATGAAGAAGTGGGATGAGCCACACTTTCCAAGGCCTTAAACATGCTAGGGAATTTTACAGGTTTAGAAATAAAGAGAGAGGGAGACTATGGAAATAGTTCAGTGGGCAGAGTGCCTGTGGTAATTGCAAGATCTGAATTCCAATCCACATCATACATATTTTCAAAAAGCTAGGGCAGCAGCATATACCTAGAATCAACATTGGGGAGGCAGAGACAGGGGATTCTAAGAACTTCCTGGTTAGCTATTATAGGCAAGTCAGTAAGCTTCTGGTACAAATAGAGATCCTGAGAGGGGCCAGGAGGATGGCTCAGTAGAAGGGTGCTTATCAGTAAATCTGAATACCTGAATTCAATAACCAAGACGCACATTACAGAAGGACAGAACCAATTCTCCTAAGCTGTCTTCTGACCTCCACAATGGAAAGCATGTGCCTATTATACACACACACACACACACACACACACACACACACACACACACACACACATCATTCAAATAAAGTGTCATCATGTGATTTATATAGGAATGTATGTTTCTTATAATTTTTTGAATATGATTATGTGTCTTTTCTGAAAGCTTATATTATTTTCCATCTAAACTAAGAATGTCCAGCTTAAACCCTTCTGTTGTTACTTCCCAAATCTACTTCTAACATTACTTAATAAATGGCACTCATAGAAGCTAATTTTCTGGTGTCTGGAGGAGAAAAGGTAACATTTACAGCTAGTGTTAGAGTGACAGGTTGTCTTAAACATCACAAGCACTACTGTGTTTGTATGTTGTGGGGGAGGCACTTCCAAGGGTAAGATATTTATTTAACTTAGACTTCCACAAATGAGAGTAAGACCAAAGGACATACAGGTATTATTTTCTTCTCCTCTGTGCTGCCACCAAAATAACCAAGTAAGCAGCTGCAATCAGTAGCACATCATACTGGAGGATAAGGCCCAAAAGTGTCAAGAGACGACATTTCCCTTAGCTTGTCTATTGTTAAGTGAGAGACATTGAATGTACAGTGGAAAAGACAAAGATTTAAGACAGGGAAAATTACGTGTAAGAGAAATCCTGCAGGATTTTGAAGGAAAATATTACTGTTTTGATCTGAAATGATGCAGAAATCCCTTCAGATGAGATGCAACTAGAGGTAGGCAAAGCGAACTTTAAGTATATGGAGAAGCATAAATGGAATTTTAGGCCTTCAACTTGGAGCAATACCACCAGGTCAGACAACATTTTACACTGAAGTGTCTGTGAATTTGTATGGGTAGGTTGGAGAAAATAACACACTCTAATAAAATTTTCCGAGAATTTGGGAGAACATACAGACTCATTCCAAGTTGTTTAGCTCCATTATGCTATTCTCTGCTTCCCAACAGCCTCCATGAACTTCTTGAATTTTTTTACCTTAAAAGGAGATTGGTCAGCAGTGTGCTTCCTTTGTCCCATCATCAGCCAGAGAATACTCATCACTGGTTCCTTTTATCCCATAGGAATTTTCATGGTATTCCTTTAAAGAATAAAAATATTTCAGTGCAATACCAAACACAGAAAAGTATGTGCTAAATAAAGTAGACTAGAAGAACCACATAGAAGTTACCATGTCCCTGGTGATGTACTGTCAGCGGTACCTAGTGTATGGGCAGAAGAACCCTACTATGAGTTAAGTATGATACAGTGATAACATTAATAGATGATAATGAATGACATGCTGGTAGTTCATTAAACAAATAGGAACCATTTTATTTGTTGTACTCAGTGATAAACAAGACAAAGCTGTTGGAGACCATGGCAACTTTGGGAACCTGAGAAACAGAAGACAGTAATGTTGACAAATGCAAGAGACATCAGAAACCAATTGTTTTAAGAAAAGTGTAATGAGTTCAATTATAAGCAGACCATTTTAGATTCCAATGATATTCCAGTATAAGTTGTCTACCAGTTAATCATAGGCATGTTAGTGATTAGCCCTGGAGACATGCACATAAAGCCATCACTAAATGGACTCAATAAGTATTGTGTGTGTGTGTGTGTGTGTGTGTGTGTGTGTGTGTGTGTGTGCATATGTGTGTATATGTGTAACAATAATAATTAAAGTAGAGGTCACAACGTTTGGAAAGTGTGAACCAGAGAAGATGGGAGGATAGGTAGGAATAATCTGTATGTAGTTCTCATGTATAAAACTCTTAAAACATAAAATAATAATATGCATGTTATAGAAACACAGGACAGTTGGAACTGACTATAATTTCCCAGTGATTAGTGAAATATACCCTGCAATACCAAGCAACTACATATGTGTAATTCATGCAGGTTAATATAATATCTATATTAATAAAAGAAATAGTTATTAACCGTGGAAAATCTTCTCAAGGTTAGGAAAGGTAGACAGATTTGTGAATCATTCTGAGAGGAGTTGCAGTGATGTCTAAAAGAGAAAATAAAATCTGTCCTGTGTAGGAAAGACACTTCCATATGGACCGTAGACACCAGGTTCCCCTGCATAAGAAGGAAGATGATGGTGAGAGGAGCAGCAGATGCCTGTGAACCTGCAGTTCTGTTGCTGTAGACATGCAAAAGCAGGGCCAGCGTTAGTCACAACCACGAAGAAGAAGCAACCCCAGAGTCCTTCCTCCTTTTCTGTTCCTGGCATTTGGTCCCCATGTGGACACCATATCCTCTTTCACATACTTGGTCACATCCTCACTCTGGAAAAATACTGCTATTGACCAATTTTTAATTCAAAAGTCAAATTGGCATATTATTATGCCCATCACCTGTGCTGCTAGAAAGTCTCTTTATGAAAAATTACATTGAAAAAAAGTAGAAAAAGATCAGAACAGATGAGCCTCTTGTTGAAGTTTTGGTGGGCTGTACTTTACCCTCAGTGGAATGTGCACAACCTTTAAAATGACTTGTGAGACTTTGTGAGGTCTGCCTCTCCGGCTTTGTTACACACCATTAGCTGTGACACACCTGTGCTAATTTCTTCATAATTCCCTAAAAGAATCTGGGCCCTTTCTTTACATGGCCTAGATTAGCACCTTCCTCCTCTAACCCTCAGCAGACTGATTGCTTTCACTATTTCTCAATTTAAATGTCATTTCTCCCAGGACATTCTATTGGCCTCCTAACTTAAGAACATTCCAGGCCAGTTCCATAGCATATTCTTTAATAACTTTTATTCATTTTTAAAGACAAATTTGCCCTGCTGGTTTTTTCCCCTCCATGCATGTTAATCTTCCCCATTCTCCATTATTTACCACTTTTGTTGGTCTCCTTCTTCATTCCAAATAATCCTTCTGCCTTACTCATACATACACACACAGTTATTGCAAAATTTAGATTCCACATGTGAGAGAAAACACACAACATATTTTTCACTGCTAAAATGCAACTATTTTTTGCTTAACTGTCATCATTTTTCTCCCTGACATTGCAAACAAATCTTTAACAACACCTTGCAGATAGCACAAACTGCTCAACAGTTTTTGTATACATTTAAAGAAAACGGAATTTTAAGAAATTGATGCTGACTATGTGAAGTCATAGGATCCAATTCTGGGTGACCTTGCCCACTATAAAATCTCCCTATAAAGAATTATTGACTCCTGTAGTTCTGAGACCTGACTAGGAATCTACATCTACTAGGAGGCTTGTTAAAACACAGACCATGGATCATTCCTAGGGTCTTCTGTACTCTAGAGTTGGGACTGAGAATTTGTATTTCTGGGGTACTCCAAAATGATGTTGATGCTTAAGATTAAATACCCTGTCTTGAGAATCATTGTTCTATGCTGTAAGTCTCCTTGTGGTTTATTTTGAAAGAAAATGGAGGAAAGGGAAACAAAAGATGAATTTGGGGAGATAAATTTTTAACATTTGTGTCTAGTTTCTTTGAATTCTGACAAAGCATAGCTCAGTTTCTTTCTTGTTCACAATCATAGGCTGATACAGTTGCATCTTTACCAGAAACCTAATCATCCTGGCCAGGCTGTTGCCCTCATTCAAAGCCACTTCCTCAACTCAACTAACCCATTTTGTTCTGGGAGCCCACAAGCTTCCTGAATCCTGTTTCTGCCTCCTGTTCCACCTATGTAGGATGTGTCTATTCTCCAACAAGTCATACTATTTCGTTTCCCAGAAGCTGCTTCTGTTCTATGTCATGGTTTTCGATTCTACTATTCCAATTGGGTCCTATTGACTCAATTTTTCTCTTTGGGGGTTAAAGCCAGGGACTCATACATGCTAGAAAGCCACATTTCATTTTGCTACTGTCTAGGTATGCCTACCTACAACTGATGAGCACTCATTCAAAGTATGTGAACACAGAAAAGGGTGCCTCAAGCTGGACGTGCTGACAGATGCTTATAATACTTAGGAAGCTGAAACAGGATGGTCAAGGGTTCAGTGACATCCTGGGAGACACAGGAAAGCCCTGTCTCAAAAAAAATCAAAAGAAAATAATAGTTCATTAACTGTAGAAATCCAGATATCCAGATAGCTCCAGGAACTTCAGAGACTCAAATGATGTGGCTGTTTTTTTTTCCTGTATGTTGTCATTTTCTCTAACTAAAGATTGATTTTCTGTATATTGCAAAGGGGAGAGTTTGTATAGACAGGGGAAACTTCAGGTTTACATTTCATTAACAGTGGTATGAAAAAGAAAGAAAATCACATGCACTTGGAAAACAATCCCATGTAAGGATAATTAGCCTGGCCTAGTTCACAAGCATCCTAGAGTCCATCACACCAGGGGTATAGGGGAGAAGGCCTTGGGTAGGAATGCTGTATTTAAAATGGGGGCTATCAGCAACTCTTCTGGAACATTATGGATTTGGAAATGACATTTAAATAGCACATAAAGAGCACCATCAGTAGCAGAGGTGGAAAAGAATTAAGAGAAAAGAGGATGAAGAAACAACCTAGAAGACTAAAGAGTGCTCAGTCACACCATCATTGAATGTGGTCTTCTTTCTTTTTATTTTCCTTTCCAAATGCTCAGACTTAGATACCCTTCAGTTTTCACCTCACTTTAACTCTGTTCTCCAAAGCCTTTCCAAGCTAGCATGGCCTACAATGATCTTCCCTTTCTTGCAATTCTTACAGTGAACACCACATACCTAGTAGTCAAGTTATCCTAATTTCATGTGCATTTGTTCTATGTTCTCCCTGTATTCTTTGAAGATAGCACCGTCTTTCATCCATTTTCTGCCCCCAATACTTACCACAATTGTTGTATTGCTCAAGAAGTACTTTTGAAATGGCTTTCATAACCAGTGAATGCTAAGAGGAAAAGCTTGCACAAACCATGGGGATAGAAATGAGAACTGGATGCACAACATAAAATGAGTCAGGAATCCTGAATTCCTTCCATAGTTTCCTTAAAGGGGAAATTCCTGGAAATGGCCTGGTTTACTTGAGTTGCTTAGAGTCAGAACATTTTATGCTGTAACTTTCATGTGTGTTTTGCATGTTCTCACTTTATTAAGCTGTTTGAGGGCCAAGCATGGTATCTCTTACCCTTAATCCCAGTGCTTGGGGGACAGAGGCAAGTAGATAGTTCTCTGTGAGCCTAGGACCAGGCTAGCCTACATAACAAGTTTCAGGTAAGTCAAGGCTACACATAAGACTCTGTCTCAAATACATAGCCAAATGGTAGCAAATGAAAACTTTTTGAGAACAAGAACATGCTTTGGGGGAAAAAAATGAATTATAAAACTAATCCAGATAACTTCTAAATATTAATCTTGAGAGTCTGTAAGAATTGTTTGAAATTGATCTTCATACCCAGCCATTCATTACTTAGACAGAGCTCTCTAAGAATTTGTGAAGTACTAGTTGATGAGATGCCTCAATGGGTAAAGGCACTTGTAGCCAAGTCTGACTTCCTGAGTTCATTCCCTGGGACCCACATAGTAGAAAGAAAGAACCAAATGCCCCCACAGACAAATAATAAAAAAGAATATAATTTAAATTAAACCATGAGCAAAATGGGAACATTGGGATGGCAGATAAATTAGGTATATCTTTCTTTGATCCCCAAGTAAAAAACAACATCATAGGTATGGATACATATAGATCTAAAGAAGTTGGATGCCTTATTTGGTGACTTTGTAAGATCTTCTCAGATTAAGGATATTGGTTACTGAATTAAACATCCATAAAATCTGAATTTAAGTTAAGAAATAAAGAAGTGTTCATTGTGACATACCAAGGCTAATAAAGTACTCACTGTGTCTCTGAACTTCAAATTAGATGACCTCCTCTGTCCTTTTATAAAGGGTAATAGCAAGGGCAAATTAGGGTAAGATAGAGAATATTTTTGAAATCCTGTCTGGGTTTATGCCTGTAAGTATGAAGATTGCAGTGTGTATGAAATATAATTCGCCTCTGCAATAGCTCATTCAACTACAGACATAGACAAGCAAGGCAGCTGAGCATGGACCTAAAGGAGGGACATCACAAAACTTTTGGTATTTACCAATTTTACATATGCATAATTAGGTAAAGTAGGACAAATGTGATTCAGGTAAAATTTTTCAAGTAAAATAACCCTTTAGTGAGTAGTTTTACACTAGATAGTGAGTTAGATATAACACAAACTCTTCAGTTTGAGCACACACGTGAGTGCGTGAGTACGTGCCTGTGCGTGTGTGTGTGTGTTACATGTTACTTGTGTGCCATGGTGTACATGTGACAGTTAGAGGACTTGCATGAGTCCTTTCTGTCTTTCTGGTTTGTGGGTCCTGGAATTTAAATTCAGGTTGTCAGGCTTGGCAATAAGTGCCCTTACTGGCTAAGACATCTCACTAGATCTATAAAATTATTTTTTACCTTACACTTTAAATAAGTACCAGTCATTGAGAAGATTTTCTTTCATGGACTCACTCATCACCTAGGTGACCTTCCACTGTCTGCTCAGTGAAAACCGTTAGAACACCAGCAAGTAGTGGCATCTATACTTCCTTGGGCATGTTATTTCCTGTGGCGACCTTGTTCTCTTTCTTAGTCTCTAGTTCTGAAAGGGTTTCTTAACTCTTGCTCTTTATATTTTCACCTGTTGATGCTAGGTTTGTATCCAGTTAGTGTTAGACTGTGATCTTTCCTTGGTACACAAGGGAAACTGACCATCTGTTGTTGTCAGAGTTCTTCCCATGAATGTCTTGGTAACTTCCTATTACTGTGGCAGGCACCATGACCAAGGCAGCTTACAGAAGGGTTTACTTGGGGCTCACAACTTCAGAAGCTATTTCTATGACCATTGTGAAGGGAGCAGGGCAGCAGGCAGATAGGCAAGGTGTTGGAGCAGTAGCTGAGAGCTCACATAATACAACACAACCAGGATGGAATGATGGAATATGAGAGAGAGAGAGAGAGAGAGAGAGAGAGAGAGAGAGAGAGAGAGACTAGAAATGGCATGGGCTTTTGAAATCTCAAAGCCCACCAGAGTGACACACCTCCTCCAATAATTACACCACTTCTAATCCTTTCCAAATAGTTCTAGCAACTGGGGGCAAAGTATTCAAACATATGAGTCTATGGTGGTTGTTTTCATCCAAACCACCATAATGAGTAAAAGATAATATGTTCCATCTGTAGTGTTGAGATTAGAGAGGTTATCCTATGTGATACAATGGGAAACATTTATTCCTAAGTGGTAAAGAAAGCTCAAAGTTTTATTCTCTTCCTAGTACTGTGGTCTTTGATTTGCTCATTCTTTGGGGGCATCAAGAGCACACTTTAACTAGCTCATTTTAATAACATAAAAGAAGTGTCTTGGGGCATACCTGTAATCTTAGGACTCTGGAGGTGGAGGCAGGAAGATCAAATAATTCAAGGCTAGCTTTGGCTATCTAGACTGTCCAGAGCCAACAGGAACTAAATGATACTCTGCTTCAAACAAATAAACAAACAAGCAAACAAAATAAGACAGCAGCTGAGTTGGTAGAGATCACAGATGTAAATAGCTTGCTGACCTTACAGAGACACAGTACATGGGAGAGTACCCAAGAGAGTCAGAAGTCATGTTGTAGACTCTCTCCACCTGAGATGGTTAAACCCAGGAAAAGTGAAGCAGCCCTCTCTTTGCTTATGTCATAGCAGAAAAACAAGCTGTGCATATAGCAAATGAGCACATTTTCTGCCCCATGATGCATAGAACCGATCTCTTCATTAGAATGAATGATGATACCTATTACATCCCCTGTGTACAGACTCAGATGCAAGCCATGATTCTTTATTTCACAAAGATTTCTCCACCGATAGAAGTAAAATCATTTGCAATGTAACATTTTAAAATGGTTAGCGTTATTCATACATCCCTTCAGCATCTTCAGTATTTATCACAGTATTTTATTTTGAATGAATAGAAACAATGAGGATACTGAGATAAGATAAATTAAAAGGATTGCTAAAATGGCCTTTATATGCTTATATATGTTTAATATATAATATAATATATAATGTTAATATATATAATATATATAATATTTAATATATTATAATATTATAATATATAATATAATAATAATATAATATATATAATAATGCCTTGCTATTTCTTCAAGAATTTCATTCATATATAAAACGATCATATGATCACATCACCATCCAATTCTACCCTGTCTTTCTCACACGTTAATCCCCTCACCTCTTTGTAAGTCCAGTTATTATTATATGGGCATGAGGCCATCCTTTGGAGCCCAGCTACAGGTTGTTTTTAGTTGGCATTTTTTTGTTGTTGTTTTATAATTGCTCACAATTATAAAATTGTGGAATGGTGGTATCATCAATAATGCTGATTATATCTGACTGGTAAGTTATTTCATATAATCAGAACATCTTGCATTGACTAATTGCTTTCTAATCTGGCTAAATTGGTCCTACAAATTTTTGAAATTGCATTTATTCTGTAGACCAGCTATTTAAGCTATGCTTACAAAAAAAAAAAAAAAAGGCAAACAAATGTAGATAGTTATTTGCTTCCAAACCATGCAGAAGTCAATTTGAATATCTCAGTAGGGAATTTTGTAATCTCAGAAAACCTCAGGCAAAAGTAAATATAAGATTTTTTTTGAGATATGTTAGCCTGTCTTCATGCAATAAGTGTCTTTATACTAGGTAACATTTATTTTCTTTCTTTTCTTGTAATTTCTAAGTTTGGTAAATACTCAAAGCAAAGTGAAAACTTTAACAGGAAAAATAATTCCATGAAGTTTAGCTACTTCTTTCATTCAAAAACATCATATATTCAGGAGTATATCTATCTTCCAATGTATGTTTCCTTTGATGAATTTGGAGAATATATAATTTTTCTCCCTAAACAACAAACAGCCTGTCCCATAAATCCATTTCTAACACAGTTATGTGCACTGCATTTATATATACTATATATTCAGCCAAACAGAAAATGAACACTGTTGTGACTTGGTCGATAAGACAGCTACCAAATCATTTATATCTGTGATTTTATCACTAGCCTGAACATTTCCTCAACTTAAATTACCATATCTATGTTTCCTCTTCCTTATAACCTTTGTAGAATAGTTGTATTCACATGAAGTCTTCTGCAATAATCCTCAGGCTTGGTTCAATCTAAACACTAGTATCTAATTTATTTATAAATTAAAATGCCTATCAACAGATAAATGAGTCTTCATTTGTTCACTTCATTTGGATGGTGTGTATCATCCAGTGTTTTCCAGAAAAAATGCAAGAAGTATCCAAAGAGGAAACTCTTTATTACCTTGACTCTCTTCCAGGTATGTGTTGAACTGAGGATGCCATAACATCTGTGTTTTAGACAGATTTTACTTAAGACATTCTACTGAGACCTTTCTTCTTCATGGAGATGAATAATTTTTTTCCAGTCCTGAAGACAGAATTCAGGGTCTTGCCCAGGATGAACAATGTACCACTGAGGCACATTTCTGGCTCCTTAATTTTAGATTTTATTTGAGGCATTATACTGAGCTTTCCAAACAAACATTATTAAGGCCATTAATGTCTACTACTTCATTGTTAAGCAGCCTTTCTGAACCTTGCCTTATGAATTTTGCCATCTTTATTTTGGAAATTCTTTCATATAACCTAGGCACTGACATCTCTCCAGATGTAACCAAATTAAAATGCTTGCCATACTCTAAGATGGTGACAATGGAGAAAACGGGAATAAATAATAAAAAGAAAACAGTGAAATACAAGCCATAAAATCACCATAAGTGATTCCCATGCATTTTGCTTCAGTTAGAGTTGTAAAGCCTCACAATCTACCCAATGGCATTAAAATGGACCTGAAACCATATTTCACAACCACATTCTCAACCTGAACTGCATGTTAGACTCACTCCATTTGTCAGATCCCTCTGGAGGTCTCAGTATGAGAGAATTTTAAAGAGTATGCATGATGATTCTAAAACAGAAGTTACCCTAATCCCTGCTGTATGTATGTATGTATGTATATACACATGGAAAGAGTGAGGCTAAGGGGAGAGAAGAAGAGAGAGGGAGAGGGGAGGAAAAGAGGGGAAGAGAATTTTAAAAAGCAATTAGGGAAAACAATGGTTACAAAATGAGCAGCTTCCTTGTTAGAATAGAAAACACAGTTATTTTTAGCTCTTGGATTAAACTTCAAGTTTTTCAGCAAGTTAGTATAGAATAAGGCAACTTATTTTTAAATGGCACTTTAAGGGAAACATGAAATCCGCATCTGGAAAATCATTAAATAAACAAATCAAGGGGACCCAGTCTGAGATGACTGGCTCAGAAAGTCTGGAAATGGATCTAGCTGTCTGGATTTTAACTTGTGTGTGTCTGTCTGGTGTATACTCAAGTCTGAGAATCAAAGTGCTACAAATAAGAGACCAGGCATGAGAGACAACAAACCCCAAAGCCATCTGAAGGGACACCTTATGTTTACAATAAGGACTGGGGGCAACTAAAGAGAAATGATAGTATGCAATACTTTGGAGCTTCTAGAACCACTCTCTTGTAAATAACCCTTAAGCCTCTCTGTATCTATGAAACTAAAAGTTAAGTATTTGCAGGAGCTAGCTACCTGCTGCATCTGACAGCCAGTGTATACTTCTCTGACTGTATCTATGCTGTAAAGGCATATGAGTATGTACTATCTTTTTGCTTACCTTTTTATTGAGGCAAGTGAGTGATAAAAATTGGGCCTAATAACACTAAAACTCCCTGCATATAAGTATGTCTAGTTTGAATTTTTCAGTCTTAAAACGCATCCCTAAAAGATCTTCAAGTGGATATCAGACAAATCTTTATGATGTCTCAGAAATAAAGAGAAGATCCTGACTCTGGGATCTGCATTTTATATTATCAATTTAGTCACTTCCATTCAGCAAAAATCATAAAGAAAGTTCAGAAAATACAAAAAGTCTTGGAGGAAAACTGTGTCTTTTGCCTTCAAAGAAAGTTAGTCTCCTAAATTAGAAAACAATGGGTAGGACAGAGAAATGATACTTCATAGAGGAAGAATTATCCTAAAAGTTACAGCCTAACATTTTGTCTCTCCTTCGTGGGAAATATTTGGGCAAATATAGCCAATCCTAAAACTAATGGAGATCTATTCTTGACATTCCTAAGGCTATATATATTCCAACACAAAAAGTTGGAAATAACACAATGTATTCTACAAGCCCAAGGAGATTCTTGCCCTGACCCGCTGGGCAGTCAACAACGAACCGGGAAACACCTAGGGGGAATCAAAGGACAAGGGATAAGAATGACAGCAAGTCGATGTTCTGATCAAGCTGCCAAATTTTATTTTCTCAGGGGAGGCTTATATAGGGCCATAGGCAGAATGTGAGCAGGGTTTGCACGTAGGCAAGATGAAAGGGTAAGTAGAAGGAATGCCTTGAACTAATCTTTAACTGGCTGTAAAACTGTAGCCAGGAGGAATATACTGAGCTATTCTTTAACTGGCTGTAAAGCTACAACTGGAGGAATATCCCGAGTTATTCTTTAACTGGTTGTAAGGTTACAACAGGAAGAATATCCTGAGCTATTCTTTAACTGGTTGTAAAACCGCAAGCCTGTATCTAGGAATGCTTTGCTGAATATTCTGCTTACTTCTTAAGAGGCAGAAATTTTCTATCTCAGAGGCCTAAGGTAGTGAGAATGGTGATGGTCCCCAACAGATTCCTAAAAAAATTCTCAAAGCTATGCATGGCAACATGTCCCTATAATCCCAGGGTTTAGAAGACTGGAATAGGAAGGTTGTAAATTCTTTGTCAGCCTGAGCCACACAGCAAGAGACTGTCTCAAGAAAAATGAAAAATTAAAGGACACATCTAAAAGAGCCTCCCCTACTGTTACAGTTCAAGCCTGCAATGTATCCTAAGGGCTCATTCCCAAAACCCTTGAGTCCCAGACTATAATGTTATTTGAAATGATGCTGAGCTTTAAAGAGGCAGAACTTGAGGTTGGAAGGGTGGTCCAGCACTTAAGAGTACTCAGTACTTTTCCAGATCAAAGTTCAGTTCCCAGCATTCAATTCAGGGAGGAATAATTCCAGCTTCAGGGAATCTGGTGCCTTCCCCTGGCTGTTGTTAGTATATATGTGGTATACACACCCATGTAGACAAAAACAAAAATAACAGATCTTTAAATAAAAAGGTGATACACCCAGGCTGGTAGGTTACAGAAGGCTGGCCTTGGAAGGTGACACTCAATCCTGATTCTAGCCTCCTGTGTTTCCTGGTCCATTGTGATATTAGAAGAATTCCAACACAAGCTGCTGTCACTGCCACCACTAAGGAAGCTGTTCCCATGCTATGCATTATCCATCATGGTGGACAGAAGCCCTCCAAAGCCAAAATAAACCTGCCCTCCCTTCAGTTGGCTCTGTCAAGCAGTTGGTCACAGCTGTGGAAAACTTATGTCTTGGGGCTGGAGAGATGGCTCAGTGGTTAAGAGCACTGACTGCTCTTCCAGAGGACCTGTGTTCAATTGCCAGCAACCACATGGTGTCTCACAACCATCTATAATGAGATCTGGGCCTGCAGAAATACATGTATGCCGATCTCTGTAAATATAACAAAGAAATAAAATCTTTAAAAAAAAATTATGTCTCCACTGTGAAACCAATCCCTTAGTTTAAACAATACATGAATCTCTGATTTCTCCAAACCAATTAAGATTTAAATTCCTACTATAGATGTCAGATACCATCTCCAAAGGGGAGAGGTGCCTAGAGGAAACAGTGCCAATCAAACCTTCCCAATCTGATACTGAACCCAAGGCCTTAGAATACAAGTGAGACTTGGCCTTCTCTGCCTGCATTATTGGCACAGTAGGATAATCATTACTTTCTCCATTATCTATCCCTCGGTGTGATATCTGGGGGCAAGGAAATGTAGCTGATTACTGATGCTTTGGATTGGCTCCAGGAACATCATGAGGAGCCAGGGGCATTGCGATATCATGTCTTGGTTGTTTATCATTCCCTACAGTCCCATGCAGATGGTCAGAGATTTTGCCCAAGTCATTGGTAACAAATTAGAGCACAAAATAACACTCAGGAAGTCATGTTACATAGCAGCTTATTTGAGTTGAAAATACTGCATTAAGAAAATGAGACACTTTGTAAACATCACTGATGTTATAAGAAGTTGTCACTCATTTGTGGGTTTTTTAAGGAAAAAAAAACATGCAAAGGGACCAGAATTATGATCACAAAGCTATACTCATTGTTTCTAGAACATTTTTATTAAATACGGCAATACTAATAGTTTTTATTTGACTTTTCAAAATGTTTTAAATCATAGGCTTGATAGTCATGTAAACTTATCACCATCTCCAATAAGAAAATTTTAGAAATCTGGATTCTAAAACCTTTTTTAATTATAGAAATGTACACTGGTTCCATACCACATAGCAGAGCTGGAAGTAGCTGTTAGTAAAAGCTGTTGATGAATGCTGTCCACCTTTTCCTCTACTTATTAGCTGAGTTACTTCTCCTTTCTGCTGAAAATCACCCTGCTGGACTTCCTCTGCTGCTCAAATAGGATACAGTGTTGGCACACCTCAGCTCAGTTCCTCAAATGCAAATTGAAGACTGCACAGTATCTAAAATGATTACACATTCCTCACTTAACTCTGTGTGAACTTTCCCAACTGTAAACAATTCCCTGATAACTGGTATGCACTTCTGGGAACTGCTGGCTCATTTGCCTAAGCCCCCTTTAGTCTCTACTCTGTTCATGTTTCAGTATGATGGTCTGGAGCATCAATTCCTTCATGGTCTAGTGGTTAGTTGTTTTTACCCTGACTTGTTGACACACTTTCCATTTAATCAAAATACAAATACGTGAAAGCAGGTTATGCCACAACTGATAAGCAAGCATGTACTTATTTTCATAGTAACATGTGATAGTAATAGGTTATGGCCTACATCAATGAGTCCATCAACCCAGTGACATGCTGGAAACTGGGTGCCTCCCACCTCAGCCTTTAGTGGGGAGAGGTAGGAAGCTCAGAACTTCAAGCCCATCTTTGTCAACATAACAAGTTCAAGGCCAGCCTGAGCTACATGAGACCACATCTCAAAAGAAAAAGTGAAGCCTATTTGAAAACAGTATTCCATAAGCATGTTGATCATTAATTTAATTCTTACCTAAATTTTATGAAATAAACACTTGATTTTCCTACTTTACTGCTGCAGAACTTGAAACACAAGATGTTATGGTAATTGAGCATACATGAGACACACATAGAAGCTTACTTACAAATTCAATATCAATGTTTCTTTTAAGAAGGACACCAATGGTCCTCAATGTGGGTCGCATCATGACACATTTGTGAATCAACTGCACTGAGCAGACAACACAGTGAAAACTGCTATGCTGTCTTTTAGCTTAAGAAGAGCCAAGGTCTTTGCACAAGAGCACTTAACTTGCAGCTGAAGCCTCTCAAGCTCTCTCCCCTTCCATGTTAGCATGTCTATCAGTGAGGTGATAGTAAAGTCATGTTTAGGCAACTGTGTTAGTTAGACTTCTTGGTTGTGGCTTCTAGGTGACAGCTTAAAAATAACTTGTTCATCAGTTAAAAATTCAGAGCTGCCACAGAGGAAATGAGTGTGGAGCATAGGGATAGAATACTTGCTTAGTATGTGTCAGGACATGATGATAATAGGGAAGAGAGGAAATAAAGGGAAGAGGAGATAAGAAGAGTTGAGGAGGAGTGGGAGGGAAGAAGACAGAAAGGTAGGAAAGAAGGAAAAAGACCTGCCAGAGAGAAGCCCATGGACATAGAAAGAGAATATGCAAAAATTATGAAGAGAAATATTAGCATATTAATGGCAGTTTGAACATAGGGTCTGGAGTACATGAAAGGTTCAAAGATGAAAGAGAGGTACTTACCCAGAGACAATGGGGATGCTTATGGAATGAGAGCTTAAAAAAGGAAATCCATTCTGCCTTCTACTGAAAGAAATGTTTAGAAAGGGGGTGCTTTTCAAGGACAGATAGAAAACTGATGTGAGGGAAACTCGCACGAATCTACAAGGATGACCCCACTAAGATTCCTAGCAATAGTCTGAACTGTCCTTCTATTGTAATCAGTTTGATGACTACCCTAATTGTCATCAGAACGGATAGAAATAGATGCAGAGATCCACAGCCAAACATTAGGCCAAGCGTGGGGAATCCTATTGAAGAGAGGGAGGAAGGATTGTAGAAGCCAGAGGAGTCAAGGACATCACAGAAACATACATAGAACAACTAACCTGACTCATAGAAACTTGCAGAGACTGAGCCAACAGCCAGGGAGCCTGCATGGGATTGACCTAAGCCCTTTACAGATGAAGTGAGAGTTGTGTAGTTTGGTATGTTTGTGGGACTATAAACAATGACAGCAGGGGCTGTCCTTAAGTCTTTGGCTGGCTCTTGGGAAACCATTCCTCATACTGGATTGCCTAGCGCAGCCTTAATACAAGGGGAGGAGCTGAGTCTTACTGCAACTTGATATACCATGTTTTGTTGATACCCCTGGGAGGTCTGCTTCTTTCTGAACAAAAACAGAGAAGGAGTGAATGGAGGAGGGCAGAGGGAAGGTGATGGAGCAAATGGGAGGAGAGGACGAGAGGGAAACTGTGGTTGAAATGTAAAATAAATAATTTTTTTAAAAGGTGTGGGAGGCATCTTGCAGATGAGATGTAGCAGTAAGTATTCCAATGCATATATTCAGTTATTGGAATTGAAGAGCTACAGGAGAGAGGCAGGGCTTTGACATGGATATTTGAAAAATCACACGTCTAAGATCAGTATTAAGGTAGTTAAAGTTAAGAACAACTAAGAGGTTTCCTGCACAGTGCTTGCAGGGAAAGTGGAGGAGAAATGCTGGCCTAGTATTAAAGAATGGGGTGGGTACAGCACCCTGGGAAAAATGTGTGAGGTCCTGTTCTCTCAGGATCATTTTGTATTGATTGTCACCAATACACAACAGGAAAGTCACCTCCTTTTCAGTCTCAGAAAAACTCATTTACTTGCATTGTTGTATTCATAATGAAAACTTATGTCCATTTAAGTTTTACTCACACAGACCAGTGAGAAACAAACAAGACAGTCGCACTTTCACACATAAGACATTTGAATAATTGAAGACAACTGTCTTTCCCACCTCCCCTCCCTTGAGATGTTAAACATGGGCATTTATCTTATTTGTCTCACAGTCACTATAATCACATTGCAAGAGGTAGTCCATTACACTTACAATTTTGAAATATAGCAGAGAGTCTTAGCTAGAAAGTTAGATTGAATTCTGTACTCTCTATCATTTTCATCCTGACTGAAAATCCCATTTTCAGTCTCTTGTTACACTTGTCACTATTCTAATCACTGTAATCATTGTATGTACCTTCTGATTCCAGGCTTCCCAACTTTAATTGTGATAGAGGAGCAAAATGACATAAGCCAAAAAAAAAAAAAAAAAAAAAAAAAACAGGACATTCCAAGGAGGAAAACTGGTCAACAGTGCAGAAGCTGTTAGAGAGGAGAGAGGTCAGGGAGAGAGAATGTGTCCTCGGGTTAAACTAAAGTGAGACTGTGGGGGCCTTAGTAGAAATGCAATCACAATAGCAAAGTAAACTAACATCTGACTGTTTGACATGACATCTATGTGAGGGAAAGAAAAACAGGCTCCTGTACTCAGTGAAGACATGGAAAATTACATTACTTTTATTTTTAAAAAATTAAAAAAAAAAACATGCAGAGCCTTGCACCTAGAAGCAATTCCTGTTAATTCTACTAATTATGTATTAGCAGTCCTGCCCTCCTTTATGGCAATGTTTATACTTTACAGTATTTTCTCAGCTATCACAAGCCTCCTTACAGCCATGTAAGACTTTACAAATGAGAAAATCAATTCTAAAACTGGTCTTTAGCCATCCATTAAAGCAAACTATAAAACTAAGCTCAGTTACAAATGTCTCCCAAATCTTCACATTCACCTTGCTTTCTTTAAGCAAAGATTTTGTTATGACTGGCTCAAAGATTCAGAAACAATGTCTTCTGACCCACTGTATGAAGTCAGAATTCACACCCATGTCTCTGTGGGTGTGCACTGTAGCTATCTGCTAAAAGCAGTCAGAACTGAACCCTCAGAGTTTGTAATGCATTATATAAGCCAAATGCATACAAGTAACAGTAATGACATGAGGATCCCATAGCTATGCATAACAGAATCAGGAGTTCAAACCTGGGGATGGAGAGTGCACTACCTACTCTTCCAGAGGACAAGAATTCAATCCCCAGCAACCACATGGTGGCTCACAGCCATCTGCAATGAGACCTGGTGCCCTCCTCTGACCTGCAGGAATACATGCGAACAGAACACTGTAGACAAAATAAATAAAAATTTTAAGAGTTCAAATTTGTGTGAAATATTTTATGTTTTAAATGAATAAATAGATAAATATGCAGAGATTCGTGTACCTGCAATGGGTGACGTGTGAGGCTCTTATTTAATTTTCGTAGATCCTTAAGCATTATTTTAAACTCATCTTTTGAAATGAGCAAACTGAGAATTTTTCCTAACATACTGGCACAAAGAGTAAAGTCCATCAAGACCCGATTTACTTCTGCAACTTATGGACCAAATAATTCTGCACAGTATGCAATAGAAAGCACAGGAAGCTCTACATGAGAAGCATGGATGCCTGCACACACATAGTTATTGTTAAATACCAACAATTCAATTGCCTTGAGACCTCCAGGGTACCAGACCCACAGTTTCCCATATTGCAGTTCCCATGTTGCAGTTCTTATGATAAAGTGTGAGGGGAACCTTGGCAGACTCCACGGCAGGTGGTGATGGAGGTCGGGGACAAACATGTCAGACAGACATCACTTAAGTGAGAAGTTTTTCTATTAGAAAGGGAAATGGGGAAAGAAAGAGGTAAAGAGACACAGAGACAGAAAGAGGACAGAAAAGATGAGGGAGACAGAAAAGTTCTGACTGCCCCAGGGGAACAGCAGGAAAGAGAGAGGGAAAAGAGCAGAAGTGAATAGGATCTGACTTTTAAAGGGGTCCTTTGCACCTGCGTGCAGACTGGTACCCTGGGCTGACCAGGTTACTGCCTGAGTGCATCCTGCCAGGTGACAGGGGCAGGTCACCACAATGCCTGAATCCTTACAACAGTAACTGGCATAGTTTCACTTGTGGACCTGCTCTGAGTCAAAGTTTACGACTAGAGTCCTCACGCTGTGTCATCTGGTGTGCAGGAGCCCTTCTTTCTGTGTCCTTCCTGTGCCTAAGCCAGCAATGTGGAGATAGTGACATTCTACACACTTCAGGATTCCTCTCTTCAGACCAATGCTGTCAAGTCACACCACAGTGTTAAAAGCATTTATTATAAACCCCTGACATCTAATCTCCCCAGAGACCTCAAGGCTGATCCACAAATCTTATATCCATGCTTGGTTAGTTTCCCATCACGTTCTCCAAGCAGCTTTTTATCATCATCATCATTATTATTTACAGTCTATGTAAAACCTTCACCCTAGGACTTCCTCCCTTGTGTTGAATGTATAAACGTGTTGTATCTTCTGTAGCAAGAGATAGCAGAACCCCTCACAGCTATCTCCCCTACCTTTTCATCTCCATCTGCCATTTTCTCCTTTAGTTCTTGCTCTCAAGAAAAGGTGTCCATCCCATGAATCCCTGCACTTTCCCAAAGATATTTCTATCCCTTCTTTCTCAATACTTTGTTTTGTTTGTTTGTTTGTTTGTTTGTTTTTATGACTTTATTTAATAACCGTGCCTTTCTTTGCCTTTAGTTTAATGTCTAATTCTTTGTGGCCTCTCCATCCTGCCTGTGAAAAAGCTCAAGGTTTTCCTCCTAAAGTTAACATGACATAAAAATTAAAAATTAAACTTTTTCAATCTCTTCTCTCCCTGGAGTGGAGACAGGGACAGAGATGCCTTAGTCCTTCAGAGAGGAGTTTATCCCTTCAGCACCAATGCCTCATCTCTGCCTTGGTGTTTTCCATTATGCTTCTGTCAATATATATTTGCAATAAGATTTTGGTTTAGCAAAACCAGTTTATGGAGATTGGTGAGAGGGATCAGCAGGCAAAGTGCCCACTGCCAAGCCTGAAAACCTGAGTTGGGTGACCGGAACACACACGTGCATGCAATTGTGCATGCATACACATGTGCATACACACACACACACACACACACACACACACACACACACACTACACTATACTAAATAAATAGATAGATATATAAATAAAGTATACTTTTAAAAAATTAGGAAAATTAGTTCAAAACTGAATATCAAACTCTTAATGCTTAGGACTGAACTCAATTAAGTCTAGTTACTATGTTTAAAAATCATTTAGTTAAGCCAGGCACTTAAGAGGCAGAGGCAGGTGGATCTTTGTGAGTTTGAGACCAGGCTGGTCTACAGAGAAAGTTGCAGCACAGCTAGGACTACATAGGGAAACCCTGTCTCAAAAACCCAAAAATTAAAGAAAAATCATTTATTTAGAGAAAGCATGGAGAAAAATATAGACAGTAATCATAGATGCCTATCTTGCTTTTCTATTGGCCAACAGAATGACATCTCCCATCAGATTGGTAAGGGAGTAGATGTGAGGTAGAAGTCATTTTAAGATATTTGAGGGCTGAGACATCAAAATGGCTCAACAGATGAAGATACATGTCATCAAGACTGGCAGCCTGAGTTCAAACCCAAAGTCCCACATGGTAGAAGGAGGATTCTGACACCCACAAGCTTGCCTACAACCTCCACAGGAGTGCAGTGATGCTGGTTCCCCCAACACACACATACAACCTCCAATCCACACACACTAAAAATGACAATACTAATAATAGATGTTATCTTTAAAGTTTTAAAAATATATAACCAAAAATATAGACTTCTTTCCTTTCAACTCAAACACAAAGGTAAGGAAGGTAAACACATTTTGACCATAAACAATTCTAAAATATAGTTTGAACTATATATAGAATTGGTGTCTTGTGTATGCATAAGACTATGAGAGAATATTTGTTAATTCAAGTCTTGTGTATAAAAGAATCTCAACATGCACAGACTGGATTTGTAAACAGACACTAAAATGCCAAGGGAATCTCTGAATTCTTCTGGTTCCCATCTCTGAATGTCAGATAGCAACACAATTCAAGAACAGCTTCATAGAATCACTGAATCCCCAAGCTTCAAGTTCCCATCAGATAAGAATGCCTCACAATGCAAATGTTTCACAATGCTTTTTATTAAAGCATTGACATCATTTTATTTGTACAATCATTCTATAGGCAAAGCCTGTGTTTTCGTTGCCATGTTTTCATCTATAATATAGTGATGATGATTTGTGTGAAGAACATCAATTTTAAAGATGTTTAAGTATTTCTTTAATGGCACTATCACATTATTTTTTATTTTTATTAGAGGTTTGAAGTTGATATTTTGCTCTTAAATTTTTTCTTTCAGAACAACCTAAGCATGGCTTGAGAAGACTCTTGGGGGTAGAACTTGAACTAGATAATTTAGAAAAAGTTCAAAATACTAAAAACATGCAAATGTACATTGTGTAAAATGGAAAGGAAAATGAATGAAGCTTTTGATTTTCCCTGTGGGAAATAACTTTAATTTTACAAGCAAAGGCTGTTTCCAGTTTGCTTCAGGGAAAGATTTTAACTGTTTTTTCTAAAAAAAGACAGTTTAAGACAGGAAGTTGGGACCACAATCAGCGAACTGGCAAGGTCGGGGGTTGACTTGGTAATCAGTGAGGTCTTTGTTTACAGCTACTTCTATGTCTGAATAAATTTCTTTCTTTCTTTCTTTCTTTTTTTTTTCCGTGAGAAATTATCAGATGGTGTTGATTCCTGTTTTCTTTTCAAGAAAGAACTTTTGTCTACAGGAGCAGTGAGATTTCATGCCACATCATGAGGTTTCATCTGCATTGTGATTTATTTTACTTCTATGTTTAATCTTTCCTTAAATTCCTTGGTTATTTGAAGAAAGGTATTAGGGTGACTCATTTGTGGAACATGCTGTTACTGCTGATGTACACTGTTCTTAACATTCAAAAGCCATGAACACTTTAAAGAAGGGGACTACATTGAACTGTTCTAGGGGGTTGAGGAGGTGGATCCATGGTTCGAGTGCTCACTGCTGCTACAGAGGTCCTGGTTTCCATTCTCAATGCAGAATAAGTCTTAGCAGAATCAGTATAACTAACAGGAAGGGCACAAACACCTCTAGTAGGGGTGTGGGGTAAGGAGACCCTATTCACTGCTGGTAGAAGTTAAACAGGTTTCTTCACTATGGACATCAATACAAAGAGTTCTCAGAAAACTAAAATCAAGACTACCACATGACCCAACTGTGCCACTTCTGAGAATATTGGAAAAGACTGCACATCATACCACAGAGATACATCTCTGTTCATTATTTCTCTATTCATAGTAGATAAGAAATAAACCAGTCCAAGTGTCCATCAACAGATGAAATGATAGAGAATATAGTATATATGCAGAATATTATTCTTTTCATCCATAAAGAAAACTAATCATGGCAAGGAAACTAATCATTTGCAAGGAAAATAGATGGAACTGACATTTATTGTTGAGCAAGAACCTAAAAGGCAAATATCATTTCTTTCTCTGATACATGGATCCTAGATCTTAATCTTTATGGAAAATGTGAATACTCTATACATGGAAGAGGGTTTGTGCCATAAACTGGAAAGGGGACATGAGAGTGGAGCGAGATCTTAGAGGATTATACAACACGTGTGACATGAAACAAGGGGGACATTGTAGGGAGCATGAGGACCAGTGGGAAGGGTGGAAGGAGATAGGAAAGGGATATGGGAGGGGGAGTCAGGAGAGACTCAACAAGAACAGTGTATGTAGGAAAAACCATAGTGAAGCTTCTTACTTTTTATAATAATTTTAAATGACTAATTTAGAGGATGGGAAAGTATCACTTGTTATGCTATATGATTTCAGTGGCTACAAAAATAAAAGTATAATCAAATACTATGAAATGAAAATTTTGTTTTCTTTTACTGGATGTTAATTGTTTGTTTGGTTTGGGTTGGATTGTTTTTGAGATTGTAATTTAGTTATATTTCTCCCTTTTCCTTTCCCTACACCAAAGTTTCCCATAGAACTTCCCACTCTCCTTTAAATGAATGGCCCCTTTTTATTGTCATTGCATGCATATATGTATTTGTATATAGATGTATACTCCTAAATAACCTGTTGAGTTCAAGGATGACAACAATAGGCATGACAAACTGGATGGAGAAAAGCCCATGAGGCCTCACCTCTGCACAAAGAACTACAACTTGCAACTGAGGGAAGCTGGGACCAGGAGAGGTGGTCCTTTCTGGGGAAAAACACACCAACTAGTTACTCAATATCAAACAGTCAACTCCCAAAAATCGCATACAAGTAACACTGGCTGTTTTTATAGGATAACATATTAACTATTCAACATCTAGGAAACCCTAAGCTGTGACATCAGTGTGGTACATAGAATGACAGGCCCAGTTTCTGTGCCTGGATAAAGGAGATGTTATAAGATTAGACATTAAAACTGGACACTTAGATAATTTTTCATTTTCCTGACCATGTTGGTTTTTTATATGAAATACCACAGCTTACCTTTTACTTCCCTAACTCAATTAGGAAGAAGAGAACAGTGACTGTGAATTTGTTCTCATCCAACACTGGCTACCCCAAGGCATAGAAGTTAGTGCTCTTTGACTTTGTTTTTACTCAAGAAATAAATACAAAACACACATGTACTGTCATATATCTTTCTTTTAAAGTTGGTAGATCACTGAGTTTCAATTCCTCTAACTTCCTGCACTAGCTATGTGAGCAACCATCTTGCTTCCTCTAGTTCTCTAGAGAGACAGCATATTTTAAGATTCTCAGTCCTTTCCTCAAAACTCCTGCTTATGGAGATGAGTGTGGACATCTGTAAGCAAGTACCAGAAACTGACACATATACTCTTCCAGCCAGACACTGGGTCACTATGTATATTTAAAAGGTTTTTAAATGTTATATCCAGTGCTTGTATTTTGAATAGCTATACAGCAATATTTCTAATGAAGTTTGTTAAACACTCTCAACAGCTGGGAAAAATATTAAATTATTGACTAAGAATTTTTTCTCTTTTATATGTATGATTCAGATACATAGGTATTCATGCATATTCACGTGTATGAGTCCAGACACGTACGTGTTCAGTACACATGTGATGTGACATCAAAAGACCTCAGAGGTCAGTCCTCATCTTCACCTTGTTTGACACAGGGTCCCTTAGCTATTAGCCACAGCTGTCCCACATGCTTCCAAGGATGCTCCTCTCTCTGCCTCCCATCTTGTCTCAATTCTGAGTCCTACGTGGGTCCTGGGGTTTCCATCTGAGTCCTAACACTGGAGGGAGAGAACTTTCTCAGGTGAGCCAACTCTCTAGCCAAGGGCTAAGTTTTTAAATCACATCTTAGAATTATGAAAGGTTTATCTCATCCAAGGAGAAAATTTTCTAAAATGAAAATAATGAAGAATTCAAAGACTATAAATCTTTGAAATAAAATTCACTTTAATCCAGAAACTAATAGAACTCTGAATTTATAAACAGAAATGTTGACTTTGCAAACAGCGCTTACTGAACTAGAATTTTATGGGACCAGGAATTTTTGTGGATTTTATATGATGATAGTTATTGACAGTTCATTGTGACCTAATCAATTCACATTCCCCTAGGAAATTCTTGGTGACACAATCAAACTAGACTTTTAATATTGACCTTGTAATTTAATTTCACTTTAAAGCATTTCAAAATTCATCCATAGTAGTAATATCCTATAATTATACAATGTGACCTGCAATTGTTGTATCAAAATAACGTGGTGAAGTTATAAAACTACAACATTCTTTGTAGTATGTCTTCTTCAGTTCTCTCGCCTCTCTATCCTCCCTCTCTCAACAGTGTCTTACTGCATGCTCCTGGCTTTCCTGGACTTGCTTTATAAAGGAGGCTGATCTTAGACTTGGAGACATCCCCTGCCTCTGCCTTTCTAATGCTGGGATTAAAGTGTGCATCACCACACCCAACTTCTCTAGGAGGCTTCTAAGCCATGACCTTTATATATGAAACACCATAGACAGAAACCTTTTAAACATACTAAACTCAATAAATTTGCACTTTAAATGGCTTCACTGTCAGAATGAAATGTGTTTCTTGTGTACAAATCTCATATGCTTTCTCATATGACTTGAGTCTAATAACTATCATGTGGAAGTAAATTGATATTGATCACAGGTTTAGTTCTACCATCAAAGTTGGAGTAAAAGGTCCATAAGTTCTAGATTGTCTAGATTCTTAAGTTACAGTTTCTGATACACCCTGATATAAGCAAGGCAGGACTCCTTGGGTGAATGACATCCTCTAGGAGAACTCACTTTTTCTGCATCTTTCCCCAGGATCTGTCACTGCGAAGGAGATGAAGAAAGCCCACTCATCACACCCTGTCGCTGCACGGGAACCTTGCGCTTTGTCCACCAGTCCTGCCTCCACCAGTGGATCAAGAGCTCAGACACACGATGCTGTGAGCTCTGCAAATATGACTTCATAATGGAGACCAAGCTCAAACCCCTTCGAAAGGTACAGTGTGGGCTGGGCAGAATAGAGATGGGAGAAGGAACTTGTAAAGCAGGCTTGCTTTCAAATTTAACTTCCTCTTTGATAAGATTCTGCCAACATTCTAATGCTCATGGAGGATGCTTGTCATGGACAAAATATAGCCATGTCTTTGTAAGTAAATCAGTTTGTTCTGTCTTTAAAGGTAGACATGTACGCAAATGCATAGAAAAACGCATGTTAGCTATGTAAATATGAAAAATGCAATTGTAATTCAAGATAATTGAATTGATGAAAAGCATGAGGATGTTGATCTGTTGAGGTTGGTTCCCACAGCTAGATGACAGAATATGCTAAACATGAAATCACTTAACTTTTTAAAAGTTGACTATTAGATAACAAGAGAAAAATTCATACTGTAAGAGGTGACTTAGTTTATGTTTAAGTTCTTTTAGTGTTTGGTCTAATGTTTAATATGACACTAGTATTAGAGGAGGTAAAAAGAAAAGCCACAATGGTCTATACTGTTCAACAAGTTGCAAGAGAAATAGAAGTACACGTTTAATCTATAAAATTTTATCTTCAAAGCCTTAATTTGTGTTGATTCTTTTCTGAAACATTATAGTAAGACTGTGAACCAAGTATAAAGCTAAAAATTCACTCAGAGTCACCAATAGAACACTTGTCAAGGACACAGGTAAGGGTGATGTGCTGTGTATAATTCATTGTCAAGCCCAGGAATTCACCATTTAACTTATTCATCTTTTTGCCTCCTAACTGCACACACACACACACACACACACACAATATCTGTGTATATAGATGCATCTATATCCAAAGAGAGTGTGGGGAACGCAATTTAAATAATGAGTCAGCCCAGAGCTGCTTTCCTATTTAAATTAAATGCAGAGCTAAAGCAGATAGAAAGAGCAATGCATGGAAATAAACATGATGAGTTCCAGAATAAGAAGATATGAAAGCAAATAAGAATATTTCACTAGACATCTAATGGGAGGCTAGCCATATAGCCAAATTAAGTAATTCTTCATTCACTCTTGAAATTATGGGAATGGAAATACTATGCCTAATTTTTATAGTAGACTTGATTTTTTTTATTTTGTAAATGGTTTATAGATCTCAAAACTATGTATAAGTTATCTTCAGGGGTATGCAGTTTTTTAATGGGATGACTTGAATGCCAAAAGGTGACTTGCTGGTTCTCTGACACCCAGAGCAATTATTGCAGAAGTAAAAAATGATGGGCACTCTATACTCTGCTTATATGCTAAGCAGACACTATACTGATGGAAATGAATGATGTACTGGTGATTCTTTGAATTCCTGTTCTTGTCCCTCAGGGGATTACAAGTTGTTCCACACCATCTGTATCCCTTCCTGTCCCTTTCCCATCCTCTACCTGCACAAAAATTTCATTTCAACTTAGTTGAACATAATATTTGAATGTAAAAGCAAGAATCTAGAAAAATAACATACTCATGTTGTCTCTTTTCTATTAAGACGTCCAACACTCTCTTCTAGGACATTCAAAACCTATGGGACATATTTTAAATCCTCACCCTCTCTCTTTAAAAATATGAGGCATGGTCAAGGTATATAGGAGGCAGTGTCTTCAACATCTTTTTAGATTGTGAGGCAGTTCAAAACAACAGATAAAAAGAATTTTAAACTGTTCTGCATAGTTTGTTTTGATGGGATGGAAATTCACCAGTGTATTCTTTTGGTAGTTTTTAAGTATTCATAAAGAATGCCAGGTATAACGTTCAGTAAGAATATATTTGAAGTAATCCAATTGATTGCTCTCAACTCAGTAATTCCATTACATTTTACAACTTTTTAAATACGAAGCACATGAAACAATTAATTTAGCTAGCAATTCTGGATCTCTACCATCAGTGAATGGAGGTGGGATACTGTGTTTAGATGAGATGACTTCTTCAGGGAAAGTATCAGGCTTCATAGGCTGACAGACGGAGCTTGGGGCTTAACTTTGTACAGATACCAGTAAAGCCTTACCACATTGATTGCCATTACTACACCAAAAATTACAGTTAGCAAAGTCATCAAGGTAGCCTAATGTTTGCAGAAGAAAATCTTCAAAGTCAAAATAAAATCAAGGGTTTATTCCAAGGAAAGCAAATTCTCCATCATCTTTAAATCAGTAGCTCAGCTACTTTTATGACAATCAATAAAAGTCCCATTAACTTGCTTAGTTACCTGGGGCCAGGAGAAATTCTCAGAGCCAAGGAAAGTAAAAGTTTTAAAAAAAAAAAAATCACAAGTAAAGAAAGCACAGTGATGAGCTAGTGAAATTTGGAAAGGTACACACAGTTGATTAGGAAGCATAAACTACATTTGCATTCTGAAGCTAAAGTCTGGGATTCTAATCAGAATCTCCCTGAATGAGAAGCCAGTTGCTGACATACAACAGGTTCACAAGGACAGCAAGTACTACTGATGACTAATGTCTTGTCCTAAAATATTTGTGCATATAAATTGCATGATAAATATAAACTATTTCTATTTACTTTTAGTCTCGTTTAATTCAACCCACCTGTCCTAAGTAACTACAAGAATCCCATTTTACACAAGAAACAAAGAGTCACCATATCAAATTTAATGTCACACACTGCAAAGGTCTTTGTACCCACTGTATGGTGCCTGATGGTATCGGAACTCCTAGGTTCTCTTTAAGGATCACAGCATTCATTTTTCTGGGTATGAGGAGGCACAGAAAGCTGAGGCCAAAGGATCAAATCGTTAATGCCACCCAGAGCCTGAGTGACATAGCAAGATCTTCTCCTCAAAAGGCTGAGTGATGGTATGTCTTCAGTTTTTGCCTAAACTATTTCTGATTGAAATGTTTCAAAAGAATTCTAAAACAATTTTTTTCTTAGAATCTTTCTCCTTAAACCTGGAGGAAACACTTTAGCCAGTATCCTTTTCCCAGTAACTCAGTTACATTGTTATGTGCATAGTAATCATTTTTCAGCCAAAAATCTTTATTCAGTAATTTAAAACTTTGTGTTATCTTCACTGTGTTTTTCCTAGTATTTTTTTAAAGGTGTTTTTCTGAGCCATTCATTCTGCCTCCTGTTCTTTCCTCCTTGCTGTCAGCAATTAACACCATGTTTCTGTTCCTGGAGTAACCTGAGTCAGCACTGTACACAGTTCTTTCCTGATGAAAACAACAGTAGCAGAGCCAAGGGAGCTACCCTATTGGGTTCCCTAAGGCTGGATTCAGTTCTGGTGGCCTTATCCATGATTTTCCTTTATGGCCAGCAGGAGTTTTGTGTGCAGGGACATTAGGACCTAATTCTGGGCTTTGCGGACCTCCTTTTCTTATCCTTTTCAGTTCTCAGTGGAACTCAAAATCTTGACATCACAGGATGAGAAAGTCTTCAGCAGTTCTCTTGTCAGCTGAGCTCAGGTTTGGAAATTTTCTATTCCATTTCTTGAGAAGCATTCAAGGTCACAGGCCATGAACTTCTATCTCTGTCCTAGTACACAGTGTGGACAGAATTTCTCTGGCTTGCTCACAATAATCATAATTTCAACGCATACATGTTCCCCTGTTGATTTGCACTTAGTTTCAGATACCATTCTAACACCCTGACAGGAAGCCTAAGAGAATTAAAATACTGTTTGCCAGCTTATACTGTCCCATTGTCAGAAGCATTTCTCACAACAACTTGTTCGCTATCTATTGGTGATGATGTCAAATACTGCTACTCTTCTTTCTTTCCCACTGTCCCATTCATAGAAATGGGGTGTCTGTCTAACTGTCATAGGCAAGACACAATGGGCACCCTACTAAACAACACAAGGATTATCATTTTAATATTTCAGCTTGATAGAAGCATTAACTTCCCCCAATAAGTTGGGGCTTTTATTAATTATATTGTCATAATACACAGATACTTCTATAGCTACAAATGATATTTTGGTTAAAATAATATTTCAGTGTGAATCTATGACATTGCCTACATGTCTTCTGTCAAGTAAATGGATTATTCTAGTAGATATTTCAGTCTAGTCACATGAGTTTTTAAACTTTGTGTCTGTAAATGAAACAATAGTAAATCAAAAAAAAAAAATTGTACTCATCCAGAATCAATACTATGGAATAGTTTCTCAATAAAAGAAATATTTTCTGATCAGGAAATTATTTTTTATTTATAAAATTTTCATACATACATACATATAGTCATCCTTCTAGGCAGATTGAACTCATACTTCGAGTAAACCATGTGGGCAGAATCATTTCAAAAGGTTCCCAGTGATGTCTAGCTGATGCATTCACTCAGCTTTGCATATGCTAAGACCCTACCTTGTGCTAGGAAGGATTAGTAATAAGCAAGATAAAGCACCCCCTTCACTATCCATGAAGATGGAGAAGAATGGGAAAGGATATGCGAGTATAATGTGCTCCAGAGGGAACTGGTATATGGAGTAAAAAGCAAGCCGGCCAAAAGCGTAATCTAGTTAACTATCCTACTTGAAGGAATATAAAAGAACAACTATAACCACAAAGCAAAGTGGATGTCTTTTTCTCTTTTGTTCTTCATGCTAATGTAGGTGGTGTCATTTAACAGGTAGGCACCCAGGACCCTAAGGAACAAGAATTGGGAATATGAGAAGGGTTTGATAGAGGTTTTCACAATTTTTGAATAAGTAACCACTGGTTAAATAAACAACAACTGAACAATTATTCATTTCTTTTTTTAATCACTAAATTAGTCTGTATATTAATTTAAGTGTTTCTTTCATTGAAAACTTACGTCTGAAAAACACTACTCACTTTCCAGGAAAAAAAAAGTCACTTTCTATTATTATTCTAATCATGGAAATAGCCACTTAATTCTGCATTAGCTTTGCTATTGAAATCTCTAATCAGATAAACATTACCCTTAAGAATATTCATTACAATTTTAACAAAGACCAAGAGTGCAAAAACACTGTATGTTGTTTCATTATTTGAAACACAGACTGTGGTTGCAGTGAGAGGATAAATTTTTCAATAATGACAGAAGCATTAGAGAATCAAGTTAGAATGTGCACAGGCACCCACATACACACAGGTGCAAATAAAGGGTTCCCAAAAACATCATCTTTCCCACTGAGTTTTACATTACTCTCATATGTAAACCTTCCTTTAGTTCAGTGGTTCTCAACCTTCCTAATGCTGAGACCCTTTTAACACCGTTCCTCATGTTGTAGTGACCCCCAACCATAAAATTATTTTTGTTGCTACTTCAACAAAACAGTGGCTTACCACTGTTATAAACCTTAATGTAAATATCTGTGTTTCCTGATTGTCATAGGTGACTCCTGTGAAAGGGTCGTTCACCCTCAAAGGAGTTGTGGCCCGCAGTTTGAGAACGGCTGCTCTAGTTGTAAAGATATTTTTCTTAACATATTATTCTAATATCTTGTTTTCATATCAAAATCTTGGCTGATTCTTTAATATGTAAGTCACTGGATATCAGAGTGTTTTTAAGCAAGTATTTTAAATCAAATCAAATTTCTTTTCCACCAAATAGACTAGTGAAAAAACTTATATTTATTTTATGATTATTATTCTTTTGCAATATGATGGGTTAAATCTGGGGCCTTGTATATGCTTGCTAGCCAAGGTAATCTACCATGAAACTACAAACTTCAACACTCAGTTCTTTGAGATAGGGTCTTGTTCTGTAGGCAAGGCTGACCTCAAACATAAGATTATGATGTTAGAATCAAAGGCATAAGCCACTGTACCCAGCCCAAGGACACTTTCAAATACTGTGTCTGAACTAGAGATCTCCAGCCCCAATGTACGAATATCAGTATGCTAATTCAGTAGCATTAAAATGTGTGATTAAATTTATCTTTCTGAAAAGAAATCATTTTCTCACAAGCCAGCCCCCTCCCAGTTTCTTAGTTTTCTGCAAATGGTGATCATCAGGTAATTCCTTTCCTATGGTCTTTTATGAAGATATTTCACCTATAGCATGATCTTTCCAAGCCTGTTATTTTACACAGAAGTGTTTACCAGTTAGCTGATAAAGCAGCCATAGATAGAGCCTAGTCTGCCCTTGTGAAAAATATAAAATAGTAGATTTTAAAAGGTGCAGAACTAAAAGGGCAGGAAGTAGAAAGATGGCAAACAATACAGTTCTAGGATTTCCATACACACACACACACACACACACACACACAGAGAGAGAGAGAGAGAGAAAGAGAGAGAGAGAGAAAGAGAGAGAGAGAGAGAGAGAGAGAGAGAGAGAGAGAGAGAGAGATTAAGAAGTGAGGGAATGTCAGACATGATAGCACATGCCTAGCATCAGTAGGCAGAGGCAGGCTGATCTCTGTGAGTTCAAGGCCAGCACAATCTACAAAGCGAGTTCCAGGACAGGCAGAGCTACACAGAGAAACCCTCTTGGAAAAAAAAAAAAGAGGAATTGAGGTGTCACTATTTCATTCTCCTGGAGTTTGCTATGAGTGGGAACGAAGCACAGAATACCTGTAGCACAAAGTGTTCTTCTCATAAGGAACCCTCTCCAAGGAGAAGCAGGGTTTTCTCTTCCATCTTATGACACCCAACGAAGATCAATATTTTTAGATCACTTTTATGTAAAATCAAGGAGCATCACTAGTTAAGAAGAAATAGTTCAGGGCTGGAAAGATGGCTTAGCCATTAAAGGCTAGGCTCACCACCAAAAGTATAAGAAAAATAGTTCAAACAGTAGCTGAATGTAAGCCTGATGATGGGAATCTGCAATAGCAGCTATGCAAATGGGCTGGTACAGGAATACCAAAACTGCAAGACCAGCTTCAGCAATGTAATGAGACTGTCTCAAATTAAAAAGTATAACATGGCCTGGACTTATAGCTCAGAAGTAGAAGTCTTGCCTGTCGTGTGTGAAACTTGGGCCTAACATCAGTTCCCAGTAAAGTCACAGGAAAACACAATTATGTAGGCTTGAGTACTGGCCCAGGACTCACAATACCACTTTGTTGTTCAGCTTCTAATACTTAAACCCCTTGAGCCATACCTCAGTTTCTCCACATATTAAAGGAGGAGATAGAATAAGCATATCTTTAAAGTTTCTTCCAAGTTAAGAACATCTAATGAAAAGTGAGGAATTCACTTATCTAAAAAGTAAAGAAAGGAATGTATTTTGAAGTTTGAGAAGAACTGAAATAGGCATAGAGTTATGCTCACAGTGCATAAAATTATATAGGATAAAATGCTAAACAAGGAGTAAGGCTGATATTGTCAAAAGAACCAGCCAGCAAACTAGATTAATATTTTGTTGGTATTGTGTGTTAATCATAACATTTTTCCCTTTCTTTTCCCCTTCTGAACGCTTCTATATATCCCTCCCCACTCTCCTTCAAATTAATATGCCTTTTTTCATTAATTGTCACTGTGTGTGTGTGTGTGTGTGTGTGTGTGTGTGTGTGTGTCTGTAACTTTATGTGGAAATAACAGGTTGAGTTATCTATAGTCATGTTTTCAGGAGCTGACCATTTGTCACTGGACATCCAATTGTGTGCTCATCCCTGGGAGGACCCCTCTCCTGCTCTCAGCTTTACTCAGTTGCCTGTAGTTCTGTGTGTACGGTTGAGGCCCCAAGGACTTTTCCATCCAGTTTGGTATGTCCACAGGAGTAATCTTTGTTCGACTCACGTTTGCTTGTCATGTTGATGAGGTTGATAAGAATTTCTGATGTTGCTAAGAGACAAAGACTCACAGCAAATCCCTTGGTTCTCTGACTCTTAGAATCTTTCCAACCCCTCAGCAATATTTACTGAGCCCTGAGTGTGGGTGTGTTTTGTAGATATATCCTTTGAAACTGGGTCCCAAAACTCTATCTCTTAATTGATTGTGGTTAATCTTGAATATTTCTCATTATTCTTCAGGGTAAACCATGATGGGGAAAAAAAAGCTTAAAAAAAGAAGAAGACAGCACTAGAAGAAATGAAGTTAGGAAAGGAAATAAAAAGGAGGAAGGAGATGAAAAAGGAGAGAAAGGGAGGAAAACATGAAAGACAGAATGTGTCTGTGGGCAGTTAGCAGTAAGAAGGTCTCCTACAGAAAAGCCCAGTCTGTGCCCAGATCCCATTCCTTTTCTGCTAAGTTGTAAGCTGGTGGCTAAGGACCAAGGCAAAGCCAATGCCAATTCAAGTACTTCCTGACAGCTGTTCTGGAGCCCACGGTCATTTACAAAAGATCCCTGACCCCCAAAACAGGAGTCTGGATGGGCTGGAAGCCATTTTCTACTTGGCACTGAGACAATAACCTGAGATTTAAGGTCTTAGCAAGCTAGTTGTAATAGATAGATGATGATAGATAGATAGATAGATAGTTAGATAGATAGATAGATAGATAGATAGATAATAGACAAGAGAAGGAGGAGGAAAGAAAAGAAACAATATTTTAATTTTAGTTATAGTTATGGTTATAAAAACTATAAGACTACTTCAATATAAAGTTGTAGCTGAAATGTACCTTTTTATAAACAAATATAGTTAAGTTTTGAAGCTGGGTCTTCTGAGTATAAGAAATGGCTTAAAACACTAGAGAGTATCTACTGGTCTGTATTCACTTATAAGATGACACTGCCAGCCATCTATGTGTAAAAGAACATAGTAAGAGGGGCTGGGAATGCCCAGTTAAGACCCAATAGTCCTGCTTCATCAAGTTGCAAGCATTTACTGAGAACTGTCTGTGTGCCATTTGCTGAAGGTGGGCTGAGGACAGACACACCTGGCTCTGGAATGTCAGCAGTTCCTAACAGCTGCCCCTAAGATTATAGGAATGAAGGAGGCACATATTCTTTGACCTTAGAGAATCTGCATTCTGGTATGGTAGGAATGAAGGTAAGAAGTTTTAAAGTGAGTTTATTGGGATCCACACTCTTCATTTTGATTGATTGTGGTTTTCTGTAGTTGTCTCCATCCGTTGCAAAGAAGTTTCTTTGATGAGGGGTGAAGACTACATTTATCTTTGATTATAAGGGCAAACATCAGAATCTGAATTGCCACTAACATGATTGCCTAAACATGGGCTGAAGGAAAATAACAGTAAGACATTTCAGTATGGACAAGAAAAATCCCAAGAGATATCAACCCTCCACAAAGAACTGTAGAAAACTAATAAATGCTGGCAACAGGAAAAAGATTGTCTTCCCCAGGGAAGAGCATACCAATTGGTTATCTAGTACCAAATGGTCAGCCCTAAAGACATACATACAAGTAACAGTACACAGAGTGAGCAGGCTACATTTAGAAATATATATGTATGTATGTATGTATATGCAATCACATATATTTCTTGTTAAGAAAAAGAAGCCGTGATTTTAAAAGTGCAAGGAGGTGTATACAAAAGGGTTTGGATGGAGGAATGGGAAGGGAGAAAGTTGTAATTATAATTTCGAGAAACAAAAGTAACTAGAAAGAGTGAGTTGACTGTGATATCTTGAAATAGATCAGATAATGGTATAAGAGATTATTCCAGTACCTACAGTAGGATTTATATAATTCCAGCATTAAATTTTAACTGGAGAGAAATTTGTAGGATAATTTTGGTGAGGAAGTCTTCAATGTCATAACTGCCTCTATGTTTCAAAAAAGAAAAAGTTCAATGAAGAAAATGAAGACAAGAAGTTTATTGGTTGATGAGAGTGACCTAGGGCCAGGATATTGCAGAAAGAGAGCCCGGCAAAATTTGGCTGAGAAATACATGGCATGTTTGTGGGAAACAGCTGAATTTCACGAGCAATTTACATTAACCGTTAGGCTATAAATGAATAAAGCAGCCTCATTTCATGACAATGAATAGTCAGTACAAAACTGGGGTTAGACAAGGAGAGATTGAACTATGACATTCTATAGACAGAATGCAAGGAGTCTAAAAGGTATAATAACTGCTTAGCCTTAAGAGGTTGTCACGCTGCAACACTTCTTCAAATCAAACCCCAATTCTTTCCTTGAATATGCATAAATTTAATCACCAGGAGTGAATCAGAGGCTGCCTATGACATGCTTGCCAAATAATATGCCCATTTTTCCACTTGGCATGGAGTCAGTGAGTCATCGTGACCACTGAGTATTCACCAGTACTTCTAAAGAGATTTCCACTATGTGCCTATTAATCCATGAGCTCCTTTTTTGTGGTCATAGGCTTAAGGTGATGTCAGTGTCACCAACAGATGAACAAGCTGATGAGTATCATTATCCTTGAGAGGGAACTGTGGGCTCATCAATTGGCACCTTGTCTATAATGTAGGAGGAAGAACACAAGTGATGCTTGGTAGAAAATCTTGGTCTATAGGGTCCATAGTCATCAGCACATCATCTACATTGCCTTGGTTTGCCCATATTGGAACTGCCACTCACTGAAAATGGATTCTATCTGAATTTATGGAAGCTTGTCCAAGTGTGTTTCAACTCTGTAACTATAAATTCAGTTCTTTGGCTCCTAATATGTGTCCCTCTAGTCCCAACTCATTTCTGCAATATTCAAGCCAAGAGCTAAGAAAGCAAACAGCATCCCAGTCACACAGGACATCTCCTTCACTGGGGACCATCTCTGATTATATCAGATGAATAATAGCATGAAACTGTTGGAGACGAAATCCATACAGCACTTTAGGCTTGTCCTACTTTAGCTCTGACTTACCTTTTAAAAGAAATATCATTTTATAAAAGGAAAATCCAAGCTCTCATCCAAAACTGCTTTGTGGTGATATTTTAGAAGCAGAGAATCAGAACCATGAACTTTGAACAGAGGCACAAAGAGGCACTTGTTGAGGGAAGGGAGCAAGCTGTTTCAATAGCACGGCTTTTCACTGACAGGCTTTTCGTCTGAAGCTAGATACTTCACAGACAATCTCTCCTTGGCCCTGCCAGAGTAATTGGACTGGATGTTAACAAGCTTTTCTCCTATGTGACTAATAACCAGCTTTGGTGCAGTAATCCTTAGTTATGCTCATTATTTACGAATATGCAATAGGCACAAGTAATACTCCTTGGGGAGATGCTTTGAAAGGGAGACTGCTGGGAAAATTTACTGAATCAGGGCAAGACACATTTTTCTCAGCTCAATCAACATTGAGGAAAAGTGCAGAAGGCCCTGGGTTCCTTGTAGATACATAAAGTGATTTACAGAAGGGGCAGATGGGTAAAACACTTCACTCCCATTCTCCTCCCTGCCTTGGCTGCTGAGTTTCCATCTCATCTCATGATAAAAACAGAGAACTAATATTTCATAGGTCAGGTAACAGTGCCTTGCCATGGAATTAGTTTTCTTTTAACCTAATTTAATAGATCAGTTCCCATCTTGACATAACAGAGGTCCTGCATTGCCATGGATTTCTTGATGCAAGGATTCCATGTTGTCAAGGCAACCAACTTTGCTGGGGTTTTTTTCCTCTAGAAAACAATTTCCAACATTGCAAACTCTAAATCACAATCGTCCATCATAAAACTCAGGGTCAGATATGTCCCCAATACGTAAAGCTGTTACTTTTTTATGAGATACTGTGTCATTACAGTGAAAAAATTCGACTTGAGGGATAAAATGCATATTAAAACATCGAAGTTAAAATAATCCCATAGCATTTTTATCTTGTTGCTTCATTCCCAGGAGATACGAGACTGTTTACTACTTGCAGTTACATTTTTTGTTTCTATTTATTTATTTTTTGAAACTGTTGTATCTATGTTGGCATATTTTGACTAAATTTCTATGTAAATTGATTGCAATCAACAGCTTCCTCGTGGTTTGTGAAATTAAACTGCTGAAAAGACAAAACATTTTTCTGGGGTTAATGTCATCCACTTGTTGCATATGTTCTGCAATTTTGAGTCAAGAGCTTGTGAGAGTCCTTTTCCATGTAAATGGAGTCACTTTGCAATTCCCTGAGATTCTCCTTATGCTTGAATGGGCAAATGAGTGTTTCTCCAGGGACCTCAGCAGCATCCCAACTGTTTTGAAAATCCCAAAGGAAGAACAGCAGAGGGACCTGGGGTATTTTGTAAACTCCCAAATAAGAAGAGCTTACTAGGTTCTGGATCTTGCACTCTTCACAGGCCACATTTCCCTTAACAGTAATCCCAAGTAAGCCTTCATTCTTAGTCAACCAGGACCATTGGTTTGAATTTCCAGTTAAGTTTTCAAATATTCATAAGGCTCCCTTACCCTTAAATTTTTGCTCCCTAATTGGTAGTCATGCTTAATTTTACAATTCCCAGTGGTTTTAGAACAGAAGCATGTGGCTCTAAATGAAGTTTCTGTATGAGACTCAGTGTGTCACAATACTTTCACATTGCATGTGTCAGCTCTTTCAGCTGCCATTATTTTATAAGAAATGAAGCAATTTTGTTCATTAAAAACTAGTACCAAGTGTCATCTCTGCTTGTGGAGAACTGACGTTATTTTCTCTCTATTATTGGGATTACACAGATGACTCTAAAGGTCAGTCAGGATTTTGATACTTCATAAGTATTTTATTACTTATTTGAAATTTATATGCAATGTACTTTTATCATATTCACCTCATTCCTATCCTAATTCCTTAAAAACCCACTCCCATCTCTTCCAACTCCCTGAGCTTTTCCTTAGCTTTATAAGAATATTCCATTGAGTCCAGTTCACCCTGTCCATCTTCTCCTAGATGTGGGACCATCTGTGGTGTGGTCTATCTTCCAGGAGTCACACCCTTAAAGAAAACTAACTCCCCTCCTCAGAAGCTATCAGCTGTGCATAGCTCCTCAGTTAGGGATGGGGGCTTAAGAAACCCTTCTTCTTCTGTGTTAAAATGATGGCTGGCTTGATCCAATCAGACTTAACATGTTTTACTGTTCTCTTTTCAGCCTTTCTTATTGTAGCCCTTTCAAGTGTTAATGCTCTCTAACACAGTGCCAAAAGAATTTAAGACCATTAGATGAATTGTTTTTCCTGTTTCTATGATAAGATAACCTGACAGAAATTTAAGAAAAAAAAAGGGGGGGTTCGATGGGTGGTTCAGACAATTGTGGTAGAGAACCTATGGTGGCAGGAGATTGAGATAGCTGTCACATTAGTCACATTGTATTTACAGTGAGAAAGCAGAAAGTGGCTGTTAGGGTTTTGCAGCAGAAAAGTACATTTATGGATTAGGGACAAAGAATGTCCTAGAAAGGCTGCTTTTGAGCAGGGCAAAGGATAGGGAAACAGAGGGAGAGAGTAAGCTGTGATGGGGAACCTTTTAAATGGTATGCACATTGAATTTGGTGGCTGTTGATGATGTGGCTGCTGATGCTGAGTCAGTGGGTAGTTCCTAACATTCTTCCCTTTCCTTATTATAAAAGGTGATGACATAGGAAGGGTGGCTGGTGAGACAGGAATGGGGGTACTATGTTCTTTAGAGGGCTTCTTTCTCTCTGGGTGTGTTAACATCTTTGGAGACCCAAGAAAGATGGGCTTCTGGCCATGTCCTGGGAAAGCAGACTGTTTCACTTGCTGACCAGGCTCTGTGAGACCGTCTGAGACTAGGAATGTGCAAGTTGCAGCTATGAAGCCAGACCACCTGGGGCTAGCCATTTTGAAGCTGTCCGGGATGCAGATTTTGAAGGAACACCTGAAGCTGGTGCTGGAGCAGTCTGCAATTGGACCTGAAATCGATTGAGGCTGATAGACTAGTAAAGAAGGCAAAGTTAAGGAACTTAAGGGAAATGTTTTATCCAGAGTGTACATTTGAAACTTTTAGGCCCATAGTCCTGGTAGTTGGAAAAAGAAAGTCCCAAGACCAGGGAAAAGATAGAGAGTCCACCCTCAGGAATAAGCAGAATTAGCTGGTGGGTAAAAGGTTGTTGATTGACTATACTCATCTGGTGTCCATTTGACCAATGACAGGTATTATATTCAAACTGTTCCCCTGGAGCTTACGAGAATTTTTGAGTTTACAAAGGAAGATGTTTTAGATATGTTAGTATTCCACTGTTTGTAATCTGTACTGATATCCACACTGTAGAAGAGGCAGTAGACTCATGTCATTGAGTCATAGTAGAAGCTTAAGGACTCAAAAGTGATTCTGGGTTAAAAACATGAACATTCTTTCCTCTATCCAGAAGACTGAGTGTCCATGAATTAGAAAGATATTAAAAAAAAAATTAGAAGAACTTCTGAGTCTATACTTAGAAAACAACCAAAGGAAATTTAAAATCTTGAGTTTGTGAATATGGTAATAATAGCCAGTGGCTTACCAGAACTAGCTTAATGGTTAATGTTAAAAATTCCTTTGACATTTTGAAGTTTTAATACAATAATGGCATAGAGAGGGAAAGAAATCTGATTTTTTTTTTCATTTTACATGTATCTTAAATCACTTTCTTGGACCTTTACAAATGGCATTTACACACCTTAAGTCATCTTCCTAGACCTTTATACCTTGCATTTACATATCTTAAATGTTTTTTTCCGCCCCTACAGCTCAAGCTTTTGTGTCCTCAGACCTTATATAAACTTTACTTGTTTTTCTTTCCATTTACCATGTGACACAGGTGGTTGATCACTGAGAGAAATCATTCTAAAGCAAGTTCCTTTAAATAACAGAATAGTAAAGCGTTACATTGAAAACTGTTTTATGATTTTATCTCTTTTTAGAGTCTTGCAACAAGGTAAGCTGTATCTAGATCTATTAACAGCCTAGGAAAGTAGCGCCTGATTTTTTACATGTGGAGAGAACTGAGAAGGAAGCTGAAACCTTGGTTGCTGCTATGAAACTGGCAAAGTTATCAGTAGCCTTAGTTATCAATAAGGCCATCAGATATCTGAGAAGCATAAATTTCACTTGTGTTAGCAGGAAGTACAGACCAAGCAGCTTCTGAATCAGCTAAGAATGGCAGAAGCTCACTGGCTTCCTGGACAATCACCGTAGGTTCCTCCATAGTTGTTGGGGCCAGAGGTCCCAGTGCAACAACAGTCTTCAGCCTCCAGACCCAGAAGATCCAACAGACTTTACCTGTGGAGTAGGAACTTGAGGAACTGGCCTACCGCATCTAGGCAAAGTGGGACAATAACTCCCTAAGGTACTTCTTGTCCTCTGTTTGGACAAGGTCCTGGTAGTGGGCGAGGTAAAGGAAGTTTTTCACCCAATGGCTGACTTTGTCACATTTAAAGCAAACTCTGGGTGGACTTCTGTGCTGCAAAAAGCTGGCGTGTCTCACATGGGAAGACAACCTTTTATAATAAGCATTTTATTCAGCTCATCTCAAGTGTTTGAGGACCATCTATTTACTAAATTTATCTAAACTTAAACTTTGTAGTTAAATTTTTTAGGCTTAACTCTGAATACATATACAGGAAGCTAAATAAATCTTATTTCTTGTAATTATTACATTAGTACTTAGTGTGGCTGCAAATGTAGTTCTGAACACATTAAGAATTTGGACATTTATAAGGTGACTGACCATTAACTCCCATATCTTAATTATCCCTAACAGTTTAAAAGTTAGTTTTCATAAGATTAGGATTTTTGTAGCTTTATCCCTGTTAAAGTTTGAGTTTAAAAAAAAAATAGCAGTTTTTGAATTGAAGCTCCTTTAGTATAAAAATAAAATCTTTAATCTAGATAAAGTCCATAGGGAGATTGGAGAGTTTACAGATCCTTTTATAGTGTACCATTATAAAATATTGCAGTTTTTTGTATGGTTTAGTTTATTCAAATGGCTAAAGGTTAGAGTGAGCAAAGACAAAGAAGCTTGACCAACTTTACTGTGAACTTGAGTAGACCGTAGGAATTTATAAGTCTTAAAGATCAAATATGACTTATTTATTAAACATATGCTGTTGTATTTAAATATTTTGGCAGCTTAGTGCCAAAATATTTAGAAAAGATATTTAGAAAAGATATAAGTAGTTAGACATACATCTTAAATCAGCTTTTGTTAGTATGAACAGATCTTTATTACTTTAAACTTTTCTCACCATATAAAGTATATTCTAAACCAAAGTTGAATCACAGATAGTATTTTAAAGCAAATGAAACCTTACATTTTTATCAACATACAAAAAAATGCATACTAATTCAAAATAGTTTAGAGACATTGTGTCTAAAAAGAGATACAATGATAAACAGAGAGCTCATTAGTGTCAGGTCTTAGCCCAGCCATCAGAGGTTGAGCTGGGTCCAAAGAAGGGTAAGTGTGCCACTCACCTGAATCCTGGAGTGGGGAGTCTTATCAAGCAAGAACTCATTTAAAGCAAAAAACCACAGGACAGGAAAACAGCCAGCCAGTGGTTTTAAAGGTCAACCTATCATGTGCCTAGGTGCCCTATGCTTTACCTAGAGAACATGAGCCATTCATTCAGTGACCTCATCTAGTTCAAAGCTGGCAACCAATCACCCTTTTTTGTAAACATCTCAGGACTTGCCCTCTTGACTTCCCGTCAGCACCATCTTTGACTGCATCATATGTCTTTCACATTAGATGTAAGAAGGTTTATAATTGGTGTTCTATGCCACATGGTCATCTAAAGATGGTGGTTAAGTCACATGGTAAGTACTATTTAACCTTAGTAAAAATGTCTGCCAGCCATGTGGCTACTTACATCTTGACGAAGTCATCACCCAAGATGAATGAGAGCCACATAGCTGCTATTTGAAAACATCTGTTTTCCCAGTAAACCTACTTTTTGTGAGAGTTGAATCTAAGTTACATACACACATATACAATCACAAATACACCTGTAGTGGGATATTCACTGTGTCTGCTTCTGTGGCACTGACCACACCCATTGAGGGGTGGAGCCAGGGGCGGAAGTGACCTGTGGAACTTAGTCTAGGGAGGAGGCAGAGAAGCCCTTTCTGGCGGGACACGGAGAGAGGAGCATCCAGTTTTAACTGCTGTGTTCATCTGTCTGTGTTGTGAGTTGTTTCTCCCTTAATAAACATCTATTCGACCTATTTGTTTATCCTGACCCTTATTGAACTGCAATATACGCCATAAGTATTGAATCACATATTTGTTGCAGCAAGCTAAGATCATCTATATGTTGATTTTAATTATGTCTTTTGTTATAGGTTGAAAACCAAATTCCTTTACATATTTTATAGATTTTAAACTATACTCAATGAATATACAAATCTTGAGATAGAGTTTACAGCATAATCTTAAGAAGAAATTGTTTTTGGTTTGGTTTGGAGAGCAGAGCACAGAAATTGTAGAGATAAAAGAGTGGAAATAGAGAAAGTGTAGATCGGAGCAAGTTTAGATATAAGATATTTGTGGATCATTTGTCTTTGAAGTAGCAGTTATTATGATTTGTGAGAACGTGGAAATCAAGTTTACCTATTTTTGGCCATTGATCTATACTGGGGGAAACCTGTTGTGATTAAATCTAGGGTCTGTGGAGGAAGAGAGAGAGGATACCAAAAGAGAACACCATGAAGGTGTGTTCCTATAAACTCCAAGAGGGAGATGAGAACTGAAGCTATGGGACTGCAGGCTGGAGCCATAGATAGCCAGGATAGAGTGGGTGTAGCAGGCCAGAGCCAAGAGAGACAGCCCCAAGGGTGTAGAAGCAAATTCCAGGAACCAGAGATGCTTAGGGCGTAGGACAAGGAGAGAAGGCTGCAGCAGCCAGAGAATCACATAGGTTCCCATGTGGAGCAAGCAAGAGGGAAGCAAATCAGATGAAGAATCCCACTCTAGAATTTGTAATCAGATTCACAAATAAATGGTCATACATAGCTTTGGAGAGTCAGATCAGCAGCTTGTCCAAGAGCCAGGCCTGCAGGGGAGAGCAGGTGTGTGCTGGGCGTGTCCACACTGCAGCTGACCTCTCCTTTGTTTCCCACCCGCTTCTGCTAGGTCCAGCTCTGGCTCCTACTTTGCAATAAACTTAGAGTTCCATCAATTGAGAGGTGTAGGAGGGCAGACAAAATGAAACAGGGCTTGAAGCAGATGAAAAAAAAAAAACATAGAGGATGGGGAATCCTTGTCCATTCCTCTCAAGTGCTTACAGAATAAAAGTACATAAATTTGGAGCGCTTCAGGTCCTGTACCAGATGGAGAGACTGCGCTTTTTCCAGGGATGATAAAAAGGAGGTCCAAGGCCTAAAGTCCAAAGCATCCCCAGGATTCAGAGGGACTTAATGAGGAAGCACAAGCTATTCGATGAATTGTCACTACACTGGACAGGGAACAGGGCCTGAGGAGACATGTCACCTGGTACCAGAGCTTTCAAATAAAACCAAAAGGCAAAAACCAAGGTAAAAAATGAAGCTTCACCCAAGGGAAAGGGGCAGAGGAGGGGTTGGTGAAGAAAGTCAAAATAGCCTGAAAGTTCATGACTGGGGATATCTCCACCTCCAAGGATACCAGAGGATGCTCAATGGTCACTCCCCAGGGTTCAGGGAAGCATTATGCTGACCAAAGGAGAAACTTAGACAACTGCAGCTGTTGGGTGGGGAGATTTGTAGTCCAGTGAAAGATGAGTCAGTTACTAATGGACTGAGGACATAGGGAAGGGTCCTTGTGGAGCACGTGCACAGACATGGAGATATCCTACCAACTCCACACCAATGTTAGAGCTTGTGGGAAGAGTACCTTGGTGTATTGATGGGGAAGACAAGGAATGCTGCAGAAATCATACCATGCAAGAGAACTCATAAAGGAGATTTATTGGAGGATCCAGCGTGAAAAGCCACCTCTGAGCAGTGACTAAAGACAGAGCTACAGACAGAGCGACAGACAGATAGACAGACAGAGAGAAAAATAGAGGGAGAGGGTGAAAGACAGATCAAAAGAGAGGGTCTTGATGCAGGAGGTATTAAAATGTATCTGTGTTGCATTTGGCTGCTAGCACTGAGTCACTGAAGACAGGCTTGTGGTGGACACCTGGTTCTGGAATGTGGGTGGTTCCTAACAGTGATAGGTAGTTGTGCTCAGTTATTTTATATGAATCCAAGCCTCACCAATATTGGTGGACTTTCCCACCTCAAATAACCTATCTAGATATTCCCTCACAGGTATGCCCAGGTCTTGCTCTCTAGGTATTTCCAGATCCTGAAACGTTAGCCATCAGCACTAAACATCACACTTCAGTATGGACATCCATATAAAAAAATCACTGGTTAAGGAGGCTGTGGTTACAGTAAAGTAAAACCATAAGGCAACCATGAGGAAGATGTGTACCTGAGGGCTCTATGGGGTTTGGTGGGGGAAGAACAGCCAATGAAAAGATAAATGCATTGTAATGATTTGTGAGCCTTCTTTCTTGTTACATTTATGTTTAGAGACATTTCTATAAGTGCCTCACTAAATACACAGACTGTCAGGTCACTGAGACCCTAAGGAAAAGGTTCCCCCAGGATATCATTAAGTAAATTCAGCAGGGGGGTCAGGCATTTATAGTAACAACTGTAAACTAAGAAGATTATGGTAATGGCCACAATCATTAGCCAGGAGCTCCTGATTGCTAACTAATGCCTACACTATACTTTGTTACATAAATAGCCCCATTCATCCTCCCAAGACCCACAGAGTGATAGATATTTTTAAGATTTGTTCTTTAATTGTGCATATGTGTGTGTGCACATGTGCAGATGCCCACAGAGGCCAGACGAAGGCACTGGACACCAGAGTCTCTGTGGTGTGAGCTTCTGTAGTTCAGAGGAGGGAGAGGCTGGAAATCAACACAGAGACCTACAACTGGGCAATGTGCCAAGAATGAAGGACTTTGGAACAGTCAGTCCTGAACGAGATGTTTTTATATCAAAGCCTTTTCCTTAAAGCTTAAGATTCTATGCAAAAGAAGAGCCAGTGAGATTGCAAGAGGCAGAGGGCGTAGATGAAACCTAGAAAGCAATGTGTTCCAACACAACAGGACTGATGGGAGTATGAACTCAAGGATTCAAGCCAGATGTGGGCCCAGCACCAATAGGTGGAAGTGGACATGGAACCCCACCCCACCCCAATCAAGAAGTTTTCACCAATAGATTTCACAGAATACATCAACCACACTTGAGGTTGGCCTCACACCCAATACAAAAAGAACTCTGGATTTTGTTCTTTTGTTTACTTTTATGGGCATTTGTTTTAAATCTAGAAAGATCGTTCAGTGATTAAGAACATTAGCTGCTCTCAGAGAGGACCCAAGTTGAATTATGAGCACCCACATGATCTGTTACCTCCAAATCCAAGGACTCCAGTGCCCCTTCTGACCTCTGTAGGCACTAGGTGTCCAAGTGATACACAGACATGGATATAGGCAAGACACCTAACATGTAAATTTTGAAAAAAAAAAAAACAATAAACATACACAGAATTCCACTTCATTAACAATCTAAAAAGTAAAACTTGGTCGTTTACTGATTTTATCCTTGCTTAAATCCTAATATAAACTTTTTAAACAGACTAGTATGAAAGATGTATGATACCATTTTCTTATAGGGCAGTATGGCAAGGGACAGAAGTCGTAAATATGTCATGTAATTTCTCCTTAACATTTTACATGTAAAAACTTGTATTAACAAATATATAAAATAAATACTAAATGAGATATGTAGGTATATTCAAAGGATAAATGTTGCCAGTAATTTTTCCATAACAGTGAGCATCCATATGTAAAACTTAATAACATGTTCTTTAGAAGAAAGCATGTGAAATCCTGTATCACTATGAAATAGCAAAAATATTTATCTTTGACTCTAACCCTAAGAACATTTTCTAAGAGTTGGCAAGAAAAAAAAGTCACATTGGAAAGCATCAACTTAAATAGTATTTATTTGCTGAAGTTATAAGCACATACCGCTATGCCTGGTTTTTTTATGTGGGAACTTGGGATTTGAAACCAGGTCCTCATGCTTACAGAAGAAGCAATCTTTCTCACTGAGACACTACTCACACTTCTGTTTTGTGGATCTTGTTTGCTAAAACTATTTGCCTGATACAAAGTCATAAAGACTTTTTTTCTTATGCTTTTTTTTGTGGAAGTATTACAGTTTTAGGTTCTATACTTATTGAACAAAAATTCTTGCTAATTTTTGTATGTGGAGTGAGATGTACATCATAATTTGTTTTTTCCCCATTTGTTTTTTGAATTTTTTTGAGCATTTATCAAGTCTCAGTTGATTGTATATGTGATAGTCTATGTCTAGTTTTGACCACTGATATTTAGCCAAAAAGATATTATGAAATTGGTATAAAAGTCAAGAAATTGGAATAGCCAAACAACCTTGCATGTAACACTTGAGGCATATAGGACCACAAAAACCAAACATCCAATTGATACATCAAACGTAGCCAAAATATCTTTATAAGTTACTGCATCAGACACCCTGAATGTGGGTGTTAGTTAGGAGGACTGGGAAGTCTATGGAGCCTCTGGTAGTGGATCAGTATTTATCCCTAGTATACCAGTGGAATTCGTGAGCCCATCCCACATAGAGGGATGCTTCATCAGCCTAGACACATGGGGGAGGGCCTAGGCCCTGTCCCAAATGATATGACAGACTTTGAAGATCCCCCATGGAAGGCCTCACCCTCCCTGGGAAGCAGAAAGGGGATGGGTTTGGGGTTTGTGGGGGGAAGAAGGGAGGTCAGGAGGGAGAGGGAACCAGGATTGACATGTAAAACAAGCTTGTTTCAAATTTAAGTTTTAAAAAATCATTAAAAAATGAAAATAAAAGTTACTGTATGCCAGGTGATGGTGGAGTATGCCTTTAATCCCAGAACTCAGGAGGCAGAGGCAAGCAGACCTCTGTGAGTTTGAGGCCAGCCTGATCTACAGATTAAGTTCCAGGGCAGTCTCTAAAGTTACACAAAGAAATCCTGTCTCAAAAATAAAAGCATGAAAGAAGTAAAGCAAAGATAATGAAATTGCAATTGCAAGCCACATATTGAGAAAAAAATTGCAAAATTTTATGTATTATTTTAAAAAAACTTTTTTATATCTTCCATGAAGAGATCTGAATATTTACAGCTCAATTAGTAAGTATTGGTGAGAAAATTTAATAGACTTGTCACCAAAGAATCAATCACATAGAAGGATATCTGCATCATTAGCAACATGATAGAAGGAACATTCAAACAATAACCACCACTAAATGCCTAATGCGAGAGATGGCATTGAAAGGACTGATCATTCAGATCCTGAGGAAGAACTGCTACTAATGACAGGATGAAATGCTGTTACCACTTTGGAAATAATTTGACATCTTTCATACATATACCTTGCATATAATAAAACCATTCCACTGGAAGTCATTTATCCAACAGAAATGGCAAAAACTTGGCCATGAATGCTCACAGAAGCCTGGGTCCAAATGGGTGGAATAGAAATATGGAAAAGATGAATGAATTAAAAAGTTGTGGCAAAACCCCTTACTGGAAGACTGTGTAACACCATAGCAATAGTTGAATATTGATAGCAAATACAACATAAATAAACTTCAAAACAATTCTGTTGAATGAAAGAAGCCAGAAAAAGAACATTCTATTTCTATAATAGAACACAGTGTTGGTGGCTGGACCTGTTGGCATATGCTTCTGAGACAGGAGATCACTCTACTGTGAGGTATTATCTCAATAAGTAAAAGAATAGTATCAAGAGAGGTTACCACAGGGGACAGTAAGTCTTCAGCTCATTGGGTCAGTATGTCCAGGATAGCTGTAACAGAGCCAACATGAAAACAATAAGTGAATTTAAAATATGACAGGGTTTCTGTCCTTCAGATTTGCTTTTTTTTTTTTTTAACTCAATTGTGTTCTCCTCAGGCATGAAGTTTGTAGATGGCATCATCTCAAATGTTAAAAGATTAGACAAGCCTACAAAGAGTGTCCTATAATGTAGTTTCCCAGATTGTGCTGATGGTTTCACAAACCAAACAGGCTTAAACAGGTCAGAACTATAAACATCTATACTGCAAAATGTTCAGTGCATGTGGGGATTAGAGCTTGATAAAGCTGTTGTTGTTGTCTAAGCAGGAAACAGGGGTGGGTGGCTCCCAATGTTCATTTCTTGCTAGTCCTTCCTAAGAATAGAGAAGGTATCCACAACCTTCCCCTAGATGGCCAAGATTGGCTCCTGTATGTGCAAAACCACTGGAGAATCCTGAAAGAGATTGTCATTCTTACCACACAGACAACAACTACTTGCAGACATGTGCTAGCATGGAAGAAAACTTCCCTGTTGTGCAAGCTATGGGTAAGCCTTCATTTCTGAGCTCCAATGGAGTGAGGAATGATATGCATGAGGCACAACATGCATAAGTCATAAGGAAAGGAAAGGGTCTTTAAGAGGGGATTCAGGACCTATGTGGCTCCTGGCCTTATCTTACTTTTAATTTTTACTAACGTCTTAATTAGCATATAAAATACTGAGGTTCACTATATTTCTGTGCATCTATATCACTGCACTTTATTTACTTCTCCTTGCCTTGCCAGTCCCGTTTATCACGGTTGTACCCACCTATCATGATCTCTTATTATATACATATGTGTGTGGTTTAAAGGCAGATTCTGTATATGAAAGAAAATGTGTATTTCTCAGTCCCCCCTTTCCACTGTTGTCTCTTGTTCCCTGTATGGCCCTCCTTGGTCATCTCTTTAACACTGTGTTACATGGTGTCGTTTTGCTGGCCTGTTCTGCTGCTGCTTCCTCAGCAGTTGTTATCCTTAAGGGGATGTCCTCCTTATCACCACCCTTCTTCCCACCATGGATGTGCATCCCTTCCTGCCTTTCTCTGCTCTCTTAGATCAGAGAACATCCTCAAGAGGAGTGATCTTTTTACTTCCTGAATCAACAGCTTCCCTCATCTCCACCTCATGATTTAAGTGTAAGAAAACAACAAAGAGACGCAGAATTATAACTACATTTTTTTAAAGTTTGAATGCTTACATCCCAGCTTATTTGAATGTACATAAAAAGAAGAAAAATGCAGATGAAATTATGGATAATTTTTATCTGTTTTACATTTCTATATTTTATAAATTACCTCCAATGAATAGGCAACTGATAAACATGATAACATTGTGAAATAAAATATGAAAAGCATAGAAGTAAATTTCCATGTTGAAGGAAAAGGCACTACCAAGAAAGACAAGCAAAAATAAATGGAAAAGTATTGTTTGTTCAGTAGTTACAGGACATGACTTATTCGGACTGCACAAAGACCTTTTGCCTTCATAAATAAGAAGGAAGGAAGTGAGAGAGCTTGAAGTAGTTATAAATATGCACTTAGTCTTAAGACAGGAAGTTAGGGGTGTTTACCCATAAGAGTATTGGTGTTCTCCAAAGCAGAAGTACTCTTTGATCAGACCTTCTGTCACATCAGAATAGGGGTCCTTTCCTCTGTGATACTGAAGGGGCTAGAAACTGATCCCCTTGTCTCACTGGCATCCTCATGGCTACACAAATGGCCTTTTGTTAATCCTGAGAGCCTATGCTCTTTGTGACTGGAGATTTGGTGGATGGAACCCATTTGACCACTGTGACCTGGGACTTCCACATCTCTGGTCTGCCTCCTGCCAGTGCTAGAGGCTTATCTTTCCTTTCTATAGTTTGTTCATCCAGGCTGGCTCACGTCTGTTCCTGTGAATTTGAGTCCAGGAACAGGCCAGCCACATTGTAGATTTCACTTCAAACTTAGCGTGTTCAGCACCAGCAAAGAAATATCATCTTGAAGCAGGGCCTTCCACCTTCTCCCAGCTGCCCCTTCCAACTCTGATCCTCCTTTCTAGTCTCCTCAGAAGGACAGACATACTATTTGCATCCTGCAGAAGAGGCTAGCTGATGTCCATGTCCCTTGTAGCGTTGTTTTTATGTCAAGTAGTAATAGTAAAATTTCTTTAGAAGAAATTGCATAATGCACTTCTGGGAATGCCATATACTTCTCTCTGCCCACTGACAAGTCCATGTCAACCCTAAACTCTCTCCTGCTTGACTCAGACTAAGTAACAAGAGTCTTGAACATTTTGATCTCTTCCTGTGCCTTTTCCCCTTATGGACTTCATCAGCCAAACCTCTGTCCCACACAATACAACATAGTTTAGGATAATCTAAAATTCCCTGCCCTTTCTCCTTGTATCACAGTCAATTAGAAGGTATTTATGATCCTCTATAGAGAGGAGATACTTTCATGTAAACATTAGAGAGGCCTGTTACATTTTCAATTTGGTAACGTTGCCTCTTTGGTATTGTTGTGAGTTTGACTGATTATCTTTTTAAAATTCTTTATTTTGTGTATGTTTGTGTATTTGCACACATGCACACACATGTACCACAGCACACATAGAGAGGTCAGAGGGTAACCCACGAAAATCAGTTCTCTCCTCCTTCTCCTGTGTAAGATCCAGACATTGAACTCCAGTCATCCAGCTTAGTTGCAGGTGTCTCTCTCCACTGAGCTTTCTCATTGGCCCTGATTAGCTTTTTCTGTGACACAGAGTCTCACTCTGTAGCTCAGGCTCGTCTAGAATTCACATATAGTCCAAGCCAGCCTCAAATTTGAGGCTGTCTTCCTGACCCAGTTTCCTGAATGCTGAAATTAAACACATGAGCCACAATATGCAACTTTTGGGGATTTATCTGTTGTTTTATTAGTTAGAAAGGATTATGAGATTAACGCCAGACAATTTAGTCATTTCTCCTACCGGAGTGGGATCTAGTGATTCCAAGGAAATTAACAGTTGATTCTTCAGTAGAGAAAATAGTTCATTATCTATTCAATTCATTAATCAAAAATAAGCCCCAATAATAGCTAACCAGGAATAGAGGATACAGAGAAGAAAGCAAGGCCACCCTATTTTAATCAGATTTCTAATAGGTAAAGATAGAATCTAATGGACTACTAAATAAATATTTTCAAATAAGAGTTCTTGGGGAAAGTATTTCTTCTCCTTTTTACTCTGCATGCTGAGGACTAAACCCAGGGTCTTATGCATACAGGCCAGTGCTCTACCACTGAGCTACATCCCAGCCTGCACGATCTCGTCTTACTCTTAACCATTAGGTAGGAAAATGACATGTTACACAATGAGAGTATCCCCAAGTCTCAGGCAATTCCTCCCAGAGAATGCAAGCCTCAGGGGCTGTTAAAGAAAACAGAGTCTCTGAGCACATTTCCTATGTCTCCGAGCACAGGTCTCGAAGGCCCAGAAAAATCACCCTAGCATGCTCAGACCTGAATTACATCCAGAGGCCCCTGGGGCTTTCCCTATTCCAAATCATTTCTCCCTGGAGACATTGGTAACGACACAGTAAGATGGAATAGAGTTCCCCTTCAGATCATGCCAATATTGGCAGGAATGTGACTGCTCCCATATGTGAGTAAGCATTTCCCATTTTCTCCCACTTAATTAGTCACTCTTCTTGTTGCTGTCACAACCATTTCCAACAAATTAAGCAACATAATAAGAAAAGAGTTTGTTTTGGTTCACAGATTGAAGGTATAAGGAAGGTGATAGAGAAGCCATGGTGAATGACAAGGCATGGTGACAGGGACTGTGACAGAGAAGACGTGGTAACAGGAAAGGTATGGGTGACAGAGCAGGCATGGTGATAGGGAAGGTATTGTGACAGGGCCATGAGGCAGTCAGCCATATTGCATTCTTAGTCAAAATTCAAAGAACACTCAATTTTTAAATTGAGTTACTATCATTTGTGTGTGCATTTGTGAGTTTGTGTGCATGTGTGTGTATGAGAGAGAGAGAGAGAGAGAGAGAGAGAGAGAGAGAGAGAGAGAGAGAGAGAGAGAATTTTATTGATTTGATTCTCTCCTTCAACCTTTTACCTGGGCTCCAAGAAATGAACACAGATCATGAGTTTTGCTCAGCAAATGCTGTACACTGATCCATCTTACCAGCCCCATGTTCTCCTTTCTATTCAAAGACCTCAGCCTAAGAAATGGTGTCAATGGCATTTAATGTGTATATTTCCACTGCACTTTACTCAATCAAGAAACTCTCTCACAGACATGCCTAGTAGTCTGTCTCTTTGGTGGTTCTATAGTCTGTCAAATCAAAAAGGCTGATAGTGAGATCATCAACTAAATTAACCACCATCATGGAGCCCTCATCTAGTACCTGTTGAAAACAGAAGCAAACACCCATAACTAAACACTGAGTCGAACTAGAATCCAGATGCAGAGACAGAGGACAAGACCAGGTTGCAGAAACACACAAAGAGGGCTGACCCGAACAAGGAGTCAGTCACCCTGAACATGGGTCTCAGCTAGAAGGACTAAGCAGTCTAAAGGACCTCAGACAGTAGAACCAGGATGTATTCCTGGTGCACAAAAGGACCTTGTGGACACATCCTCCATGGAGGGATACCCCCTTAACCTAGAGAAAGGAGAGAAGTCCTAGTCCCTACTTCAAATGACTTGTCAGATTTTCATGACCCCACCTGGATAGCATAGCCCTACATGTGGAATGGGGGTGGGGGGATGGGAGGGGAGGGTGGTCAGGGTGCATGTGAGGGGGGAAGAGGGGAACAGGGAGGGAGGGAGGGAGGGAGGGAGGGAGGGAGGGAGGGAGGGAGGAAGGAAGGGAGAAGAAACTGGAATCGACATGTAAAATTTTTAAATTATTAATAAAAAAGAAAGAAAAAACACCAGTGGTTTTGAAAGAAACAAAGAATAAATAGAATTATCTTCAGGCTTAGGAGGAAGTTCTATGTCTATGTCTCATAATAGCAGTAACAGGTTATGACATAATATGATGCTCAGGCATCATGGATCATGGTCCAGGTCCAGTGGCTCAGCTCATAAAGACACTTCCCACCAAGCCTGATAACCTAAGTTTGATCCCTAGGACTCATACATTAGAGGGAGACACCACACTCCCATATGTTCCTCTGACTTTCACACATGTCCCCCACCCTCCTTTCTCCATCTAGACACATAAATTAAGAATAGAAGTTGGGCGTTGGTGACACATGCCTTTGCTCCCAGCACTCAGAAGGCTGAGACAGACTGATCTCTGAGTTCAAGGCCTGCCTGGGCTACAAAGTGAGTTCCAGGACAGCTAGAGCTGTTATACAGAAAAGCCCTGTCTTGAAAAGAAAAACAAAAGCAAAAAGAATAGAGATTACAATGTCAAGTGTTAAAAGCCATGTATCATATCAAAATACTTTTGAAACTGATTTTAGACATGTTAATGGAGACACTATTAATTTAAAAGAGTTACTAAATATAAAGCTGGAATCAATGAGTTATAGATTAAAACTGATCTTGCTTCCCTTTAAGATGAAATACAATATAAATGTTTCAGATTTGTTTCAAAATTAAGTGGTTAAAAGACTTAGTAAAAAAAAATTCAATTCTAATTGAATTTTCTGTGCAATACTGATATGTAACAGCATTGAATTGGGACAGAATAGGAAGGTAAGAATGTTTTTGATCCAAGAAAACAGGCAGAGACAAAGGACTGTCCACAGAATTGAGCTTACCATGGGTGTATGCAATGGAGTTCCAAGGAGAAACTTTTCTCTTTGCTGCCACCTAAAGGAATATTCTAGGTGATAATTTCCAAACACAATGAAATGCAATTGAAAAAACAACATAAGTACTGATAAAATCAAAGCCTATTATCTCTTATTGATGTGCAATTACACACATCTTAATCTAATAAACACTCCAAATTCCACAGCTGCCACACTAATCAGTAATCTTTCCCAACACCTAGAACAGTGCTCATAAAAATGGTACTTTCTTCATTCATTAGCTTCTTAATTAAAAGAAAAAAAAATCTACTGTCACCCCAGTTTCTTGTTCTGGGCCTTGGTTTCCTCTTCTAGAAAATAAGGGATTAAACGTGAACAATTTAATGTATCTTTTCAGTCAGGCCAGGAGGCAGATGAATAGCTATGAATCTGAGGCCAGCCTTGTCTACATAGTTTCAGGACAGCTCAGCCGATATAGAGACTCTTTCTCAATAATAGTAGTAATAATAAATAAATTAGTGACAATGACAAACAAATCAGATGATGGATAGATAGATAGATAGATAGATAGATAGATAGATAGATAGATAGATAGATCTTTTTCACTGACTTGAAATCCCATTACTGGGAATGGAGGATTATGTCAAATTTGAGACCAGCTTGGTTGGTCACAATGACAGTTTCAGGCCAGCTAAAGCAATAGCCAAAGACTGTCCCAAGAAACAGTCTCTCCTCTAATATCCCCAATCTCTGTGGTAAATGGACACTCTCTCCATACAAAGCTATGATCATTGAGCGAAGGGAGAGTGGCCTGGCTTTAAGACCCCACATGTGCTGTGGAGAATCATGAAAGAGGAACAAAAGAGACACACATGGCAGAAATCATCAGGGAATATGGACTTTATGGTCAGGTGACACCTGGCTGTGTTGATTTCCAGGGTCCTTAAATCTACTGCGATGAGGAACTGTGGCAAGTTAGAAATGCAATACAGTTTTTTTGTGTATGTGCCCTACACAGCCTCTGTGACTATTAAGCATCCCCATGAACACCACACCATAGATTTGCTGAGGCATCAACACTGATTTCTTTTCGAAAGTAAGTGATTTGGTATTTCTCCCAAGAACCTTGGGAGAAAGCAGAATAACCAAAATTTTTAAAGAAACTTCATTTAATGTGTTAATTTTATCTTTAACTAATTTGTGTTTTTAACATGATAATGGCAACTCCAACACAGTTGAAGTTGAGGAAAACATGAAAAAGGAGGGAAAATAAAATCAATAAAACAAAGCTGTTATTGTAAAATTATCTAAAATATTTCCCTAAATACTTCCTTTCTTTGAAAAGTAACTCTCATTCCTTTCTCTACATGAAATCATTTGCATTTACATGAATAAAACAGATTCCTAGGTTCCTATGCCGAGCCACAAATCCATGATACAGCCTAGGAATTTGTCATTTTAATTGCTTGCCCAACAGGTCCATGCAGTCGTATCTGAGTAGCATATTTATTGTCCCCTTAAGATAGATTAATGAAAAACACATTTTTCTCTTTCTCTTTTGAGCTTGCAATCATCTCACGGTAGCACCATGCCCTCTAGTGGAAAAATTTGCTGTTCCATTCCCCTACACGCAAATTATAGACATTGCTTCAAAAAGCATCTATCACAAAAGTCTTGGTAGAAAACAATGAAGAAAATGAGAAAAGGAGTATAAGAAAAACCATCTTGACAATCTAGCAGTAGGATTAGACATAGTTACATAGGAATATATATATATATATAATGTAGGTTGGTATAATGTACACATATTTTAGAAAGGACCAGCAGCACAAACAAAAGTTTGTTGGCAACTTATTTGTTCCAGGTTAAATAAAACTCTTTGTCGATGTCTGCTTCACCCCAGATTCCAGAGTCTCAATCAAATTGGCTCCAGTGGCTCTCAAAAGAGTGACTGTGAATGTGTCTGACATGTGCTTGCTCTTAACTGTAGGCTCCTGTTCTTTCTCTAGCTTCTTTTCTGCCCCCTTTCTCTCCTCCCTTCTTCTCCCCTTTCTCTCCTCCCTTTCTCTGCCCTCCCTTTCCTCCTGTTCTTCCTCTTCTCTCCCCTTTTCTCTCCCCCTCTCTCCTCCTTTTCTTCCCATTCTCTCCCCTTTCTCTCCTCCCTTTCTCTCCCCATTTCTCTCCCATCCTCTCCCCCTTTCTCTCCTCCCCTTCTCTCCCCTTTCTCTCATTCCTTTTTCTCCTCCCTTCTTCTCCCCCTTTCTCTCCCCCTTTCTCCTCTCCCTTTCTCTCCTCCCTTCCTCTCTCCCTTTTTCCCCTCCTTTTCTCTCCCCCTTTCTCACTCTGTAGCCTCTATGTTCTTTTGGTCCCAGATTCTGCCATCATTTCTGCACTCAGATGGTTTCTCATCAGAGCACACCATATGTGTAACGGCTCCACTGAGTTATACTTCCTAGTTCCCAGTACCAACTCAACCACCCTATTCATTCAGCACCTGCTCCCTCCTGTTGCTTTAACTAACCACTCCTTCTCCTGAATCTTTAAATGATGTTGTAGTGACCCCTGGGTTTCTGTGACAAGTTGCATTTTGCTGTTCTACTTCTCCACATATCTGTTCCTGGTGCCTGAGTATCACCGATGCTATAACAGGAGCACTTCTCAGTAAGATACCATCTTGAAGCTTCAAATGTTTTAGGAAATTTAACATTCAGAGGTGTCTGTAAAGATCCAAATAAACCACCTTTGGAGGAGAGTGTGTTCTTGTACTTACCCATTCTAAGGAAACTCTGAGCACTACAATTGCTGAGATAGTCAGGTTAGCTTCCCTGGAGTGTTTCCACCAGGCCTGCATTTCACAGGGGAGACATAACCATGCCATAGACACATCACATCAAAGCTTTGGGATACATATGTTTCTATATGGATTTGAACTCCAGGGCTTATTCGTGCTGGAGAAGCACTCTACCTTTGAGCTCTATCTCCAACCTTGGGGCATTTTAGTTCCTTAAACTTTCAATAAAAGAAAACATAAAATAAAGCATTTAGGATAATCTGTAATATATTGTATTCACTCCTAACAGAAAAAGAAGCCAACAGTATATAATTTTTTGGTGATAACACTTACTATATGCAAAGCAACTTGCCTATTATCTCTCTTACCTTGTCTTTATAGTTAACAAAAATAAATCCTATTACTTGTTATGAGGTTTCATGGGATTTGAACCCACTGTGGAAACACATCTCCAGGCATGTCTGTGAGAGTTTTTCTTGCTTTTGGGAGTTTGTTTTGTTTTGTTTGGGATTCTGTTAATTGATATGGGAATATCTACTCTGAAAATGGGCAGTACTGAATGAGACAGAGAAAGAGTGTGTGATGACTTAATTCTGCGTGATCATATCTGATCTCAAACCTTCAGAGATGACACCAACTTTCTGAGTTAATCCAGAGGGTGATGACAGTCCAAGTCCACTTGGGCATGAGGCTACAGACATGTTATAATGATTGACATCATAATAACAGAAATGTCCCCCAGACCTCTTGGTTGTTTGTTTGTTTGTTTGTTTGGTTGGTTGGTTGGTTAATGTTTTGAAATAGGGAGTCTCTATGTAACAGCTCTGGCTGTCCTGTAACTTGATTTGTAGACAAGGCTGGCCTGGAAAGAACTCACAGAGATCCACCTTCCTCTGTCTCCCTGGGATTAAAGGTATACGCCACCACCACCCAGCCTCTTCTGATCCTTCTTAACTTAGCGGTACTTTTCAGGTTTTACATTTGGTAAATCACTTACCAATGACAGCCTTTTTGTCAGCACTTTAAAGCAGGCTGTTCCTGTCAGCACTTTAGACACAAAGAAATAAAAGGCAAAGAATTCAGAGTGCTAAAACTGTTAGCTTCAACCAGAATACAGCAAGGAAGCTGTGCTGAATGGTTTGGTGGCCACTGAGGTGTGGATTGTAGTTTTATATCAGAGAGATCATATGCAAATATGGCAGCATTGGCTATGATGTTTGAAAATGTTTTAACACCTCATTTTATTTGAGTTCTTATTTGAATTTTCTTGGAGACTGCTATCTTAATAAAACACTAGCTGTTGAATGGTAAAACAAAAACAAACAAAAATAACCTCAGGTGAGTCATACAGTACTTAGTGGCAGAGCTGGAATTTGACCCTAGAAACTTTCATCTTAATAAATATCCCTTGTAATAGAGGTCTGCACTGAAGGTGTGTGACAAATTCAGCAAGGCCTGTGTGTGTACACAGGGATGTGGCTCCCTCCACATGGCTCTGTCACTTGGCTGTGTTAGTTACTTGCCTGACTGCTGTGACAACTGATGCTAGGATTTATTTGGGCTCACAATTTTTGGGGACACAATCTCTCTCTCTCTCTCTCTCTCTCTCTCTCTCTCTCTCTCTCTCTCTCTCTCTCTCTCTCTCTCTCTCTCTCTCTCCCTCCCTCCCCTCCCCCCCCCCCGTGTGTCTGTCAGTCTGTCTGCATGTCTCATCCAGTCTGAAACCCCAGACTGAAAGGGTTCTGCCCATATTCAGAGTAGATTTTTCCATATCAGTTAAAGGAATCTAAATAATCTCTCACAGGTATGCCTGGAGATGTGTTTCCATAATGGTTTCAAATCCCATCTAAGTTGACAATCCATATTAATCACAACAACTAACACTGAAAACTACTTGTAATTATAACAGCTCCGAGAATAGAGCACCCACTTGTTTGTAGAATGCCTATTACTCAGGAGTTCAAAGGCAACAAAAATAAACAAACAAACAAACAAATAAAAACACCCTCAATTTGAGCAGTAGCAATGTAAGGCTATCAATTTGAGATTCTCAACTATTCTTCCTCTTTATAGTAAAATTAAGCTGCCATTGTTAGTAAGACAGCTAACCGCCTGCAGTATTATTTTCACTTCAATGAGATATCCATAATGCCTTCCTCTAATTCTAGACTAACTCTTGTACAAACTCCTCAAATGGCAATACAATATTTCTATTTTGATTGGATATTTCACATACTTCTCTGGATATGTGACCCATCTCTTCCTATTTTCACTTAAAATTTCTTTGGATGTGTTTCCTTGCAATGTTATGATACAAAAATCTGTTCCTCTTGTCCCTATTATGTGAAGACATAGAGGTGCACACACGTACACACACACACACACACACACACACACACACACACACACACACACACACACTGTCCCTTCACTATGGGCCATATTTAGAGGTGCCAAACAACTATGAACATCCACAGATAAAACATGTGAGGGTTAGTTATCAGTGACAGAAACAGGAAATCCACGTGGATAGTTACGTGTAGTTCTGTTAAAGCACGTGTTCATATCAGGCATACTTTCTGACTTGTCTGGGACAGTAACTGCCTGTTACTCAGTAACCTCAACCAGCTGCTGTATCTCAGGCTGGCTTTACTGTTCCCTACCTTCCATCAAGCTTTGAGGCCTCCCACTAAAGGCCTGGAAAGGTTAATTTTCTCTCTTGGTGTTCTTATGTGATTAGTTACAGGTATAGCTTATACTTCTTATCTCAAGTTATTCCTTGAAAATGTTCAGACACTGTGATTTGGCTTCCTTCCACAGTACTTGAAACTGTTAATTAACACAAGTCTATTTTAATAACTTTTCCTGTCACTCCGATGTTAATTTGGAAAGTAAAACTAAAATCACAACGAAACTGCTTGTTTCGGTAAGTAATGGACTGACGCCCATTTTATTCTAAACAAATTCACTGGTTATATAATTTCCTTTTACTCATAATAACATATTTGCACTATAAACAGTTGACTCCTGCTGATGCAGTCATCTTCCCTTAAGTAGTAACTAGTGTGTGATAGGGAATAACAAGTGCTGTTTCTACACTCCAGCAAAGCCACTCTACTAGTCTACAAAAGACCCTCATTAGGCAAGAAGATCTCAAATGTCCAGCTATGTCACAGTAACCAAGATCACAGGGATGCAGGATGGGTGAGTGGGTAGAGGCTATTGTTGCCAAGCCTGGGCACCTACATTTAATTCTGAGAACACACATGATCTAAAGATAGAACTGTCCTGTGACCTCCACAGCCATCCTGTGCCATGTGTGTACACTCACTCAGTTACTTAATAAATAACTGAAAACAAAATCAGGTTACAGGAGCTCTGCTGTCAAAATTTCCAATTTGGTTAAGTGTGAGGTGGGGCCCCAAACACTGAATTACTAACCAGCTCCCCAGCTGCCTGACTGGTACTGGGGGCACTCTTCAGAATTACTGCTCTAGAATGGAACCTTGAGAAACTTCTCTAATGTGTCATGCCACAGAACCTTTGAAAGGTATACATAGACTCTTGCATAATGTATTGTGCTAAGATGTCTTCAGAATACAAAGTGTTTTAGACCTGATGCATGTAACAACCCCACACTAATAATACAAGAGAACTCAGAAATTTTTAAGCAATTAAAATGCAGCTTTGTAAATGAAATTACAACAATAGTCTAAAGAGACAGCTGGAAACTCCCTGTCCTGATTGTACAAAAACACCATACTACTAAGGACCAATGGGTACTGGTGTCACCAGGAGCATCATTTGAACTATCAGAGTACACATTCCCTAAAAATTCTGGGTTATGTTAGAAATCTTGGAGTTACATAGGGGAACTGGGAGAGAAAGGAAGGGAGGGAGGGAGGGAGGGAAGGAGGGAGGGAGGGAGGGAGAGAATGAAGGAGAAAGAAAGAATAAGAGAAGGAGGAGAGGCAGGGAGGAATAATATAATTCTGCTCAATGCTTTTATGTATGGGGGTCTCAGCAAGAGAGTAAAGGCCAAGGATGATGGAAACAGAAAGTACCAAACACCAGGGATGCAAAGTCTAAAAGCAACATCCAAGGCCAGCTATGGCAGGGTGCTAACACTTTGTGACATTTGTTTGGCCAGCCTTAGTTGATGTGTTTCATGGTATGGAGAAAGTGGGAGAATTAAAGCTATGTGGGAAAGGAGCCAGGCATTATGAGGGCAGCTTTTTGTAAGACCAGAATTCCAAAGACTGAGGCAGGGGGATTGTTAATTCAAGGTTAGCCTGGGCTACATAGTGACAACCCATATAAGACACCTACCAGTGGGGCTGGGTGATGTGTAGGTCTGGCAGATGACCTGGAGCTGGTGATGGGAAAAGTTATGAAAACTGGTCAAGTCTCTGCAGGAGATGCCCCAAATGTCACCAGGCACATCTGGGGATGTAAGCACAAGCCACACATTGCTTTACAGAGCTGGATGAGAGACAAATGCAATGTGAATTTTCTGTGTTTCACCAGTCCTTACAAACCAAGCTTGCTACTAACTCAATTTCAACATTGCAAATATTAAATTACAGCACATGTCTCACCCTCTTCACCTGTTTGACATTATGAACACTTGCAAACTTTGTTGAAAAGTTTGTACACCAACCTGCACAGACTCAAACAATTCTGCCTTGATTCCTAGGAGGTGCTGTGGAGAGTACCACATGTAATAATGTCTTCATATGGCAGAGGGCGCTGTGGCCTTGCAGCTACACTGTGGTGTCTTTCTGAATGGTCCCATGAGGATTTGTAAAGTGGAAAGTGTCGATGCCCCTCTTAAAATGTCACTTCTAATTTCACTAACGAGTTACAGCCTCTCATCTCCTGTTGTCTGGCATTGGAATCTTTACAAATGATTTGTCCCTATCCTATCGACTATGGGTATGTTTTTAGACCCCTTGATATTAGGCAATGTATTTCATTTCATAAAATTGCTTGTTAGATATAAGCCCAGATTTTTGAAAAAGAGATTTATTCATTTGTATCTACATGTATCTATGTACCTTCCTGCCCTGGGAAGCCAGAAAGGATTACATCACCTTGAGCTAAAATCACAGGTGTGAACAATTCAATGTAGGTGCCCAGAGCTGAGGCCTAGCCCTTGGCATGGTCAGCAAGCACTCTTCACCACTGAGCTGACTCTTCAGCCTCAGAAGCCCCAATTCCTAAGATTTTTTAAAACCTAATTCTCTGATTGAGGGTGGACTCTGTGTGTGCTCACATTTACTAAAGTTAATCTGCACTAGAATACACAATTTTTTGCATAATCTTTTAATTTTCTGATACAAGGGTGATTTGAAAAGTATTTATCAAATCACAAAATGCTACTGGCAGATGGTAATATTCTTTGATTTATACATCATTCCATTTAACTTTACAGAAATATCAAAGCAAGAACAAGATCTTAAAATCAATCTTTCTCAGAAATGATAGTTTTGCTAAAATCCATTGCTCAGATATTCTCAATTCCATATTGATCAATCCCCATGATGTCTGTAGTGTGCATTCCATACTGATCAATTCCCAAGAGTTCTGTGGTGCAGGGCCGGTCTGCTTATGGGCAGCCATGTTAATAATATTCCCACATCCTTTGTTATGCTTGACTAACACATTAAAAAAAAAACTTCATAAAACAAGCCAATCACACAGGAGAAGTATAAGCTGTTTCTTGTCTCTCATAAAGCCTGTATAGGAAAGCTCCATGACAGCTGGCCAGTTGGATAGGAGGGACAGTGTTTGTAAATAAGAGTTCTTCTATAACATATCTGGAAAGCTCTCAGGAGCGCCCAGCTTTTATTGTGCTATCCTGAATTCCAAGACCTTAGCCCTCAAAATGGAAGGGAGCTATAAATTACCTAGAGACCTGGGAAGTGATGGCTTTGGGAGATGCAGCTGGAACAGTACAAGGCTAGCTACAAGGCTAGCTGCTGTAACTTGGCCTGATTCCTTTGCTTCCCCAAGTTTGCAGATGATTGTGGATATTCTTTCTGTTTGTGTTGATCTTGGCAGCCAGACAGCAAAGAGAAAATAACTAATACAAGGATCAAAAAAAGCAATTCGTGAATTCACGAGGCAAAATCTTGATGTCCAGGTAGCTAGCCTGGCAATGTTGACAAAAGTTACATCTACATTGACCCAGAAGGTTGGAAATGCAGATTTCATCAGAGATCATAACAGACCTGCTAGAACTAGTGTGTTAATAGGAAGTCCAAGTGAAGAATGGCCCCTGTCCACCCATCCTGGATCCCTGCCCCCCAGCCTGGATCCCTGCATAGAGCATGAATCTCTTCCCCCAGCATGGATCGCTGTCCACAGCCTGGATCTCTGTGCCCCTATTCCTGCCTCCAGCCTGGATCCCTGCCCTGCAGGCTACTACAAACTGTCTTCCTGTGTTTGAGACAAGCAGAATCAAGACAAAGTTAACAAAATCAGCCAGACCTCCAGCTAGTGGCAGATCCTGGACCTTGTGCCAGTTACATGTCCTTCCTGCTTTAGTTTAGTTATACACTGAATACTGCATGCTGCTAGGACAGGGAAGGAGAGGAGTCTTCAGAAATTCCAAGTTTTGCTTAAGCACAGACATACAAATATAAAGAATTAAGATTCATTAAAAAGCTTTGCAGACAGGCTTATAAGAGGCAAAAATAAATATTGCCAACATGAAAAGGTGACCCTATAGATGCAAGGACTTTAGAAGTTGAGAACAACTCTTTTTAAAGTGTGATTAAAAAAAAAGTCCTCATATATACTTCATGTCTAAGAGCGTGTGACATTTCTTCTTTTGCTGACTGTGTGGTGGAGGGGGCAACCATCAGCTTTCTGGGAAATAGGACTAGGGACATGTGACTATTGGAGCATTTGTAGCTTCCATGCAGCTGAGAGTCAAGAGCACTCTGAGAGAAGCTCAGCAGAGTTTCCTTCTGTTCTCTGATGGTAAAAGTTATCTCTTTAGTATAGCTGTAAACAGAAAGGATTAACTTCCCCCTTGCAGCTCTCAATTCACCACTAAATTCCTCTTCAACTGTCCTATCAAGCATGGGACACTTACCTAGCTATATGATAATCCATGGAGCGAAAGATGTCAGTCACTCCCTATAACCTGGTACCAAAATGGGCTGAAGCTGAAAGAAAATGTTTTCTAAATCATAATATTGTGTGTGTGTGTGTGTGTGTGTGTGTGTATGTGTGTGTGTATGCTCATGTGACTGCAACATGTATGCACACATGTGTGCTTGTGTGGAAGCCCAGCAACAACTCAGGGTATTTTGAGCCACCATTCCCCACTGTGTTGCTCTTTTGTTTTGTGACAGGGTTTTGCACTGAACCTGGAACTCATCAGTTCCAGTGTTCTGCCTGGTAAGTGGGCCCCAGTCCTTCTGATTCCACCTTCCTAGCACTGGAATTGTAGTCACACACTACTTTGACTGACTGAATCAACCATCACCACATCACACAGTATTGTAAACCTACCTCATTCCTATTGCAGGACGAGATACAGACTGGCTTCATTCATTTGGACACTAAGAAGCCATTTTGTAAAAATTAAGTTCTATTTCCTTTGTCAGTAATGGTTTTATATCTCTCTGAATGCAGAGGCTTCCTTGAATATGGAAGTGTGGTGTGAAATTGAAAACATGATGTTTTCTTTGCACTGCAGATTCCTGTCTAGAACATTAACTGAAAGCAAGATGTTCTGGTTATAAACAGGGTAGTGAGTGACTCTTTTCTGTTTGCAGTGGGAGAAACTCCAGATGACCACAAGTGAAAGAAGGAAGATTTTCTGCTCTGTCACATTCCACGTCATCGCTGTCACCTGTGTGGTGTGGTCTCTATATGTGCTGATCGATCGGACAGCAGAGGAAATCAAGCAAGGTAACGACAATGGTAAGGACATGACTCCCCTCCCTCCTCCTCCCCTGGATTCTCTTGATGGCATCCAAGGGTAGACGGGGAGCTGTTGCCAGAAGTTTAGGTTTCCAGGTGGACACTTGAATAAGAGTTAGCACTTGCAGCCAAACCTTCCCTAATTCTCTCCTTGCTCAACTCTGTCTAAAAAGCATGGACCACTGTTAGGGCAAGATGAAACTTGGGGTGAGAGATGCATTCATCACTTCAGACTTTCCAGAAGCTTGTTCAAGTTTTGTCTGACACGGAAACACAAATTGTTAGAAAAGCAGAGAGTTTCTGGGCCGTGATGGTCCGTATCTTTAATTCCAGCACTAGGGAGGCAGAAGCAGGCAGATCTCTGCATAAGAGGCCAGCCTAGTCTACAGAGTGAGTTTCAAGATAGCCATGACTACACAGAGAAACAAAGAAAAATAAAAGAAGGAAGGAAAGAAGGAAGGGAAAGAGGGAGGGAGAAAGAAAGGGAGCAAGGGACCTTTAAATATGTATTTAATTTACCCTACCTGTTGCTTCTTTGAAGGCACAAGGTATCACTGCAATAGAGAATGTGTATTAGGTAATTTGTTGCAGTGGTTTAGCACAGTAGTCGAAAATTTTAGCCCCATCCAGTTTGTGAATGGTGTTGTCCCGGCCAGCTACAAAGATGGTTCAAAATGTACTCTCATGTTTAAAGCTTTCCCAGGATTGCCCACATAGGGGCAGCAGTGCATGCCTGCATGCCTGTGCTCTGGGCTCCCTAAAGTGGGATGCACATTGAAGGTTCCCGGCTACAGGGCTCCTAGTGTGCAAGTTTGTTTAAGAGAAGATGCTCTGGAGATCTAGAATTCTTTTCTAAAAACAAAAACATAGAACCCTATGTGACATCTAAATACTAGAGAAGCAGGTAGGATAGGAATTTTTAGAATTCATTTATGCAACATTAACTAATTTATAAACTGCATCAGTTACAGCAAACCACATTATGGCTCTCCCCAGAGTTTCTTGCTTCTAAGGTGTCATATTACATCTAAATTAGAGAAATTCTTATTCCCTGCAGGTAGGACCTTAAAACAATAATTGCACATAACAAGTACCAAACACACTGGTGTGCCTAAATGGAAAACAGAACATCCTAATCTCACATCACATTACCACAGTCCCTGACACTTACCTTTAGTGGCCTCCATTTTCCTTGAATGTTGATTGCCTGTGAGGTTTCTCTATCACCAGAAATCCTGCTGCATCTCCCTGGACCCCGAAATTTACTCCTTACATGAGTGTGTCCTGCAGCCATGCTGAGACTGTCAGCCCTACCAAAAGACTCAAATCATTAACGTAACTGTTGATTTATTTGTCTGCCTTGACTTGCTTGAAGCAGGCACACTACAGTGCAGGGAGCTGTTATCTCTGATCACCACATCACTGTCTGGGACCTGGCAAGTGACCTAACCAGAGTGCAGAAGTGTGAACCAAGCTTTCCCACTCTTTAGTTGATAGAATTTTCTTTGAGATGCTTCTTTCTCATTTCCATGTAGAGCACTGTCTTAGTCAGGGTTTTTGTTGCTGTGATGGAACACCAAAAGCAAGGGTTTATTTCAGCTCACACTTCCAGGTAATAGTCCTCACTGTAGGAGGGAGAGAAGGACAGGAACACAAACAGGGCAGGATCTTGAAGGCAGGAGCTGATACAAAACAGAGGTCATGGAGAGGTGCTTCCTGGCTTGATCCTCATGGCTTTCTCTTCCTGCTTTTTTATTGAAGCTGGGACCACCAGCCCAGGGGTGTGACCACCCAAAATGTGACCTCCCCCATTGATAACTAAGATTAAGAAAATGCCTTACAGTTGGATCTTAGGGAGGCATTTTCTCAAGTGAGGTTCCCTCCTCTCAGATGACTCTAGCTTGGATCAAGATGACATAAAAATAGCCAGTACAGCTGACCCTTTGTCAATTTGACAGGCAAACATCACTTTTCAACTATAAACTTTCCTTTCTCACCCATCTCCAGCGATGGCATATTAATCTAAATATCACAGTATAAAACATAAGTAAAGGGCAGGTTGAACACCAAATACATAATAAATAAATAAAATTTAAAGAAGAAGTAGTAGAGGGAGAGAGAGAGGAAGAGGAAGGAGAAGGAGAAGGAGGAGGAGGAGAAGAAGAAGAAGAAGAAGAAGAAGAAGAAGAAGAAGAAGAAGAAGAAGAAGAAGAAGAAGAAGAAGAAGGAGAAGAACTCCCTAACAAAGTCAGCACACAGTTGCTCCTTATGCTTAAGGACCGGACCTTTTCATTGACTTCTGGTGGTCTTTTGAGGTATCCCTTTGGTGAAAAGAATTAAAATTGCTAAGGATGTTGGAGGGCACATGGTGAGGTTATACAGAGCTGTCTATGTGCCAATACCATGGCCAGCAGCTAATTGGACTTCAGACCCCCTGGATTATGGAGGCATCCAGAAGATGGAGCCTACAAGAAGTGAGAAAGGTTTGAGTGTGTTCACCACAGAAATGGCTGCCCTGACTGTGCAGCTTAGTCAGTCAGAGACATGGAGTTCTCTAGGCCACCACAGTGACTCTTCATATGAACTTTGCCGGCCAGTCTACCACATTGTTAATTTCTTCGCTGAGCTGACACCAAAGACCCCATGGGCAGGAATAACTTTTGCTCCATGTCTACGTATGTCAGTTGGTCTACTACGCAAAACCTGTCCACACATGGTGACTCAGAACAGCAACCATTTATTTCACCTCATTCTGTGCTTTGGTTAGGCATGTGTGTGTGTGTGTGTGTGTGTGTGTGTGTGTGTGTGTGTGTGTGTGTGTGTGTGTGTGATAGATAGAGACAGAGAGACAGACAGAGAGAGAGAGAGAGAGAGAGAGAGAGAGAGAGAGAGAGAGAGAGAGAGAGAGAGAGAGAGAGAGATTGGAGGGCAGAAAAGGTAAACTGGATACGTGTGCTCTGACAACATAAACTGAACTCATGTTTCAACAACTGAGCTATCTCTCCAGCTAGGCTTTTGTTTTTCTGTTCATCTAACACATTGGTCCTGCTTTCCTAATGTGACAGTTGCAGGGTATTCAAAAAGGAGCAAGATGGCTCAGCAAATAAAGGCACCTGCAGCCAAGTATGAGGACCATAGTGCCCAAGGTACTTCTCCAAAAAAATGACTTGGGAAGTCATAGCTGTCTCCAGCACCCCTCCCAATTTAATATTCTCTGTCCTGCCATTTGCTTCAAAGTGAATTAACATTATTTGTGTTTCTGGTGCAATTCTGTGTAGAATATTTGAAGTATTTTGAAAAGGACATTTGCTTTTTTAGACAGCAAAAATATTTTCTATCCCAACTTTAGAGGTTGACCTAGATTGCCAGGGTGACAGGGACCATGAAGTTTCATGGAGATTAGCAGAAAATAGTGTCACTAAGTAAGGCATGGATTCTTTGTGTGACAACCTCATTGCACAAGCTGCACCTTTTTCTCACTGGAATGGACTCTAATGGGATGGTTCACTATAAAGAAGATGAGGATAGCCCATGCTGCAGCCTAAGCCTGTATTAGAACAGGAGGCAGTTGGTTTCCAACACTACACAAATAGGACTTTAGATATAAAGTATAAGAGAGACATAGTTGAAGGTAACTTCTTGGCTATGTAGAAACTTTCTAGTAAGTTCTGCTGCATACTCTTAACCACTGTAAAATTGGGTAAGCAAAGCCAGGTAACAGGATTAATGTGGCATCAACAACAGCAGAGAGATGTTTCCTGCCAATAACATAAACCCATTAAAGTCCAGAGAGTTGCTCTCCCCAACCTCAACCCCTACTTTTTCAAAGGAAAAGTTTTTTTGCAAAGAAAAAAAAAAAAGATAATACACTTTTAAAAAAATCTTATAAAGATTCAAGAAAGCAATATTTGAGAAATACTAGCTTCACAAATGACCAATAGCACAGAAAATATGTAAACTTTTGCCAAGGTCCCAGAGTTTGCATTATTCATGGAGGAAAGCAATCTCTTCATACTCAGGGCTACTTGACCCTTGCAGCATCAACTCTGTGAATGAATCAGTAGTATTGCTTTCTGAGGAGTCTGAACATACTTGAAATGCCCAGTTTCATAATTTGGGGAGCCACACATTGGTGCTATTTCTTTTGGCTGACTCTGTGACGAAATATACATAATCCAGGGCAAGTATGTTTAGTCGGGATCACAGTGGGAGAGACCAAATGTGGAAATGACATTTGGTCATTTCCAAGACCAAATGTGGTAACAGCATCTTCTCTTTCTGTTTCACAGGTGTGCTGGAATGGCCATTTTGGACAAAACTGGTTGTGGTGGCCATTGGCTTCACGGGTGGTCTCGTCTTCATGTATGTACAGTGTAAAGTCTATGTTCAACTGTGGCGTAGGCTGAAGGCCTACAATCGTGTGATCTTTGTACAAAATTGCCCAGACACTGCCAACAAACTGGAGAAAAACTTTTCATGTAACGTGAGCACAGAAATCAAGGACGCTGTGGTTGTCCCTGTGCCACAGACAGATTCAAATTCACTGCCACCTGCAGAGGGTGCCCCACCTGAAGTTATACCAGTCTGATGGAACTAGAGGGGACCTTCTCAGAAGGATCTCTGCAGCCCCAGCCACTACACACAGAAATGTTTCTGCTCTGGTGGCCTCCTTGTCTTCTCCATTCCCCTACTGACTTGTTTGTCCTGACTTGGAGCAAAAGGAAATGAGGAGAAAATATCAAATGAGCAGGATCCCGAGGAGCAGAGCCTGCAGTGGGACATGGAAAGGCGTCTTAGGGAGTGAGTTCAAAGGAACAGTTGGTACAAGCGATGCTTCCGTGAGGAAAGACTGGATGGACATGTGATCCTCTTGCACATAGTGCAGAGGGAATCCCAGAGCAGACTTCAAATGCAGTATGTGCTTCTGTACCATTAGCCTTGTCCACTGAAAATGACACACATCTGGTCTTAAGACCAAAATTGTCATCCCTAAGTCACACCAGAGGCAAACCTGGAGGACCTGAGGTGTTTTTTTTTTTACACTTTGACCGCTGATTTTCTGGCTATTGTGAAGTCTGGTTATTTTGACAGATGCATGTTTTTAAATGGATGCAATACACATTTGAAGACAGAAATGTTTGGAATTTTGTTAAAATTTAAATCATGAAGGAAAGATTGTCAGAGCATTGTGGAGTTTAGCTAGCAGTTTTGTTTTTTGTTTTTTTTGCAAGCAACTATCATGCTGTGTTTTATCTGGTCCCTTTTACAGTGTTCACATGAGTTGCAAATGCAGATGTAAAATTTAAAATTCCTAGTGTGCCCCATTAGGAAAAGTAAAAGTAGGTCAATTAATTTTTATAATTTATTCAACATTATATATACAAGTTATTTCATGTCATCAATGGAAACAATTATTAAAATGACTTTCATTATTTTCTTAGACCAAGTCTTCAAAATCCAGCATGCATTTATCACACACTTCCATCTGAACGTATTGTGTTGGGCAGGATCTAATATGGATACTGGACAGCATATCCCTCTCATTAAAAGCTACTCCTGTCTCACTTAACAGTTGGATATTTCAAAACGGCAGTTTAATCTGCTATTTTGTTTTGCAGTTTCATTACAGATTGACTTAGAAAGCACCAAACTCATCAAATTAAATATTCCAGCCTAAATTCAATGAAGGCACCACTTTTCAAAGGGGTGAAAAGACAAAGGCATAGGGAGTCAGTACCATCTGTAGCAATGTAATAAAATTCCATGTAATATGTATAAAGTAATCATGACAAGGCATTAAAAATTAAAAGTTTTGTTTTTAAATCCACATGGAGTGTCAGTTTAACAGGTGAGCATCTTAACTAAGGCTCTCAACTATGTTCACAGCTTACAGTGTTCCCTCGTTCAGCTCAGAAATAAAACTATCCCAGATTCTATGGTGAGTGATGAGCTGGTTGTCAGTTCAACAATTGAGCGCTGTGCTCTATATGGTCATACAAACTGATGACACTGCAGTGAGCTAGGTAAATAATGACATAGTTACCAGTCAAAGAAAGAAACCATATTATAAGAGTAATTTTTTTTTGTTAGCTGTCATTATTTATTATCCTGAAAAGACAGAGATGGTCATAAAAACCAAAGCATGGGCATCATGTTGCACAAATCTTGGTACCACATCCACGTACTTTGTAATTATCAGTGTGTTTGTTCTTCATGGATTATCAAAGGAAAAGAAAAAAAAAAAGGTCTTTCAATGAGAAGAGAGTATGCTATTTGTAGTGATTGACACCAGGTCCAAATAGTCCCACCCTTAGAAATAAAGACATAGTAAACAACGTCAAGGATGTGTGTATGTGTGTGTGAGAAAGAGACAGAGATGTATATTCATGTACATATACAAGAGAAATGTTAAAAATGTTAAAAGTATTTAGTCAGGAAACAAAAGCTTAAAAACTCATCTTTCTTAAAACTTATGGGAGGCACAAGGATTAAATATGCAGGGACAATACAAAGGACATAACTAAAGTGGACCAGACCTCCAGAAAAAGTAAGGGTTCCCAAGGCATCAAAAAGACCTAACCCTTAAACTTTGAATCGTTTCTGAATAGTTTCCATTTTAAAGATTTAAAGATAAATATGAACAAGGATAGATGTGTTGATCATGACTTCACACAAGGGGTTAGCCCTCCTTCAGGTTTTTTCTGAGTATTTCCCCTAGCTCTTACCAATGTGTTTCGGTAGGTACACAATTACAATCCCAGCAGAGGCTTAGACTATCCTCTGCTACACAGTGTGCCCCAAATAGAGGCCAGTCTAGGTTACACGAGACCTTCTTCCAAAAACAAAACAAAACTGACAACAAGGTTTAAAAGTAAATGAATAAAGTCAGTATTGAAACCATCTTTGAACACTTGCGCAATAACGGAGTTTTCACTTACTAACAATGAAAAGATTTGGCTTTAGTGACCACACTTACAGCTCAAGGAGAAAAACTGCTTTACCTGATGTCATTATCTTGAGGCATGTTTACACACACACACACACACACACACACACACACACACACACACACACACACACACACACACAAAGTGAAACTGAAAAAAACATGGAATTGTTGAGTTTACAGATTGTTGAAACTGCTGAAACTGATTTTCATAAACACAAAGTGAAGCTGCACTATTAGAAAAGGCATAATTAAATATTCAATTGAAAAGGAATGAAATTAAAACATTTAAAAGCCCAGGGTTAGACTCTTTCTGCTCTCGTAGATGGTCCTGGTTGAGTTCTTGGTACCCACATGACAGTTCACAACTATCTGTACCTCCAGCTCCAGGGTATCCAACATCTTCTGGCCTCTAAGGGTCCCCACACACAGATATGGATAGATACATACATTAGAAAAAAAAAAAAAAAGAATAAATCTTTAAAAAGTGAAGCCCTGACCCCAAGCAGGTTAGCTTAATATAAACAATAACCAAACCCTACAAAACTAAAGAAAAATGTAAGAGTTCCAATAACCCAGAATCCTGTAATGCAGACAGAGTCCTTCTCACAATGTCCCAGGATCAAAACTTCACCCAGAGCTGCTGCTATAGGTAATGGTACCCAAAGAACCCCTAAACTTAATTTTCTTTTATGAGAAGGACCTTGGGTACTCTTCAGACATTTATTCTTCTGCTGAAAAAATGATGTCATTAACACAGTGATATCATTATCCACAAAGGTGGATGGTGGAATTAGTCATTTACTTCATCTGTCAGATACAATTTATCTTGCCTTGCCAATGGATATTTTGGGGCAAATATTAAGTGGAGAACTTAAAACTTCCTATTGTAATGGTTATAAAATTGTGTACTTCCATCGGTTCAATGGTGCTATTTCCCAGACACAACTGAAAGGAAGTGCTGCTATTTAGGGCAACAGCACTTCTCCCACACCCGAAGAAAACCCATGTTGAAATCGAAGGCAATGTTCAAAGGAGAAAATATTATTTTAAACTGTGTGCAATTTTTGAGATTGGGCATTTGTACTTTTTCAGTTTTAATTGTCTTTCATTAACAATTTACTGTTTGTGAGTAACGTGTGCTTAAGACAAACTAAGGAAACTAATTATCTGTGAAAGACTTTGTATATTAAACAAATGCTCCAAATTTTTGCTGTAGTTTCTCTACTTTCTGCCTAATGTACTAGGATTCCTAGAATTGTATTTAGAACATTCTAAACCTTGAATACTTAAGATCTGACAATGTTCTGAGTTTTTAAGTAGAATTTGAACATACTTATGTTATATCTAGTATTACCAACCTAGGGTTATCCCTGGAAATTTGGGGGCCCCATCTAGGATGTCATGTTACTGAGAAAATTGGGGATCCCTTTCAGGATGCTTAGTTTTGTCAATAAAATAACAGAGAACAGACTCAGAAAGAAGTTCCAGAACAATTTTATTAGACTGTAATCAACAACAGGACAGGGAAGCCTGAAACATCAGCAGCTGCAAGAAGAGAGAAGAGGAAGAAGTTGAAGAGTCATGAAATCTGAGTAAAGATGTCATGTTGAGTGATGGATGTCAGCCATTCTGAACAATGGCTGCACAAACATGTAGGAGGGCTTCAGAGTGAAAGTGAGAGCCCAAAGGAAGGGAAAGCATGTCTAAGTTCAGAACCATACCAGGAGAAGGACAGAAAAAAGAAAAGTTACACCTTTCCCTGAGAAGTGTGAGACAACCTAACAGGGTTTCACGGCAGTTCCATATCAACTACACCTGGGCCCAGCTTTCCAGGAAAGGAAGGTACATTATCTCATTAAGGTGATAAATACTCCTCCTCTCTTAGCATGAAGGAAGGTGAACTGGCCTTTCTGAAGAGTAGTCCCTTAGCCAAGTGATAGACCAGTCCAACCAGATTAACTCTTATATTTTGGGTAGTCTCCACACAGGCCTGGGGTAGAGCACATTCTTTTGACCAAGAGGAAACAGATTTCCTTCAATGGGCCTCAAAAAATAGATAAGAATAAATATACATTAGCCAAAGGAAATAATACACAAACTTCCAAAATCCATTTTGAGAGAAATGAGGAAAATTAGAGCATGAACAATGGATACATCTCTCAGCCAACTGGTCCAGCTCTTACACTGCTCTGCTGTCAGGCTGGATGGAAGGAAGCACAGCTCCTCACCATACCATCCATCACTGCCTGCAGTCTGGGGCACTGTTTGCAGAGAATTTCAAGATGATAAAACTGAAGTTTCTGGCTTCATCAAAGTAAAGAACTTCGGGACAAGTAAACACAGTTGGCCTCATTAAAAAAAAAAAAAAAAAAAAAAAAAAAAGAAGGGAAGATGCTTTAGGACAGAGCAGGGCACATCCACCCAAGAGCATGGTATTTGCTTTCCTTGAGTCACCTAAATGTGTTTACAATGAGCATGTCTACATATGCACACACCTATTCCTGCAGCTTCCCAAGTTACATTGTCTAGAAAGTAGTATACTATAATGAAAGATTTACCACATGATTCAGGTATTGGCAAAAACAGTATGGAATGGGGGCTGCTTGTGAAATGAAAACGATATTGCATCATTACAAAGGACTTTTTAATACATAGATCCAACAGTTGGATATTCAGCAAAGTAGTGTTTGTACAGTTAGGACCCTTGAAAAAGTAATGAAATCATAATCATAAAGTTAGGAAAAGAACTTAATGGGGGAAACATAAATTACTATGCAGAATTGATAGTACCATGACTTATAAATGCGCACAGGGCAACAGCCTTTGTATGACTTGTATGTCTTTCATGCCTGGAAATAGGCATGAAAGAGTCATCTAAGTGTGCTACCTCAACTGTTACTTGGAAAATGTGTTAGGTACTTTTGTGCTGCTGTAATCCAAATTCCTAACAGGAAAAAAAAAAAAAAAAAAAATTAAGGAAAAGTGTATTCTGGCTCTGTTTCAGGAGATTTTTCAGTTTGTCACAGCTTCTGGAATAATTTTTCAACTTGTATGGTGGCAGACTCAACTGGACCCAGGGACAGGTACAATCTTCGAAGAACTGCCCCTACTGATAGCCCTGCCCCACCTTGTTAATACTCCACAACCTTCAAAACAACACCAGAAGGTAGAGTCTGAGTGTCCAAAGAATGAGCTTGTGGGGGACATTTAAAATTCAAACCACAACATTCTGCCTTTGGCCTCAAAGTCTTGGGGGTATCCCAAAATGCATTTAGTTAAACACCATGGTCCTCTAAAGTCTCCATGGCCCTTGAATAGTTCAACAATTTTCAAAAGTCCACATTTTCTTATGAGAATCAAACCAAATTTGGTATGATTCTCTGTAAAATCAAAAAACAAGTTACTTCCAATATACAATGACACATAGTAATAATGCCATCCAAGGCAATCCTATGCTGTCTGTGTCTGGCCTTGAGGGCAGTTGGTGGTGGGGGTTTAGTAGCACTGACCCTTCAGAGTACCACTTTCAGACATGGACTACTGAGCCAGTACCAATTGCTCCATGCCCATTTACTGTCTCTACCCACCCTCTCATGACCCCCAGCACTGACATAGTAAGAACCTGCTATACTGCCCTGCTAGGGAGATTCAGGCCCTCTGCAGCACTTTATTGACCAAGCCATCTTCCGAACTCTATTTTCCCCCCAATTTTCCCTTCTGTAAAATTCAGTCAATACTATCTTGAATACTGTTTAACGTTTCAGTCAATGCTATTTTAGACATAGTTTAAAATGTCCCCCAATTATGTGTTTCCCCCAGTCCTGCCACTGCCATCAGTATGGAAATGTTCAGAGATGACAGGACTTCAGAAGAGAAGGCATCGCAGAACCCTTCCATTTGCTGCCTTGGCCTCCTGCTGCACCCCATCGTATTGTCGTATTTCCATCACTGTGACACTGTTGGCCATGAAGCAACGTAGATAGAGCAGCCTCACCTAAAAACGCACTCAGACTCCCCGCTAAGTTCCAAGATCAATACAATCTCTGTATTTTAAAAGCAATTTAAGTAAAATGAAAACTTCCATTCTTAAAAATTGTAAACCTATTTGGAAACTGCAAATGACTTATTTGAGAATGATTTCAACAGCAAATTCTTACATATAAATAATTACTAAAAAATTTTATTTATTTGTGAGAGGTTGTAAGAAAACTTGTAGCATCTGTTCTTTTCATCCCATGGGTTCTGGGAATTGAACTCTGGCAGTCAGTCTTGGCCCAAGGCCTCACTCGCTGAGCCATCTCACTGGCCCACACATAGACAAGATTATTTGCCATAATCAATGAGCAGGGCATGAGAGTCTTGCGTGATTTCTTTTCATTACGGGCAGGCAGGCACTGGAGTCATTTCTTCATCCGTGTCACTTGCTTCACTTGCTGGTTCCAATTTTCCATCTTTAGAGTCTCCCATTTCCCCAGTTAGTTCTAATTCCCCTAAATCTTTTTCTATATTTAATAGGGTTTTCTGTTTGCGCTTCTTAGGAATTGCATCATTAGCACAAAATTTCCTCATTTTGATGTTTGGCAATTTCTTCAGATCAAAATCCCATTCCCTACAAGAAATGAGTGTAGTGTTGAGGGCAGCAAGAGCAGAGCAAGGACAGTCAGCTTGAGAACTATGCCTACAGCAGAGGAAAGACCTCAAATCCATAACAGATTTCACATGTATGTGAAATGTCAACATAAGCATGGGGGGTGGGGGGGGGAGAGGAGTGCAATAGCCCAAGCCCTAAGACTTGCTTACTACTGCTACAGCAGTATTATATGCACAGAATTTTACACACTCTAAACTTCAGAAATGCACAAAAAAACCTTGGGCTTTGTGGTTCCCTTCTTCTCCCTACCCTAAACATTCTCCTCTATCACACTACATGGTTTCAAGACCTTCAAAAGTTAGAATTACACCACAGGTGGCAAACCTCTAAATCAGAAAAGGCATTCTCACATGCAGGCCCACTGCAGCTGACACTGCTCTATCAGCATGACAATTCTGTCTTCAGGTATCTCATGAGAAAGTCTGGAGATCATTCCATGAACGGATCCCTACCCAGAGAATGCTAACACTCTATGCTCATCTCTTCTCTTTCTTTCCAAGTAGCGGAATACACACTGCTTCAAAAACAAGGAACACAATTTGTTTTCAATTACGCCTGGATTTAAATTTATCTAGTTTCAACTCTGAAGAAAGAAAATTCAGACTCCCTAACATGTTTCAGTGAAGACCACAATTATTAATAAAAAACATTTTCTATTACACAGAATCTGAGTTTCTACAGTTCAATAGTCTCCATGGTTACCAGGGCAGACTCACAGAGCCCTGGACCAAAGGTTTTCAATGACTAAACACTTGCCCTGGCACCAGTTTCATTCTTCTGTTCTGTTATTTTATCTTTAAGAAATAAAAGCCAGCATCAGGGGAGAACAGAGACCTCTCTAATATACTACTGTTCTAGGAAGGAAAAGGGGTGTCTCCAGCATCAACTGCATTTACACTCGGTGCTGCAGACAGACACAAGCACACCCATTGGAGAGGAAAGCCAACAGAATGCTCTCCACTTTCTTTCCTAATAACATGTACACCCAGGGAAGCTCATGCCTTGTGTATTTTGCAATACAACTTCCAAGGAACTCAGATACTCACCGAAAAGTCTGCAGATTATTAGTGTCTAAAATGTCAGGAATCTCTGAAAAAGAAAATAATATCCATTAGGCATGTTCTTTCTAAATTGCTTGTTATATTCTCACTTTTCATCGCATATACAACACGGTAACTGATATTAATAAAAGAAAACCTTTTTAAATGTATGTGTAAATGTGCCTGCGGGTCACGTATGTGCAGATGCCCGCCCAATCCAGAAGACATGGGATCCCTTAAAGCTAAAGACACAGGCATTTATGAGCCACCTGAAACAGTGATTTGCACTGCTAAACAGTCTCTCCAATCCCAAAGACAACCATCATCAAAGCACTGCTACAGTCAACACAAACACTACACTTGGAAGAACAGAATCCAGTGCCCAGGGACGACAGAACTCTTGTCACTCAGATACATTGGCACAGACTTATGGGGTAAGCAGCACATTCAAACAGCAAGCGTGGGTGTTTGATATTTTGTCGTGCTATGAAAGACAAGTTATTAAGTCCATGCTTTGTGTCACATTGGTAGAATTTACCAGATTTTAAAGATTACTTAACATTAAAATAAACCCACATCATTCAAACAATGAAAAATTTGAAAAGAATTACAATCATTATTAGGAGCTTTAAAAATTTAGCCAGTAACGTGCATGGGAGCTCAGTTATGAGATGGCCTTTGAGTCTCAGGCAGGGACTTTTAAGCAGCACTACAACTGTCAAGAACTGGGACTTAAGTTGGATTGACTGTATTTCTGCATTGTAAGATAGTCATGGGGAAGAAGGCATATTTAAAGTTATGTGTTTGGGTGTCAAGATGGCAAAAAGTGGAACTGTGGCCCTTAGGCTTAATTGTTAACATGATGAAATCCAGAATCACCTGGTAGTTGGGCCTAGGAATGCCCATGGGCCATCACCTTGTTCAGGTTCATTGAGAAATAAAGACCAGCCCTAAGTGCTGAGCAACACTGTTTCCTAGGCTGGGTCCCAGACTGAATGAAAAGAGAGAACTTAGCAACAGCATCCATTGCGGATACAATGTCACACAGCTCCTACTGCTGTGACTTTACCATTACAAAGAATTAATCTATAAGCCAAAACAACCCGCCCTCCCTTACATAGCTTTTGCCAGGGTATTTTATCTTAGTGTTAGGAAAAGACCCACATACAACATCTGATATTCACAGAACGTAACTATATGTGAACATCACAGGAGTGGAAGCCCTATGCCACTCTTGTATAGTGCCAGGAACTTTTGAGTTAATCCTCAACTTTTTGAACCAGAGAAATATGTCCTGTTTTATTTACATGCAACCTGAAACATGTAGCCCAGGCCATCCTGAAACTATGTAGACCAGAGTGGCCAGTAACTCAAAGAGATCCACCTGCCTCCAAGGGCTGGGATTAAGGGTAGTGCCACTATGTCTGGTTTCTATTTTATTTCTAATGAATTAATTCTACATCCAAGATGCTGGTTCCCAGGCCTCCTCACCTCCTATCCCCCAATACTCCCCAACACACACACACACACACACACACACACACACACACACACACACACACACCATCTATTTTATTTTTAAGTTGAGGAAAATGAGGGCATCCACTTTATTTTCCATTAGGTTCCAGGGATCAAGTGTGGATGTGTCCAGTGCCAAAAAATATGGCTTTCTTCTTTTAGGTTAAGAAACACATTTTAGCAATGAAGAGGAAGTTCACACTTCAGAATTTCTAGTATTATGCACAAGTAGTTCTTTTGGGGATGCCATATGTTCATGCTTTTTATACTAAAACTTGAAATTTTCATTTTGCTATCATGTATTTTAACCACTGTTTTGACCAAGAAAACCTACAAGGGCCAGGGAAGAAATAGAATGAAGACAGTGACACGAGGAACAGCTGCTACTTCACCACTGGGCAGTCTGCTGCCAGGTCATCTGGTTTCTTAAACCACAAAACTGTAATTTTTAGTTGAAATTATTTCTAAAAAATAGTCACAGTATTATCTGTAGGTCTTGTAGCCTCAGAATGGCCACCAGTTTATGGGCCTTTAACTCAGTAGGCTATCCTGGTCACCAATCTTCAGCAGTACAGTACCAATCAGTTATATGCTATACTTATGCTTAGGAATTAGTTGTGTAGGCTAGAGTATTATGAAAGAAATGCCTACCATGGCCTGGAGGCAAGAGTTACAACAGTGGGAAGGAGGGACAGCTGTCTGGAGATGGGCACACCGGGAAGGAAGACAAGTAGGATGTGTGCTAGGAAGAAGCAACTGTAACAGTAGAAAGACAGGTGTCAACTATCACAAGGAAACGAAACCAAAAGTATTCTCCATCCATGAAGAAGAGAAAATCAGAAGAGGACCAAATAAATCAAGAGTGAAATCTCTGGAATTCATTGTAACTCAGATGCTATTTAAAAAGGCAAAGCGAGTCAGAGAATACACACCAAAGCCATAACCTTCATACTGCTGCCGCTCCCGCTCCATTGTCTGCTTGATGACAGTCTCCCGGGAATGGTGGCGCCTTCCCTGTCTGTCCTTGATGCTGTTATGTAGCTCAATCTGCTCCAGCTCACTCCTGAATCGACTCAAATACCTGAAAAAATATGGAAATGATTTTTGTTACAATGTCTATATACTTAGGCTTTATTAATTCACTTTAAATGTAGTACCTAAGTGTCCCTGTTCTTTGACTATTGACATACTCAGAATTCTTGATCTGTTTCCTGATTAATCCAACCACTTAACTCCAGCAAACAAATCACAGCAAGCTCTGTGCCGAACTGAGGAAGCTCACACTGAATCACCTACTGGACTCCTTTAGACCGCAGCATCTCATCCTCAACAGAGACACACCATGCCCTCCTCATGCCCCACCATCTGAGCCCCTCACCTCAGGACACAGTATGACATCCTAAGTGAGGTTTAGTGGCATCCACTTAATACCTCTCTCTATTCTATGCCTAAGTTCTACCTCTCAACATCACTGCACTCTAGCTCTCCATCAGGCTACTACTAAACAGGACAACAGTATCATGCTCAGATAGTTCCATCAGCCTCTTAACAAGTCCTCCAGCAACACCACAGCCTCATTCTTGGGCTGTGACCTGAAGTATTTGCACGAGGACCACACAAGTTTCCTGGAAAGTCCTCCCAGAGCTCCCTGTCCTTAGATAAAGTCCAAACTCAGATGGTCACCTAATGCTGTTCATAAGCCAGTTGTCACTTGCAGCACCAGTTACACTAGCTTTTGAGCTTGCTATTCTAGTCACATGAAATGCCTGTTGGTCCTTCCACCTGTCAGCTATCCCCCCTCCCCTCCAGGGCCTTTTAGACACCACTCTCTTGGTCTGAAAGCACTTTCAAGCTACCTTATGTCAATTGAACACCTAGGGCTGGTACAGAAAATGCTTCTCCAGGACGCCATCCCTAATTCCAGGAAACTAAGAGGGGCCAAGCTAGGACACAAACTTAAATCTTCTGTTTAAAAGCTCATCTACTTGTATCCAAATCCAAGGCATAGCTGTCCCTGGAACTCTTTTCTGACCCTTGGCTCACAGTATTCCCATATGTACCTTTCGATTAATTCACAGGCATCCTTCTTTGAATATCTCGATTTGTTTGTATCCAGATGGCTGTGAAACCACTGAAGTTTGTCTCCTACGAATAGTACAAAAGTTTAGCGCCACAATGTAGGCAAAGGCTTCCACCACAATCCTCCACAGGCCTATGTCTTCAAGGCTTGCTCTCTAGCACCCCGTGCTCCTAGATGATGAGAACTAGTGGGCACTCTTACATCCCTGAGGAAGTGCCACTGAAGGGGATGTTGGGACTCCTCAGCCAGTATGAGGTAAGTAGCTTGTCCTAGCACACACCCCACTCTGCAACTGTCTTCTTTCTGCATTGCCACCAGTCCCAAACAACGTGATCAGCTTCATGGACCAAATTCCCCACCGCTATATGCCAAACAAACCCTCTCCTCTTTATAAACCAGGTCTCTTAGGGATGTGCTGCAGCAAACTATCACACATAGCCTTCATAACCTCAGCTGCCCTGCAGGGAGACAGCGTGAAACATGAGCTAGGATGTGCAGGTGCATGGAAAAAAGTCCCTGCCAAGCTGAGCTGCAGGGAGTACTAGCGATTTATTCTGAAAGTCAAATGCTCTGCTCCACTTCATCACTTTTTGTATAGCTAAGTCTGCTTTTTAAAATATCTGATACAAATAATACAGAAATTGATTTAGAGAAAACTATCCTGCATGCAGCCAGAATTCCAAGCACTTAGACCCACTTACCAATAAGGTTGAGACGCAAGGCTCTCTCAGTCTTCAATCTTGAACCAAAAGGTGCATATAAGTTAGAAAATTTCCAAAGCAGGGGCTTAGAAATCTGTCAAAAATATTGCAAAGAAAAACTTCCCAGAGAACTCTGACTTTTCACATGTAATTAAAAAAAAAGTCAATCTTAACAACAAAGAAACATGAAATGACATGAATCTTTTAAATCACTGGAATGAGATGTCACTAGGTTGTTATTTTAGCCCAGAGGAACAGTCTTGTTCACACAAATAAAGGTTTGACTGGGCTATGACTAGGTCGCAGCAGCAGCATCTGGGGACCACTTGGAAATACAAAACCTCAGGCCAGAGCCCTTAGCAGACCTTCTAAGTGGGAAACCCTACAGCAGAAAACAATGCTCTAATATGGTAGCCTCAGGTCAAATGAAGTTTTTTAAATTACCCATAAAGGCAATGGCAAAAATTATACTGTTTAGATGTCGTAAATCATTTTAAAAATAACAAAAATGCTAAATGATAAAGAAACACCTCAATTTTGAAAACTACTATTTTAGGACAATACTGCCATCACACATGTTAGGTAAAAAAGACACATCCTCTGAAAAGAAGAAAATTAGACTATGCTATTGATTTCTCCTTGAAAACCTCTAACAGTCAAACTTACTTAAATGAAGCTTTAGATCTTAGGCAAATTATCAAAATGCAATAAAAGTGGACAAATTTCCACCAGCCACTATGTGGACACTCATTGGAACAGCAAAGCTAGCCCAAAGTAACAGCTGTGTCTTCTATTTGATCCTCACTTTATGGAATCTTTGCAGTATCTTCCCCTTCAACCTCAGACCCCCTTCTCCAATCTTGAAAGAAAATTCCCAAAGCAAGGGTTTTGAAATCTGTTAAAAGCCTTAAAAACACCCTGATGTTCTTTGGTATATTTTTCCTTTTAGTATCTGTTGTAGATTTCTCTGCAACCCTGTACAACTCTGAGATGGCAGGCCAGTTTCTAGGCTGACTCAGTCCCGGCTGTGTTCTCTCCTATCTACAGCATTCATTCTTCCATCTAGTCTCCTGGCTTTAATCCACCCAACCCATAAATATTGACAGCTCCCTAACCTATGACATCTCTTACCAGTCCCTAGATCCAAGACATCTAATCACACTTTCCACATTTCCTTTGTTATGTTGAATACACTGCACAATAGAAATGCCTTCATCAGTAGTTTCCTCCCTGTCTCTCAATTCTGCTCACATGCTAATTAGCTCCTTGAGGAGTCTTTCATGACTTGTATAAAACATTACCTCTCTTTATTCTTCAACCTGTGTTAATTTTTCTTCACTACACTTACCATAGATTGCTACTTAAACTTCAGATTTAGGTCAGCTCTGTAAGACCAGAGGCTTTGTTATATTTACCTCAGTACAAGAACACATGAAAAAACATTTTTCAAAGGAGAAGCCTGGGTGGCAACTGAGGAACACACACCCACAGGTAGATGACGAAGGCTCTTTCCCTAGTGCACACCAACAGGACTAGCCACATACCTTTCCTTCTTGTCTTGTTTGTGGGATTCTCTTGTAATCTGAGCTGCTTTCCTACTGTACGGATGGATGACTTTCTTTTCCCGACCTATAATTTTTCCTTTCAGTCCTTTAGGCTAAAAGATAGGACACACAGATACATTAAGTGACTCTGGTCACAAAATCATCTTCTGAAAAGACAATAAGCCAGAGACATCACTAGAAATAAAGAGACAGGCCAAACATCTTAATTCTAATAGTCTTTGTTCCCCCATGCTCATCACAGAAGTGATCTGGTCAGAAATCTCCAATGGCATCAGCCCACACAGGGAGCCGATGCAAGTCAGGGATTCAGCTGTGCAAGCTTAAGGGAAGCTCTGAGACAATGGAAAAGAGATTTGTGGCTGGAAATGCTCGCTACAGTTAAGGACATTTCTAATGTTGAGGAACAGAATTTTAGCAGGCATTTCCCTGTGGCACATGGAAGAAATGAGAATGGCACATCATGCAAAGTCAAAGTTGACCACACTTGGCTGATTCAAACCAAGAATGTAGGAACAATAGAAGCCACTACCAAATCAGCAAACCCAAATAGGGAACTATTCCCCTATTTCCTCAACTTAAGTCTTAGCAGTTAAGGCCATCAGAAGCCAGTCCTCAAAGATGTCATACATTTAAGATTTTGTTTTTTTTTAATTATTATTATTATTATTATTATTATGAAATCCTGTATTTTGGGCCACCTATCTTACTTAAGAGTCAGGTTTGATTATTAACAGAAACTCAAAATAAAACTAAGTCCACTCTCCTGGTTGACTTAAGAAGTCAGGCTCCCCCAACCCTGTTAGACCACAATCTCCCAGAGAGTCTGTGCGGAATTAAGGCCTGCTGTCCTTTCCAACCATAAGTAGAAAAGAAAAATTCAGGAAAACCTAATCCCTAGCCCATATTCTACTGTCCAAAAGTTAATGCTGCAGAAAAGAAACAGATATGTATAATTTTTAATCCCCACAAAACATTCTAACATTCTAATTAAGCTGATGGAAATTAAATAACTTCCCAGAGATGACAGGTGTCACCCTTAGGCCTCTGGAACCATGTGCTGAGTTTTATAGAAAGGTGCAGGAGCACTGTTGATGATAATGAGAAAAATGGGGCCAAAAAAATGTGACAATTACAACATAACAATAAAGATGCTACTACTACTACATCTACTACTAAAGATGACTTCTACACAAAGCGACCCATTTTTACTAAGAGTGATAAATGTGAACTGCCTATTGCTAAGGATAAGTGCAGTCGAATTCCCAGTATAACTACACGTAACTGCTTTAATATCTGAAATACTCTGAAGATTATAATTAGAAATCGTGCAAGCACAGGGATAAGCAGACTGAAAGTAGGCAAGGAAGGCATGAAAAGACAAAAAAAAAAAAAAAGAAAGCAAAGAAACGGAGGGGACAGAGAGATGGCTCAGCGAGTAAAGGCGCTTGCTGTTAACCCTAAGACTTGAGTTGGACCTCAGGTACCCACATGGTGGAAGGAGAGAACAGATTCTCATAAGTCGGCTTCCAAAATCCACACGCACACAAAACCAACTATAAACATAGCATTCGGGTTCTGTGAATGCGCCCTTTACACTGCTACACATAAATGTTTTGTGAACACACTTAAGTAACTGCTGTGTTTAAAGACACAGAAAAACAACATCGTTCCGCGGGAGGACTGCGATCGAAACTGACCACCCAAGGGCTGTGGACTAAGGCAACTCGTGGGTGACAGTGCCCAGAAACGCGATACTGATGAAGACGCACGACTGCAGAGCTCACCCAGGGAACGAGCCCCGGGGCAGCGGACCCGACACCCACGGCCCGCACCGCCCAGGCAGCCGCTTCGCGAGCGGGCCTCTCCCGGGTCCGCGGATACCCTTCCCGTCCGCCCGCCCGAGCCTCCCGGGGACCCGGCGAGGGCGCCGCCCACCATGGCGATGTTCTGGCCACCGAGGCCCCGCGGCGTCCACACACAACAACCTCGCGGGTCTCTCCGCAGCAGCTCCCTAAGTTCACTCCTGTCGAGACACACGTGAGTGCGCCCGGGGGAAACAGATAAGAACGGACCGGAAGGGGAAGGACTTGTGCTTTCTCTAAAAGGTCCCCAGACAACAAGACTTAGTTTTTTCCGCCCGCCATGGATTTACAGCCCATTACACCGGCCCAGGGACTTGAATCATGCCGGAGGACTCCTCTTATTTTTGTCTTCTCGGGTTTCTGTCTGAAAGACCGACCTGAGCGTCTGCATGGAGGAAGCTCTGCAGAGGCGAGCACTTTGTCCAGAGATAGCGTCACGGGATCTGGATGCCCTCTAGTGGTCTTAGTGATGCCCGGTGTTCCAGGGTGATGGAAAATCAGCCTTCCCTTTTCCTTGGATTTTCTCTGTCGTTTTCTTTCAGTACATAAAGGCTATTGTTTTCGTACTGCATGTTAAAATTCCAGAGAAAATCTTGCTCAGTGACTATTGATCAAATGCCTAGTATATGCCACACTTGGACTGTATCCCCTTCTTTTGCATAATTCGCATCGCAGGGAGACATAAAGAAGTCAGTTTTACAAATAGTATTAGGAGATTAACTGCACCATGGATCAACTTGATTTAACTTACAGGAGGGAGAGAGGGAAGAGGAGAGGGGAGGAGAAAGATGGGAAAAGGAAGAGGATGTCAATGAACTGATTCCTTATATCCTATCAGACCACTCTGCAATGAAAGTAGAAACCCGTACCAGGAGAGACTACAAAATACTTGGACACTTAATACACTTTTGAAAAAATACTTTTTAATGTACACTGGGTCATTAAAGAAATCAAGGAGGAAATTAAATTGCTAGAAACAAATGAAAACTATAAGCACTCTGGGAATTAGCTATGGCATATGAAGAAGAAAGTAAGTATCCACAATCAAACAAAAATCAGAATTTTCTAATAACCTAATAGTTCACCTTAAGGTTCTATAAAATGAGAAGTCACCCCAAACCAGTAGCTGGCAAAATAATAATAATAATAATAATAACAATAATAATAATAATAATAATAATTAATAATAACAATTAAAGCAGGACTTAATGAAACAGAGATCAACAAACTCTGAATATATAGAATTAACCAAACATGATGTTTTCTGTAAAGGGTAACAAGATTGGCAAACCTCCAGCAAAACTAATAAAAAGAATGAGAAAGAAATCACAACTAATAAAATTATGGTGAAAGGGGAGATATAACTACAGATTCCAGTGAAATCTACAACATCATTAAGGAATACTTTGAAATTTATATTCCAAAGAGCTAATAAACAGCACAGAAATTGATGAACTTCTACTCCTTTATGTCAGACTAAAATGAATCCCAGAAGATCTAAATATATTAAACATGTTAATTATAGACAATGATACTGAAGCATAATTAAAAGTCTCCCCAAAAGAAAAGCCCAGGATCAGATGGACTCTTGACTGGATTCTGCTAAACTTTTAAGAAAATTCTAATACTATAACTTCTGAAATTGTTTCTCAAGCTAGAAAATGAAGGAGTATTAAATTCATTCTACCAGGAAACTTTTCAATCTGGAAGATACTTTCAGTTAATTTGTGAGATACAAAATTGGCATACACAAAAGAAATCAGGGGCTTTCATATCTATCAATAGTGGACCAGTCATTATAGCTCCACCCAAAATAAAGTACTTAGAAATAACCTTAACCAAGGAAGTGAAAGTTCTCTACAATGTAAACGTGTGTACACTGGAAAAAAAAATGAAACCAAAGAAGATACAGATATGGGAAGAGTTTCTGTACTCCTGCATTGACAGATACATAACAGACCAAATAGCCAAAGCAACATTACAGGAAAAGGACCTCAAATTATACTATAATGTTACTGTGACAAAATATGGTACTTGTACAATACAGACATGAAGTTCAGTGAAATAGAACAGAGGACCCAGAAATTATCCCATACAGCTGTGGCCACCTGATTTCAGATGACATTGGTGACATAAAGTGGAGTGAAGAGAAGACAGACTATTCAACAACAGTAGTGATAGCAATGTCCCTATACCTTCAGAAAAATGAGATGTGATGTGATATGAAAATTTCAAAGGTGGGCCAATGACTTTAATTTAAAACCCGAAATGCTGAAAGCACTAGAGGAAAGCATAGGAACCAAACTTTATGACATAGGAGTAGACAAGAAATTTCTGATATGGACTTTAATGGCACAGGTGTCATAAATTAGCAAGTTGGACTCCATGAAATTTATGTTTCTGCACTGTAAAGGAAGCCAGCAGTAGACTGAACAAAAGACAGCCTACAGAATGGAAGTTATGCCTCAGGCAGAGATGCTAGTATCTACAATTTATAAAGAACAGCAAAAATTAAGTGCAAAAGACCAAACTGCCAATTAGCAAATAGAACAGTAGACTGTTTTCAAATACGAAATACAGATAGCCAAAAAAGTATTTTAAGAAGGTATTCATTGCCCTCTGTCATTGTGGGAATGTTTCTTCAATCCAGTGCTACCTCTGTGAAATTTCATGCTTGTTATTTATTTAGTTTCCTTTGTGGAATCATTTCTTAAGTTCTGTGGTTTCCAGAATATTGGCATTCCCTTACTTGTCTTTGATATTCTGGGCAGGATTTGTATGAGCTGGATATAGAACATCTTGCCCTCCTTATCTTCTAGCCCTTCTTTTTACCTTCCATCTCTTTATTCAGTTTTCCCTGCCAAATAAGGTGCTTCTAATGTGACCTTCTTCTTACTCTTCTGTTTTATAAGGAGTCATCTAGTCATGTAATGTATCTGTTGTCACCTTCATTTCCGTTATCTTTGTGTGGGGTGTGTGTGTGTGTGTCCATGTGGAGTCCAGAGAAAAACCTCTGATGGTTTTTGTCATGTAACACCTGTTGGGAGGAGCCCCAAAGCAATAACAGACAGCAGGGAACCCAACTGCAAAGAGGTGAGAAGGAAGACTGGGAACAACTGGACTTGATCTGTCAGACTGGACCCAAACAGCTAGAGAGTCTGATTGCGTGGTTTATATCTCTTGCAAATGAATCCCTTGCAAAATACCCACTCTAGAAAGGTACATAAGGCCTTTATTCTAAGAATGAGTTCTAATTGTTGGCAAACAGTGCTGAGGGCTAAAGCAAAGAGGAAAAACTTGTAATAAGCATAAGGGTGGGTTCTATTGGTGGAGGCTGCAAGGTGCATGGGGTCTGTTTCACGGAGATGAGACTCTCACTGAGAGACAAAGCCCAGGACTGGGGCATAACTAAGTCTCAGAATTTTGGAAAAATTCAGGTGCAGGCTGTTTCCTAATAGAATAGTAAAAGATCATGAGGTTGTTTGACCACTTCTACTCTAGCACTCCAGGTGACTAGGTGTCATTTTCCTTCTGTGGAAGAAAACAGACTTGTGTTTGACAGGTCTGGTTGATGGGAGATGTCATTCTGTAAATATGTTTCTCCTATTAGTTAATGAAAAAAGCACTGTTGGCCAATAGGAAAGCAAGATAGGTGGGACTAGGAGACAAGGAGGATTCGAGGAAGTAGTAGGGAGGAGTCAACATGAAGAGACTTGAGAGAACAGAGGTCTGGGCCCTCTCTCCAGTAAAATGAGACCACGTGGAAATACTTAGATTAATAGAAATGGGTTAATATTTAAGACAGAGCTAGGCGATAAGAAATTAGAAACAGGCCAACAGCATTATATCACATACAGAGTCTCTGTGTGTTATTTGGGGCTGCTGCAGCAGTGGAACCAGTCCGGCGGAAAAACCTACTCTTAACATCTGGTTTTTCCAGTGCTTATGCTAAGCCTGTGCTTCCTACAACTATCCACTTTCCCTTTGAAAAGGGGAATCTTTCTGTTCTAGAAGTTGCTAAGGAGACTGGGTTGGATGTCCAGTGAGCCTCAGAAATCTGCCTGCTTCTGCCTTCCCAGTGCTGCAATTACATAGATGTCTACATTTCTCTCAGTTCTGGTAATCAGATTCAAGTCCCCAGGCATGGGTAGCAAGCACTATATCAATCAAAATATTACCCTGGTAATGGAACTCGTCCAAGTATGGTGTTTTGTGAGATTTCTGAATGCTTATATGAAAACGCCCAGAAAACAAGGCAAATGTCTTGTGATCTTAGTTTATTCAAAACATGGAATTGTCCTTGGAATGTGCTTTCATGCCCCTCCCAGGTGCAGCAAATAGGAGCGAATATATTTCAGATTATTCATCACAACTAGATATTGTTATCTGTTTGTATGCCTCCATGGAAAAACATGTTTTTGCTGTGCACATCCTGCCTATCATGTGCAGTTTGCCCTTGTATTGTGCATTTTACTTATACGACTTCATTTAACCATCAGAGTCTGAATTGTCTGGTGCTCTGAATAAAGTTGGCTATTTCATGAGACTTTACTCTGCACCATTTATTGGCAACATTCTCCCAGGTCCCATCGCCCCTAGAGCAGAACACCCTAGTCCTCATTTATTTCTTTCCTGAAACGTAATATTTTCCATTGGCATTTAAAAAGTAATTTCATACTCCTCTGCTAGATGTAGGGGTTTGAATAAAAATGGCTCCCACAGGCTCAAAGAGAGTAACACTATTAGGAGGTGTGGCCTTGTTGGAGGAAGTGTGTCCCTGGTGGAGGACTTTGAGTTTCAGATGCTCAAGCTTGGCCAGTCTGTCTCTCCTCCTTCCTGGTGCATGCTGATCTAGACAGAAGCAGTAGAACTCTTAGCTACCTCTCCAGACCTTTGTCTGCCTGCGTGCCACCGTGCTTCCTGCCATGACAACAACGGACTAAATCTCTGAACCCGTAAATGTTTTCCTTTTAAAAAGTTGCCCATGATCATGGTGTCTCTTCACAGAAAGTCTAACTAAGACACTATGTTAATAATACGTTTCTTTATTCTTCTGGCTGTACACAGCTCTGGTGGATCAGTAGGTAAGTCTGTCCTGACTGGGCGTAGGACACGCACATGCATTTCCACTTTTAAAACTTTCTGGTGTCACCAATGTACTTCGCTGTGCCTTATTTTCTTTTGACCTGTTACATTAAACTAATCTTGTCAATGCAAGGACTACCACGTCCTTTCCTGTGTGGTCCAAAAAGATTCAAAGTTACTACATCTGCATCCTTCCTGGGAATTTGAAAACAAAGCATGCTGAGTCTGTTGTCAGAGGAGACAGCGTGAGGAAAGCTCGCCCTCTGCTGATACAGGGCTGCAGGCTGGAGCTAGTTTGAGAACACATGAAGTGTTCTTGGTCTTGTGCCCGTGCTTGCACGTTAGCCAGATTCTGTGGTCCGTGGTACACCCACTCCCACACTGTGGGTTTCTAACTTCTCCAGACCCTCGAACCTGCCACCCCCACCCAGCAGTGCTTTCACCTGCCTCGCTGCCTCACCACTCACGGTTCAGTCTTCCCAGAGCATTTTGAAATTACAACTGTATTCTCAACAGCTTCATCCTTCAGTAATTCCCCCCCCCCCCCCAGGATTGATTTTGGCTAAGTCTGGTTTACTCTGTCACATAATTTAGTTGTAGAAGTCCAGATATTTTTCACAATCCCGGCCCTATATCACATGTGATATAAAATAGTATTTTTCTTTTGATTTGGTTAGGTCCTTTGCTTTCTGGGGAAAAGTTGTAAGGTGTCTTTTTACCACGGAACTAGATGCTACACTTTAACAAATTAAAGACTTGAACCTATGCATTTGTCTTATGCTTACTTCTGTGCAGAATGAGACATTTATCTCAAAATCACGCCAATGCCCCAACCCCAAATTTAAATATCCAAGTAATGTAAATATAGCACAAGGAAGCAGTTTGCCAGCCATAGAGCTTGCCTTATTTACATATCCCGAGAAAAAGAACCAATATCTGATAACCACGGAAACCATAGAGAAGAAAATGCTGAGTCACAAACGGCTACAAGCCACTGAGACTCTTCATAGTTTTCCCCGCATTTCTCACAGCACTGCTGGGGGGCATCACATAGGTGGATAGCTCCAAACGGCTTCTCTGATGACCCCTGTCTCCACACTTTGTCCTTCCTAAGCCTGTCTAGCAAAGCGTCTCCGGATAAACTGAGTACTAGTGCCACCTTGTGGTCATAACGTAAGCTCCCAGAACTCATCATACAACTTAAACATAGTTTTTAAAAATCCAAACATTTTGCTGCTCTTTTTATTAATCAGATCTATATGCGCCTATATGGAAAATTCCATAGAATTGTTAAGAATAAACAGTGCAGACTAAACTCCACTTACAATAAAACGAGGGATGGAGGTATTTAGATGCTCAGCCTTGTTCTAAAAACTATCTGCAACAAACTATTCTTAATCCAAAAGACTAGGACTGCGGAAGGCAGCGCTCAGCAATGGACTCTGTGGACTTTTTACTTTTCCAAAATGTTTGAGTTTTTAGAAAACTTATTTTCTAAGTTCTTTCCAATTGAAAAATAGATGGAGAACAGTTGGATTTGCTCATCAAAGTGAACATTGTGTGTTAAAGATAGGTTGATGCAAATGGGAATGTGTGATCTGGTGTTGAGGGGGGTCTTAGTCACTGTTCTATTGCTGTGAAGGGATACCTTGATGAAGACACCTCTTATGAAAGTAAGTATTTACTTAGTCCATTATCCTGGTGGGGAGTGAGGTGGCAAACATGTATGTATAGTACTGGAGAAATAGCTGAGAGTTTTACATCCTGATTCACAGGTGGCGAAAGAGAAGAAGAAGTACAGGGCTTGGTATGGACTTTTGTAACTTCAAAGATCACTTGACACATCCCTTCCAACAATGCCACACCTCCTATTCTTTTCCAAGCAGCTCATCAACTAGGGGTCTAAAAGTGTAAGCATATGATTGAAGAAGTGTTTGCATATTATTCAGAAAGTTGGCAAGGGGTTCAGTTGTTAGGAACACTTTTTGCTCTTTCAAAGGACCAGATTTAGGTCCCAAACATGGACACTGGGCATCTCACAGCCATCTATAACTTCAGTTTCTGAGGATCTCATTCCATCTTCTGGCCTCCACAGGACCCCACACACATAGGTGTGTGTGTGTGTGTGTGTGTGTGTGTGTGTGTGTGTGTGTATGCAAAAATGGTGAAAAGAATGCATTCACATACAAAAATATGTAATAACTGCCCCGACCCGTGGGGCCTAGTTATTCATGGGTTGAGGTGGGCTAGAACCTGAAAATAATGGGAGAGAAAGAAGGAAGGAGACCAAGCAGTGCATTTGTCAAGGTCTAACTTTATTGATGTAAAAAGGAGTTTCTAAAGTAAAGCTGGGAGGAAATGGAGAGGGGTAGCAGGCAGGGAGGAAATGGGGAGGGGTAGCTTCTGCTAACTCTGGGGTCCTGGTAATTATCCCAGACAATAAACATCAGACAATAAACGTCTGCTTATCTTAGTTCCTGGGCCAGGCCCATCTCAGTTCCGGGCACTCAGTACCTGGAATGAGTGGAAGAGACCACCTGTTAAGCAGGTTCCTGTATACCAAGATAAGGTTCAATTAGAGTTCTAAGGTGTAAGCAATTCTGCAAAAGAGTGTAATTCAAGGTCGGCTCCCAACATCTCCCCCTAATTTATTTTATTTTATGGAGGGTCTGTCTTAGGCTACGCGGTGGGCTCCCACAATCGGGACCCTGAGGATGTGCTTGTCACTATGTGACAAATGGGTGGGTAGGACCTCTGTCTTAGGCTACATAGGGTGCATCCGCCCTCAGCACTCAAGGACACAGTCAAAAATCAGGCAAGAAACTCGTGCAAGAAGAGTGGGCTCCTGAGAGATGGACCTATGCTACTCCCGTCATTGAGGGACCTACAGCCATATAGGAGGGTCTGTGTCCGATCTGTGGCACAACGATATTCCCATCATTGACGTCTCCATATCTGTGAGAACCAGGTCCTCTGTTTTTCGAGTCCTGTGAAATCAAGTCCTTGCCTGGGGGGGGGGGTTAGAATCGCCATTGTCACCATTCTCAGAGCAGCCCTGTTCCTTTTCTAAAAGCTGATGTACAGAAACAGGTTTACAGAAACAGGTTTTTCGAGTATGGAATCAATTTGGGTTTTGATCGATCGAGTTAATTTCTGGAATGCCCAAGGTCCAAAAGTTAGCAGCAGTAATAACCCCACCAATGGTCCCAGGAGGGAAGGAAGGAGGGTAGAAAGCCAAGGGGAGGTGGAAAACCAATTCTTGTACCAGGACTCAGCCTGCTCACGTTGTCGCTTACGTTCCTCAAGACTTTTTTGCACTCTGTCTAAGCTGTCTTCTACTAAACCAGTCTTATCAGCATAAAAGCAACATTCCTCTTTCAATGCTGCACAAAGGCCATCTTGCTGTAAAAATAGTAAATCAAGCCCTCTTCTATTTTGTAACACAACTTCTGCTAATGAAGTATGTGAATCTTTTAGATTCTTTAATCCATATTGTAATTCCTTAATATCTTTGTCTACTACAGCCGTGAGTTGATTAAAATGGGAGTTAGTCTGTACCAGAGAGGCTATGCCTGTCCCTGCCCCAGCAGCACCAAGACCTAGAATAACAGCCAAGGTAATGGCAGTTACCGGTTCTCTTTTTACACGGCTGAAAGTATCTCGACCCCAAAAGTTAAGGAAGGTTTCTGGATCATGAATAGTAAGTCGAGGTACCGACTGGACCAAGGTGCAATAGTCTCGTTTCTTTATAAAAACTGAGATTACCACACAAGTAGTCAGTCCAGAGGAGCAGACAAGATAAGTTCCCTCTGGTGCTGTAACATAAATATATTGTGAGGAAATTACAACAGTTTGATTACATATTGGAATTAGTGAGGAGGGGGGGAGTCATATGAGGGCCAAGAAGACACAGGCCCAGTCCTGAGTCCTGGCCAATGGTCAGGCCTTGTTCTGTGGAGGAAGTATGGCTCCACCTTAACTGGCTAGTATCATTAGTAAAGAAAACATTATCAAAAACAGCAATCCCTTTGTAAAAAGGGGGACCTGGGGAAAACAAATCCAGCATTCTTGTGGATCTGTGTTATTGGACAGATGGAGGGTATAAATAGCTGAATTGGCTAGTGCAAGGATCAATTCTGCAAAGGAAGGATGTACAGGGGTAAGGTGGGTTGAAAAGTTCCTGTGACCTCCACAGAGGGAGAGAAAGTTCTAGCAGAGGGTCTAGCAGGAGACCTATAAGGGACATTTTCCTTCTGAAGTCACTGGACATCTTCATCGATAGTTGAGCATCAGAATACTTGTTGCTGGATAGAACAAGGGAGAAAATGCCTGTCCCCACTCCAGAGGCACTAAGACCGAGGAGAGAGATGGTGAGGACAGAAATATGTTCTCTGTGCTGCCTAGAGAAGGGAGAGACGTTCCTTTCCTCCCATAAGGGAAGGAAGTCTTTGGGGTGATAGTAAAGCAGAAGAGGCAAAAGCTTGATTAAAATACAAAAGGCAGCTGTGGCCAGGCAGGGGGATGAGTACCTGCCCACCAAGCATGGTTGGGAGGGACAATATGTGAGGTAAGTCAGGAGAACCGGTTCTGTTACAAAGATGGCTATATTGAGGAGCTTCAGAAGTAGAAATGCATAGCCCTAGGCCAGAGACCTGAGTAACAGAGATTCCATGAGTGGAATCTGTATGCCATATGCAATGACTGGAATTTTGTCTCCCAAAATGGCTATCCCTTCATAAGAAAGGCCAAGAATAATAGCATAGCCAAAAATCCTCCATGAGCTCTGGGGAGGTCATTGTCTGGCCTCTGGACCTTCTGGTGTTCTACATTATAGGTCACTGAAGGTGAGCAGGATGTCTGCTAAGGGGAAATGCTCGTAGAGATAAGCAGGTTGTTAGCAGGAGAAGAGGTCTCAGGAGTTGCTAAATAACTGTATAAGGAGTATAAGCCCTAAATTCTACTTCTCAGGAAGTTGGGGAGAAGGTAGATCAGGACTGAAAGTTGCTATCTTTTAACTCTATGGGCTATTCTAAGAAAAAGCTGGCAATCTCTAAGGCTTATGCCACGATTGCTTTTGGCAATTCCTCCATTTTTTTTTTTTTTTTTAAGTAAGAAGGTGGGCTATTGACACTATGTCACCATCAGTGGGAGCAGGGATCCTGGTCTCCCTAGATAGTTATGTGACATGTATCCTGAAGCAAGCAGGCTAACCCAGCCTTCCCAGGCGACATTGCTCAGCCTGCCACGCCTTAGCCTTTTTGAAAAGGGAAGGTTTTTTTCTGACATAGACCTTCATGCAACCAGGTAGACTCCCATGAAGTTCAGGCATGGTAGGTGCCTTTGGTGGCTTCTTTATTGCACTTACAGGTGCACCTTGAAGATGTTTTATTTTGTCAATAGCAGAAGGAGGCTTCCCTGGGAAGTGGCCCCCTAGGTCGTGGTGGGTTGTCACCTTCTAAAGGCTCACCATGACCACATACATTGAGGTCCAGCCTGTGACTTGGATAGGCTTTGTCATCAGGAAATCTGTTGGCAGATAAAGCCAGTTAACCTCTTAACGGCCTAAGGGCCTAAGGCAAGTAGAATTAAGAAGCCAGCAAGAGATAAGGGAGTAGGGTGATACTCAGCCTGGTTCCTATTTTCACTGCTTCTGTATAGAAGCAACATTCCTTTCTTGAGTGTTGCACATATCTCTCCTTGTTCTAAAGAATGACCCCTGAGAGAGACTGAGAGAGAGGAGGTAATTATACTCCCTAGATCTCAGGTCCGATTTTTTCTGTTTCACGCATTTCACCAAGTGGTCTGGAAGCCACAGGGCCTCATTTTCTTCCTGTAAGAAAACACAAACATGCCCTCGACCTCCCTCAATCCCCTAATAGGACAGGGTTGGGCCCTTTCCATAGTCTAGTGCATGGATCATTCCATTTGACTTGAGTAAAAGTCTCTTTGAGTTCCATCATATCAGAATTTGTCTGCCACAGATTGCTCATGGGCATCCACATTTAAAAATTTTTTAAATGAAGATGCTTGATTTAATGCATCATGTGGAGATTGGGAACACAACTCCCTTCTCCTTATAAGTTTCATTTTTAAGGAGCTACGAGCATGCCCCACAATTCTTTGTCCTTGAGGATTATAAGGAATGCCTGTTATATGTTTAATTTTTTATTGTGCACAAAATGTTGAAATGCTTTACTAGTATATCCAGATCCTCCCATGTAAGCAAAACATTTTAAACAGTGGCTTATCACAAGCTTAGTGGCTTCTCCAGTTTGTGCAGTGACCATTAAGAAGCCTGAATACATATCGACTGTCACATGCACATACTTTAATCTGCCAAATTTTGAAATATGGGTAACATCCATTTGTCATAAATAATTAGGAAGCAGGCCTGAGTTACCTGTAATTCCAATATTAGTTACAGGTAAATATTGTGGGCACACATCACATTATTTGACAATATGTTGAGCAGTCTCTGTAGTTAAACCAAACTGCTTTTTTAGACTATTACTATTTTGATGATGAAAGCTGTATGACTGCTGAGCTAATTTTTCTATCAGCTGACTCATTACCTTTAGCCAGTGGGTTGGGAAAGTTTGAATGAGCTCTTATATGACCCACAAAGCACAGTGGCTCTCTTTAAAATGAATGGCACTTTGAATTTGCTCAAACAGCATTTTAACCTGATTGTTACTAGTTCCAATGTATGGAACTATCTCTAAAACTTGAAGAATTCTGAAAACAGTATGGCTATAAGTATATAAGTTAAATCAATCATTTATTAGAAGCTGAAAAACTATTACAACAGCTTATAACTCAACTATCTGAGCTGAAGATGAATCTGTCTGTACTACATATTCTTTGTCATCCATAACATAAGCTGCTTTTCTGTTAGAAAAACCATCAGGAGAAACTAACAATATTTTTTTACAAGATTACTCCTTACAATTTTAGGGAATACAAAAGGTTGTATTAGTACAAATTGTAACAGTCTATGAACTGGAAACTGATTATCAATTTTCTCCAAAAATTTAGCAAAAGCTGATGGACCAAAATTTATAATTAATAAAAGCTTGGAAACTCAGGCCCTGAATCTGTACAGAAAAAGGGAACTTCTAATAATAAAAGAAAGTTAGCTCCTTAAGTCAGGAGTGCCTCACCATCTGAGTAAACATTCCTTTCCATGTTAATTCCCGGTTGTAAAGGTTTAAAATAACCATTAACTTACTATCTGGTATAGGAAACATGTATTACGCTTGGTTCTCTAGCAAAATATCTCTTAGACTCCATACAGCATTTTGTACCTTACAAGCTACTATTTTAAAATAATGTTAAATAAATAATTTAACATTTTGGTTGAGGAAACCAAAGTAATGCAAATGTAACCATAACAATAGTCCCCTAGCCATAAGAAAGAAGTCAGACTATGTTATGTGGAAAGCACATAAATCTCCCATGGTTTAGCATACTCAATATAGCATATCTGTTGATGTTGGATTGCATTCTCCAATTGTAGAAGAATTTGTCTCCCCTCTTTAGTTAGCTGTCTGGGTGACTGGGGATCACTATTTCCTTTAAGGATATCGCTTAAAGGCTTTAAATTGCCAATAGATGCTTTTAAAAAGGACGTAACCATTGAATATTTCGCAATAATTTCTGAAAATCATTTAATGATCACAAGCTATCTTTAATTTTTACTATTTGAAGCCTAATTTCTTTAGGATGTAACATAAGTCCCTAATACTTTTGAAAACTTTTTCTGCTCTGACCTGTAAAGCTTTCTTTAACTGACAAGATCTCATTTGCATTTTTACTGACACCTTTCTAGGCTAGGAGCCTGACAGGGCTGCAGTTCCCTGAGGCTTTTTCCCAATAGCTTTTGCCAATCTTACATTAACCTCCATTCTTTCAATTTCTCTTTTAACCATCACAATTTAGGAAGATTTCTGTATTCTCTACTCTGCTAAACTTTTTTGAACCATCAATAGAGATTTCTCTGGCTCTCAGGCCATTTGGCTTTGGCCATTTCCTGCGGACTGCTGTGAATCTGATGTCTCTTTTTGCCATATCTCAAGCAATTCAAATGGTATTTTTTGTTAGGATTTACACATTCATAATCACACTCCATACATGCATTTGTGTGGCCACACCATACATACAAACATACATATACATACATTCATACATCTTTTAGCCCTCTTTTTTCTAGGCAAAGATTAATTTGTTGAAATAAAACATCCTTAACTGAAATCTCTTGTAATGCGGCTATTATCTATATTCTTTACATGAAACTCAACTTCCTCTTTCTCGAAAGGAGTACTTTCAGTCCCTAATGAACTTTTTCCTCCTTGACAAGGATTAACCCATCATTATTAAATGGAAAGTGGGGGGAACGACGACTCACCAGGAATCGCGTGCTCATGAGCGGTGAGGACAGATTCCTACTCGCCTTGCTGCAGCTCTCATGTCTAGCCTACAGGTCAGGCTTTCTTCTCGGTGCGCGCTACCGATGTTTCTTCTTCAGGGATGGGGAGTTGGGGAGTCCGTTCCGGTAAAAGCCCTCCCTCGAGGACCACGTTGGGCACCACTTGCCCCAACCCGTGGGGGCCTAGTTATTTGTGGGTCGAGGTGGGCTAGAACCTGAAAATAATGGGAGAGAAAGAAGGAAGGAGACCAAGCAGTGCATTTGTCAAGGTCTAACTTTATTGATGTAAAAAGGAGTTTTTAAAGTAAAGCTGGGAGGAAATGGAGAGGGGTAGCTGGCAGGGAGGAAATGGGGAGGGGTAGCTTCTGCTAACTCTGGGGTCCTGGTAATTATCCCAGACAATAAACATCAGACAATAAACGTCTGCTTATCTTAGTTCCTGGGCCAGGCCCATCTCAGTTCCGGATACTCAGTACCTGGAATGAGTGGAAGAGACCACCTGTTAAGCAGGTTCCTGTATACCAAGATAAGGCTCAATTAGAGTTCTAAGATGTAAGCAATTCTGAAAAAGAGTGTAACTCAAGGTCGGCTCCCAACAAATAACTATCTTAAAATTTTGTAAAAGAAGACAAAGAACTCCCTTGATCATATGATTTATGCACATTCCCAAACACCTCATTTTTCCTACATCCATCTTCCCCAGTCATCTTTCCTGACATAAGAACAATTTTCCAAAACACGACTATGATTGAGATACTCTGATGATAAAAATCTTTCCATTGTACATTGCCCTCTAGCCAAACTCAAGAGAGCAAAACAAAACATCAGTACAACCCACTTGTCCCTCGTTCAAGGCCTCTTGAAGCTCTGTCTTCCTGCTCTACTGCTCAATGGCTGTCAGTATGAGTTCTTTGGTCCTATGGGGTCAGGAGCTCTCTTTCTCATTGTAACTGTGCTGGCTGACTCAGGCAAAACTCTGCCTGTTCCACAAGGCTAAGACAGACATCCTCTCTTCTCTTTGGTGACACATTCCTGGTCAGGAGCTGAGAGAAAGCTCCTCTGTACTGCTCACATTGAGAGCAGTATCTCTAATAGTGGCCATCCTCCTCTGAAGGTTGAGGGGTTCCTCTTGCATCTCTGTGGAGCATTGCAGGAAGTTGTCATCGGTCTACAGTGAACTTCTTTATACGTCCTCTTCACATAACGAAAGATCTAGCTTTGTTTCTATAGCATGAAAGCATTGTTTTGTAGACAAACTGTTTTGGAGTTGAAAACACCACAAATAAACAGCTATGTGTCTATACCCTGTGAACAAATTAACTACTAGAATCATACCCTGTAGAAACCACATATGTCCATCAATATTTTATCTTCTTCACTACTTTCCACCCCAGTTGTTAACACACAGAGGCCAGTTAGCCACACTTCTCAATCCATCAATCCTGGATGCAGCTTAGACACTGAGTTTTCCCTAGCAGAGTATGAAAAATAAAATGTGCAACTTCCTGGGTTGCTTCCTGAAAAGGAAATGGGTTTATTGTTTGCATTCTATGTCCTTTCCAGTGGTGTACCAGATGGACAAGATGGTTTCAGTTCCACAGATGAGAGCAAAACCTAAACCAAAGACTGAGGGAGGAAAGAGGAAGAACATGTAACCTCAGACCCTGTAAGCAGAGCCACCCACATATCAGGGTCTCCCACTATCCCCTGGACATTTGTGAGATAGGAAAAGACATATAAATTCTCCTTGAGCCAAATTCACTTTTTTTTCACCTTGTCATTTTGCTGCTATAGTCATATACCTTGAAAAATATACCAAAAATAAACAGTAATAAAACTAAATCATGTATTCTGAACAAGGATGCTGAAGATAACCTTACTGGGGAACTCTTCTCAATAGTTATTTTGATTTATTTGATTGAATTCCAATAGAGCATAATATCCAGAGTTTATAATGTTAGCCGTTAGTCATTCAAGAGAAGGTTAATGCCCTGAGTAACCTTTGTAAGGAAGGAAGTAGCTGTTTGATATGCTTTAGAAAATTTATTTTAAAATCATTCAAATTTGATAGGACATTGTATTTAACAGAGAAGTTTTAAAATTTCTCTGGAAAACTAAACTAATCATAATTATGGAATATTTTTTGAATACTTCTTTAAGATATATTTTAGTTTTAAAACTCTGTGCATCTGTTTGTGGAAATCAGGTGGGGGTGGGGGTATGTGTGAGTTTGCCTGCATGCTCACAGAGTCCAGAAGAAGGTCTTAGATCCTCTGGAGCCAGAGTTAAAGGTAGTTGTGAGCTTTCCAACCTGGTTCTTGGAAGCAAATGCAGGCCCTTTGGAAGAATGTTATGCACTCTAGACAGCTGAGCATCTCCTCAGCAACCTTTCCCCTGGGAAAGGAGATGCTTTCTAGCATGTTTTATAGGAACATTAGTAAATGGTATCAATAATGGCAATAATGTGAAGTGTGGTTAGATCCCCAAGTCTTCTAAGGTGAACATATGTTTATCAGAGGAGTGCTTGACAGTTGTCCTTGCAGTGAGCGAGGCTGCAGATATCTGCAGACTATGTATAAGGTATTAAAGTTCAAAACATTTGGAGTCACTGTTCTGAGGTTTGGGTAGAGTAACTGCAATGAGATTCTCTTGCTGTACCAACTACAAAAGTAGACAAAGAGAAAACAACAGTTTTAATACATTGGGCAAGAGACGGTTATCTATAAACGCAGAAAACCAAGGGGGAAAACTTTCCCTCTGTGTTTTTCTACAGAAGAAGGTGTTTCAAGAAGAGGGGTAGAGTCATGCACAGCTTAGATGAGACAAGGGAGCAGAAACCCAAACCCAGGAGTACCACTGGGTAGAAACTGAAGGAGAGTGCTTACCAGCAGGAAACTGTCTAGACAGAGCTCTCCACACAATGTTAAGGTGCTACTCTGTATGAAGTCAACCTCTGCAAGGTCAGACAAGTGAAAACTTGAGAATAGCAATACCTGTTCCCAGAATTTCCACTGGGAAAAATGCAGACACAGGACTGGATTCTGGAAGGTCACTTGGGACTTTCTACAGAGAACCTGGAGTGGGCATATTCTGTAGAAAAGCTAGCCTAACACAGAAGGAAAGCAGACCCCAGTGTCACTAACACCACCTGGTTGCCTTCAAGAGACCGTCCAACTGTTCTTAGAAGAGCAAAGCAAATGAATCCCCTGACAACATCCAACATTAAAGACAAGGTGGTACCACTCATTACCAGAAAATAAAATAGTCAATACGTACACATCTAGAGAAATAGAAATGAAGACAGAGACTTTTAATAAAAGGCTTTAAAAAATATGATTGGGGAATAATATAAAGAAGAACCTACTGTAAGGTCTAGTAAACACAGTATTTGTATGAGAAATCCCACGGCTGGGACTCTCAGCAGACTGGACATTACAAAAGAACAGAATGAGAACTTGAAGACAGCAAGGAATCCACCCAAAGAGCAGATCAAGAAGGCAAACAAACAGTGTAGTAAAGGGCAGAGCCTCAGATGTGGGAAGTGAGGGGTCCAATGGAGAGAAAATGAATACAGAAACCACAAGGGATGGGAGACTAGAGAGTATTGAACAGAATAGCATTTTTCTTTATGATGGTAGTAAAGTAAACATAAACATTTGCCAAAATTAATTAGAATATTGATTAAATGGGCTATGGTTAATAAAATTTTCAGCTTATAACTCAGCGAACCTGATAAAATTGTTGTAGACAAAAAGAAATCTCCACTGAGCACTGACCTTGCTTAAGGGTTAGGAAACATTAGGTAAGCCAGGGAGTGTCGGAGGACCTGGCCAGAGCATTTACAGTGTGAACTAAAATGTCTTATAGATGTATTTGAAGTTGATGACACTAACTTATAATCTGACATAATATATATATATATGTATATATATATATATATGAATGCAGACTTTAAAAAAGTATTAGTTTCTATTACTTTTAAATCTTTTCTTTTCAGACTTAAGACATTTGTTGTGACCTGCTTTGATTATCTAGAAATAGAGAAAAAGAAATTTCTTCAAGAAGTGTCATTATTACATATGCATATTCAGCCAGCATATATATGTATGTATATTTGAATACACACATACATGTATATACACACATATATGTATATATACATATATATGTAAATTTTATGTTATAGCACCCATCCATGTAAGATGGGATATGGCTGTGGTAGTCTAGCACTTGAGTTTCTTCTATATGTGATGTCTGTACATCCAGACCCAAATTTTTCAAAACCTAATTCATTAGCAACAATAACAATGATAAAGGGTTTATTTTCCCTATACTTCCAGGTAACAATTAAGAGAGATCAGGGCAGAAGCTGAAGCAGAGGCCATGGAAGAGTACTGCTAATTGCCTTGTTCTCCATGACTTGCTCAGCCTGCTTTCTTATAGCACTGCAACCATGAGGCCAGGGTGTCCCTACTCCACTACCTATCACTAACTAAGAAAATGCACAGGGTGTTCCAAGGTCTTTAACTCTCTGTATAATGTCTGGCCATGGTGGGAGGAAGCTTCTCTGATGATGTCTAAACAAGGCACTGATCTATGTGTACAGCAAAATAGTCACATCAATGCTATAGCTTCTTTTTCTGTTTTAAACCAGTAGTATTTGGTTTTACCATAGGTCCCTATCTAGTGTCAGGTCCTTGGTCACCAAAGCAGTGCCAGGTACAGGTTCCATCTTGTGGAGAGGACCATAAGTCAAATCAGGTATTGGTTGGTTGCTCCAACAAATGTTGTGCCAACATTGCTCTAGCCTATCTTGGAAGCAAGGCATCTTTGTAGATGAAAGAGATTGTGTATGACTTGGTGTTTACATTTCGTTTTTGGTAGCTTGCAGAGTACCAAAGATGCTAGACTATAGAGGTGAAAGCTCTATGTAGACACCAGCTCAAAATCTCCAGGTTCAGTGAGTCCTATAAGTGCTGTCTTCAGCAACCGGGCCTTGCCATCAGTTTGTGGAGAGCAATGTATAGCCTGGGTTGTTTGGGGATTTCCATGGGAAACCTTTGGCCACTGCCAAATTAGATTAATTAGAAAAGTTGTATTTTTCATAGAAATTAGTCTCATGCAAAGCAGACTTGTGTTTCTCTCTTCCTTCTCTGAACAGGAGCATGTGCTGATCGTTGTGACTGGTAAAGGAAAAGGGACTTGTGTGCTGGCCAGTTATGATTATCCTTTACTGCTGGGAGTTTGGCCCAGTGTGGTCCAGTTTACTACATATATTGTAATTCTCCTTCTAACCTCTTCAACCCATACCTCAAAATATCATTTAAAAACTGTATCAAAATTAGGAGAGATAATAACAGTAATAGCCACAATAATTATCAAAGTGAAAATCCAGAAAGATAAGTAGAACATATGAGTACCATCCCCACCCCACCCCCATAACAGGAATCTTAATGTTTTTATAATGGATCTGCCCAGCCCACATACTCTGCCTTCTGTGCTAATGGAGCCCAAATGGAAGAGGCGGAAGCAGCTGCCATTTGTGTCCTTTATGAGATTTCTTTAAAAACATTCATCAGTTTGGACGAGATGTATCACTTCAGGGGTTCCAATCTCTAAACCTCCCAAGCTCAGTCTCCTGAGTGGTAGAGACTGGGTGCTGTTTCTTATGCTGCTGCTGATACTAATCAATTTCTGCTTCTTTTCTTCCCTCCAAAGCTGTTTGTATTATTGATCCTGCTAGGGTTTATATTCACAGGATGTAGGCATCATAACAAATACTTGTGCATACTGTGAGGAAAAAGTCCAATGGTAACTTCAAAGAAAAAGCAAGAAATGTGTTGCTCCATTTTAACAGATTTTAAAACAGGAATCAAATGGAAGGTTGGTCTTTTTAAAAAGATTTTATTATTTTTGAATATTTCAGTGTGTTTGTGTGTGCACGCACACCCATGATATGTGTGTGTGTGTGTGTGGGGGGGAGATTATTGCATCCACCCGGGCTGACATTATAGACAATTGGGAATCATCTGATGTGAGTGCTGGGAAGTGAACTTTGATCAAAACCACTCATAATTGTTAAGCCATTTTTCCACACCAATTTTGCTTTGAAATATGTGTGCCTGTGGCTAAATGTTGGTTTGTGCACGTGAATGCAGTGCCAACAGAAGCCGGATGTGGCCATTTGCTCCCCAGGAGCTGGATTTACAGGTCGTTGTATGCTGGAAACTGACTTCTGGTCTGCCACCAGAGCAGTCAGCACTCTTAATTATTGACCATATCTGCAGCCGTCCACCTCCAAGGTTAGTCTTAACTGTTTAACAGATATTCAGAGGTTTTCAGTTCCCAGCGCAGCACCCGGAGTAGGCATTTCTCTTTACCAACCCTCTTATCTTTTCTCTGACATCCCTGAGCTCCTTGTGACCACCCAAAGCCACTCAAGTTTTCTGATCCCTACTTTGTGTTGATTCCTTAACATAAGTAAATAAAGAACACTTTCCTGTTTGTAGAAAACCTTTGATTGGCTTCAGAACAATCTCTAAAATGTGAGTCACACATTCTTTTCCAAAGCAATCAAATTATTGTAATGCTACCTTAAAATTCCTGGTTGATCTTAATTCATCCACAGATTCATTCATTCGTTTGTTTGTTTTTCAAAACAGGGTTTCTCTGTGGCTTTGGAAGCCGTCCTGGAACTCGCTCTTGTAGAGAACAGACTGGTCTTGAACTCACAGAGATCCACCTGCCTCAGCCTCCTGAGTGATGGGATTAGAGGCGTGTGCCACCACCGCCCAGCCCAGACTCTTCTAAAGTGGGACAACAAAAGGATTAATCATGTATTTGTTTGACTTTTAAACTAAGTGATATTTATGGCCATATTGGATGACCCATTATTAAACGATGTTGTATGCTTCACACTTTAATGATCAGTAACTGTATACTTTGAAATACATTTTAACATATTAAAAGGCCTGATAAAAATAATTAAAAACTCATATATAAACTCAGATGTTTTAAAAATATCAGACCAATTTATATAAAATTTGCAAATATTGTAGGAAATGCTAGTTTCTATGTACTACTAAAAAAATCCATATAGTTCCACAGAATGGCAGGAGAAATCCACACTCATTATGTGGGGTAATACATTTTCAAGACCAAATTCTTTGCTTAAGAAAAACTGACCTTTACAAATGTCAAAAATTTAATAACTTAGAAAATGTTGTGCCACAATTTAAATGAATGGAAGAGTTTGGGAATTTGGAAGAAATGCTAAGTAGTTCTGATTTCTCTCCCCACCTCCCGCCCCCACTAGAATGCTGCCCTACAGTTCAGTTGATACTAATATGCTTAACAGCTACGTGGATTTGAGTTCTTCAGCCAAAGTAATGACAAGCTTCCATCGTTGCCTTTTCTGCTCTCCTGCCAGTCAGTCCCTGCTTGGTTTGCTAGTAAAAGCTATATTTCCCCCTTCTAATGTCCATCTTCTCTTCTGACTTGACTCTTCTGAGGCCCTAGCCTATGAGGCTTTTTTCCCCCCTTCTTTTATTTACTTAAAAAGATAAGCAAAGACTAAATTCAGCTGATCTTTTGGGGACTTGTCCAACTTCAACATTCCCTCATCAAACCTTGGAATCTTTTCTGTCTCTCCTCTTATTCTATTAACACATGCCCTTTAAAACTGAGGCAGTAGGGACTGCAGAGATGGCTGGGCTACTGAGAGCACTGGCTGCTCTTCCAGACGACCTGGATTCAAGACCCAACACTCATTGCGCAGCTCACAACCACCTGTAACTTTAGTTCCAGGACTGAAGGCCTCCCATGCAAGTGGTGTGCAGTCATACAACCAGACAAAATACCCCTACTCGTAAAAATCAAATCACTTTTAAAATTGAAATGTAGAACTAGGTGAAAGGGCAAGGCATAATACATGTGGATAAGAATATCTATCCCATTTTGGACTTCTGTCTTAAGGAGAAGTAAAGCAATATTTAATTATTTTTAATAATGTTGAACCTGGAAGTAAGAAAAGGAAACAGTAAAAACCCGAGGGTGGGGCCAAGGCATCAGGACTCTGCGCAAAACGAAGTTGAGCTTGCTTGCGCAGCTGCGGTCTAGTGGCGCATGCGCACACTTCCTCAACGGTCGCTGGCTGAGCAGGCTTTTAAGGGATAGCATTGTCCTACTTCCCTTGTTCTTCGGCAAGCGAGCAGCCTGCAGTCATGGCCATGGCAATGGCCAGCGGTGACAAGGTGGACCCAGATGCCCTGCAGGTGCTCCGGGACGTGGCCAATCGCCTGCGAATCCACTCCATCCGGGCCACGTGTGCCAGCAGCTCGGGCCACCCCACGTCATGCTGCAGTGCGGCGGAGATCATGGCTGTGCTCTTCTTCCACACCATGAGGTACAAACAGGCCGACCCCGAGCACCCCGACAATGACCGCTTCGTCCTCTCCAAGGGCCACGCTGCGCCCATCCTCTACGCGGTTTGGGTGGAGGTGGGCCGCATTGGTGAGTCTGACTTGCTGGATTTGCGAAAAATCCACTGCGATCTGGAGGGTCATCCCACCCCTCGGCTGTCGTTCGTGGATGTGGCAACAGGGTCCCTTGGGCAAGGCCTGGGTGCGGCCTGCGGCATGGCTTACACCGGCAAGTACTTTGACAAGGCCAGCTACCGGGTGTTCTGTCTCATGGGGGATGGTGAGGCCTCGGAAGGCTCCGTCTGGGAGGCCTTGGCCTTCGCTTCCCACTACAGCTTGGACAATCTTGTGGCGATCTTTGATGTGAACCGCTTGGGACAAAGTGGCACTGCGCCTCTAGAACACTGCATGGATGTCTATGAGAAGCGCTGCCAAGCGTTTGGATGGAATGCTTTCCTGGTGGATGGTCACGATGTTGAAGCTCTCTGCCAGGCCTTTTTGAAAGCAACTCAAGTCAAGAACAAACCCACTGCCCTGATTGCCAAGACCTTCAAGGGTCGGGGTATTCCCAACATTGAGGATGCAGAAAACTGGCATGGGAAGCCCATACCGAAAGACAGCGCTGATGGCATTATCAAGCTAATTGAGAGTCAGATACAGACAAACAGAAATCTCACACCAAAGCCCCCTGTTGAAGATTCACCCCAGATCAGCATCTCCGACATAAAGATGACCTCTCTGCCTGCTTACAAACTGGGTGACAAGGTGGCTACCCGAGAAGCATGTGGCTTGGCTCTGGCTAAATTGGGCCACACTCACAAAAGAGTTATTGTTCTAGACGGTGACACAAAAAACTCTACTTTTTCTGAGATATTCAAGAAGGAACACCCCGAGCGTTTCATAGAGTGCTTCATTGCTGAACAAAACATGGTAAGTGTGGCGCTGGGGTGTGCCACAAGAGGGCGAACTGTCGCTTTTGTTAGCACTTTCGCTGCCTTCCTGACTCGAGCATTTGATCAGATCAGGATGGGGGCCATCTCCCAAGCCAACATAAATTTCATTGGTTCCCACTGCGGGGTGTCTACTGGGGAAGATGGGCCTTCCCAGATGGCCTTGGAGGATCTAGCTATGTTCAGAAGCATCCCTACCTGCACGGTTTTCTATCCAAGCGATGCTGTCTCCACGGAACATGCTGTTTATCTGGCAGCTGACACCAAGGGAATGTGCTTCATTCGGACCAGCCGGCCAAAAACTGCAGTTATCTATACGTCACAAGAAAACTTCGTGATTGGACAGGCCAAGGTGATCCGCCACAGTGCAGATGACAAGGTGACAGTTATAGGAGCAGGAGTTACTCTACATGAAGCCTTAGTGGCTGCCGACATGCTCTCTCAACAAGGTATTTTTATTCGTGTCATTGACCCATTCACTATCAAACCTCTGGATGTCACCACCATTATTTGCAGTGCCAAAGCCACGGGTGGCCAGATCATCACAGTGGAAGACCACTACCGAGAAGGTGGCATTGGGGAAGCTGTGTGTGCCGCCATCTCCAGAGAGCCTGACATAGTTGTTCATCAGCTTGCAGTAACACAAGTGCCACGAAGTGGGAAACCTAATGAATTGTTGGATATGTTTGGAATCAGTGCCAGACACATTATAGCAGCTGTGAAAGATACCATAATGAAAATGAACTAGCCCATTTCTTGTTACATCAAGGCCTTTGGCTTTGGTCTTGAACAGGGGTGTCTTTGTGTTATATTGATGTTTGTTGTTATAAAAATATCTTTTATATTCTGCTATTTTAAAAGTATTGCTGTGTAATATCTTCATTTATAGTAAGACAAAAACAAAACAAAATAAAAAACCCTTAAGCTAACTTTGTTAAACTGACAGATGTCACTCTTGTTTTTGTTGTTGTTGTTAAGGTGAATTATACATTTTTAAGTTGCAAAATAGACAACAAAACCACCTAATTATAGTTTTCTAATCAGACTATAATTAATCAACTGGGTTAAGGTAATATGAATATAACTTTATCAAATGTGTAGTTTACTTGTAATTTAAGGGAACATAAATGTAGACTTCATTAACCCAGATTCTGAAGAGAATTTGAGCATTTGCATAACAGCATTGCATGCCATGCCTTCTCTTTTTCCAGGTGATATTTGGCCATGGAATTTCCTCTGCAGTTCATCCACTTCATATCTCTCTGGCAGGGACAGCTCTCTCAAGTACCACTTTTCTATAAAGCAATGGCTGGTTCTAGTTTGTGAATTTCATATTAATACATTGTTTGTGAAAGTGGGATTTTTTGTAACCAAACTACATTAACTTGGTTATTATTCATTTACTGAGAATAATAGATGTGTCAAAAAGAATCTTAAAATGGGCTGTTTAGTGTCTGTCATATGTATGTGACTGACTGCCTTCCTCCTGATATAGCTGTGGATATGAAGAAACTTGTCTCCAACTCACAGGCAAGAAAAGCAAAGAGATCGGTTCAGTAGGAAATGATGAATTGAAAAGATTCAATAATTTTATCTTCATAATATCTTCGAGGTACATAAAAGAAATCCCAGTCTTGAAAATTAAAAAATAACCAACCCTGAGTCAGACCTCAGCTATAATAGCATCTGAAAGGTGCTGTGTTGTGGCAGATATTCACAATTTCAACCCTCATTAACCATCCAGTGGAGACCTAGCCAATTGGCACTTGTTGGAGGTATTGATGGGATAAAGAAAACACTATGTTGGGAATTGGAAATGTTCTCGTGTTTCTGCTACGGCCCATGCCCTTTTCTCTTAGGACAATCTCTCGTCTTTGCATAAGATTTTTAAGATCATTTTGAAGAACATAGTTAATATAAAAACATTGTAAATTTTAGGATGTGTAAAGATGGACAAGATTTGCTTTCTTTTCACTCCCTCACAAATTTATTTGCTTACATGTGATCTGTAACTATGGATCTTCTAATAGAATCATCTGAATCTAGTATCAACAACCATCCCATTCACCCAGGAATGGGTGCTAATACACTCATAGCTTTCTTCCTTAGCTTTCTTGCCTTGTGGAGATACAAGGTTAATTTAGAAACTACGGACTAAACAAGATACCAAAGCAAGATTGCTGATAATTTTAGGGGTACATAATGGTTTCTCCCAGCTTTCATTATTTATTTTAAAAGGTAAGAGGGCTCTTTCCAACAAAACATGCGTTTAATAGAGACCATAGATCTGAAACTTTTAAATGTCTAATGTGATCTTGGAGATTCAGGTAATGTAGGATTCAGGTAACCACCAGATAATGTAGGAATGTGGGGAGCCTCAGTCCTGCAAAGGTTCTGTTTCCACAAAACATTGACAAGGTAGAGTGGTCAATTTTATGACAAGATTATCTTATGCTCAGCAGTCCTTAAGTGAGATAGAATCATGTCCAATTTTGCTACATAATAACTTTTGGGTAGCATTGAATCTATCCTCAGGTTGTCTGAGTCTGGGAGTGTCTTAGAGACACTGATTAATGCTAATCACTCATTGCTAAAAGTGAAGATAATAGTTTTATTATTTATTTCTCTTTCAAATAATTATCAAAACAAATTGGTTTTCATGAAATTTACTTTAAAATTTTAATGGATGTATTATCATTATTTTGTTTTTCAAGACAGGGTTTCTCTGTAGCCTTGACTGTCCTGGAACTCACTCTATAAATTAGGGTGGCCTTGAACTCAGAGATCCACCTGCCTCTGCCTCCCAAGTTCTGAGATTACAGATGTGCACCACCATAGTCTGGCTTGGGTGAATTTTTTCCTGGGACAGGTCTTGGTATGTAGCTCAAAATGGCCTCAAACATGTATTGACTGCCCCACCACTCCCCTATCCTTTACCTACCAAGTACTGACCTTACTGGAGTATGCTGCTGAGACCTGGACAGTTTTGGTGAACAAAGTAATGGGGAAGTGATTCAGTTTTTATATTCTGTTCACGGTTTTGCCTAGAAGAAGATCTTTTAGATTATCAAGAGAGCTTAGTGACAGACTAGGTACAGCTGTCACATCAAAATTGCCTTGCATAGCTTATGGTTGGAGTAGAAAGGCCAGACACTAATTCAAAGGATAAATGACTTCCAGTCAATGTGTGATTTCTTGAGTTGTATGGCCTGTAAAAGAAGAGTGAAATTTTTATTTTACTTGAAGTCCATTAAAAACATTATTTAAATAAATTTTCAATTCAGGAATCTGTTTGGGGAAAATAGTCTCTTGAAGAAAAGGTAAAAGACTTGGCATTTCTGATGTCAGGATTATCAAGCAGAGCTGGGACTATTAGCGGAGGCCTACAATCCCCACTAGGCTGGAAAACTCAATACAACCCTGTCTGGAAATAAAAGACTGCAAGGAGCTGTAGGTTTAGAACAATGGGATGGCATCAGTCTGCTTTGTGCTCAATTCTAGGTTTAATCCTCTGTCCTGAATAAATCTACCAAATAACAATGAAGTGACTCTGGGAAAATTAATTCCCCCAAAGTTCACTAGATATTCAGGAATTAATTCTCCAGGGCTTACAGAGTCTGTTTTGAAGGGTCCATTGTTCTGCTGTGACCTGTGTTGTGATAGGTAAGTAAGGTTGTGGAAAGTTACTATACTAGGAAAGGAGTGTACTGTCACACAGTCACCATTCTTCCTCTTATGAATAGCAGCAGGGAGAGTACTGACCTGATTACTTTGTTCAGTGATGCAGGGGAATGGTTTCCAGAAAAAAAATTGCTTATGAGTTTGGGATTAACTGCAATAGGATAGACTGGCATTTCCTTGCCAGGTTTTTTGCCTATTAGTTTATAGGCTTACTTCCCTGAATCTGGTGTTAAGTGGTTGCATTAAAGCAAGTTGGGAAATACCTTGGGAGCTGTCAAAATCTGTTGCCGTTTCCTTTTGTACAATTAAAAGCTAAGACTTGTTTTGTATTTAAGAATAATTTGGAACAATAATTGAAAAGTATTGTGGTACATAAAACTTTTATGAAACTTAAATCCCAATGTACACAATGAAATTTTGTTTTTCTGCTTTTCTCTGCTCTGAGCCCTTTCTTACATCTTTAGACCAGAAAAGGGTGGGGATGAGGGAGAGATGAGATAGTGTTCTTCTTTGACTAGGTGTATGTTCCCATAGTTGGTGAGGTAGCTAAAAATGATGATGCATCTTGGGGAGGGAAAATACCTTTAATCTGGGCCACATCTTCTGGTGGAAGCCTATAGATGGACGTGGAGGAAGGAAGCTTTTGCTTTTTGCTTGCTTGCTCTCACCTTGCTAGCAAGTCTATTTGTTCTTTGGCACTAGAGTCTACTTCTTTGGGATTCTAGCATCTACTGAGGACCAGCTGAGACATCCAGCTTCATGGATTGAGCAACTTCTGGATTATATTCATAGCCAACCCTTGTTGGATTAGTTGGACCTTAGCCTGTGATTCTAATAAATACCATGTGTGTGTTCATTATATGAGTTCTGATAGTCTAAAGAACCCTGAATAATGCAGTACTTCTTGGTCTTATTACCAGAACCAAGACAAACTGTTAGATACAAGTATGACAAATGTACAAACATTTTTTAGAAGGCTAATATCAGACACACAGTGTGTTGGGTAAGTCCATGGAAGCTTCCACTTTATATTGTAGCCACTTTGACAAATGATGTTAAGTGTACATTTTCTCCTACAAGGGTGGGCTAGAATTTATGACATACAAAATATTCATCAGCCAGTTTGGCATAGGCCACTCAAAACAGGTGCTGATGTCATTAGTTGTTTTTCTGTCTCTAAAGAACAGAGGACTATACCACAACATGTTTGAATCATCAACAGCTGACATAACTCTACCCAGTTGTGTCAGGGTGACTCCATGAGGGGACAAGGCCACACAGAAATCCTGAATCTGGATTGCTATTCTTCCCTGATAGACATTGGGTTTTCCATGGGAGGGCAACCTGCCTGGAAATTTCTAGTCAAGTCCATATCATGAATATGTTTCCCCAAACAAAAATTACTGTTGTGTGTGTCTGTGTATATGTGGGTATAGCTGTATGTGACTGTAGATGTGTGTGTGTGTGTGTGTGTGTGTGTGTGTGTGTGTGTGTGTGTGTGTGTGTTTATAGGTATTGGTGAGTGTACATGTGGAGACCAGAGGTTGACATCAACTGTCTTCTTCAATCACTTCTCTGCTTTTCATTGTTAGAGATAGTATCTGAACCTGGAGCTCACTGATTAGACACCACAGCTAGGAAGGGAATCCTAGGGAGTCTCCTGCATCCTTATCTCTAGCACTGGGGACATTTCCATGCCTGACTTTTTACATGGATGCTGGGGTTCTGAACTCAGGTCCTTATGCTTAGGCCATAGGAACTTTACCAATCAAGCCATCTACCCACTCCTCCCGAATAATAAGTAGTGGAGAGATAGTCATAGTCACAGTACTAATAGCACAATGGTGGTGCTGGCATTGAACCCCAGGGCTCTGAACCAGCAAGTCAAGAATTCTAATCACTGTGCTTCATCTCAGGCCTTGGTTTTGTGAGACAAGTTTTCACTTTGTAGTTTAGAGCAGTTATAAATTCATCACTCAAATTCTCACACTTCCTCTACCTTCAAGTACGAGGATTGCAGGCATCTCAAGAAAAAATAAATTAACTATGGTAAATGTGGATTACCGATCACTGTACTTAAAAAGTAAACTTAGCATGCCATAAGTTTGGATGAAAAAGAAAAGCCCACATATTCACATTCATGTGTATGTGTGTGTGTGTACCTTTGAGTATTTTTAAGAAAATCGTGAGAATATATAACACTATGCCCTTTCATAAATGAAGAATCTAGAGGGAACAATGTAAGTTTATAATTTTCCCTAAAGTCACATGTCTGACAGATTGTAGAGGCTGACTTTAAAGCCAAGCATAGGAATATTTTTGAAATATGTATTTTATTATCCTCATCTTTACATGAAGTGGTGAGATTTAATATTAGGAAATGTAACTTGTCTATTTGTTTCAAAACTTATTTCAAGATTCTCTTTGTTTACTTATGTTTGATGTTTCCCATGTTTCCCTATTTAAATAGTGTAAGTTTAAACTCATACTCTTCAGTATAATTTTTTAAATTTAGTGTAATATACAGTAAAGATAAACCACAGCAATGCATTAACAGTGTTCCATTTAGCTTTACCAAAGTGCCTGGACTCCTACAGAATGAAAGCAGACAGAATCAAGTGTAGAAAAACACATGGGGCAAACAAACATGAATGAACACATGATCAGTTCACTGGGTTGAGTGGTATATAACCCTTGATATAACAGTGTTGGGGAATGGGACTTCAAAGGGTGGTTAGGTATCATGTACAGAGGCTTCTGTGGTTTGGAACTTAAAGCTACCAAAGGTCTGTGTGCTAAAGAGGAGTTGACAGTCAATAACGTAACAGGCATTTAAAAGCTACTTTCCATAGAGAGCACTGACCCCTCACTTGGGCCCACACTGTAACTAAGTGAAGGATGATGAAAGCCTAGCTGGACTTCCTTCATTTTGTCTTCTTTAGCTCAGATTCCTTCTTGATTTCTGCCTAGGCTCATCCATTTTCAGGGTTAAAGCTTTAGAGATAAGTCATTATTCTTAGTCTTTTCTCCACAGTTAGTCAGTAAGAGAAATAAATGTGCAAGTGTGTCCCTTTGGGATATCCTTATGTCTGCCTTATTGTTACAATAATTTAATCATAATTACATCCATGTGGTTTCATTTGGGTGGCAGTGTCCCATGTGCCACCAATAGATTGTCACTAATATTTTGGATCATCTCTATGGTCTACATTTCTTCTCAGCAGTTACTGAATATCAATAGACCTCATTTCAATATGTTGTGAAGGTCACTGTTTATGCAAAGCACTTATAATCAGTTGCTGGGGTTGGTGAGGGGGTTACTCTGTGGTTGAGTACTTGTGCAGAAAACCAGGATTAAGTTCCCAGCACCCACACAATGGTTGGCAACCAGCACTAGCTCCAGTCTCAAGAGGTCTGATGCCCTTTTCCTACCTCCACAGGCACTAGACACACACACAGTACATATATATACATAAATGCACACATACATACATACATACATACATGCAGGCAAAATATTCATACACATAAACCTTTTTTTAAAAAAAATATAAAAGACAGCCACTGAACTATCTGTTGTAATCCTTAAATTTACTTTTTGTCCAATATCTTATTTTTCATAATTTCCACAAATTGCATAAAAACCTCCCTCTTATGTCAGGAGATTTAAGAGCAGGTGCAGGTCAAAATGTACTCTCATTGCAGTGCAGGGCACAGTGTCCTGGATTTTTGAGAACTCTCTCCCTTTCAGTTAGAATTATTCTATCCTTCTCATATTTTATATGCCTTAATTTCATTAAGGGCATTAAAATGTGATGTAATATTCTATCTTTAAAGGTAAGTTAATGTGACGTAAGTACACTTTGAAATTAATAATTAAAGCAATAGATGAAGTCTGGGAGTATGGGAGGAAAAATTTTTAAAGACCACTGATTTAGTTAATTGGGAACCATTGTAGCAGGGAACTACTGGCTTGAGGGAAGATTGTAGCTCTTCAAGATCATCAGTTTTAGTCCAAGTTAATCTTTTTTTTTCACCTTACATTGAACCTGAATTTGAAACCATGCCTTCTCTTTTGCCTCTTCCTCATTGTCTTAAACCTAATCCATAAACATTTTGTTTCACACTCTTAAAGACATTTTTAAGACTTGTACTTCAATATGTTGTAGGATATGCATACACTGTGTGAAGATATACTGCTGTGACTGGTGTAATAAAGAGCTTATTGGACAATACCTAGATAGGATGTATAGGCAGGAATATCCAGGGAGAGAAATGAAGAGGAGGAGAAATCTAGGCACCCAGGAGAAGCAAGGAGACATGGAGAGGAAACAAGATGTACAAGATGGAAGAGAGGTAACGCCATGTGATAGAACATAAATTATTATAAATGGGTTAATTTAAGTTATAAAAGCTATTTAGGAACAAGCCTAAGCTATAGGCTGAGCTTTCATTATTAATAAAAAGTCTCTGTGTCATTATGTGGGAGCTGGCTAGCAGGAGCAGAAAAAGACTTGTTACAACAATATCAGCTTGGGAATACATCATATTGATTTGTAGTAAACACCTTCATTAACAGAAAATAGAAAGTTCAGTATGTTAGAAAGTGTACATTTTTATTGAGACATGTAAAACAAAACCTGAATATAGATGTTATAGATGTTACAACATCATGGTATGCATAATGGTGAAAAGGCCTAAAGTATAACAGTGCTTGTTATTATAAATAAAAGAATGTAATAGACTACCAAAGGGGTCTGTGAAGAGTTATATGAGATTGGATACTTAGCATTCAGATAAAACATTTGAATCTTAAAGGTCAAATTGGATAAATATATAAACATTGACAGGTTCCTCCCCTCTCCCTTTTCTTCCTTCTCCTCTCCCCTCCTCTCCCTTACCCTTCCTCCCTCATCTCCTCTAATCTTTCAGGAAATATTAAGTTTGTAATTAAAAATAATACTTAAAATTTATTTCCTGTAAAAAAGATACCCATCTTTGTTCTATATTTATAACAGTGAAGTGATATTAAACCCAATATTTGAAATAGTTCACACTTTGGGGAATTTTGTAGAGACTTTTCCTCATTAGATGTCTTAACCAAAGGAGAAACATGAAAAGTATTTTTCCTATCTTCACATTTTTTGTAACATGTTGATCAATTTCTGTGTCATAACATTAGGTAACAATGATATGCTGTTAATAGTGATGTCGTTATTTAACATCATTACTGCCATTACCACCCAACAGCATCATCAAACACAAAGAATTTTATATCCCAGGCTGACCTCAAATTCTTTTTTTGCAGAAAATGACTGGAAGACTTCTGATCCTCCTGCTTCCAAATTCCAAGAATTAGGATTACAGGTGTGCACTACCAGGCCTTTTGTGTAGAGTTAAAGCTCCATGGATAGACCATTCTGTGTGCTAGGCAAGCACTCTGCTCACTGGGCTGCTTTCCCAGCCATGGTATTTACGGTGTCCACTGGCCATAATAGAGTTTGATTCTAGTAGTTCTCAAGTGAAGAGATGCATCAGTTCATCTTTGGAATTGTATTTTTAAACGTGTTAATAAAATTACAAAAATCTAGACCTTGTTCTGAACTGACTTCATCAGATTTGTTTTGTGGTGTTGATCTAAAACATAGTCTCTTGGTTATTTTATCGCTTATTTAGAATGTCTTCTTAATAAAATTGTGTTCAGGCACTTGTATAAAATAGATATGACTTTATTTGCTTCTTTGAAAATAAACTTACTCACTTAACTCAGGGATATTTTATCTATGTTTTATTTTGGAAACATATTATCTTTGTTTCACATTCCACAAAGCAGCTGCAATTTTCTTGCTTGTAACATGCCTAGTTAAAGTCTTCATCACTTTTCCATGAAGAGTTTGTGACATTGTTCATACCCACAAACATAGAGTCTACGAATCATGAAAACAAGAGCTTAGAATATTCCCTATGCCCATGGCATCCAACATCTCCATTTTGACCCCTTCAGGGTTTCTGTTTGAATCTGTTAATTTGTATTGTATCATAGTAGGTTACATAATACCATTCTTATGCAAGCTATAAATGTACTTTGGACATACCCTTCCACTCCAAACTTTTATCTCAAGAATTAATTTCTTCCCCCGCAAAACTAAGGGATTATATTTGTTGGTGCTGGTTACATCTAACTTTGAAACGTCCACTTAGACTAGCTACATTCAGGCCATCTGTGTACGCAGAGGAAGATGGAACACTGCTCTATAGTCCGTCTTCATCCTGAAAGCTTTCTCTTGGAAGCTCTGCTCTTGCTATTGTTTCTCTTTGATCTCAAGTGCACTTTCCAAGCACTTATAAGACCAAGACTGACATCATTTACCATTTGTAAAGAATGGCTTGGATCAGATTGTATGATAACATATCTCCCGCCCTTTAGATTTGCTGCTTCATTTGGACTTCTGACCTTCAACATGGCTGTATATTGTGATATCCAAAAAGGAACTACTCCACTAGCCATTTACTCCTCAAGCTTGAGGGTGCACTTAGCCCTAAGACAGCAATTGAACATACATTTTCCAAAGGATGTGATGCTTGTTCTTCAGGATTTAGGAAAATAGTACAGTGATTACCTTTCCTTCAATTTTCAGCTTCTCAAAGTGCCTTACTTTATCATTCTCTCATCCCCACACCTGCTTCACTACTTTATAAGCCTTGGTAACTTCATTCCAATTTCACTTAGCAAATGGGTAGTATTTGTAAGACACCCTGCTAAGCTTTGAGGATTAAGACTACAAAATGAGACTACAAATTAAGCTACAAAATGAGACTATACATTGGGACATACTAAATCATTTTTGTTGGTCATGAGGCTTAGCCTGATACTGATATTAAATATCTTGGAAATGTCAATTAATACATTATAGGAATAGCAGAGGCTTGATGTTAGGCAGATAGTGGAGAGACTGGGGAAGTGAATGGTGATTTTGGATAAGAATGTATTGTATACAAAGGGAGACAAGTAATAAAACACACTTAGGGAAGTATAGAAAGCATGCTGCTATTGAAAACTCAAGTAGCTACATTGGCTGGGGTCAGACAGATTACTTATTAACTATGAGACCATAACATTTACAATGAATTTGCTTTGTATTTCAAAGTGAGTTCAAGTCTAACCAAACAAAGGACAGTAAAGGAAAATTCAGTGGATTCAGCTTAATGGCAATGCAGCAGCCTAGTAAATGTGGGTTCAAGTCCCAGGGATGAAGATGTTATTAAACCATTTGCTGTAAGTTTCTAAAGCTTTCAGCTTCTTTGTCTTTCCAACTCAGTCACTGTATTTATAAAACCAAGATCACTTGTCAGGGATACATATGACTGAGAGTGAAGGCAATAGTTCTCCAAGGAAATCTTTGGAGCCATTAACAACTGCTCCATGTATTAATTAGCAGACAGTAGAATTAGTCCTTTGGAGTTAGCCTCTAGTGTGTATGAAATGTTAGCCAATGAAAGGTTTAATTAATCAGAAGATAGAATCCTGATGACTAAAAATAATAACTACCTGACAGAGGTCAAAGAATGTTATGCCAAAATATGACATCTTGACACAATAGTGATTTAAATGTTTAGTCTCCTGTGGTTTATTGTGCACTCATGTATTCTGTACATTGTCCATATCTGACTCATTTTTATAATACAGAATATTCATGTTTTAATATTGATGGAAATGTTTTTTATATATTATAGATTCATGCTCTTTAATATAAGTTTGTCTGTGGCCTAGGTTCTTTTCAGTAATGATATATTTTGAAAGGCAGAAATCCTAATTTCTTATGTTCTTAGTTGATTCTCAAGACTTAGGTTGTTAGTGCTACTTATGTCTTGTCTAACAACTTTTCCTTATTTCAAGACTTAAAAGCATGTTCTTACTTTTGTCCTGGGCTTAATGATCAGCCTTAATGATTTATGATATACATCTAAATAAATTTGGGGCTTGACGTGAGACTAACCCAAAAAGATGAATTTCTTTGGTTTTGCTTTCCCCATATAGACATCTGTAGCGATATTGTTTTTATTGAAAAATATCTTACATTCAAAGAGACTGGGGATTTAGTTGGACCTCACAGACAAGTTGATGAAATACCCTGAAGCCACTTAGGATTTAGCCTGATATCCTGCTGCATACTCAGCCTACTTGTTTAATCTGCCTTTAAGAGAAAATGTAACAACTAACCTTACTTTCCGTAGATTTCCAATGTATTCCATATTTACAGTGTAAACTAATACATAGCTTTAATCTTAAAATATGAAGTCTTCCATGTCCCTGACTCAACATAATGTATAAGAGTATGTGTGTGTTACAGTGATCATTTACTGAAAGTAGCCATCAGACTGATAGCAATCTTATACCACAAATACCTGCCATAAATGCTGAAAGCCATGGAAATGTAGCTTGTTAATGTTAATAGTTTCAGTACTGTTTGCGATCAAGATCAGTTAGGGTCACTTCGAGTCACTAAACTTAATCCCTTGTAAAATTCTTGTTAAATATTTCCATAAAGTATTCCCCATATCATGTTTTCTGAGTCTCTCAATAAATACAGAGCAAACCTCTATGTTAGAGACATACATATAGACATATGGACAGTCAGACATCAGGATAGACACACAGCAGACAGACTATACGGAAGCCAGAAACCACAAACTATTAACATTAAAAACAGAAAGTGAGAAGTGTTAATTCAAACATGAGGTTGCTCTTGGTCATATGAATTCAAGGTATGTATGTGTGTGTGTGTTTGTGTGTTTGGAGGGGGGGTGTTTTCTCCTTATGAATGTGAAACTGGGCTTATTTGGGTATCTCTGGAGTTATCTTTAATGCATATGACTGACACAGATGCCCAACTACAATGTAGCAACATTTAATACAAGGGTTTTTCCTTTGTTTGAGAGATGCTCTTAACATCTACCGTAACCAATAAGTGTATGTGTCAATTTATTTCTTGAGTATTGTTTTCTCCCTTTCTGCCCTGCACTAATGTTATTGTGGGCATCAAATTTGGATGGTGTAAAAGCTTTGCATTCTCCGCTTTGTCAAGATTGTTTCTGCCACTTTAGATTCTTTTTTCATTCTATGAAATTTTGAGAATGTATTTATTTTGCCAAAATATAAAAGCCAGATGGAATCATAACAAGAATTATACTGAAACTGTGAATCAATTTAGAGAGACTATGCATCATAGTGATATAAGAGCTATTAGATCTTTCCACATATATAGATTTTTTTTAGTTGGCTTCCAGAAACGTTTTGTTATTGCTCTTCATTTTTATGTTATTTGGTAGGTTCTTAATCTCAGCATGACTGGCATTCTGAAGTAGATCATCCAATGCTCCAGGATTCTGAGAACTTCAAATGCTAACAGCTTCCTGATCTCTACTTCTTAGATGCCAGATGCTCCCCTTAGCCATGACAACCAAAAGATTTCCATTCATCACCAAAGATCCCTGAGGCCAAAATCATTTCTGCTTGAGAATCACATGCTAGATTTAGATTTTGTCCTAGGAACTTGATGATTTGGCTATTATAAATAGCTTCAGTTTTTTAAAAAATCACCTATGGTTATATATTGTTACTATGTTTAACTTGTATTCTGAAATCTTGCTAAATTTACTCTGAAATTCTCATAGGCTTTTAAGTCAATTCCAAACAGTTTATTCAGTTTATTTGCATAGAATCATATCTGAAAAGAGAATTTTCTCTATATATTTATTTATTTTATGTACTTTTTATTGTACAGACTTGGAATTATTGCACAGTGTTGAACAAAAAATGATAACAGGTTTTGGCTGACACAAGAGCAGGGCTAACTACAGTCAAGACTAATGAAGGAATAACTTCTACTAAATCCCAATGTATCATGTAAGAAATCTTGTAAACCTAGTCAAATTATCTTCTCCTCAACAAAAATTGGTTCAGGTAAATTCTCCTGAATACATAGACTTCATCTGGCTTTTGGAATCTAATCCAGCAAATATATTTCAATTATAAATGGAGCACTGCTTTGTGTAATCTACATCCTTCTTTATGAACAAAATAAACAACCCATTTGTATAAATAGCTGCAACTCTTATCTGAATTTTGAACTAGTCTCTTATTGCTTCACTCATAATTAATACTTCAGTTATTAGCCCTCCTAGTCAGGTGTCCAAACCCAGAATAATGTAGCAGGAGGGGCTTGGATTCTACTCAGATTTCCAAGAGTTGGTTGACTTTTACGGCCAGTCAGTCTCTGTCCAGTATACATACTGTTGACATTTTCTGACACAGCCTGATCACCTCAGTGTGTAGCTTCTGGATAATTTCCTTTTCTGGACTCCACTAAGGATGAGAAGTCATCCAACAAGTGGGATGGCTGTTGCTTGCAGACACTAAGACTTCTGATCTTCTATTAAAAACAGCATTTCCTTAGGAAGGTCACATTTATTTATTTGTTTTTAAATCTTTGAGAATTTCAGGACTGGGTGGTGGTGGTGTATGCCTTTAATCCCAAGTTTGTGAACCAGAGATAGGCAGATCTTTGTGAATTGGATACCAGCCTGGTCTACAGAGTAAGTCCAAGGACAGGCTCCAAAGTTACAGAGAAACCCTGTGTCAAAAAATCAGAGAGGTAGGTAGATAGGTAGGTAAACAGGTAAACAGACAGACAGACAGACAGAAAGACAGACAGAAAATACTTAGATGGATAGACAGACAGACAGACAGATAGAGAATTTCATAATGCATATAATAAAATAGGCTCATAATTCCCCTTACCACCATTTCTCCTCTCTAATGTCTGTCAGATCTTTTCCCTCTTCCTCTCTCCTCTTCCTTTTCCTCCTCTTTCTTTTCTTCTCTTTTCTTCTCTTCTCCTCCTCCTCCTCCTCCTCTTCTTCTTCTTCTTCTTCTTCTTCTTCTTCTTCTTCTTCTTCTTCTTCTTCTTCTTCTTCTTCTTCTTCTTCTTCTTCTTCTTCTTCTTCTTCTTCTTCTTCTTCTTCTTCTTCTTCTTCTTCTTCTTCTTCTCCTTCTACTACTACTTCTCCTTCTTCTTCATCCTCCTCCTCCCCCTGCTCCTCCTCTTCTTCTTTTAATATAATTTGTGAAGTTCTCTGAGAGCTGTCCTACCTGCATGAGTATGAAGTCATGCCCAGGAACAAGGACAGCCTAAAAACTCTCAATAGTTCTTCACTTAGGGGTGATGCTTCCTGTGCTTCTACTCCATAAATACTGGAATCTCAGCAAACTTGATCTATACAGGTCTTATGCAGGTAACCATTGCTGTCAGAGGATGCAACAGCTGCATGGCCTTGTTCCCTGAGCCTTTGTTATAGTGACTTAAATTTTTTTTTACTATGTTAAACCTCATTCTTCACTCCAGAAACTTCAGAAAAAAAGAGACAGAGTCCTTCATTTCCAAAAGATTTATTTTTCATCCTTTGGCATCTCTGTATTTACCAACACATCTAGAATATTTCCATTTCTTTCTTTCCAGGTCCAATTAACAAATCATCCATACACAAGATATCCTGTAGGTGAAAAAATAAATTACATTTCTATTGATTAAATGATAACAAAGAGTCAAGTTGACACAGTTCTGAGATTAAAAAGCTAAGGTGTTCTCTGGTCCCCCAAGAATCATTCCTGGTGTTATTTCCTTCTTAGCTATAAGGAGAATATTATTTGTAAAATCAATAGCTATACACTAAGTGAGATGGACTATGATGACACAGCCCTGGAAAGACATCACACTAAGAGCAGAAGAGACAATTGGAGTGAATGATTGTGCTTACTAGAAAGACTGTCATTCTTCATGAATCATCAGGGTTTTTTCCACAGGGGACAAAGAGCATTAAAGGGAAAGGTGATAATAGTGTTTCATATTATCTTTCCAGACTTTGAGGTCTGTAGAGGCAAAAGCTTCATTCACTGCAGGAATCACAGTAATCACAAACTTGCTTGGCACTTTATGACTACCCATCAAATACTTACTGACTTCTATGAGTATTTAGATATAAATAACTCAAAAGGAAGTGTATAGGGAAATAACCAGGGATATAATTAAAGACACAAGTCAGGGATGATACAACTTGGAGACACTTTTATGTAGATAATTTTAGAATTTGCTGTACAAGAAATTTAGAATTACTAAATATATTTTTGTGCAATATGGTGATCATAATGTTTTAATGAAGGACAATTTTCAGTGTAAAGAGTCTGAAGGTGCAGAAGTCCAGGAATTATGACAAATCAGATACAGAGTAGTTTTTCTTTATCTGCAATTTTACTCTACAGTTTTAATTATTTGTAGTCAGCAGCACTCAGAAAATTCCCATTCTCCTAAGTCATAAACAACACCATTCCAGAGAGTGTGATGAAAACTCACACCCCCATTGCCAGCCTGGAATATTAGCTGTGTCTATGTATGCATCTGTGTACCCATCTGGTACGTGTGTGTGTGTGTGTGTGTGTGTGTGTGTGTGTGTGTGTGTGTGTGTGTGTGCTGTGATTACTTAGTCCTCTCCATTGTCAAGGTGAGGGTGGGTAAATGTTTCAGATCTTGACAGGCTTGTATTCAAGTAAATTTTATTTCACTCACAAATGAACCCAAAGTGCAAGGATGATAATGCTTATAATTCAAATATTTCAATGAAAAGACACAGAGCAGTTCTTTTCAATAAATATTGTGTTTAGGGTACAAGTATTCATGATTTCAGGCTTCAATTTGGTGTCTCAGAACATTTCTCTAGTGAATAACATGGAGGAGAAGGACTTGTGCCAGTCAATAGTGCAAGATTATTCCTTGATCATATTTGAGCATAGAGATAAAAACAAGAGTGTTGTACAGCCACTGTCAGTGCCCAGCCCCACCCTCTTCAGGACCTGTTTGCGAGAGTGCACTTACAACTCTAGTACCATCTCTTTCCTTCTACCTCCTAGGCAAATGTTAAGACACACAGGTATTGAATCAACTCCACATTTTGGCAAAATCATGGCAAAAGCACATTTGGTCTATCTTTGGAATAATCTACTAGAAAACTTTAGTAATTATTGTCTGACAATTTCCTGTGAATGAAAAACCTCATTGTTTTCTCCAGGTTTAACAACATCTCTTGTTACAAGAAAGCAATTGTTACTCAACTTCAAAAGGAAGTATGTGTGTATGTGGTTGCATGTGTACCAAGGTGTGCCTGTGGAGATCAGAGGACAAACTATGGGTGTCCGTTCTCTGCTGAGGTCATGTAGGTCCTGGGGATGGAACTCAGGTCACCAGACCACTGAGAAGTCTTGATGGCCCTCAACTTCTCTCTCTCTCTCTCTCTCTCTCTCTCTCTCTCTCTCTCTCTCTCTCTCTCTCTCTCTTTCTCTGCTTGTGGGTATCTTTACTATGCTATGCTTTTTTTTTTTTGCAAATAATAAAGATAACTCTTAAAAGCAAGACAGAGGAAAACACACTTCAACAGGATGTGTGTTTCCAGAACAGAGTTAAGTTTCGTTTAAAGGTAAAGAAAAATCTTAATGAAAAGTTCATATTCTATCAGTGGGTGCCAGGCAGAGGAGACAGGAAGGCTCCCTCCAGCCTAAGCCCTGTGGACCAACCCTCAGGCTGAGATTTGTATATTTCATGCAGGAAGATCAGAGTGTCTCTTACAAATCACAATGTGTAGACTATGGCTGAGCTTCTCCACTCTTTGGGACTCACTGTGAGTCTTGGAGGGCTGCGTACATAGCTTTGTGAGTATGAGAAGCTAGTAGATGAAGACTGACAACCTTGGGCTTCAAACAGTGGTTAAGGCAACAAGGAACAATGTGAATGATGCTTGTGTGACATGGTGGGTACCACCTGCCTCTAGCATATCTTGGAACTGGGGCTGTAAGATTAAGATTGGACTCCATGTTGCTAGGAGCATACCCAATATGGGTTTCCTTACTCCAGTAGGTAGGGAGATGCCAGGAAAGGGGCAATGTTTCTTAAAGCTGCATCTTTGCTCTCCTTCTAAACAGAAGACTCTGTGGTCCCAGGTAATTCCTACTTATTCTGTCAAAGAGCTCTGAGTAGAAGGAGGCACTAACCTTCCTACAGGAAGTAAGGAGCTGGGAGAATAAACACAGCTAAAGTTGTGTTCACTTTGTTTGTCTCTCTTCCTTCTTCACCTTTGGTGCAAACACTCACCCACTTAGCTTGATAAATGCCTGGGTCCTCCATTCAAGAAGTAAGACTTCTGGCAGTGAAATGGATCAGCGGATTAAAGAATGTTTCCATCACTTGGGACAACTTGACACATAGGGACATCGGACAACATTGAATCAAATGAATGACCAAATTGATTAAGATAAGCTAGTATGTGGAATGGCTTGACTATGTCATCCACAGACATAGCTTCTGCTAATTATATTTATAGGAATCTCACAACTTTGAGCATTCTGGTTTCTTAATCTGTGTGTGTGAAGGTGTTGCTTAATCTCTATAATAAACATCCTTACCCCATGATTCAGAGCACTGCCCTTTATGTTTTCTTTTGCTAATTGAATTTTTATAGTTTCTATTCAGCACAGAAATATCTTCCTATGCATTAAACAATGAAGTTATCTTTGATACGATTTTCTCTCAAGGACTGTGGGTTAATTCAGAAATATGACTGTAGGCTCTTGGAAATTTCCCATAGTCACCCCAATCTCTCTTTCAGACAAAAACGAGCAGCAGTATAATTTCCCAATCTGTTATTAGCTAACTCATGAAGTGACCTTTGAATTACCTTGAACACAAAAAGATTTCTATCACTATCAGGTAGGATGTAAAATTTACTGTAATGATTTCGAAGCTTATGTGCATGCAGTTAACCTGTGCATTAACACATAATTTCTATTCCACATTTTGTATTTAAAAAGAAAGCCAGTGGCTTCCAGGAAGCGACTATCAAAACAGTTTGATTTCAAGTGAATTAGTAGCAACAATAGCTCCTGCATTATAAAGATGATGTCTACACATGATTGAATTCCTTCTGAACTGTTTGAATACAGTGCTACATCAGCATACAAAACAAGGACCTTTCCATTATCAAAATTGTGCTATTTCTTCAAGCTGCTTTCAGAAAAGAGACACATAATTTCACTTTGTACTTTCAGATGGATAAAACAAAAATGTATTTCTGTGCAAAATAATGTAAAATGCAAACTGTGTTTTACCAATATGTAAATTGTATCAATACCTATAGATTATGAAATATCAACATGGCAAGTGGAAGGCATGTGGCGTTTGCAGAGTCTGCACAATTCTGTTAATTTACTCAGTGATTTACATAGTTTTATAAGTATTGCTCAATATATTTTGGTAATAGTCTTTATTAGGTTTCTAAGTCTGCTTGAACACAGATAGACCATTAGAACCCGGGGAGTTTCCTAACTGAAAAGGACTGGCATTGTAACATTCAATCATCAATTACTGCCTATAGAAATGTCTTTTGAGTAAGAATGACATTTGTATAAATGGAAGCCATTAGATATGTTGAGGTTGATATCTGAAAAGCAATTATTTCCCCCCAAATAGCAGAAAACACATTCACTCTTTTAATTTTGGTGTGAGACCAAAATAAATGTGCTAAAACCTTAAAATGTTTTGTACTGAAATGTTTCCAGGAAAACAAAGCATTTGTTCTTAGTAATAGTCCATTTAACCAAGACTATGTTCCTGTATGAAACCTCAGTGTTGCCTGTTGCCTCATGTATGTCATGGGAGAATTGATATTATTGGTGGGATTACAAGGCAACATCATTCCAGGTGTTCTTGACTTTTTAAAACAAAATTCTATATATGTACTGTACTATAGATAGGGCGACAAAATTTGTTATGCTGTATTGCCTGAGGTTAAATGTCCAAAATAGATATCAGTCAACCAAAATAAAAATTCCATACTCCTTAAAGGGGTATGGAATATTCATTTTCTTCCCTTTCCCACATCCTAGATGCTTTCAGAGTATTTTGACTAATAGCACCTTCCTTCCATCACTCTGGCCTCTGCTTCTGTCAACAGATTTTTTTTTTCAGTTTTATAAGGATCTTCTGAACACAACTGGATTAATAAATTCAGGACAATTCATTCCTCATCTGCACATCATTAATTAAGTCACATCACTTTCTTTCTAGTGGAAGGTTAAGCACAATGGTTTAGCTAACAAGATAGATTGAAAGATATAACTGTTGGTTAGAGGATTTTACATGGATGTTCAGGGAAGTTAGTCATTATTGCAAAGTTTACAGCTGACAAAAAACAAACAGTTATGAAATTCTAGTCATTCTGATGCCCAGGCTAAGCACATAGCTGCTTTTCCTCTCAGATAAGATTTCCATAAACTATAGTAAATATGGCAACAAAGGTTCTGTCTTAATATTTGGACCTCACAAGTCATATGCCATTAAGCAACATACTTAAGTACACTACAAGGCCAAATAACATCTTTGTGGAGTTTAGGAGGCTAAGCTTTCACTAGTTGTTTACTGATATAGACCTTATCTATCTTTCTATCTTCTCTTACCTTTTTGTACTGCCAATCTTCTTTTCCTTTTTCTTCTTTCTTCCTTCCTTCTTTTTTTCTCTGTCCTTTTCTTTTATTCCTTCCTTCCTTTTTTTTTTTTTCTTTTGGTTAAATATTTACAGTGCAATCACTTTAGAATAGGTCTCAGTAACAGAACTTCTAGCATCACAAAAGAACTATTTAATAGCACGGTGGTTTGTGTCTTGAGTGGCCCTTAGAGTGCTTGATCTCCTAGTCAGGGACAGAAGTAGGGACACTAAAGGGTGATTGTGTCATAAAAGTGTTAACTTGATCAATACATTAATCCATTTATGTGTTCTTAGGTTAATGAGTTATTCAGAGAAGAGAGTGAATTGCTGGAGGTGTGACTTTGAAGGTATCCTTTGTCCCCAGTTCTTTCCTCTTACTCTTTGATACCCAGATGCTATGAAATGAGCATAGCACACTCCTTCATCAAGACTCAGCCCTGCCTCAGGATCAGAGAAGTAATCAAACCAGGTGATTTGGATGGAAGCCTCTGAACCTGAGCTAAAATACCCTTTTCCCATTTACATTCACTTTCTTGGATATTCTGACACACTGATGACAATCTGACTAAGACAGAAGTTTTATTCTAAAAATCCCTGAAGGAGAAAAGATTCTATAAATCAGATCCAAGGGAGTACAATGAGACTTATGAAATACCAAGGTTGGTGCTTGCTGCCAGCAGGCAAGGCATTGGGGCTTTACTGTACACATCACATCTCTGTTTATGTATTCAAGTCTGTGTGACATTTTCTGTCAAGACACACGTTATTAAACCCTATAGTTGATGTTCGTTACTAAATGTTACATGCAGGGGCATTCTGCTAAAATTATTCTATAGATGGATATCTTATTGGCTAATATGAACGTGGTGCATATTTGCTCATTTGTTCAGTTAACACACTGACAAACATGTTCCAGAATCATCTTATTCTTTTCACTTCCCAAGTACTACCCAATTAATTAGAAAGAAAGGAGGACCACAGAACAGTACTCTAGCTTCCTGAACAACATACCACATCCAAATCTTCTAGCGTTATCACCTGGACTAAATGAGAAGATGGGTGTAATGTACCTAGCACATAAATATATACTGTAGGTGTCTGTTTTCCACCAGCCCGCCCACCGCCGGTCTGGTCCCACAGCCGAGCCAGACCCAAATAACACGCAGAGATTCTGTATTTGATACAATGCTGTTGGCCAGTTTCTATCATTGTTTATCGGCTAGCTCTTTCTTAATAATTAACCCATTTCTATTATTCTAAGTGTTTCCATGTTGCTCATTTTATCGGAGAGTGGCAGGCCAGCATATTGCTTTCTCTAAACTCTACATGCTGACTCCTCCTTCCTACTTCCTCTTTCCTCCTTGTCTCCTAGCCCCACCTATCTTGCTTTCTCATTGGCCAACAGGGCTTTATTCATTAACCAGTATGAGAAACATATTTACAGAATAGCATCTCCCATCAATATACGACCGTACTTTCTTGTTATGTGTGTATAGAAGCATACAAACATGATGATTTTCTTAAAGGAAAACCTGGTCATACTGCAGAAAATCAAAACACATGAAATGAATGTGTAAACAAAATAAATATTCCTCCTGCACAGCCAATCAATTTCCTTCCCTAGAGGTGACCACTCTTACAAATTTTATACTGCCCAGTTTTCAAACATTTAAAATATTTAAGATATTAAATATTAATACCGAAGTTTAGAGAGATGGCTCAGTGTTATGAGTAATGTTTTCCCCTGCCGGCCTGGACCCACTACTGCACCAGCCCCAAATAACACACAGAGACACTATTAGATATAATTTTGTGGGCCAGTTTCTAGTTTCTTATGGGCTACCTTTGTCTTAAATATTAACCCATCTCTATTAGTCTAAGTACTTCCATGTGGTCTTATCTTACTGAAGAGGGGAGCTGACATTCTTCTCCCAGTCCTCTGTCTTGGATCTCCTCCCTCCTACTGCCTCTATCTCCTCCTAGTCTCCTAGTCCTGCCTATCTTGAGTTGCTATTGGCCAACAGTGCTTTATTCATTAACCAATAAGAGAAACATATTTACAGAATGATATCTCCCATCAGCTCAGGGAAGCTGCAGTTGCTCAAATATATATAAAAAATATATAGCTGTCTAAATAAGACCTGAACAATAACACCAGTTGATTTGCTGGCATGCATAGGGAACTCTCATAAGGCCCCACCCATGGCTGTACAACTGCAGACAATTAGTGAATTCAAAGAGGGAAAAATCAATCTTCCTCAGGGATGACAGATGAAAAATAAAAAAATAAAATAATCCTTTTAAGAATTGATATTATTTTGGGGGGGAAATTTGCCAAGGAAGGAGACGTTCAAATTTTAGGTTCATTATTTTGCTCTCATGGAGCAAAGGAGAACCAAAAGTCTAGCTTTTTTTTTTCTTTTTTAATCTCTTCAATAATTTGTTCTGGTCGACAATGCCCAGATTTTCAACTTGTCTTATTTAAACAATACAATTAAAATCCAGGCAGTTTCCCAAGATGGAGCTCTGTTATAAAAGGAGTTCTTAATTGGTCTAGATAATAAAATGCTGGAGTCAGATATAGAGGGAAATGCTGAGAATTCAGGGAGAAGGAGCAGGCCACCGCATACCTTACCTACTAACCATCTCAGAAGAGAAGAGAGGACTTTCCTGTTTCTCCCTGCTTATATCCTGTTTCTGCCCAGTTATTTCATTTCCTGTCTATCTGTACAGATCTCCAGACCTCTATGGTTAGCTAGTTGCAAGCTTCATTCTCTGATGCCCAGACAGACTTTATTTGTGCAAGAAAGATATCACCACACTCTGTAGATTTATTTCGATTGTACCCTGTTTGCATTCCTCACACATCCATTAGTCATGATGCTAGGAACTTTCTGTGATAAATAATGTACTTGTAAGACCTCTGATTAATTGTGATATTTTCTTTTATGTTGTTACTAAACCTGCTACAAAGGAGTTGGCACACTTGAGAAATTAGAAAATCCCTCGCCAATGTTTCCTTCCAGGTCAAATACATAGAATTTCTTTATCTTTAGTAGAGAAAAAAGTCCACCTTGAAAGAATACATCCCCTTAAAACACATGTGTACCATGAACATTAAAATATTTTAATAAATAGCATGATAAGAACTAAGTAGTTTAGGGTTATTGGATTGATCTCTGGAATAATTCTTTCCAGGGGAATTAAAAACCCTTAACCTGAGGTAGAGAAAGGAACATTTGACTTAAATTAATTTTAAAACTCTGAGGATGAGTTCTTCCCTAGTCAGTGACACACTGTGCAGGAAACTTCTTTCTTATGCTCTGAAGCTGATTAAATTAAATTTCATCTCTGGCCTACTGAGAGTTTCTTGGGCATTAATCACAGAAGAAGATGTATGATTTCCATGTAGGCTGGAAAAGAAATGTATGCTTCAACTCCACATGAATTTAGAGTACAAACTCTAATAAACTCCAAAAAATAACCAAGGTAAAGAAACCTAAAACTCCTAAAAGGAAAGTGGATGAGAAAGGTTGCTCTCTGTTAAAACTGAGGACAACTGTGGTTTTCTCATGAAAAACAATTAGGATTAAATTGAAAGGTGATTTGTAGATCAAATCTCTAGTTCTTGGAACAGACTAATGTGAAGGAAATAAGGAAGGTCATAGTGCCCATAGTGCCCAGGTGTGACAGGGCTAAAGTGTTGGGTGGGTTTCAGCACAGGTGACATGGAAAACCTCTACTTGAGATTCTTTTCTTCACTGCAGAGTGGGTAAGATCCAGGTGCAGTGTAGGAGACCGTGTATGCCACATTATTTAGGTTTACATTCATCTTGCTGGGTGTGCTTATCAGTCTATCAGTGACTCCTGACATGATTCCCCCTCCATTCCCCTCTTCAAGCCTCTCCTTGTAACTCTCCTAACTCTGCTCAGCCTGGGCAGTACATAATGCTTATGTCAATTTTGTCATTATCCTGCTGGCTCTGCTGTTGAAGAGTTTCTTGCTATCTTCTTCCCAATAGTATATATCGTTTGCAGTCAAGGTCAAAAGTCCATGTCTACCCATATGGCACTTTGTGAGGATTTCTATTAGTTCTTGTATTATCAAAGAAAGACCTCAATTAAGATGTGAATTCACTTTAAGTGAGGTTTATTTGCCAAAGCAGACAATGTGAACCAAAAATATTCCAAGAGGATGTTCTGAAGTGTTACGGTAGTAGCACAATTGTTGTATGGTGTAGATTTGTGTTCGTGAATAATTCATGAATTCATATTCATGAGGGTAGGATGACCCCTGTTCTCAGTCATGGTAGATGTGACCTTTTCTTTTTACCCTCAAATTGAAACTTTTTGATAGGTCTCTATAAGAAATGATTTTATGAAACAGCCCTTTGAGAACTGTTCAATGAATGTTGCTCTCTGGCATGGTCATTAATTTTCACACATCTTAAATGTGAAACTATCAGATTGCCAAGTTTGCACTGCCCTCCCCCCAAAAAAATGTTAGCACAAGATTCTTAACTCGGGCCTGATTTCAAATGATTGCTTCTAACTCAGTGGTTCTCAGCCTTCCTAATACTTGGAGCCTTTAGTACCCTTATGTTGTGGTGACCATCAATCATAAAATTATTTTTATTGCTACTGCATAATTATAATTTTGTTACTGTTGTGAATCATACTGTAGATATCTAATATGCAAGATGGGAGACCCTCAAATGGTTGTGATCTACACTATAAGAACCACTATTCTAACTGCTTAACAGGGTAAGAAAAGACATATCATTTTAGTTCAGAAACACTCCACTAGCAATATTAAGTCTGTCCCCTGGGGTCTCCATCCATCTTAATATTGCTACTTTCAGTCTTGCCTAGTCCACAGGCACAGTCCCAGCCACTGCTGTTTCACTCAGTTTCCCTTTGCTCATCTTCTTTGTCCTTACCCACACAATGCAGCATGCCCATCACTCTCCACACTTTCTTTCTTTCTATGACTTCTTTTCCCAGCTTCCACCTGTATCCTAATTTTAGTGATTTGCGACATTTTTTCCTTTTAGAGTTTATTTGAAATGTCTCCATTATCTCCTAATGCATCTACAAATAACTTACTGGCAAGAATTACACCACAGATGTCTTTTTGCTCTCTCAATCTATTATTTTGATGCTGAATGTGGCATAAAAGCTTAATTCCCACTGACCAAATTTCTTTGAAAAAAATTGATGCAAAAATTACTGGAAGAGTAGAAAACATGATGCAAACATAATCCATCCACATTCCTGAATTTCTGTCTATATCTGTCATATCCAAAGGAATTTTATGTGATAGTTGTTAGAGTTCAATTAGATTTCCCCAAATATGCCATCATTATTTCATTATTATGGGCCTATAAGCTGAGACTATATGTCCGAAGTCTCTCAGAGTGTTGGGCAGCCACTTCCTCTAAACAGAAACATCCACTCCTGGAGAAAGAATCTGGGATTATGAAAGAAAGGAAGAAAGAAAGAAAGGTAGAAAGGAAGGAATGAATGAATGAAGGAAGGAAGGAAGGAAGGAGAGAAGGAAAGAAGAGGGAGTGAAGGGAAGAGAGAGGGGGAGGGAAGGAAGGACAGAGGAACTCCAAAACCTCAAAAGTTCCAGAAGTTATAAGAGTGACAAGACCCTCACCTCAAGCTTACACAAATAGTAACAATGTCTAAAGAGTGAAGAGTGTCCTACTGACTGATCTGCCTGCAGATCATTCAGGGGGCTCTAGACTGCAACATTGTGAGCCACCACTGGGCTGGCTTGGGCTTTTCTGTAATGCAGCTGCCTTTGAGTCTTCCAGGCTCCTGAATAATCCCTCATTCATGCTCTGTACATATACCTAAGCAATTCATTGGTTTGCCAAATTGAACTCTGGTGGAATTCTTACTTGGTTCTGAGATTGGTCCCATTTGTTTGCATCCTCCCGAGAAAATTCACACAACATGAAGTAAGATTCTTTGAGTACAATGACCAATATTGCGCCTTAAATACCCATGAGTTGCTAGACATTATCATATCTTCACAAAATTCAAATGATTTGAGAAGTATTTGATATATACATATACATATACATACATACATACACACACACACACACACCCATCATCATCATCATCATCATCATCTCTAGTCCCTGAACAAGTGATGAAATGGGCTACCTTACTAGACACAAACACTGAAGATCAATGAGACACAGTGTATTGTGTAAATCTTCTTCAACAATACATAAGTCTTTATCAGAAGCCAGTGAGTTCTGATTTCAAGGCCTCTGGGTTTTTTTCTTTTTTCTCAATACTATGCTACTTTGGAAAAATAATAGACAGTGTCACAAGGTTAATGGGCACTTTTTGTGGTTCAAGTAAGGTTTTCCTATACCTGTTATTTTGCTCATTACCTTCCTGTGCAGATAGTCGGCTCTGATGATTTGGATGGGTTGATAGTGACATCTTTCTTTTAACATGAAGAAACTGAGTCATCCAGCTATGGTCAGAGATCTGTTCACAAATAAGACTCAGAACATAGGAGTGGACATTGAAAATTGAATTTCTTAAATAGTAATGTGGGGACTTTGTGTGACCCTGGTTTTCCTACTTGAAACATATTTCACATGCATACACTAGAGTTTCATGTTAAAACCTGAGCTGAAGCTCATGTTAAAGACTTGAGAGCTGATTGATGGCTTTAAAGATACCATATCTGTGACTTGGTAAATGACCTAACCCTAAAGGCAAAGTCTTCTTATGTTTATAGCCCTTACCTGTGTGAGAAAACTGGAAATCCAAATCTAAACAATGTAGAATATCCACATTATAAGAAAATCCCAACTCCATCTAGAATGTGGGAGGATAAAGAAGGAGTCAATAGGGCATCATTCCTTTCTGGAAGCTCAAGGAGCAATTTTTCTTTGTCTTCTCTAGTTTCCATGGTTAACCTACATTCCTACACATTTCCCTTTTTAAATATTAAAGGCAGTGAGTGACTGGCATCAGGTTGATATCACCTTGACTCAACTGGATAATTCGGGATAAGAGTGTCATCATTTCAATATTTTTGTCTCAGTCACATCCACAAAGACTATTTTTGTCATTTAAGGTAACACTTTCAGGTTCCAGGAACTGGACATGGGATTATCTAGAACATTGCTTTCCCCTTCAAAATGATAAATTAAGAATTTATGTTCATGCTGGACAGTGGTGGTGCATGCCTTTAGTCACAGCGCTCAGGAGGTAGAGGCAGGCAGATCTCTGTGAGTTTGAGACCAGCCTGGTCTACAAAACTAGTTCCAGGTCAGCTTCCAAAGACATAGAAAAACCTGTCTTGAAAAGCCAAAGGAAAAAAAGAAGAATTTATGTTCATGTGTGTGCCTGCAGAAGTCACAGGACTTGCTTGCCTGCTATTCTTCGTAAGACATTCACCATGAGTTTTTGAGACAGGATCTGCCACTATCCTGTAACTCACTGGCCAGGAAGTGACACAGATCTAGTTATCTCTGCCTTCTCAGGGCTAGGATTACAAATCTTACTGCCACACATGGCTTTTAACAATTTTTTCTGATTTTTATTTAGTGGCAGAGCACAAACCATGGCAATCCCATGTAAGTTAGAGGTTACCTTGCAAGGGGTGGTTCTCTCCATGCACCCCGTGAGTACTACAGATAAATCTCAGGACTTGGTCTATCATGTCCTTTATCAGAGTTGGCAGCAGAGTGCCTGTACCACTGAGACCCTGCCAAGCCCAGTGTTGGTATTTATTTGTTTGCTTGCTTGATTTAAAATGGTTCTTGGAAATGAAGCTCAAATCCTCATGCCTACAAGGCAAGCACTTTACTGACAGCTATATTTCCAGCCTGATGCATTAATAATGTTGCCCAACACAGCCAACATATGCTCTCTAAAACATTTTGAGAATGCCAAATTCTAAGCCTTAGAAATTTTAAATATGTTTTAAAAGATAGCATAAACTTTCATATTCTTTATCAGGATATAGTGAATTAAAAGAGATATTATCCTATTGTTAATCTTTATCCAATAGCTAAATTAAATTTGAAAAAAACATGTAAATAGATTCCTCACACTGAAACCCTTAAATCTACTTTCAAAAGACTTAACAATAATTGTTGAATCCCAAGGAATCTTTCCTGAAAACAGAGTAACAAATTAGTGCCAACTCGCACACTGAAAAATCCAACCCTACTATAATTTAGACATTCAGCTAACAGAACCCTCCTTAAATATGTGTGATATGCAACAGATCTTGAAATAGAAACACTATAAAAGTCAATTTTTGTCAGGATGGCATGTGGCTAATGAAGAAACTACTGAGAGGCATGAAAAGTAGGTATATTAAGGCTGGGGATGCAGCTCCATTGCTTGCCTAGCAGGTGTAGATGCCAGAGTTCCATACCTAGCACTACACAAACTATGATGTCATGTGTGCTTGATGTCACAGATCTCTGAAGGAGAAGGTAGAGGACGAGGATCTCGTCATCTTTGGCAACATATGAAGAGAACTGGCCCCAAAACAACAACAAACACAAAAAAAGACTCAGTTAAAAATCTAGGTAGACATAGCCTAAATGCTTTTGATGCATTACCGAGAAGTCTACCCACTGTGGAGAGAAGGCCCACTGTCCAGTGCCCCCACTCTGTTCCCCCAAAGACTCTTTTATACATGTGCATCCTTGATTAAACCCAGAATACAAAAGATTCACAGCTCCTATGTTTTCCTTATCACTTTCTAGCCAAGAAACCAGAGTCCCATGTGAGGTGTGTGCTTGTGAAGAGCGGGTGTGCACATCACTGGATCAATGAACAGCGAATGACAAATAGTATCAGCCACCAATGTTAGAACCAAGTGCCTCTTAGTTGTGTTTCTTTTTTCCCCCCCTCTGTTCATGCCTCTCCCTGATCCATCCACTTGTATATGAATTACAAACACAGAGGCATCATTGGTGACAGCACTCATTTGATTAAAGGCTTATTTGTTTTTTAACTTTCTTAATACTGAAGGTAGATACCTGGAGTGTCACAGAGACTGAAAAGTCTAGAATGTTTGCTGACAGGAGTTTCTAAAATTGATCTTTCACATCTCTCCTCCTGATAAGTGTAGTTTTCACTCTTTGTCAAAAAAGCCTCTCTCTGCAGCAGACAGAGACCATGAGAGAAAGCCAAAACTGGTCAAAATACAGAGATCAACTGATCATGGGGTACCCAACCCCAAAAGATAACATCCACATCACAACTTTTCTCCCTAAGGCTCAGTAAACATTACAGAAGTGGGGGGAGGAATTGCAAAATCCAGAGGGCCATGAAGTATTCTATGAGATTGTGTCTACTAGAAATAACAGGGAAGCTAAAAAAATGGCTATGTAAACAAGACTCAAACAGTTATAACACTAACAGACATGCTAACCAGAAGGAGTCTATCTCAAGGCATTCCACCCTTAGAAAAAGGGGTACAGGCAACTTAGAACTGCTGAGCAAGAGAAGCAGCCTTCCCCAGGGATTAGTCTTCAAATTGGTCATACAACACCAAGTAGTCAACCCTAAAATCATATACATACAAGAAATATTAATCAGATGCAGCAGATTATATATATATGTATGTATATATATATATACTTAGGCATATATGTGTAATAATAATAATAGTAATAATAATAATAATAATAATTAAAGAAGAGTTCCTGACTTTTAAGACAAGGTGAAGGAAGAGTTGGCATGATTAGAGAAAGAAGACACAGGAGGTTTGGGGGAGAAAAGGGAAGACAGAAATGAGGTTATTGTATTTTAATTTAAAAATTCAAATTATTAAAAAATATATTTGTCTGCCTGAAAATAACTTGACTAATAGATATATTTCATCTCCAGTTCTTTCCTAATTGTATGGTTTATTTTCTAAGCCATAAAGGGTTGCTAGTTTTATTTCTGCATTTCCTGATGGGGAAAGTAGAATCAAGAGCACCAAGTGACTTGTTTATTTAACTAAAATCAGGAACAAGACAAGGCTGTCCACTCTCTGCCTATCTGTTCAATATAGTACTTGAAGGTCTAGCTGGAGCAATAAGACAACAAAAGGAGATCAAGTTTTACAAATTGGAAAGGAAGAATTCACAGTATCAGTATTTGTAGATGATGTGATAGTATACATAAGTGACCACAAAAGTTTTACCAGGGAACTTCTACAACTAATAAACACCTTTAATGAAATGGCTGGATATAAAATTGAGGGGATGCTGCAGGCATACTACAGAGAATTGAACCCCATGAAAAGATGAGAATGAAAACCCAGTGCAGACTGACTTTGTCAACTCTGGGGAGTCTAATAACAGGAAATTTATTCCTAATGTATTTAAGGCCAGGACAATTTGGAAAAACAAAACAACAAAAAACAGTCTCTGGGTGTTCAATACCCAGTGCACAAAGAAGCATACTTACATTGAAACTCAACACAGGGTCCATGGATTTCCCTCCAAAAGGATGGGTTCTAGAGATGGGCTACCTGTATAGCTCAAGGGTCTAAGGGTCTTGCCTACTCTTTGTCATACAGATAGCACAGAGTCATTTGGACCATTAACTACTTCTGGTCCTGGTTGTTGGAGTTTGGAGAGCATCTGCCTATCATGGTCATTTAAATTACTAGCCACCTCTGGTCTTGGCTGTGGGAACTTGGGGAGCATTTGGCTATCAGGGTCATTTAGATTGCTAGCCACCTCCAGTCTTGGTTATAAGAGCTTGATAGGTCCTGCTCCAACAGATAACACAGATAACCAGGCTGCTCATCATTTCTAATTCTCAGCTTTGAATGCAAGAACAGGTTTTTCGTATTTTCCATTGGATAGACAATCCTGTATGTTTATCATTGCTAGTTTCTCTGAAGATCTGTGTGTGCAAGGACCTTCATGTTATGCCCCCAAAATCCCCCTTCTAAGTTTTCAAAGAAAAGTAGTGACTATAATAGAGGCCATGATAAAATGCATTGCTTCTGAAGCTAGTCTCATTAGCACAGGCAAGCAAGAGAGAATTATAAGAATATTAAACAGAGGATGGAGGGAAGAAAGCAATCCCCAATTCATCCATCTCTTGATTAATTTCTGCTAATATTTTTTGCTGTGAGCAAATGGGTGCAATATGGCTTATTCCAAATAAACCCACATGAACAATCCTTATATGACAAAACAATATCTTGTATCTCCTATCACAGGTATATTTTTTAATCTCACATGACAAAGGCATTTGGACTTTGTGTTAGCATTCAGTGCAGTCATTAAACATAACGGTATCATTTTGGAGTTAGTACTATATGTTCTTGTTTTCTCAAAGTCTCAGCTTAAAGAGTTAAAGTCCTGTTGTCTCCCCAAGTTATCAGCTTTCTTTTCATCTTGGGACATCTCCTTCTGATGGATTTGTCATCAGATGTTTCATTCATCTTGTGGTCTCTGGATGTTCTGGTTGGATATTTTAGATGCTTTATTTGTCCAGTGGTCTCTGGATGTCCTGGTCAGATGCATCAGGTCAGGAGCAATCTGGGACTTTGTTCATTTTCTGAAAAGACACAAGTCTAACCTCACCTCGATGTTAGAACACCAGGCACTTTTTCTATTTAGCATTTCCTGTAGATTGGATCTCCTTTAGGGCAAATACTTTTGGGTAGCAGAAAAACCATTATCCTTCAAAAAAAATTTAAAATTGTAAAGTTGACATAGCTAAATACTACAATAGTATGTGAGGATTTAGATAGCTGGAAATACCGTTATTTATTTATTTATTTATTTATTTATTTATTTATTTATTATATGCCAATTAACTGTTTGATGGTGTTATTTCATAATAGCTTGACTCTGTGGATAGTAAGGGATTTTTGTAACATGACTGATATTAAAATTTCTCGCATTATTTGTTAGCAGAAGCAGGACCATTACCATTTTTTTGTTGTAATGGGTCCTAGAAAGGATATACATAAAGGATATACCTATTTCTCAAGGTTAATTTCCAGATATGACATAATGGTATTTTCCTGGAATCACCAGGGCCTCATGTTAGGCTTGGTACTGTGCTCTGTCATTAGAGAGAGGCAGTGCGTATGCTTTCAGTGCACTTTGAGCACAGATCTTATGTACCTGACAGCAGAAGATATACAAGACACAGACAGCAATGTTTTCAGATGTCAAGCTGATGTCCATTTACTACTAATTATACATTAGAAGTTGGGAATGCTGTATAAAATTTCTCTTTATGCTGTATAAAACAATGCCTTTAATAAAGGATAGGCTCTTTGTGAGCCTGTTTTAACGATTTTCCTTACCAGACTAAAGGAAAGCATAAACGTAAACAACAAACAAAAATCCATTTAATTAACAGTGATCATCAACGTTTAAAGATTTAAACAACACTTTTAAAATAAGTTATATCTTTAAAATTTAGAAAAATCTCAATTTTAAGTTTAAGATTTTCCTATTAGGTAAAAGGATATTTAGAAGTACCTAAGAAACAATCATAAAAAATCTTGAAGGAGAAAACAATTGGATTTTTCCATACAAGTATGAAAGTACCTATCCAACTGATACTGTACATGGAACAATATCAAAACATAACAGTTGCATGGAGGAAGAAATGGTTAAGAAGTTTTACTTTTTACTGTATGTTGTAGACATTTTGATGTAACAGATTCTCAAGTTGTACCAAAAAATAATTTTAGGTGAAAATTTCCAAATAATCTCTTATTGACTGTATTTTTAGTTAATCCCTTTGGCCTCTAAGGGGATTTGAGAAACATACACTATGATTATATTTTTTGGCCATTATATTATCCAGAAGAAACACTTTAAAACCTTATTGATTCCAATTTATTCCCATTTTCTTTTTAAATCCATCCTAAGCATATTTAAGTTGTTATTTTAAAAATTGTTGTATAACTTTATAAAATAAAGTTTCAGTCATAAAATATAATGTAAAATTTCTTATTTTGCTAATGTTGCTAGTGAATTATTGGATAAATGCATAATTTGACCAGGCATCCATCTATTAATTATACCTGATTTTAAACAAACTTTGTTTATAGTTATTTCTTTTAGGCTTAACATTGAAAATATACATAGAATATGTATATTCTCTCTCTCTCTCTCTCTCTCTCTCTCTCTCTCTCTCTCTCTCTCTCTTCCTTGTTTCTCTCTCTTTTTTCTGTCTTCTAGTCCTCCCCTGACTCAATCTTCCTAGTCCCATGTGCTTTTGTCTTCTCCCTTTCTCTTTCTCCTAGTTCCCTCTCCACTCACTGCCCCCCCACTCTCCAAGTACTCTGGAGAACTTGTCCCTTCCCCCTTCTGTGAGGGACCATATATGAATCTCTTAGAACCAACCTTATTCTCAGATGGTGTGAATTATAGGCTGGTGATCCTTTGCTCTAGGTCTAAAATCCATATATGAGTGAGTACATACCATGTTCATCTTTTTGTGACTGGGTTATCTCATTCAGAATGGTTTCTTCAAGTTCCATCCACTTGCCTGCGAATTTCAAGTTTCCATTGGTTTTTTTTTTTTCCACAGAGTAGCATTTTATTGTGTAGATGTGCCACATCTTCTTTATCCATTCTTCAGTTGAGGGGCATCTAGGTTGCTACCAGGCTCTTGCTATTACACATAATGCTGCTATTAACATAGTTAAGCACATGTCTTTGTTGCATGGATGTGGATTATTTGGGTATATGCCTAAGAGGAGGATTACCAGGTCCTGTGGTAAACTAATTCCCATTTTCCTGAGGAACTGCCATACTGATCTCCAAAATGGCTGTGCAAGTTTGCACTCCCACCAGCAGTGGAGGAGTGTTTCCCTTTCTCCACATCCTCTCCAGCATAAGTTGTCATTGGTGTTTCTAATTTTAGCCATTCTGGCAGGAGTAAGATGGTATCTCAAAGTTGTTTTGATTTGCATTTCCCTGATAGCTAAGAATGTTGAGCACTTAAGTGCCTTTCAGCTGTAGTGGGATATTCACTGTGTCTGCTTCTGTGGCACTGACCATACCCATTGAGTGGTGGAGCCAGGGGCGGAAGTGACCTGTGGGGCTTGGTCTTGGAAAGAGGCGGAAATGCTCTCTTTCTGGTGGTATACGGAGAGGAGGATCCAGTTTTAACTGCTGTGTTCATCTGTCTGTGCTGTGAGTTGTTTCTCCCTTAATAAACATCAATTCGGCCTATTTGTTTATCCTGACGCTTATTAAACTGCAATAGTCAGCCTTTTTGATTTCGTCTAATGAGAATTCTCTATTCAGTTCTGTACCCCATTTTTTAATAAAAGAGTGAGCCATTATAGGATTGAAGAGAAACCTGAATCTAAAGAAATGTCCAGAGACCTACAAGACTGACTCCAACTAACAATTTGAGCAACAGTGGAAAGGCTACCTTAAATGCCCTTCCCTGATAATGAGATCAATGACTAACTTATCCACCATCATGGAGCCCTCATCTAGTAGCTGATAGAAACAGAAGCAGACACCCACAACTAAATACTGAGCTGAACTAGAATCCAGATGCAGAGAAGGAGGATGAGACCAGACTGTAGAGACACATAGAGACAACTGACCTGAACAAGGAGGAGTTAACGGGCCCCCAGACTGATAGCTGGGAATCCAGCATGGGACTGAGTCAGACCCCCTGAACATGGGTCTGAACTAGAAGGCCTGAGCAATCTAACTAACCTCAGACAGTGGAACCCGGATTTATTCTTGGTGCACAAAAGGACCTTGCGGTCACATCCCCCATGGAGGGATACTCCCTTAACCTAGAGACAGGAGAGAAGTCCTAGTCCCTACTTCAAATGACTTGATAGATTTAGATGACCCCTCCTAAATAGCATCACCCTACATGTGGAGTGGGGAGGGGGATGGGAGGGGAGGGTGGTCCGGGTGCATGTGAGGAGGGAGAGAGAGGGAAAGAGGGAGGGAGGAAAGGAGGGAGAGGGAACTGGAGTTGATATGTAAAATAAAAATTAAAAAAAAAAAGAAACCCAATTTTAAATGATTCATAATTGTACTTTCTATGGCTACAAACTTAGTTTTGAGCACATTAAAGAATTTGATAATTTATAAATTGATAATTAATTTACTTATATTAAATTATGTAAATTGTACCTTAACAGTTTATAACAAGGTAGTAGCTTTCATAAGATTAGGATTTTACAATTTTAATCTAAGCTAGTTTTTGTTAACCTGAATATACCTTTATAACTTTAGAAATTTATCACCATACAAAAATCCATTCAAATCTAAACTACCTTGGAGACTTGTCATTGCCTCCTTAGTCTAATAATAAGCAGAGGATTTGTCTTAAGACATTTTATAGCTGCTATCTTTTACTAATAACAGCCACAGCTGTTCTTGGCTTTCCTCCTACTCAGGTTCTTCCTGCCATTGTTTTCTAGAGACAAAAGTGCCAGAAGTTCAGTATTACCTGTCATGTTTCAAGAAGATTTGATTTATATATTTATTTATTATTGTTAGTTTTAAAACAAGGAAACTAAGCTGAAGGAATGCATTAAGACTTTTCCCACTTCCGTCTCCTTTCCATTTCTATTTCTAAACTACTCATGCCCCATGCATTCCAACTTTCTATTAACTGACTCCATTTTCAAGTACCTCATTCCAAATATTTCCTCCTACTATATCCTCTCTATGTTCATATTCCTTATGCAACAGTCTTTTTCTCTCTAGTTAGGTCACTTTTGGTTCTTACAGTGTCTCTATTCTTCATGTGCTAACTTATATATGAGGACAGTTAATGTTGACCTCGGTCATCTTTAAGCATACCTGTAAGGAATCAGGCATTACACGCCTGCCCCTATCACCTGGCAGAATACACTTAGGCAGTAACCTGGTCAGCCCAGGTGTAAAGGACCCCTTTAAAAGAAAGACCTCTGCCCACTTAGCTCTCTTTCCAGTCTCTCTTTTCTGCTCTCTTTCCCTGGAGCAGATAGGACTTTCCCTGTTTCTCTCTCCCTCCCTCCCTCCCTCCCTCCCTTCCCCTCCCTCCCTTCCTGCCTCCCATCTTCCTCCTCCCCATTCCCTCTCTCTGTCTTTTCCATTTCCTTCCCCCTTCCATCCGCTCGCTAATAGAACTTCTAGCTTAAGCTCTGTCTACCTGGCATGTTTGTCCTCCTACCTCGGTCACCCTCACCTGCCATGGAATCCACAAAAGTCCCCAATGAACTATAACTTAACAACACCCATTGTGGATGAGGATGTGCAAACTAGGATTGCAGGCTATCCATTATGACCATAAGACTCTGATGCTTCTTAGTCCATCCAACTACCACCCAGATAGAAATAAACAGCAGTCAGTCAGAATAGTTGGTGACTGAGAAACATGTAATAAAAGCTGATGGATTACAGTGAGTTTAGACTTTTGAGCTATATAACACAGAGTGGGTACAGTCTTTCTGAAGGTCATGTGGAATTTGTGTGTAAACATGCTCTTTGTCCTTTCCAAGAGCCTTCTATCTATACAAGCACTGAAAGCAATCTTTATAAGATTTTTAGGTTGTAACTCTACCCATGGAGTATTTTTATGAAATATTAAAAGGAGGATTCTTTTTTTAAAATAGATCATAGCAGCATGTGAATGTGCTCTGACAATTATTAACAGTGTGAAACAGATCATATAACTGCATTTTTAAGTGGAAAATAATTCTGTGGACTATTTATTAGTAAGAGAAAATTTCAATGAGCCACTAGCTTAGCAGCCACATTATTTAATATGCTAATAATCTGCTCTGTTTCAGGGGTTAAATTTTTATAGAATTTACCAGAGTTTCCAGAAAGTAACTAAAGAGCAGAGCCAAATCCTCAGTAATGATAAACAAATAACAGCATACCAATGATACAGATCAAAATTATGAATTTTGCTGTTACTTTATTTATTATGAAAATTAAGCATTCATTTAAGCACTTACTAAATTATCAGGAAAAGATAACATCCTCCATGTAATAAATAGCTAGTACCTTTGGAAATACAAATATCATTGGATTAGTGCTTTATGTCCTGGTTGTGATTGTGTCCATATTAGAAGTTGGAATTGTGTGGTGATATATTATTTATGATTCAATCAGCCACTGAAGATGAAAAAGCAAAGAGAACCAGAGTTATAGAGCTAGGTGGTACACAATTTTAGTTCTGTTCCAGGACTCCGGAGACAGAGATAGATGGTTCTCTGTGAGTCCAGGGCCATGCTGGACTACACAAGAGGGAATCAACCAAAAAGAATAACAGAGCTCATGCCTTTAGTTTCAGCACTAGAGAGGTGTAAAAGGAAGAAGCAAAGGGTCTCATGTGAGATTTAGTTTCCATAAAGAGAAGCATTGCATTCTGAGGATTTGTGGAGATAGGATTCCCTTTTAGTCTAAGATAGAGGAAAGAGGTAGTGACTGGCTGCTTTGCTTCTCTGATCTCTAGCTTGAACTCCAATATCTGTCTCTGGGTTTTTATTATAGGCTTGTATTGATTTTTTTCTACCACAAAGGGACTGTTGACATTGGGTTATTTCCATGATTAGGGAAAAAACATTTCCCAAGAAGGGAGCTTTAATATCGAGTTATTCCCACTACGAGGGAAAATAAGACAACGACGATTCTAAACAAAAATTAAGCAAATAAGCAACAAGAAAATGCTTATCTCTGGGACAGCTGCGATATCTCATGTTGCAGCAACAGACACTTTCTTGGATTTTCTTGGAACTCAGGTGTTGGCACTTTGCATTGACAAGACCTGGGCATAGCAGTCTGGCAGGCAGCATGCAGTCATAGAGTTCTGAGTTCCAGTCAGATCATCCAGGAAGTCAAGTCCTGAATGTGCATGGCTAATCTAGAAACCAAGTGGTTTGGAGTCCATTCTATCCACCCTGCTAAGATGTATCTAGCAGAAAGGAAGAGATATTTTTTTCTCTCACTCTGCACAAAATTCAATCCAAATGGATCAAAGACCTCAACATAAAACCAGATACTCTGAACCTGATGGAAAAGAAAGTAGGAAATAGCCTTGAACACATTGGCACAGGAGACAACTTCCTAACTAGAACACCAGTAACACAGACAGTAAGATTGATAATAAATTAGACCTTATGGGAACTGAAAAGCTTCTGTACAGCAAAGTACACTGTCAATAAGACAACAGCATCCTACAGAATCAGAAGAGATCTTCACCAACCCCACAGCTGATAGAGAGATGATCTCAAAATGTGTAAAGAACTCAAGAAACTATATATCAACAAACCAAATAATTCAGTTTCAAAATGGGGCACAGATCTAAACAGTGAATTCTCAACAGAAGAATCTCAAATGGTAGCAAAACACTTAAAGAAATGTTCAACATCCTTGACCATCAGGGAAATGCAAATCAAAATGACTCTAAGAGTTCATCTTACACCTGTCAGAAAGGCTAAAATCAAAACACAAATGACAGCTTAAGCTGGACAGGATGTGGAACAAGAGCACACCTGGATTGCTGGTGGCAGTGCAAACTTGTGCAGCAACTTTGGAAATCAATATGGTAGTATTTTAGAAAATTGTGACTTGATCTACCTCAGTACCCTGTATCAAGAAAAATAAAAGATCCAGAGACTGATATTGGTGTTCAAGCTTAAGATCAGAAAAGCAAAGCAGCCAGCCATTAGCTCTTACCTCTACCTAAGACTGAAAGGCAATCCTGGCTCCACCAAAGCTCAGACTGTAATCCCAGACTTCTGTGCTCTCCTCAACATGACTGGAGATTCCCAAGACTGACTCCTGAAGACTCTGCTCCTATCTTTTATGTCTCTCTATGGCTAGGATTTAAGGCATGAGCTCTGTTACTCTTTTAGATTCAATTTATAATTTTTTTTAGCTCCTTCAGAAACCCAAGAAGGAAATAATATTAACTGAGTAAACAGGAAGTATGAATAAGTGACTTCCAAAAACTGTGAGTAATTATTAAAACAGCTGGATGTCTGGATAGTCACCCAAGGTTTTTCTGAAATGCTGGGGCATACATCTTTGACCTATATGACTGGTATCTCTGACAGACTTTTCTGTGAAGCAGAATTTTCTGAAGGAATGTCCCACCTTGTCTTGGCAAGATTTGCATTCACTCATTTTGGTCTCCCGTTTGTCTAATTTTGACAGCATACTGTCAGCAGTTGAGACAAGGCTACTTTCTTGCCCAGTGGATACTTTTGCCACATGGAGTTTACTTTGATGCCCACAATCTTTTCTATTAGTGTTGTAAGGAACAGACATGTCTCATTGTTATAAGAAAAGAAAACCCATGTTATTAAAACATTTTAGATGCCATATTTTGTACGTCTGAAGTGTTTGAAGATGACCTGTCTTTCTTAAATGTATCTTTCAACCTTGAAGATTTTACTTAATAAGACTATAAGTTTGACTGTAATAGTTGACTAATTATCAACCTACATTTTCTTATTATTGTGGTTTAATAAGGATCAGGAGAAACACATAGGCCAAATAGATGTTTATTCAGGGAGAAATAGCTTACGACATAGACAGATGACACCAGCAGGTTCCTGGTCCCAAGGATGCCTCTGGATCCTCGTCTGTCCCAGTGCTGCAAGCAAGGGAGCTCCTGGGGCCCCTCCTCAGACCTAGTTCCCCCAGTGGGTGTGGTCAGTGCCACAAGCAGAGACACTATAACTTATTATCTTATATAGTTGGTAATAATGACTTTCAAGGACTAGAAATTTACATAACATTATTAAATAAGCTGTATAAGTACAAAACCCTAAAAAAAGATTAGAAATATATGTGAATATGTCTTAACAAATTAATCTCAAATTGCATCAATATATGATATTTTCTATAATCTATAGAAGTCCAATCCAATGGAAAATATTTAAAACTAATAGTTGCTTTTAAAATGTAGATTCAATAATCTTCCTTTTCATTTTATCATCCTATATCCTCTCCTTTTTTTTTCTTTTCAGAGTAGGTTCAAAAATCTACTGTTTTATCATATCATATCTATATCCTTCTTTAATCTCTAAAAATTTGGTTGCTATGGGTGCTAAGAAACAGGCCTTAGAAAAACTTATTAAAGCAGATTATAGATACATTCAAATCCATACTGAGAAATTAAATGGGAAAACAAATTCAGCATTCGAATTTTGGGTTAAAAAGGAACAAGCTCAGGTCTTAAGAGAAACATCATTAATATATCCAGCAACCTTACAGGAAGTACACAATGAAGGATGTTCTGTAAGAGCTACTTGGAAGCCTGTGACAATGCTAGACTTAGGGAAATTCAAGGAAGCTGTAGTCTCATATGGCAAATATTCACCATTTGTGAAGCAGATGATAAACACATGGTCTGTTTGTAATAGGGTTATCCCTGTAGATTGGATAGATTAGATTAGATTAAAGCTGTACCACTCTAGGGTATATACCCAAAGAATGCTCAATTATACTGCAAGGATGCTGCTTGAACAAGTTCTTAGAAGCTTTATTCTTAATAGCCAGAAAGTGGAAACAACCCATGTGACCCTCAACTGAAGTGGGAAAGCCAAAGTTACATTTTAAATTTTAATCACTATGCTCAAAATGTCCACCAAACAAAACTGTCTCTGACCTGGAAGTCTCTTGTTAAAGGATAGTTTTTGAAATACTGGAGGCCATTGTTTCCAGGAGATAACAAGCCACACGTTTTTCACTACTTTAAACAAGTTCGCTTGACCTGTCCACAGCAAATTTGATAGATCATGTGTGGGTGGGAGCTCCACAGGAGGAAATACATCAGCATATTGGTTGTAGGCTGGATTATGGCAGGATGCATGGTTGTCCCTGAACAGAGGGGAAATGCAAAGAATTATGGGCTTTCCTTCTTAAGCTGCTGCGAACCATGACTCAGGGCCAGTTTCCAGGAACTTGAGTATGGACCTGGCCAGAGCCCATCCACCTGGTCAGTATTTAATTAAAGCTTGCTTCAATTTGGCTTTAAACTGAGGCAGTGATCTTATTCTCAATTTATGTGATTAACAGAAGAACAGATAAAGAAAATGCGGTACATTTACACAACTAAGTATTACTTAGCTATTAAAAATAATGACATCATGAAATTTGAAGGCAAATGAATGGCACTAGAAAAATCATTCTGAGTGAAGTAACCCAGACCCAGAAGGACAAACATAGTATGTACTCACTCATTAGCTATAAGGGATAATCATTCTATAATCCACAGACCCAGAAAGGCTAGGTAACAGGCAGGGCCCAAGGGGGATGCATACATTTCTCTAGGAAGGGGAAATTGAAGAGATCTCATGGGTGGACTGGAGGAGAGTGGGAATGGGAACATGAGTCATTGGGTTGGGGGTAGATGGAGGGGCACAGTACTGAAAGAGATGACTGGAAAGTGGGGGAACTTAGGGGCCAAATATAAACCTGATGCAAGGGAAACTCCTGGGAATCTACAAGGATAACCACAGCTAAGACTCCTAGCAACAATGGATACATAGCCTTAACTTGCTATCTCCTATGACCAGGGGAAACGTCCATTGGAGGAATTGGGACACCAACCAGCCACACATCTTTTGACCTATAGTCTGTCCTACCTGTGGGATGTGATAGGGTAAGAGTGGCAAAGAGACCAACCAATGACTGGTCCAGCCTGAGACCCATGCTGGGACTGTGAGCACACCCCAGAGGGGTCAAGAACATGACAACAAAACCCACAGAAGCAACTAACCTGAGCTCATAGGGGCTCATAGAGTCTGAACCAACAACCAGGGGTCTGCATGGGACTGACATAGGTCCTCTAAATATAGGTGACAGTTGCATAGCTTTATCTACTTGTGGAACTCCTACAGTGGGAACAGGAACTGTCTCTAATGCTTTGGCTGGCTTTTGGGATCCTCTTGCTCAAACTGAGCTGCCTTGCCCAGCCTTAATACATAGGGAGGTGCTTAGTCTTTCTGCAACTTGATAAATCATATTTTGTTGATACCCATGGTGGGACCTGCCCCTATCTGAACAGCAACAAAAGGACTGGACTGGGGGGATACATAGGACATGGCAGAGAGGAGGGAGGGGAACTGCAAGTCAGGATGTGAAATAAATAAATTTAACTAAAAAAAAGAAAGTTATTTGCTTGAGATTATATGGTTTCCTACTGATAGATGAAGGGTTTTATTTTTATTTTTCTTTCTTTGTTTTCTTCATTTTGTTTTTTGTTTTTCAATTTTGAGACAATGTTTCCTGGTTGTCTTGGGACTTACTCTGTAGACCAGGTTGGCCTTGAACTCATAGAGATCTAACTGCCTCGGCCTCTCAAGTGCTAGAATTAAAGGCATGTGCCATCACCACTCAGCTAGATCAGGATTTTACAAATATTTGATTCACAGTATTTGCCATATCAAGCTATTTTTCCTTACACTAAGGTATGTATTTTCATGAAAAATTATATATGTAATGCTTTCAATAATCTTACTATTCAGTCTCCCCCCCACACACAAATTGATTTCATAAAGTTGAGAAATGGATATGAATGACCTTGCCTTATTAAGTCTGGAAAATTGCTTTCCTTTTCTTTACAGAACATGTTTCTAAAAATGACTTGAATACTCATGTCCGCCAAAACAACAACAACAACAAAACACAGAGAACCCCTTTCTTGAAAAACAAAACAACAAGCAAAAACTTAATTCTATCACTTTATGTTATCTGCATATGGCAATTTATAGGCAACCAGTGAAGCAGATCTTAGATCACAGTAGTCACACTCAGGAACTTTAGGAAATTGGCATATACGTAATATAATTTAAAAAATAGGCTTCATTTAGAATCAATAGTGTTTTTTAGAAACAGATAACAGATGTGATGTTGAGATGAGCAAAACTTTTCTGATGGAAAATGTAAAGTGTGTGTGTGTGTGTGTGTGTGTGTGTGCGTGTGTGTGTGGTGTGTGCATACTTCTAAGAGCTGTTGAACTAAAATTTTCAGGATGAAGTTAAAAGATTATATTGTTGTATGAACAAAACTTGTGATAGAAAACATGGTTTTCATGATAAATGTAGTAAATATAGAAGAATCAAGAATACTACTTTACTTTTTTAATATTTTTAAAAGGTTAAGTTGTGGTAGCTTCAAAGGTAACTTTGTCTTATTTTAAAATCATGTTATTTTGTCATCTTCTTGATTCAGAAGAATTGTCTTCAAAATCTAAAGTCTTAATAGTTAATGGCTGGCTTAGCAAGATGAAGTTCTTTTTTCCCCCCCAAGATAGAATTTCTCTGTGTAGCGTTGGAGACTGTCCTGGGACTAGCTCTGTAGACAAGGCTGGCCTCGAACTAGGAAAGAAACACCTGCCTCTGCCTCCCAAGTGCTGGGATTAAAAGCGTGCACCACCAATGCCCTGATGCGAGGCGAAGTTCTTGCAAATGTAATTTTACAAAGGACATTTGGAAAATTGACATTGCTCGTTATTTTGCTCTCTGAGTCATAAAATTAAAATGTAAACATGAAGACAATTCTTGGTTCAAATCCTGATTCCACCATTCAATTCTTATATGACTTTGGGGAAGTTAATTTTCTTCAAGCTTCAGTTTGTCATTTGTGAAATGTAAATAATATTAATAAAGTTTAAGTACTTAGAATGAAGAAAAATTTGTTTATAATGTATGTAGCTGGTGTGGTGACAATGACTTTAACATGGCTGTTAATACCAAATAATGAATATTCTTTTTTGACATTGTGAATATATCCACATGGTGTTATTTAATTTCTGTGAGTTTTAATAATCCATTATCAGCCTAATTTTTATAAGTTTATTGGTCCCCTTTAATGAGAAAATAGAGAACTAAAAATAATGGCAAACTCCCTCAATTTCCAGGAGAATTGGATGTCTAGTTTATAGAGAATCAATGCTCAAAATTCTAAGTCCCTTACATTCAATAGATGATTAGTTTATGCTAAGCAAAAGATAAAATCATAAGACAGAATCTTTGTATTCACTGATGATTCCTTAAGAAGGTCAGCTCAATTTTAAAGATACATTTTGTCTTATTTTTGCAATTCAAGCTCTTAATTACTTTTCTTTTCAACTAGTGTTTTTGACTGACAGGAAATATACATACATGTTTATTTCTGTTGTAAAGTTTCAGATCTATAGGAATTAGGTTAATCTTCAATAAAAAAAAACTCTCAAATACAGAAATATAGAGGACAAGAAGATTCAAGCAGATGAGAAATAAGCAGAATGGCTTTCTTTTATAAATTTCTTAAAGATAAGACTAACAGCTTCTGTGTGTTTTTAATGTGTTGTATCTAAACTCACACAGAACATTATCATCCTATCAGCCACAAAGAGGAAAGAGCATGGCAGAACAGAGTAGGAGAGCCTATGAGACATAAGTGAGGATGGCACATGTATTCTCTGGTCATAGTTGATCAGACAGACAACAGCTCACATAGACAAATGGCTACAGTGAAGTGCTGTGAATGGTTTGAACCACTAGCTGTCACGGCACAATCACTTAGCTGAAGCAGCTTTTATATTTACTACTTTAGGAAGTGTCTTTCCAAATGTCATAGACAATTTGATCCTTCTGGTTTCCTACACATATCACCTACTGGGGGGAAAAGTAAAGTTTGATGCATACCATTGATAAATGTTAACAAGAGTAGGAACAAATTACAGCACATGTCTATTAGTTTGAAAATTGACCCCCAAGTAAAACCATTAATCCACAGCTATTTCATGTTCTAGCTAGGTCACCATGGCAATAGAAATGCACCAGGTTTCACAGGACAAAACCTGTACTTCACAAATTTGATTCATAACAGAATAATTTTCATGTTCATTTTTATGAAATGAACGTTCTTCTGATTTTTAACTCTTCCTGAAGTTTTAACCCAATGTGTTCAATGAACAGTGATGCAAATCTGTGCAGAGATAGAAAGTCCAGGCATTTCTCTATTAACACTAATATATACTGAATAGTCACACAAGAGGAGAAACCTTTTCTCTTTGTTTTGATTAAATCTAGGGACAAAAACAAAATTAATTGACACATGACAAAAACTGCATTAATTAATATCTACATTCTCAGGCTAATTAAATAGCCACCAGGTATGGACACTGGATGTGATAAATATTTTAATGATGTTCTAAACAAAAGTCATGGTAGCTTGTCAACTTTAGCCTGACTCATTAAGTATTTGCCCAAGCACGATATACCCACAAACCATACATGGCCATCTTGACCTCTGAGCCTATGGCCAAGTGAGGAAGAGAACTAGGTTTTCACCAAAGATGCTCAAGTGTTACAAATTAAAATTCTTTCTGTCTAAGGGTATAGAAGTTGTTGTGATTAAAATTCACATACATGATGAAAATTCTTCAATAAAACTTACTATTGTGTATAATTAGTATATGTTATTAGAAAATTAAAATTGTAGTTTATGATGATAACACTTATGGAATTTGAGGAGTAAAAGAAACTTGCCAAAAGAAGTAAATTTGCTAATGTTGGAAATGTATTCATGTTCTGTTACTATTGAAGGTGGTTTGATTTGTATTAACTCCACTTTATGTTTTATGTTCTGTTTTCTAACAGTTTTGTTAGAAACTGAGTTTTCCAAAGTAAATCTCATTTGGAAATTTTGTAATATTTAGGAAGGACTTCCAATATATCAAACTAATGCTCCTGGAAAGTGACTTCTAGTCATGCTTGGGTAAATGCTCCAGTGAAGACACACTTCCAATTGTAATCAATAAAACAGAGAAAAAATATTTTATCCAGAAGCATTATACAAGTACTTTTCTTTTTGTAGCTTTTGGAAATTAATTGTATTTTTTAAAAGCTGAAAGTACACCAAAACAAGATAATATCCTATGATTCATAAACACAAACATTTAGCTAGTGTTTTGTTTGTTAGTTTGTCTTTGCATCTAGTTTTGGGAAGATTGTAATTCTAGGTGCGTATATCTGGTCTTAATTTTTGTTGTGTGAGTATTTTGTTCCTTGATTTCTGTTTCCTCTCTGTGTCTTAGGATGAGTATGGTGGCTATGTGTTGGCTAGAGTATCTTCTGGGGTCTTGATAAGTGTGCCCACTGGAGGGTTTCAGTTAAAATCTGTTTCTAAGTATTGAGACCTGAGACTTAGGATTGAGGATGGGCTGCATGCAGTGGAGGGGCTTTGGAAGAGGGAGGGAAGCTGTTTGTTCCATCAGGATCTGCTTAGCTAGTCTCTAGTGAATGGGGGCATGGAGTAGAGAGAAGGAGCAGCAGAAGGTCTACTACAGTGCTGCAATGAGACTGGAGGAATGCAAGGGGAGAGGAGGAGCTGTAGTCAGCCTACCTGCTTTCTTAGCAGGGGTGACCTGTGGGATACCAGGGAATGTTTTCTTGAGTTGAAGCCTAAAATAAAGCAAAGAATAGGAGGAGGGAGGTTGGGAGGGTGAAATCTGTGGGATCAGCTAGAGATGGGGCAGGGTGTTTTTTACCTTGATCTGTGTGTGGCCAACTCATTGAAGGACATGTGTATTGCATTCATGTGCTCATATGCATACACATACAAGTCATAGAGGTGGGAAGAAATGCACAGACATACCTCATGACATATGCAGGACACTATAGGACGAGTAAGGACTATGAACTAGATTTGAAAGTGATAGCGCTGAGGTTTTGAGAAGAGAGTTGCTATGAATGGATACTGATTTTTAAAAGCTATGGTTACTATTTATGGTGGACTTTGGTGTATGAAAGTGAATGTTACCACTTAGGTTACTCTGAACAATTTTTTTTTTAGATTTATATTTCTTCTTTTTTATTGAGTTATACATTTTCTCTACTCCTCTTCTCCCTTCTCCTCTCCCCTTCCACCCTTCCTACTGCCTCCCATGCTCCCAATTTACTCAGGAGATCTTATCTTTTCCCCTTTCCTAAACATATCCTTGTATGTCTTTCTTACGGTCCTCTTTGTTACCTATCTTCTCTGGGATTGTGGACTACAGGCTGGTTATCCTTTGCTTAATGTCTAATATTCACTTATAAGTGAGTACATATTTTATTTGTCTTTTTGAGTGTGTGTTACCTCACTCAGGAAGGTCTTTTGTAATTCTGTCCATTTGCCTAAAAATTTCAAGATGTCATTGTTATTTTTACCACTGAGTAGTACTCCATCGTGTAAATATACCACACTTTCCTTGTTATTTTTACCACTGAGTAGTACTCCATTGTGTAAATATACTACATTTTCCTTATCCGTTCTTTGGTTGAGGGGCATCTGGGTTTTTTCCAGATTCTGGCTATTATGAATAATGCTGCTATGAAAGCAGTTAAGTAAATGTCTTTTTGGTGTTCATCTTTGGGTATATGCCCAAGTGTGGTAATGCTGTGTCTTGAGGTAGCTTGAGTCCCAATTTTTTGAGAAACCACCATACTTATTTCCAAAGTAGCCCAAGATTGATAATACTATGTCTTGAGGTAAGTTGAGTCCCAATTTTCTGAGAAACCACCATACTTATTTCCAAAGTAGCTGTACAAGTATGCACTCCTACCAGCAATGTAGGAGTGTTCCTCTTACTCCACATCCTCTCCAGCATAAGCTATCATTGGATTTGAACTAAGCTACTCTGACAGGTATAAGATAGTACTTCAGAGCTGTTTTGATTAGCATTTTTCTGATGACTACAGATGTTGAGTATTTACTTAAGTATCTTCTGGCCATTTGAGATTCCTCTGCTGAGAGTTCTCTGTTTAGATCTGTATGCCATTTTTTAAATTGGATTATTTTGGTTTTTTTGTGTCTAGTTTCTTGAGTTCTTTGTAAATTTTGGAGAACAGTCCTCTGTCATATGTGGGGTTGGTAAAGGTGTACTCTGAACAAATTTTAATAAGATGTAGTGAACACACAGTGAACTTGAGTGATAGCAATTGAGACAGCATTTAGTAGGTCTGTGCATAAAAAGTAACCTGAAATATTCACACTGATAATAGCAAAGGAAAGCATTTTTTTTAGTCATAGGTTATTTCAAAGTCATATTTTAATTAGAAAACAATTTGTCATAATTTTACAATGATTTATTAAGTATTAGAGAATGTGGGTTAAGTACAGTTTGGTTCATGCCAACTAACATGGTCCTATATAATGAAAATGGCATTTGTAATACTTAAAATGACATCTAGTTCTGCCCTTCCTGATCTCCCTGGATGGTAATTTTTGGTGTTTTAACTTTATTTAATTATGTTAATGGAGGGAAGCCAGTTTCCAGCTTCTTGAAGTCTATCAAGGCATGTAACTGATAGTGGCCTATGACATATGACAGAAACAACCTTGGCGACTTCTGAGATTGACACACACATGAACTGCACCTTTCCCTTGATCTCCACTTTTCTTCTTTCCTCCCTACTGAAGACTACATAATATACCCATTAACTGCAAATGCTGGGAGCCCATGTCCCTTACTTCAGACTTGGACTACTAAATATTAGTTATTTTAAACTATTGAAAGTAATGCTATATAGCTATTGCAAATTGGACCAAACATTAATTATACTGCCCACTGTGTAAAAGCTACACGCATAAAGTCTTACCAGCATGACTGCCTAAACATGGAGTGAACAAGAACAACACCAATAGACATGTATGAGGGGACAAGGAAAAACCCATGAGGCCTTCAACTCTATACAAAGAACTACAGGCAACTAAGAAATGCTGAAAGTGGGAGAAATAGTCTTCCCTAAGGAAACCAATTGTTTGTCCAGTGCCAAATGGTCAACACTGAAAGCATATATGAGTAACATTATACAGTCTGGTCAGACTAAAATCATATATAATATGCATATAATAAAAATAATGTAAAAAAGCCTATAAATATGAAAGAAAGCAAGGAAGGCTTTGTGGGAGGGTTTGAAGGGAGTAAAGACAGAAAAGAATTGCTGTAATTTGTGGTTATATTTTGTTTATGATCTAACAAATAAAGCTCACCTGAAGATCAGAGTACAAAGTCAGCCATACTAGTCAGCCATACAGGACAGGCAGTGGTGAGCACACCTTTAATCCCAGCACTCAGAAGGCAGAGGCATATGGATTTCTGGCCACCCTGGACTATGTGACAGTGAATCAGTCTAAAAAAGAAACAGCTCACACCTTTAGTCCCAGCACTTGGGATGATATCCCTTTATTCCCAGTACTAAACAGGAATATAAGGCTGGAAGAGTTCATTGCAATCTTGTGGAGTCTGAGGAACAGTGCAGTTTGGAGATGCAATCAAAGGACAGGATCACCTCTTTCGTCTGAGCGTTGGTAGAGGTGAGAACTCTAGTAGCTGACTGCTTTGCTTCTCTGGTCTTCACCTTTAACTCCATTATCTGTCTCTGGTTTTTTATTATTTGTACTTCAGAAATTATAATCTCAAAACTTATATAACAGATTGATCTTTTGAAGAAAAGCATTTCAACAGAATTATGTCAATATATGCTTTAAGGCCTATATTGAAGTAGATATGCTTATGCTTTCCTTATGCTTTCAGACACATATTCAAAACAAACCTTCAGGCACACTTTATTAATTTCATATTTTTAATGCTTGATCTAACTGACCTAGAGAATTTTGATTAGCTCGTGTCTGGCCTGTTAAACTGCAATGAGCTTTCACTATACTCTTAGCAACATTGCTACATTTGAAGGATGTTGATGAGAATTTAGAGGAACCAAATTCTTGGTGCAGCAGGTGGAAATGAAAACTCAGTGGAGTTAAATTCTCATGTCCTCAGTGAATATGTTTTTTGTACTCGTTAGTCATCCAACTGTCTTTGAGGAGATACCTGTTCAAATCTTCTATTCCTTTTTCATCAAGTTCTTTATGTTCTTTTTATGGATTTTCAGAATTCTTTATGGATTCTGTATAAGATGCTTTGGCAAAGAGATGCTTCACAAAAGACATTTTCTAACCTAGAGTTCTTTATTATTTTCTTAATGGTGCCTTTTGAAGGTCAGAAATTCTCAAATTCCATGAAGCTGACTGAATATATTCATTTGTTCTTTCATTTTTTTTGCATTGTATCTGTAAAATGTTTGCTAGATCCATGATTACAAAGATTTTTTCCTAAATGTTTAAAGTTTTTAAGAGTAAGAGTTAGATCTATGATTAATTTTTAATTACTAAATATAATCTTTAGCATTAAAGTTAACTATCAAGGAATATATTATTTTTGAGATTTTTTTTCAAAAAATCTCATTTCACTTCAGATATCCTAGGAAACCTGTATTTTTCTGTGCAGTGGGTCTTTTGGGAAATGCTCTACAGGGAATGAAGGAAGACACAGGATAGGTCAAAGAAGGAATGACTTCAGTGTTTTCCAGGGGTACTGGTACAATTTATTTTACAGCATTTGAGAAGATAAAGTAGGAGGACAAGGCATTCAAGGCCAATAATTGGCTACATAGCAAGAGCCCATCTCAAAAAGTAAAAATGAAGGAAAGTAATAAGGAAGGGAAGGGAAGAAGAAAGGGAAGACTAAAGGATAAAAGGGAAGAAAGGAAGGGAGGAAGGGAGGGAGGGAAACAGACCCCACGTTCACTAGTAAATCTCATAAACAACTGCTCTTTCAGATTTGTTACCAGCTGAGTGAAGGAGAAGGGGTTTTGCATCACACATCACTCAGTCACTTGATGAAGTTCACCCATGGGGAAAAAAGTGCCACCTTAAATGAAGTGGGAGCAATTTCTACAGAGAAACTTGCTGAGTCCTCTGCAGCCAGCATCCCTCGTGACTGGCAACTGAGTGTTAGACACCAGAAGATGGGGGACATTTAAGGGAAAACATGAAGGGAAGGATACCTGGAAAATTTTGCTATTAAGTCAAATTCATTTTCCCCCAAGGTGACAGCGAGTGAAGTGAGCCACACTGCTTGCATAGGTTGCCTAGAGACATAAATCTTGCTTGTGGTGGAGATGGGAGTGGAGCTTCCCTTTGGAAGGTTTGGCAAGAAAAGAACTTGTTTTAAATTAAGAGATGATTTCAAATCATTATAATAAAAAACCCATCAAGCTAACTTCTAACTTCTAAAAATCATCTTTTATCTCCTAAGAAAATGATTCATGCTTACAGATTCAATTCATTTTATATTTTAAATAAAAATCTGTGCTGCTGAAAATTATTAAGCTATATATTATAATGGGAAAATGTGTATTCATAGACATTTTAGATAGTCATAATTTAACCCTATATTATTAGCACAAGCAAATGAGTTTGATGAAGGCTAGTAGGCCAGTGTTGGTGGCGAAGAAGAAGAAGAAGAAGAAGAAGAAGAAGGAGGAGGAGGAGGAGGAGGAGGAGGAGGAGGAGGAGGAGGAGGAGGAGGAGGAGGAGGAGAAGAAGAAGAAGAAGGTGAGATGGACCAAGTTAGAGAATAGTCCATATAACATAATCGATTAGGAGTAGACAGAGGAAACAAATCTTTGTTAACAAATATACCTAGTGTTAGTTTGTTTAGTTTCAGAGATCTGATGAACTAATTTCTGATAATAGATTTAAAGCCTGAAAAGTTGGGCCATTACCTAAGTTGTATAAACATTACTGCAAATTTTACCATGTAAGGGGCTGAGTCAGTGGCTCAAACAAGAAAGTGCTTGAAAGCAGGAGTACATTAGATCCTCTGGACAACAAATGAAAAATGGTTAGTTTGGTAGTGCATGTCTATAATCCCAGAACTGCAAGGTGATGGCTATAACAGGAGACCAGTAGAGGCTTATGACCCAGCTAGTCTGGACCATGTAGAAAAGTTCCAGAGCAGTAAGAGACACTGACTCAAACAAAAAGATGGAAGGTGTCTAGGGACTGACATCCAAGATAACCTCTGACCTTACATTCACAGATAGATACACATATGGGGAGGGGGTACAGATATACACACAGATACACACATACAAGCACAATCCAGATATATGTATACATTTCAATATTTTTAATCTAGTATTTAACTTTTGAGTTAAAATTATTTTAATATGGTGTTAAAACCGTAGTATTATAATCTCATAGGTTAGGGGAGGAATTCTTGGAATTTAAAGTAATAATAATATATCATACTATTTAAAAATGTAAACCTCTTTCAGAAGAAATCAACTTAGACCCAGAAGGAAAAGTATGGTGTGTATTGGCTTATATGTGGATATTAGCTGTTATGCCAATGATAACCAAGCTGCAATCTGGAGATCCACAGTGGTTAGTTGTAGAGAGTGAGGGACTAGGGGATACAGATAGATCTCATAAGGAAAGGGAGATCAATCAGATAACTGTGGATGGATTTGGGGGTTGTAAAAGGAGGATCAGGTGGTGAGGGAGTAGAGAACAAGGGAAGGGATATGAGGAAGAAATGCTAAAATCAAGAGAATTTTGAGGGGTAGTATAGAAAACAATATAGCAGAAGCTCCCTAAAATGTATACGTATGTGAAATATTCTAAATGAAATTGCTGAAAAATTGTCATCCCTTGTCACATCTTCTAGTACTGGAATTGAGTTATATCTAATTGAGTAATTGGCCAGAGGTTACTCTGGAATCCCCCACAAAACCCAGACCTCTGTCAAGATTGTAGGTTGCCCTCCACAAGCTGACAACAAGGCTCCATTGTTAAAGATAACACCTGCACAACTCATTAAACATGGAGAAGTTGAGCTGGTGCCTACATAGAGCCTTTATCCTATGTTCAAGCCCTGTGGTACAGGAAGATAGTCTGCATGTTATCAAAAGAAAAATGTCAACACCAAGCCAGCCACAAACCCTTTGATATTTACTGGTGTCCTGCCTGAAAGACATGCTAGATCAATGGTGGCAGAGAACATGTGTGAATAACCAACAAATATCTGATTTGTCTTAAGGTCCACTCCACTAGGTGGAACCCACACCCCTGACACTGGTTGGGTGATCAAGAACCAGAAACTAGATACCCTAGTGACCTGTGGTAAAAATAAATACAACTGGCTTTGAAAAAGAAAGAAAGGAAAAAAGAAAGGAAGGAAGGAAGACAAAACACCACTATCATAAAAACAAAACAAAACAAAAACCATTGTAATAAAATGCTTCCCAATGATATTCTGCTATACTGTTCCATCAGACATCATCAGAGATGTTTCTTCCTGCAGTAGATGATCTATATAATTTGATGGGAGGAATTGTTTCATGATATAGAATAAGAAACATATCTTTTACTCTCAGAGGTAAAAGCCCCAAATTAGTTAATTCAGTTTCCAGATACACATTTGAAAGAGTTACTACTTATTAGGCTTCCTTTAGTGGGGAATATAGATTAAATATGTTATTTATCTAAAATATGAAAAAATTATTTATCAGTAATAAAATAATTATGCAAATAAATTTCTCAAGTTGTGTTTGATGCTAAATATGATCTCTAATTTGATTTTTTTAAACGCACAACTGAAGATGATCAGGATAACTGTGGAACTGTGGAGTGATTAGGGCAAGGACAAGCACAGTGCCTGCTACAGTGACTACATTGGCTGAAGCATTATTGAAAGCTGTTCACAGTAACAGTATTAAGAAATACACAAGAGACATAGTTTCAGCCTAATCACAGGCAAAGAGAGCATTTGTCATGAATGAGACTGGGTTTGATTCTATATTCCTTAGAGGAAGATAAAAGGGGAGAAAGGGAGTAAAGATGGAGAAGAGAAGATTATAAAAATGGGGAGATTATGTTCCATGAAATCAAAATCACACCAATTTGACATCATGCCTGTGTACCTACTGTTCAGTCTAGCACTATGTCATGTTATCTTTACTAAATTTTATGGAATTTATCATCATGATACTAATACATTTATGCTCAATTTCATAATTCAGTGCTTGTAATGGGCAACTGAGGTCACATCATTAGCTGCTATGAACTCTGAAAGAGCAGTGAACTTTTCATCTTTTGTATATTGTCACCAGGTGAAGGTGAAAGAGAAGGAGTAAAAAAGAAGGATAATGGAATGACAGTGACAGGCTTTATTCTCACACCTTAACCAACGAAAAATTACAAAAAAGAGGAAACAATGGTTTTGTGACAGTGCAAATCAAAGAAGAATAATGATCCTAAAAGAGATAAAACAGATACAAAATCCCATCAACTGTGCCAGTCTGACTTTACACTGGATGAGTCCCAGAGTGTATTGGGTAAACCAGGTGATTTTGCCAGACTTTTGGTTTGAGAAGACAACTGAAAATCCAGGCATATCATGGAGAACAGTTCACAGAGCTGCCCACTCTTTCTTGATAACTGCACAGTTAGGATCCATACATGTGTATGAGAATATTGCCTGTGCCTGAGCAAAAGAGCCACCAGAGGACTGGAAGGAATGATGTTTGGCACGCTTAGAGACCTGAAGACAGCTCCACCTTTCATAATCTGGACCTATCAACACTCTGAGCAGTGAGGAGACTGCTGAGAAAGGTCTTGACTCTGTAGTGGGGTAGATTTATTCTAAAAACAAATCAGAAACAGAAGATGCAAGAAAAAATGGCTAAAAGTAAATCTCTAAAAACAAATTACTGCATTCCAAAGTAATGATGAAAGAATATTTGTAGAAAGTATTGCCCCCCACCCCAGCACAAAATTTCTGGTATACAATCTCACCTTTAAGGAGGAAAGGGAATATATGTTCTTTATTGAATAGAAAAGTAATTAACTGAAGCCAGAAGATGCTATCATTAGGACAGAAGGACATGAAAATAGTTATTTTCAATAGTTACAGTTGAAACATTCAAAATACTCAGTACATAGAATGATGGAAAAGAATAAACTAGCTTTTCTAAACTTGGAGTTATAATTCCCTGAAGGAAAAGCAAACTGAATGGGTTAAAAGCCAATTATAGTTGACAAAGTAAAGATTAGTAAACATGATAATATAAAAAGAAAAACCATCCAAATAAATGTAGAGAAAAAGAAAGTTAAAAAAAGAAAAATTCTATGTGAGGAAACATCTTGCATAACCTAATATACATGTCTCTAGAGGACCTGTAGGTGGGGAGGCATAGATGAAGCAGACCGAAGCAGAAACAATAATGGCCAAATGCATGTTTGGGACCAGCCAGGTCACTAGGAACATGCTTTCTCAAGAAAGAAAAGTACCAAATAATTCATAAATGAAAATATTTTATGAAGCAATTCTGTGGTATGACTCAAGCTATTGAATCCAAGAAGAATAATGATTTCCCAAGCACAGGAATAATGGAAAAATACTTCATTGGTACTCAAAACACATGGCTGGAAAATAGTGACAGTGTGAACATCTTACAGACAGGCAGAGAAAACCTACCTGCTATCCACAGAGAACACAGCGAAACCGACACAGAGAAAAACCATATGCTATCCACAGAGAACATAGTGAAACCAATACAGAGAAAAACCACATGCTATCCACAGGGAACACAAGGAAACAGGCAGGGATTTCAGCACAAATCTTGTAGAAAAACAATTCCCACAATAAGACAAAGGAACACATCTTCAATTACCTGAAAGAAAATCTTATCAGATAAAATGCTTGCACCCAGTCACTACGGCTTTCAAAAATGAACTGGGACTCAGTGTCAGTGCTTGTTTATAATCCTAACACCGAGGAAGATATTTCAAGTCCAGGTATAAGTCTAGGGATATGGCTCATTTATAGAGCATTGTCTGTCATGGTCTAGGTCCTGAATTTGACCTTTTGCACAACAATGTAAATATATTAGTAAATAAATGAATAATGTAAATTATAAACAGTCAAAAATATGGTCATCTTATAATATGGTACTTTGCATTTACTTGTCTTAACCTATTATTACATATAAGATATAGTAATATCTTAAAATACCAAACTGACAGGGACAGGATTCAATGCTTAGCACCTCATGTAGTTACTCAAATTGGCCAATTCACCAAAGCTTAGATAGCCTTACCCCATTTGCCTTGCAAAAAAAATGCATCCTACAGCAGCATCAGCTCTCATTATCCTGCCTCAGATACAACCTTTCAGATGGGCCTTGTTAAGCAATCTTCTTTTATCTGAAGTAGCAAAAGAAAAAAAATACCTGCCTCTTACCTAGCCAGATGTCATGTAGTTTTGCACTAACACAAAGATTAGAATTACAGGGAAGATGGCCCTGACCTTCTAGGCACACTTTTACTTTTTGTTGGATTTTTGCTTAGTACTAAAAACAATGGCTGTTATGGATTGGATTGCACCAATGGCTGAAAGTCGGAGTCAGTCAGTGACTTACACTGGTAGGTACTAGAAGTTTCGAAGCTATTAAAGTCTGAACACTGTGATTAGCTCTTTCCCTGGAACTTGTGCAAGTTGGTTGGGTTCCTCCATCAGAGCCTCCCTACAGCTAGTTCTGTTCATAGCAGTGTCTTCATAATTTCACTCTCTTCTTGAAGATCAAAGCCTGCATGGGGCAACAACTCTGTGCTCTTAGTAGCCACAAACTGCTGTGCCATCCCTAACTGGGTTCTTTATACTGTGCTCATCTCTTTGTAAAAAGCCCATCCTTTGCCTGTTTTAGATGTATCCAGATTTTGGCAGCTTCAAACATTCTCGTAAACCTTGTTTTACTCCATTCTCTTTTTCCAAATTAGAATCTGAGCAAATAATGCAGTAGCTACAATTTAAATTGAAGATGTAAGAGCTCTGTTAAACTTGGCTTCTATAATTCCAAATGTTCTAAAACATGTTCGCTAGTATTTTTCCTTCTCTGGTTAAAATTGTTTTGCATTTATTTATTTAATGTCTCTGTGGGGCAAGACAGTATGCACACATGCTGTGGAATTCATATTAAGGTCAAAGGAAAATTTGCAAGAGTTGGATCTGACTTTCTACCATGTGGGTTGCAGGAACTAAATTCAGGTTGTCGGTCTTGGCACAAGTATTCTTACTCATCGAGCCATCTTGCCAGCTTCCAAACTGTTTCTTTTGAGTTTCATACTATATCAATAAGTGCAGTTTTAAAATGGAGAATATTTTCAGATAAATGCCTCCCTGCTAATATTTCACAAAAGATAATAATACCAAAAATATTGGCACAAGTATTCCAAATAATTTTCTCATTAAAGATATAAACATACCCCTTCTATTTTGGTTATTTTATAAATGTTTTAGTGTTTCATTATTTCAAATGTAACTAGAACTTTCCACTAAACTGTAGAGACCTGATGCTTATTACATGCTGTTATGGTTTGAATGAGATGCTTCTCAAAAAGAGTCACGGTGAACTTCATGGGTGCTATAAACTTTGGGGACTGGGCCTTACACAGAGGAAGTAGATCTCTGGAGGCCTGCCTACCTATTCCTTCCTTTTTCTGCTTTGTCCACTGTGTAGTGAGTGGCTTTTGCCACTTGATTCTCTGCCACCGTGGTGTACTGACCATTTTGGATCCAGAATTAACAACTCCAAGGATTGCGAACTGAACATTTGAAAACATGAACAACAGCAACACCATTACTTCATCATGGTAGGTGTTTGGCACAGTCACATGAGTTATGTTATGATATAGAATGAAACCTTTACATTGACAACATTAAATGTATTGTTTTCAGACATAAACACAACAGGATGGCAAGTTTTGTCATAGGGGTATAATGAGAATAAATATGTTGTAAAGACTTGCCTAGGGGGTTAATTTAATGGGTATTTGGGTCTCTCTCTCTTTTAACTCGTATTGTATGTGCCTTTAAATTATTTTACTTTCGAGGTTTTTCTTTTTTCTTTTTTTCTTTTTTTTTTTTTTAAATGTGTGTCTGTGTATGAGTATACACATGTGTGAGAGTATGTCTGTTGAGGCCACAAGGTGGCATCAGATTCCCCTGTGGCTGGTGTTACAGGTGGTTTTGTGCCACGTTTTACTGAATGAGAAATTAAAACTATTTTAAATATTCTTTATATGTTTGCATCATTTAAAAGCCCTCTCCATTAATTTCCTTTTACTAAAATTAGAAGAAAATTTTATATTTTATAGAAAAAAATAGTTTATAGAAAAAGTAGTTTGAGTGAAAAATGGCTCCTATAGGCTCATAGAGAGTGACACTATTAAGAGGTGTGCCCTTGTTGGAGGAAGTCTAGATGCTCAAGCCAGACCCAGTGTGTCACCCTCTCTTCCTGTTGCTGGTGGATCCAGATGTAGAACTCTCAGGTACCCAGCCAGCACCATGTATGCCTTCATGCACTAAACCTATGAACTGTAATCCAGATTTAATTAAATATTTTCCTTTTTAAGAGTTGCCATGGTCCTGGTGTGTCTCTTCAGAAATAGAAATTTTTACTATGACAGAAGTTCATACCAGGGACTGAGGTGTTGCTGTGACAAGCTGGACCCTATCTAAGACAATTACCAAACAAGTAAATGTGATAATCACAGTCAACAATTAGTGTTAAGTTAAATTAGTTACCCTTGCTCCAGCTTCATTCTTTTAATGCATTAATTAAGTGATACCACATATGTTCTTAGTGTTATAAATAGATGTTCTAGTTTGTGAGACTCATTTATTAATAGTTGACACAGGATCTAGTTAGTATAAAAAGAATATTTTAATATGCTAGTTTCAAATTAAATTTGTCAAAATTTACAATGTGCAATTTTTCAAAATCAGGAAGTAGAAAAAATGATGGATTTGATCTGCTCGGGCCCTTTTAAGACACTGAAAGATGTCAGATGAGAGAGATGACTTATCAAGGTCCATAAGTGATTACTTCCATATCCTAGTGGTTACATGGATAATTTGAAATTAGTTGATTATTTTTAATGGAAGGATATAAGAAAAAAATATAAGATAACAGTTGTTAATCTAGTTTTGCCCTAGTGCTAAGTTCTGAACTATGCTCTCACCTATTATCTTAACTATATTTTCCTTGATAATTTATTTTTTCTTCAATCAGTACTATCCTCCAGCAAACTTTTCTCTTCCCTGTTGATAAGGGACTTTATTCTACTACTTTGCAATCAATGCTCATAACATAACTGATTCTCATCATTATTAATAACTGTCTAGTTAACCTTCCCACAAGTCTCAGTGACTAAGCAGGTAAGTTCAGGTTCTTTAATGATCTAAACAGTCATGCTGATTAAGTAGATCCATGAATTAAACTGCATCTGTCTTCTGTAAGGTTGATGTAAGAACAGTGAAGAAACTACAAGCATAACTGTACTCTCCTCACACACAATATAGAGTAATTTTCAGACTCTGCAATGACTTTAATATTTTCTGTGCCTGCTTTCTTTCTCACACTGAGATGAAGAGATGAAATAAGATATTTGGAGGCTGGGGATTTAAAGCTTTGCTTTTATAAACTCAGTATTTTATTAAAGTTTTTGATAAGCTTAACTATAAAATCCAAAATTGGATTTTTCTTACATTTTTATTAAGCATAAATGACTTTTTTCTCTGTCAAATGGTTATTATATTGGCAAGGAATCAAAATAAAAATTCTGTTGTTGATTTGATGTTTTAACTATGGTAAATTTAGACTATCTATGTAAGGTTTAACCACTTGTTAGAATGTTATTTGTCAGTTTAAACTGTGAAATTGTAACAGTACAAGGGGCTTTATTTGGGATCTTGGGAATCACAATCCAGTAGACACAAGTTCAGATAGCTGTGAATCAGGGTTCCAAAGAAGATAGATATGGGAGATGTTCAATACTGAGCAAATAATGTTGATGTATTCCTAGGAAATAGAAATTATTTTGTGGGGAAACTTCTGTCAGAAGCAGTGACATAATTCTAAAAGGTAAAGAAGAGTGTATACACTCAATAAAATGCCCATAAAACTTGAGTACAGTAACCCTATATTGTATTTCTTGAGTCTCTATATACACTGTATTTACATATTATAGATGCTTGTATCTAGATGAATAAGCTCACATTTGTTGGTAGCAGTTGGGATTGTACATGAGTACTGTTGCCAAATGGCCTTGTTACAAATGTGATTGCAAGAACAGCAAGAGGCTAATCAGGTAAAAAAAAACACATACTTTCGAACCTAATCCCTTGGACCCACATCATGGAAAGGGAGAACCAATTCTCACAAGTTCTCCTTGAAATACACACACACACACAAACACACACACACACACACACACACACACACACACACACACACCTTGGCATACGTATGTACAAGCACAGGCACATGTGTATACATATGATACATAACTAACTAAATAAATAAATAAATATTTGGACACAACATAGATTTCACCATAGTTCTTCCTTTTGTTTCATTGTGTAGATCAGATTTTCCCTAGACCAGAGATCTAAATACTCAAAAGCAGTAGAATTTGTTTCCTTGTTGTCATACCCTCAACTGCTCTCTTCTGCTACAAACTACCTGCTGTGCTTGACTGAAACCTCTGAGACACTAAGGTAAAATAAATCTTTCCTCCCTTAAGTAGTTTTATAGAAGGTGTTTGTAAAAGTAATAGGAAAAATCTACCCAGAAAAGTGCTACTAGAGAAGGGGGGGTGATGGCTTTAGATTTAGTCTGATCTTGTGGTCCTCAGCCCTCCTGAGGTGGTTTGAAAGAAAATGGCCTCTAAGGAAGTGGCATTATTAGGAGGTGTGGCCTTGTTGGAAGAAGTGTGGCACTGTGTGGGTGGGCTCTGAAGTCTCTTGCTCAAGCTTCCCTCAATGTGACTGTCAATCAAATTCCCGTTGCCTCTGAGTCAAGATGTAGGAGTTTCAGCTCTAGTAACATGTCTGCCTGTATGCCACCATGCTCCCTGTCATGATGACAATGCACTGAAACTCTGAAATCATAAATGAGTCCCCTCAATGAATGTTTGTATTTATAAAAGTTGCCATGGTCATGGTGTCTCTTCACATCAATAAAACCACAAACAAAGACACCTTGGAATTAGTTTGTAGGAAAAACTCAGAAAAATGAAGGTGTGAGGGCCAGAGAAGTCCTTGAGTGCTATAAGCAGAGCTTGATGGGTGGTGGTTGTGGAGTTCACACAGCATCAAAGGCTCCAGCTGCCAGACATGGGACCACAACATTTAATACTGGTCGTATGGAGTTTTGGTTGTCCTTGGTCCCTCCTCTCCTCTCTGTGTTCCCATTCCTCTCTTTTGGAATGAAAGTATTTGCTTGGTGCCCTTGGATATTGAAAGCTTATAATTCTTCTTCTTTTTTTAAAAAAAGAAGCTCTATAGCTAAGAGTCTAAAAGTGGACTTTGGAGTTGAACTCTTTTTTTCAAGCTGGTATGTAATGAGTTATTATATGCCTAAATATGTTTTCATGAAGTGTGTTGCCACTTTTGTTCTTGCAAGTGTCTACTTGGATTTCATGTTCTGAAAATATCTATTGTGTAAAAATAATTTCTAATTTTACTGCATGGGTAGATTTTCAACCTTTTAAATTACATGAACCCACTTCTTTTTTTTGTAATAGTTGTTCTTATTTGTCAACTTGACTTCATCTGGAATTAACTGAAACCTAAGTATATGTGCACACCTTGAGTGATTTTCTTAATTAGATAATTTGAAGTTAGAAGACTTGCTTTGAATATGGAGCTTTTGAAGTGGGAAGATCCACCTTGAATCTGGGCCACACCTCCTACTGACAAAGAAAAGGACATGGAAGAAGGAAGCTTGCTCTCTATCTGCTTGCTCTTAGTCTCCCTGACAAGTCCATTCCTTCACTGGCATTGGCGCCTACTTTTCTGGAATTCTAGCATGTATTGAAGACCAGCTGGAACATCCAAACAACTACTGGATTCTTGGACCTTCCATTGGTAGCCAGTCCTGTTGGACTAGCTGAACAACAGTCTGTTAGTCATTCACACACACACACACACACACACACACACACACACACACACACACACACACAGAGAGAGAGAGGGGGGGAGGGAGGGAGAGAGGGAGAGAGGGAGGAGGGGAGAGAGAAATTCACTCTATCAATTCTATTCTTTTAGAGAATCCTAAATAGTACATTAACTTTCTTCTTTTTATAGTCTTGCATTACTTAAATGTGAAGAAACCAACCTTGGGATTTTGGAGAAATATAAAATTTTCATGTTTTAAAAGCTGGAAGTAGGGGAATAAGAGCACTTATCTCTGATGCAGAGGACCAGACTTCGGTGTCTAGTATCAACTTGAAAGTTACAACCATCTCAGGACCAGAGGATCTGGTGCTCTATTCTGACCTCCACGGGTACCAGGTATGCACTGGGTGTGCATAAAATAAAAATAGCTAAACAAATTGACAGATTAACATCCAATCTCATCTATGAAGTTTTTATCCCTTAATTTGCTCTCTTCCTGTGGCCATACTGTCATCTACTTTACAAGTATCAATTTTACCAGGGTCATTTTGAACCTAATTATGTACTTTTACATGATAAAGTCATCAGGAACTTTTATATCATCAGGAAATGACATTTGGTCGCATTAAAATGTGTTAAGCATATTTTTGAGATAATTCTGAAAGCTTCCTGGGGTAAAAATTTAGTAGTACTTCATGCACTGAAATACTGAGAAAACCAAAACAGATTAGGTAAGAAAGCTGTCTAATGCAAGCTTTAGAAATAGCATTGTGAGGCCATGGCCATGAACCATGATAGAATTCTTAAGTCTCCTCCAACTGAGGCAAGATACTTACACTGTACTTTAAGAAATGTTTGTGAATAATATATTTTAGACATCATAACATTTTCAGCCTGTAAAAAAAGTCGAACTTTTAGTTACAAAGTCTGGGAAGTAGAGAGTATCAGGCAGTGTCTGAGTTGATATAGTTCTTAGCCATCACAATGATACCTGTATGCATCCCTCACAAACCTCTTCGGACCTTCAAATGAGGTGGCTCCATAATCTCAGGCTGGAAAGTGGAACTTCACCAGAATTTTGAAGAGTGATTTTATCCTAAATATATTCATCATATTTGAGAGTTGTTTATTACTTAGTTGGTTCCCATCAATGCTCTTTGTAGACCATGTATATGGTTCTTACCAGCATTTTGGTGATGAGTTTCTCTTCATGAAAGGATTCACTAAAATTCTTCCTAACTCATTGCTTTTACTAAACTTTTTTTTTTTTACAATTGGATAATCTATATAATGTATTTTAATTGTACCCACCCCACTGAACTCTCTCTTGCTGAGCTTCATCTTCCAAGTTAGTTCCTCTTCCACTTTTTCAAGTTTAATTAGAATTGCTTGCACAAGCACAGGAGGGTGTTAACAGAGCATAGGCAACCTACCACTGGCAACATCACTGAATAAAATGTCTCTCCATTCTCTGACAACTGTTAGCTGCTAATAGTGCCCCCAAACTGTATTGGTAAAATATATTCGGGACTCAAATCAATGATTCTACACAAGCTCTCAAAGCCCAAAGGTACAGGGAAGCCAGCAATATGGCACCAAAGTTTCATTAAAAGAAAATTTTTTGGTAGAAACCATTGTGAAAAAGTAGTTGTGTTTAATTCTGCCTCCCTGATTTGGGGAGGGGGGGTGTTGAGGGAATTAAATGTGTGAGGAAGGGGGAATTTGAATGGATGCAGAGAAAAGGAAAGTTTTGGAGGTCTTTTGTTCATTCTCCTCAAGCATTACTTATTTCTTTGGGTGAAGGGGTTGTTGCTTTTGTTCTGGAGGATTTTGAACTTGAGATTTCAGAGGTCTCCTCCTGGTGAGTAGACGTCTTTTGTACATGTTCTTTACTTGGCGAGCTGGTTTAAATCTGACCACAAGTGGATTCTGGAATTACTTCCAGAATGTAAGTTACATATGCACTTCACTATTCAAGACAACTATCCTGACCTCAGCCAGTTTAATGACAAGGCAAACTGTGGTCCTGACATACTTCCCTGGAAGAATGGTCTTGTAATCAGCAGGGTTTGTTATTATTGCTTGTTTTTAACCATCTCCTCACCTTGCTTACCCAGACTCCTTTCCCTGCTAAGAAAAGTGAAACTGGGCAAACAGTCCTAATTCATGTTCAAAAGCTTTCATTTTTAACCAAGGGGTGAAACAGTTTGAGCCACGAAGAGACTAGTACTAGTTAAGACAATGATGACTAGCTGCCTTAAAAAGATGGTGTGTGCCTTCTGTTAAGGGTTAGTAAGGGCCATATCATAAATAGGACATTTATTTAAAGGAACTTATTCCTTGTGTAGAGAAAAAACTATATGGCAGAAATTCGATGGTGCTACACTGCTACTTACTGAGTAACTACTTGCTTCCATACTATTAAAGTAGGAAAGTACAGCAGCACAGTTTTCCATACATTTTTGGATAATAGAGGAAAGACTTACTTTTAGTGGTGTCTTAGGGTGAATACTATATTACTGTGGTGAAACACTGTGATCAAAAGAAACTTGAGGAAGGAAAGGTTTATTTCATCCACAATTTTGTATAAAGGTCATTATCAAAAGCAGGAACTCAAGCAAAGTAGGAACCTGGAGGCAGAAGCTAATGTAGAAGTCATGGGGTATTGGGGATGCTGTTTACTGCCTTGTTCCTTCCTCTGCTTGTCTCTGGAACACAATTTCTGTGTGCTGCCTCTGAGGAAACACTCTTCAGAAGATCTCACCTCAATGATGCTGACCCTTTCCTAATCATCACTAATTTCTTAGCTCCAGATGACTAGCATGGATTGTCCCAGTAGAATAAAGATCTTCCTTCAGTGGTTCTGGTCTCTTGTTAATCATTGCTTTGTCTTCAGCCCCAGCTAATCAGAAGCATAGATTCTCAGCTCAGAATAGCAAACAGCCCTGACAGAATCTTTGAGTGACTTTCACACTTCTCTCTGAACTTCACAAGCCAGGCTGTCATCATCTGCATTTCTCTCAACATCCTTATCTTTCAAGCTCCCACAGAAAAGCCCACCAAGCTTTGAACATTCAATGGCTGTTCTATCTCTAAATTCCAGAATCCTTCAGCGATCCTCCCAATCCAACATGGTCAGATCTGTCACAGCAATTATCAGATTGAAAATTGAGAAGTTTTGTTTACAGGAAGGTTTTTAAAGCAGTGGATGAGATTGGGATGGGGTTGGGCCATGGCAAAGACGTTCTGAACTGGAAGAAAAAGAAAGCAAGGATTTTTAGATGAGGTTTAACTGAATGCTGACTGTGTCCATTGAAGAGTTCATAGGCTTTTCACAAAGTGTCTGTAAGTGAGGCAAACCATTCATGCATGGACAAGAAACTCCTGAGAACACAGAGCCAATGAAGCCAGGGAGGAGCAAGCAAAACTACCTTATGGAATGGGTGTTTCAGGTCTGAGGGCCACACTGATTGTAGGGTAGATGGTTTGGGCTCTTGCTTTGAAGAACTAAACTTTCAGGAAAACAACTGACCTCCATAAAAAGGAACAAGTTTATTTATTTTTTACCCTGGGAAATGCTTGCATAAGTTTTTCATTTGATGAAAACTAATTCATGTAATTCCTAGAAAGGCTTATGCCAATTTTATTCCTCAAGGATTAACAGGAAATCCATTTCTTTTAAGATAGGTGAAATTCAAAAATTCAGGAATAAACAACAGAAAAGTTTTTAAGCAGCCTCTGCAGATGTCTCTTCTGAGTGATTGACAGGGGTTCCAGCTGGCTTTGTTAATCCCCATTAACCAAAAACCTTGACTTGTGCTGTTGCCATATGCTAACCTGAAACAAACTGCGTCATAGCCTCATTTCACCTTTGATCAAAAGTCTCCTTTTCTCCAAAGTCTCAAGTGGGACTGGGAAAAAAATCCTAATTTTCAGTGCTGGCTTTAAGGCAGTAACACTGCAAAATGTGCCCTAGTTATATATTGAGTTTTAACTTAAGAAAAAAAATCTATTTTATTCTTTTGTTTGATTGGTTATTTATTTTTGTTTTTGAGACAGGGTTTCTCTATGTAGCTTTGCAGCCTGTCCTGGAACTCACCTGTAGACCAGACTGGCCTTGAATTCACAGAGATTTGCCTGCCTCTGCCTCTCAAGTGCTGGGATTAAAGGCATGTGCCACTGCCCAAACTGTTTTATTCTTATTTATGTGTGTGCTTGTGTCTTTGTGAGCTTGTGTCCTGGGTGTTGGTGTTTGTTTGTGGAGGCCAGAAGAGGGTGTTGTGTCCCCTGGAGCTGGGTTGACAGGTGGTTGTGAGTCACCAGACATGGGCTCTGGCAGCCATATTCTGGTCCCCTAAAAGAACAGCTAGCACTCTTGTCCACTGAGGTATATCTCCAGCCAATAAGCTTCAATATTTTTAAATATTATACTCAATGACTTCTCATAGTCTAGTTATTTCTATGAAATAATGGAATCTCTGGGAATATAAGGAAACTTATAAAGAAAAGGGGGGAAGCTGTGATACAGGTCAGTGGCCTAGCATGCGTGAAGCTTGGGTTTGATCAGCACCAGGGTCATTCGTACAATACCAGCGGTCAGGAGGTAGGAGTAGGAGGATCAGAAACTCAAGAACACCTTTTTATCTACAGAGAGTACCGGACTGGCTAGGACACAAATCTAGGTCAGAGAACAGTTCTGTGGATCTGACTCTCTCCCTCCACCTCTGTGTGGCTTCTGGGTTATCAAATTCACAGTGCCAGGCTCATTTGGCAATATCCTTGACCTCTTTGAGCCATCTCACTAGCCAGATTATTGTTTCTTTTAAGAGCAAGTGTGTAATGTCTTGTACCTGCTTGACTGTAGACAAGACTGTTTCCCTATGTTGGCAATCTCTTTGCTCTCTGCCGGTGATATGTATCACACTCTCATATCTTATTTGCTTAATAATAAGCTTATTTTCTACCTTTGACTTTTATTTAGTGCTTTTCAGAACTAGGAGATTTGGGAACTCTTTTTAATATTTTTATTATTGCTATTGTTATGTTTCACAAATGGGAGTAAACCATCTTCAGAGAATCAGAAGCCCTCATAAGACCTGAATTGTGAGCCCCCGAAGGAGGCATAAATACAAAGCTAAGGAGCAATGCCCATTTCCGCAAAGAGAATCTGAAAGATGTGTGCAACTCACTCATAGGAGCAATTCATACTGTGTTACTCTCTTGGGGCAAAGAATAATTTTCTTGAGGTCTTCTGCTGAAGTTTTCTCAAAATGGACTGGCAAAAAACAAACAGGAAAAAGGCAAATATGTTTATTAATATGCAAAGGAAGGAATAAGAATCAGAGCACTGGAGAAACATCACAAGTGTATTTCCCCATTATCCCTGCATAATTCACAAAGGGATAATTCATAATATCCCCACTTTTATCTACTGGGGAGTAAACAATGGAGGACACAAGCATTTTTGAGGGCCTCTGAAAAGAACAGGAGACTGGTAGTTGCCTTTTATGTAGATATCATCTGGCAATCACCTGTGTCAGTCTTTGGGAGAGGTGTGACACCCAAACTGGACAGATCTCTCTTAAGCCAAAAGGAGGGTTGTTGGACAGGAAACATTCTGTTTGCACCTGCCTTTATTTTTTTAACTAATTAGGTACAAAACTGTAAATTTCTTTCATGAAAAGACACTTTGCAAAGTCCCTGTATTTGCAGAAGTCTACTGTCACCCTGAATAACCAACTCTAAAGAGAGCCAAAGAAGCACACTTGGAAAGAGATAGCTCAAGTCTTTTTCAGCATTAAAGAGATACAGGGTTTGTTTTTTTTAGAAGAAAATTCAAATTTTCTATGGAGGTCTGAGTTGTGTGAATAGATGTGCTGAGGGTGGTAAGATGAGGTACTATATATTTAAGTTAAAAAAAAAGGAATGGTTGGTAGGAATAAGGCAGTAATAGCATGTACCGCCCCACCCACCCACAAAATAGAAATGAATGTATGTGTGTGTGTGTATGTATTTATGTATGTATGTATGTATGTACGTACGTAAACAATCAGAGGCCAGTGAGATGGCTGCAGCCAAATCTGAAAACCTGAGTTAGTGCTCAGAACCCATTTGATGGAAGCAGAGAATGGATTTCTCCAAGTCGTCCTCTGACCTCCACATGTACATACCTATATACATCCACGCATGCACACACACAGTTTTTTTTTTTTTTTTAAAGTAACCACTCATGCACACTCTTCTGGCTTAATTCTGAGTTTGTGACATGTATTTCATGAGGCTTTTCAGTAAAAACATGATTGTGGACCCCAGGTTGTATATACCCCTTAAACCTGGAAAAGAGATTTCTGTTGATTACCTCAATCAACCATCTCATTAACATTTAGCAATAGTTATTAGATACTTGTTTTGCTTGGAATAAAAATACATAAGAATCGGTGACATTAAACTAAACATAAAATATTGGTAACTGGTAAAATCATCAAGGCATGAGAAATGAAAATTTCATCAATGAGAAGAAAGCTCTCTATTTGAACTTGAAATGGGTAAAGAAGAGCTCACTGCATGGTAGCCTATTTGTGAAATAACAAAGCTTAGGTTAAATGCAGGGTAACGGCATCCATGCAGGGTAAAGGCATCACTGACAAGGTTCTTCTCTCAACCCAGTTTCTCCTGAAGATTCAGCTAAGTCCCCTGCACTTCTTGGTGTACTTCCTAGTAAACTAATACATTTTACTTCCTGGTAATATCAAATTTTAGTGAGAAACTGTTTATCCAGAACCCCAATAGACTTTGATGTCTACAGTTCCCATCTCCTCTGCCTTACAGGTGTCTCATCAGCCCAACTATTTGCAACAGGAATCCCACCAGGGCTCATTAGCCATACCTACCTCTCCATGCTGCCATGCTGCACTTAGTGATTCTCCAGTTATAGGACCCCTCCCTTTTCCTTGGCTGTGCACACTGTATTAAGAATTGGACACATGTTAAACTAAAGCTTGTCTCTCTTTACTGCAGTCATTTTGAATTATGTCATGTTTTTACCATGTTATCATTTTCATCAGCATCTGCTTACAATGTATCAGAATTTTTTTTTCCTGTTTATCCCTCTCTAATGACTCTTGTACCATGGGAAGCCCTGACTGAGAGCTAGCTGTAATGTGCAGACAAAAGACAGTCCTTTTATGGTAAAGACTAAATGAGATATTGGGACCATACAGTGCAAGGTACAGGGTAGGACCTCAGGAAAGAATTGTCTGTTTTCTTTTTTTGTAGGAACTCTATTAAGTGGCCCCATTAAGATAAAAGTTGCAATCTAGTCATTGCTTCATGCCCTGGGTCTAAGGGTCATAATTCAATCTGTAAGCTATTGTTAATAAAAGTAGATTCCAAATTTAGCAAGCTGGGCCAGCACAAGCAAGGGCTTCCAGTTACTTTCATGTACCTTTAGTGTGTGTGTGTGTGTGTGTGTGTGTGTGTGTGTGTGTGTGTGCGTGCACAAAACAACTTTTTTAATTCTCATTAGATGAGCCTGAGGTCTTGTGCTTTTCCCAGTGCCTGTTTCTGAAGCACAGAAGCTGCTTGGTTGAAAACATTTTCTGTATTGTTTCATAGGTAATTCTGTGCTTTGTTGTGCTGGACTGGCCTTGTTTACTTGTGTTTTTGACTGCCATGTAGCACAACTCTTTTCTAAGCCGCTCAGACAACAGCAAGGAACCACGGGGCACATAAGTTAAAGCATGTGACCTCCACTGCCAAATTGCCACTGCAAATTGGTTTGTATGTAATCTTTTTCAAAGGTGCACATCTAAACATGCACTCAGAGTCAAGCAAATAAATGTTACTGTTTCAATAAAATGTAGATCAGTAGTCTATCTCTGGAAATGCCAGAAGCTGGATTGCAAGCGATAAAACAAATACTTTTTGCACTGTCTTATGATGATTAACTGAAAAGAAATGGAAATGAGAAGAAAACAGAGATTATTTTACTTTTGGTTTACTAGGCAATGCACTACATTCTGGCACTAGAAAAGTGAGACATGAACACATTTAGGTGATAAACAGAAAGAGAGAGAGAGAAAAAAGAATCAGTGTGAATGTATATTCATGCCATGATAAGTTATTAAAAAAAGATTATCCGTTTAATGAAAATTTTTTGTTTTGTTTTTTATTTAATAGAACTACATTATATAAAATAATCAGAGTTGGGGCTGGTATGTGGCTGCTGCTGATAGAGTTCTTCAGACAGTACTCAAGATCCTGGAGTCCAATTCTCAACTCCAGGCTAGGGTGATAGCTCAGTTGGTGAAGTGCTTGCCTTGGCAGTATGAGGATCTGAGTTTTGTACCTTAAAGCCTATGTAAGAATGCATACATTTTTCAAAAGCTGGGTGTGGTAGTACATTCTTATAATCCCATTGCTGGAGAGAAGGAGTCCTTGCAACTCACTGGCTGTTACCTATTCTACTTGGCAATACCACCTTTCTCAAAAAACAACATGGACCTGAGGATTGACAGCTGATGTCTTCCTCTGGCTTTTTACATGAACATACCACACACACACACACACACACACACACACACACACACACTCATTCCCATAAAGTCAAAATCATTCTGCCCTGTTACCTAGACATAATATTATTCTGATATTTTCAAAATATCGCTAAAAATTTCAGCAAAAATTTAACATACTGTGTAATAATGTGAGAACTTCCTTGGTTTCAGTTTTTCTTAGAGAGCAAGGCCCTCCGCTGAAGCAGTGGACTTGGTTATGAATCTGATAATAACTAAGAATGATGCAAGGGCTGCTGAATTCAATCCTATCAGAATCGTATGTCCTTAGAAAGACAGATTATTTGAAAATGGTACAAGTTATACTTCTACGGTTCAGTCATTGTATAATGCAAATCAAAATGACAAGATTATCTAGTGTAATATCTCTGTATAATCTGAAGAACCAAGGAGCATCAAGACTATTCAGCCATCACATTGGAATATGAATTTTGAGTCTGATTATCAATACTTAATACCTGGACCTTCTCTCCCATGCAGAAAAAATGTGAAATATAGAAATCCAAGGAGTTCTGCTTTGATGATGGAAGGACTATCTCAGCATGAAGTGATCATAGCATGAAGTGATAACCACCCAAGGGATTTTTTGGTGGGTGGGCTGGAGGGAGAACTCTGGAGTAGAGTTCCTGCTTGAGGATAGTCCTGGGTTTGATCTTGAGCAGTGCAGAAATAAAAATAATAACTAATGCAGTGGAATCTTGTGATTTTTAATTTTTTGTCAAAAAGTTAAGGTATTTTTCTATTAGTTATATATGTGAAGAAAAATTAAAAATAATAAAAACTAAAATTTTTGTCTCTATGACCTGTATTGCCCTAGGAGTATTGGGATTAAGATGAACTCCATGATTTCTGGCTATGGCTGTTTATTCTCCTGCATATTTCTCTCTCTTTCTCTTGCTGAGATATGGTATTATTTTGTTGTCCATGCTTATCTCAAACTCATGATCCTGCTGCCTCAGTTTTATGGCTGCTGGGATAATTGGAGTGTGACATCAAGCTAGGATCTGAGAGTTTAAGATGATGTTTTTGCCAACATCACTTCCTCAGTGTTTGTCACAACCATTTTCCTCATTTACTTCAGTAAGCTTACCAATTTCCTTTGGCTGTGTATTTGGAACCTGCAGCACTGTCAACAGACTGTTTCTTCTATATCCCTATCCATATTTAATTTGAATTTGACTTCATGTTGTATCTTACTGTTGCCCCAGTCTTGCCTTCCGTTCCTTCCCCTCCCCTCCTCCTCTCTTCCTTTCTTCCATCCTTGAATCTCCCTCCACCCCCCATCGCTGCCACTCATTCTCCATCATCTGTTTTTCACAGAGAGAAAATAATCAATTCAGTTGCTTCCCTTGTTGTCTGAGCATAAACTAAATAGCATATACCTGGACCACTCACCTGCAGACTTTGAGTGGAAGGCTGGTGATATTGATGACTGTCAATGATGCACATCTGCTTCTCAATAGTTGTGGGCTAAAGAGCAAGCAGTGACATTTACAGTTTATACAATTACTCATTGCTAATATACTGTGGCCAGACTGACTGTGTAACATGCTAGGATCCGAAGAGCTTGCCTTGGGACTGTTCTGAAAAACAGAAATGTAAACAGGAGAAATTTTCGATACTCTTAGTCATAGGCCTCCAGCATCCCAAGGATCTAACACAGTTTCTACTGGGAAGAACCACCATGACTGGCAAAACAGGGCTATCTCATGCCTGCATTGATGAGAGAATGAAACTCATGGCAGTAGGCAGGGGTCAGGCATAAACTTTGTATCTCTGATGCTTGAAATATTTTCTTTGTAGAAGACATGAGAAAAGCTGCATTGGTAACACACAAGAATGAACACATAGCTAAAGTTTTTATTAGGAGATAGAGATATAAGAAAAATTTGTATTTAATAGCTGAATTATATATCATACATTAGGAACCTCACTTTCTAAAAGTTTCAGAGTCTAGGGCCCAAGGTCAAAACAAATGATAAATAATTTCAAAGCTTTCCTCGGATTGGAAAAATAAAGACTGCCCATTTGGAGTTCAGTCACAAGAAGTTTTCTTTCTTCTTGTTAGGATAACAGAGTTCTCACTCTCAGAAAGCTGAGTATGTCTAGGACAAAGTGATACCTTCTTTTTCTTTAAATTGTGATTTGTCTAGCAATTTTTGAGAGTTGTGAAAAAGAGCACACGGCACCTTGTATGAGTTTTTAACTTTGCAGTCATGCAAAAATGAAGACAAAGAATGAAACAAGGGCAGATAGAAGCCACTGCATCCAACACAGAATGTTCATTAATCACTTGATGCTATTTGCTTCTTAATTCTGCATAGTGAATACACCATGGATAGCACAGTATTACCCTTCCCCAAACACATAAAAGGGGAGAAGCACAAATAGCTATTGCCACCAATATAGTCTTGTCTAAAGATGGCAGAGCAGCATCCTTTCCTAGAATGCTGCAACAACAAGATATATTTCTATTGGGGAGAATTATATATGTTAGCAATTAAATCCAGAACAATGTTTCTTTTAAACTTCCAACATTTTTAGTATTACTTTATGCCTGCACATACATTTGGCTGTCGTTAAATATTCTGATTTTGTTCATATTGTTAACGGAAAACCATGTACAATTTTTTTTGTATGTTTACAATACAGCATCATATTGTGAGATACACACAGAGTGTGAGATGATTAGTACAGTGAAGCAAGGTCATATTTCTGTCATCTCCTGGGGTTTCTATTGTATATGTGTTCAAAACCAGCTACAATCTACTCACTTAGTAAAAGTCCAGAATATATCCTGCTGTTACTTGCTGCAGTCCTTGAGTTTGTCATTGTTATTCTAAATGTTGTGATGCATTATAAATGAAGGACCAGCTCTGGTGTGATTAAGGACAACGTGCCTAATCCTGAGCCAAATCATAAATGACTTCACTGCAAACCTGAATTTGTGAAGTTTGTCACTGAAAAGGCCCTCCCAAATGAGTACCACACCAATGTCTGTATTTGCTTTTGCCTGAATTAAACTAGAAAAAGGAGAAGATATTGTTTCCAGATCAAGCACTTTTTATAAAAACACTTGTTAACATTTTCAGGTTCTGTTACTGTCCAATGATAATGAGAAGCTATTTTAGAACTTCCTGCATTTGTAGTTTCAAACAGAAACTTTGGGGGATATGAAATGGTTAATGCTGATGCGGGGAACCCAAGATATTCTTTCTTTGGGCTGCCGCCTGTAAGTTTCCAAGATAACACCTTTAACATTTAAGATCTGTGAATGGGGATCAAAGCACAAAAATACATTTTATTTAAATGAACTACCTATGTTTTAGATATAAACCAACATTTTATAAGGTATGAGACTTGCATTTAGCAAAAGGGGTGTGTTTTAATATATAAAAGGCATAATACTAAAATTATATTTGCCCCTTGGAAACAAAGGAAAAATATCATTAGGCTCTGGGATTTTAAAAATAGTGTTTAGGGAACTCAGGTAGTTGATAGATTTAGTACAAGCATAATTTTCCCAAATAAGACTAAAATCCTGCGCTATCATATATAATGTGCCACATTGAGCCAACTACGGAATCCAAACCAATGTGGCTTCTGAAAAAGGAGAATTCAGCTTAACAGTGGCTAGAGCATGACAGAATAGTTTGAAAAAGCAAGCAAGAACTGTCTGCTCCTAAGAGTAAGCAAATAATATGTTTGTAAATTATCTTATTTTCCCCAAATAGGGAAGTCTTGTTGATTGTACGCTTATCCTCTCAGGCAGGAAGTCACTGCTGCAGCTAATGTCAGAGGCATCATGTCATAATAAAATGGACACGCTGACCCTTTGCGGAAAGGAGTTCTGGCTAGCTGGATGATTTGCATTAAGCAAAGCATGCTACTTGCTAAACAATCACATTCATGCCCCTTCACGTGTCACCCCCTCACCACTGAAGCAAACACGGGAAACTGTATTACAGTGCTTCCATCAAAGTCGTAGTTTCACCTGAGTCTTGAATATTACTCATGCATCTTTATGTCATTTCTCTTTCCTGATTTCAATCTTTTTTTCTAAGAAGAACCAGGCAGACATACCAAAATTGCCTCAAAGCTATTATCTTTTCTAAATGCAAGAGAACACTGTTATTTGATAATTCCTTATTATTTGGACTAGAACTTATTTGGAAAATTGTGAACACCATAGCTCTGTCTTCTTTGTGGTTTTATGCTTCCTATGTTTCTGTGTCAGAGTGGAACACACAGCTTCCTTTTTAAAGTGCATTGGTATAAACCAATTGTCTACATATTCCCTTCACTAACCCAGACTTTCCCAAAGACAACCCTTGTAACCCACTAAGATATTCTGAGAAGTGACTAGAAATGAATTGGTACAAGTTTCATCCTTTTGGGGACATACCCAAAAATTATATAAAATGATATGTGCAGATAGCTAATTTAAAAAAAAGAATTTAGGTCAGGCAATGTGGCTCAGTTGGTAGACTGTTTACCATTACCAGTACTGTGTGAAACCAAGCATGGTGGTAGATGCCTATAATCCCATCACTTCATAGGTAAGAAGATCAAGGTCATCCTTGATACATAACAGGTTTGGGGCCAACTTGGGCTGACAGTCTCAAATGAGAAAATTAATGAATGAGTCAATGGATCCAGTGGCACAGAAGCATAAAAGACGTAATAAAACTTTTCCCACGATGATTGCAAGTCTGACTTTACAGCAGTTAAGGCCTTCTGGAAAAATCCATATATCAATCAACTCATATAACTATGAATGAGAGATTTCCTACTTGTTCAAGTATTTAAAAACTATGTTTGCTTCTTTTAATGTTATTTATTATTATATGTATGTGTGCATATTGACTAATTTAAGTACAAGCGTGTATGCCATGGTGTCTGTGTGAAGATCAATGGACAACTTTCAGGAGCGTGTTCTCTAGTTCCACCAGGCAGGCAAGCTCAGATGATTTCTTTTTATTAATGAAATACATCACCACCAACATAAGGGTCTAACACAGTGTAAACTTATTCTCATGTGTTTGTGAGGTCACAACTCTAAAAGAGATGATAGAAGTGTAAAGAAGGCTCATTTTTCTAGCATTTTTACCTTAGAGCTGCCTGTGTTCTTTGCTTGGTATTCCTTATCTTTCAGAATTCAATACCTGTATATCTGTCCTCATCTGTGTTCTGGATCTGACCTCACTGATTCCCTTTTCTTTGTACCCCTTTTATTATTTCCAGACCACCTTGCTCAATACCCAATAATCTCTTCAGCTTAATAGAAACAATCCCATCTACAAAGACCGTTTCCTTTGCAAGATAACTCATTCCTTTGTTTCTGGAATCAAGACATAGCTATTCCAGAAGAGCATTCCTTTACCTGCCTCAGCATCTCACACTGAAGTCCTTGCTTTCATTCAGGTCCACTACTTTCATTAATGCATTGCTATTGTGTCATATTTTTCTGTTGCTGCTACTAGTTCATTTTAGATTTGAATCTGAGATGGACCCTTTAGCAACTGGAAAAGGCTAATAGCTTCTAGTTTTATGGTAAGGGTGGGGCTCTCTAGTGAATATACACAAATACAGAAGAACAGAGTTCTACAAAGGAAATTCAAACCAGAGGACTAGTTCCTGGCACTGATGGAGGAAATAAACTAATGGAACACTGATGGAGCTCCCAGAACTGACCTGTAATCAAGTGATGCTTGCTGGCAAATGGGGAAATTATTGCTTTCTCTAACAGGAAATGCATGTCAATGGTCACCAGGCCCGGCTCTATTTCCAAGAGTGGTTAGTTAGTCAGCACAAAAGGAACTCCGTGGGTTGCTGTTGTTGTTGTTGTTTGCTTGTTCCTTTTATTTTATGGGACTTTTGCTTCCTTTTACTTTGTCTTATTGGTTTTCTGTTTGTTTGTTTTGATTTTCTTCTATTTAGTTTTGTTTTTGTTTTTGAGAGAGGGGAGAGAGAGAGAGAGAGAGAGAGAGAGAGAGAGAGAGAGAGAGAGAGAGAGAGAGAGAGAGAAACTGAAGTTGGGTTGATAGGCAGATGGGTAGAATCTAGAAGAAGTTGGCGAGGAATGGAAATGATCAAAATATATTATATTAAAATTTTAGGTAAGAATTTATGAAAGAAAGAAAAAATCCTCTTTGGGATATTTTAGCAAATAGCTTCCACTCAGGATGATGATAACAAGGGACAGCCCTACTCTGAGAGGGATATTTTCTCACAGGTGCAGTATCCTACAAAGAGGTTTAGGGTGTTATCTTAGGGAGGGTAGAACTGATAGGTCAAGAAAAGAATCAGCAACTGTACTTGGACTGTGACCAACATTGTCAAGATTGTAAACATGAGGAAACAACTACTGAAATCCCCAATTCAACTCAGCTGTTAGTTTAGGCTAAGGCTTCATAGACTTAGACACAGAGTAATCAATGACAAGGCTGTTGGGCTATAGGGAAGTATACCAAGGCAGTATGAAAAAAAAAGGAAAGCAAAAAAAAAAAAAAAACCAAAAAAACAAAAAGCAGGTTAAGTGTCAAGGAGACAGAACACTCCCTTGGGTTCAGCTCTCCATCCCTGTCTCTTCTGCAACAGTGGCGATTGCTTAGGAGTCCTGGAATTCATTTAATTTAATAGAGCAAAATTGCTTTTAAAATCAATGAATTATCATTTTTCTTGAGCCTTTGTCATTTCCAGGGCCTTTCAAAGGCCCTTTCTTATGTCCCTCTCTCATTAAAACTTTCATTTTAGTAGCACTGTGTAAACAAAATTCCCCCAGCAAGCAGTGTGGAAGTAAAACTTTCTCCAACAGGATTACAAAAAGTCATCAGTGGGACTTCTTCCTCTTGGGTGTTTTTCAAAGTAGCAACATGACCTGTGTACTGCATGGGGCCATGATGTTCTCTTTCATGTGTGGTACATATTTTGGTCTGTCTATAGGCTTTTAAGTTGTTAGTACATTAGGGCAGTTCAATTTCTCATGACTCACATTCACAAACAAGATCAATTACTGTGAATATCTTTAACCCCAGTTCCTAGACAGTCACTAAATTTTCCAGAGAAACCCCTTCTGCTGATGTGATATAGCACTATGTGTGAGTGACCCAGGATGCATCATTGTCCAGACATTATTTTGTTTATATCCATTTCTGATGTTTCTTAACCATACTCTTAAAGTAAATGGGTAGTGTAAAGCTTAGCTGTATAATGCTTCAGGCCTACAATTGCAAACCATTTTATAACTGTTCCTTCTTTAGTCTTCATACTACTGTAGCGCTAGCTCCAGATTAGCACATTTGTTTAAAAAGAAGATATTAGAATCAGTGATGTTTACTGGTTGTTAATAAAGTATCAGCAACAGAACAACAGCCTATACTTTTTCATTCTTAAAAGGTATAATGTTTCTCTTATTTGAAAGTTCATACATCTAGACAGTGTGTATTGCACACATTTCTCCAACCCCCCGCCCAGTGCCTTCCACTTCATATATCTTCCAGATTCATCTCCTCTTTTACATGGTTATTATTCACCTCCTATGTCCAATTAGTGCTTCCCATAAGTTCATGGTTTGTGGCTTGTTCCGATGTGGCATGATCAACCTACCAGTGACCACCTCTTTAAAGGAAAGACACTCCCTCAGGTGCAATCAAATACCAACATTACCTCCAAAAGGGGTAGGGCCTCATGTGCCTCTACTCCATCCAAGCTGGTATTCATCTTGTTCAGATAACCACAGCTACTGTGAACTGATGCATGCAGCAGCCATGCCACGTCCTCTATGGATTTCTCTACTTCATAACACAGTGGTCATTAAGATGTAAAGGTGCTATTAGAACATAATTTAAGACATAGATGGCTGTATGGAAACTATTAAAGTTTCACGTTTTTGCCCCTGCAGATTTCTTTTCAAGTCATACATAATCAGAAAATGTTCCTTGTCTCGAGATTTCAGCATAATAGAGGAGAGAATTAAATTTCTTCCTGAGCCAGCAGGACAGAAAGAATGGAGAACACTGGGGTTTTTGCAAAAGAACAGGACCAATCAGAACACTGTAAACCAGCTTGGCAGTAAGGGCTTTGCTGAGCTCAATGAAGAGAAGCCAAGCCTTGCAGTGAATTAGGTGATGGACCTCCTCTGATGAACCAGTACAGCTGTGGATCTAGAAACCAGATGTTTCCTCCAGAGAGCTATAACCTCCTTGCTCCAAGTAAATTATGCTAGAGAGGGCACTGGAGGGCCCTGGAGAACAGGCAGAAGAATCAACAGCACTTGTTAGCAGGGGATAAGAATAGGTATTAGGCAGGGACCAGGGGATTTCTCCAATTCCTTGAAGACTGGCAATTACTGGTATGTAACACACACAGCAATCATTTCTGCATTGTCACTAATTATTTCTTTGTGGTTGGGGAAAAATTCATCAGAGACAGCTCTGAATGTGAAGGAAAACTCCTTTAGTTATGATTGCACCCAAAAGTTCTGCCATGTTTGCCTCTAGGTGATGCTGGTGTCAAGCTATGGTGGGAAAATGGCAATATCTGATGCATTTCATCTGCTCTTACAGTGAGAAGACCAGACTTGCCAGCCTATCTTCTTTCCAGCTTTCTAAGGGATGTGGATGGTGTTTTTGCCCTTAGGAGGATCAGTTGTGTATCAGGGTCTCACCACTTCTCCAATATTTTTTCAAATATCTGTGTACACTTTCTGGCCCAGTGATATAATATTCAAAAAACTTCCCACTACCTCCATGTTTTTTCATTTATTTATACCTATGATATTTACTGGGCTCCATGGAAGTACAGACTTTTGTTGTGAGTGAGCCATAGTACAGAGGAGTGCCTAGTACCAAGAAGCAGCACCACAAATATCTCCTGGCTAAAAATGAATAAGCATAATAAATGACATTTGGGTAATTAAATGAAACAGCAAAATAATCTATCTGGCTCAAAATAGAATATACTAGGAAATCTGATAAAAGTTTTTGCCATGTTCTGGTATTCTGAGAAGTCTTCATCAGCCCACTAGATTTCTTAATCACCTTTTGCTTCATTGTATTTTCTTGCAAAATATTAACCCCAGCTAAATCATATCTTCACAATATTCTTTGACACCTGCACATCAGAAAAATCAACAATCTCTCATCTTGGTCTTTCCTTACATTTGTGGTTTACACACGTGGAACCCTTAAGCTGACCAGAGCTCCAAATATGTTTCTTTCCTCTTCTACACTTCGTAAAAGATTTAATGCCATCTGTTTGTACCCTTCCTCCCTCTGTTGATTCCCTCTTTCTGTTAAGAAAATATAAGTGACCAAAAAATTTCACACAGTTCTCTAAAAATCTACTTCTGGACAGGGTTACATCCAACTGAGCTGTTGGCCAGAGAGTTCCCCTAGGAATCCCCCAGTCAACCTAGGCTGTTACCTGTGCAATATTTTGCTCTCCACAAACTAACAGCAAGGCCCCATTCCTGAAGACATCACCTACACAACTCATTGAACATGGATAGAAGAGCTGGTGCCTACATAGCACCTTCATCCCTAAATACTAGGGGTTTGGATATGGGAAATTATACTCTGTGGGCTACCAAAAGAAAAATGTAAATACTAACCCAGCCACAGAATCTTTGTTCTACACTCTTTCCTGCCTAAAAAAAATGTTAGGACAATGGTGGTACAAAGCTTATGATAGTAATCAACCAATATCTGATTTGTTCTAAAGCCCACTCCCCAACATTGCTTGGGTGATCAAGAACCAGACTAAGCCTGGTAGTGGTAGCACGCACCTTTAATCCCAGCACTCAGGAGGCCGAGGTAGGCAGATCTATATGAGGGTGAGGCCAACCTGGCCAACAAAGTGGGTTCCAAGACAAACTCCAAAGCTAAACAGAGCAATCCTGTCTCAATTCCCCCCCCACCAAAAAATAATCAGAGACTAGATACTTCAGAGACCTAGAGTAAAACAAAATACTATGGGCCTTAAAAAATGTAACAGGAAATTTGTGCTAAAATGATTCCTAATGACATTCTGCTATACTTGCAGATCAGTGTTTTATCCAGCCATCATCAAAGAAGCTTCCTCCTGCAGCAGATGGGAACAAATACAGAGACCCACAGACAGAAAATATGCAGAGAATAAGAAACCTTAGAACACCCCTTTCTAAATGTGATGTCTCTACCAAATCCCTCCTCTCAGAGCTCAGGAAAACCCATGGAAGAGGAGGAAGAAAAAGTGTAAAAGCCAAAGAGGATGGAGGACATGAGGAGAACAAGGCCTTCTAAATCAACCTAGTCAAAGCTCACAGGAACTCACAGAAACTGAAGCAGCATGCACAGGGCCTGCACAGATACTCTATGTATATATTATGGCTTCCAGTGTTTTTATGGGATTCCCGAGTGTGTGAACAAATGAGTCTCTGATTTGTGCACCTTCTCTTAGGGATCTTTTCTTTCTGTTGGGCTGTCTTGTCTGACTTGGATGTGATTTTTTTATAACTATATTTTTGCCATGTTTTCTTATTACCTCTTAGGAGCCTGTTCCTTGGGTGGATTGGGGTAGTAGGAGAGGTGGGAAGGAACTAGAGACATTGCGGGAGGAAAAATTGTAATCAGGATTTGTTGTATGAGGAAAGAATCCACTTTCATTGAAAGGGGGGGAAACATCTGTTCCTGATGTCTGCCCAGGCTCGATAGTCTTTCATGGGTATGGGGCCAGAGAAGTTTCACAGGAACCCACACTTCACAGCTAATGCTTTGTGGATTCTGCCTTAAAATTTAAAAACAAAATCTGACTTGTGTTTTGTAAGTAAAGTTTGATAGGAAATGCCATCCCCATCAGGTGTAGTTCACAATCTTCCTTTCTCAGGTCACAGACTCACCCAAATGGGAGTCACAAATCTCAGACCCCAACCTAGGTTTCTCCACCCCCCCACACACACACAAGTTCTCTTCCCTACTGTTCCTGTCATACTCCAGCCTAGGTTATAGACTCTTTAAGGTTAGTAGTTTTTATCCTATATTGGAGGTGGGCTGGAGTACTAGTATAAAGTCCATCTAGACTATACATCTGTCCCATAGCATCTTGAGTAGAAGCAAGGCAGTAGCTGGCCTGACAGAATTCCACTCATTCATTCTATAGAAAATTAGTTAGGCAAGGGCATCTACCCACAGTCATCCCAAGACAGAAGATTTGAAAGAGACGATGTGCAGAACTTAGAAGAATTCCATGGTTGGAGAATCATTTATAGGGTATGTGTCAATTGGGCTGATCAAGATGTCAGGCCTGGCGTTAGTAGTGCATGCTTTTAATCTCAGCATTTAGGAGGCAGAGACAGGTAGATCTCTGTGAATTCAAGACCAGCCTGGTCCACAAGAGCTAGTTCCAGGACAGCCTCTAAAGCCACAGAGAAACCCTGTGTCAAAAAACAAACAAACAAAAAAAGATACCCGGATGTGTGCACATATTCTAGATATTTCTATGAGGTTTCTTAATGTAACATTTAATTGTTGTGCACTTTTGTCCCTTTCAATCTTTCAATCAGATGAAGGGACAGATAGAACAAAGTTCAGATCAACCGCTTGCAAAAAAAAAAAAAAAAAAGGGAAAGAAAAAGCTTATGCCAATGCACTGCTTTTGGAATAGAACTGCAGCACCTGCTCCCTCTGGGTGGCCAGCCAGCCAGCCTGCCACTGCAGATTCTGAACTTGCCAGCATCAGTAATCACATGAGCCAACTCCATAGAGTAAGTCTAGAAACAGCTAGTAGAATTGCAACCAATCTACTTATGTACCACTATTGGGGCAGGCTCTTCCCGAGAAGAGGAGATTGGTTTCCTTGCCTTGCCTTAGTCTCTGGCTGTATATTCTTAGTTTGCCCTTAAGCCATGATATGCACTGCCATCCCTGCTCTGCCTGTGTTCTGCCTTGCTGTTGTTCCTAATAATGGCCATCCATCTGAGGTTGGCACCTCCACTACAGATCCAATTTTCTCTAGCTTGCTCAAGAATACTGCTTCAGTGATTCTACTCTTTCCTATGTGGTTTCTCTCCTCCTACTCAGTGATACCTACCACCATGCCAATTTGCTGTAATTTTTCTTTGAAAAAAAAATTTCTTCTGCTCTCTTGTACAACCTTTGTAATGTTTCATTTCTCCATCATTCCATCATCCCTTAGATTAAAGACCAATAGAACAGTTTGTAATAACTATCTTTGATTCTTCTCGTATTCTAGAAGTCAACAACTGGCATGGTCCTCTCTCTCTCTCTCCTCTCTCTCTCTCTCTCTCTCTCTCTCTCTCTCTCTCTCTCTCTCTCTCTCTCTCTCTCTCTCTCTCTCTCTCTCTCTCTCTCTCTCTCTCTCTCTCTCTCTCTCTCTCTCTCTCTCTCTCTCTGGTTGTCCCAAAGGTCTCTAAAAGAATCCTATATCAGGTCACACCTTGACCCATGCAGATGGTCATCTCTTCATGTTTTCATGTTAACTTCACACACTATCCCAAGACAGCTAGAGAGAAGAATGGAGGGTGCACTATTACTCTGCATATTCTACACTGTCAACCATATAGCACATTAACAAACAGAAGTCAAGCATAATCCATAAGCAGGAATGTGTAATCTTATACTGCTATCACACCCTGTCTTAAAATAAGAGTTGGTAACTTTTCTCAAGTGACTTTCATTCTCTTTGCTTTCTCTGAGTAACAAGAAATAGATCAAATATTCCTATGTATGTAATGAATAACATCTTACCATGATTTTAGTACTTTCCGATCAGAAGAACCCATTAAATGAACTGGCCTTTTCATTTGAAACAACAGCAAACAGCAGCAAATATCTTCCTGCCAGAAAAGAGTCTATGTTTTTGCTTTTGTTGTCTTTTTATGTTTCTATGTGCTTAGAAACATAAAGTTATAATTTCTCTAAAGACCTTTTGGTGAGTGTTTTATAATGAGGTATTTATTCCAGGAAGTCACATGCCCACATTTTCAGGTCTCACTGGAGAACAGAGGTAATGAAAGTGCATAGAAACCAGCTAGGTCCAGCGCAAAGCAGGGTGGATACATGGAAAACCACAGGAGAACAGGAGAGAGAACGTGTCAATGTGCAGCCCTGCAGGATCAAATTGACTGAGGGCAAATGTGTGTGAGGCCTCCTGAAATAAGTAAATATTTGATAGCTATCAGCTGCAAGAACATCTTCTTGACATGGAAAATTCCTTCCCTTTCACTCAGTGCCATCTCCACATCTGAAACATTTCCTTCTTTCTGCTCAGTTTCCTTTAGACTCAAAAATGTTGAAATCATGTTCTCAACGTCACGTAACAATTTTATATATACTTTTATTTTAAATTGCCTTCATATTTTTAAAAGAAAAGTTTGATTTACAGAAAAATTGTGTGAAACCCACAAAGTTTTATAAAATTTGCTGTTTATCTCATATCCATCATGACCCCTTAATTATCCCACTCCACACTGGTACCTCTGATGCAAGCAAGCATTAGACAATACTGACCACTTTGTGAAGTGTTGACTCGAGCATGTTACATACTATGGCTGTTGGCAGATGTGCAATAATAACCTATACTCATCATTACAGTGCCATATGAGTAGTTTCACAAATGCACTCAAGTTGCCTTGTACTCCACGTGTTCTGGCCGGCCTATATCTCCTGGAAGTCACTAGTCGGTTTTGTTTGTTTGTTTGTTTGTTTGCTTGTTTGTTTGTTGTTTTGTTTCGTTTTTTCACTTTCTCTATACTTCTTTTCCTGTGTCATAAAATTAGAAGGCATTAATACATTATTTCAGATAAATGTCTTACTTAGAAACATACATTAATATGTATAAGGTCATGGCTTGACAGCTCATTTCTTTTTACAGCTCAATAATATTTTCTAGGCTAAACAAACCAAAATGTTTATTCATGTGCTATTGCTAATTTTGTACATTTTTCTCATCATTATTTTTCTATGAAAATATTTATTTTCAAATATATTTTTACTTTATTTCATTTGTGTGTGTGTGTGTGTGTGTGTGTTTGTGCAAGCAAACATATACACACATACGCATACACATATCCACATTGTGGAAAAAGAAAATGGATTCACTCAAGTTGTATCCCAATCTCTGGTTTCCAGGAATTGAAATAGTAGCATCAGGTTTGGAGGCATGTATCTTATATGCTGAGCCATTTGCCCACCTGAAAATAACTTAGAATAAAATTTATGGGTAAATAAAATAGACATATTAAAGACTTTCGAAGAAGAGTGCTGAATTATAATCTTAAAAGACTATGAACTTACAGTCCTTTGAAAAGTGAGAGTCAAAAGACAGTATCTAAACCATCACAACACATTTAGAGACTGTGTTGTGAGTGGTGGGTAGAGAACTGTTGTGAATGGTTGGTAAAAGGCTGTGTTGTCAATGGTAGATAGAGGACTATGTCCTAAGTGGTGTGTACAGGATTGCGTCCTGAGTGGTGTGTAGAGGACTGTGTCTGAGTGGTGTGTAGAGGACTGTGTACTGAGTGGTGTATAAAGGACTGTGTCTGAGTGGTGTGTACAGGACTGTGTCCCTGGTGGTGTGTAGAGCACTGTGTCCTGAGTGGTGTATAGAGCACTGTGTCCTGAGTGGTGTGTACAGGACTGTGTCCTGAGTGGTGTGTAGAGGACTGTGTCCTGAGTGGTGTGTAGAGGACTGTGTCCTGAGTGGTGTGTACAGGACTGTGTCCTGAGTGGTGTGTACAGGACTGTGTCCTGAGTGGTGTGTACAGGAATGTGTCTGAGTGGTGTGTAGAGCACTGTGTCCTGAGTGGTGTGTAGAGGACTGTGTCCTGAGTGGTGTGTACAGGAATGTGTACTGAGTGGTGTGTAGAGGACTGTGTCTGAGTGGTGTGTAGAGGACTGTGTACTGAGTGGTGTATAAAGGACTGTGTACTGAGTGGTGTGTAGAGGATTGTGTCTGAGTGGTGTGTAGAGGACTGTGTCCTGACTGGTGTGCACAGGACTGTGTACTGAGTGGTGTGTACAGGAGTGTGTCCTGAGTGGTGGGGAGGATTGGGTTATGGGTAATGGATATAGAACTGAGTTTTATGTGATATTTAGAGGCAAAAGGAGAGTGCTAAGCCTTACACTAATTGACATATAATTGGCATGCCAATTGTACAGAACACAGGTTCAATATGCTGTGTAAAATTTATCATGTTCTTGAATTTTTATGAATATCTTTTTTCCTTTCAGTCTCATCTTGTAGCATAATAATCAGAATGCAATTTTAGGGAAGCAAGGGCCTAAGCACTCTTTCTTGAACTTTGCTATTAAAAAAATAAATTCGCATCTCCCATCATATTCTTTCTAAGGTATTCTATCCTCTATCCATAATGAAGCCATTTCAGTAAGACAGTGGTTAAGAGTCCATTTAACTTCTGGACAAACCTGATTTACTGTTGGAATTCAGTAGGGATTGTGATATAACAAAATCTTTCCCTTAGTATGGGGGAAAATTGGGCAATTATCACTCAGAGATGATTTATAGAGAGAGTGCCAGAGAGATGCTACCTGATAGCTTTGCAATAGGACAGCTGTCACAACTCCCAAATGCCCTTCCATCCTCCTGAAATTTTCTTTGCTTATTTGTCTTCTTTCTTTCTGTTGATTTAGGCTGAAATCCTACAAGCAATGAAAGAAGACATAATAACAGAAATAATAAATAATGTTTCTGATTTTACTTATGAGCTCTGATTAGTCTTTCTAATTTGTTTTTATCTTGTGAGAATCATGTGAACACTTTTATAATATTATTATTTCTCTCTCTCTCTCTCTGTCTGTCTCTGTGTGTGTGTGTGTGTGTGTGTGTGTGTGTGTGTGCCTATGTGTGTGTGTAGGTGCCTATGAAAGCCAGAGGTAGATATTGGATCTTCTGCTGCTAGATGTACAAGCAGCTCTGACCTGTGGGGTTTGGGTGCCAGGAACCAAACCCTGGCCATCTAGGAGAACAGTAAGTACTCTTAGCCACTAAGCTGTGTCTTCATCCCCTGTATAGACAGTTTTTTCTTCAGTCTTTTGCAGGAAATTGATAAGATAAATGGAAAAGTATTTTTTATGATTTGTAGGATTCACTGGTGAGAAGAAAAATACATGCCTGGGATACTATACCACAGATGAGACACAAAAGTAATACAGAAATATGATATCTTTGAAGTTTTTGAATATATGCATTCATCTCTTGTGAGGTTTTTGTCTATTCAAATGATTAATAAAAGAGGATAATGGTCCTGCACTGATACTGCAACAGGATCACTCAATTTCTAACTTCTTTTTGGGTTCCATGCATAGATTTTTCAGGTCCTCAAATATTTATATGCACTCTGAATATTTTAACAGTTAATTTTTGATAAATAGCACTTATTCAGTAAAGATAGTAGTTTATATAAACTTATTTGTAACTCTCTAATGCACTCTTCTGAGGAAAACTATCTGATTTTGTAAGTGCACACAATACTCTGGGGAAATAATTCTAACACCACTGAGATTTGGCATTCCTTTTCACCAGGACAACATGATCACTTATCTGTGACAAGTCTGCTAGATGATTGTCAGCCTTCATTATGCTTTAGGATGCTTTGCTTCCTTCAGGCCAGGTTGCTAGGGTGATGTGTGGCCTCTTTAAAATTTTCTTTAAGCTATGGTGCTGAAGAAGTAAGAGGAATCCAGAAGAACTGGTTTCTCTCCCCTTTTTCTTTTAGAAAAGAGTGAAAGCAGAATAAGTGGAATAGTGAGGGACAAGAAGAGGCAAGAAAAGTCTAATCAAGTAATCATTCATAATTTTTTTTCCAAACAGACAAAAACATCATGAAGAACATGAAGTCTTGTGTGAAAACAAAATAATTTATGTGCCTGTCATTCGAATTTTGAGGCTTAAAATTAACTTGTAACCATTGAATTTTTCTAATTTAAATGTTATCTATGTTATTTTTACTCTGGTATACATTTCCAAAGTCTGTTGGTAATTCCTTTTAATGAGAAGAAAAATAAAATAAACAATACAGTAAAATGTGAGTCAATATTTGCCCGTGGAATCTTAAAGTTCTTTGTATTGAACAAAATCATTTGAAAAACAATAGTGAATGAAAAAATAAATGTGACTTTAATTTAAAGAAAAAAAGCATACCATTATCCAAGTGAAGTGAAGAGCAACAGACTTTACTATTGTGAGTGGTAGGGTGATAGTATGTGATACTATATACACCTATGTACACACACACACACACACACACACACACATATATGCACATATATATAAAAAACAAATCCTACTAAAATAACTATATTTGACTAAGTCACAAGGGAAAGAAAAATCCATATGCAAAGGCAGATTTTTAATTCATAATTTCCACACACCCATTAAAACTTGGAATTAATTGGAGAGAAAAATGTAACTTTAGGGAAAGACAACCTTAGGATTGTTTTGAAGTAAGACCAGTAAATAATTTATTTCTGTTTTCAATAAAAACGTTTTGGGCAGCCCACCATGACACCTCTATCCTCATGACTGCTGTGCTCTGAAGCACAGTACAAGCCTTGCCTTGCCCTGCTTAATCTTCAGCACCAATGTCTGTCATCTCAAAATCTCAAAGTTTGTGCCTTCTTTAAAACAGCAGGGGGCTTTCTTGAGTTGATCCCTGCAGCAACAAACTATGGACAAGAATTGGCGCCACTGAAAGACAACTGATCACTGCTCTCTACTGTGAGACATGAGAAGTGAGCTTGAGGTATAGCTGAATGTCGAATGTGGAGAAGCATCATGTTCAAACCCAAGATCCAAAAACCTAAAGTAGGAGATGGCAAAGAAAGGGACTCCACTCACTGCACCTGAACAAAGGGGAGTTCATGGACCCCCAGACTGATAGCTGGGAAACCAGCATAGGACTGACTCAGACACCCTGAATGTGGGTCTCAGTTAGAAGGCCCGGGGAAGTCTAAGGGACCTCTGACAGTGGAACCAAGATGCATGAAAGGACTTTGGGAGCACATTCCCCATGGAGGGATACTCCCTTAACCTAGAGGCAGAACTCCAAATGACTTGACAGATTTTGATGACCCCTCCTGGAAGGCATCACCCTCCCTGTGGAGTGGGGAAGGTAGGATGGGAGGGTGGTTGGGGGACATGGGAGGGAGAGGAAACTGGGATCGATATGTAAAATAAGAATATATATATAATATATAAATAATACATATGTTTAATATTTATGAAAGGGACTGTCCCAATGAGATCATTGTGGAGTGTTGTGAGGATAGAAGGTTGGATAAGAGGGTACAAAAGAAGGCAGAAGAGAGTTATTTCTTAGGTGCACACTATCGACATTAGTGCTGCTTTTCTTTGCCTTTCTTGTCTTTTCTAGTGCTAGAGACTGAATCCAGGGCCTCAGACATGTAACTTCAGGGAAAGACAACCTTAGGAGTTTCATCACTAGCCTATAACAAGCATGTTTCCTACCTGTAACAAGCACTTTTCTCCCACCAGCCTGGCCCCACAGCCATGTCAGGCCCAAATAAACACACAAAGACTTGTATCAATTATGAAACTGTTGACTGGTGGCTTGAGATTCTTATTTGATAGTTCTGTCTTAACTATTAACCTATAATTACCATTCTATATATTTTTACATGGTCTTGGCTTGCCAGAGAACGCCTGACTTGCACCCTCCCTTCCTGGGCTCACATTGCAACTCCTCTCTGCCTACACTTCCCAGAATTGTCCTCCTCTGGTAGCCCCTCCTATCCCTCCTGCCTAGCCACTAGCCAAACAGTACTTTTTTCATCAACCAATAAGCGAAACATATACACAGAAGGACATTCCCTTGTCAGCAGCCCCATTATTTCTCTATAAATTAAGGCTGTCTGTTGTCTTTATAGAATTAAACCTGAGTTAGAGGCAGGGACATATTAAAGCCACTTATTCTATTTAGAATAAGGAGATAACTAGGTCTGGGGGGAGGGGAGAATGAAGCAAAAGAAAAATGTATATATGGTAGAATGGTATAATTAAGAAAGCTGTGACTTTTAACTTCCACATTGACTTTTGAATGCTAACTCTGCCATTCTCCAGGTGTTGACCTCTATAAATAATTTAGTCTTACTAGCCTAAGCTTCCCCACCTCTGAACTCAGAATAAGACTCCATTGTGTTGTTGCAACAATTAGCTATTGTGGCCAACTACAATACCTGTTTTAGTTTTTATCCTGTTCTTCATATTTCTGATTGTTCTTGGTCACTAATAATAAAATGGCATTATTTGTCACTATGTAGTGGGTTTAAATCAGGTTATTCGGACTGTTAGATAATTTCAGAAAAACAAGTCACATTTTCAACTTCCCAGTTCCTATCTGTGTTCTTTAGGATGTGTTATTTCTCCGAAGGGCCAGCTCACTTTTAGTCATGGTTAAGAGTAAGTCCTTTTCTAACTTCCTGGTAATGAGATCTACATTTAGCTTCTCAGCATGACAGAGGAAGAAGTCTTTTGTGCTTCACTCAGATACTGAAGATGGCTGTTTCTAAGGAAAATAACTCAAGGATCCTAGTGGGTAAAAGTCACTGATGTGTGTGTCCTTCTGCTCAGGAAATGGAGGTCCCATACCAGGAGAAGGAGAAGCAGAGGCTGACTAGACTCGAGATGATATAATTACCAACAGGTTGAAGATGCCACACAGAAGGAAGTATAGGAGCTTCAGCATTACAGAATACCAATAATCCATCTTGCTGGGTTTAAGGATATCTTCTAACCTAGCACTAGTAGGGTGTGTATGTGTGTGTGTGTGTGTGTGTGTGTGTGTGTGTGTGTGTGTGTGAGTGTAGTTGTTGTTGTTTATTTGTTTTAAGAAAAATCATAATACTACCATTTTAAGTAACAAACACAAGCTCTATATGTCTGAACTTGAAAACAAAAAAATTTTGAGATAATACCAGTGGAGAATGAATCTGATGAGTATACACACTGAAAAATTTCCAGGAAGCCTTTTGTCCCCATATGGTGATATATTATTTATGATTTAATAAAGCTTATTTGAGGGTTCCGGATCAAAGCCAGCCACAAGGTATACACCTTTAATCCTAGCATCCATACTAGCTAGCCATAGAGCTGGGGGGGGTGGCACACACCCTTAATCTCAGCATTCAGAAGCCAGGCAGATGGATTTTTCTATGGGTCCAAGGCTACACAGCCAATGACTGTCAGACAATCTGAATACTGTTGAAGAGGATACACAGGTATCCAATGACCATCTGCAAAGTGCTCAACACCATTGGTTAGCAAAGAGTGCAAATCAATACTGCAAGTGAAGCCACACCATTCTAGCAACATAACTAATCATCAACAGGTGATGCCAATAAAATTGAGGAGAAAAGGAGTGACTGTTGCCACAATGATGAGCCTTGAACATGCTACATCATCCAAGGAAGCCAGTTACAAAGGGCTCAGTTTGTACAGAAGACAGAAATAAGAAATGGCAGAATAAATTCTATGACTTTAGAAGTGACTAAATATTCTAACATTGGATAGATGCCTGTAGTATAATTTTGTGACTATACCAAAGCCCACTAAATTATACACTTAAAAAGATGAATTGTGTGCTACATTACTTACATCTCAAAAAGCTGCTCTTATAAAATGACTCTGAAGCTGACTACTGGAGTAAGAGTAAGATGAGCTTGCTGAGAATGAAAGGAATTCTTTGGAGGCACTCCAGATTTCTGTAGAAACCTGAAAATTATAAAGTGAAAATACCAGCTTCTTACTCTGACCACCCAGAATTCTGCATTTCCGTAATGTGAGTGTGTTGAGAGAGGCTGTGGGGGGAAGGGCTCTCATTTTGTCATTCCATACCATTCCATTGTCTGATGTGCTCGGGTTAGCAAACATGCCCTTGTAATTAAGAACCTATGTGGGCCTGGCAGTGGTGGCACAGATTTTCATCCTAGCAGAGGGAGGTGGATCTCTACAAGTTCAAGGCCAGCCTGGTCTACAAAGTAGGTTCCAGGATAGCCAAGGCTATACCAAGAATCCCTGTCTTAAGAAGAACAAAAACAAAACAACAAAAACAAACAAAGACAAGAACAGTAAATTATAATGTTTCTCCAAGAAGCATGACTAAATCACCTAGCCACATCCTTTGTATTATCTTGTGTTATCTCACTCTGTCTCCCTTGACTACTCCTGGAATTCTTTCAATTAAGTAGTAAATTGCTACAGCTATTAAAATATTTACAAATATAATGGAAAATATACTATATATTAGTAGCTAAAATGATCTATCTTATTGAATATAAAAAAACAAATTTTTGGTTTAGTTTTTTTCTTTTGTGTGTGTGTGTGTGTGTGTGTGTGTGTGTGTGAGAGAGAGAGAGAGAGAGAGAGAGAGAGAGAGAGAGAGAGAGAGAGAGAGAGAGAGAGAGATGAAGACAGAAAATGTAGGCAATCTGGGATATGGGAACTGAAAGAAAAATCTGAATTCAGAACTTTGCTGCTTCTGCCCTAACAGGACAATACCATGATTGGCACAAGTCAGTGCTTGTACCAGAGACCAGGTTTAAATGAGAACCACATCTTTCCATTATGGTAAGTTAAAACAAATAAAATCAAATCTCTTTTGGTCAGAATTCCATTCTTCTTTAGAATTGTCAAAATGAAAGTAGGAATCATTTGTCTCAGTTTTACCATGGATATAAAAAATATTTAAGTGATTTATGAGAAAAGAGACAACACAGGATAATTGGGAAAGAGGACTCTAGATGGTAAGTATCCAGTGTGGAAAGTGCAAGCCAGCAGTCCTGAGGAGACACTGAGAGCAAGTGGGCAGAAAACGGATGGTGATGGAAGGCCTTTGTCTGCTTTGCTTCCATTCCCTGAATTGCTACACAAACTCTTCATGCAGGGCTGTGCAGATGTGCACAACAATGGTGTCTGCTGAAACTATACAAGGTGAAACTAACCATGCTAATTCATTAACTCAAGAAGGGTGGGTATTATACTTGAAGTTACATTGAACAATATTCTCTGGAGGGATATTGTTATAGTTTGAATGAGAATTGTGGCAGAGACTTATGCATTTGGACACTGGGTGCCCAGATGATAGCATTGGTGGGGATACAATGAGGAGGGGCAGCATTGCTGGAGCAAAGATGTCACTGGAGGTTGGCTTTGAGAGTTCATAGACTCAGCAACTTCCAGGTCCATCCCTCCATGTCATAACTGTTGTAGATGAGCTCTATCGGTTTCCTGCTTGGGCTGCCTGCTGCCATGCCTCCCCAACCACTATGGACTGTCCTTTTGGAGCCATAAACACAAATAAATTCTTCCTTCTGTAAGTCCTTTGTGCCATGGGGTTTTGTCACAGCAACAGAAATGTAATGCAAGTGCTACAGTAAAGTAGCTTGTGTCAACGCCCACTACTACTCTGAATGGACTTTGATGTGTTTTTAATTTTTATACATGATAGTGAACTTTCCTCATATAAGTTGAAATAATGTCACAAGTTTACAAATAAAAATACTCTTTGATGGTAGCTATGCTTTAACCTAGAGATTTAGAGGTTAGGAAGTATGCTAAAATAATTCTATAAACCTGCCTCCACAAGCTAAGTTTTGAAGCCTTTTAATCCTGCACTTCATAAATTCTAGTCTTAAAAAGATATTTCTGTATTTTGTTTTAAGTAGCTAAATACACTAGCAGTTTAGACTTTCATTTACGAGACACCTATCTGGAAAATTTATTTTGAATTAATATAATCAATTATCAAACAGCAAAATGGTCCAGTTACTTACTAAATTTAACAATATTTTATTGGGAGGTGGTGAGCTGGCTCAGTGGGTAAAGGTAGATGCTTGCCACCAAGCCAGGAACCCTCACAGTAAAGGAAGATTGACTTCCATAAGTTGCCTTCTGACCTCCACATGTGTGTTTCTACACATTAGTGCCCACACACATATAAATAAGTATAAAAATAAACTTAAAAACTGTTTTTTTATAAAGAGAGCTATCCTAGCATGATACACAAAGATTTTTTTCCTATTACCAACAATAGTTTCCCCGCCCTCATCTCCTTCCCTCCCCTCCCCTTCTTTCTACCCCTCCTCCCAACATCCACTTCTTAGAATGGGTAAGGCCTCCCATGGTAATTAACAAAGCATAGTGCACCAAGAAGTTGAGGCAGGACCAAACTCTTTCTTCCTGCATGAAGGCTGAGCAAGGCATCCTACCACAGGGAGTAGGTTCCAAAAATCCAACTCATGGACAAGGGGACAGATCCTGGCCCTACTGCTAGGGGCCCCTCAAAGAGACCAAGCTATACAACTGTCACATGTAGAAAGTCTATGTATGTCCCATGCAGGCTCCCTAGCTGTCAATCTAGAATCCATGACTGGAGCCAGCTGCCTCTGTGGGTTTCTCTGTCATAATCTTGACCCACTTGCTCATCTAATTCCTCCTCCCTCTCTTTAACTGGACTCCCAGAGCTTGGGCTAGTGCTTGGCAGTGGATCTCTGCATCTTCTTTCATCAGTTACTGAATGTAGGTTCTATGATAACAATTAGGGTAGTCACCAGTCTGATTACAGGAGAAGGCCAATTCAGGTACCCTCTCCACTATTGCTAGGAGTCTTATCTAGGGTCATCTTGTGGATTCACAGCAGTTTCTCTGGCACTAGGTTTCTCCCTAACCCCATAACAGCTCCCTCTATCAAGATATCTCTTTCATTGCTCACCCTCTCTGTCCCTCCCCCAACTCAGTCATCCTGACACCTCATGTTCCCATACCTCCCCTCTACCCCCTTATACAAATATTTACTTAAATAATTTGTTTCATTAAAGCTGTTGAATAAGCAGTTTCATATTAATCATCTGCCACACTTACTCTCCTCATTCATTTGTGACTTAGCCCATGTCCTTTCTTAAAATAAATTTTTATTTAGGTTTTTTGTTTGTGTGTGTGTGTGTGTGTGTTGAGTGATGTGTTGCCTAGAGCTAGAGTTACACGTACATACGCTGCCTGTCTTGGGTGCTAAGAACCAACCTGTGTCCTCTGTGAGAGCAGCATGTTAACTAATGAGTCATCTCTGAAGCCTTAGAAAGGTACAGTGACCCATATTCTGCACGTGCACAATGATCATAAGTATCACGGTGGGTAATAGTGTTCTGCTAAAGGCTTTATTAACAGCATTGCTGACTTGCTACCACATTTTTTAGATTATTTTAACTATATTATCTTGGGCAACATGTGCCAGTGTGAACTCAGAAAACAGCTCTGATGAAAGAAGAGATTAAAAACTAAAAATTATCATTTTAATAAACACTTAAACAGAACTAATTTGTTTCTTAAAAATTATTTTAATGACCCTAAAATACTTCTATAACTACTTAAGAAAACACTGGCCCAAGATAGTGCATAATTTCATAATAGTCAGTCAGCACTATTCTTGAATATATGGATGCAAAGAGGTAATTTTTGTCACATTCTTTCAGTGAGTAAGCTAAGAATGGACTGAGCAGATTGTGTTTATATATTTAGAAATATGTGTATATGGATGTGTGTGTGTGTGCGGTTGTATGTAAAACAATTTTTTAAAAAGTCATGAATTTGAGAAAGAGAAAGGGAAAAATACATGAAGGGCTGGACAGAAGAAAGGAAAGAGGAAATAATGCAATTATACTGCAATTTCAAGAAGATATTAAAAAGAGAATCCATGGTCATTAGTGACAACTATGATAGGGATGAAAAGCCCTTTGCATTTTGTCATGAGTCACTAGGACAATGCTTTTTGTGTTCAATCTTAGTTCTAGTACTTTGTGATAATGAAAACTAGAAATTGTGCATGGATCAATAAAAAGAATGGACTGAGGTCTACTCACAAGTACTACTCAGTTTGCATTTCTGTCCCTGCGTGGATGACAGTGATGACTCTTTCCAGAGGCAGTGTCCCCTTCAGAGACCATAGAAGCCATTACAAGCCTTGTCACATGATGTCCAGGAACTCAAGACCTAAAAAAGAGTGATGCCTAAAATAAAAAACTACTGATGACCCCTCTAAGGGTCTTTTCTCAAGGATTGGGGAATTTAAATGTAAAAAGTGTGCCTAAATTATCATCTTTGAAAACACATGAGAGAACTAGGAAATTAAAAATCATGTGATTGATCTGACTCCTTTTAAATACACACATAAATTCACACATAAGAGTTAAGGAGAATACGTGTGGGTGGGGTGCTCCACATGCCACAGAAAAGATGTGGAGGTCAGAGAACAACTTGCAGGAGTCAGTTCTCACCTTCTACCTTGTGGGTTCCAGGGATTCAGTTTGCCCAGCAGGGGGCAGGCACCTGCACCTGCTGAGCCATCTCACCAGCCTCAAAGTGTTTTCAGTACACAAAGAAATTATCTACCAAAGTATGAGTGATGGGGATAAGAAAGTAGGAGGTATACAGATAGTATTTGTAAGCTTTTACCATAAACCTTGGAGCTATATGCATTAAGGAAAATATAACAATTTTCTGTTAAAAAAATATAGGTATAGTCTATTACCCTAGTGTCATTTAGAATAGCATTCTATATTTAAACAATAATATTTCTGCAGCAAAATGGATAAAATGCCTGTTAAGTTAGGTAATAACTTAAATCAGATCAGGTCAGTAATGGCCAGTAAGACTGAGGCCTGTATTTAAGGCAGAATACTAGAAACAAGAAGAATTTTCATGTGTGAAACATGAGAACATTTATAATATCTCAGCAGTCTTTTCTTACTGTTCTTAAAACACTTCTGTGGCTCTGAGAATGAATGACACAGAGTCTATGTGGGATGGCTTCTGAAACATGTATCTTCTAGAAAAATCCCTTCATGGGTTAAAGAGTGCTGGCCCTTTAGCTCCCTTGAGAATGTATCTAGTTTCCACTGGACTCTGTCATAGCATTACCCAGACTTCTGTACAAATCACCTGGAGAACAAGATCACTGGTCAAAGTGCCCAGCTGATCTGGGCCCCACACAGAATCGCCTCACTCTTGACATCCAACTCCTGAATATGTCTCCCAAGACAATGGAAGATCTAAAACCCCATGAGGAAGGGACTCTCATCCCTTCAAATCCCCCATGGTAGGATTTCATTGCACAGAAAGGAACTCTGAACTCTGCTGTTGCTGCAAAAACAGTGTCCACTGGACATACAATCTCACTGGCTGAACAAATAAAAGATTAAAGAAAAAGTAACTTTTGTCCCTGTGTCCGACCTATATAAGAGGTGTAGCAGAATCGACATATCAGCCATTTAGAGCCCTCACTACACCTTCACATCAAGAATGACCCTTTTAGTGCAGGTCAGAATTTCCATCTCTGCTCAAAAAGATATTGACAACGTGGACATCCTCTCATGGCCTTAAGTACCTGAAGGATTGCTAGTGATCTCATTTCCCTTGGCAATGATCTTTTTGTTTCTTTTGCAGAACTTCTAGTTAGCTATGCTTTCCCCCTCAAGTTAGCTATATTTTCCCAGCTAAAGCCACACTCACTTTTTTCAAGTTTTTCCCAATTCCCTGATTTCTTTTTTATCCTCAATGAACACTTTGGAACTGTCCCACATGAATCCCCATCTTAGTCTCCTCACCACAGGTTTTTCCCTTTCTGATCCTAGTCCATATGGCTCTAAGGTTCACATCACTACTAATAGTTACTGAAAATGTTGCTGAGGGTTCCATTATGTCTTAGAATATAACCTTATTTGGAAATGTAAACATTTTAGGCAGAATTAGCTAATAAGTTAGATAATTAAGATTCTACTACAGTAGAGAGTGGCAACCCAAATAGGAATCCTGCCCTTAGAAGAGTTACATTTTGTATATGTGTGACAAAAGGAGAAGAGACTGGAACTATGTAGATGAAAGTAGCACCACAGATTGCCATCTACTCACAGTAGCTAAAAGGACTCCCATAAAAGCTAGAAGTATTAACCCTGTAGGCACATTGAATAAAAACCTGTAGTTTGTTTACCTGTGAGTTAATACATTTTTGTTCTTTTATGTCATCCACTTTGTGGCACTTTGTGTGGCAGCCTTACAAAATAATGTACGTGTCTACAGACTGTATTTGTCCTCTAATTTTTTTACATTAGTATTTATTGTTTTGTTTTTCAATGCTCCCACGTGGAGTTTATTGGTGTAGGAAAAAGAAGGGGGTAGCTGTTGGACAACTGGGAGCAGAAGAGAAGAGAATGAGAGAGAGAATGTGTGTGTGTGTGTGTGAGAGAGAGAGAGAGACAGAGAGAGACAGAGACAGAGACACACACAGAGAGAATATTGTTTTTATACTTCTTGTCACTGGATTTCTCCATCTCAGAAGAAAAATACCAAATGAGCAGGAGTTTTCTGGGTCTCTTCCTATTCTTCTTGGAGAGAAGCCATTAAGATTTGGATTCATGATTTTAGAGAAGTATTACCAGCGACAAGCACTTCTATGGAGATCTACTTTGTGAGTTAAACAGTTCTTGTTCTTGCTCAGTCATATCTCCATTGTTCAAGGGCTGATTACATAACTACTTGGTATCACAGTTACACATCCCAAGCACTCAGGAGAGGCCTGTCAACACTCCATGTTTTTATCTGGCTTCTGTCACTACCAAACTCGAATAATTATAAAGAAGCATACAGCTTGCAGTCATACGGGTTAGAAGTACAATACCAAAGTGCTGTCATCCTGCAAAAGTGTTCATGCTGCTGCTCCACGTGATGGAAGGTGTCAGGTGGCAAGGAATCTCATGAAAGTGAGACAGCTGAACAAGGAAGCCAAACTCCCGTGGATTACAATTCACTCAGAGTAACTAACCCATTGCCAGAAATAAGGAAGAGTTCCCCTCACCTACTATCTCTTAATGTATCACAACATAATACACTGTCCACTACGTTTCCCGGTGAGTGGGAGAGTACTCATTGAAGCTATATCTGCAAGTATTCAATCGTCATGTACTTACTAGAATAATCACAACATGGAGTTCTTCATGACTTGGTCATGTCAGTTGCTCTTTACACTCTCTTTAGCTTTTATCCTCTTCCATGTAGCATTTTGTCACCAACTGTAATGGGTAATAGATAGCAAAGGCAGTCTAAATAACCACCAAAAAAAAAAAAACCTCAATTGAACCTACTTCCTGGGCTAAATGTTTTTAAATAACTGTTTTAAAGTAATGAGGTTGACTGTTTATAATTTCATCTCCATCCACTTCCCCCAGTCATGGTTTTAGGAGGATGCTATTGAACCAGTAATGATGCCAGATCTCAGGAGAGAATTGGAACACAGTAATGCAATCAGACCTTGAGCAATGACTGAATAACTATAGTTGAACTCAACTAAGCAGGGCTTCAAGGAAGAAATTATCATTCATGACAACTTTCTCAGATCATGACTCCCAGCTTCAGTGGCTTCTAGCCAACAACCCATTGAAACTTCTTAACTTTCAATTATTAAGAACATTTAGTCCTTGCTAGGTCAGATAAATTGCTTCCTTTGAGTTCAATAGTTTACCATCCTCAAATTAGTTTATTTAGTCTAACTAAATTTACCAATCAACAACTCTAAATTCTGAGAAGCTTAGTGCTTGCTGTACATTTTCTGCTGATAGGTTATCTAAGGTAATAGAATATGTTATGTCCCATGGATTTCTCTTTGTCCCTTATTGGTATTGCTTTCCATTTCACCTGACAGCAAATGTTTAACTTTGTTGGAGAAAGTGAGAGTGCTTACTGCTTTAAATAAGGGTTCATTCTCTTGCTAAGACTCATCTTCATCCACAGTGAGACATTAGTTTGGCCCAAATTCTGCAGGATAGTTTTCCCAATAAAAAACCTGGCTTCCAAAGACAAACCTGGTGTCTCTAAACATTGCTTCAGTGTAAGCACACACAGCACAGAAAAGAGAGCTACAATGAGAGATGTCTTAACAAGAAAAAAAAAAAGCAGATGCACACAGTATTAAAAATGAGGAGGGGTAGGAAAGTTAAACCTACTTAGGTTTCTACCCTTTTCAGTAGTGAGGCAAACACATGGGGTAAGACATTAATGTAACTCCAGATGGGTTACAGGAACCTAACAGTGAATAGGGCATGTAGCTGTAGTCATCTTTGAAAGTGTACAAAGGGAGAAGAAAGCAGAATGCTCATGTGCAGACATGAGTTAGATACTAAAATTTGGTACAGCAGACATAAGGCCTGAGGAAGTTATGCTGCTAGTTATCCCCTGGCTGCAGAGATGGATTCTGGGTCTGACTATATGGCTCCGACTTCACCAAGGGACCATACATTGCATAGCAAAAGAAAGGTTAGTGTGATACAGAAACCTAAGCTACAGCTCAACAGGAGGCATCAGAGACCACCTTGGGACCCAGTACCAGCTTCCACACCACAGCAAAGCACAGAAGTTTCTCCTGTGCATAGACCTCATTGAAGAATGAAGAACAGCATAGACAGAAATCCCTTGTAAATATGTGGGGCTTTTAGTTGAGTAAACACGGGAATTATATGTGACTTGCAAACCTAAAGAGTGTTTTTAGATGTGGATTGTTTGTTTTATTGTTTCTCCTTGTGGTTAACAGGAATCAATGCATGGGATTGCTTAAATCAATTATAAGTACTAAAGACATCAATACTGTTTATGCATCCGGCTTATATGTGCAAGCAATCCATTATTTTTATAGGGGCTGGCTAGGGGCTTGAGACAGTGACAGAGTACTTGCTAGCATGCAAAAGACCTTCAGCTCCATCTCCAGTTCTGCAAACAAACAACAGTAGCAATAAATGGACTCGAATGAAGAAAAACATCAAATAGATGTGAAGGTCACCTTCGCTTTAGCAAGACAACATGATACCTAACATGCACAGGACATAGAAATAACATGAAATCTGTTATTTACTTTTATTTTATATTAACAAACAACTAACTAGTCATACCATCTGTGGACTCTTAAGATAGTTATTTAATATAAGTTATTTAATAGTTGTAAATGCAGACAACATTTAGACTTCATGTTTTAGAACAGAAAAAGCTGTATATAAAAAAACACCTTTATTTGACAGTGTTTAATGTGATATAAATTTAAACAAGATTTAAAACCTATTTGTACTTGATAAGTTAAATGACAATTTTACCAATCTTCAATAGGAGAGAATCATTCTCCTGTAAACTTATAATTGTGATTTAATCATACATCTGTAGCAAAATTCTAATAAGTCTTAATAAAACTTATTATTAAGGCTCAATTACTGGGTATACACTGAAAGATCAGAGGAGTAAAGGAGCTATCCACAAGCGAGACCTCTTACCTCTACTGAGTCCTCAGACCAAAGGGTGATCCTGTCTCTAGGAATCCTCAGACTGAATGTAATGAGCTCCTGTCTCCTTCCATTTTATTCCTCTCTCTGCCAAGCCATATAGCCAAGCCATATCACTCCTGTCTCCTTCTCCCTAGTGCTGAGATGAAAGGGGTATGACCCCTAAGTACTGGTAAAGGTCTTAGCCAACACTGTCTGACTTTGTTTCTGGTTTTAGACTGACTCAATCTCATGTAGCCCAGGATGGCCTTAAACTCACAGAGATCCACCTAACTGTACCTCCCTAGTGCTGGGATTAAAAGGTGTGTGCCACCACTGCCTGGCATCTGTGGCTATCTAGTGTGGATAGCTTCACACTCTGATCTTCAGGCAAGCTTTATTTGTTAGATTACAAACAAAATATCACTACATACATCTATAACAGAGTTCAGACTTTGGGAACATATTAAATATTTTTGTATTTTTGCAAAAAATTATTCTGTGAAATAGAAATGAGGCTATATAGATAATAGAAATTTCTTAAATCTGTAGTTAAATATTCTTTCTTCTAAGAACCCTTTTGCTTCTTCCAATTTTGTGCAAAATATCCATTTAGTTTACTATAACTTTGACGTCAAACAAAAAGTACTACCCACATCACTGATGACATGAAATGGAAGACAATGTCACTACTCTAAAACATGATGTTACAAATTAGATTGACATTGATCCTGAACTGAGTTAACCACATTGTAACATTAAAATTATCATACATATGTTATGAACTGGCATTAAGATTTAGAACACTTTCATGTAAATTAAATGTATACACACATCTTCAGCACAGATGTATTTTAGACAGTCTCAACTTTTCTTCCCTTGCTAAACAATGAGAGTCATGACATGTGCAGGCAGTGTATAAGCGCTCTCAAATCTGCTTTGATCCCATTATTAAGAAATCCATATAGGATTGGATTAAGACAACAGGACATCATGCCTAACAGGTGACAAATACAGTACACCAGCTTGAAATGTCTATTGGAGATAAGGTTGTCATTGAAGTCAGTCACCACGTGGAAAAGGTGCAGTGGCATCCAGCTAACAGCAAACACTAGTATGAGTACAGTCAGTCTGTAGAAGACACTTCGAGATCGCTTTTTAATTCTAGTGATGGAGCGCTTCACTCTCAGCTCATGAGCATCTGAGTTTTCTTCAGGTTTCACCTCGAAGCAGGTGGGGACCCCAGGGATAACCTTACTGGATGAAGAGAGCTGACTTCGGACTGAGACCAGGTTTTCTGGAACTGGATGGTTCTCCTTAGAAGGGCCTGCTGGAGCGGGTAAAACACATGCCGTCTTTTTGCTGTATCTTCTTCTGTGCTTTCTGATGAATGAGTAAGTCCACTTTTGCCTGCTGGGGGGATTTGCCTGGTTCCTGCTCTTTTTGGATGGATGAAGAGTTAAGTTGATCATCTCATTTTCTTCCAGTCTGTTTTCTTTGTGGGACAGCCCGCAGCTTATACTCCTGCAGACACTAGTGTGACTTACCGTTAAACAAACTAAAGGCAGAATATACTGAACTAACAATAAAGAGATTGTGAAAGCAATTCTGTATGAATCAGAAGGCCATGACTCAACACACAAATACTTGCTGCTCAGCAATGCTGAGCCAAAGGTTTCCTTAAGTTCCACAAGACTGTGGAACACTGGGAGAGGAGAACAGATGGCAAAGCCCAGGGTCCAGACTGTAGCTATCAGGAAGTAGCCATGGTTTGCTGTTAAATTGTTAGATATAGGGTGCTTTATCATATGATACCTGACAATGGCAATTGATATTAAAATCAAAGTTGAAACCAGGACTGACACACACTGAAGGAAAGGCATAATATGGCACATGGCTTTGCCAAACATCCACTGATCCAACAAGACAGAGGTCAGTGTAAAAGGTGAGCAAAATAGCACTACCAAGATATCAGAGAAGGCCAGGTTACCTATGAGAAAGTTCACTGTAGTTTTCTGATTGCGCTTTTTCATAACAGCCATTAAAATAAGTAGATTTCCCATAAAGCCAAGAAGACTGACAAATGTATAGAGTCCAATCAGGAAGTATTGTAAATCGTCCACACTGCCCCTATAGTCATCCCAGACAGGAAAGGCAGCATTCCGAGCAGCAGCGGTGTTGTTCTCTGTGCTCCTGTACTCATCCCACAGAGGGTAGGCAGCATTTCCAGTGGCGGCAGTATTGTTCTCTGTGACAACCGTCTTGTTAAAATGCTCTTCAAGTTCAAAATCCATACTCAAGTCCTGCTTGGAACAACACCACATCCATTAGTGGCTTGAAGTAAAATCACACTCTACTATGACTTCAACGCATTCAGAATGAAACTAAATTCTGTAGCTTGTCCCCATTCCCTCACAAACCTCTGAGGTCATATAGGACCCTTATTTGATTCTAAATTTGCTACAAATTCAGTGATAATAATGACAGAAAATTTAAATCTATCACCAGTTTCACACACTGTTAACTTCTGCTCAAGTCAGACTTTGGGTTTTCAAATTTATTTCAGAAATAATGTAAGAAAAAAATGAAAAAGAAAAAATTCAGGGAAAACTTCAAGCTATGTAATTTATAGTAGCCTAATAATATTAATCTCTAGTGGAGATGCCTGAAGTATATTAGCTTATGATCTTACCCTTGAAAATACTTTTCTTTCTTGTTAAGATCAAACCTAAAAGTCACTATCCCGCATCTGTGTTACTCTCTCTAAGTCTCAGGAAATACAGTAGAAGAAGGGACAGAAAGAACCTAACACCCAGAGGGAGTTGTGTGGAGTGCTGTCAGTGTGTGGCATTGTTGCTGCTCTCTAGAACTTTTAGCAGCTATAATTACCTGTACACATTCTGAATAAGAATAGGCCTGTCCACTCCCTGCTGAAGAAGTAAGAGAGGTGTGTGGAATCCCTGTCTTACCTCAGGATTTACAGGCAGTTAATAATTGATGGGAGAGGTGTAGCCATTGGCAAGGTGGTCCTTCCCCCTGTAAACAAATCTTCGAAAACTCACTGGAACACACACACATACACACACACACACACACACACACACACACACACACACACACACACACACACACACACACACACACACACACACACACTGCAGGAAACTAGAATGAAGATAGTTGATAGTTGAGAAAATAGAAGAGAGGGGAGACAGAAGGTATTGGAGTTAACATGATCAAAATGTATTATGTACCCGTGTTAAAATGTTATAATAGAATTTGCTGTTATTATTAATTACTAGATGCTGATAAAAAAAAATTAAGCCTGTCCTAAAGTGTTCCATTCCTGCTAAGCTGGATGAGATCTCTTTCGAACTCCCATGACAGGAAGGTTACAGCCGTCTGACACTGGTGGTGTAGTCCCTGTCATGTAGCAATCACACTGCCTCCACTTCATTTGCCTCTAAGCAATGGAAAGTACAAGCTGCCCTTTACTATTTGTGGTACCCAGAACAACACACAGTAGCTTTATCAATGGGTGTCAAATATTTATAAGTGGATAAAAAAAACTCAGACAAAAAAATCTAGTGATCAAAATGTGACCTAGTTCATGCAGTGTTTAAATTTATGCTCCTCGCATATACAGCTTTATCTCAGAACCTGGGCATATGTAATATTCATTCATTAAAGACTTAAGAAGCTGACAGAATAGTTCTCAGTCTTATGAATTTGAACCATGGCTGACTATCAGTGCTACTGGGAAACAGATTGCCTGTTTTTTTGTTTTGTTTTGTTTTTATATATCTAAAAACTACTTGTAAATGTCAGCTCAAAAGAGATCCCATAAATTCATATTGTCTCCAGAAAGAATTATATTTTTAATTTTAAATTCAGAAGTGAAACTAATGAGATGTCATAAGATCTGTGTACCAAATGAAACAGTGGCAATCATACTGTATTACTTACCACTTCCTCGGATTAGAGATTTTGATACTGGTCAGTGTAGTGATAAGTAGCCTCTGATACATGAGCAAAAGGGGTGGGGAGGTGCCTTTTTAAATAACAGGGAATTCTTTTGAGACAAGCTTTCACTATGTTGCCCAGGCTGATCTTGATCATTCATTATCCTGCTTCAGCTTCTGAAGTACTGGGGATATAGACATGATAACTACAAAGGGGACTTTCTGTTTTCAAACCACTACCTAGTGAAAACTCAATACAGCAATAGTTAATTAACTCCGGTAAATATATATTGCTATAGAAGAATAGATAGATAGATAGATGATAGGCATACAGGTGATAAATTGATAGAAGACAGATGAGTAGGTAGATAGATGCGTAGATACATAATATATGTAATAGGCAGACATATGATATATTCATAGATGATTGATAGATAATAGGAGATTAGTGGAAGATAGATATATAGATAGATGGCTGATAGATGTATTCTTGTACATATAGTTAAGAAAGTCTTTTATTATATACTAACATATATTTACCTACTTATTTTTGCAGCCATAATTGAAAATTGCTAAAATAGTAGTAAGCATCGTTCTCTTCAATTTATGATGGATGTGTGGGTCCTGATTTAATACATTTCCAAACTATGGATGCTTTTATTCACAGGTAATCATTTTAAACTAAGACTAACTTGTTTTCATTGTCAGCAATAATCACATAGCTATTATTGCCTAAGAAAAGTTGAATGCTTCTATGAACTTCTACCACTGACTCCATGCTTGTGAAATAACTTTCTGAAACTAACCACACCCCTCCAAAGACAAATTGTATCAAAAACTCCAGCCCGTGTTCATTTGTCCTTAGACCCTAACCACTAATTTCCATTGGTTCTTACTCAAGGAAACGGGAGAGTTGGTACAACAGTGACTCACATGGTCTCCTGAATCATCCCACTCACCATATGACTAGACAATGGCCTTCCAGCAACTGCTGTGGGGAAGTCAGTGTGCTTCTAATGAAAGCGGCCTTGACTGGTGCTTCAGTCCCATTTCCTGAGTTCTGGTGACCACTGGCTCCTTTGTGGCTTGTTCATGATCGTATTTATACTTGGGATGTGCATGGGCTGTTTGTAACAATACTCCTTTGCCTGCCTGTATTTTTGACTCACTTTTTTTGAATCAACCCTTTTTTTCTTAAACTTGTGGTAGGTCAGTAGTCACTAATTGGATTTTTCTTCTATAACTAAAGCGAGGATAAGGGACAAATGGGACAGAGACATCTACAATGGCTTTGTGCTTTCTTGCTATATAGCATTCAGAATAAAATTGCTGTCAGTTTTTTAGAGAATAAAGAAATGCAGCAGGTTTTTCTCTGCAATAAAAAAATATGGTTTTGAAGGGTTGAAGCTATAGTTAACCTGCTGAGTGCTTGCTTGTCTAGCATGTGTGAGGCACAAGGTTCAGTCTCCAGCACAAATGCACATATATTCCTGTACATGTATATAGTTTGGGGTCAAAAGTCATTATCTCCAAAGCATGAGGTCCTATCTTTTAATATTAGATTAGATTAGAGATAGGGAAGATATTCCTTATTTTGCCAGTATCGAGAAGCATAATGAAGCATGTCAGACATACTGGATATTAAGTAAATATTTGCTACTAATCATTTTAGAAAGATAGCTTAATTTTCCTAGGTTTAAAATAACAGAAATGAATGACTCTGAGGATTCTCAGGATACAGGATGACTATGTGTTTGCATATCTATGTGTGTATGGATATATACATTCACTGAAATCAGGGGTTTGAAATAGCCTGAAATCAGATATCTATGTAGACAATAATGATAGTTTAGCACTTCAACTACTTAAATGCAGTATCATCATTGATAAAGACACATGACCAACAGGAAACTAAAACTGCCCAAAAATGCTACCGTTCTTTTTAATTAAGTGAAGATGTGCACTAGAATGCACAGATTTTACTAAAAACATGTTAACTGTGTGAGAATTACTATAAATTTGTTAAATAAAAAACTCCTCATTTTTTGGCAGATCAAAGAAATACCGTCTGAAGGCTTCATTGGACACTGGAGAAAAATGGACGATAGTATTTCTTTCCTAAATTACTTCTCTATTTTAAGTAGCTACCAAAGTTAATTATAGACAAATATCTGAGTAAGATGTTGCTCCTTGCATTAAGCTAGTCTTTACTGAATACCTAATATACCCAGTATGCTCTTCTTAGTATGAGATGGCCACACCATCCACACATCACACAAGCACATCCACACATATGATAGCAAAGGTACGCCAAACAGGAGGTACCTCCTGCAAATCTTAGCTCCTTTGAATGACTTCTCACAACTAAATTATAGATTCTGCAACATGTGTGGGAGGACACATTAATTGGTTTCTTTAAAACTGCTTCCTTATAGTTAGAGGACAATTTAACCATTAGGCATTGGGTATAAGTCATCCATTTTCCAGCTGAAACTGAGAAGTAGAAGAGCTACTTTGAAATCAAAATAATCAGGTAAATAACAAAATCAAAAGATTTCCTTGCTTACACTTACCCAACTACTTTCTCCTGTTTTCTTGAAAAGCAAACAAGTCACAGAAATCTCAATCTATGAAACATCCCTCTGCTTTTCAACAGTGCAGTAAACAGCTCCTTACATACAGTTTTTTGCAGGTACGTATTTTATAGATAATGAAAGCAACATCATAAAACATTCTTGATTCATCTTAGATTATGCTGGATGGGTGCTTCAATAATTATGTAAAGACATAATATTGTAGGAAGAAGAGTGTTTCAGACCACGTGGGTTCTTCATTTCTACCCATTTCTCCACCTGAAATACTCAAGTTCAGTTCCCTGAGAACTACAATGGGAGGGTGAGTGGGGGATTGTTCATTCGACTGTGGCAACTTTACAAAAGTAGTATCTGTGAGCGTTTATTGCAATTTTCTTATAAACTGGTCTGGATGTGACTCAAGTGAAGTCAGAATCAACCTCAAGGATTTTGAGAAAGTAGGTAAGTTTTTAAAGTAGCAAAGAGGAGAAACCACAGTGACCAGAAGGCTATAGAGAAATTGATCTGTAACGGTAAGATTTCTCTGTTAAAATTATTCCCTGCTTAATAAAAATCTGTATCATTCCCTTTGCAGAAGATATCAACCATGCAGAAATAATAAATATATGTAGTTTTCCTCTATTGATAAAATATCAACTGCCTGTTTGCTGTGATCTTGCACAGATGGCACGATTCCATGTCTCCCCGTATTCTCCTGGTGTGTTGCTCTGAAAGGCAAAATCCTGCAAAAATTGGCCCTGGACAAATAAACGCAGTCCTGTTTAGCTAACAAACATTCAGGTACCCACAACCCTTCTGCCCATTCTAGATTCTTAATAACACAGTCTCTCCTTGAGCCATCCGGAATTGGAAATGCATTCTGAAAAAGGCTGTTATCACAGATTATGGCAAAAACCATTACTATTTATTATTATTATTATTATTATTATTATTATTATTATTATTATTATTATACTTCCATCTAACAAGATGTTCTGCGAATTACTAAACTGCAGGTCAATAAACGTACAAGTAAAAATTCCCTTTTCTTGAACTCAGGTGTGTGGATGGCTATTTCCTGCTAGCAGTTGACTTACAGGCCACCTTGCAAATCTAAGTGCACAGCTGTCTCCCCGTGTGTGGCCAGTTGTGGGACAAGGAGGCAGCTGGATCGCCCAAGGAATGGGTAGACTGTGTCCTGGGCACAGGCAGAGCTTGGAGAGGACTGACAACCAGCCTGGGCACCCTGTGGTCTGTCATTCCTCCACCTTAGAAATCCACCAGCCTGCACCCTGGTCCCCCACCCCCCCCGCCCCCCGGGACAGCGCTTTGTCCAATCCCTCCTCCCCATCCTCGAGAACCTCCCGGGAGAATAACATAGGGTCTAGCAGAAGCCTGCTCCACCGCGAGTTTAGCGCAGGAGGGACCTACCAAACAAGGAAAGATTCAATTGAGACCATTCGATCTCCCTTCCCGCCTGACAACTGCGGTTTCTCCACCTCCATCCCCTTTTCCCAACCGCGCTGCCTCCCGGCCCGCACCCCACCCTCTGGGAAACAGCAAGATGCTCCAGGACCTAGGATAGGGTAGCGGGCTTCGGGTAGGGTCAGGCGGGGCTTGGAGTGGGTACCTCAGGATGTCCCAGCCGCCGTGGGTGCCTGGACTCTGGGGTACGCGGCTGAGCTCTGTGGTTTCTGCTAGCAGCTGAGGCGGCGGTGGCAGGAGCAGGACCTGGAGGCGGCAGTGGGAAGGAGGGGCCCTGGAGTCGCCAGGGTTTTAGAAGCGCCTCGGAAACACGTGACAGTCCCGAGACCCCGGAGACCTGGTTCAAGATCGCCTATTCCTAGCCCCCATAGCACTGTTCGAGAACATCCCAGTCCATGTCTTTTGTTTGGAGGCCCCAGGAGGTAGTTCTTGGGCTTAGGATTGTGTCCTGCCATCCTGTGTTCTAGTTCTAAGAGTTAACTTAGGGGTCCCACAGATGTTTGCTAGTCCTGTCCTCAGCTTCATAAGGAGATGTGTGGGAGTGCACCTTTTATTTGTTTGTTGTTGTTGTTGGTGGTGGTGATGGTGGTGGTGGTGGAGGAGGAGATTTGTTTGTTTGCTTGCTTGCTTGCTTGCTTTTGTGAGAAAAACCTTCAAGGGTAGTTTTTCTTTGGAGGGAGGGTTGCAAATCTCTTTCTTGCCTCTCTGACATAAAAAAAAAAAGTCTAGGTGTGAAGCTGACCAAAACCTCCAGGGAGCATTCTGCCCTGCACCATGCAAAACAGACAACGGGGCCAACTTCTCCTTTAAGGGGTAGTTGTGTGGTTGTGAGCAAGGGACATGTAGCTGGAGGAGCTGAGGAATGAAGGTGACCTAGAATTAACCCTTCTCTAGAGTTTTCCATCACATAAAGAAGGGTGGTTGTGTGTGTGTGTGTGTGTGTAAAATTGTTGTTCTTGTCTTTAAAAAAACATGACAACATAAAAAAATAAACAAATAGAAACAGACAAACAAAACCTTGTCTGCCCTGTCCAGTTTTGGTATTCATTTTTAAAGATTGTCAGATCTCTGTCCTTTTAGCATTTAGTATTTAGTCAATTATTAGTTGGCAAATATATTAGGCTTTTTCCTCTGCTGTGGTGGGTGGTGGTGATGGTGGTGGTTGTGGGTGGTGGCAGCAGCAGCAGTGTTGGTGAGCTGTATGTCTCAAGATGTAGCCTGCCATAAAAAAACAATGTATTTCCTTTACTATCATGATGACAGTATATGACTTTGCCTGCTATAGGACTGAACACATTGTGTCAACTAAAGATGACTTTTATCCCTTGGGAATAATGCAACATGGTAATCTAACCCCTGGGGTAGCAATTGCTAGCTGCTGCTCAAAGATCACAGGATATATGCCTGTTTTCTGCTGGTTTAACATTCAGTACTGGAGGGAACTGTGGAACATGCCATTTCATAAGCCTAAGTGATCTGAAAACTTCAAAACAATATGATCTGATTCTCCCAAGCTTCATTTCAGAAACACCATATTCGTTCTAATAGCTGCCCACAGCAGGTTCCTGAGTGGACCCCTGTGAGACTGTAGTGAGGGAAGGGAGGAGGGAAGGTGTTAGGAAGAATGCCTTTTAGGAAACAAGGGCTTAGCAAACAAGGGCTTGGTCCTAGGTTTTCTTAAAGCCAGCTGATGCACAGTTACATATTATATTTTGCCAGATGAATCTCTATTCTTCCATCCCTTGCACAGTCAGACACATGCCCTCCAAATGCACAGTGATTTTCAAACATCTTCTTAGTGAGGCCCTTGGTGGGTATCTTCCAATAAAGCAGGTTGTGCTACATCTTCCTACCTATCCCATGCTAGAATAGCAAGAATTTTCCTTTCCCATGCATTTGTTTTTCTTTTTTGATGATATCAACATATTGAAAATAGAAATTACTTTGAACTGACCTGCTTTGCTTACCAGGATGTCCATAAATGTGCAAGCCTAAAAAGAAAAGGTCGGTGGTAAAATACTTCCTGTGCAAGCCTGACAACACAAGGCTGGGCCCTCAGAAGCCATGTTAAAGCTGAGCATGTCACATGTGCATCTAAGAAGACCAGGATTCTAGGGACTCAATGGCCCGTAAGCATAGCTGAATAGTGGGCTCCAGGCTCAGTGTCAGACCTTTCTCAAAAACTAAGGTGAAGAAAGCAGAGGAAGAAAGCTATAGTTAACTTCTGGCCTCTACACATACATGTACAAGCAAGCATGAACGTGCATACACCTTGCACAATGCACAGACACAGAGTCAAGAAATTTTTCTATAAAACACCCTTAGGTGTAAAACATTAAAGATATGTGGAAAGACTAAATTATTAAGAATTCTTTTTTGGAAAAATATGTAGAATTGAAAATTTCAAACATGTGCTATATAAAAAGGCAAGCATAAATGGAAGTTCTTACCTCCAGTCCCCAAAAGGACTGGAGGCAATCATCATTATATTTGTAATTCATAATAGAGTTAATTTGTTTCTATTTTATGGGGTACCTTTCAGGAGGAGGAAATGCCACTTCTGGGGCAGAAACAGTAATGTCCACCTCTGCTGTAGGCATATTTATAAAATGCTCACCTGGGAAATTAAGTTGGATTTTATGCATGTTACAAAATGAAGTTGGCTAATTCCCAGTTCCCATGATTCACTAAGAGCTATAAAGAAAAGCTTATCTGAAAAGCTGAGAGTCGTGGGTCACTTGGGAGTCCTAAGACAAATTAAGGAACAACCGTGCCTTGGGTGACATTTTGCTGAGGAACATGTCTGCAGCTTCTGTGAGGTTGTCACTCCAATTTAATAATAGCTTCCATTTGTGGAGGACGGTTACTAAAATGCTTTGACATCCTCTCAGCTGATGTGCAGTTCTGATGCATTAGTTTCAGGAGTTGTAGAGTAAGAAAGCTAGGAAAATATCATTTTGCTGGGTGAGTTGTGACTCTTCTAAATTTCTATTATATTGATTAAGCATTTCTATGGTAAATTGTGGTACATTTAAGTCTTAAATATTTAAAAGACCTGGGAAAGGCAATTTCTATGTGTTGTGCAACTTTTTACAATGTTTTTTGATGCATTGACATCTGTGGAATATAACTTAACATTAACAAGTGCAGATAGAAGTTCTGTCAGCATCCACCTCGTCTGGTAACCCCGTCTATTATTCCTGCCTGGCTACTTGCCAATCAGCATTTTATTAAACCAATAAGAGCAACAAATATTCACAGGATACAGAAGAACCTCCCTCACGAAACAAGGACACATTATAGACACATTTAGAAATGCATGTTTTTTGTTTTTGTTTCATTTTTTTTGTATCTTCAGAGATTGGCATGTATAAATTGGCAGGGAAAAAGTAAAGGCATAAAGGTACAAGATATTATATTGATAAAATTTTCTATCCTTTCTGCAACTGAGAAGTTACAACTATGTTTTGTCCTTTTTTCCAAGAAAGCATGGATGTCTTGTATGTCAGCAAATCATCCTTTGTATTGTTATGTAATTTTAAAATTTTGTGGTAATGTATATCTGTATATGATACATACAGATTTCTTAGGAGACATAATATTGTATCATGTGTCTACATGTCCTGTAAAGGGAGACTTTTCTCCATTTAGTCTCAGTCCCACTGAATTTCTCTCCACCCAAATGAGTCCCAGCAGCCACTTTTAAATAACCACTCATAGACTTAATTTATATTTATAATTGTTTGGCCATTGGCTTAGGCTTCTTATGGGCTAGCACTCTCTTAGTTATTAACTAATTACTATTAATATAAGTATCACCACATGTCCTTGGCTTACTGGTGATACCCACATCTCTTGACTACCTGGTGGCTACATTACCTCTGTTCTTTGTCTTCCTCTTCCCCACCTCTTTGTTCAGAACTGCCACCTAACTAAATCCTGCCTGTCCATTGGCCTAAACAGCTTTATTCATCATCCAATAAGAGAAACACATAGTCATAGCATATAGAAGGGAATCTCACATCAAAGTACACTCTACTGTTCTTCTCTTTGCAAAACTTATACTCTCAATTAGTATCCTCTAAAACTGGCTCTTACTAAATAATTTTTTTTTCATTGGCTGTCTAAATTTTCAAAAGTTGGTATTTTAAATCTAGTTTGAAGTCCAAATTTAACTTTAATATACTTAAGTAGAATGAAAGGGAGACTTTATTTATGTGGTTTTTTATTGTTGTTGTTGTGTGTTGGTTTGTTTTGAATTCTCTTTAATAAAAATGTTTGGAGAAGTGTTCAAAGTATTAGCCCAGAAATAAAAGTTAGCATGGTTGAATAATGTACTGCTCCAAAAAGTAGCTGCAACACTGCATCATTACTCACCAATCTTGTTGGTATTTCAGCTTTTTAAAGTAGGTCATACAGTGGGCAGAAAAAAAGCTGTGAGACATTTCACCCATGAGACATTGTAAGCATTTTCAAAGGCAATAGCATCCATCATTCAAGCTTATAGATATTGGGAAAAACAGAATCAACATGCTTTCTGTATGGGGGGGATGTTGTCAGGTATTAATCTATATGCTAAACTTGAAGAGATGGAGGCAAAATCACTATCTCAAAGACATCACAGTGTTTTTGTAGATACGTGCAAACAATTACTGGCAAACAATGTAAATTCCGCATTAAAAATAACCCTAGTGTGATCTAAGAATGTGACCAAGAAAGCAAAGTGACCTTCGAGAAGAAATGAAGAAGAGACCATGAAATTCCAGAGATTATTAAGTTGGACATAAAGGGGGGGGAGCAAGTAAGAGGTGGGCCAATAGCGTGAAGGGCAGAGAGTGTCTGTCTAGAAAAGTGTGAATGGATCAGGATGAATCCAATGTGTGTGCGTGGGGGGGGTGCAAAACATGAAAATTAATATGATTGAAAAGGTTACTTGCATTTTTTAAAATATCTACATTGAGAGCAATTGACAATTTAAGATGGAGAGATTTTAATGAACACCTGTGGGGAGAAATGGCAGCAGAACTGTCTAGCCGAGTGATACGTGGCTATTGAGGCCCACAAAAAAGAGCAAAGTGGGAAACTTCAAGGAGAAAAAAAACAGAATCTGTGATCAGTTGGATTTGAGAGTGTGAGAGGAAAGTGCTTGGATTCTGTTAAAGACCCAGGAACCTGGTGGAGATTTGGAGATTTGAGCACACGAGGACATAACTGAGGGCAAAGAGCATGACTGTGCATTAAAAGTGAAATGGAAGCTTGGGACCTTCAGTGTGATTTCAGAGTCAATCAAGGAGGAAATTGGATTAAGGAAAGTGCAAGCTTTATCTAGGTAGCTCTCAGGAGGGCAGGAGGACAGGGGTTATGTTTCTCAGCAAGAGTACTTACAGAGACATCAGGATGCATTACCACTCATAAGGAAGGAAGGACAAAGGGACTAATGGGGAAGAATAAGAAACACAGAATTGTTCCATGACTAGGTGATCTTGCCTGACAGCAGAGAGGTCAGAAGGTAGAGTACTTTATTAGTCAGGATATTTCATCTAGAGCATGTAAAAATGGCTAAAATTATTGTATTTAAACTATGTTTAAAGCAATTAAATATGTGACTAATTGAGTTATTATGTTGGGGTTACTAGTAACTTTCTGACAAGATTGATGATGATTCTCTGACTGTCCTTTGTAAGCTATTGAGAACTTTCCTAAGAGTATCCTATTTCAGATCAAGAGAAAATCACCAAATTAATTTGAACATTGTGATGGTGAACTCCCATTGTCAATTTAATTGGGTCAAAAACACCATTAATAAGTGTGCCTGTGTGGCTGTTTCAGAAAGAATTCACTGAGAAAGGAAAGCCTATCCTGAGCATGTGTGGTGCCATTCCACTGGCTGGGATTCCATACCAAGAAGTGAATGGGGATGCAGTCCTCTGAGCACTGCCACTCTTTTTTCTCTGCTTTCTGACAGGTATCATGGACCAAGCCACTTCCACTGCCATGTTTTCTCTGCTCTGAAGGACTTTAGTTCTCTGAACTATGAGCCACAACAAGCCTTTCTAATAGTAAATTACTTTTGTAAGCTAGAAGAAATACAACTAATACAGACACTGTCCTAGTGTCTGTGTTAGTTTCAGATTGACACAGCCTGAAATCACCTGAGGAGAGATTTTCAGTGGAGGGAAAGATCAGGTTGGACTGGCCTGTAGTCATACCTGTGGATCATCGTCTTGTCCACTGATGCAGGAGGGCCCAGCCTCATGTGAGCAATGCCATTCCCTAGGCACATGGTCCTGGGCTATATATAAAAGCCAGCATAAAGCCTTTGAGTAAGCTAGAAAGCAGCATCTCTCAAAGGTTTCTACTTCAAGTTCCAGGTTTAATGCCTTCCCTTTCTTCCCCCAATGATATGCTGAGAAGTTTAACTTCCTTTCCAGGAGTTGCCTTTGGCCATGGGTTTTTTCATAGCAACAGAGATGAAACTGGAACAGATATCATTTTCACAGAAGAGAGTTTTAGTTGCTTGACTTGGTACATGTGTGCTTATGTTTTATCTAAAGTTATTTGTTGCTTCTATTAATTTTCTCAAAAAAGAGAAATAAATAAAATGATGACTAATGAGTTTAGTCAAACTGCTTTTATCTATTCTATGTAATTACATCTAATATGTGGACTAAAACATCCTAATACTTTTTAGAATTTTAGAAATTTTAAGACTCCTAAAAATCCTAGTCTTTTTTCCTCCCTTCAAGACAGGGTTTCTCTGTGTAGCTCTGGCTGTCTTGGAACTCACTTTGTAGACTAGGATGGCCTCAAACTCACGGAGATCTGCCTGCCTCTGCTTCCTGAGTACTGGGATTAAAGGCCTGGGACACCATGCTTAGCTGAATCCTAATACTCCAGTTTCATTTGAAACTCTGTTGAAGACACTTTTTCCTTTATTTTCCTAGTTACAATACTATTTAATGAAGTAACATTTTACCTTGCATTCTTTGGCCTCATTGTTCAGACCTATGCACTCAGTGGGTACCAGAAGGGAAAACTTGACACACAGTTGATCCATACAATACGAACTGATTCATCAGCACATTTCATTGGGAGTTCTATCCCAACCAACAGAATGAATAAATCTTCTCAAGATTCATTTGAATGATCAATGTGGAAAAGTACCTCAAAGCACTTCAGGAAATCTGAGCATTTTGATGACAGTTGTATTCCATTGCATCTAGTGGTGTGATGACTTACTGCTTATATATCTGCAGAACTTGGGATCCCGCACACTAGGTAAGCTTACCACTGAACTACATCCCAGCTCTGTGCCATGGAATTTTAAAACTGTGCTAGGCTGTTAAAATGTCTTTTCTAAGAGATAAAACTAATATTTACTTAGATTTGACGAGTAAAATTTATCTTTATCTTCAGTTAATATGACAGAGAGAAATCATTAGACAAGAGAATATTAGAATAGGTCATTATCTTCCAAGAGTATTAAGTCAGTCTGTTACAAAATTTCACAAGGAAATAAACAGAATTATATCTTCCTGACAAAGGTGGTATTTTTAGCTATCAATCCCAAATAAGGAAGTAGAAAACTGATTGTTGATTTGGGACTAGGAAAAGAGGATGGGGCATGCAGGTCAGTCAGTTGGTAGTGCTTGCTTAGCATGTGCAAAACATTGGACTCAATTTCCAGTGCCACACAAACCATGTATGATAGCATAGACTTGTAATAACGGTGCTCAGGGTGTAGAGGCAGGGAACCAGAAACTCAACAGCATCCTCAGCTGCATATGGATTCCGAAGCCAGCCCGTGCTACATAGGCCCTGTCTCAAAACAGGGAGAAGAAACCGTCTTAAAATTTAGTATATATCATCAGAGGAACTCAAATTGTTTTGCCTACTGTAACTCTCCCATGAAAGGGGGCTTGTATTCTTTCTGGCTTGTTCACTGAAGATGGTCTTCGTAAAAGGTGCTACTGAAGTTACATAAGTATGATGTTGTAGGCATTTCCAAACTTAACACCTTAAAATTTGTCAAAAAATATTCTCAGGCACTCAGCTGTATATTTCTTTAAAGGGGACACTTCATAGAAACTAAAGTAATAAAACAATAAACTGCAATGGCCACATATCAATACAGACCTTTTAAAATGTTATTAATATTTTTGGAAAACAAATAAGTACCCAAGTCCAAATCATATTCTCAAATCCAAAACAGTTCCTGGCATAAATGATATCCCATGAGAACACATTCTTAGGAAATAACTGAACCATTTTACCTGTTGCTCACTTGGAAGTCTAAAACTAGCTGTTGTGATGATCAAAACCATAGGAGAAAGTCAAAGGGGAGTGTAACAGGGAGGAATGGAGCAGGCAGGGGATGAGTAGAAACAGGAGCACACCTGAGGACAGTACTGTTCTTCAAAGGAACTGAATTCTTAAGTTGCTCCTATTCCATCCTTGGTGGGACCAGTTGTATGAAATTTTACTGTTAAATCACTGGGGTATTTTAATGTATATGCATGTCGGCTGTTTCATAAACATTGTGCATTTTAAATATGATTTAACTCTCTTCCAGCCACATAAAAATATGCTCAGTGACAAATATTTCAGATAGCTTTCCCACAAAAGGCCCCAGAGATTGTGCACAAACAAGTTTGTGATAATAATTAAATAATCTTTATTCAACCTAGCCCTCAGAAAAGGAAATTATTTTTTAACAGTGTAAATTTCATGTAGTGGGATTTTATTGGGTTCTTTTTTTTTCACTTTCATGTCAAATAATCGTGGTTATTTTGAAATGAAATAGGAACATCTTAGGCAACACCCATGCACTGGTAAAATACTGTGTTTTGAATTTTGAATTGAAATCAGTTCTAGTTCCTAGATCAGTAAATTGTGTGTTCCTGTGTGTATTTGTATGTGTTAGTGTGTGTGCATTACTCAGCCTTGACTTTTCAAAGTGAGATAAAAACCACATGAAATATGAGATCAGTGTGTCCAGTAATTATCCTGAACTACAAAACATCGTGAACGGTTTTCAAGGGCCATGTCCTCCCAGCACACCCACATCGTTCTATATCTTACCAGATAAATCACCAGGGAAATCACATTGACTCTTTCTGACCACCAGAGAAATGCTGGCTTCGTAGTACCCCAGGCTCTGTTCCGTTTCCTTAAAAAGGCAACTAGTCATCGGAACAAAACTGACTCAAATGCATTTTCGTTTCTTTCTTCTTTCTTTCTTCCTTTCTTTCTTTCTTTCTTTCTTTCTTTCTTTCTTTCTTTCTTTCTTCCTTTTTTTTTTAACGCATTTTCTTAGTGAGGGAGAAAACGGCTCTCAACGGAGATCCGCTACTTTTGCTTTTTAAAGGTCTTCTTTTTGTTCTCTTAGACTAGAGAAAATAACTTCTTGGTACTAGCGTGCAGACTATTTGAGCGTCACAAAGCGCAGCAAAGCCATTAGCCAAGGCTGTGGTGAAGTGCATCCTTCCCCTTCCCGTAAATGACCTCTCCCTCCATTCTAGACTGGGTTTTAAGCTTGGACTCTCAGAGAAGGACTTCGCCACAAGATGGCACTGACCTGCAGACAAAGGAAATCTCAGTGGCAATGACTTTTTGAATAGGCTTGTAAATGCGCCTTCCTCGAGTCAAAGACTGGAGGGGTGAGGGCTCGGTGCGTACGGGGTCTGACAGCCTGGCTCAGGTTTAACCGCTTTTCTTTCCAGAACTCCTAGGCAATGCACCCTGAGGTGTGCATCTGAGGTACGGTGTTGGGGTGTTGGGAGGAGGCAGTGGGGGAAACCTTGGGTGATCCTCGTGGGGTGCCATCACATGATCCGGGATGAGGTGGAGTTCGGCTTTAAGGGGGCGTCTCTTCCTATCTTCCTCAACCTTTAGGGTTTGAGCAAGAGAAACACCAACCGATCTTTCCTCCCTCCTGGTGACACTCTTCCCACTTCTGCACAGACGAACAGACGCATTCTTCAAAAGGTTAGTTTCAAGTCGGTGTTATTAAGGGACTTTTTAAATATCTCTTATTGATGGGACGAGGTATGAGGGGAAGGATGCCCGTGTCCGATCCGGTTGTGAGAAGTGAGTGGGGCGTGGAGTCAGCCTTTCGCTTTGGCTCCCAGTGGGAGCAGGTGGCAGGATGCTCTAGAATGTAGGACCGGTCTGGGACATTATGGATGTGAGACCTCAAAGCGAGAGGGTACCACTCCTACAGTTCGCTCATCCCAGAGCCCTGCAGCTGGGGGCTCCAGGTGGAAACCTAAGTTTCCTTCTCCTCCTACTCTCCTAGACCGGGGAGGTGCCCGGGTTGGTCTTCCCTTCACCCCGGTAGTCTTCCTCGTTTTTCTGTAGCAGTCGGGAGTTTTCCTAGGTAACCCGATGGTATGCATTGGGCAGGGCTGGGGGCGCTTGCCTTCTGGATCCTGATGCATTAGTCCTACTTCCCACCACGTGGGAAAAAGTGAACTGCCCCAGGTACTAAAACCCAGAGTGGTATTACCCCCTGCTCTTCTCCCCCCCACCCCCCGCGTCCCCTGTGCCTGGATGCTTCAGGCTGCCATTCTCCTTGCAAGACTTAAACCTTATCTTCCTTCCTGCTTCAGAGTTTTAACCATACAACTCCTCAGCTCTTTTTAGAAAGGCAAGCATGCTGGGTAGCAGGTTAGGAGTGGACTAGGAGCAGAAGAGGGTTAGCCGGGACTCCTGCTGTTCCTCAGGCAGGTTGAAAAGATGTTAATATTTGAAAGACCCACGTTGGAAAAATGAGAGACAGACTGACCTCCAATTTGAGCCTCACTTGTTTATTTGGGCTCCTACATTTCTGCTCTTTGGCCGTTTATTTGGATAAAGGTGCCCTGGCAGATTACTGAGTCTCTCCCTCCCTCCCTCCCCCTCTCTCTCTCTCTCTCTCTCTCTCTCTCTCTCTCTCTCTCTCTCTCTCTGTGTGTGTGTGTGTGTGTGTGTGTGTAAGGAGAGATTTAGAATGGGGTAATCAAGAAGACTCATAGAGTTATACAATACAGAAAAGGGCAGTGAAGCCAAAGTTTTGACTGAATCTATCAGATTTCCCTCTGGTAACTCCTAGAGCATGAAAACCTAGAGGAGGGTGGGGAGAGGGAGTGGAGATAAGGTGTGTCTCCAACTTGCACTGTTTTTCCTTCCTTCTTTCCTTTCTTTGTTTCTTTGTTTCTTTCTTTCTTCCTTCCTTCCTTCCTTCCTTCTCTTTCTTCCTCCCTCCTTTCCTCTCTCCCTCCCTTCTTCTTTCCTTCCCTCCCTCCCTCTTTAATTGGAGTGCTCTGTGATTTACCAAGCATATCTGGGTCTTCCAAGAAGCAAAACTATGGGTGACACGGAAGGAGGAGGCTGAATGGGGCTTCTCTGTCTCTCTGTCAGTACTGGAACTGATAGCATTAGCTGTAACTGTTGTTGCTGTGTGTGTATGCCCTAGTGAAGCAACACACACAGACACACACAGACACACACACACACACACACACACACACACACACACACACACACACACCATGGGACAGGGATTGCAGAAATCCAAATTCCTTATCCATCAAAAAGACCTGGTGCTCTTTCTGACTACCATTTATTAGTGATTCCATGTGAATGTTTTAAGGCTACTGTTTGTTGAACAAGCCCTTCCCCCATCTCCCGGAAGGAACTGGGAATTATGTAAGTCATTTAGATAAGCTAGCAGTAACTTTGGGGGTGTATAGCAAGGCTGATCTCCCTCCCCCCAAAAAAAACAAGTGAGGGAATTTGAAAAAAAAAAAAAAACTAAACTAAAAACACTGCAGGTTATGCCCAGAGAGTTGTATTTTGTGCTAGAAACAGCACTGTAAACAACAAGGAGGAAAAGGCCAGCATTCCTACAAGAAAAAAAAAAGAGGAAATGTCCTGGAAGGGTTGGGCTGAGGGTTAATTTGCCAACTGATAACATATGTAGTGCCTCTGAATGTATATGGCATCTGTACTGAGATTCAGCCTTTAATGCTTGCTGTACTTAGAGCTGTAAGACATACCATAGAAGAGTAAATGCCAGCTTGTGTGCTTTCACAATGAGATGCAATCTCTCTCAGCGATGGTACATTCCTGACCATCATTCTTTCTCGGAATTATACTAAGGTATGCAAAACACACCTCTATCTAACCCAAAACTGCTTGAGTACTGCTTTCAAACTTAACAGAATAAGTGAAATTTTCATTGTTTGTATAGATAAGCTAGCATCTACTTAGTGGGAAACTGTTTCTCATTGGACCAGTCTATCGAATGCAATCTCACAGGTATCAGAATAAAGTTGCAGTATGTTTACTTAAACTCGTTTGTCAGAGATCCATCTTTAGACTCATGAATTGAAATGACATATCACTTTTGTGAATTTCTACAGTTTTCAAAATAGACCTCACATAAAAATTTCTCTTTTCTTAACTCTCCATTGCAAACATGTTGCCCTATGCCCTGTGTCCCTCTCCCTGGATCACTGCAAAAACATCCTAATGAGTCTCCTTAATTCTCTTTTCATTCTTAGATGTTGTGCAAGCAGCAGATAGATTAATGATGTCTTTTACTCTTGCATTTGTGTATTTAGTGTTGGGGAGCGGACCTGTATGCTATATCATGCATGCCACTAGATGACCACTTGCAGGAGACAGTCCTTTCCTTCTGTTATGTGGGTAGTGGGGATCAAACTTAAGTCATTAGGCTTGGCAGCAAATGCCTTTTCCATTGAACTGTCTTACTGAACCTAGAGTAATAACTTTAAAGCAAAAACATACGCCTTGATGTATTTTACTAAAGATTCCTCATGTCTAAGGGTACAAGACAAAGTCTACCCCATAAAACCCTGCGCTGACAGCCTCTTCTTATTTAGGCTTCCCAATGAGCTAGCTCTTTTTATCCACCTTCATTTCTCCTACTCTTCTTGACACAGCAGGTGTGCTTCAGCCTTAGGAATTTTATATTTGTTTTTTGCAAGCCCTGGGATGCATACATGGCTTCCTAACTCAGCACTCCTGCATCTTTGCTGTCTTCTTGGGTGCCCTAGTTTACCAGCCAGGATTAAGTTGCAGTTCCCAACAATTCCTGGTTCCTTTCTAGGCTATCACACTGGGCCTTTTTGACATGACTGACAATAAACATGTTTCAAGCAAATACATGTTGGGTAAATGAATGTTGCTTCAGAAAACAGTTCTTTTTTAATATACAAAGTACTACATTTCCGTCTAGATGCCTGACCTAAAGACTATTCTAATTGGCATTTAGTTTGCATATAATTATAGATTGTGTCATTAGTGTAAGCACAGACATATAAAACATAATTTCCACTGTGTACCTATTCTAGTGGTCAAGATATTTTTATTCTAAATCAAATATTTTCAAGGTATTATGAAGTTTTCATAGTGGTAACCTTGGGGCATTATATTGTGATCAATGGAGGCTGATAAGACTTAGCAATTAAAACGGATTTGGGTGAGGGGAAGAATTTGAATTGGGGTTAAGATATAACACCTAACACATGGAATGGCTAGGGTGAAGATACAGAAGTACAGTTGCAGACACTGTTTGCCTGACTTACTTAAGAAAGATAGAGTTTTCTAAAACTGTAAAGCCCACTCCTTCAACGCTTGCTTTCCTTCCCTATGTGACATTAATTGACAATGCTCTCCTTGGCTTTGGAATTCTTGAGGGAAAACAATGTGTGATTATTCCAAAAGTCATTTCCAATGGGAGTGTAGAAGAGAAAGTTGGAGTCTAATAATGCCCACACCTCAAGTCTGCCCTAGTTAGTATTTCAATTGCTGTGGTGAAACATCATGTCCAAAACAAGTTGTGGAGAAAAGAATTTATTTGGCTTATGCTTCCAAATCATTTTCATCAGGATAGGAACTCAAGCAGGGCAGGAAACTGGAGGCCAGCGCTGATGCAGAGGCCATAGGGGGGTACTACTTAGTTGCTTGCTCCCTGTGGCTTGCTCAGTCTGCTTTGTTATAGTACCCAGGATCACTACCCTATGGATGGCAACACCCACAATTGGCTGGGTCCTCTCGCATCAGACACTAAGTAAGAAAGTACTCTACAGGCCTGATTACAGCACAGTCCTATGGAGGCATTTTCTCAACTGATGTTCCCTCCATTCACATGACTCTAGCTTGTTGTCAAGTTGACATAAAACAAGCCAGCACAAAGTCACTCCATCACCATCCTTTAATGCTATGGTCTGATTTTATGATGTCAACCTTTAGTTTTATCCTCCAGTCTTATCCAGCTAAATTGTGATTTCACAATAGAACAGATCTCATGTTCTAGAAAGCATAATTGGGTAAAAAAAAGGGTTTATTAGAGGTGTTGCTTAAAAAGCAAGTGCATTTCTGCACATTAAATTTCTCATTTTCTTTTCAATAGAAGTAAATCCACACAATTTTCTGCATTGTTCTAAGACAGACAGAGAATGCAGCCTTTTAACAGGGGCACAATAGCTAGTTAATTAGCACTAGAGATCCTTTCCCATGGATTTCCTTAGCAATGAGATAGGTGATCAGAAGTCTCTCTTTTCTTTCTATATAGGAGCTTCTGATCTCTGTAAGATCACTGTAATTTATCTTGTCAGTAAGAGAAGTATGTTTATGTTACACAATGAGGTGAAATTTTAAGATTATAACTGAAATCACACTTCTGCATTAGACATTCACATAGGTGGGTGAGGAGAGAGAATAAGATAAAATGTTAGAAATTCTTTGAGATCTTCTGATGTGATAGCCAAATTCATAGCATCTTAATGTTAGAATCTCCCACATTGCAAAACCTTCAAGTGACCCCTCATGAGGTGGTCAGCATTTACATGTATGAAGCACTTGCTTCTTTGACAAGTGGTTTCTTCCATTTGATTTAGTTTTTGTTCCTCGTGGTGAAATCATATATTTTTTTCCTTACATAATGCACACCCTTTAGTCCTACTTTTACTTTCATTAGGCATACCACTAAACTACTTCCACATGCTCTATACCCATTAAAACATGAGAAGTCGGCTCTATAGTAAGAAAAATTTTCTATATTAAACAGCATACAGTTTTCAAAAGCCATCCGTCAAATAATCATGTCTCTTGATGCTCCATTGTGTAGGTAATCTCCTTGTGAAGATATTAGTTAAATGACACCCGTCTTTCAAAGTGCAGTGCATGGTTACCTGTTCCCACAGTGTGATATCTGCATTCACACTTCTCCATTACATAATCTTCCAAGTTGCTTTGCTTTGTTACTTGTTTCTGCATTATGTTGTTTCCGGTACATTCACATTTTTTCTAGCAGTCTGAGAATCTGCTCTTGGCACCATTTGTCTAACACTTAGGAAGCATGAGATTTACAAACACTTTATTGATGTGTAGACAACTGAGCATCAACATGTAAGCAAGTCCAGTTAAAGACATTTATGGAAAGCTGAGGATGTAGCTAAGTTAGTGGAGTGTTTGCCTAGCATGCTTGAATCCCCTGGTTCAATCTTCAACATTGCCATAAACTCAAATGTGCCTGGAATCCCATCACTCAGGAGGTCAATACAGAAGTATAAACAAGTCTAATATCATCCTTGGCTAAAAAGTGAGTTCAAGGGCAGCCTGAGCTACATGAGAGAGACCCTGTCTCAAAAATATTACAGTTCAACTTTGATTTTTTAAAATATTTGCACTGCAGCTGGACAGTGGTGACACATGTCTTTAATCCCAGCACTATAGAGGCAGAGGCAGGTGGGTCTCTGTGAATTTGAAGCCAGCCTGCTCTACAAAGTGAGTTCCAGGACAGCCAAGACTGTTACATAAAGAAGCCCTGTCTTGGAGGAAAAAAAACTGTTTGCATTGCTTGTGAGATTTTGTTTAAAAGATTATAATTTTATGCAAAATTATAATTTTTTACTTCTGTGTCTTAATTTTAGAATTCTTTGAGACAAAGTTAATTTTGACTGCCCCTACTAAACTTAGTAACACAATTGACCTTTTTTGTTGACAGAGTATTCAGTTCAAGGGAATGAAGAATTGAGAGTCATTTTGGTGAATGAATTCTGATATATGGAATAAGAATAAGCTGAAGATTTGGCCTGCTTTGAAGAAACATACAGTCCATTTGTCTAATCGATAACAACAAAATCTAAACAATGAATTCAACACTCTTCTCCCAAGTTGAAAATCACTCTTTTCACTATAACAGCTCATTGAATTCTCCCCTTCTGGCTTTTGAGAATGACGATTGCCACCTGCCCTTGGCTGTGATATTTACTTTGGCTCTTGCTTATGGAGCTGTGATTATTCTTGGGGTCTCTGGAAACCTGGCATTGATCATAATTATCCTGAAACAGAAAGAGATGAGAAATGTCACCAATATATTGATTGTGAACCTTTCTTTCTCAGACTTGCTGGTCGCCATCATGTGTCTCCCCTTCACATTTGTGTACACACTGATGGACCACTGGGTCTTTGGTGAGACCATGTGCAAACTGAATCCTTTTGTACAATGTGTCTCCATCACAGTATCCATTTTCTCTCTGGTTCTCATTGCTGTAGAGCGGCACCAGCTAATCATCAACCCAAGGGGATGGAGACCAAGTAACAGACACGCTTACATAGGCATTGGTGTCATTTGGGCCCTTGCTGTGGCTTCTTCTCTGCCCTTTCTGATCTATCAAGTTCTGACTGATGAGCCCTTCCAAAATGTAACACTTGCCGCTTTCAAGGACAAGTATGTGTGTTTTGACAAATTCCCATCAGACTCCCACAGGCTTTCTTACACAACCCTCCTTCTGGTCCTGCAGTATTTTGGCCCCCTCTGTTTCATATTTATATGCTATTTCAAGGTAAGAAACCCATTCATCCCTCCCCCACAGTTTTCTTTCTTACCTTCTCTGTGTAGATTTCCCCATGAGGTGAATGTTTTGCTTGACTCACCCTTTCTTCCTCCTTAGATATATATTCGCTTGAAGAGGAGAAACAACATGATGGACAAGATAAGAGATAGCAAGTACAGGTCTAGTGAGACCAAACGAATCAATGTCATGCTGCTGTCCATTGTGGTTGCCTTTGCAGTCTGCTGGTTGCCCCTTACCATCTTCAACACTGTGTTCGACTGGAACCACCAGATCATTGCTACCTGCAACCACAATCTGCTGTTCCTGCTCTGCCACCTCACCGCAATGATCTCGACCTGTGTCAACCCTATCTTTTATGGATTCCTGAACAAAAATTTCCAGAGAGACTTGCAATTCTTCTTCAACTTTTGTGATTTCCGGTCTCGAGATGATGACTATGAGACCATAGCCATGTCTACCATGCACACAGATGTGTCTAAGACTTCTTTGAAGCAGGCAAGCCCAGTGGCATTTAAAAAAATCAACATGAATGACAATGAAAAAATCTGAAGCTGCTCAGAACATATGGTCCCAGACTACATCTGTGGAAAAGCAAGCACAACCTGCCGCATGCTTTTGTTACCTGTGCTCCCAGGGAATGGGGTGAAATGGCTTCAGAAAGTTCAGCACGTTCTCTGTTGAGCTTGACTGTTTTTGTTATAGATGCCATGCTTACTTGGGATCAACATAAGTGGACTTTGTCTTCTTCTGGCAACGGTTTTCACTAGACATCCTTGGTGTGTGTGTGTGTTTGCGTCTGTGTCTGTCTCTCTGTGTGCATGTGTGTGAAATTATACATATGACATTAAGAATCTTACATTGTATTTATTGAAGGGAATTTCTCTGACATATTATCATGAGCTCACTTCAAAAGCTATAGCCACCTAATATGCTTAAGATTTGGGGCCTTCAAGATTCGATGAGAATTCCAAGACCCTGGACTACTTTCGTCTGCGCTAGGCATCATTTTAGTCTGTTACAAGAGTGACAGTATACAAAAATCGCCTTTCACAATGTGCCAGAGCCAAAAGAGTGTCAGAAGTCACTAGGCAGCCTTTCTCTCTCTCCCTTTCTGTCTTTCAGAAGACTGGATGTGTCACTCCTAATTGAGTATCACTTAAGATAAAGATATGTAAAGAACACATTATCTGTGACTATCACTGGGAATTAGGCAACCCACATGAATGAAGTGGCATAGCAGTTCCCTGATTTCAAAATTTTTCTGACAACCAAAGCATTTCAGGGTAATTGGTTTAGTAGGCAAATTAGTTTTGCTGCAGATAGTTAAGTTGTATCCACAAGACTATCAAGTCCTATGGTTTTGCATTGTTCATAAGAGTGTTTGGCACTGTCAAGATTTTGGGCACAAACATGTGACTTTGGGAACATTGCCAGCTCACACTGCATAGAAGCAAAAGATGTATTTTCCATATAGCAGTGCCTACATAGTAACTACTATTAACTCTCACTGTTTATCTTTCATAGCAGAGGACACATGGACAATGTTAAAGAATGTTCACCTTACCTAGCAGGTATCTATTTGTACCTAAAACTTTCACATAGCCAGTCCTAGCTTGTATAAACTGTGTGACATGTGGAGTTTTATAACTATATACTATTGTATTATAGAGTACTGAGTAGCCATGTCATATTAACATATTTACTTTCATATATCTTACAATCATGATTTAGTCTCAGAAAAGATATTTTGAAGAACAAGACAGTTTCAGTGTATTATACAAAATGTTCAGTGTGTTTAATTTTAGAAGGGCAAACACTTTCTGTATTAAAATTATTTGGGCTTTTTCAGTGGAGTCTGTATTGTGTTTTTCATAACATATCTTCCTGTCCCATGACTTCCCTCCCATGATATGGTATCTCCATTGAACCCAGTATCAATTTGCTGGTGAGATAGTCTATTCTGTAACCACTGATGGTGGATTCACTTTATTTTTCTAGATCTTAAAGACTGCTAAAGGCAAAAACTATATAATAATTATGGCCCACAGTGCATTTAGTACAGTGACAAGTAATTAGGATGCTATTTTAAATATATTTCAGGGGCAGACGAGATAGCTCAGTAGGTAAAGAACTCACTGCACAAGCATGTTGCCTCAAGTAGGACCTCTTGGCCCATGTAACCCCAGTGCTCTAGGAAGGAACAGACCAAGGATTCTTGAGGCCAGCTACACACACACATACACACACACACACACACACACACACACACACTCACACACACACACTCACAAACACACACACACACACACACACACACACACACACACCTATATGTTTAGAAACACAGAGTTTCTAAAACAAGTTAATGAATGCAGGCAAAATTTTTTCCCTTCCCATTGTGTCACATGGAATTCACATCTTGGTGTTTCCTTGGAATCTCCTCCTCATACCCCTCTTTACAAGAGGGTATATTCATCCCTAAATGAAACAATAATGCCCTTTAAATGTTAGAGTATGTAAGAAATACCAACCTTCTACAGTAGTTGTTAGTATGAAGCCATATGACAGCCTAAGATTGTCCCTTAAATGCCCAGATAAAAAAGAAACAACCTAAAATTAATTCTTGTTCTTGTTCCCCTCCCCCTTCTTCTTCGTTTCTCCTTCTCCTCCTCCTTTGTTTGTATGTTTCTTTGGTTGGCTGTGTTTCTTTGTATGGCTTTGGCTCTCCTGAAACTAGCCCTGTAGACCAGGTTGGCCTCAAACTCAAAGATCTGCCTGTTTATGTCTCCAGGGTACTGACATTAAGGGCATGTACAATCACCACCTAGTTTAGAACCAATTTTAAAGATTCACTGAAAAATGACACATTTTAAAGATCTCAGACCTGGGGTTCTTACTATTTGACTTGGCATTTTCTTGCACCCAGAAACTAAGGGGAACTTCCTCTACTTAGATGCTTTAGAAACCAAGTGTTACTGGAAAGCATTTCTCAGTGGCCATTTCTATGATACTTAAAAAACTGTGGATTACTTAACTCTATATATGTAAGCAACTATATCTCAAATTGTTCTATTTCATCCAAATAGGTAGGGGGCTAGCAGTTGAGTCTGGAGCCAGCACCAATGTGCTAGAGTAGGAATAAATGGCTACATTAAAGGCAAACTATGGAGAGTTTTTAGACCTCTAATATAGCAAGAACTATGTCAAATGTGGAAGTTCTGACTAACATTGTTGCCATTCCACACAAGAAGAAACTAAAGTTCAACCGGAAGTACACATGACTCAGGAATCCAATCCAAACACAACTCACACTACTAAGCTAATTACAGACCTGTAATTGTGGTTCCATAAGATAATTTTGAAGGATGGAAGTATAGCTCTCATGGTAAAGTGTTTGCCTGGCATGCAGGACACCCTCTGCTCAATCTACAGTACCACATAAATAGAGTATGGTGGTACAGGCCTGGAATCACAACACTCAGGAGGAGAAGGCAAGGGGAATGAGAAGTTTAAAGCCATCCCCAGCTTCATAGTGAGTTTGAGGGCAGGCTTGCCTTTGTGACATCCTTTCTTGAAAAAAATATTTTCTCATCTCCTTGAAGTTTATATTACCTTGTAATAACAATACCGATGATGCCAAACATTTCAGAAAAAAATGGAATGAAGTAAACAGGTAGAGAAGTGGCCATGGGGGTTCTATGTGTCTGTTATCCCCTTCAGAGTTTGAGAAATCTATGTTAGAATATCATTAAATTATACATTTTTATTACATTTCCTTACTGTTTATTGGATATTCTTATCTACTATTTGATCTCACATATTCTCAGTGAAATATGACTACATATAATACTCTAAGTCCAACTAGACACATTGATGATAAAAAAGTACATGTTCTCTGTGACATAAGGAAAAGACTCTTCTATTGCTGATGGTAGTACAAACTTATATAGCCACTATGGAAATCAGTGTGGCAGTTCCTTATGAAGATGAGAATCAATCTACTTCAAGATAAGCTATGCCATTCTTGGGCATATGCCCAAAGGAAGCTTCATCCTATCACAGAGGCACTTGCTCAACCATGTTAACTGTTCCTCTATTCATAAAACACAGAAGTTGGAAACAACATAGTTGTCTCTCAACAGAACATTTACACATAAACATACCTTTTCACAATGGAGTTATTACCAAGCCATTTTAAAAAGTGACATTGTGAAATTTGCAGGCAAATGGATGGAACTAGAAAAATCACCCTGAGTGAGGTGACCCAGAACCAGAAAGACATATATTGTATGTATTTTCTTGTATGGGGATATTAGCTGTGAAGCCAATGATAACCAAGCTACAATCCATAGAACCACAGAGGATAGGTATAGAACAAGTGACTAGAGGAAGAAGATAGATCTTATTAGGAAAGGAAAATAGAATAGCTATGGATGGACGTGGGGCTAGAATGAGAGCATCATGTGAGTTGGAGGGAGAGTTGGCTGAGGAAAGGAATGCAGGGAGAGGCAACTAAAATTAATGGAAATTTGAGAAGTAGTATGGAAACAGTATAGTAAAAGCTTCCTAAAATACATAAACATATGAAGGGGATCAAAATGAAATTGCCAAATAATAGGGGAGACAGAGTCCAAACTGGCCATCTCTTGTCAGCAAAGAAAGCTTCCAGTACTGGATAGAGTTACATCTAATTGAGTTTTTGGCTAAAGGATTCCCATGGGAACATCCAACAACCCAGTATATGGCCAAGATAAATGGGCTGCTGTCTACAAACTAACATCAAGATAAAACCTACACAATTCATTGAACATGGAGAAGTTGAGCTGGTGCCTACAAAGAGCCTTCATCCTTACGTTCTATCTGGTACAGGAAGGTATTCTTTATGATACCAAAGAGAAACATGAATGCCAACCCACCCACAAACATTTTGGTCTTTGATGGTGTTTTGTCTGGTTTAGTATTTTTATGGGGGTTTCTGCATGTGTGAACTAGTGGATCTCTTATTTTTGGACCTTCTTCTGAGCTCTTTTCTTCTGTTTGTTTATGTTGTTCAACTCCATTGTGTTAGTTTTTATTTTGTTTTATTATATGTTGTTTTGTCATGTTTGGTTGCTATCTCTTAGAAGCCTGTTCTTTTGTATTAAGAGACAGAAGGGAAGTGGGTCTGGATGGGATGGGAGGTGAGGAGAAACTAGGAGGAGTAGAGGAAGGGGAGAATATAATCAGGATATATTACATGAGAAAAGAATCCATTTCCAATAAAAGTAAAAAGGAGAGGAGAAAAGATGGTTCTTCACATGGTAAATGTGGTCACCAGGTGGCCAGGCTGAGGTTCCAAGGACACATCCTCTTGTAACATTGCTGCAATTCCATGTGTCATGGGCATTCTGCAGGCTTTTCTTCAGTGCTAGGGTAGTTTTTGTTCAGCAAATAAAAGAGTCTCTATAATTAAGGTAGATTTTCAATGTGGCTTAAATTCTTCTGTAGTTTCTATATTTTTTAAAAACTGGGTTCCTGTAACCCACCAAACAATGTGCTGTACTTAACTAGCAAAAATGAGCACTTAGCCCATTAGGTGAACTAGTAAAATACCCCAGAATCAGTTCATGTAATGAGCTTTTGATTAGTATGTATATGTCAGTAATTGATCACAAACCACACATTGTTTAAGAATATGTATTTATAATGTACTGGAGTTGAAGAAGGAATAAATGACCTCACTAAAAACAAACTGAGGAAAAGACACTTTCCTGTAAGTTGGTTCTATATTGATCTTTTCTTTTTTAGCTCTGTATTTATGCATGTATATAGGTAGATAAGAACAGACAAATGGATGGGCGGATGGATGGATGGATGGATGGATGGATGGATGAGTGGAAGGAAGGAAGGAAGGAAGGAAGGAAGGACGGACAGACAGACAGACATAGATATAGATACAGAGCTTATACAGGGTTTCTTGGGGGCTCAACACTTTCCAAGGTGGCTTGGGATTGTTTGTTTTTGCTTTTGTTTTGATTGGTTTTGGTTTTTTTTTTTTTTTTGAGGCATGAATTGAGATGTGATTTTATGTTTAGGTACCTTAGGGATTGGTGGGATTCTGCTTCTGCAGCCGGGTTATGGGACAAGCTTAGGGATTTGGAGCATTTCAAGCTCTGGTCCTGGGATCAACTCAGAGGCAGGGTGTTTTTCCTTGGCCCTTGTTCTGGGTCTAGTTAGGCACAGTGTTTTTCCCTTGGCCCTCTTCACCCCACAAAAAGAGGGTGACTGATCCCCTGGAACTAGTGTTACATAGAGTTTTGCGCCATCATGTGGGTACTGAGAATCAAACTCAAGTACTATAGATGAGCAGCCAATAAGTCATGATTCCAGCTCTATTGTCAAAGATGTACAATATAAAAATAAAAATAGCAAATATGTGTTATCATGTAGAGAGCCGTGTAGTGCCACGCCTTAAAGTGGTGCTGGCTTCTACCTTACACCTTCCTGCTGGTGTAGACTCTCTGGGTAAACTAGCCCTTAATTGGTTAAGTCTGTTCAGCCTGTCTGCTTCCGCATTAGAGTAGCTTATCTGCAGAGTCCATGTGGCTCACTGGGGTTGGTTAGCTCAACGGTATTTAAGCCTGTGCAGGGGTCCTCTCTCTCTCTCTCTCTCTCTCTCTCTCTCTCTCTCTCTCTCTCTCTCTCTCTCTCTCTCTCTCTCTCTCCCTGCGGGCCAGAAGCAACATGTTTAAAGGATCCTGATTAAAACTGCATGAAGATCTACCCGGAGTCGCGTCTTCCTTGCTGGCGAGGGCAGGCGCGTACATTATTACACATCTGTTTTCTCAAGAATATTATTGCCTCAATGTTGCAGAGGTTTCTGTTCGGTTCTGCAGCCTGCCTTGCCCCAAATGAACACACAGAGACTTATATTAATTATGAAATGTCGGCCAGTAACTAGGGCTTCTTATTGACTAGCTCTGTCTTAATTATTAACCCATAACTACTAATCTATGTGTTCCCATGTGGTCTTGACTTACCAGAGCATGTTGGACTTGCATCTCCTTTGGTGGGCTATATTGTGACTGACTCTGGCAGGCTCTCTTGCCTCCCTTTCCCAGTATTCTCCACACCTCCTAGATCTCCCACCTATGTTGCTGCCCTATTGGCCACTGTGTTTTATTCATCAACAAATAAGAGAAACATATGTACAGAAGACATCACCATAATCTCAACTCACATTTGCTTTGTAATTAGCTGTGAAAATTATGAAGAGTTTAGACTTCTGGATGTTTTTATTATTGGGAATAATTAATAAACCACAATTTTTTCATTTTGAAATGGTGCAATTTAGAGAATTTTAGTTTGTTCAGATTGTCTTACAGCTATCTTTATCTAGTTCTAACACATTTTAATCATTCTAAAAGAAACCATGATCTGGAAGATGTCACTTTGTTCCCAACAAGCAAAGAACCTAGACAAACTGAGAAATCAAGAACTTTTCTTGATTTCAGAGAACTATCCACAGAAATAACCAACGCAGAGACTCAGCAGGGCAAGGGAAGATAGGTGGAAAGTACCAGAGGACCAGTGACTTGTAGGAAAACCCCACCTAGAGTCTGAAAGCAAACTTGCCAGGCAGTGTGGGACTCCATTGTTACAGTTTTACTTGCAAAAGCTGGACCACATTTTCACAGTGATTGACAGAAAATCCCCTTTGTATCAGGGGCCAGGACATACAGAATACCAGAACATCCTATTCTTAAAAGAAATGGTTAATATTGAAAATCATATCAGATAGAAGTTCAAGGATAACAGACTGATGAGCATTCAACCTTAAATGAAGCTTTATATTCTAAGGCACAGAAACATTTCAAAAGAAAGGACAGAAAGAATTTCAGAGCTGGGAGATGAGAGTGTCATGGACACGTATGGCATTGCCATTATAACCATGAACATAGCAGCAGCAGCAGCAGCAGCTCCTACTCCCTCTTCTAATCCTGTTCCTCTTTCTGGCATTCTCTTCCCTCTTTTTTGTCTTCGTTTTCTGTTTTGTAGTCATGGAGATTGGCCCTAAAGCCTCATGTATGCTAAGCACAATACTTGCACAAGAATGAACCTTCTGACCTTCCATGGGAGCTATAAGGAGAGGTTGATGAGACCCCATTCTTCCTGGGGAGTTAACGATTATAATTGGAGGAGAGTATATTGTCTTCTCTAACAATATACCCATTGGAAGACTAGGTGGATTGAAGTGATTCAGAGGGAAAGGAAGAGAGATACCAGAGGGTAATGGATTAAGTATAATTTCAATACATTTAACTGTCAAAAAGTAAACTATTTTACCAAAGCGTAAATCATTAGACAAAGCATGTGGCCCAGTGTCAGCCACTCCTTACAACCCTGACCTACCAGAGAGGAGTACAGCCAAGAAGCATTTGTGAACTTCAGTGTCCAATCAAATTGTGGGACTAAATAAAGAATACTTATACACACCTCACACATTACCACAGTATCATTCAACATTCAGAGATAGCCTTTTTCTTCTCAGAGTGCCTCATATGCAGCTATTGAGGACAAATGGCAAGACACATCAAATGCAGCAGCATAGAATGAAGGGTCTGCAACCATCAGAAGGAATCTCAGTAAGGCAGGGATGTTGTAATTATTATGCCAGAGTGTGAAGCAGCCTAAGAGCTCTACCTGATGGAGCAAGCAGTCTGTTGTACCCATTGAGGATGCAAACAGAAAAGTACAAGAAAACCTGTAGAGAGTAAAATCACAGTAAAAATGAATCTGCTGCAACTGGGATCTTATAGAGACATGAATGAGTAAACAATCTTTCAGCTTAAAGATCTGTCAATCAAAACATCTACAACAGAGAAGCAGAGAGAAAAAATAAGAGCCTATTATTTAAAAATCATGAGACAATTACAAAAGACATCATGAAAGTACAATGAGAAAGCCAGGAGAGAAGAGAACACTGTTACAGTCATGATGATATCCTAAATTCCATGTACCTATTGAAGAAAATATTCCTGTTTGAATCCACTATATTGCATTCATCCATTTATGTACTGCTGAACAACTAAGTTGTTTCTATTGGGGAGGGTGGAATTTGGACATCCATGTATTTTTTTTTTTTATGTGAATGTATGTCCTCCATCCTCTTGTATGTGCACCTAAGTGTAGAATTTCCAGGTCATCAAGTAACTCCGTGTTTAACTTTGTAAAAACATGCCAGATGGTTTTGCAAAGCAGCTCAATATTTCACATGCCTATCAGCAGTGAATGGAGAACCCAGCTTCTCATTTGTTTGTCCCTTAGATGATACTCATTCTAGCAGATGTGAAGGGACACCTCATTGTAACTTTGATGAACACTTCCCTGACGACTAAGTCATTGTATAGTTATAAAGGCTTCATGGGAACTTTATATCTTTTTGGAGAAGAGTCTGTTCAAATCCTTTGCCCATTTTAAAGACAGGTGATTTCACTTTTTTAATTTTGGATGAAGAAATTCCTTAGATAGTTTGGATGCAAGTTTCTTGTTAGCCAAATTCTTTGCAAATACCTCTCTCATTCTGTGGTTGCTCTTTTGTAATTTATTTTAGAAATATGCTTCTAGGAATAAAGGGCATGAGAGAAAGTTCAACTATGCAAATTTAGCATCATTTTTATAATGATTTCTAAAGGGAAGGACAAGGTTGAGAAGGCAACAGAAGGGAATATTTGAGCAACTCTAATGTTCCTCAAGCTTTACATACTTTTATATACTTTCCCTTGTCCTCAATAAATATCTGCAAAATCACTTTTTTAAAATCTTCATTTCAGACTTGTAAATGGAGGCTTCAACAAATTCACCAGCAATAAAATTTCACTGAGTTCATAAAGTGCAAAGCAAGTATCCGGTTCCTTTATCTGTCTATGAGGCTTGCCAGTTCTAATCTATCAAATTTCCTCCCTCATTTTGTGAACATTCCTAAACTTGCTCAGAATAAAATTATTCCAATGATTGCTAGTTGTCCTCAGTGGACAAATTCCCATGCTATGCTTCACCTTCCCCCAGAAAAGCCACTGTGTCATGATTCATATGTATTTTCTGGGTTCGAATTCAGCATCTCCTAGAGATCATGTAATACAGCCACACATTTGTGTTCCTAGTAGACATTTCATTTGCATCTCAAATTCCTTTGAGATGCAAAAGAGAGCATTTGTTGATGAAAATTGTCTCTTGGAAACATTGTGATAAATATGTATCTGGATCAAGGATTCTTGCAGATGCAGATGCTTGCACTGCCTTACTATCTCATGATATTCAAAGATGAGATAAAATTCAAATTTAGGTCTGTGCAACTATATAGTCTGAGGATTTTTCTACTAAGCTGGGGTGCAAGCAAGAATCAGAATAACATCCTATGGTTTAATAATTTTGTCTATTTTTCATGCAATCAAAACTACTGGTGGAAAATGAGTAAAGGCAATCAAACAAAAATATTTCTTCCTAAATGACAAAAAAGGAAGGGAGGAAAGAGGGAAGGAGAGAGGGATGGAGGGAAGAAGGGGAGAAAGCATGCCTTTAAAAAAAAAACCTGACTTCTAGGGGAACTTCTAGGAACAAATGGGAGGTGGGGGAAGGGATGAGGGAAGGGAACTGGGATTGGAAGTTAAAAAAATAGATTAATTAAAACATTATTTTAAAAAAGCTGATTATTACTGTTTTTATGACATCATCTTTGACCTTCCTACTTTCACTCTTGTTATTCTTTCATCTTGACTCTTAGTATTTTATGACTTTAAAATATATTAACAAAACTGGAGCTGGGGAGACCTAGTCAGGAAAGTGCTTTGCCAGGTAATCAATACCACAGCCTGTGTCAAAACACTGAGCATGGCATTGTATACTTGTAATTATAGCAATAGGGAGTCGGGGACAGGAGATTCCTGGAACTGTCTGGACAGCCAACTAACATAATCAGTAATCTCAATGACAGAGAAGATCCTGTCTCAAAAACAAAGGTGGAAAATTCCCGAGGTCTGACAGCCAAGGTTGACCTCTGGCTTTCACATGCTTATACCCATCTGTAATGATCAAACACACACACACACTCACACACACTCAGAAGAAAGTAAATAAATGAACACTAAAAGTGAGCAGTCTCTTCTGATCTGTAAGTTTTGTTTTCTTTTATTTAGAATCTTATTTTTCTTTAGAAGATAATCTAATCTATGTGTGTAACTCCCCCTGTCATATCTAGTAAAATCCAGTTACAGTGGTTCATATACATGATAGCTATTTATAATTTACTTTTGTCTGTAATCTTACTAGTTAACCAAGGCAAAGAGTATGTAATGCATGGGTTCCAGTCCAGATTTGCTGCTATCAAAGCCTGTGGTCACTTTTCTGAATGCAGCTTGATATGGAAATTAGGTTTTATCCCTAGTCAAGTAATAGACTGGATTAATAAATGGTAGAAATATCCACAAATATGGCTCAAGCAAAAGTTCAAAGTCACCTCCCATTGAATTTAAACACTTTCTGCATCATTTGTTATAAAACATTTTATACTTTTTTGTGTGCCAGTCTGTACATATGAATGAACACCTATACACACACATGTGGACCACAGTGTAAATGTAAAGGTCAGAGAAGAAATTTCAAACTTAGTTTTTTCTTTCCACAATGTAGATTCTGGATGTCTATTTCAGGTCATCAGTCTTGGTATCAAGAGCCCTCAGCTATTGAGCCATTCCACCAGGTCCCTAGCATTGTCTGTTAAAAACACAATGCTTTGATATTCAACCTCCAAAATTATAGGAATATGTTTCACAGAATTCATTATCTTCTCAGCACCAGAACATATTTAGGTTAGGTAGATACTTGAGGCTGTATGTAACAATAGAATCTTTGCTTTCAAGGAACAGTTGTGGCAGGAAAGAAAGGAGAGGAAATGCTGACTTTGTCATCAGCAGTGTCTAGATCTCAAGACCTTCGTTTACAAAATGAGAATATTATCCAAATGATATCTGAGATCAATATCGGCTTCACAATGCCAGGAAGGAGGGTCAAAATGGGAAACCTGGCCAAGACTTGTTTGCAGGTGAGTGGTCTATTTATAAGTCCTGAAAATGAGATGAGATCTACTAGACCCTGAGCTATCTGCAGGAAGTGAAATGTGACAGAGGGAAGGAAGTTTGCCAGAGCAGCTTAGGCTAGGGAGACAGAGAGGAGTGAGGAGCTGCTGCTCTGAAAAACATATATCATTTTCAAAATGGACAGATAATTTAAAAGACATAGAGCATCTTGCAATTTGAAAACACAGTGAGACACTCATAAATGTATATAGACATTGTTAAAGAGGGGAATGAAAATTGACCAAAGTCAATTCAATATGCAAGGCAAAATTCAGACTTAACAAGGACTATAAAATATAGGAAAATTCAGACTTAACAAGGACTATAAAATATAGGAAAATTCAGACTTAACAAGGACTATAAAATATAGGCTGTGATGAAATTGAAAGAAACCAAAAGATGAAAAAGGCTAGAAAGAGAGAAAGTATTGAATATTGAAATTAAAAGTGTAACTTGTCTTTCCTTTAAAAGGTTTTGAAATTAAGAGATACTAAATTAGATACTACTAATCCATAGGAAAATAAGCAAAAATAATGGCAGTTGCTTTACCAACAACCTCATTCAAATTTGGGGAAAAGAGGCTGTGGAAAAAGAAATCCCCAGTTCTTCAAGGTATTTCCTTGAAGATCAAGCTCCTCCCCAGGATTAGGAGCCATTTTGAGAGCAGTTAGCACAACTCAGATGGAAATCACAGTGTTGCTGTGGGGGCAGAGAAGCTACAGCTCAGAGAAATTACATAACACCCCCAACGTTTTATTAGCAGCTTGCTTGCGAGGTGGAAGTGGAACTTCATCTCTCAGCTGGGTAACTCCCAAACACGTGTCCTTGGTCTCTGAAATACTCACTGCGATACCCACCAGCAACTCACAGGAAAGTGTACAGATGGCTTCCTAACAGCTTGATCACTCCGCACACTTATTTGATGCACTGAAAATTGGTCTAAAGGTATTGCATGTTATATTAGATAAAAACATGATGTAATTTTGTAAGTGAAAATCCATAAGCCTTCTCCCAGAATATTTTGTCAACATTGTTGAGATGTTTCTATTTTTAGACATAATTCTTCAATTTACTCCTTGAGGATTTCAGATACATACATAATGTATTCTGACCATATCCACCCCTATGTCTTTACAGGAATATATATAGAGAGATATAATCAATGTATTGAAAATTGAAAAATCTTTTCTTAAAAGAAAACATAATCTAAATACTTTTACTAGTCTTCAAATGTCATTATAGCAAAAGTAAAACAAAAGAACAGCGACAAAAAAGAACCAAAAACCTCAGGGCAATAATGAAATCTGAAAACATATTACAAGCTTGAATACAATTCAGTCTTACTGAAACATTTTTTTTCCTTTGAGCAAATCATAGACTTGGTACAAACAACAAATAAACAAAATTAAGCATCAACTAGTTTCCTTTATTAACTTTTATACCTCTGAAGATATTCTAATTTTTCCCATACTATAGATTGGACATAATATTCCCTTTGCAGATAGCTCTACTGGGATTTCCAGAAGGTTAACTGCATTCTTCGCTGGAGCTTGTTGAGGACAAACTGAAAACTAATGTCAAATCTTTATGAAGCAGAACATGGTCCCCTCACTAACAGTTTATCAGAATAGCCATCAAACTGACATTTAATGAACAGTGTAGCCGCTGATACAACCTATTGGTGATCCAGGCAGCTAGAGATTGCTGTGGCTGTGGAGGATCGAACATGCAAGAATACATCAGTTTTCAGGCAGGATGGACGTTGTGTGTCCCTCAGTATGTGTTTATACTGTTCTGGGAGTACTTAGGACCAACAGAATATTCTTGAAGACTGTCATAAGAGCATCTGAACCAAGGCTTGAAAGTAAGTTAAAGTTTCTAGGAAGAGTTTGAGAGACTTCTGATTTAGTCAGGTGTATGACATACTTCAAAACTAGTAGAGATTTGCTGTTGTTTGGTTTCTTTGTCTATATTATACACAATGAACGCACTCAAAATAAAAGCATTCATTCATTCATTCATTCATTCATTCATTCATTCATTCATTTGGCTGATGATGAAGCCCAGGGCTTTTGTGAATGGTAGACAAAGACTTTATCACTGAGCTCAACCCTCAATCTCAAGTTATTTTTAAACACTTAATAAGAATGAGAAATACTTTGATTGACAAAGGAGCTAACATGGATCAAATACAACTGTAAACAGAATACTGGATGATGCTCATAGTTCCAGAAAAATCACTAGCACATCTAAAATCCTACTTCTTAGTTCAATGGTTACAAGTATAATCATCTGTGGAATGGTTTTACTTGGATACGGCTGTTGGACAGAGCTGGAAAGGCAAGCTTGATAGATGCACTTAGATTGACTTGGAGGTGTCTGTTGTCCAAATTATCTATGTTCGTCAGAAACGTTTAAATGATTTTGTAGTTGAAATCTCAATACTTTGGTTTGCCTGAAGAACAAATTCCTTTATACACAGACAAGTGCATGGACATAGCAGTTTACTGGAATGAAGTGCTTTCTTCAGTACTGTATGGATGCTGCCAGTGATATTGTAGTTGCTGCTAGTGGCACTGTAGCCTATTCGCATCTGTCTCTTTTCATTAGGGTTTTCTGAGCATTCTGTTGCTTGCCAAAGAATACCAGAGCAAACCAGGAAACCAGCAAGTGGGCAGAGACTGCCTGGGACTCCTGCTGGAAGATCTATGATGCACTTGCTCTCAGCACTAGAGGAAGATTCCTACCCCTCCCTCCATGTGCCCTCTGTCATTTATGTCATTTGATCAATGGCTACAAAGAAAGTAAGTTGCCTGGTGAGAGTAAGAAAGGTCATTTCTAGTCTTCTTGCTTATGTAATTCAATCCCTTCACATTTGACCTTGTGTCTTATATTAATTAAATTCATCAATCTTTATTCCCTAGCCTCTTCTTAACATGATAACAAACCTGGGGCTGGAGAGATGGGTTAGTGGATAAAAGCCTGCACTGCTCTTCCAGAAGACCTGATCTTTGTTCCCAGCACCCATGTCAGCCACCTGTTACTTCTTCTCCAGGCAGATCCAATGTCTCCTGCCTCCTGGGACACCTGCACTCACATGCACATCACACATAGACACACTCACACACGCACGCACACACACACACACACACACACACACACACACACAAATAAAAACAAAAAATAATTAAAATAATAAGAACATCATGTTTAATTTTGCATTAAAGTATCTTGTATTAAGATAATGTTTTCTGTCATAAACACTTCTACATATCTTGCTTTATTTAGATACTTCCTATAAATCTTCCCACTAAAAATTTATTAGCTTCTAATTTATAGCTAGTAAAACCAAGATTACAGAAGGAAGAGAAATGAGATTATTCGATGAGTCTTTAAGACCCACTAAAGTAGGTATTATATATCCCATTTTTTAGTTGAGGACATTGAGAATTTAAGTAGAAATGCATAAGCAAATTGATGCTGTATCTGGAAATTAAAATTAACTTCTTGGCCCTAAATGATACATGAATGATGACTGAACCACATATAGAGAGAGCTACATATAAATATCCATGTCTGACCCATATTCTAAGCTAACTTAGGACTAAACAACTTTATGTGAATTTTGAAAGATTCCCAAACCTATTCTGATGATAATCCACCCCTGTTTTAGAGCCACTGCCCCATTTTTTTCCCAATTAGATTCTTTGTGGGGAAGGGGCAGGGTCCCTAGGCAAGGTGGGGTGCTTTGAGTAAGAATGACCCCTCTAAACTCATACATTTGAATTCTTAGTCATAAGGGAGTGGCACTACTTGAGAAGAATAAGGAGGGGTGGCCTTCTTAGAGTAGGCATGGCTTTATTTGAGGTAGTGTGCCACTTGGGGTGGGCCTTGAAGTTTCAAAAGCCCAAGCCAGGCCCAGCATCTCTCTTTGCTGCCTGTGGATCAGGATGTAGAATTCTCAGCTACTTCTCCAGTACCGTGTCTGCTTTTGTGCCTACATGCTCCTCTCCATGATGATAATGGATAAAACCTCTGAAACAGTAAGCCAGTCCAATTAAATACTCTCTCTTATAAGGGTCACAGTGGTTATGGCATTTCTTCACAGCAATAGAATATTAACTAAGACAGCAGGCTAACAATGACCTTGAACTTAGGATCCCTTTATCTTTTCCTCCCCAGTACTAGGATTATAGGCATACTCAACCACATTCTGTTTATGTCATGCTGGGGATCAAGTCCAGGCTTCATGCATGTTAGGCCTTGCAGTGTGAAATAATCACCCATAAATTCATTGAATCGAAAATATTGTCCCCAGATAATGGAGTTAGTGTAGAAGACTGTGAACCTTGCTGGAGGAAGTGTGTCACTGGGGTGAGCCATGGAGGTCTTAGAGCCTTCTCATCACTCTCTGCTTCTTAACTACAAAAGAAATGGGATGCCTTTCTTCTTACAATGTTTTATATACCTGCTTAAACTCTAATCCAAAATATACCCTTTTTTTGTCAGATACTTGGTTGCAACAATGAGGAAGTAACTCAATCCAGCTGTACCCCACACCTCACCATTTGATTATTTATTATAAATTACCTTCTCAAACTAGAAGATTGTCAAGATATGTTTATCAGATTTTAATAGACCATCACATCTTATCTACATTTCAAGTTCTGTGCAGAATGTGATCACCAACTTGATTATTAATAATTATGAAACTCAAGAAATATCTCACTTTTACTGTCCTACAATGCTTTCAATATGCTTTATATTATATTCACTTAAAACAACTTAAACAATGTAAACCACCAAGATATAAAATAATAATTGTTCAGAAACAGGAAAAACAAACACCAAGAGAACAATACAGAGACAGAGTACAAAAGCACATCTATGTTTCCAATGAGGCTATCTGAATATATAAAATTAAGATTTACAATGTCACATTTCTGCCATTATTATTATTATTGCCTTTATAACTAATGACAGATTATAGAAAATGAGATCAGAGATAATCTTTTAAACATAAGGACCTATATAACAACATGGTGACTAGATTTAAGAGAAAGAAAGATGAAAAGAATAATATATATATTTAGATTATGAAGACCAGAGCCTTTATTTTGCCTGAAAGTAGGCTATAAATTTAAACACAAAAGGCAAAATATAACAATTTTTGTCAACACTGTTTGGAAACTGTATTCAGGAACTTGGTGCTTGGAAGGGATTTATTTATTATATATTAAGTAATGTTTTACAGTCTAAAAAAGGGCTTCCATACTATGATGATTCATCACTGTGGAAACAAACTTCTGGGCATATCTGTAAGAGAGTCTTTAGATTGGATCAACACATCCTACTCACAGACAGAACTATTCTATGGGCTGGAGTTTGGAACTGAGTGAAAAGAAGCAAGAGAACTGAGTGACATATATTGTTCTCTACCCCTGACAGAAGATACTGAGACCAAATGTGTCAAGGGTCTATTGCCATGACTTCCTGCCCTTGAACTGTGAACCAGAGTCAATCTCCCTTTCTTGTGCTGCTTTTTGACAGGTATTTTGTCACAGTAGCAAGAAGTGACAAATGCACTCATTTAAGACACAAAATGGGCAAATTTGTACACATTGAAATAACTGAAATAAGTACTTATTTAGCCAAAGACATCAATTTTCAGTAAACATACAAGTCACAGAACTGGGAAAGTGTAGAAACTAAATGACAATGTACTAGTAAATAGATTTTTCAAACAAATACTAGTACAAGAAAGGAAGGGACTCTACTGGCAAAGATAAAATATTTGAGATGGTACTTCACAAAATCAAAAACAAAACAAAACAAAAGGAACTCAAAAACTCAGATTGTTTCTATACATGTCAGAAAAAACCACAACCATAGTTAAACACACACACACACACACACACACACACACACACACACACACACATTAAAAATCTGTAAGGTCTGGGCAAGCTGACAATAATGTAAATTGAACATACAGCTAGGAGTATATATTGCCTTAACCATTTTAGAAAGCAGTTTGGAGTTTAACTGGTAAAGCTGTAGACATACACATGTTGCCACCCCACAATTTAAGCCCAGGAATAGAGTTCACTGAGTGATGGTGTGGACTAGAATGCATTATGTATAGAAGAATGTCTGTAGTCTTGTTACTTGTAATTATCCCAAACTAGAAACAATGCAAATGTCCAGAGATAGTCAAAGGGCTAAATAATTTCTGACACATTTATGCATAAATATTCAATAGCCATATAACAAAATAAATCCTGGCTCTACTCCCAAATATTCCATAGATGCTGTTAAGCAAAGAAAGCCAAGACATTTAATGATATTCTGTAGGATTCTTCTAGTGAGTTTGATACACACAGAAATAACAAACTAGGGACAAGAACATATTTGGGAAACTATGTAGAAAATTATTATTGTGAAGTCAAATCCTTGCCTGAAGCCAACAAGAAAGGCATTGAGATCTGGAGAGGAGGGCAGTGGAAAGAATCTGTGTGTGGTGTGGCAATGTCAATGAGTATTATTTTACAATTGTTAGTTATAATTTTCACTGGCTATTGCACACTTGTCTGTGTGCATCTTATATCTCATGATATTAAAAACTTTAGTCAAGCAGAAAATCCCCCATGAAATTTGTATTGCTATTAATTAGAACATAACAAAAATTTGAGGCCAATAATTGAAATGGAAGACATGTTTGTTTTTCTGATGAGTGTGTGCATATGTACATAAGTCCATGCATGTGTGTATGTGTGTGTGTGTGTATTAAGACCCACATGGTAGGAAGTGGTTAGCAAAATAAAACAATTCATACAATAACAACTAAAAATAGGAGGGTGGCAATGCAGCTGTGGGAATAGCAATGCAGACAGGCATGGAGGTCGAGATTTTAATTAATTTTAGTGTGAATTACCTCCTGCCACTTCCTGTGTTTGGAACCTATATCATCTCTGTAGATGACATGGCATCCTTTCTAGGAACCTGCTCTATCCTTTGCTGCCTTTAGCATTCCAAGAATTAGCTCAGCCTGTTTCTCACAAATCTTTTCCCAAGAAAAATCTGATAAAAGGATAAATCAATGGATGCATTAAAACATAAAACAAATTAAATTATGTGCAGCATGACGACAGATTTGGGCATAAAATCTGGAACACATCATGTCAGAACTAAAACATATTTACACAACAAATGAGAACATTATAGCACACAGAAAATAGAGCTGTTGTAACAATGTAAATGAAAACCAGCCTCTCATTTCATCTGGAAAAAAAAATTCTTCAAGTTCACCATCCAGAAAAGAAAAAACAACTAAATAACAAACAGGCATTCTTCCCAACACCTCCTCTTGTCTCCTTCCTATCAGGAATGTAAGTGTGGTATTCTGTGAGTCATGGGTCACCAAACACAAGAGAAGGCTGATTTTGCAGGAAGGAGAGAGGCCTGGGATCCTTTCAGCTGTAATAGCTCATGTTCATTTATCCATTGACACACGTACTCTTTACTCTTCACAATTTGTTAATAGAATAAACAGTGGTTTTCTTCCCATTGGGAAAATTGATATTTTGAAAAGCCCACTGTTTGGGGGTGGGCATAGTGATGAATGCCTTAAATCCCACCATGCAACACTTGGCAGGCAGAGGTGAGTGGATCTCTGTAAGTTAAAGTCCAGCCTGTGCAACAAAGTGAGTTCCAGGACAACCAGAGCTACATAGTGTGACCTTGACACACACACACACACAAAAAGTAGTAGATGAAAAAGAGAGGAAGAAGAAGAAGAAAAAAGGAAGGATGGGAGGAAGGAACAAAAAAAGGAAGGAAGGGAGAAAGGGAGGGAGGGAGGAAGTAAGGAAGGAAAACAACTTTGTAACAAGTCGGTTTTTCCCCCCGCCCCCTGCCCATCTGGTCCCGATACCGCACCAGCCCCAAATAACACACTGAGACTCTGTATTTGATATAAGGCAGTTGGCCAGGTACTAGTTTCTTACCAGCTAGCTCTGTCTTAATGATTAACCCATTTCTACTTATCTAAGTATGTCCAGGTGGTTATCTTATTGGAGAGTGGTGGGCCACATGCTGCTCTCTCCAGGCTCTCCATGTTGACTCCTCCTTCCTACTTCCTCTTTCCTCCTTGTCTCCTAGCCCCGCCTATCTTGCTTTCCCATTGTCCCACAGTGCTTTATTCATTAAACAGTATGAAAAACATATTTACAGAATAACATCTCCTGTATGAGCCTACCCCTGCCAGCAAGGAAGACACAACTCCGGGTAGATCTTCTTCATGCAGTTTAAATCAGGATCCTTTAAACATGTTGCTTCTGGCCCGAGAGAGAGAGACAGAGAGAGAGACAGAGAGCCGGGGACCCCTGCACAGGCTTAAATACTCTTGAGCTAACCAACCCCAGTGAGCCACGTGGACCCTGCAGATAGGCTACTCTAATGCGGAAGCAGACAGGCTGAACAGACTTAACCAATTAAGGGCTTGTTTTTACCAGACAGCGTTCATCCATGGGGAGGTGGAAAGTGGAAGCCAGTGCCACTTTAAGGCGTGGCACTTCGCGGCTCTCTACAGTTCCCCCTTTTTGTTTTAATAATGCAACAGGCAAGGGTAGTGGTCTGGTCTCCAGTAAAGCAGTGGACATTGTAATGACCCTGAATCCTGGTAGTCAGCCAAATCAGTGCCACATCCATCTGGTATCTTTTTCCTGGAGGGCCTTAGACACCAACCCACATGCAACCAGACTTGCCCTTCTCGGAGTTGCTCACTTCCAGAGCTAACTCGGAGTGCAGTGCTAAGCCATACAACCTGAGCGAGAAGGATCAATTCTTGTTCATGACTGCGAGCCATGCTTGGGGAGACTGTCCTGCCCCAATGGCTGTAAATGCCTGGACAACCATAGCTGCATACTGCTTCTGAGCAAACCTCATCTTGCAAAGGCACCACAGGCTCACAAAGGAGATAAGCAACAAGAGTACAGCCATGGCTCCCATTCCCGCCCACTTTCAGATGATCCGTGGCATTGGGAACCATGATGACAATCCGGCAGCCAGTCCCGCATCCATACGTGTCAAATTCACTGCAACAATGGCCACTCGCAGCTGTACCATTAAGTCATCAAAGTCAGCAGACCAATTTCCTAAAAGATAGCTAGACAAGTGTTATGACAAAGTAGAAGCACGTGTATAGTTCTCATACTGAACGCTGGTAACACACAAGCCTGTATATTTCATTTCATATCCCAATTGGGCCAGCTGCCACAAGGTATCTATTTGCTCCTGCACCAGATCAATTCTTTTGTTTACAATCATTAAACCTATTAGTTGAGCACCAATTGTGGATTGAGCATCCAAGGCAGTTCTGGAAATGGGTTAAGTTCCCTCCTCCAATTTAATGGTAAAAACTATAATAATACTTAGATAACATTCCCAACAGCCTGAAGAAAGCACAGATTTTTAGAAGCACATAATCTATTCTTAGATATCTTACCATAGGGAGTCTGGTATAGGTTAAAAAAAAGATCAAGAAAAAATTTCAGCTACACAGCCACTTAAAACATCAATACTGTTGGTCCGTCTCTGACATCTGTCACAGCTATCCAGGCTGTGCACCTGTAACCTTTTGCTACTGTGCTTTTATACCACAGACATTTATTGGAGTTAGTATTGGTGAAGGGTTACCTAAAAGAGCATGAGTGACTCAGAGGCAGCTGCTTTACTCAGAAGTCTACCTGAATGACATCCCATGATCCCATTCAGCTACATTCTCCTCTGTTGCTTAAGGAACATTGTGATTCCTGTAAGTTTTAGGGACTTCCTGAAACCTGTAAATTGTATTTACTTCCTGAGTCTTATAAGTTCCATTTACTTTCTGAATTTTAAAGAGACTTCCTCCCTGGAAGGTATGTTTTAATTTAGAGTAGAGAGATACACGATACACAACAAAGGTATCTTGGAAGGTTACTATCAAATAAAAGGGTATTACCCTAAACTGTTTGTCTCTTCTATCTACCACAAAACCAACAAATGGAATCTAGACTCTCATATCTCTAGAATGAGGCTAGGAATATGGCCAGCATAGTAAATAGCCCTAGAATGCATGATTAAACAGTAATGTAATAGGACTTTTTATATCTGCTGTGTGTTAGCTGCTGCAGTGAACATTTGTAAGGATTGTCTCATTTGTTCTCCTCAAGAACACAAAAAGCTAAAAGCTTTATGTGCCTGATCTCCATGGTGATCATTCCAAATTTATACATTTAAGTACAAATGGCTTGCTGATGGTTATATATGAAGAAACAGTAAAAACCAAATCACTCTTGAACTTACTGGCTTCAGAATCAACCCTCTGTTGTACATGGGTTCATTCCTTAAAATCAATAGTGTTTATTACATGAAGCTGCTTATATTGAACTTGCAAGCTATCCTTTAGTAGGTAAATATATATTAATATTAATATTCCTTGAAATATTCTTAATTTCCTAGACAGGTGAATTTTTTTAGAGTTAGACCCATCAACCTCATTATAACCACTTTTATACTATATATGTAGACTTACCTAAATTAATAATTTTTATTCTTTCTTAGACATAAAAATGAGATAATTGAACAGTGGAAGCACATCCCTCCTGCTGTGCATCAGATATTAAAATATAATGGCAGTGAGATACAGACAATAGGTATTATTTTTGTGAAATGCAGTCAGCATATTTTTAACTAGGTTGGCCATCCTCAAGTACATAAGCCTTGTGTTTTGTAGAAAACAGAACAATGTAAAACAGTGTTCCAGTTTGGGGAATTATGGATTTCCATTAACTATATTGGAAGACCTAAACTTATTATCTAAAACCTGTGTGAATCGTTCTATTGAAGAGCAGATATTTTTACTAAAGTTAGATTTCCCCATGAGGTAGATTTCTATATTTTTGTTTTAATAAAAACTTTAAGAAGTATTACCAAAACCGTGGGAACAATTTCACACTTTCAGCAAGAGCTTGAGAAAAAAAAAATCAAACAATATATTTGACATAGATTTTTTTTCAAAGATATTGGTTCCTACTTTGGAAACAATTTTTTCTCTAAAACTTTGTTACAATAATGCAAATTTTTAAAAACTATAAAATAGTTTTCTCTATGATAATAAAAGTCAAAATAATACCAAAGGGAAAGGCTTGTTAAATATAGTTGCCAAGAATTGCTTTAGGAAAGCAATTTGTAGTTTCTAAGGGCAAAATTTTTCCTGGAAAAAAAAAAGAATTAGCCTGTGATAGTGTACAACCATTAAGCTGCTGTTTATCAGGAGCTATTTTGAATTCCTATCTGTGTTTTCCTTCACTTTTTCCTCAAAGTGTGGCGTTTAAAAAATTAAGAATTGTTCACAGACGACGATGCAGTTAGGAAAGGAAAAAATTAACATTTGTGCTGTTCACTAGGTACTTATCTTATTGCTGCTAAAAATACTTGACAAAAGCAACCTAAAGATGAAGGGTTTATTTTGGCCCAATCTGAGGATAAAGCCACTATAGTGGGCAAGGCTGGTGACCAGAGCTGAGGCTGTGGAACGTCTGCAGTTAGGCTGGAAAGATGGATGCTGGTGCTCGGGTCCTTATCTCTTCTTTCGCAATCCGGAGATCCCAGCTCTTGGAACTGTGCTGCCTATATTCAGGGTAGCTCTTCCAATCTCACTTAACCTAGAAAATCTCTTTAAAGGAACACCCATACGTGTGTCTCCTTGGTGACTCCAGACCCTGTCAACTTGGCCATCAACATTAATCACACCCTGGAGAATGCTAAAGATAAATAGACAACAACTGGTGTCACAGCTTATTAAAGATTAGGTCACAGGTACAGTCAATTTCAAAATCTGAGGGTCTGTGATGCTGATATTCCTTTATGTTCCCTGCTTTTCTTAACCTGTTTTGAGCTTACCCACCCTCTCCTAACTTCTCTTTTATAAGGGCAGGGTTTTGTGCCAGACCTCAGACTCCTGGAAATTGCACTTGTGTGGATAGCGACAAGTTCATTCACAAGGAAGTTTAAAATAGAGTAGATAAGTAAAACCTTCAGCATTTCTTAAAATCTTGTCCCATCCCACTCTACCCTACCCCACTCCAGCCTCTTGCAGTTCCAGTCAATTTAATGATCTATAAACACAAGCCAGTAAAAAGTGATCTGAGTCCACTATCTGCTACACATCATCTGCTACACTAGGCTTTTAGCAAATGCTCAGTGAAAGTGCCATTTGTTGCTACTTGGGTCCTGGCATAGCTCAGGCCATAAGGAACACTGCCCAGCCTGAGGAGTGCATAGATCAGAGATACAACTAGACCAGACTGTAACAGATGAAAGGGTTTTCATGTCATTCAGTCAGACTAGATAATGCCTCCAGCATATCTGTCACATTTTCTCAGGAAATGAAGCTGTGTTGCTGCTGATAACAACCCACACTAAGGAGTCCTGACTTTGAGAGGTGAGTTTGCATTCCCTGACTGAATTGGAGAATCAGAGAAACACTAAGTTACAAGAACAAATCTTGGAAGTCCTTGAATCTATAAATGACATTTTGGGGACTAAAAAACAGGTTAGTCAAAATAAAGATGACACGATGCAGGCCAGCATTGATGCAGAAAATGCAGATCTATCCTGGACTCATTCTAGAACACAGTCCTTCCCACCACACTCTGAAGAGAGCCTTGGATCAACATTGGTAACTTGAGCATGGCAGAGGAACTCAAGAACTGTCTTTTCCATTAGGATCAAGACAAAAAAAAGTAATATAGTAAGCTTAATTGACTCATTGTGTCATCAGGGTGTGCAGAGAAAGTGCCAAAAGCAAGTGAGGTCAAAGACTGTCTAAAAAGAAAAACAATGTAGATTTAGACTGACTAAATGTGAAACACCTGTTTTGATTTTCGTGCCCACATTTTAAAGTACTAATTTTAAGGTTTGTGTTTTTGTTGTTGTTTTTTATTTGCATATTTTCACAGCAACTTCACCTATTAAAAAAAAAGAGTATACATTTCTGGCTGTTAGACAAATGAGGGCAGAATAAAGATAATGTTGAAAATATATTAAGCAAAGCTAAATATGGCAACAGGAGCATGAAGTAAGCCCATTATTCCAGAACAGCTTCATCTTGTTAAAATTTCAATCCAAAGAGAAATTTTCTGTCAAAGGCACATGTGGAAAGGAGTTAATTATCAAGAACTGGCAGCATGTTTTCTGTGGTTTAAGACAGAACTATACACACACACTGTCAAGTTCCTAGTTTTGATCAAATAACTATATAAGACACAGAGACATTGGAGAAGTTATTGGAAGGTAACTTCGTGAATTATAGAAGTTATTTTCTAATTAGCTTACAAAGCAAATGATTTCCATATGGAATTATTCCATACGTATTTTATTTTGGCCGATTCTGCCCTGAAGCTTGACTTTCATTCCCCTGCCCTCCTTTTCCCACTGCACCCTTAAACATATAGTACTCCTTTTCCCACATTGCTCTATGGTCCCCGTCTATTCCCGAGTCTCTTTTTGTCAAGCCCCGTGAGCATGTCTTCCAGTTCCATCCATTTATGATCATTTTGAAGTTGAAAATTTATTTTTTCCCCTGTGATAGCAGATATTACGCAAGTACCTTTGAGTATCCCAGGCAAGTGTTCTTTCTAGCACTGAGCAGAGCTACTTCTCCAACATAAAGAAGTTAAGTGTGTGGTCAGGATGCTAAAGCAAGATCCTGAAGGGAGACCTCAAGCTTAAGGCCTGATGAAGTTACACAGTCAGTTCAAGGCTAGCCTGGGCAACTTAGTGAGACCATAGAGAACTTGGATTGTACTTGAGTTTTAGACCACTTCCCTAGCATTATGTTATTATTCTGTGGTTACTGTACATGTGGTTAGTTTCCTGTGTATGTTATATTTTATTTTTCCTATGTTTATAATATCAACATTCTAAAATAGGTTATTTCCAATATCAGTGTCACAAGAGATTCATTAAATGCTAGAGGTATTTTTCTTTTTTTAATTTTATTTATTTTTTTTTTACATATCAGTCTCAGTTCCCCTTCCCTCCCCTCCTCTAACTCTCCTCCCTTACCCCCATCCCATCAACCATTCAATCCTAACAGAGGGTAAGGTCTTCCATGGGGACTCAACAAAGTAGATCCCATTACCAAACTGAGGCAGGACCACGGCCCTCTCCTATGTCTAGGCTGAGCAAGGTATCACTTCATAAGAAATGGGCTACAAAAAGCTGATATAAGATGGACATTGCTACAGAATTCCTGCTTCATGGAAGAGTCTGCCAGACATTCTGTAGGACATAGAGAAAAGTGACTGACAAACTGTCAATACAGATGGACAGTTTAAAGTTTCCTGCTTTGCTGAGGAGTCTGTCAGACACACTGTGACCTATAGGCTAAAGATGGAACATTACAGAAGAACTTCAGGTGACTGACCAGGCAGTGAGTTAGTTGTCTCTGTCATTTCTAGAGTTTATATGTTATCCTTCTGAGGTCTTCGAGGGAGTTGAAGACAAATAGTTATGGTTATAGTTTTCTTTAGTTAGGATTAAAGATAAGTCACATATAGGGCTTTAGACTCAAAAAGTTAGGATAGATGATAAAATATTTAAATTTTGCTAAATGTTAATGGACTAAACATTGTTGACTATGGTTCTTATTTGATAACTGTTTGTGATATATTTTGCTATGATAAGGTTGAAACCCTTCTTTATATTTTAGACAGAAAAGCGGAGATGATGGGAGATATCATTCTGTAAATATGTTTCTCTTATTGGTTAATAAATAAAGCACTGCTGGCCAATAGGAGAGCAAAATAGGCGGGACTAGGAGCAAGCAGGATTTGAGGAAGTAGTAGGGAGGAGTCAACATGGAGAGAGGTCTGGGCCCTCTATCCAGTAAGATAAGACCAGGTGAAAATACTAAGATTAATAGAAATGGGTTAATATTTAAGACAGAACTAGATGATAAGAAACTACTAACAGGCCAACAGCATTATATCAACTACAGCATCTCTTTGTGTTATTTGGGGATGGTGAGGTAGTGGGACCAGACCAGCAGGAAAACATACTCTAACACACATTCTCAGAAAATACATAAGATGTTTTTTACAAACCTTTACATTGTTTTACATTGTTTGATTATTTTTATATTGTCCATTTTATTTAAAAGTACAGGTGTCCAGATGTAAAAGAATTTAAACCAAATGGTGGTGGCACACAACTTTAATCCCAGCACTCAGGAGCCAGAGGTAGGTAGATTTCTGTGAGTTTGGGATTAGCCTGGCCTACAGAAGGAGTTCCAGGACAGCCAGGGCTACACAGAGATCCCTGTCTTAACAAAGCAAATCAATCAATCAATAAATAAATAAGTTTTGAATTGACAGAATAATTTTTAGTGGTATGTATTGTTGCTAAACTTTTCTTCTTCAGTGAGAAAGCAAAAAGCAAGTTTGAGAAAATTCTAATTTTATTACATCTGTCAATTTTATTACATTTGTCAAACATAGATCATGACACATCAAACATAGGCAAAAGGACAAATGGGTCCTCAAAGAAACTATAATACTAATTTCTAGTTTCAACTCTGCCATAGTTTGTTTATTTTCCCTGTGGTGAATCCATTAATTTAACTTTATGGGTAACAAGAACCGTTTTTACATTGCAAAAGAATCCGATATGTATTATTCCTTTAAGACAGTGGTTGTACCCATTGGTCATCCACAAAATAAGATTTAAACATCGGTAGTCACTTGAGTTCAAATATTGCATTGACCTACTTAGAAAAAGTAATTTTCTTTTTAATTTTGCTTAAAACTATATTAAAGAATTCTATATTAGTGTTATTTTTAATATGCAAATTGGGTTGCTCTATGTAAAATGAAGTATTTAATAAAAAAGTAATGTTCAATTCTTTGAGGATGTTAGCTTCTTGTGAAATATTAAAAGTATTACACTCTGCACACTGTCCTTCCTAGATGATGCATCTCAGACCTAGAGAGATCCAAAGACTTGCTTCTGCAAGCCAGGTACCATAGAGCAACCAGGGCACTGTAAATGCTATGCTGCTCAGCTGTTTTGTTTGACCTGAGTATTTGTCAGCTCACTCTGTGGAAACCATGTAACTTTGGGCAGCTTCCTTGTTCTCTATATCTTAGATTTTGTATTTGCAATGTGAAGGGATTAGTAGAGCCCTTGATGAGATCTGACTAACATTCTTAATATACCCTTTGAAACTCTTTATTCTATCTCTTATTTACCATCCTGGCTAATCTTGATTTTTTTTTTAGTCTCTCTGGTATATCTTCTAACATGTGATATTATTAATCCAAAATGCAATTGGTATGTTTCAAAATTCATTGTTAGAGCTATCCTGATTTCTTGTAAATCGAACCACTACTCTTTCTCCCAGACTCTTAGGTTGGGAAAACTCTGCCTACCTCACCCCAAAGAGGTGAAACAGGCCTACAAGTACTCCATGAAACAATCTTCCTCTTGCTTTGGGGTCTGGACAGGGTGACAGGTTGGTTCCCAAATTTTCTTTCTCCTTTTGTGTTTCTTATCAACCAACATGGGAAAAGAACACAGGCTGCTCTCACACTCAGGAGCCCAGCAGAGCCATGCCTGGCAGCCACTCCCCACTTCTGTCAAGACCTGGCAATGCTCTTTTCAGGCTGTGAATTAGCATTCAGAGGATATTGGAAGAGTCATGTTCAAATCATTCTTAAATCTTCTAGTGAGTTTAAAAAGTTGTATTAAGTGTGTGTGTGTGTGTGTGTGTGTGTGTGTGTGTGTGTGTACATGAACAGTATGTAGATCAGAGGACAGCTGTCCTGGATCTTGTGAAATCTGGGGACTACAGTCCAGTCTTGAGGCTTGCACATAGCACATCTATCCACTGGGACTTGTAGTTGGTGTATATTAATTGTACATGATACTGGGTTTCATACAGATATTTCACACAAATACATAATTTACTTAGAAAAATTTCCCTCCTCTCAATTCTCATGAGACTCTTCTGTTCTTAAGGTGGTTTTACATCAACCTTCATGCTGTGTGTGTGTGTGTGTGTGTGTGTATGTGTGTGTGTGTGTGTGTGTGTGTGTATCTTTGTATGTATGTGTACATATATATAACTTTATGTGTTTATGTGAAATTTAGGATCCACAAATGAAATTTAAACAAATATTCATGTTTCTAAAGCTGATTCAGTTTGCTTAATATCATTATCTCCAGTTGTATCCATTTTCATGAAAATGACATAATTTTCTTCTATGGCCAAGAAGAACTCCATGGTTTGTGTAAACCACATTTTCTCTACCCATCCCTCTGTTGACATATATTGAGTCAATTCCCTAACTTAGTTTTTTGTAAAAGTGGTGCAGTAAACACCAGCAGGCAGTTTTCTTTGTTATGCATTGATTTCAATTAGGTAAACACCCAGAAGTGGTATAGCTGGGTATATGTATTTCCATAGTGCCTGGACTGATTTATATTCCCACTAGATATGTCACAAGGTTCCCTTTTCTCTGCATTCCCGTTAGCTCTTATTATCTGTTATTTGTTTTTGTTTGTTTTAAATGACTACAAGTCTTGCTGGGCTTAGAAAAGAATCTCAGTGTAATTTTAATTTTCATATCTCTGGTGCCACTAAAATTGAACATTTGTTCATCAGCCATTTGTACTTTATCTTTTGAGAACTATGTTTTATTAGTTTATTTATTTATTGACGAGGTGGTTTGCTTTCTCATTTTCAGTTTTTTTTTTTCACTTCTCTGTGTATGGTAGATGTTAACCCTGTGTGATATGTCATTAGCAAAGGTTTTCTCTCATTCAGCAGGCTTCCTCTTACTTTGGCAATGAGAAGCTTTTGAATTTCATGGATTCCAATTTATCAGTTCTTGGTATTCTTTTGTGTGTCATTGAAGTCTTTTCAGAAATTCCTCGTCTATGCTGAGGCCTTGAGTGTTTCCCCTATTTTTCCCTCTAATAGTTTCATAGTTTCAGGTCCTACACTAAGGTCTTTCATCCATCTGGAGCTGAGTTTTACACAGAAAGTCTTCTTCTGTGTGAGTGTTTTGTTTTTTCTTCCTGGAAATGCAGTTTTCTAATTATCATTTAAGTAGTTTTTTTTCCTCATATGTGTCATTTTGACATCTGTAGTATTCATTGTTGCATGCATGGGTTTGTATATATGATATCTACTCCATTTCACGGATCCATATTTTTATTTTAGTATCAAATACATGCTGGGTTTCTTTGCATAGCCTGGTACTTATATCCAATATTGTTCTTTATGCTCAAGATTTATCTAGCTATTTGGAATTCTTTGTTTCCATGTGATTTTTAATATTACATTTTCTATTTCTGATACATAATTTTAAGAGAAAAGGTCTGTAACTGTTATCTGAAGTCTCAAAGGAATCTAATCCCAAACTATAAAGATGCTTCTTCATAATGGATTTGTCTTACAGGAGATGTTCTTTAGCCATTGTCTTTTCTTTGTTTTAATAGTTTTTGCATGTGTGTGTGAGAACATTTGTGTATGTCTGTTTGTACATGTGTGAACACACACGTGTGTGTGTGCAGTAGCCCAAAATTGACATCAAGTGATGTTTTTCTTTGTTTGTTTCATTTTGTATACTTTCTGCCTTACTTATTGAGCAGGGTTTCTCTCTTGAACTGATTCAGCCAGCTTGCTTATGGGAACCATTGTCTCAGCTTCCTAAACACCAGCATTATAGGAAGGCCATAGTGCCTACTTAGTATTTATTTTAGTTCTGGGGATCCAAACTACACTCTTTATTCTTGTGGGACACTGAATTATACAATGAGCCATCTCCTCACCCACCAGTCTTCTTTCTTGCTGTGTTCAAATCATTTGGATGAGTGGACATTCCACTCAAATTAATTTATACTCACAACATCAAATGAACACTGTTCTAATCTATTCCAATCAAATTCATAATTTTTCAATCAGTTGAACTGAAAAATAATGTCATTGTTGAACCAAAGTTGTGTACTTCTAGTTGATGGATTGACTATGCCCTGTAACCCTTTTAAACTAACACCCATTTAACCTCGTTATAAATTGTTGTTCTAGAGATCTAAAACAAATGACCTCTTATTGGTTATTCAATCCACATTATTTTCTTACTACTTAAACCAATGAGTCAAAAACAGAGATTTGTAAGCAAGAAAAGAAATGTTTCACTTGTGTTTGCAGAAGCCCATCATGCTCTGGATGCAACTCAGTGGTAGAGCTTGCCAGGCATGAACTAGGTCCTGGCCTCCATCCTCAGCATCAATCCAAGCAACACAACAACAACAAAACAGATTATTTACCTCAAGCCATTTTTCATAATTGATTATGTTTCGGTAGAAGATCTGAAATCAGTAATGGTATTGCCATAGTATTCCTAATGCACAGGCAATGTGTTTTCTCAGTGATTGAAGCCATTTTAGAAATGTAGCTATTGGCTTGCTTCCATGGTGCGGATGTGGTACACTGCTCAGGCAATATCTCCTGCAGGGCTGGAACACTCATTACTTTCAGCTGCTGGTCTCTGACTGCTCCTAATCTTGCCTTGACAGATAAGAAACTAACCATACTGTGTTCCTAGTGTGATGAGTCTAGAAGCCCAAAGACATGCTCACATGAAACCGTGTCTGAATAATTAGGACTGTGAAGTCATCTCCAAATAGACTCAATCTTGTTTGCTTAGGGAAAAGTAATGCAATTATTCAACTTGTTCTAAAAAATCTGTACATTTGACAGAAGGGGAATACATGTCACTAGGCATAAAAATATACTGTGACTTGGAGTCCATAAGATGTAATCACCATTATCTTACAAAATCTCACTTATTTATTATACTAAGACCAGTTGAAAAATTAATTTGACTATTGAAACATGATGTGTTCAAACTATGGCTATTTGACATGTGTATGTGATGTGTAACGATAAAGCCAGGGTGGAAGTTACTTCCATTTTCTCCAACAATATTCATTTCCGTGTTGGGAGTCTTTGTATGCTTTGAGTTGTTTTGAAATATGCCATCAACTGTTTGTCATTAGCTATCCTACCACACTTTGAAAGCGCAGAAAAAAAAATCTTCCTCTCTAGCTGTACTTGGGTTCTCCTATCGAGTGCTTCTCTCCATTCCTCCCCCAACACACTCTTCCAAAAATCTGATGGCCATTATTCTATTACATTTTATGCAGTTCACAAATGAGTGAGAGGAGATTTTATATCTTGTTAAAAACAAACAAACAAACAAAAACAACTGAACAACATCCTCAGAGTAGTTTATCCATGAACTTTTCTTATTTGCCACGCTGGGAATAGAACTGTGTGTAGTATACAGTGTAAACAAGCACCCAGTCCCCAGTCCTCTTAATAAACTTTGTGGGATTGTTTCTTAAAGTGATTCTTAACAGCACTGGCATAATGCAAAATACTATAAACAAATGGAGCTTTGCAAATGCTTTTATCTTGAGCTCCAAACATACATCCCTTTTCTGGGCTGATGTGTAAAAATAAATTGCCTAGAGTACTAAATAAAATATGAACCCTTCAAAAATGCTTTAAGATACTATCTTGTAGCATGCTATTCAAAGATCACCAGTTTTGATATGTTCTTATATATAAGCCAGAAATAACATATAAGAACAGTAGTATGAAAAGCAGGGACTTACAAAGAAGGATCAGTACATTAGTTTGCAAAGATCTTAAAAGAGTTATTTTCATTTGATTAGTAATAAAAATGTATATTTGTCAATCAAGTTAAATTATTCCTAAATATCTCTAAGTAAAGAAATCTGAACTCCTATTCCTGTATCAATTTAATCTCAAGATTATTCAGGAGAATCTACACTTGCTGTGGACTTCTTGTTTTCCCCATTTATTACCTAAACTTCAAGTAGAGTGGGTTTTTTGAAAATAAATACATATTAATGTAGTTGGAGAATTGACTCAGTGGTTAAGAGCACTTTATATATCTGCAGAGGACCTGGTATCAGTTGCCAGTATCCAAATGGTGACTTGCAGCCTTCTGTAACTTCTACCACCCTTTTCTGGTCTCTGCTGGCACCAGATTCACATGGTACATAATGCAGGCAAAACACTCATGCACATGAAATAAAATTAAGTGTTTAAAAATGCATATCTAGGAATTAATCTTTGCCCTGCACTTTTAAATCCTTCTCTCATTTTTTCTGATCCATTCTTGAACCAAAAAATTGGAAGAAGAGTTTAAGGTAGAGGTTCCCACTGACTGCACCGAAAATAACAACTCCCAAGAAATAGTGATTAAGTGTGGAGAGCTACATTGGTTAAGGAGGCTTTTCACAAATACTTCTGGATTTCAAAGAACAAATGTCCATTGTAAGATAGTTACCTAGAAATGTGAAGAAGCAGTCCCATCAATTAGCTAATATTTCTATTACTAACCCTTTATTCAGTCAATGTGAAGCTCTAAAGCTAAGCGAGAGACCAAGTTTTATTCTATTGGCTGTGAAAATCACACATAATCATGAATTGTAGAGATTTAGATCAGTGAGTGACCTGGAATATAACTGGATTAAAATGGAGCTTTTGTATCTCTGAAAGATGCTATGCCTAAGCTTTAGGTGCCTGATAAAAAAATGATATGATAAATTAAGTGTAATCAGGGGTCCTAAGCATGGTCAGTTTTGTAAGATGTTCTAACTATGGTCCAGACTGTTCTCTCCATTTTATAGGCACAGCAATATCATATATCTGGCTCATCCACACTGACTTTTGCCTACATTAGGTGTGTAATTTTAATTGTTGCCTTTCTGATGCATTTGTAGTGGTGTCTCATGGTGGTCATCACTTGCATTTCCTTAATAGATAAAGTCAAACATCTTTTCACAAGTCTGAAACTAAAAACAGAACATCAGTATCCCAAACAAATTTGTATTTCTACAAAGCAAGTAAACTTTAGGTATCATCTTATACCTGGTGCTGCTGCATGAGAAAGGTTGGATAGGGAAAGGACATGTGTACATATATGCCACTCAGAAAAGCATATCACATAACTCCCTCTTCACTCACTGCCCCCACCACTCCCACTATTCTCAGAAGATCTTGTCTCTTTCCCCTTCTGTGAGAGACCTTGTATGAATCTTTTAGGTTCCTCCTTGTATCCTAGTTTTCTGGTGGTGTGAATTATAGGCTGGTGATCCTTTACTCTATGTCTAAAATCCATATATGAGTGAGTACATACAATGTTCCTCTTTTTGTGACTGGGTTACCTCATTCAGGATGGTTTCTTCAAGTTCCATCTATTTGCTTGTGAATTTCAAGATTCCATTGCGCCCCCCTGCTGAGTAGTATTCCATTGTGTAGATGTACCAAATCTTCTTTGTCCATTCTCCAGTTGAGGGGAATCTAGGTTGCTTTCAGGTTCTTGCTATTACAAATAATGTTGCTACAAACATAGTTGAACAGATTTCTTTGTTGCATGGATGTAGATCATTTGGGTATATGCTTAAGAGTGGAATTGCTGAATATTGTGGTAGACTGATACCCATTTTCCTGAGGAACTGCCATACGGATCTCCAAAATGACTGTACAAGTTTGCACTCCCATCAGCAGTGGAGAAGTGTTCCCCTTTCTCCACATCCTCTCTGGTGTTTTTTATTTTAGCCATTCATACAGGAGTAAGATGGTATCTCAGAGTTGTTTTGATTTGCATTTCCCTGATAGCTAAGGATGTTGAGCACTTTCTTAAGTGTGTTTCAGCCATTTTGGATTCCTCTATTGAGAATTCTCTATTCAGTTCTGTACCCTACTTTTTAATAGGGTTATTTGGTGTTTTGGTAACTAGCTTCTTGAGTTCTTTGTACATTTTGGAGATCAGCCCTCTATAAGATGTGGGGTTGGTGAAGATCTTTTTCCAGTCTGTGAGCTAACATTTGGTCTTGTAGGCTATGTTCTTTGCCTTACAGAAGCTTCTTAGTTTGAGGAGGTCCCATTTATTGTCAATCTTACTGTCTGTGCTACAGGAGTTATGTTCAGGAAGCGGTCTCCCGTACCAATTTGTTCAAGTGTACCTCCCACTTTCTCTTCTCAGAGGTTCAGTGTGGCTAGAAAGAGAAGGGGAGGAGTGGAGAGTATGTGGGACTAGGAAGATTGAGTCAGATTGAGTCAGAGAGGAAATGAGAGAGGAAAACAAAAACAGAGAGATACCATAATAGAGGGAGCCATTATAGGTTAGAAGAGAAAACTGACTATAGAGAAATGTTCAGAGACCAACTAACAATCTGAGCAACAGTGGAAAGGCTACCTTAAATGCCCTTCCCTGATAATGAGATTGATGACTAACTTAACTGCCATCGTAGAGCTGATGGAAACAGAAGCAGATGCCCACAGCTAAACACTAAGCCGAACTCCTGGAATCCAGTTGCTGAGAGGGAGGAGTGATAAGAAAATGGGGTCAAGACCAGGCTACAGAAACCCATAGAGACAGCTGACCTGAAGAAGGGGGAGCTAATGGACCCCCTGACATAGAGCTGGGAAGCCAGCATTGGATCAACTCAGACCCCCTGAACATGGGTCTTAGTTAGAAGGCCTGGGCTATCTAAGGGACCTCTGACACGGGAACCAGGATGTATCCCTGGTGCTCTAAAGAACTTTGGGAACACATTCCCCATGGAGTGATACTCCCTTAGCCTAGAGGCAGGAGGGAGGGCCAGTCCCCACTCCAAATGACTTGACAGATTTTGTTGATCTGTCCTGGAAGGCATCACCCTCCCTGTGGAGTGGGGCAGGATGGGATGGAAGACGGGGTCGGGAGGCCATGGGAGAGATGAAACTGGGATCGATATACAAAATTAGAAAAAATAATTTAAAAGAAAGTGAAAAAAAATCACATCACAACTTGGCAGAGCATAGCTATTTAAGACTGCCATGTTGTTTTCTCTTTGCAGATTACAGTGCCCTCATGAGAAGCCATCAAAATTAGCCTACTTTTCCTTGACCAAAAATAAGCTATCAAACCATAAATCAAGACAAGATAGCTTAGGGGATGTGTGTGTGTGTGTGTGTGTGTGTGTGTGTGTGTGTGTGCGCACGCATGAGTGCGCATGTGCATGGCCTTTTTACCCCCTGAGAACTCCAGTTCACAGTTTTAAGTAAATGGACCCCAGATAAAATGTCACCTAAATTCTTTCTACTCTGTTGTCTTGGGAGCTTGGAATTTGAGTTAGGACACCATCCAACATGAGGGCATAGCTCTTCTGGGCTACAAGCCTGTCACTGTGAAAGAGTCAGTAATCAAAACCCCCTCTTCCAGGCAGATTCATTTTCTTACAGTGAAGATTATCAGTACTGAGTGATTTTGTCAATGAAAAAAGCTGGATTCAAACATGGGCTAACTCTGGGGGTGTTTCATAGACACAAAATCTCCTGGGAAATGTAAGGAAGGGCTAAGGAATGAGTTTTTTGAACACATGAACATGGAGGATCACAATTACATCTGCTGAAAATGCCCTGAAGGTATATTTCCAAATTGAGAAGTGTAGGTGGCTTCCCTGGAGTGAAATGCACTGCATGGCCTGTTTTTCTGTTGTTAATGCTCTCACACTGTTTTCTCCACAAGATGAAGCTGTGTTCTGCATTGCACAATGAGTTTTATACAGTGAAGGCCACTGTGAAGGTTACAGGGTCCTCCTGAATTGTGCTTGCTCACATCTTCCATGTTGAGTACCCTGTCATGTGTATCCCTCTTTTTATGTGTGTATATAAATGTTCAATTTATGTGAGTGTGTTGTATCCATTAGGATTGAATCCATCAAGTACATAATGTATAGGTACATAGAAAAGTTAGAGTGGCTGCTTTAATATATTTGAAAACACAGAATTTTAGCAGTGCTCATGTCAAGGGTATGGTGATCTAAGACATAATGCTGTAAGGAAAAAATGTTGGCAATTCAGAAGAAGGCATATAAATATCTAGATAGCCAAAAGAAATACTGGAATCCTTTTTAGAGGCTAGGAGCCCAGGGGGTGAGCCTGACCCTGTGATATCACAGGTTTTTCTTTCCTTTGACTCACGCTATACCAATAGCAAAAACTTTTTGAGAAGGCCAAGAGGCAAGGGTCAGTTTCTCAGCTTTGTATTTGAAATTTCTGGTTTGACATCTTTTATCCTCTCATCCTCCCATGATCTCAATTTTCCCTCTCTTCCCTCTCACTCTGGATGTGTCTGGCTCACAGGCTCTACTTGATGAACCTATTCCTAATCTATTTTCCTCTGTTTAGGAAGCACAAGAAACCCATACCCACATATCCAAACCAAAACTAGCACTCCCCTCAGTTTCTTGAAGTTGAGGCTTATTAATTACATTTGAGTCAAGGTTGTATGGGTTTCAAATCTGTATGCTCTTTGCCTGCTGTTCTTCACCTGTCTCATTAGTGAGCTCAGAATGGACTCAGTGCTGCCAAGGAAAACCCAGACCAAAGCTACTTGTTTACCATAATACCAGGCAGTTAAATTCTTTTAGAACTATTGAAAGTAGTAATTTTTTTCTTTACTGAAAAGATTTATATTCCTCTAAGAGAAATATATACATATCCATTACACTTTAAACTCCTTTTGAAATAAACACAATTTCTACTTAGATCATGCACCAACTTTAGGTACATTTTCCATGGTTATACAAAGAAACCTGAGACTATTTTTCCAGATCTTCTAGGGAGCTCAGGCCAAACTAAGAAAACAAGGCAATAATAATGGGTCTTGGGTGATGGCTCAGTGAATAAGAGAATTTGTTCTGCAAGTAGGAAGAGTTGAGTTTGACGCCCCAGCACTCAGGTGAAAATCGAGGCATGGCTACAAGTGCCAGCAACTCCAGCATTGTGGGGTTGCTGATTGACTAGACAAGCCAATATTTGAGCTTCTGATCAATAAGAGACCATATCCCAAGGAAATAAGGCAGAAAGTGATAGAGGAAGACAGGCATCTCACTTTAGCCTCTGTGTGTGTAAATCCCATGCATACAACATACACATACACAGTCACATTTTTAAAAAAATCTCCAAACACTGCCCATATTAACATAATTTTTAAACTATCACACTTCATCAGAGAAATTTCTTTGTGTAGTAGTTAACATAGAGACTAACAGCTGATCAAAGTAAGGAGAATAAGTATCATGAAACATCTACATGTTCTTTTTCCTTCAACTCATACTCACCAAAACTCATAGACAATCTCAGTAGAGGAAGCACAAAAATAAGCTCCAGAGGTCAGAAGACACTGGAGTGAAATGGTGTCTTCAAGACATGACAGGAGGACTACACTAATGAACTCACAGCAGCTATGGTTGCCTGCACAAGACTTACCAAGATTAGTCAACATTTGACATGGTGGAAGTCATGAACTTCTGCCTCTAGGTGAGGAACTATTGATAGTTGGTTTCTGGAGGGCTGACGGTCACTTTTCTTTAAGTATGTGGCTGTTGGAAAGTTAACCACACTTCAGTGAATAGAGCCACACCCATGATTATATGGACAGCATAAATAGGATTCTTAAGAATAGAGAAAGAACACAGAGTTGGAGTGAGTAAAAGATGGGACCCAGAAGGAGTTAGCAGGAAGAGTAGAAAGTGAGTATGATCAAACTACATTGTGTGAAATTGTCAAAGACTTAATAAAATGATATGCTAAAATTAAGTAGTTTCTCTTAAGGAGATATTTATTGAACATATGCCAAACTCTATTAATTACTTAAAGATAATATTTAATCTTACAAAAATGCATCATAGATTTTTATGTTCAAATAATTACCAACATTTTACAGAAGATATCAGGAGGTATAAAAAACTTAACTAAAATGTGTTAGAACTTGGACTAAAACATCCAGCTTCATTTTTAGAAACACATTTTAGCATTTTTTGAGAATTTCATGATGAGTACTGTATTTATATAATTTCCACACCACCCTTCTTCCAACTCCTTCTACTAACTGCCCTCTCTGCTCCATCTCAAAATAATTTCTTTACTTATTACTGTTTTACACTCTCTTTCACACACACACACACACACACACACACGCATGCATACATGCACACACAAACAATACACATGCACACATGCAGGCACATATATACATATACACACATGCACACATATCACTGAGTCTATTAAGTGATCCTCAAGAGTATATGTGTTTAAAAATGAACAATTGGGATTGAATAGTTTATCAGGAGGCTTGTCCCCAAAGAAGACAGCAGCCATTAATTAACCTGTAGCTCTTCATCTAGGGGTGGGGTCTTGTGAAGTTTACACCTTCTGGGTTGGAATGGCAACTGGTGTTGTCACTCCCCAGTGGAGTGACATCTACAATATAACTCCTATACTTAAGGCTCAGGGGACATCTAGGAAGAGAGGGCAGAAATATTCCAAGAGATAGAACACAGGATGTTTTCTGTGAGATAGTGTCTTCTATATATGACAGAGAAACACCCTTGACCTCAACCCTATAATGCCTTTCAGCAAAATGTGCTACCTATCAGAAAATGTCTCTTTTAAGAAAATACTGCGATTATGGGCTGAATAGAGGATGCAGAAGTTTAGAGCACTTACTACTCTTCCATAGTACCAGGGTTCATTTCCCACTTCCATACTGGGTGATTTGCAACTTCCCGTAACTCTACTTACAGGGAAACATGATATCTCTGGCCTCTGCAGGCACCTCCAAAAGTATGCACACACTCACATACATACATACATACATGAATATATACATACATATATATGTATATATTATAATTAAAGTAATAAACATGAATATGTGAATGTATTTTAGAAAAGACTATATTGGTTTTAAATATGGTCATTAAAAATAAATTCTCAGCTGTTTTTCTAGTTTTGATTTCCTAATTACTTTTGCATTCTAACATTGTTACAGTCTAAGTCTAAAATGTCCTCTGGGAGGTTCATGCATTAAAGGCTTGGGTGCTAGCCCACAAAGTTTTGGAGATTGCCCAGAGGCTCCAAATTTACAAATTCTCAGTGTGAGGATTTGGAAGACAGAAACTATACAGTGTCTCCACATCCCAATTATTTTTGACACATTATAGCTTATCACTGCCTATTAAACTAAATGCAGATGTTATTGCATGCCATAAAAGTTTGATTAATGTATGATTAATTATGTGAAGGCAATTACTACCAAACCTGGGACCCACATGATAGGAGAGAACTGGTTCTCTTTAGATTTCCTGCATGAGAGCCAAAGCATGTCGGTGTGTGTGTGTGTGTGTGTGTGTGTGAATACACACACAAATTAATATTAAAATGTATGATTAACAATAAACAGAAATATTGTTGACTTACTTCCTTGACTAATAAGAGTAATAGAAAGACTATGAAAAATTGAGTAGAAAGTAACTCTAATGGCAGTATGGTACTTTGTACTCGAGGGCTTTGACAGGTTCTCATGTAGGGTTTCTATTGCTGTGATAAAGTCACACTCCATCACTGAGGAAAGTCAAGACAGGACCACAAGGCAGGAACCTGGAGGCTGGATCTGATGCAAAGGCCATGGAGGAGTACTGCCTACTGGATTGCTCACCATGGCTTACTCAGCCTGCTTTCTTACACCATCCAGGACCATCTGCCAAAGGGTAGTACCACCTACAACATGCTGGACCCTCCCACAGGATTACCAATTTTAAAAATGCCCTACAGACTTGCCTACAAGCCAATCCCTTGGAGGCATTTTCTCGATTAAGAGTCCTTCTTGCCAGATGCCCCTAACTTGTGTCAAGTTGACATAAAAACTAGTACAACCTGTCTGCTGGATAAGCTAATAGCCATGACAACCTCGGGTACATGACACACTTCCAGCTAGATGAGCATTGTGGGTGCAGATAGTCTCCAGTGATTTGGGCCTTTTTATTTTGAACAAGATGTTCAGAGAGTACTAATGTTCATCATTCTTCCATACATAGGAACTGCTTCTAAAACCAGCTGGATTAACCAAGAGGCAGAGTAGCCTCGTGCTTCATACATGTAAACAGAAAGCATGTGAGGATACAATTGAATACGGGGCCATATTCTAGTCCCAGCAAGTAGCAAACTTGGCAGCTTCAGCCACGTGGTCTGGCTTTAGAATCAAGGATAGAAGAAAGGGGTTAATGGAATCTTCATCTGTAACTAGGAAAAGCCACCGAGACCAGGCATGTGTCAGGGGTGTCCCTGAATGGTGATCCAAAGAGGCCATTGTGTGAAAGTGAGAAGGTGAAGCCTGGATTTCCTTGGAGACCCTGAGATGTAAGAGATGCCAGACATGTTGGGCACATGTTGAGAAGAGATGGTATCAAGGAGTGGAACTAGCCCAAGGGAAAGAAATGTATTGCAATCAACAAAGCTGAATGGAATTGGAGATCTGAAGAGCATTTTGACATCAGACACAGAGATATAGAGTGTTGAGTTTGCACAGACGATTTTTTGGTCTTGCTTTGGTAGAGTATTTCCTCACTATGCTCCCTTTCCTCCATTTTGGAATGGTAATATATATCCTGTGCCATTATATGTTGGAAGTATGTGGTTTTTTTTAATTTTGATTTTACAGGGGATTACAGTTAAGAGATTGCATAAATTTCAGGAGAGACTTTGAAATTTAGACTTTTGAACAAGTTTGAGACTGGGAACTTTTGAAGTTGGACTGAATGCATTATGTTATTAGCAATAAGCCTATGGAGACCAGGAAGTGGAATGTGGTAGTTTAAATAGGAACACCCCCCCCCTGCCCTGACTCAGATGTTTGAATACTTTAGCCATAGAAAGAGGCACTATGGAGAGGTGTGTCCTTGTTGGAAGAAGTGTGTCACTGTTGAGGCCAAATTATGCCCAGTGTGGCACACAGTTGCTTCTGCTGCCTGCAGATCAAGATGCAGAAGTTCCAGCTTTTTCTCCTGTTCCATGTCTCCCTTCATGACACCACGAAGACAATGTACTAAAACTCTGACTGAAGCTGTAAGCCAGCCCAATCAAATATTTTCCTTTATAGGAGTTGCCATGGTTATGGTGTCTCTTCACAGCAACAGAAATCCAAACTAAGATAGACACCATCAATAAATAGTATCTAAAATTTTCTAGAGTATTATATTGTCTATTTAAAGATGCTAATGCAGTGATAATGACAAAATCAATACCTTGGCTTAAACTTTCTTATATTATTAAGTAGGTTAAACTTGTCTTTTAATTTCTTTGAAGAGAATATCAGAATTCCTTTATACAGATAAGTTAAAGTATCCTGCTGACAATGATGTCCAGACAGCAACTACAGTGGCCAATGGGCATGTATTCATATCTGTGCTGCTGTCTGGATTGCCCAGTGTTTGGGATCCAATCCCATACTTAACTTCATTCAGAACCCTTTCTTTCTTCTCCACTGGAAAAACAATGACCATTTTCCCTATTCAAAATTAGCAAGTGCTCAGAGTTAAGAGCAGGAGAATGAATAGTACAGTTAGATATGCATACAAAGCAAAGCCCCATGGAACAGTAGGGAACAGCTTTGCAGTACTGGGAGAGGTCCACGGGAAGATGTCCAAGGGGCCTAGAGAAAAGGATATTACAACAGAAACATCCAGAGGAGGGTGAGAGAGGCTACAGTCCTTGGGTTGGACTCAGGAGAGAATTCATGAAGATAAAGATGAAGGGCTGTTTTAGACTGTGGCCCACCTCATTTAGAAGCACGGGCCTCTTAGCACCTTTGCAGACGTTCGCCTCCAATAGCACCTTTTGCCAAAGTTCACTCAAAAAGAAGATATCCTCAGGGCTGAGCCTATCACAATGTATACAAGCAGTCATCAACTGGGTCTCTGGAGTCTTTGTTCTGATTAGTCTGACCAGCCTATTGAAAAGGCAAGGCACAAAAACACAAATTAAGGTTATTACTATAAAGAAACCCAACAGGGTGGAGATTGCTTTATCTAGGAGCCCATCCTCATTTTCTCACACTTCCATTGTGCACAGTAGAAGGCATCCACCCCACCACATTTGGATATGTCCATTGAAGTTCAATTGTTCCCCAAGCATATGTAAAAGTCAGGGTCCTTAAAGCTGCCCTATTGGAAACATGTGAGCGTCCCAGGGATTGGGGAATACATGAAGCAAGTTCCACCCTCACAACCCTCTACATTCAGATCATCCTTGATGAAAAGAAGTCCAGTCTCCCATGTCCCAGGGTTCTCGGGCCAGGTCACAGGGATCAAAGGAGAGCATGGGCCATTAGATCTGGGGGACTGACTCATTCATGGTACTGTTGAGGACATCTCCAATGGCACCATTGATCACCATCCACATCATCTTTTGGAGATGATGAGGATTCTGCTGGGTAGTCACTGAAGCAGTAAGCATCAGCAGCAGGATCATCAGAGCAGTCAGGAAACGGCATCATCTGTACTTTTTAAAGAACACAAGAGCTTCTCAAGAGTTTGAGGTCTTTGAACATGGTTGGTTGTATTGGTCCTCTTATTTGGGAAGACAGGCCTTCCTTGACAGCCATTGTCACTTCCTTTCCTTGTTAGACAACCTGAGCATGTTTGGTTTTCTCTCCTGTGTATGCAGTGACCCAACAGGCCCCTGAGTAAGAGTTTATGGAGACAAAAACATACTTCTGTTTGCCAAAAGCTGGAATATGAGTAATATTAGTTTGCCAGAGAGTATTGGGCCATAGGCCTCTAGGGTTAACTCCTAGCTGCTATAGAGGGGGATATGGTTGACATGATTTGCAGGTGTGAACTATCTTTTTTAGATTTTTTTATAGGAATCATTGGGAATGTATTATGTATTCCCCTCCAATTGACATGTGTCATATCATGGAAACTGAGTGGCTTCCTGTAGGGTTAGTGACTCTGGGACTATCGCCAGTCTATCTGCCCATTCATTGCCCTTAGTAAGGAATAATGGGTGTCTGGAGCGCCCCCAAAGGTGTATCCCCTAAAGGCAACATAGGCAGAGCCTGCTCAGCCCTTGTCAATGAAGATATAAATGGCTTCCAGGATGGACTCAGATGGAAACAAAGAAGGTATCTTAAGGGGTAGTCTCTGTAAAAGAGGAGCCATTTGGATGGCCCATACTGGCAATCAATACTCCCTATAAATCCTTCTAAGGTGAGAGCATGGCAGGTGTTAGCCCAAGAAATCCATTCAACGTCCTCCACCTGAAAAGGGAAAACAATTGTATGGGGGTTGACACCCAGGGTCTCAGCCAATTAATCTCCCCAAGTAAGCACTGGAGCTGGCTTAAGGTCATAGATTCAGGCACCTCCAGAGCAGGATAAAGTGGGCTAGCCTGTGTCAGCATGAGGCACAACCCAAGTACATTGGATCTTTTCTAGAGCCACAATAAAGGCCCCTTGTTAAGCAATTGGAGCACCTGTGTCACAAAGCCCTCCAGATATGCTGGATTCTGATGTCCCAAAAGTTAAATCATCCATATAGGAATATATTATTGAATCCTTTGACTTTAGGATAGGCCTTAAGAGAATAGCAAGATACTGTTGACAGAAAGCCAAAGCTGGGCTATTAGCCATTCCCTGTGGTAGCATTACCCATTGAAAACATTGATCAGGTTTGGAATAATTAAGTGAAAGAACAGAGAAGGCAAATTTATCACAATCCTCTGGATGTAGCAATATAGAAAAGAAACAATCCTTAATATCAATTACCATAATTGTATATTCTGTGGGAATAGCAGGAGTCCAAGGCATGCCACTTACAGGGGTGTCTATTAGTTCCATTCTGTCATTTATATTGCACAAATCTTGGAGCATGCAGCAAACCACGGACACCCTTTGAATTACAAATACCAAAGAGTTCTGTGGGCTCATAGAAGGGTGGATGTGTCCAAGCCTTAATTGTTCATCCAGTAGCTGATGGAGTGCTAGCAGCTTAGGTTTAGTGAGCAGCCACTGCTCTATCCATAGGGGTTTTCCCAGTGCCCTTCTGATAGGTGGCACCTGTGGGGGGGCACTGATCCCTATGATTTGGGGTAAGCCAAGATAGACCTCTCAGGCTCCTCCCTGTAGTTTTGGAGGTTGAAAAAAATCTTTCTCTGTTACCTCCTATAGGTCCTTTCCCACTCTTTGTACCTCTTTCTCTTCCTCATAAAAAGCCCAAATGATCTGTGGTCACAATAGCACACATTTGACCCAGCATGTCCTGTCCCAGTAAATTGACAGTAAGGCCTTTGACCCCTAAGGGGCATATCTTTCCTTGGTCTCCATTTGGGCTGGTCCAGCACATTAAGGCCATTGTTTCTATTGATTGGGAGTTAACACCCACCGCCAAATCCAGGACCCAGGTGTAAGCTCCCAGATGGAAGGTACTTCCTCCTCCCAGAGTCCTGTCCTGTCCGCCCCTGTGTCTACCAAACAATGAAACTTCTTACCACCTATCAAAATGGTCATTTTTGGATGAAGTCCTCCAATCAAGGAGACAGTCCAGTGGACTTGTGTTGTCGGGGTATGAGACCTTCCAATCCTATCTTTAAAGAGGCTTCTTCCCTTTTTTAATGGGGCTGGAGGGTGCTCTTCCTCTAGTTTAAAGGCTTCCCCTCCAGGTCAAATTTTGATCTATAGTCCTTTTTCCAATGGTATCCCTTCTTGCACTGAGGGCATGGGATAGAGGGGGGTTTAGTTCCTCCTGGCCTGTTAGTGAAGGGGAGGGGATTGTTGAAGACAGTCTCTTTTAAAATGTCCCTCCTGCCCACATCTAAAGCATGTCCCTTTTCCCAGTGGCCTCAAGGACCCTTGACTTTGGGTTACCAGAGCCTGGGTCCTCTGGCAGAGAACCTCCAGCAGAGGCCTGGCGATGGTGGTCCAGAAAAACAAATTTTAAAAGGAGGCTTATTTGGAGTACTGGGTGCTTCTCCAGCCCACCTCTCCCTCTTAGAATCCCCTGACCTGTGGTCTCCAGGCCTTTCCTGCCACTGAATTCACCAGAGGCACCTGGAGGCAGAACAAAGTATCCACCATCAGCCACCATTCTTGTCTTGCCCCTCTACATTCTTTGGAGAGGACAGGGAGAGACTCCACCTATACCCAGTAAAGAAGAGAAAGGAAGATGACAGTTTAAGAACACATCCAACAACAGAAAGACTTATATGACACCACTAGAGTCTAGGGATTCTACGTCAGCAAGACCTGAACATCCCAATACAGATGAAGCAGAAAAGAATGACCTTAAAAACAACTTCATGAAAGTGATATAGGCTCTCAAAGAGGATATGAGAAAATCCCTTAAAGAAAAAACAAACCAAAAAAATGTAAGAAACCAACAAATCTCACAAAAAAAAGCCAAGAAAAAACAATCAAACAGATGAAGGAAACAAGTCATACAATTCAGGGCAATAAAGAAAACACAAACTGAGGGAATGCTGGAAATAGAAAAACTGGGTAAACTATCAGGAACTACAGATGCAAACATAACAAACAGAATACAAGAGATGGAAAAGAGAATCTCAAGCACTGAAGATAAACTAGAGGAAATAGATTGATTGACCAAAGAAAATCTTAAATCCAACAAATCCTTAACACAAAATATCCAGGAAATGTGGGACAACATGAAAAAGCCAAACATAAGAATAAAAGATATAAAAGAAGGCAAAGAAGCCCAACTCAATGATGCAGAAAACATACTCACCAAAATCATAGAAGAAAATAGAAAATTTCCCCAACCTGAAGGATATGCCTATGACAATACAAGAAGCTTACAGAAGACCAAATAGGCTGGACCAAAAAAAAGGCCCCTCAAAACACCAAACATAAAGAATAAAGAAAGGATATTATGAGCACTGAAGGAAAAAGTCCAAGTATCATAAAAATGCAGACCTATCAGAATTACACCTGACTTCTTCATGGAAACTCTAAAAGCCAGAAGGTCCTGGATAGATGTTCTAAAAATACTAAGAGACCATGGATGCTGCCCAGACTGCTAGACCCAGCAAAACTCTCAATCACTATAGATGGAGAAAACAAGCTAGTCATGACAAAGCTAGATTTACACAATATATATCCACACATTCAGCATCCCCTACAGAAAGTTCTAGAAGGAAAACTTCAACCCAAGGAGTTCACTACACTCACAAAAACATAGGCAATAGATAATCCCATTTTACTAAAAGACAAAAGAAAAAGTGGGGTGAATCTATTCACAATATCACCAGCACCAACAAATTCAAAACAAACAGGAACTAACAACCAATGGTCCTTAATTTCCCTCAATATTAATGGTCTTAGCTCACCATGAAAAAGACACAGGCTAACAGAATGAATATGAAGACAGAATCTATCCTTCTGCTGCATACAAGAAACACACTTCAAATTCAAAGATAGACACTACCTCAGAGTAAAGGATTAGGAAAAGATCTTCCAATCAAACAAACCCAAGAAACAAGCTGGTGTGGCTATCCTAACAATATGTACCAAATTAGACTTCAAACTAAAAGAGATGAAGAAGGTCATTTCATATTCATCACAGGAGAAATCCGCCAGGATGAAGTCTCAATTCTGAACATCTATGCCCCCAATACAAAAGCACCCACATTTGTAAAACAAACATTACCAAAAATCAAATCTCACATAAGATCTCATAAACTTACAGTGGGAGACTTCAACATCCCTCTCTGAATATTAGACAGGGCCACCAGATAGAAACTTAACAAAGAAACAAAAGAACTACTGAATTTATGATCCAATTGGGTTTAACAGACACAAAAGAATAAACCTTCTTCCCAGCTCTACATAGAACCTTTTCTAAAATTGACCACAAACTTGGCAACACATCAAACCTCAACAGATACAAGAAACTTGGAATAATCCCCTGTATCTTATCAGACCGCCATGCTTTAACATTGGAATTCAACAACAACACAAATTACAGAAACCATATAATCTCATGGAAACTGAACAATATGCAATTGCACCATTCCTGGGTCAAGGAAACAATAAAGAAAAAAATTAAAGACTTCCTTTGAAAGCAGTGCTAAGAGCAAAGTTCATAGCACTAAGTGCTTACATGAAGAAACTGGAGAATAATCACATTAGAGAATTAACAGCACAACCGAAAGCTAGAACAAAAAGAAGCAAAGTCACCCCAGAGGAATAGAGGCCAGGAAATAATCAAATTGAGAACTGAAATCAATAAAGTAGAAACAAAGAAAACAATACAAAGAATCAATGTAATACAAAGAATCAATGTAACAAAGAGTTGGTTCTTAGAGAAAGTCAACAAGATTGACAAACATTTATTCAAACTAACCAAAAGGCAGAGAGAGAAATAAAAGCATCTTCAATAAATGGTGCTAACTGGGTTCTGGCATGTAGATGATTGCAGATAGATCCACATCTACCGTCATGCACAAAATTTAAGTACAAATGAATCAAAGACCTCAACATAAATCCAATTACACATTCTATCAGAAGAGAATGTGGAAGGTACCCTTGAATGAATTGGTACAGGAGACCACTTCATGAACATAACACCAGTAGCACAGATGCTGAGATCAACAATTAATAGATGGGACCTCATCAAACTGAGAAGCTTCTATAAGGCAAAGGACAAAGTAAACAAGACAAAACGGCAGCCCACAGACTAGAAAAGTTCTTCACCAACCCCATATCTTACACAGAGCTGATCTCCAAAATATACAAAGAACTCAAGAAGCTAGTTACCAAAACACCAAATAATTCAATTAAAAAGTGGGGCAGAACTAAATAGAGAATCCTCAATAGAGAAATCCAAAATGGCTGAAAGACACTTAAGAAAGTGCTCAACATCCTTAGCCATCAGGGAAATGCAAATCAAAACAACTCTGAGATACAATTTTACTCCTGTCAAAATGGCTATAATCAAAAACACCAAGACAGTTTTTGCTGGAGAAGATGTGGAGAAAGGGACACACTCCTCCACTGCTGGTGCAAACTTGTGCAGCCACTTTAGAAATCAGTATGGCAGTTCCTCAGAAAAAATGGGAATCAGTCTACCACAATATCCAGGAATTCCACTCTTAGACATATACCCAGAAATTGTGCATTCATGCAACAAAGACATCTGTTCAACTATGTTCATAGCAGCATTGTTTGTAATAGCCAGAACCTGGAAGCAACCTAGATGTCCTTCAACTGAAGAATGGATAAAGAAAATGTGGTACATTTACACACTCAGTTGGAAAACAAAACAAAGCAAACAAACAACAACAACAAAAATGGAATCTTGAAATTCACAGGCAAATGGATGGAACTAGAAGAAACTATCCTGAGTGAGGTAACCCAATCACAAAAAGACAAACATGGTATGTACTCACACATATGTGGATTTTAGGCATAAAGCAAAAGATCACCAGCCTACCATCCACACCTCCAGAGAAGCTAGTAAACAAGGAGGACCCAGAGAAAGGGAAAGGGACAATATCTCCTGAGCAAATTGGGAGCATGGAGGGAGGAGAGAGGGAGCTAGGAGAAAGAGAAGGCAAGAAGAGGAGGTGATAGGAGAACATGATAGATCAGGAAAATTGAGTCAGAAGAAGAATATAGGAGAGCAAGAAAAGAGATAGCATAATAGAAGGAGCCGTTAAAGGTTTTAAGAGAAATCTGGCAGTAGGAAATACTTAACAGAGACCTACAAGGATGACCACAACTAACAATCTAAGCAATAATGGAGAGGCTACCGTAAATGTCCTTCCCTGATAATGTGATTGATGAATACCTTATATGCCATCCTAGAGCCTTCATCTAGCAGCTGATGGAAACAGAAGCAGATACCCAAGGCTAAACACTGAGCCAAACTCTTGGAATCCAGTTGCAGAAAAGAAAGGGTAATGAGCAAAGAGGTGAAGACCAGGCTGAAGAAACCCATGGAAACTGCTGACCTGAACAAGGAGGAGCTCATGGACTCCAGTCTGATGGCTGGAAAACCCGCATATAGGACCAACCCAGACCCCACGAATGTGGGTTTCAGTTGGAAGGCCTGGGCAGTCAAAGGGACCTCTGACAGTGGAACCGGGGTGTATCCCTGGTGCACAAAAGGACTTTGGGAGCACATTCCCCATGGAGGGATACTCCCTTAGCCTAGAGGCAAGAGGGAGGGCCTAGACCCTACTCCAAATGACTTGACGGATTTTGATGATCCTTCCTGGAAGGCCTCTCCCTCCCAGGGGAGTGATGGAGAATGGGATAGGGGTGTTGATGGGGGCATGGGAGGATGAAAGGGAGAGGAAACTAGGATTGATATGTAAAATAAGAAAAAATATTAAATAAAGAAAGGAAGCTTATTCTTCATTATGTAGTAGCTAGATGTGAACTATCCAGAGCCATGGAGCCAACTGAGAAGCTCTGCCATTTATGCAGTTTTACCAAATAGTGTGTGTAGTGTGTATGTGTGTGTGTGTATGTGTGTGTGTGTGTGAGTATGCGTGTCTGTGTGTGTGTCTGTATGTCTCTGTGAGTGTGTGTGTGTATCTATGTGTATGTGTGTATCTCTGCATTAGTGTGTGTGAGTATGTGTGTCTATGTGTGAGTGTGAGAGTGTGTCTATGTGTGTGTGTGTGTGAGTGTGTGTGTGTGTGTGTCTATGTGTATGTGTGTGAGTGTGTGTGTGTCTATGTGTGTGTGAGTGTATGTGTCTATGTGTGTGTGAGTGTGTGTGTCTATGTGTGTGTGTTTATGTGTGTATTTGTGTGTGTATTTGTGTGTGTGTGTGTGTGTGTGTGTGTGTGTGTGTGTGTGTATGTGTGTGTGTGTGTGTGTGTGTGTGTTCTGCCAGGTAAAAGAAGCCATACATGAAAAAAATGCAGGCAATCACAATGAAATTATGACTTGCTGCTGCATGAAAAAAATGGATGAGAGTTTGAATATTCTTTTAAATTTCTTATCTGTTCCTTTATTTTGAAACACAGTCTTACTATATAACAACTTTGGTTGGCCTTGTGACTCATTACATAGACCAAAATAGACAAAACTAGCTTTGAACTCACATAGATCTCTGCCTGCCTCTGGGCAATCTTTTTTTTTTCTTTTATTTAATGATTTATTTATTTAAAGTGTAGGAGTCCAGAAGGTGTCAGGTCCTTCCTGGAAACTTCCTAGTCCTCAAAAAGAGGGTTCAATTCCCCTCCAATAGTAATTAAGAAATTATAGAATGGAAATAGTTTTAAGTTACTCTAATAATACTTTTGGCAGTGTTATACATCCAGTTGAAAATCAGCGATAAGAGACATGGACATAATACACCAAATTGTGCAAATGTCCTAAGGCCAAAAACTACTGTCTTGTGGTGAAGCATCTAAATCACATGTACAGCTGGTGGAAAATACCTTGCCTTTTGAACTTGCATGTCCATAACTGTAGTTTGTTAAAGAAATGTGGTATAGGGAGGGACACAGCTCAGTTGCTTAAAGAGTCTCCTGTGCAAAAATTGGCTCCCCTGAACACACAAAAATGTTACATGCTGTGGAGTACAGTTATAAGCCTAGCACTTCAAAGAGAAGACAAGTGAATCCCTGGGGCTTTCTAGCCAACTTAGCTCTCTTGGAAGGTTCCAAGGCAATTGGATACTCTATCTCAAAGTAGAATATGGGCAGAAAAGAAAAGTTCAGATTGAAATGTTTTTCTCCTTTCTCACTTGTTTTTGTGATAGATTCCTGGCAACTGATGGGCTGGCAATGAAATCCCAGCAGCCATACTTTCCCATATTTGGTAGCTTGGTGAATAATAAAAACTGGATTTAATAATATTTTTCATCTTCTCTTAGTATCTTCTGCCTCATTCATTCCCATTACAATGTGGCAGATGAAACAAAACTCCTGCAATCCAGGTTTAATTGACTTTACTCATTTATTCAACTGTTTAAACCATATAAAAACGTTTCCTTAATGCAAAAGTTCTTGTGTTTATTTATCTTGGGATTTTTAGGCACTCCAATGAACAACTGAGGCAAGTGAAGATGCTGTTCTTACTCAAGAGGCTGTAGTGTCAGCGTGCATAGGAGATTGCTAGCTGCTTCTCATCCCTTGTCATTCACAGTGACTCTGACCCAGTGTGTGAAGTCCTCCACATTCTACATCTATAGAAGACAGGTGGTACTGAATGATTTTAAAGTGTCTCTCATTTCTAAACTTTTACCAACATATTTATATAAAGAACAGTGTTTATGAGTGTGGGTTCTGGAGCCCATTGCCTGGGCTCAAATCCTAATTCTCCCACTTACCATCTGTATAACCTTGGGTGAATGACTTAACTTTATGAATCTCAGCCATCTCTTCTAAAAAATGTACAAATGGTTGTCTGTACTGAACAGAGTAATGAGAGTAGATGAAATAATATATATACCTATGTATGAGACATGCCTCACAAGCACAGGACTCTTGGAGTACTAGTTACACAGAACATACAAGGGTTATCTTTAGTTAATATTAATTTGGTGTCTGACAAGGTGTTAATCTTTAAATACTCATCCCTCACAACTCTTGAAGTTTGATTTTGATTTGTATTTCTGTAATAAGTGAGATGAAGCCCAGTGAGTTGAATCCATAAGGCTATAAAACTAGACAGCTATGTAGCAATGTTTCCACAACTGGTTCAGCTGACAGCAAACACTTTTCCTTTCTAATTCATATTTCCATAATGTGTAGTTTATAGAAATTTCTATGGAGTGGGGGCTGGGGATGGCTCAGTTGGTAGACTGCTTCCCATTCACAGCATGATAGCCTGACTTGTATCTCCAGAAGCCACATCTTAAAAGCCTCATACAGTGTTCCACACTTACAATAATCCCAGCCCAGAGGACATGGGAACAACAGCTTCCCAGGCTTCCTTGGTCACCCAAACTAGTATACTTGGCAGGTTGCAGGCCACTGAGAAATGGCGTCGCCAAAAAATGATGTAGAAGTCACCTGAGAAGTAACACCCAAGGTTGTCTTCTGCCTCCACACGTACACACAGTACACACACACACACACACACACACACACACACACACACACACATTCAAAATCAAAGTGCATTTAAAAATAAGAAGCTAAGAACTAGCTATAAGTAGTCCATCTAAAGTATGAGGTATGAGAATCATAGAATCACTATAAGATGACTTGCTGTAAACTTGGTAGGTCATGAAGATGTTTGTTGCTAAGGGAAGCTTGATGTTAACATGTTTCTTTTCATGGAGAGACACTGTGAGCTTGTTTCCATTTCTATAAAGCAGTCCTAATCCCACAGCTCAACACTTCCTTCAGAACCTTCTCATGGAAACCTGCAAAAGTATGTATGACTTGTGTTCATACATTAGCCAAACAGTTCAGTGGTCAGCAACTTTCCAGTTAATTTTTGGCCTTTTAATGGCAAAGTGATTTCTTTATTGAACTCTTTTGTTTATCCATGTTTATAAGTTGAAGAAGGGAATAAATGGGAGGACAAAATGACAAGTGATCCTGAGGTAGATCAAGGGAAAAGAAGAAAATGATCACATTAAAGCAAAGCCAGCATTTTGTTAGCAGCAATAGTGAGTGTTAGCGGCAACAGTTAGCGGCAACAATGCACATGGCCTACAGTTTTGAGATCATCCTGTGAGGAGTGGGCTCTACTCCCTCATTACTCAGAAAAACTCTCATTACTCAGCACATACAAATTAAATAGTGAACAAAATGTAAACTGATGTTTTTGTTTGTTTGTTTTCACTAAGAAATGAAAGGAAATGCAGAGTAAGTGTACCTAGTTTCAAACAGTATTTCCTATACTGGTAACATAATCCCTTCTCTATTTTCATTATTTTGAGAGGTATTTACTAGGAGCCAAGGCAGGCAAATGGTTATCCACTGATGGTAATTATGAAGATAGTAGGAAGTGAGAGCTCTAGAGGAGAGAAAGGAAGGAATTAGTCCTGGTGACTCATTCCATATGAGTATTTGATTGATTTCTGGGAATGAATGACAGCCCATTTTCTCAAGGTTGTCCTGGTAAAGGGTCAACATTACACACAACCAGCAGTGCCTAACATGAACAATTACCATTTAATTCACCTAACAAGTTTGTCAGATGCTAAAAAAAAACTGATGAATCATAGGCACAAAAATTAAATTTACTTTTCTCACTATACAAGCTTGAAGACAGGACTAGTCAACTCAGACCTGAGGAACAGGGGAAAGAGGTGATTGGGCAAAAACTGCACTTGCATGTGGCTACTGAGAGTTTTCTACAGAGTCCTAAAGGTAACATGGCATTAATAAAGGAATTGGGCTGGCTCAACCAGAGAAGGACCAGATCCCTCATCTGGTCATTAGCAAGTGGTACGAGCCAACCAGATCTGACTTGGAAGTGGTAAATGTGGCTTTCTTCCAGATTCTTTTCTCCATTGCCTACTTTTCTAGTTTGCTTTTTCATTGCTGTGGTACACACTATACATATGATTCACTCATGTGATACCTACATGACCAAAAGAAACTCTGGGAGAAGAAAAAGTTTACTTCATCTTACACTTCCAGGTCACAACCTACCTTTGAGAGAAGTCAGGCAGGAACCACGAAGGAACACTGTGAACAGTCTCCTACAGATACAATGACAGGTCAATCTGATCAAAGCAATTTCCAATTGAATTTTCCTCATCACATTTTGCAGGATATCTGCACACTGTATGAAGATGTATTGTGATTGCTATAATAAAGAGCTGAGTAGACAATAGCTAGTAAGAGAGGATAGGAGGGATTTCCAGGGAGAGAGAGCAATAGGAGAAGGGATCTAGCAGACTTGGATCAAGTCAGGTGTGCTGTACTAAGGAAAGGTAAAAGCCACATGTCAGAATGCAGATTAACGGAAGCAAGTTAAGTTTTTAAGAGCTAGATGGGAACAAGCCTAAGCTAAAGGCCAAGCTTCATAATTAATAGTTTCTGTGTGATTGTTTGGGGGCTGACAATCCAAAGATAAACTGATAAGAGAGCTTACTACATTCACCGGTAACTCTAGGTTGTCACAAGTTGACAACACCAACATAGTCTTCAAATTCCTCATCCTTTTCTACCTGTTTATCCCACTGGCAGCTGGTTACCCCAAAGTCCTGTTTCTATGACTTTGTCATACTTCCATCCAGGAGACACTCCAGTTTGGACCAAGCTCCAGAAGATTTTAAAATAATAGCAATTGTATTTCACAAAGTCAATGCCCACTGTGAAATTTCCAGTTGTAGTGGAGCAATTATCTGAGAGCCACAGAATCTTCTGGCCTCCTTCGAGCCCAGTGTATAGGATCAGTTTCATTGACTACCTTTATAAGGCATTCTATATGCCAGCTACCCTCTGGAACAGGGCTGTCCAGCTAGAATCCATTAGCCCTCAATATTTCCTTAAGAGGTATTCTAAAAATTATCTCTTGTGAGTGGTAGTCATTAAATTCTTTTCATTTATTTCCTAGTAAAAAAGGCAAAGTAGTAACTTTAAAAAAAAAAATCCTTACAGAGCCTACCATAATAATATCAATGTCTTATTAGAGGGGCCGGCCACTAAAGTCACAAAAAAAACTCTGACATTGTGACTGGTCTCAGATTTAATTACTATGCTCTATGGGTCCTTAAGCATTTAAGTTTCAGTGCATAGAAAAATTATTTTAAGATGCACTAAAAACACGTTTACATTTTATTTAACACAGTCTAAGTCCTCTTTAGAAAAACAGTTTAGATCTTTGGTCAGTGGCTTTCCAAGTCTTTTCTTTCCCCACACCAGGATGTATATTTAAAATGGCATTTATTTACAAAATGGTATCTTAGCAACAGTGACACAGCACAAGAGTGTGCTATCTAAAGCAAACCAATTCTGGCCATAAACTACATAAGCAAAGCAGCCAATGTAGTTGGCATAGCTGTCCCGAGATACTGGAAGCCTGGGGTGCTCCACGATATTAAAGGCAAATTTTTCAAACTTGAAATGGCTTATTATTCATGTTTCGCTCTAAGAATGGGAAACACTTTTACTCTTAATTATGAAACCATAAACTTTTAGAGTGGAAGGGGAATTTGAAGGCTGTCTAATCCAGGCCTGTGAAATCATAGGAGGTTGGGGGATGGGAAGAAGTAGCAATAATTTGCTTTTCTCAGAACACACAGGTGGTTTGTGTGAGAAACCAGGTTTCCTGACTTTCATCCAGTTATTCTAGCAACCGTTTTTCTTATGGTAAATGTTATATGTGTTTGCAGGCTGGCCGAACACTTTTCAAGTCTCTAGCTCTACAGCACAGAAAACTCCTCCCCGCATCCTACCCCTGGTCTTTATATAGTTTAACCCCTGGCTTCAAACCTAGAATATGAGTTCAAGTAACTAAATCAGCCAGTTCTTTTAAATTGTTGGATGTTTATTTATAGCTTAGGCAGAAACAGAACTGAGGTCTTGAAAAATTAAAGTTTATTCCAGGCTTAAGAATCCATTCACTAATACTACTGCATGAGTTAATGAAAGGAAATTTTAAATGACAAGTCTGGAGCAGAGGGGGGGGGAGAAGAAGCAGAAGCAGAAGCAGGAGAAGGAGAAGGAGAAGGAGGAGAAGGAGAAGAAGAACAAGAAGAACAAGAAGAAAAATCATCAAACATTCTTCAGATTATGTAAAAGGGGTCAATGGTTCTAACAGGTATGCAATATTAATGAGGTGAAGGTCATCTTTGTATGCGTATACATTTATCACCATCATTAAGTAATGTGTCAAAACTAGAGCATTTACTATTTTTGAAAATAATCTCAATAAGTTACTAATGGGCTACAGGTAAAGCCAATAAAAGAAAAAAGCTTAGCTTGTTTTTAACTAGAGCAGCAGCATATTCTCTTTTCCTCAAAGTCAACACTTTGATTACTTGTAGAATTTTTTAAATAATGTAGTATTTTTAGAAACTTAAGCCAGTTGTTCACTGGAATCCACTAATACCCACCATTCTCTAGTATGGCTCATGTTGTGATTGATCAGTCTGTATATCTGCATATATCTGTATAGTTTACACTTGGGAAACTTCCATCAGGTAAAAAGCACTCTTACCCTGATTACTTATCTGTGTAGATGAAGGTGTAAATGGGAGTCAGATGGTTAGACAAGGAGGTGGATCCAAAGCAGCAATCAGTTCCCTGAAACCTGGGCATGGCTTTTGCAAAGTCTGTTGTCTTATTTCTCTCATTGCAGTTATCACAAAGAAGCCTCAGCACACCACAGTTACTAATTATGTTTGTTTGTTGTTTCTAATTGTGTTTGTTTGATGATGTCCGAAAGAAGGGACCCTTCAGGGTAAGAAGGAAAGTTAGTTTAGAAAATGTTGTCCACTAGCTGGGTTTGGTAACACAAGTCTGTAACCCCAGAACTCAGAGGAGAGGGGCAGGAGGAACACAGCAAACCCAAAGCCAGCTTGCTATATTTAGTGAATTCCACAGTCAAGACTAGTATCATGTGACTGTATCAAAAACAAACAGTTATCTAGACATAGAATCTACATTTAAATACACACACACACACACACACACACACACACACACACACACACACACACACACACCATGAATTCAGAAGGAAGACTTCATGGAGGAGTAAGGAGTCCCTGAAGGCAAGGGAAGGATAAAGAAGGTAGAGGGTAAAATATAAACAAAGTATAATTACATTTACATTTAATTTTGTAAGGTGTACAAAAAATTATTGTAGTGTTTTTGTTGAAACTAGAGCTGTGGAGGCTACAACCAGGGTTCAGGGTAGCAGCGGGTAGATGACTTGGGAGCAATCAGAATCATCATGAGAACACTTTCTTCAACAATGACATAACAGGATCTAACTTGTTTGTTTGTTTTTCAAGACAGGGTTTCTCTGTGTAACAATCTTGGCTGTCCTGGAACTTGATTTGTAGACCAGGCTGGCCTCAAATTATCCACCTGCCTCTGCCTCCCAAGTGCTGGAATTAAATTCATGCACCACCACTGCTCAGTGAGATCTAATATCTAATATGCTAGTTTAAGATGTAACAAAACAAATGACGAATGTACAACAAAGTGAGCAGAGAAGCAATAGCTGTCACCAGGAGTATTTTTGAAAGTGACTTAGTTGCTCTCAAATACAGACTACTCATCTATGACACACTATCATATTCCAGATGATGCCATTTGTTTTGAAACATTAAATGATTATTAAATTTTCATTATGCAGAATCCAAAATCTAAACCAAGAATCTCCCCTTTTGTCAATATCTGCCAATCAGCATAATATTGGATGCTTTTCTTCACAGTCCTCATCTCCTATTTTTATTGTTGTTGTTCAGGGTCTGTGTCCAGGTTAGACACTGTTGCTTACCATATGAGATAGCAGAGCCCATGATTTCAGTAACTTTATATATGACTGAAAGCATTTGGAAGTACCGTCCTTTGCTCTCTCACATCTGAAAAGTAGTGCTTAGCGCTATTGGAGTTTTCAGCTCTGCCCTGCTAGAAGCCTGGATACTGACTTTACAGTTGAAGAAATGCACAGGAAACTCCATTAGGCAGCCATTGCTTTATTTTCTAAATTGTCTTTCAACCAAGTGCAATTTCACACTTCATTCTGAAATTTGAATGAGCTACTCACCAGTACAACGACCAGATAATGGTCCCCAAAACTATTATGAAACATACTTGTTGGGTACTGTTATCAGTTACATTCAGAAAGAGAGAAAAATAAATAAATAAAAACAAGAATGTAAATGTAACAAGGTCATGAATGTGATAAGATCTAACCCTGAAAATACAGCTTTGAGTTGAATAGCTATGAGGATGACCTTGTCCAGGAACAAAGCTAAGACACTGATTACTTTCAAAAGAATTTTTTTCTTGTGTATGGTACAGTCAAGGTCAAATTAAATAGTGAACAGGAGAAAGAAACAATGCCTGCTTTTTTGAATATTAGTAAATCCAATGTAAAGTATGAGATAATTGAAGAGGGTCCTGTAAAAATTGAGGAATTTTTTTGCCATTATTGATTTTTAATTTTTTTTAACTTTTATTCTTCTCTCATGTATTGCATCTCAACTACAGTTTTCCCTCCCTCCACTTCTCCTAGTCTCTCTCCCAACCCCCTCTGTCCCTCCCCACACTGTTAAATCAGCCTGTTCCATGCCTCTGTGTACTCCTTGGTAGCTCTGGCTCACACCAGCCATCAGCCACTATCACTGCAGGTTGTTATTTTGCTCTGCTGGTGTAATTAAACCCCATCAATCAGTCCAGGATTTCCGGCCTTGGTGAATTAGCTTTATTAGTTTTAGAAATGAGAAACAAGAGGGATTCTTTGTGGTCATAAAAGCACAGAACATATGAAGAAACTGAAAGAAATTCAGGAAGCATGCATCGCAGAAGGGTTGAGTCAACTTGTATTATCCCTATTAGTAGGGATATTTGCAGCCTAATAAATTGTGGAGTAAAAAGATGGTGGCATATAAAGCAAAACCAATTCAATCTGAAAATATAAAGCCTATAATGGCAAAAATAAAACTTGATAAGAAAGCATTGTTACACAGAAAACCTAAAATAAATCTGTCAAGATGTTTTTTTCAAGTGCTCCTTTGTTTCTGGGTCATGACAAACAGGATAGTTTTGGTCTTGGTCCTACACTGTAAGACCCACTTCTTTATCAGAGTCAAATGTCACTTAACCTGCTAATAGCAATCTGGGCATTACCTTGGCAGCAGTCTTAATGAAAATTCAATTTTTAATAAATATGAGTTTTTTCTTTAGAACATCCTCATTAATTCATTCTTAATTCTTTGCCTGCCTTTCACCTTCTGAGATTAAAATATTCACTCACTACAAAAGCCACTGCAGCTGATGACCAGATGGGAAAATGTGATTTTTCTGTTTGTTAATTCCCATGGGGCTCTTAACAAATATCAGAGTTCATTTAATTTGAGGCCAACATAAATTTTATATTTGATTTCCTATTTTGTAAAAACAAACCAGTACTAAAGCAATGGTTTCAAAAGCAAACATAATTCTAATGACAAGAAGTCTTAAAATTTTATTTTCAAATGCATGTTTGCATTTTGTTTTTAAAAAATGTGTCAATGAATTCAGGAAGCTGTGCTTTTGAGAAAAAAAAAAAGCATTTGATATTTGATTCAGAAAACAAACTGCAGTGCAAAGAATGTGCACGGACTTAATCCACACAGAACCATCAGTGTGTTGAAGCTCTGTTTATAATTCTACTAACCATGAAAATTATAGTCCCTGAAGTGTTTACTCTAAAAACAAACAGGGGAGGGGTTGGGAAGTAAGGAGACTTTAATAACCTTCCAAGTAAAATAAGGCAGTCAATTGGTACCATTGTTGTTGCAGAAGATGAAGCACACCATCTCTGCAGCCCTCTGGAAATGACCATGAAAACACTGTTTCTCTGTATGCGGTGCTGAGGGTCAAGCGCTTAGATGGTGGGATCTAGCACTGCTGGAAAGGCTTCAAAGAGCTTGAGGTAGAAGATGCTGCATCCTCTTCTCTCTCTCTTCCTTCTCCTCCCATTCTCTCTTCATCCTCCCCCTTCCCTTCTTCTTGTTCCTCTCCCTGCTCCTCTCCCTCCTCCTCCCTCCCACCTCTTCTTTTTTAACCAATGTATTTACCCACATGGTATGCCTAGGAAATAGTTCTTAGGGTAGACAGATGAGGACTGCCCATCAACTGCACTCTCAAATATTGAATGACATCCTTTATCTAAGAAGCATTTGATTACACTGGTCATTTCTGTCTCATTTCATGAACTGCATATTTAGAGATGGGTTTGGCAGGGTAGCATCATTTTAAAAATGCCTTGACCATTATTCTTTGCTGGATGCTGTCTAGTCATTGATAGAGCTTGAATTTTAAAGGGTCTCAAGTGTGTGTGTATGTGGGTGAGTGTTAGTGTGTGTGGTGTGTTGTGTGTGTGAGTGTGGTGTGTGTGTGTGTGTGTGTGTGTGTGTGTGTGTGTGTGTGTGTGTGTGTGTGTGTGTGGTTTGTGTGCAGTGGGGAGGGAGCACATGTGAGGGTAGATGCCGGGGGAGATGTTGAGTGACCTGCTCTTCCTGTCTTTGTTATTCCCTTGAGACAGGGTCTCTCACTGAACCCAGAATTAGGATAGCAGCCAACAGCCAACAAGGCATAGTATTTCGTAGGACTTTGATTTTCTGCCTTTCACATTACTTTGTTGTTTTGTTTATTTTGAGATAGAGTGTTATACAACCCAGCAGGCTTATAGCTTGTTGTAAAGCTGTGAATATGGTCCCGAGTTCCCAAGAATTCTCTTTAAAGCAAGAGTACTGGGACTATAGGCATGTATCACTATAACAACATAGACTGCTTTTATTTTAAAAAAAATTAAAACCATTTTATTTTTGACTTTTTATGGGAGTGCTTAGTATATTAAATACAGATGGATGGTTTTAATAAGGCTAAATAGAGTTAATAAGACATGTCAGTGTTCATGGTAGTTGAAAAAATCATATATGAAAAATGGAAGTCTGTATGATGTGAGCCTTTTCTCAAACATACAAAATGTTCTTTTGATATACGTGCTTAAAACCAAATACCTGTATACTCAAGATAAAAGAAGCACTTTGAGTGAGTTAATAATAATAAACATCATTTTAGAGGCTTCTCAGCTATCTCATTTTTAGGCTTGTAATATTCTCTTTTTTCTCTCTAATGATTTTTCAAATGTAACATTTTGTTACTATTTACTTTTGTCCGCAATAAGAACTTCTGATACTCCTCATTGACAGAAAAATTCTTCAAAACACTGCTCAGTTTAACAAGAACTATTTTTCATGTGTGTTTTATAAGTCATGGGCCCATATCCAGTTTCCTTTGCTGAAGTCACACTGACATGTCTTTGATATTGGCATATTTTCTAATAATCTTCTTTTCCCCTCTTCTGTGACACTTCTAGTGAAGACTAACTTCTTGCAAGGTGTCTGACTTTTATTTCATTTAAGGAATTATTACCCAGAAAAAAATTGATTATAAGATAGGAATATCACCATCTAGCATTAAATAAATTCAGATTACTAAATTCATGTGAGAATACTATCCATAGATTGAGATTTTTACTTTCCTCATATATGTTAACTAAAGAGCTATAGTCTTTATAATATAGATATTATGTGTTATATGTTGTATGCATTCTTTTTTAAACTAATATCAAATTTTCATAAGAATTTGAAAAAGATTAATTTAAATGTTTTATATTATATGAATTCAATGTTAGTCGAAATGAATTCACTAAACAGCCTAAGTGAGGAAGGAAACAACAAATTAAATGATATATGCAAATAACCATACTCTGACTTTCTTTCCAATTTGTGTCCCCTCAATATCCTTTAGCTACTTTATTGATCTAGCTAAAACTTCAAATACTAAATTAAATCGATACAGAGAGAGTGAACAGCCTTACCTAGCTCCTGATTTTAGTGACATTGCTTTCAGTTTCTTTCCATTTAATTTGATGTTTTCTATAGATTTGCTATAAATTATCCTTATTAAGTTTAGGTATGTCCTTTATATCTCTCTGGGACTTTTATCATAAAGGGATGTTGGATTTTTGTCAAAGGCTTTTTAGCATCTAATGAGTTGATCATTTGCATTTTTTTCTTCAGTTTGTTTATAAGGTGGATTATACTATCCGTCATCTTCTTATTGTACAATAGCACGTAAGAACCTCTACCTGTAAATCAGGGTTCATAGATAATTCTTTCTCCATTATCTCCATTCTTCTAAATTCTTTTACAAATTTTGTAACTTTTGAAAATAACTGATAAATAAACTTAAAAACTTAGATGTTGGGGAACAGGAATTGGCTCAGTGAGTAACTTGCTGTGCAAGCACGAAGAGACAACTTCAAATCCCCAGGGCCCACACGTAAAAAATCTGGGGTTGGCAGTGCATGGGGTTGGCACTATAATGCCAGTGTTTGAAGGAGTAGAAACAGGTGGAACCTGGAAGATCACTACTTTGTCATTGATGCCCAATTGGTGAGCTTCGTGTTTAGTAAGAAGACCTTAAAGGAATAAGATAGAGAGGTAGACAGTAACAACTAATGTCATCCTCTGGTCGCCATAATACTTATACACAGGCATGTGCACTCACACACTCATATGGGCATTCACCAAACACACACACACACACACACACACACACACACACACACACACACACACACACACACACCAAGAGTAAAATTAAAATTAAATTATTTCGAGAGGATGATATAAGACAAAGACAGTTATAAATTCAATATCTTCTTTATTCCAAGTAGATCAACTTAAAGAGTGTGGGAAGCCACAGCCCCAAGATGGCGCCTGGATGGATGTCAGGTAGTTCAAGCTTAGCTCTAAACAAGCCTTATTTGGAAGTACTTGATGGGTCTGGTGCACTTCCTCCTTCTGTGGTCTATCAGGGATCACCAGGTGGCATGAGTTGATTGGGCTGTGAGAGCACATTTAAGGGCTTGCTGGGGCTGGGAAAAGTGGAAGCTGATGTACAAGGTTCCTGAATAAATTGTTTGAAGAAGAGTCGTGGTTGTGTTTCCTTGCTGGCCGAGGTAGACGCGAGCAAGTGGTGGCCCGTACGGGGAACCTCTCCATGGGTGAACAGCTCAGAACTTCCGGCAGTCAGGGCAATTGACTAGTAAGTCCCAGGTAAGTTGGGACCAAGTTAAGGCCCTCGGTAAAGAGGCTATAAGGTCTCCGGTGAGGAGCAATAAAGTTCCGTTTTTGGACAAAGTAGAAGAAGCCAAAAGTGAAAGTATGGGGAATACAACATCGCAACCTATTTATCTTGTTCTTAAAGAGCTGTTACATTCAAAAGGGTTGAAACTAAAGAAAAGCACATTAGAAAGATTTCTTAGGGAAACTGAGACAGTAGCTCCCTGGTTTGCAGTCTCGGGAAATTTAACTACCAGCTGCTGGGACAAACTTGGGAAGGATCTAGATTTTGCCTGGACATAGGGAACACTGAAGTCAGGGACAAGGCCTATTTGGAAACTTGTTTGCAGCTGCCTAGAGGATCAAAAATGTTGCAAGGCTGTTAAAAGGGACAAGAAGTATTAGAACAGTTGAAAGAAGAGCACTCCATGAAAGCAGAAAAGGAAAGTTCAGAGGAAAGTTCAGAGGAGAGTAGCTGAGAATCAGAAGAGAAACTAGAAATGCTGGTAAAGAAAATGGAGAAGTCATCTTTGCGGAAGAGCTCTGAATCTTGTAAGGCGGAGCCTACCGCTCCGGGACCACTCCTCCTCATTATAATGTAGCTTCCTTCCAGGGAGGTTCTGGGGGGGGGGGCGGTCCTTTTGCCTGGAAGTATGGAAGGAAGTGAGACATGAATTGTGTTATCCTGTTTTTCAGAATAACGCAGGGCAATGCTTGTTTAGGAAAGTCCCTGAGGCCTTTAATTTGATTTCAGATTCTAACTATGTTGTTAATTTGGTTAGAGAACTGGAGGTGGCAGGAAGGTAAGAGTAAATAGCCCTATTCAGCCATATATAATACAGCTGCAAGGGTTAATTTGGAGGCTTTTACAGCCCTTTTACATTTCACCTGATGCTGATGATGATGGTGATGCTGATCGACAAGATGAAAGAGGACCAGTGGTGGGGAATCCAGTCAGTGTTCCCAAAGCCCACGCCGATTAGATACTTGGCTCAAGTTTTTCCTAGGATTTTTAGTAGCAATTGGTACGGAATCAAAGCATTGACCTTGTTCAGGAACAGGTCGATGCTCTGTGGCAGATGGCACAGCTGGGCTGTGAATGGAAGAGGACTGGCTTGTGCGTGACCGCAGTATCCTACCAGAATTATTCTTTAGCAGCCAATATGTCTAAACAGCTCTCACAGTATATTTTAGGTAATTGGTCTAGCGACTTCGATAAGTTGATGCACAACCTGAGGCTCTCTATCGTGAATGTGAATTCCACCTGGGTCGATGTCTCCATTGCTGAGGGACTGTCTACATGGATCACCCAAGCCATGAATCATCTGAAAGAATGGGTGGGAATGGGTGCCCTGGGAGGGGTGCTTATCCTAGTCAGTCTCATTGCCTTATGGTGCATCTGCAGGATGAGGGTTACACAGAGGAGAAATAATGCCATGATTGCACAAGCCTTCACAGCCCTGGAGGCAGGGCAATCACCTCAGGCTTGAAAGGGCTAAGCAGTCATCATACTCAGGATGCGAGGCAAAATACTGCACTTGAGGCTAGCTTTTAGCGACTTCATGGAGGGCAAGTCTGATTGCATATGGGTTGGTACCCTAATCCCATCTCTGAGAAAAGATACCAGACGGGTATGGCACCAGCATGGCTGATAACTGGATGTGGGGCCATTACAATGTCCCTTGTTCATTGGAGATCAGACCTCTACCCTTGCCTGTTGCATTTAAAACATAAAAGGGAGAACTGTGGGAAGCCAAGATGGCACCTGGCTGGATGCAAGGTAGTTCAAGCTTAGCTCTAAACAAGCCTTATTTGGAAGTTCTTGATGGATCTGGTACACTTCCTCCTTCCGTGGCCTATCCGGGATCGCCAGGTGGCATGGGCTGATTGGTTTGTGAGAGCACATTTAAGGGCTTGTTGGGGCTGGGAAAAGTGGAAGCTGATGTACAAGGTTCCTGAATAAACTGCTTGAAGAAGAGTCATGATTGTGTTTCCTTTCTGGCCGAGGTAGGCACAACAAAAGAGAAGAAGGTTGCTGGTCTGAGTACCATGGATTACATGCAGGAAACTAAGGCAGGAGGATTGCTATGAGTTTGACACCTTCCCAGGCTACAGAGTAAGTTCCAGGATGGCCTGACTACAGAGTCTGTCTGAAACAAACAATCAAACAAACCAAGAGAAGAGATAGAAGAGAATAAAGATGCATCTAACTTGCCAAAGGATTTTACCTAGTGAGGAAATTTGAACTGACTGGTTAAAGTGTGAGATGTATCAAGCCCAGGAGTAAAACTGACTTTATCTTGTAACGTGAAAAATAAAAGCCCCAGAGTCTGATATTGAATTTCAAGCTTCAAGCTGAAGAACAGAGAAGTAAAGCAGCCAGCCACTAGCTCTTACCTCTACTTCAGGCTGAAAAGATGATCCTGTCTCCATGAGCTCTCCACCAAACCTCAGACTGCTGTCTCTTCTCAGTGTGGCTGGAGACCACATTTCAGAATGCAGAATGCTTTCCAAAATGCAGCTCAAGACACTGAGTTCCTATCTTTTATATACCTCTCTAGGAGTAGGATTAAATGCATGAGTTCTAATTCTCTTTTAGACTGATACACTCTTGTGTAGGCCAGGGTGGCCTTGAACTCAGACAGATCCATCTGCTTCTGTCTCATGAGTCCTGGGATTAAAGGTGAGTACCACCACTGCCTAGCTTTTATAGCTAACTAGAGTGCCTGGCCTTGTATCTTGAACCCTCAAACAAGTTTTAATAGATCATAAATAATAAATCACTGCATAATCCCACTTACCTGGATATCTTACTGTGACACAGTACTGTATCTAAAGCTTCACACTGTACTACACTGGACTCTAAAGTCCTCTTTCATTTTAGAATGCTATTCATTGGAATGAGTGAAAAAATAATGTTTGTTTTCACTATATTCATTTTAAAAATGTATTTATTGTGTTCATTATATGTTATTATGTTGTAGAACCATACAAAACTGTCATTTTATTCATTGCATAACTCTTTGTTATGATTAAACACATAAAATTTATGTAGTAAGATTAAAACTTCATTGTTCTTGCTTAATGAATGGCAGCAAGAAAAGCTTTGGAGAATTTTTGTCCAATTCATGAATTTAAAGCTAAACAGAAGATGTGTCTGAGTAGAAAGACCCTTCTTCCTGCTTTTCAATTATGACTATATGGAAAGCTAAATTCTACTCCTAATAGGTGTTACTTTCTCAATTATTCAAATTTGTATTTTTACACAGTTCCACATTCTGTTTGCTTCCCTTTTATGTCCTATTTTGCAAAATTGACTCACAAAACTATCCTGACTAATGGCAGTGACCAGGAAAGAGGATCCCTGCAGTCTGTGGGCAAAGGGAGAACCAAGCTGTTGATGTGTTCTTGAAGAATCACAGATTTGTTCAAGAGTACCTCCCACTTTCTCTTTTAAGAGGTTCAGTATGGCCGGATTTATGTTGAGGTCTTTCATCCATTTGGACTTAAGTTTCATGCATGGTGATAGATATGGATCTATGTGCTGTCTTCTACCTGCCAGCATCCAGTTATGCAAGTGCCATTTGTTGAAGATGCTTTCTTTTTTATTGTATAATTTTAGCTTCTTTGTCAAAAACCAGGTATTGGTAGGTATGTGGGAGAATATCATATCAGGGCTTCCAATTTGATTCCATTGGTCTACCTGTCTATTTCCATGCCAATACCAAGCTGATTAAACAATATATATATATATATATATATATATATATATATATATATATATGAGCTTGAAGTCAGGGAGAGTGATGCCGCCAGAAGTTCCTTTATTATACAGGGTCATTTTGGTTATCTTGGGTCTTTTGTTTGTGCATATAAAATTAAGTATTGTCCTTTCAAGGTCTGTGAAGAATTGAAGGAATTGGTACAGGAGACTACTTCTTGAGCATAACACCAGTAGCACAGATGCTGAGATCAACAATTAATAAATGAGACACCCTGCAAGCTTCTGTAAGGCAAAGGACATAGTCCACAAGACAAAACAGCAGCCCACAGACTAGAAAAGGTCTTCACAAACCCCACATCTGGCACAGGGCTGATCTCCAAAACATACAAAGAACTCAAGAAGCTAGTCACTAAACACCAAATAAGTTAAAAACTGGGGTACAGAACTAAATAGAGAATTCTCAATAGAGGAATCTAAAATGGCTGAAAGATACTTAAGAAAGTGCTCAACATCCTTAGCCATCAGGGAAATGCAAATCAAAACAACTCTGAGATACCATCTTACTCCTGTCTGAATGGCTAAAATCAAAAACACCAATGACAGTTTATGCTGGAGAGGATGTGGAGAAAGGGGAACATTCCTCCACTGCTGGTGGGAGTGCAAACTCATACAGCCACTTTGCAAACCAGTATGGGAATCAGTCTACCATAAGAGCTAGCAATTCTGCTCTTAGGCATATACCCAAAAGATGCACATTTGTGCAACAAAGACATCTGTTCATTTGTAATAACCAGAAGCTGGGAGCAACCTAGATGCCCTTCAACTGAAGAATGGATAAAGAAAATGTGGTACATTTACACAATGGAGTACTTACTAGTCAGCAGAAGAAAACAAAATAGAATCTTGAAATTCACAGGCAAATGGATGAAACTAGAAGAAACCATCCTGAGATAACCCAGTCACGAAAAGACAAACATGGTATGTACTCACTCATGTTATGGCAGGTTGTTCCCGCCGGCTGCAGCGGGTCCTGTGGTCATGGTCCCACCATCATGCATGTGCCCCAAATAACACTCAGAGACTCTGTATTTGATACAATTCTGTTGGCCAGTTACCATTATTGTTTATGGGCTAGCTCTGCCTTAATTATTAACCCATTTCTACTTATCTAAGTATTTCCACGTGGTCACCTTATCCGGGAGCCATGGCAGGCATCCTGCTTCTTCCCCGGGCTACATCTCGACCCCTCCCTACTACCTCCTCTTTCCTCCTTGTCTCCTAGCCCCACCTATCTTGGTATCTCATTGGCCCAACGGTGCTTTATTAACAAGTATGAGAAACATATTTACAGGATAACATCTCCCATCACACTCACATATAGATTTTAGACCTAGACCAAAGGATCACCAGCCTACAACCCATACTGCCAGAAAAGCCAGGAAACAAAGAAGACCCTAAGAGAGACATACATGGAAGGGGAAAGGGACAAAAAATCTCATCAGCAAATTGGGAGCATGATGAGAGGGGAGAGGGAGTTAAGATAAAGAGAGGGGAGAAGAGAAAGAGAGAGGAGAACATGAGGGACCAGGAAGAATGAGTCAGGGAAAGAATAGAGGAGAACAGGAGATACCAAAATAGAGGAAGCCATTATAGCTTTTAAGAGAAATCTGGATCTAGAGAAATGTCCAGAAACCTGCAAGGATGACCCCAACTAACAATCTAAGCAATAGTAGAAAGGGCTACCTTACATGTCCTTCCCTGATAATGAGATTGATAACTACCTTATGCCATCCTACAGCCTTCATTTGGTAGCTAAGGGTAGCAGAAGAGACACAGCTAAACGCTGAGCTGAATTCTGGAATTCAGTTGCAAAGAGGGAGAAGTGATGACCAAAAAGGTCAAGCCAAGCTGCAGAAAACCACAGAAACAGCTGACGTGAACAAGGTTGAAGCTCATGGACTCCAGACTGATAGCTGGGAAACCAGCATGGAACCAACCCAGACCCCCTCAATGTGGGTCTCAGTTAGGGGGTCTGGGCAGTCTACAGGGCCTCTGACAATGGAACCAGAATCTACCTCTAGTGCACGAATGGACGTAGGGAGCCCATTTCCCCATGGAGGGATACTCCCTTGGCCTAGAGACAGGAGGGAGGACCTAGGCCCTACCCCAAATGATTTGACAGATTTTGATAATCTCCCCTGGAAGGCCTCACCCTCCCTGGGGAGTGAGTGGATGGGGGATGGCCTGTGGGGGGAGTCTGTGGGTAGGGGCATGGGAAGATGGGAGGTTAAAAAAAAAATAATCACAGATTCTTCTCCCTGAAGTTTTTCTTAAGTTGAAATGTGTGAAATGTGGAATTTTTTAAATTAGAAAATAATTTCTGACAGATAAAATGATACAAGTTTATATTCTGTGTTGGCAACATTCTCTTACTTTTTTAATTGAACAGTATGTTGTTTCTGTTTGGGATTGCAGACTCCTGAAGACTCCATAGACTCCATTTGTACCTGAACTTTTGTTTTTAAATTGTTTGATGCTTTGGAGGCAGCATCCCAGGGAGCCCAAGCTAGCCTCAAAGTTTATCTGCTGCTGTATCTAACCTTGAACTCCTGCCCTTCTGCTTCTGCCTTCTAAGTTCTGGAAACATAGAGTTCACTGCCATAGCTGGCTTGAGTCTCCTTTGAAAAATATACTCATATCAGGAGACAATCTTGCACCTCTTGTGGTAATGCTCTCTCAAACCTTTGCCAACCTTCTCTTTTAAAACTGAAGCTCTAATTGTCAGGTTATATGACCTTTATATATACACATGGCACACAGAAAAACATCAGCATTCAATTAAAAGCCCATAAACACATTAGAAAACCCAAACTTTCATGATGCTCAGCTTACCAACTGAAAATATAAAATGGACACAGAAATAATTACCATAGATTACAGACAACAGTAGCTCAGTAGCTATTCTGCCTAGGAGATAAGCCAACCATTTGGGGGGGGGCATCATCTTTCCATTCACTTACTTTGTACCCTAGCTTTCATCATCAGGTAGCATTTTACATCATTCAAATTTTTGTCCTTTTGTATATGCCTCTAGCCTATAAAATATGAATTCAATGAGCATCTTTTCCATCCATTTATCACCAGTATATATGGTAGTTTGATGTTAAGATGGTACTCGGTGAGTATCTGTTGACTGACTCAATGGCTGATTGCTGACTTGGATTGTAAAGGCCATGGAGTCTTTTATGAGTGTTGAAGGCCTGCTGGGAGTGATTAAACCCATTTATTCATTCGTTCGACAAATATTTACTGAGTACATATTTTGTCCCAGGCATAGTATTCAGCCATCCTTGATACACAATGCTGAACAAAAGGTAACTGCTGCCCAGCATAGAGAGATTTTTAAAAATGCAGCTTCAGCCCTACATAGAAATTGCTGTCACCTGGGACTTTGGTAGGCCTGTTATCTAGCCTAGGCTTGATGTACATGCCTTTCAATTCAAACATCTGTTAAGGAGATGCATTGCCACCATGCCTCATAAGCTGCACAGCAAGCTAAATATCCCCATGTACACTGTAACTGCCTTTCCTAGGAATATGAATTAAAATGCAATGGTATCTTTGCTACTTGAAAAACAAAGGTTTCTGAAAATAGACTAGCAAGGACTTTCATTTGAGTGGGTCCTCAGTGTTACATTTAGTTCTCAGGTGTTTCCAAAATTATACATTCCATCCTTGCTGATGACCTAACCAGGTCCTTGGGCTTCTCTGGAAGGATCTATGCTTTAATGTGAACTGAAGAAATAAAGCCCAGGATGCAAACTCTAATTAATTCATTTCATGATGATGTCACTGTGTGACCTTCACATCTGAGTCTTCTGTGCATTTACAGAATTAGCTACAACACTTGTCATATGTGTACAAATGATTTCTTTTGAAAACCAAGTAAGATAATTATATGAAAACGCTTGTTGAACTATAAGAATCTGTGCAGTGTCAGGCTATCAAAGGTCTGTGTTGCGATGACAGTGGCAGGCTCATAGGGACACTGCGGGCCTCTTCCTCACCTTGTACAGATTCACAAAATTCCAGACAAAATTAGATGTCTTATGGAAGTAAAACTATTTCTATTTTCTCCCATCCAATTAACACTCCAAATTTACCACTGGGCTTTACTTTTTTAAATTTCTATTCTAAGTTTACAATTCATAGAACAAGTTCCCCAAGCTCTGATATTCCTTTTAAAAAATGTTCATGTACAGAGTTATTGCAATTACCCACGTGACTGTTGAACTGGAAAACAGAAAGTATTTCACTGATATGATTCCTAAAACCTTTCTCCTTGACCGAAAGACCAAGCCCTGGCAAGGTGATTAGCACCTGTAAACCAAGTACTCAGTGTCTACCGGAGTTCAGTGCTAGCCTTGGCTACAATGGGAGTTTAAAGTCAGCCTGAGTCATGTTGTGATATCCTGTCCCAGAAGGTCCTAGGGATGGAAAATAAGCTCTAAAAGAAAAAGAAGATCATTCTTCAAAGAACTCATTAGAAATAGAGATTTCTATTATTATGCTCATTATGCTGTTTTAGATCAACTTTTAGTTGTTGACATAACTTAGTACACTTGCCTGTCAGATTTATCTTATTTTTTTAGGTTTGTGTATAGATAGATAAACATTTTTTTTGAAATTTTATATTTGCTTCTAATTACTCAGTTAAAATAACAGTCACTATTATTTGAAATACACTCTCTTTCAGGCTTGGCTTTGAGAATCTACAGCAGTTACATACTTAGTGAAACAGGAAACATAAGACAATAACTTCTTTATTAAGAGCAAGATAATCAGAGCAGAGATTAAAACTGTCTTTGGAATGGTGGAATTCTCAACATGGCACTGACAGAATATCTTCAGTTAATAAGAGTTATTGATGCAAAACTGTGAAAAAGTTAAATCAACATTTTTTTTACTTACTAGTTATCTCTAAGGAAGACGGTGGGCCCTATCTATGAAATATGTGAAATGGCTCGAGGAAGTAGGTCACCAATGATGTTCCTGTGAAGAGTCTATCTTTTCCCAACTCCTCTATTCCTTTTTTTTTTTCTTTTTTTCTGTTTCTTGTCCACCATAAAGTAAGCCTTTTGCTTTGCTACACGCTTCCTTCCATGAAGCTGCTTCATCACACACAGACCCAGAAACAACAGAGTCAAGGGTCTGTGGAATGAAACCTGGGGCCAAAATATGTTTCATTCTATTAAGTTATTTTTCTTGAGTTTTTGCCATAGCAATGAAAAATGTCACTAACACACACCTAAAATGGAGATTATTTTTTTCATCTAGGAATGAAATTCCATTCTGGACCATTCTCTGAGATTTTTGCACATCACAGAGTGGGCTTAAGTGTGCTGTTTGCACCACAGAAAAGGTCGCAAACAGAGAGATGTCTGTCTCTAGGCAAAAATCTGGATACACCACAGGCAACTCCTTCACGCATGAGAGTGAGTACACTCAGATACTCTGCCATATATTTACAGGCTAGCTAAGAGGGTCTAGGGAACATCTAGTCTCTCTAAATAACAAGAAATACATCAGAGAATCTCCATAAATAGAACAGGGCAATGTGCACACTAGGGGCCAAGGTCTCAATACTAACGTCTCTGGGAACAGCTGTCTGCCAGGGATGCTGACATCATCTGAAGCTTGTCTCTCTTGAGACTGAAGCTGAGCCAAGGCTTCATTAAACTACCAAAAAGGGAGTGGAATTATGGTTCAGAACCATTCAGGTTTATTTCCCATCAACTTCCTTCTGACCTCCACTGTCTCCTCCCCACACCCAAACATCCCCAACCATATTTCTCTGATGATGACTCCTAGTGTCTACTTTTATTGCCTTTTGGGTCTCAGTGAAGTTTTGGGCTTTTTTCTTACTACCTCCATTCATGTGTGTATGGATGTATTTATGTGTGTATGCGGGTAGGAATTTTGTGCCATTATTTTCTTAAACCATATTTTCTATAATTGGTTACTGTTACTCTAGTTTTGTGTAGGTTTTTCTTTATTTTCTTTTGCTTTGTTTTGTTTTGCATTTGGGAATCACCTTTGTTTCATAGCCCTACCTATAATCTTTGTGACACTAAGCAAATACTGGGAATTTTGTTTGAACTCTCACTTTGCCTGATGCCAATGGTTTACCCTTGTAGTGGCTTTTATTATCTCACTCTTTTTTTTCTGAATTTTTTTTGTACAATTGTTTATATAAATCCAACAAAGGTAAAACTGCATCAGGGAAAGTCTAAGAAACACCACCATACAACAGTAGCACTTATGGATGCAGAACATGGCAACTAGAAAATAGCCTGGTTACCAACCTCAGTGAGAACTGAACACTTCAAAGAAAAGGAAGGCTATGGGCACATTTATTCTACTTGACTCATGGTATAAATTAGATCTATGTAGATAGAATACAAGTGCTCATGCCTGGAGCAAAACCCTCCTTAGTGTAAATGCTGAAATCTGAATTTTAAGATTTTGAGAAAAAGGTAAACTCTCTATTGAAACTTGACAAAATATTTTACATGGACTATACACTTAACCACAACATGCTCATGTAACTTCTTGACATACAAAGTAAGCTCTCAATATCCAGTTAAACATGCTTTTAATTGGAAGGTCATAGCCCCCATCAAACCTGATCATATCTGTAGATGGACTCTTTATGTTGATGAAGTACAGGTTAAGTTCTCTATACCTGAAGGAAAGTTGCAATCTAACTAATAACAACACTGGCATGCATTCAAATCTTGCATAAATAATTTTTAAACAATTTATGCAAAAATAGTTCTGCATAATATAAGGTGTAACAACTAAACAAAATGCATCAAGGCAACTTCAGATGGTGTGTGTGTGTGGCCTACTCTACATCACAAGGGGCAGGGTGTCTCAAACAAAACTACCAACAAAAAAGCACTAAGAGGCTTCTAAGAGAATTTCTCCAAAGCTCATCATCCCTTCCAACTGGAGTGTCTTTCAAAGGCCACCTTAGAAGTGGTCCAGAAAGCATTGCAGTTATGATGCAAGAAGAGCAAAGGAAAACATCTGGCTCATTCATCCCCATATGGGTAGTTGAACGGCTTCTCCCTTGGCAAGGCTTGTGAAACAGAACTGTGTCCTGTGGTCTCTCGTTTCCTTTCCCCTCCCCTGCTGTGTTCTCCCAACCTTCCATATATATTTAAATACTTCTCCTAGAACTAACTTAGATTGTGCAGGAGTTTCTCTTCCGTTTGTCCAAATTGAACACTCACAGACATTTGGACTATGAATTGCTCAAAGCCTTTCTTGGTGACTTGTTTGCAGTACATCAGGTCAATATGACTGATATTTCCACAGCATTTGAAGAAGGACAGGTAATGGTCAGTGACCTTATTGCAGTCTGATAGGATGATCTCTGTCAGAGACTCTCGATTGGTAGTGCCAACTGCAGTGAGCAGGTTGATGGACTGATTAGTGACATGGTTACTGTAACTGGGGTGGAGCTTGGAGATCTGGGGCATATGACAGATAATGAGCCACAGTGAGGCATCAGAGGTGTCCATGCCAGCCAGACGCAGTTCTACAAGGTTTGGAGCTTGCTCCGATTGTCCATCTGACCTGGCCTGTTGTCTGTAGGTGGGGACAGGAGATCCCTAATTGGGCATCCTTTAGTCCTTCTACCCACTGGACCTACAGAGTCCAGAGCAATGGACAACTAGAACTACAGAGGGTTGACACAGAAATCCATGAACTTCCCGACAGCACCAAATCTCAGAGCCCAGGCAACCATTTGATGAGCCAACTCAGCTGCTTGGGTTATATTGGTCCAGCTGAGGTCAAGGGACCTCAGGACAGGGACAGGCTGTGACCGGATGCTGCTGCTCAGTATCAGGGGCATGATGGACTTGCAGTGGTTCAGATCAATGCGGGTCCACAACTGCTTATCTAGTACCAGATGTTCCAGGTTCTGCAGGCCCACATGCAGACACACAGGTTTTGGTGGCTGAGGTAGCTGAAGACTGCCATCCACACCTCTCTGTGCATGACATGGGCTGCTCCATCATCAAGGGGCAATGAGTCAGGTTGGGGGGCTGACGGGTGGCGGCCGGATCACATGACACTTCATCTGGATTCACTTAGGTGGGGACAAAGAGGGTGGGGGCCAGGAGATAACCCGATGTGGACTGTGCAGGCCCATTCCCAGTGGGTGTTGTAGCTCCAAAGGAGTGCAGTTGAGCCCCTTGCTGAAGCGATGGGGTCTCTCACAGTGGCTGAGAGGCCTCTTTGGCTCCTCATTCTCACTCCCAGGCTCTGACTTGATGGGCTGGTGGCCATTGTAGGACAAGGTACTCTCAGTCCTTTGGATGTCTTCATTGAGCTCCTTGCTAAGCAATTTGCTCAGCTCCTGGTTGGGAAGCTGCCATTTCCAGCAACTCTCTCTCTCTCTCTCTCTCTCTCTCTCTCTCTCTCTCTCTCTCTCTCTCTCTCTCTCTCTCTCTCTGTTCTCTTGTGTATACCTCCCCTGAATCAATCTTTCTAGTCCCACCTGCTTTACTCTCCTCCACTTGTCTTTCTCCTAGCCCCCTCTCCACTCACTGCCCACCCACTCCCAATATTCTCAGGAGATCTTGTTCCTTTCCCCTTGCATGAATCTCTTAGAATCCTCCTTGTATCCTAGTTTCTCTGGTGGTGTGAATTATAGGCTGGTGATCCTTTGCTCTATGTCTAAAATCCATATATGTGTGAGTACATACTATGTTCCTCTTTTTGTGACTGGGTTACCTCATTCAGGATGGTTTCTTCAAGTTCCATCCATTTGCCTGCAAATTTCAAGATTCCATTGATTTTAATGCAGAGTAGTATTCCATTGTGTAAATGTGCCACATCTTCTTTATCCATTCTTCAGTTGAGGGACCTCAGTAGGAGATGGGAGGAGGACTGGGGTGGGTTTCGGCATAGGATGCCATCTATGGCACCTGAGTCGGGGAGCCTCTTCACACTCACTCTGACGCTTGGCAGGCTACTGTCCTTCCTTCTTGTCCTGGTTCATCTTCTGCTCCTTGAGCAAGGAACCTGGAACATTGGAGGCATACTTAAAGCCAGGGTCACGCTTTTGTTTCCCGGTCTTGCTAGCATGGTTACACGTCTGACACTCCAAGCACTTGAAAAGCTCATCGTTGACCACACTTTCTGGTTCCTTAATCTTAAGGCATCCAGGGTAGTACTTCACTCTTATTGTGGTGTTTTGAATAGAAATGGCCCCATAGACTCATATGTTTGAATGCTTGGCCCATAGGAAGTGGTACTATTGAGAGGTATGGTCTTGTTGGAGTGGATGTGGCCTTGTTGCAGGCCATAGAGGCTGCCTTTGAGGTCTTATAAGCTCAAGTAACACCCAGTGTGGCACAGGTGTTTCTGTTGCCAGCAGATCAAGATGTAGAACTCTCATCTTCTCCAGCATCATGTCTGCCTGCATGCTACTATGATAATAATGAAGTAAGCCTCAGAAACTGTAAGCCATCCCCAGTTAAATGTTTTTCTTTGTAAGAGTTGTCATGGTCATGGTGTCTCTTTATAGCAATAGAAAGCCTCACTAAAACTTATTATTAAGAAATTAAAAGATGTAACTTAGGTTAAAGCACTTTAGATGTTATAAGTACTGTTCATATCAATGACATTGTTGGGTCTACTTTAAAAGGGAGTGTAAAACTGGTTAGGGAAAAATCAATGTTTTCCCATTCACTTGATCTTATGCACACTACAAAATACTGTTTGAGAATTACCAAGAAAGCTCCAAGAAATATCTGCACTTCTGGGTTACTCTAGTTTCAACATTTTAAGCAAGCACTGGCAGTTTAGTTATTAAAGAGCTTTGAAAAATTGTCAAGCAATAAAACCTATTAAGTTTCTGAAGTCCATGAGCTTCTGAAAACCATGAGATAACCATGTGTAAATCCACTGAACTTCCTACCATTTCTCAGTGTCTTTACATCTTTCATATGGCAGTACAACATTGCAAAGATGGACATAAAGTGGTGAGCTCATAATCATGTGCTAGCTGGTACTTGTCATCAACTTGACAGGCTCTAGAATCATCCTGGAGATGGGTCTCTGAGAATTCCTGTGAAAAAATATCTTGACTGTATTAGTTGAAGGGGGCAGACATGCCAGCCATGTATAGACTCATTCACTGGATGGAATTTTATACTGAATGTTTGGAGAAAGGAATTGAGCAGCAGCAACCATTCAATGTTGTTTGCTTCCTGGCTATGGATGTGATTTCACCACCTATTTCAAACTCCTAGAGGCTTGATTCTCCACTATAGTGACTGTAGCCTTGAACTCTGAGCCAGAATAAACCCTTCCTCCCTTAAGTGACTTCAGTAAGACTATTTTATTACAGCATCATGAAGGGAACCTAAGACCACCATTGACTAGTTTGCCTTTGGATACATACCTCAACATCCATAAACTTTTATTTTCTTAAGTTTGAAATAATACCTTGTAGATTAATAAAAGAGGTGAAGTAATGGCTATGTGTTATATATATACTCTTTTATTAGATAAGGAAACCAGGGAGCTAAGAACTATTGGATGGGTTAGTTTAGTAGCTCAATAGAGTTATTAAGAGCTCAGATTTGTTTGGATTTCTTTCAATTGACTTTTACCTTGGGCTTAGCATTGGGTAAGACAGCTGCCAAAATGCTGGGCATCCTCTTCTACCAAATTGCAACTAAACATGAAAATTATTTTCTCCTCATCAATCTGTATGTCCTGACCATCTGGAGAATTGCCCTTGGTGCAGGGTGATTCTTGCCATGGGTGTGGCTTAAAAATTCTAGTATCTATCAGTTTTAGTCTTGGTTCCAGAGAGGGAGCTATGACTTCAAGAAACTCAGAAATTGGTTCTTAGTGAGAAGCCAGCCAATTCTGTTGTAATATGCAGTTATACTTAGAGTCTTAATAAATGTAAAACTTCAAATTTACCATCTGTTTTCTTCTTCCTTAGTTTTTGTATTTATTTTCTTAATTCTTCAGACCACTCCTCTTCATTGAATTCCCACTTTTCTTCCCATAAAACATAAATAAAATAACTAAAAAATGAAATTTCTGTGTTCTTTCTTTTTCATATGTAGAAACAAAACAATAAGTTAAATGTTTTCCATTTCACCACATGAAAAATAAAATACATCTCATTAAGCAAATTAGCTTTTTTATCAAGCTCTTATATGTCTCACATATAAGAGATTCTTATCTCTTGGGATAGATACCAGGAGACATGGACACTGATTAGGAGGAGGACTTGAACTTGGAATGAACACACTGTGACCCAGCTATTCCATTCACTGACTTCATGATGGCCAGCTCATCAAAATTCCTCTCCATCAATTTACACATCAATAATCCTCATGTGAGTCATAAAAGTAGCTGTCTCCTGGAATTGTGAGAACTAAATGTGATAATCCATGTAATGTTCTTCAGAAAAGCTCCCAATTAGGAATCATTTATCTCAACACTCTTAGGTAATATACTGCAGAAAGAATAAAATGTGACCTGAAGAGACGACATGGCACCTGAGCACTTGTTGCCCTTGCAGAACACCTAGGCTTGATTCCTAGCACCCACACAATGACTCACAGCCACCCAAAATCCCAATTCTAAAAGATTGGATGTCCTCCTCTGGCTTCTGTGGGCATAGCATACATGTAGTGGATAAATACGTTTGAAAGCAAAACACCCGTCTACATAAAGTAAATTATCTTTAAAAAGAGATAAATATAGTGAGCAAAAATCATCTGGCTGTGATGTGGATTTTCCAGTGTAACCCCAGGGTTAGAGTGATGTTCAGTGATCAACGTCCTGCCTTCATTTGCCCTTTGTGGCTATTTTTCATTGAAAAATTTATCTTTCATCTTCATACCTTGTTCTTGCACAACCACCTACTACTAACAAGTAGATACTATGAAAAAAAGTACCGCAAATTTATAAACTCTCTACTCTTCAAGAAGTTTATTCTTTAAAATTATTTATTTTGCGTGTGTCTGCTCATGTTTACCTAGGTACACGCATGTGATTGGATGTGGAGGCCAGAGGTTGACTGTAGTGTCATTTTTGTGTAACTATTCTTTTATCGTTCTGCTTTTTGAGACAGGTTTCACTGCAGACAGGGACTAGGTGATTAGGTTGTACTGGCCAGCCAGCTATAGCAGTCAGCCTGTTTCTAGTTGCCCATTACTGGGATTGCAAGCATGTCACCATGCCCAGAGAATGAGTGAAGTCCTTGAGCTTACACAGCAAGAACATTGCAAGAGCCATTCCACAGCTCCTAACCCTTTACTCTCATAGTGCATCTAGTGTCTCTATTCCTATTTTCAGTCACTTGCTAGAGGTCTTCAATAGATCTACCAGCACCTTAAAACACAGCCAGGTCTATGCATAGGTTTGTTCACACTAACAACTGAATTATATCCAGTATTTCCAGAGTTAATTGTGAAACAAAGGATAAGTTTCAAAGCTTTGCACTAGCAGTTTCTAATTCCACAGTAAAAATTAAGATAATTCTTCCTTGCCCTTTGCAAACTGCTGCTCTTCCTGTTTTCCTATTTTAGACCTACAGGAAGTATCCACAACAACAGATTTAAGAAATTAAACATAGGTGGTGATGGCACATGCCTTTAATCCTAGCATGTGGGAAGCAGAGGCAAAGAGATCTCTGAGTTTAAGGCCAGAGTAGTCTACAGAGTGAGTTCTAGGACAACCAGGGCCAATAGAGAAACCCTGTCTCAAAAAAAGAAAAGAACCAAAAATCATTTGCTAGTCATGCACAAGAATTTTGGGTGTTTATGTTGAAGGAAACAATCCTTCTTAGTCTGACATCAGCCTGGCTTTCAGACTAACCATGCTATGCCACTGATTCCCCTTCATACACTAGCTGCTTATCAGAGCAGAAGAGGAAAATGTTTTTCCCATCAGAAATCTTAGGCTCATTGAATGGAGTCCTGCAAGACAGACTAACAAAAGACAGATGTGCATTGTCAGGCACAAGTGACTCAAAAGGGTGGCTAGAACTGAGGTCTACATACATAATTTATCATGGTGAATGGAGAGAGAGAAAAGGTCACTTAATTTAAAACTCGGTTGTTTTTATAACTCGCTGAGTCCAATTAGTGCTGCCCATATGTGCATGATTGTGAAGCATCTACAGGGAATGGCAACCTGCCAGTGGCCACCTCTCCTCCAGCCCCATGTGATTCTCCCTCCTCACAGCTGTCAACTGACCCTCCCTCATGCTGTAACTTTACTGGCTTAATGTTGAGCAGAAGACGACAGATGACATGAGTTCATGTGTGACCAGATGACAGCATTCTATAGCACTCCTCCCCACCCTGGTGAATGTTGCTGGCCCTATGGGGAAGCATGCAATCTGTTCTTCTCAGCACCTTGGACAGTTACGAGTCTCTGCACTAACCACTACTTCAGAAGCTTCCACATAAACATAAATATTTAGATGGCAGTTGGACAGCATGTGCAATTAGAAGAACATCTAAGGGTTTTCCCCTTTGGACCTCTGACTTCCCTACCTGTGGGCTTGGACTAGGCATGAATTCCCTACTGTGTAACAGGCCTCAAATCCAATTAAGAGAGTACGTGGTTCACAGTCTTGGTTTTATTTCACCAGTGGGGACATTTTGACTGGCATTTCAGAGCTGTAGGCTACAGGATCCAGCTGCTGTTTTCTCTCTAAACAGACTGAATAGCACCTTCCAGCACTGTGAAAGCTGACCATCAGGAGGAGTTTCAAAAAACAAATGTTCTAAAAAGGTATTGGGCTTTTAGGAAAAAGGGTGGGTGATGTGACTGTCTTGTAACAGGTGCATTTAGTTATAGTGCCAACGTTTTGTCTGAGGTTAGTACTGCTCCTGGATAAGGGATAAATGATAACTCAATGTTGGAGCCTCAGCTTCTGGCCAAAGAGATTTCAGAAACACAAATTCCTCCAGCTCAAAACAATTCTTATGCCAAAGCTGCTTATTTTGGGGTGATATATACTCTCTCTCCATTCTTTTTTATTTTTTGTTCAGAGTCTCACATAACTGAGGCTGGCCTGGAACTCACTATGGGACTGAAGCTCACTGAGCCTGAACTTTGGGTCCTCCTACCTCTGATTCCAAAGTGTTAATTATAGGCAAACACCATCATACTGGCTTTTTTGCACTGCTTGGGATTGAACTCAGGATCCAGAGTATTATCTTGCCAACTGAGCTTTACATACCAGCCTTTGGATATTATATTCTGATCCCTTTCACTGCTTTTATTTTTCAAAATTGCTTCTTCCAAAGTATATCTGAGAAGTCCTATATTAGTTCAAAATGTGGCTCAGTTGTCCTTATCAGTGCCAATCTCGGATAATTATTCCTCCACCTATTTTCATGGGACCTCCTCTAGAGTGCTTCAGCATGCAACATCTGGTCTGTCTTATACCCATGTTCCTGTTTCAGTTTCTCCTTTAATCATTACCACAGTTTGGAAGTGCTTTCTGCCATGTCCATGTATTAGAACTGTGGGCCCTTGAATGGAGCTATTGGGAAGTGATGGAATTTTTAGGGAAAGAAGGCCTCTTGGATATCTGACATCATACCTGTGGGTATAAACTTAAGGGGGATTATGACATTCCTAACCACTCTTCACTTTTCCATTGCTTCTTGGCTCATGGTTTAAGTGACTTGCTCTATTCATGATCCTACCATGATGTGTTACTTTCCCCAGAAACCCAGTGATGACCTCATCTTGGATAGAAACTTCCAGGACCATGAGTTAAAATAAATTTTTGCTTCACACATTTATTGTCTTAGGTATTTCATTATAGTAATCTGAAGCTGATTAATACAGTCAGAAAATTCCTAAAGGAAGCAGACATTTTTATTCATATACTTGAGTACTCCGTATTTTAAAATTTTTACTTTTATAGCTGATGTAGTAAAAGCTTAATGCTTATGGATTAGATGTTTAAAATGTTTATAATGCCAAATTTTTCATGCAGTTTTAATCATGTGTTTAGTTCAACTAGGTCATTGAATCTGAATATTTAGAATTTTAAACATTCTAAAAATCTTTATGTGAGTATATTTCAGTGTTTTCCCTTTCAAGTTTTCATCACTATTTTTGTTCGGTTACAGTGCAGTTACTTTCCAAATGCATAACATAGGAAAATGACATTGCCTATTCTTATTTAGCAGATAATATATTTGCAGTGTACTTTGAATTAAAATACTAACTGTTGTATTGTATCATTAGCATTTTGGCTAGAAATCTCTCCCTCCAAGCACATATGGGATTTTTATTTTTATGCATAAATTTGCATAACTACTTCACTATCTTTCACAGATGAAAGTCTTAAGACATTAACTTGACAAATAGCATGATCAGGACGTCAGTTTCAGTGGGTTTGAAACTACTTAATGGAGAAGTTTTTGTGTCTATTCAGTTGAAATAGTCTTTATTAACCTTTCTCTGTCTGTCTTTGTCTCTCTGAATCTCTCTCTTTTCCCATCCCTCTTTCTTTCCCTTCCTCTCTCCCTCCACCAAGGAGAAGCTTAAATATCAATGATTGTAGATATCCTTAATTAACACACCTTTCCCCAAAATACTTTACATAGTTTACTTAATATTTTCAAATAACCCTATGGCAGCAGCATAGAATATTCAGGAACAAGCTTCTTCTGGAATCCCTTATGATTTTACACAAAAGGTATTCTAAGCAAGTGAGTGACTGTAGGTATTATTTCATATACTATTATTTTTCCTTCATCTTTGCATAATCTGGGTGCCCTAGGTTCTTCAGGCTCCACACAAGACCTCTTAACACCTAAGTTAGCACTTGAACACCACCTGACTCCTTCTGTGCCTGTGTGGCTATACAGTCTTCTCATCTCCACTCTAATAGGCAAGGACCTTGCATGCTTTGCCTAGCTACCACTCTCTTTCCTGGGCTCCTAGTTCCAGGTACAGAGAAAGTCACAGTCAGAATGAACCTCTGTTCTTTCTGAATATGATGCCACTGGGGCCAGAATGATCTGCCTTTAAAAGCAATGAGAATGACTCGATGTATTTGCTAGCTGAGAAAAATCTTGTGTCACATCTTCTACTCAGTAAAGGCCTGAGGCAAGTCTGCTTAAGTACAAAGTGCTGCAGACTCAACTGGTGGGAGTTAGGACTGGTACCTGGCTACAAGATTAACTCTGAGCTCCTAATTTATTTTTACTCTGGAGCCTTGTTTGAAGTCTATGTGAAGAGGCTACAGGCCAGTTTTTTTTTTATGGTAAATGCAATTTCAGAAGTTGCTTATCCCCCATGCCCCTAACTGCTGTCACACTGGTTTTTATCTAGATATCAAATATGGGCAAAAAACAAGTTTTGCCCTACTCATTGTACAATTTATAATCCCTTTTTTATCAATGGATATGAATAGATAACCAAAAAATTCATTATAGGCAGAAGCATTTTTACTAAATATTTATAATTTGATTATTAATTTTGTGACTATAGATAGTAACGCTGAATTATATCTAGCTAAATGCTAGAAAAATAATAAAATGTAGTGAATATTTGACAGATTTTTTAATAACTAATATTCAAACTTCTTGCCTTATTAGGGGAAATATCCTGCTACACAGGGTAGCAGGTATGACCACTTATTTCATAAAAATAGTAACCTCTTAATGGCAAAGGCTTCTAAAAGTGCACTCACATCTTAACGCACAGCCAGGATGTTCAATTTATATCCATATTATTCAAATTTCTACTTGTGTGGCCTTGAACAAATATGTTTTTTATTGTTTTACTCCTATGTAACAAATCGGATCATTATGAAGCTGGAAGTTTAAGACATTGTACACTATTTTTTAATTTCTGAGTCAGATAGGTGTCTAGAAATAATGCTATGGGTTAGAATCTTTTACAAGGATGAACCAAGATGTTAGCCCAACCTGGGGTCATATCTGAGGCCAGACTGTGGAGGGATCCATTTCCTTTCGTGTTATTAGACTCTTTGGCCTTCTGATAGCTTTAGCAGCCCTCTCAGTTCCTTCTCATGTTAACTCCTCTGTGTGACAAACTACTTCATCAAAGACAGCATCAGAAAAAGATCAATAGAGTCTACTAGCAAGACGAAAGTTATCATCTTAAATAATGTAATCACAGAAGTGATGACATTTGCTAGGCTCTAATTTAGCAAAAGCAAATTGTTGCCTCCCAAATGTGTGTGTGTATGTGTGTGTGTGTGTGTGTGTGTGTAGATGTGCGCGTGCACGCTCACATAAAAGTCAAAGGAAAAGAAGACAATTTACTCCAGATCACGTGTCTGTGTGTATATATATGTGTGTATATATATGTATATATATATATATATTACATTACATATATATTATGTATCCTGTTACTTATTTCATAAGTTGTGAAAATCAAATAAGGTATCAATCATGCACATATAAGTAATAGAGTAGTGCATGCATGGTATGTGTGCTCCATGAACTTAATTTAACCAATGCCTTAACCTTAGCACAGCTTCCTCCTTTGTTTACAGAGTCACCATCATTAAATTTGCCTGTCTCCTCCAATCCAATTTAGAACAATGTTATTTGGGCTTGGGATATTTCTCAATGGGCAAGCACTTATTGAGAATGTATGAGGTCCTGGCTTTGAGCCACAGACCACCAAAAAGAAAAGAAAAAGGATAATGTTATTGAACCCTGAAAGTTTGCTGAAATATACCTCTTCTCATATTCACTTCTCAGTCTGTATGTCTGTTAAGGACTTTCTTCTTGGTTGTGTCCCTGAAATGGCTATAAATTTGATAGATACTTTGTCTTGAACTGAAAACTAGGATCTGAAGAGATGGCTCAGTAGTTCAGAGCCCTCATTGGCCTTTCAGGGACTCCATGTTGGGTATCTCATAACCATCTGTAACTCTACCTCCATGGGATCTCAAAGTATCTTCTGGCCTCCATGGGCCAGTCCCCCAAAAATAGGTGAATCCACAGAGAGACGAATGTAAATGAAAAATAAAAATAAATCTTAAAAAGACATTAGACTTTGGTCAAAATTTTGAAATTGGCCAGATAAATCAAAGGAAATGTTAGAAAAAGAAGACAATTCACTCCAGACCATGTCTATTGCTAAAATATCTTCTTTCATAAAATGTCTGTGGGATCCTGAATAACTCTTTTCAAATGGGCAGATTCGGACCTTTCTTCATCTCATGCTATGATTTGTGCAAAACCTGCAACAGGAATAAACAGCCAATTTATTGTGATAAATGAATTAGGGATATTTATAAAACTGGAAGGACAGTCAGCTCCCCTTGGCCATGTTCTTAATCAATTACTCAAATCTCTCTAGTATACCAAACTTCTGGAAATATTATAGGCCTTTGTCCAGCCTCTCCGAGTATAATCCTGACTCAACTTCTCTGTCTTCGCCACAGTACCTTCACATTCGGAATCTCAGGCAATGGTATGTGATTGGTTAGTCTTGTGTTATATGCTGCTAAGGTGTGAGATCCTGACACCAATGTTTTAGATTTTCACAAGGAAAAGGAAGTTTTAATATCAGGTATCCAAAAAAAGACAAATATTCACTATATTTTATTGATGTTCAATTTGACATTTCTCTGCATAGTCACAAGCCTCTTCATTTCCAACATGATAAAGTACTTGAAATGTAAAGACTGAAATTTAATTTGGTCCTTTAAGAAGGATAATTACTTCTACTATTTTTGTCAGAATAAAGGCAATTAATATCATATTGAATTAAAATGTCACCTTATTCCTGACTATTCCCACTGGTTAGAAAATTAATTTCTTTTTTAACATTTTATAACTTTAATTATAAACCAAATAGGAGGACTTCTGAATATATACTATAAAAAGGCATAATAATATTTTTCTTTATTTATTATATTCTTATTTTAAAAGGAAATTACTGAAAATTTGGAACCTCCAAAATTTTATAGTAACATAAAGAAAATGAAACTGTGATAAAAATGGTGTAATTAACCTTTCAGATCTCTAGAAATTAAAGACTTATTTTAAAAAGATGTGGATTACTGATATTTGAAAATAAAAAATCTTTGAGATAATCTTTAAAATATGTTTTCCCATTTTATTTCTTCTAGCTCCACAGTAGGGTTATAAAATAAATAAATCCCCTGGCAATACCAGTATCTGGGAAAACCAGCAGCCCCTGGAATCAGTAGGTTTGGTTTGCTATATGTACCCCAAAGAATCTCATTATCAGATTATTTTCCTGATTCCATCCATCTGACAGCTGTCTGGAGAATCATCCAATGCTAAACCAGTCATCAGTTTCTCAACTTAGAGCTCACTCAACTGGGAAGAGACACTCCCCTGACTCCCACCCAAGTACTTGCTAAAAATAACCAGCAGTATCTATTTAACATCACAGCAGTCAAATGTAGCCTCATTGGTCAGGAGTAGTAAGAGACTGATCAAAAAAAAAAAATGAGTACATAACTAATAAAGGACAGCAATACTCTGTCCAGAGGGAGCTTTGAACAGAATATTCCTGGGATGTGGAAGTCCCTAGAAACATACAAAGAGCTGTTTGTACATCCACAGCAGCTGTGACAAGGTATGACTCTCACCACTAGCTGGTCTTGAATTTTGCAAGCAGAAAGCAAACATACAAGCAGAATTGAAGTTTTCCTATTGAAGCATAGTCTGACCCACAATTAACTACTGAGACTCTGTGAAGGCTGGGAGACTCAGCAGTAGAAGACAACAGAAGACAGAGCTTCCTTTGCATAATAATTGGACTAAATATCTTTTTTTAAAAAATACCTCACAATGAGTATCCAGATTTTTTTTTAAATCTAGAAAGACAGGCATGGACAGTATGTTTCAAACATCATGAAACTGCTAGGATATCCAATAATGATCCTCTTATTTTTTAGCCACCTGGGAAGTGTGGGTGGTGTGGGCTCTCCAATTCTCTCTTGGAAAAGAGTAATGGGTGTCATGCCAATGTTCTTTTGGTATTTTCTGGATGCCAAACAGATCGTGTGTGTGTGTGTGTGTGTGTGTGTGTGTGTGTGTGTGTGTGTGTGTGTGTGTGTGTTAGTCTCAGCCCACTGGCATTAAATAAGACTACGACAAAGTTACCTTGGTGCTCAAGTCATGTGGCTAGTGCAGTAGGATAGTGGAAAACTTTATTGCTCCTTGAGTCTCTTCAGCACTGAACAGTTTTATCTCTATAGACAAGGTATAGGTAACACTCATTTCTCTCCCATGGCTCCATTAAAACTTCCCTGAATGGGGCTGACAAGATGGCTTTGTGTATGAAGGTATCTGCTATCAAATATTAAAAACCTTAACTGGATCCTCAGATTTCACATGATAGAGAAAATTGACTCCCAAAATATATCATCTAATCCCCCATGTATATAACCATGACACTCACATGCCCTCCCACTTAATAAATAAGTAAATAAATGTAAAACTTGTTTTAAGTCCTTGGATGAATTACTCCCAATGCAGTACAACTGCAAAACTATAAGGACTAAACAGCTGAATTCATAATAGAGTTTTTCTTATTCTTGGAGAACAGTCTGCATTAATCATAAGTCTTCATTAATTAATACAATGAGGTACTTCTCAATGTTGTGCAATCATTCAGTAGCCTTTGAATTAAAAGTATAACCTTAAAAAACTATATAAGAAATAAATACAGTTATTCTTCCAGATTTTTAAAATATTTCTTGTATATTCCCAATATTATTAGATATTTATGGTAAAGAGAAGAATAACTATTTTTTAAATATACACAGAATATACTCTTGATCCAGAATATAACAGATTAACATTAGAAACAATTCATCTTTCTTTCGAGTCTAGATTTATTATTCCAATATGAATGTGTTTTCAAATTTGGTATTAGTCTCATTGCCAGAGTAAAGTATGAAGAATGTCCTTGTCAACTATAGGAACAGAAATGACAACATCTGAGGGCTTCTATGTATGTTACCTTGTCTAGAGCTATGCTCATCTTGTGAATAATAAAGTAGAAACCCAGAAGGGCTAAGGCAGTTACCCAAAGCCTCATGTTTAGAAACCTAAAGCTATAGTTATGTTCTGCAGTCTTACATGAAACTGTCATGCTATACCAAACCCTTTTCAGGAAATCAGACTACACCCCATCCTGCTTTCCAGCTATCAAAAATACATACTGCTTTGGCTTATAACCTTTTGTTTTAAACAGTTTGGGGTGTTTTCTATTTTTCCTCTCAAGTATCTGTGGTTGGCTGAAGGATCCCTGTTGACAGGCCCATGTGATCAGAAGCATCTCATCCTTCAGGATGCTGCCTGCCTTCACTGCCTGGCCCTGCTTATCTTCCAGGAGGATCCTGATAGCTTCTACTTTGCAGGCTTTTCCACAGAGGCATTTACAATTTACCAGTCTAAGCAACTACTGAAAGCTACTTGTTATTTGTTCACTCTGACAGTTTGTGGTCTGAGTATATAGATCAATCCACGTGTCACAGGGAATTGTTTCAATCAGCATTCTGTCATGATTTTTCTAGAAAATGGTCTAATGTCCCAAGGGTTCTGATCATATTAGTCATACATATTAGACAGAGTCATGTTTTCTTAATGAAACAAAAGAAGGTACTAGAAACCCCAAGGTGTGCATGCTTTTATAACAACAACATAAGAAGTTTTTTCTGGTTGTTGGAAAAAAATCAATTGAACCAAAAAAAGAGGCAGTTATTTATAATGCAAAAGCTGGCCATAATTAATTCATGAAAGTAAGTGGAAAGGTAACATACAAATCAAGAAAGCATCACTGTCATCATAAAAATGGGTATTAAGAACAAAAAGTAAACCCCATGTTTTGAATGAGTGTTTGTTATTGGCATAAACGTAGAAGTACTTAATAAGTATTTGTTTCAGTCTTGGTTTTCATTCACTCCTTCTTTTGGAAAGAACAGTGTTTACTTGAGACAGGTTCTTGCTGTATAGCCCAGAGTAGTGTCACAATGCTGCTTCTGCCTCCCTAGTGCTAGGATTACAGATATGTACCACTCACTATTTCTATCAAGATAATATGACTTAAAACTGTAATACTATAGGAATGTGGTTCCATTGGTAGAAATCTTATCCTGTATGATTGAAGTTCTAGATCTGATCTCCAGCATAGTATAAAAGCAAGTGTGATAGCTTTGTCCCTACAGTCCTTGGATTTGTTAGAGTAGGGACAGCTGGACCAGAAGTTAAAGGTCATACTCATCTGCACAGCTAGTTGGAAGCCAGCATAGACTACAATATCATAGCTAAAAGACAGAGAGAGAGAGAGAGAGAGAGAGAGAGAGAGAGAGAGAGAGAGAGAGGGAGAGAGAGAGAGAGAGAGAGAGAGAGAGAGAGAGAGAGAGAGAGAGAGAGAGAGAGAGAGAGGAGACACAGATAGAAAGAGAGGGGATACTATTTAGTCTTTTCTGAGAGTACAGGGTTAACAATTAAAATCACTTATCTCTACCAAGACACAAAGAGTACACATATGCTATCTTAACCCTACAATAATCTGGTAGTATAGTTTAAGCAGGGTTTCATAGGTATTCAATGTTCTATATAAGGTTGTCTGCTAAGAGAGAGCAATGCCAATGATAGAAAACATGTTTTTAGACCCTTTACTGCTGTGTTTTCTAACACACTGGCTAGCATCTAAGTTCCTGCGGAGAAAAAGAGAGGTCGTAAGGTAATATCCATCACTTCCTTCCTCTCCATACAGTGGTTCTAAACCTTGAGGAGTCAATAACTACTAGAATATGAGTTCCTGGTTTTACATTTCAAAAGGCTTAACACAAAGAAACCTGCACTTGAAGATGTTTTTCTTTCTGTTTTTTGTTCACATTATCTCTGAATAATTATTGTGTTATGCTTATGTGACCAATCCTAGACCACAGAACAAAGGAGTAGGTTTTAGAGTTAATAAAAACATTTTCAAGGCTACATTCTTCTCTAAAGAATCATTACTATAACATGCAGTTCCAATTTTCTTCCTAGATGTGGATCAATGTAAAGTATTTTACTTGACAATTTGGTCATCAGTATTCATTAATGTGCTGACAGAATTGAGAAACTAGCCTTCCTTTGGGCATCCATTGTAGAAATTTGGCAACTCCTCTGCTACCACCCAGATTTAACCAGTACACATGAGTACAATAATGGTAAGGAGAAATCATTTTTTGGTTTTCTTTTTAAATTTATTTATTTTCTTATTTTACATATCAATCCCAGTTACCTCTCCCTCCCTCTCTTCCACCCTCCCATGCCCCCTGACCACCCTCCCACCCCATTCCCCACATATACTCCACATGTAGGGTGATGCCTTCCTGGAGGGGTCATCTAAATCTATCAAGTCATTTGGAGTAGGGACTAGGCCCTCCCTCCTGCCTCTAGATTAAGGGAGTATCCCTCCATGGGGAACATGCTCCGAAAGTTCTTTTGTGCACCAAGGATATATCCTGGTGCCATTTTCAGAGGTTCCTTAGACTGCCCAGGCCTTCTAACTGAGATCCATGTTCAGGAGGTCTTAGTTCGGCCAACACTGGATTCCCAGCTATCAGTCTGGGGCCCATTAGCTCCTCTTTGTTCAGGTTTGCTGTCTCTGTAGGTTTCTGTAGCCTGGTCTTGTCCTCCCTTTCTGCATTTAAATTCCAGTTCCGCTCATTGTTTAGGTGTAGATGTCTGCTTCTGTTTCCATCAGATACTAGATTAGGGCTCTATGATGGTGGATAAGTTAGTCATCCAGGGAAGGGCATTTGTGGTAGCCTTTCCACTGTTGCTCAAATTGTTAGTTGGGTTCAATAATGTAGGTCTCTGGACATTTCTCTAGAGTCAGTTTTCTCTTGAAACCTATAATAGCTCCTTCTTTTATTCTCTCTCTCTCTCTCTCTCTCTCTCTCTCTCTCTCTCTCTCTCTCTCTCTCTCTCTCTCTCTCTCTGTCCTCTCGTCTATTCTTCCCCTGACTCAACCTTCCTAGTTTCACCAGCTTTCCGCTCCTCCCCTTGTCTTTCTCCTAGCCCCTTCTCCACTCACTGCCTACCCATTCCCAATATGCTCAGGAGATCTTGTCCCTTCCCCCTTCTGTGAGGGACCTTGTGTGAATCTCTTAAAATCCTTGTATTCTAGTTTCTCTGGCAGTGTGAATTGTAGGCGGGTGATCCTTTACTCTGTGTCTAAAAATCATATATGAATGAGTGCATAGTATGTTCCTCTTTTAGTGACTGGGTTACCTCATCCAGGATGGTTTCTTCAAGTTCCATCCATTTGCCTGCAAATTTCAAGATTCCATTGTTTTTTATTCCACAGAGTAGTATTCCACTGTATAAATGTGCCACATCTTTATCCATTCTTCAGTTGAGGGGCATCTAAGCTGCTTACAGATTCTTGCTATTACAAATAATGCTGCTGTGAATATAGTTTAACACATGTCTTTGCTGCATGGATGTGGATCATTTGGGCATATGCCTAAGAGTGGGATTGCTGGGTCCTACGGTAAGCTGATTCCCATTATCTTGAGAAACCACCATAGTGATCTCCAAAATGGCTGTACAAGTTTGCACTCCCACCAGCAGTGGAGGAGTGTTCCCATTGCTCCACAGCCTCTCCAGCATAAATTGTCACCATAAATGGTGTTCCTAATTTTAGCCATTCAGGCAGGTGTAAGATAGTATCTCAAAGTTGTTGTGATTTACATTTCCCTGATAGCTAAGGATGTTGAGCACTTTAAGTGTCTTTCAGCCTTTTTGATTTCCTCTATTGAGAATTCTCTCTTCAGTTCTGTACCCCATTTTTTGAAATAGGGATATTTGATGTTTTGGTGACTAGTTTCTTGAGTTCTTTGTATATTTTGGAGATCAGCTCTTTGTCAGATGTAGCTCTTTGTCAGGTGAAGATCTTTTCCAAGTCTGTGGTCTGCCATTTGGTCTTGTCAACTGTGTCCTTTGCCTTACAGAAGCTTCTCAGTTTGAGGAGGTCCTATTAGTTGTTGATTTCAGTGTCTGTGCTACTGAAATTATGTTCAGGAAGCAGTCTCCTGTATGAATTTCTTCAAGGGAAAAAAATTCCCACTTTCTCTTCTAAGAGATTCAGTGTGGCTGGATTTATGATGAGGTCTTTGATCCATTTGGTCTTGAGTTTTGTGCATGGCAACAGACAAGGGTCTATCTGCAGTCTTCTACACACTATCATCCAGTTGTGTCAGCACCATTTGTTGAAGATGCTTTCCTTCTCCCATGGTATACTTTTAGCTGTTTTGACAAAAATCAGGTGTTCACAGGTGTGTGGGCTAATATCAGGATTTTCAATTCAATTGCATTGATCTGTCTATTTTTGTGCCAACACCAGACTTTTTTCAGGACTATAGCTCTGTAGTAGAGCTTGAAGTCAGGGATGATGATGCCTCCTGAAATTCCTTTATTATACAGGGTTGTTTTGGCTATCCTGGGTCTTTTGTTTTTCCATATAAGTTGATTATTATCCTTTTATGGTCTGTGAAGAATTGTGCTGGGATTTTCATAGAGATTGCATTGAATCTGTAGATTGCTTTTGGTAAGATGGCCATTTTCCTTTTTAAAGGAGAAGTCTATACTTACATTGCTGTGCAAAGGATCCATTCACTCACTCATTCACTCATTCACTCATTCACTCACTCACTCATTCACTCACTCACTCATTCACTCACTCACTCACCCACCCACCCACTCACCCATCCATCTATCCATTCTTTACTTATTGACATGAAGTTTTACTGTGCTGCCCAGGATGACCTCTAACTCCTATACTTAAGAAAATCTCCTGCCTCAGCCTCTGGATTACTTAAGACTGAGTCAGGCATCCATATTCTCTCTTGAGGAAGGTGCAATGGGTGGTGATTCACTTCCCATTTCTAAAGTCAAAACCGAAAATGTACTCCTTCTCACTAAATAATGTTAAATACATTGCAATGTTTTATTTCGTATCAGCAAGATGAAGAAATAACTATATGAGGACTGTGAAGGCCGCAATTGAAGTCTTGAGTGAAAACAAAGTCACCTAACAAATAAATTAAGGCTAGAAAAGTGACTTAATCACCAGGTTGCAGTTCAGATATGCTATGTAACTGTTCCTGCAACCCTGCAACTGTTTCTTCTTCTTCTTCTTCTTCTTCTTCTTCTTCTTCTTCTTCTTCTTCTTCTTCTTCTTCTTCTTCTTCTTCTTCTTCTTCTTCTTCTTCTTCTTCTTCTTCTTCTTCTTCTCCTTCTTCTTCTTTATCATCATCATCATCTTCTCCTCCTCCTCCTGCTCCTGCTCCTCCTCTTCCTCCTCCTCCTCGTTCTCCTCTGCCTCCTCGTTTTCTTCCTCCTCCTCTTTCTCCTTCTCCTCCTCTTTCTCCTCCTCTTCCTTCTCCTCCTCCTGCTCCTTTCCTCCTCTTTCTGTTCCTCCTTCTCCTTCTTCTCCTTCTTTTCTTCTTCCTTCCACTCAGCTCCCTCCTCCTTCTATTCTTCCTCCTCCTCCTTTCCCTTTTTCTTCTCCTCCTCTGCCCCCTTCTCCTCTTATTCTTCTTCCTCCTTCTCCTCCTCTTCTAGCTAGAAAACTCGCAAAAAACTAGACTAGAAATTAGACACAGTTTTCTTTCTATTTTCCATCCAAACAAACCCCCAAACTTAGAAGAAATGTCTGTCTGTCTCATGCTATTTTTCACACTTATGTTCATTGTCCCTAAGAAAAATTGGCAATAAAAGCAAACAAGACAGAAAATTTCTGAATTCAAGTCATTAAATTAAGATTAACTGCTTTTCTAAGAAGGCTTGGATCATACTTGAAATTCTTCCCAAGCCCCTCATTTGCTTAATATTTGTGTCAAATTATCCTCAACAGGATGATATATTTCTCTTTGTAATTAACAACTTAAAGCCATTTCTTAGTTGAACTTTAAAAATAATAATAAATGGTCATTTTTGAACTGTAACCCTTGAGCTCCCAGTCAACTATGTTTCAATCCAGACCCATATCCAAAGCTTTAGAGAGTGCTACAGTAACTTCAGAAACCTGGCTCTCCAGCTTGCCAGGCTTCAAACTGAGACTATGCCTTTAAACTGAAGTTTCTTTACAAAAAAAAAAAATCTTTGTTATTGGCATGTTCGTCCCTTTATTGAAACCTGCCTTAACCAAATTACTGCTAATCAGAAAAATCTGGCTTATTATTTTAAAGCACAGGTAACCAGTGTCTTAATGTCTGTGTCTGGGATTCACCTGAGGAACTGCTCTCTCCATTGCACATATATAAGCTGCCAATCAAAGTTTATGTTAGGGGAACCCTGCAAATTCTATGGCAGGCAGAGAAATTATCCAAATGAGCCAAGAGTGACATCCGATTCAGCTAGTACTAGTTCAAACTTCTAGAGTCTGAACCCAAGCTGTGCATTTCTGACCTACTTTGGAAAAATTTTCTTCTCAAACATTATCATAACAAAGCTCGAGGTGTGAATACAGTGAAACTCCTTTGCAAAGGACATGCCTTCTACAAAACACCTGTAACCTCTCCCATAAGAATGGATTTTATTGACTGAGAAATATACCAGGCTTTTTCTTTTGGACCACCAACCAGCTTCCAATTCATGACACAGAAATTTCTTGTTAATTAAGAATGTTCTACCTTAGTCTATTTTTCTTTATCAATGGTTTGCTTCAGGACATTTTTGCCTTTCATTCTTTCTGTATATCTTTCCTGCTGTCTCCATGTCAGGTTGGTTGCTTCCTGGCTTTATCCTTGGCATGTTCCTCTCTTTCTCCCTCATTCTCTCTTCTTTTCTCTCTCCAGCCTAGATTCCTCATCCTATTTATTCTCCTTGCCTGACAGCCCTAGCCATTCCTCTCCTGCCTAGCTATTGGCCATTCAGCTTTTTATTAGACCAATCAGGTGTTTGAGGCAGGCAACACGAATGAGTGTAACATATCCTTACATCATAAAACAAGTACAGCATAAATAATGCAACATACATTTACACAGCCAAAGTCATATTCCACAGCATAAGCAAATGTAACACATCGTCACATAGTTTAAATCTTTCACAAGAGGAAAAGTACTCAGGATATGGGTCTAAGGAGGAAAGATCTAGAATAAGTAACTCCTTTGCAAAGTACATGGGACCTCTTTCATAAGAATAGGTTCTATTGACTAAGAAACAATGCTCAGGGCTCTGGGTAAAGCCTGGCTCTAAAGATAGGAAAAAGTCACCAGGTTATTAACAGCCTTCCAGGTAGAAAACAGGTCTATACATCCCTTCCATTGAAGAGGCAAGCCCGTGTGCTTAACAATCCTCGTTTCTCTAGTGCTCAGCTTTTGGCAGCAGGACATCGTGCCCTCCACATCCATGCATCTACTTTCTGTTACAGATGCTGACTCTGCCACTTAACTCATTTCTCTCACTTTATACAAATTTTCAATTTTTCATTTTCTACATCACAGAACAATGACAACAATTACAGTAATAAAACTTGACTTCATAGAGTTCACTGGAGAAGAAAATGAGATAAGATACATGAAGCACTTTACACAGTGGTAAATAATACTGAGTTCAACTTATACTAGGTGTTAATAAAGGGAAATTACAAAGTATTTCAAATAATATTGTGGCTGCTTTTTATCATTGTCCTAAAAAAAATCTGCCCAAGGCTACATTGAAGAGTTTTGGATTAATGGAGTTGACAGGAGAGATTTCAAGACAGGCTAATATTAACTATGTCATGTGGTTATTTGTGATCACTCTTACACAGATCTACAATGAAAATGAGCAAATTGGGGAAAGAAAAATACAAAATATACAATTTGAGGAGGAAAAGAACACTGGAAATGCAATGTTGGAGCTACATTCCCATGCTCAAGCAGATACAAAGTTTAAAGAAATGTCTTGCTAAATGGAATCAAAGAGAGTCAGTGACCTCAGGGCAAGACCTGTATCTCATTCATTAAATTATGCAACCTATGAAAGAAACAAGCCTGAGGGATTTCCTTGGCCAAGAAACTGTCAAGTCAAGGGGGATACAAATGTTAGTCACCTACCAGGCCAGGTTTGAGCCCAGGTAGGCAGTACAACTTGGCAGTTTTGTGCACTGTACTCTAAATTTAGAGTCAAAGATCCAAGGAGGGGATTGTGGAATCTTCCTCAACAGTCAGTGGAAGCTGTTTGGCAGGGCAGAACCTGCATAGAGACTATGAGAGGCAATTACATGCAGCTATGAAGGTGAAATCTGAATTGCCTTAGGGACCCCAAGATATTGGAAATGCCAGAGTCATGGTTTGTTTATCAAGGAGAGCTGCTAACAGGAGTGGAACCAAATTAAGAGAAAGAAGTGTGTTGTAGTCAAGAAGGATTAAAGGAGTTGAAGACCTAAAGAGTCATTTATCAGTTTGTATAAGACAGATGGTTCCAGATAGATGGTCCCTTTCATATACCTACTCAGATAAATGTTATACTCCATTTTCAAAATGGAGTCAAACGCTGCTTGTGAAATGAGTGTCTCAAAGCAATGCATAGTTGGGAAAACCGCTGTTTTATACACTATGGAGTAGTTTAACAATTGGTTCACAGTGAGAATAATGCACAGAGAAGAGCAATTTCAGTGCTAAGTAAAAGCCCAGTGTAATGGACTATAATATTAACATCCCCTTTCTGGATTGCTAGTCACCAACTCCAACCCAAGACTCCAGCCACCACTCCCTCCTTCTCCTGCATACCCACTGCAAGGAATCTTGGGATGTATTAGATTGCTCCTGAGTGAAATGTCAGATGGACGTTAGAAATTTTCAGTGATGTATATGACTTTCCTTCATCCATGCCCAGTACGTGACCCAAAGAAGTTCCACCTGGACTTGAATAAACATTTTTCTTTGGTCCTCTCTATTCTGGGTTAACTGGCATTTCTTTTTGCCTCCCCAGGAAAAGCTTTTTGCTTCCCTTTCATCATTGCTACAGCTCAGTGACTGCTGTGGCTACTATACATGCCTCTTCATAATGTGAGGTGTGCTGGCTAATTGTTGCTATCAGCTTGAAACAACCTAAAGTCACCTGGGAACCTCACCTGAAGCACTGTCTCATCAAACTGTGGCATTGTCTGTGAGGGTTACTTTTACTAAGGATTGATGCCAAGGGGTCCAGGCCACTGTGGATAGCCCTATCCCTGGACAGGTGGTCCTAGGCTCTGTAAGAAAGCTAGCTGAGCAGGAACCAGAGAGCAAGCCAGTAAATAATATCTATTTTTCCATGGTTCTGCTCCAGTTTCCTCCCCTAAGTTCTTGCCCTAAATTCTCTCAGTGATGGATTGTGACCTAGAAGTATAAGATCAAACAAAACCTCTCTACAAATTGCTTTTAGTTATGGTGTTTATCACAGCAGTAGAAAAATCAAACTAGAGTGTGTGTTTTATTAAACCCCTCACCTCGTTTGACCCAACACTGTGTATTGAACATTGTTGTGATGGGAGATAAAGGTGAATGACAACTCTTATTTGAGCTCATAAATTTCCAGAATAGAAATAACCACTTCTTCCATCACATGTAAGCAGCTTGTCTTGAACCTGTAATGGTGGCCACGCCCCTTTGGGTGTGGCTTGAAGTGGAAGGAGGGAAGCTTGAAGTATGGTTTCTGTTTGTGTGCTTTTCTGGTGGGTCAGCCTATCTGGTAGGAAGGGCAAAGAAGTGCTCCCACAGTTCTTTGTATTTTTCTGTGTGAGTGTTCCCCAATAAACACCCATTTATCCTTTATTTTGGGTCTAGTGAAAGCATTACAATCTCACCTTCAATCACCCAGAGATACCAGACCTTTCACTTAATGAAAATCTTCATCACCATATTCAAAAAGCAATGGTTGTAAAGGGTTTGTATATTTATTTGGTGGTGTGAAAGTAGTATGTAGTAGACATAGATAGCTGTCCATCAGAAGTTGATATTCCCCTTCACATAAATCATAGCTGGTAAGGTATTTCTGAGCATGGCTCACATGGGGTGATTTGACTAGTTTTCTGAAATGGAAATGATAAGAAGCATATTTTATGGCATTGGGAACAGGGAGAAGCTGCAACTTGCATGGCTTTGGACTTTACCTGAATGGGGCAACAGGAAATAAAGAAATAACACACAAAGTGACTTGAAGCTGGGATTGGGTTAGACGTGTGCTTGGATGGAGATCCCACAAACACAGCATGTTTACTTTATACAGCATGAACAAGTAGAGGATTAGTTAATCTTGGTATGCAGTCCTATGAGTGCAGTCTCAGGCTACAGTCACTCAGGATGAGGAAGCTATGGTCAGTTCTTTCTCTTTTCACTGGTTTTAGCTAAAGGTCAATTATTCATTAATATCTGTATGCAGAACAAAGGATGGCCTTGCCATTCCTGAGCCTTGTCCAGGGAAGCCTTTTCATTCCCATGAGTCTGAGGCATTGTTCTCCTTTACATGGCCATGCCCACTTTAACAAAACATATTCACTCAGGACTTCATCTGCCCAAAAAGACATTCAAGTACACATATGTTTTATTCACTCTTCTTTCCCCATCAAATGAATGAGGAATATCCTCCAGCTCTGAAAAGAGTGGAATCATAGAAATGGAGTCTTAGACTACTGCCTGGTGGAAGGGAGTCTGAAGAAACCTCCCAACACAATGTGTGTAATGAAAACACTAAACATTTATTAACATAGTCAGCCGCTGAAATTTGGAAGCTTAGTGCTAAAGAAGTTAATATTTCTTTAACTGGCACTTTGTACAAATAATAGACTTCAGACAGACAGATGAATCCAGAACTCAGAGGGGTGAGATCTAAAAGAGATGGTACCATAAAAAATGCTCTTTAAAACATAGAGATCGCTTGAAAGAGTAAGTACTTACATAAGAAGAAAACTCAGCTTTTAGAATTCTAGCACTAGAAACCATGCAGAAAAGCTGAACTTTGCAAAGGATTCTGAGGCTGACTGTGAAATAGAAAAAGAAAAGAAAAGAAAAAGCAAGGGAGTATGATGCCCTAGAAGTAGAGAACAAATTTTTCTAGAGATCAGAGAGCGGTCAACAATGACCAGTGCTGCTGAGAGTCAACCCAGACCAAATTAACATATTGTTCATTGCATTTAATAACATTGAAGCATTGGCAGAAACAATGTAAGTTCATTTGATGGGAATAGAAGGATGCATGAGTAGGTTTAGGAATAAATGAGGACAGACAAAATGAAACAAAGTGAAAAGGGAACAAACAGAAATGAAGGCTAAGTCACATGTGGAAATCAAGGGAACATTGTTGTAATTTTAAAAAGTAGCACTAGAGAGAAAGAAGACATGCAGGAGAGTTTGGGTGGAGGTGTTTTTATTGGGGGAAAATGAATGTGAAAAGGGGGAGGAGGAGAGAGTGATTGGCTCTGAAGACAGGAGGGGCAGGAGATACGGGAGAGACAGAGAGAGGAGAGACAGAGAGATGGACAAAGATAAAGAGATGGGAGTTGGATGGGGCCTGGTTAAAAGGTAACCTAGTGAATGTGCACAGGTGGTGATCTTAGTGGCTGCAGCTGAGGGCATATCCTGTCAGTACCCCAAGGACAGGCCAACACAGATGCCTGAATACTAACAAACATGGTGCTGATAAAACTCTAGAATGCTGAAGAAAACATGAAGGAAACAACGGATAGTAGGAATTTGGTGGTAGTATTAGGTGGGAGGAGCAGGGTGGGAGAGAGGATGTGGAGTTCAAGGTCTCCTGGAGAGGCTAGCCTTTGAAGGGAATGGTGAGGGGGCCCTGCAGGTGTCATACAGGGAAGCAATTCCAGCAGAAAGATAATAATGAAATAGTAGTGTAGATTGACTTCCTCAATCTGGATCAGACTGCCAGGAGTCTGATAACATGTGGTTTACTCCTAGTGTATTTCAGTCCAGTACAATTTGGAATAATAATTAAAAAAAAAAAGTTTCCTGGTATAAAACAATCCCCATTACACAATGTAACAGGCTTTCTTTTGGGTCACCAACCAGCTCCCAAATCACAACACAGAGACTTATTATTTATGATTTCTCAGCTTTAGCTTAGACTCATTTCCTGCTAGATCTTATAACTTAGTCTAACCTGTTTCTCTTCATCTAGATTTTGCCTCAGGCATTTTCCCTTTCTTTCATTCTGTATGGCCTACTTTCATTGATTCATCCATGGCTGGCTGGCTGGCCCCAGGCATCTCCCTCTCTTTCTCCCTCTTCCAGCCTAGATTCCTCCTCCTAATTATTCACTCTGTCTGCCAGCCCCACCTATCCCTTAACTTTGCTATTTGCCATTCAGCTTTTTATTAGACCAACCAGGTGCCTTAGGCAAGCAAAGCAACACATCTTTGCATCTTCAAACAAATGCAGCAGAAATAAATGTAACACATCTTTACCACATTAAAGTAATATTCCACAAATGAACAAATGTAAGATCTTTACATAGTTAAACAAATCCAGTGTAAATGCAACATACCTTTATATAGCTAAAATAGTATTCTGGGACATAAACAAATGTAACACATCTTTACATAATTAAACAAATACTCTACAACAGCACAAGGAAGTATAATTACACTGAAACTCAACTCAGGGTACACATCATTTCTTCCAAGAAGATGGGTTCTAGAGATAAATAAGCTTCCTGTACTAGCTTAAGGGCCTAAGCATCTGGCCTGGTCTCTGTCATACAGATAGCACAGCGGTCATTTGGATTGTTAACTACCTCTGGTCCTAGTTATTGTAGATTGGGAAGCCTCTGACTATCAGGGTCATTTAAATTATTGATTTTGGTTGTAAGAATTTGATATGGCCTGTGCCAACATATAACACAGATGACCAGGCTATTAATCACTTCCAATTCTCAGCTTTCTGAAAGGAAGGACAGTTTTTCATCTTTCCCACTGGGAAGACAACACTGTGGGTTTATTATTACTGTATTCACTGGAAATGTGTGGGTGTAAGGACCTTCATGCTATTCTCCCAACATCTCCTGCCTTACAATTTTTTAAAAGAAAAAATAGTGGCTGTATGATTGGAGGGGATGTCCTTCTGTATGCTGTGAATATATCTTTCTCTTATATTGGTTGATGAATAAATTCTGTTTGGCCAGAAGCCAGTTAGTAAGTACATAGGTGGGGCTACCAGACTAGGAGAATTCTGGGAAGGAGAAAGCAAGAGAAGCCACCAAAGAGACACTACGTAGCTGCCAAGGGTACAAAAAGGCCGGGCATTACCAGTAAGCCAAGGCAAAGTGCAGTTGTATAGATGAATAGAAATGGGTTAATAATTAAGAGAGAGCTAAACCAAATAAGAAGCATGAGCCATCAGCCAAACCATTTATAATTAATATAAACCTCTGTGAGTTTATTTGGGACTGAATGGCTGTGGGACCAGGAACTCTCATCTACAATAGGAGCCATGGTTGAATGCATTGCCTCTATAGCTAGTTTACTTAATGCAGGCAAGCATCGGAGAATTATAAGAATAGCTACAGAAGACAAAGGAAAGGTGAAAGCCACTCCCAATTCATCCATTTCTTGATTAATTTCTGCAGATATTTTTGCTGAAAGCAAAATGGGAACAATATGGCCTATTCAACATAGAACTTTATAAACAATCCCTTGCATGGAAAAACCATGTGTCTCCTATCACAGGTATGTCTTATCCCCTCTGACAAAGGCATTTGGATTCTGCACTGACAAGAATTAGTATGCAATACATCCATTAAATATAATAGCGTCATTTGGGGGTTAGTCCTTATTGTTTCCCAAAAGTCTCAGCTTGACAAGTTTAAGTCGTGGTTTCTCCTCAAGCTTACTCTCCCTCTTTGGACACCACCTCTTGATGGATTTGGCATCTGTCTTCAGATTTTTTATTCATCTGGTGGTTGCTGGATGTTCTGATTGAATGTTTTAGGTGTTTCATTTGTCCAATGGTCCCTGGATGTCCTGATTGGGTGTTTTAGATGCTTCATTCATTCAGTGGTCTCTGGATGTCCTAGTCAGATACATCAGATCAGGAGCCATGTAAAACTTGGTTCTTTTTCTGAAAAGACACAAGAATAACCTCACCTTGATATTAGAATACCAGGGCCTCTTTTTCTAATTAAGCATTTCCTTTAGTTTTTGTCTGCTTTAGAGCAAATGCTTTTGGGCAACAGAAATACCATTATCTTTTAAAGTGAATGTTTTTAGAAAAATTAAGTTAAAATTGCTAAATAGTATAATAGTATGTATTTAGGTGGATGTAAATATTACCATTTATTTATTTATTTATTTATTTACTTACTTACTTACTTACTTATAATTTGCCAATTAAGTATTCAAAGGCATCATTTCACAATAGTTTGACCCTGTGGATAATATACCAAATTTTCTCAAATCATTTGCTAGCATAAGCAGGACCATTATCATCTTTTAGTTGTAATGGGTCCTGGAAAAGAAATGTATAAGGAACTGTTTGACAGTTAAGTTTCAGAAAAGATTCAATGGTATTTTGCTGGTGTTTCTAGGGCCCCATGCCATGGCTGGGTCTGTGTTCTGTAGCTGACTAGTTAAGGAAAGGCATTGTGCATGCCTTAGGGTACTTTGAGCACAGATATTTACATACCTGACAGCAGAGGATGTGCAAGACACAGACACCAATGTTTTCAGATGTCAAGCTGATGTCCATTCACTACTAATTATGCATTAGAAGTCTGGAATACTGCATAAAATTTCCTTTACGCTGTATAAAACAATGCCTTTAATACATGATAGGTTTTTGAGGGCCTCTTAACAATTTTTCTTAGCAGACCAAGGGAAAGCATAAAATTTAAAAAATAAACAGAATCTATGTAATTAACAATAGTCATTAACATTTAAAGGTTTAAACTGAAGGTTTTTAAATTAAATTTTAGAATCTTCAAATTTTGTGACAGTGTTAGTTATGAGCTTAAGAAGAACTTTTTACTAGGGAACAGATAGGAAACAGGATATTTAGAAGTGACTAAGAAGTAATTGTAGACTCATGCAGGAGAAAACAATTGGATTTTTTCCATGTAAGCATGAAGGTCTATTCAGCTGATCCTGTAAATGAAACAATATCATGAATAACAACAAAACATCAGGTCCCTGAAGGAAGAACTCCTCGGAAGGCATTGGTTTTTCTACATTTTGTAGGTAGTATGATGATACAGGTTATCAAGCTGTACCAACAATAACTTTAGGTGAAATCTTCCTAAGTATCTCCTACTGACTGTTCATACTTTCGAACTCCAAGGGAATTTGAGAAACATTAATTATATTTGCAATTTTTACCACTATACTACCCAGAAAAAATTTCTAAAAAAAAAATTTATTTAATAAAATGTATTTCTATTTTCCCAAGTCTAAGTTAATTTTTTTAAGTGGGTTTTTAGGCCTAAGAGGCCTGCAATGAGAAAAAAATCTCAATTTTTTTTTTATGTAAAGGACAATATAAAACATTTTTATTTTGCTAATACTGTGGGAAAGTCGTTGGATTGATATGTAATTTGACTAGGCAGCCATCTGTTAAATACACATTAGTTTAAACAAACCCTATTTGTTTTTCATTACTTGTTTTAGGTATAACCTTGAAAACACATATAGAAGGCCAAACTTGTCTTTGAAAATGAATAAAATTTGTATTTAGCATAACTACAAACTTAGTTCTGAGCACATTAAAGAATTTGATTATTTACATGGTAATTGACCATTAACTTATAGTCTTAATTTTCTTTTTACAGTTTATAACAAGTTAGTAACTTTTGTAAGACTAGGATTTTACAGTTTTAGACCTGCACATCTAAGTTAATCTTTGTTAAACTCAGTATACCATTACAACCTTAAGAATTTTTCATCATACAAAAACATATTCTAATCCAAAATAATAATAAGCAGAGGGTTCATTAGGACTGAGAAATTTTATAAGTTCTTTCTTTTACCAATAACAGGCACAGCTGCTTCTGGCTTTCCTCTTGGGCAGATTCTCATGTCCTTCTTTCCTAGAGATGGAGATGTCAGTGGTTCAGTATTACTGTTGTGTTTCAATAAGATTGGAATTTTTTTAATAAGGAAAGTAAGCTTAAGGAATGCATTAAACCTTTTCCCAATTTTGTTTCTGTAATAGTTTGAATGTAATTGGCTCCATATTCTCATAGGGAGTGGCTCTATCAGAAGGTGTGACTTTGTTGGTGTGGGTGTGGCCTTGTTGGAAGTAGTGTATCACTGTAGACTTTGAGGTTTCCTATGTTCAGGATACTGCCCAGTGTCTCAGGCAACTTCCTGTTGCCTGTAAGATGTAGGACTCTCAGCTCCAGCACCATGTCTGCCTGCATGCTGCCATGCTTCCCATCATGTTGATAATGGACCGGACCTTTAAAACTGTGAGAGAGCCACCCCAATGAAATGTTTTCTTTATAAGAGTTGATTATGGTCATGTTGTCTTTTCACAACAATAAAAAACCTTAAGGCAGTCTCCTTTCCATTTTTATCTCCAAATTATTTATGTCCTACCTATTCTGATTTTCATTTACTAGACTCCATTCTCAAATACCTCATTCCAAATATTTCCTCCCACTATATGCTTTCTATATTCATATTTTTTATGCAACAGTCTTGTTCTGTCTAGTTAAGTCACTTTCCATTCTCAGTGCCTCTCTATCCTTCATGAGGTCAGTTAATGTTGGCCTCGGTCTTCTTTAAGGATGAGGATGTGAAAACTGGGGTTGCAAGCTATCCGTTATGATCATAAGATTCTGATGCTTCTTAGTCCATCCAGTCAACTACCATCCAGATAGAAATAAACATCAGAATCAGTCAGAATAGTCAATAGCTGAGAAACATGTAATAAAAGCTGATGGATTACAGTGAGTTTGGACTTTTGAGATGTATAACCCAGAGTGGGTACAGTCTTTCTGAGGAACATGTGGAATTTGTGTGTAAACATGCTCTTTGTCCTTTCCAAGAGGCATTTGGAGTATTTTTATAAAATTTAAAAGGAGGATTTTAAAAATAGATCCCAAATAACATGTTAATGTGCACTGCCAGTTATTAACAGTGTGAAACCAAATAATTTACCTGCATTTTATTTAGTGGAAAAATACTTTTTGTAAGCTTTTTATCAATAAGAGATTATTTCTATGAGTCATAGCAATCACATTATTTAATACACTAATAACCTGCTGTGTTTCAGGTGCTACATTGCTGTAGAATTTAACAGAGTTTCCTGAGGAGCATGTGGAATTTGTGTGTAAACATGCTCTTTGTCCTTTCCAAGAGGCATCTATACATTGAAAACAATCTCTACAGGACTTTAGGCTGTAACTCTAGGCAATACCCATGGAGTATTTTTATAAAATTTAAAAGGAGGATTTTTAAAATAGATCCCAAATAACATGTTAATGTGCATTGCCAGTTATTAACAGTATGAAACAAATAATTTACCTGTATTTTATTTAGTGGAAAAATACTTTTTGCAGGCTCTTTATCAGTAAGAGATTATTTCTATGAGTCATAGCAACCACATTATTTAATACACTAATAACCTGCTGTGTTTCAGGTGCTACATTGTTGTAGAATTTAAGTGTTTCCAGAAAGCAACTGAAAGAGCATAGCCAAATGCTCAGTAGAAGTAAACAAGTAAGAGGATATTCAATGAAACAGTATTCAAAATTACAAATTTTGCTCGTTTAGCCAATTTATTATGAAGATTAAGCATTAACTTAAGCATTAATTAATTAATTAATCAGGATAAAAGAACAACCTCCATATAATGAATGAGTAATGCTGGAAATTTAAACAGTGTTGTCTTAGTGCTTTATGCCCTGGTTGTGATTATTTCCGAACTGAAAGTTGGGTTTGTTTTGATTTTTTTTTCTCCTGTGAAGAAGTCACTATTTTTGAGTTATTATATCCTGAGTTATTTCTATAACATGAAAAAGCAAAAAAAAAAAAAACATTTCAACAAACAAGAAAATTCTAAGTTCTGGCCAGCTGAGGTAGCTTATGAAGCAGCATCGGAGACCAACGTGACTTTTCTTGGAACTCAAGTGTGCTGCTTTGAGCTGGCAAGGCCTGGGCACACAGAGTGACAGGTAGCAAGTCCCGAACATGTATTGCTGAGGGTTCCACCCACCCTGTCAAGGTGTGTCCGGCAGAAAATTTTCTCTTGTTAGTAATTGAGAGGGACTTTATTATTCTGGATTTTATGAGTTCTCTTTACTTTCGTTCCTAGACATATCATATAAAGTTGCAGAGCTGTGGCTCTAAATATTTTATTCCTCTGGATCGTAACAAATAATTCAGTAATTGTACAAAATACTTTGTCTCAGAAGACTGAGAAGAGCCCATATTTAATTCTACTCTCTCACTTTATGGCCCCAATCCCTCTTCAATGAGAAGACTGTGTTTCACTAACCCCTATTTTCTACGTAAAGCAAACTTTTCTCACTTTCTTTGAGGGCCGCGTGCCCAAAGGTGTGGTGCAGATGTCATACAGGGAATCAAACCACACGAAATGCTGAGAATGACTTCCTCAACCTAGATCAGACTTCAGGGAGTCTAATAATAGGCTTTTCATGAGCAATATATTTAACCACAGTATAGTCGTAAAAAAAAAAAAAAAAAAAAAAAAAAACCATCCTGGTGTAATACAATCTCCATTGAACAAGGAAGCACAATTACATTGAAAATCAACTCAGGGCACACGCCATTTCCTCCAAGAAAATGGGTTCCAGGGATAGACTATCTGTATGGTTCAAGAGCCCAAGAGGCTGGCCTTGTCTCTGTCATAGCACAGAGGTCATTTGGATTGTTAAATACCTCTGCTCCTGGTTGTTGGAGTTTGAGGAGCTTCTGGCTATCAAGGTCACTTAGATTGCTAGTCACCTCTGGTCTTGGTTGTAAGAGTTTGGTATAGCCTGGCCCAATAAATAATACAGATCACCAGGCTATTCATCTCGAATTCTCAGTTTTCTGAATGGATGTTTTTCATCTTTCCCACTGGAAGGACAATGTTGTAATCTTACTATGCCTGGTTTCTCTGGAGATCTGTAGGTACAAGGACCTTCCTGCTATGCTTCAATAGAACAGAACCATGCTTTTTGTTTGATTTTCCTTTACTGTAGTTTGGTCTTGGGACAGCTTAAATGGCAGTGAGATTTATGAACTATGAAAATGGAACATCAATATTATCTAACCATTGCCAACTATTTTTTAAGCTGAGGGAAATGATTGCCACCTCAGGAAAAGAAATAAGCTCATTTAATATGGTATTGTAGATGATTGGGAACCTTTATCAACTATAATTTTATATGATTTAAAAACTAGCAGGAATTGTAACAACATTTATAAAAGTTATAGACTGTTTAAACATGAATAACATTCACACGATTTTATCTCTAAACTCAGCATAAAATGTGTTGGATACCTTTAAGAATAACATTCAAAATTTAATTTGTTTTACATTAATCCATTCCTTGACAATTCTATGCATGTATAATTCTGATCACATTTGTTTTTCTATTCTCATCTTCTTCCATCCTCAATAAGTTTCTATCTCATTTTCATGTCTTTTTAATTTTTCTTTGTGGCCCCTTAGGTTTAAAGGGTGATACATGTGTGGGTATGGGTGTAAAGCTACTCACCAGTAACTACATCACCAAAGACAAGTGACTAGATCACTTCCCCCCAGAAACCCTTGAATGTGTCTATCTCCCCAGGCTGAGGTAGGACCCTGGGAGCGGTTCCTCCACCTATGACTAAAATTTAATTGGTTCTGTTTGTGCTACTTCCATGCAATTAACTGTCACTGCAGAAAAACCCAGTGATCTTTTTTACAGGAAGGCACATACAATATTAATATGGATACATGTAGTTTTGATTATTTCTTGATTACATGTTTGTTTGGTTGTTTTTTTTTTTTAAATAAAATGAGAAGTGAAGTTATCACTGTAGGCAATGGCAGACAGGCTGAGATGGTAAGAATGGATTAGTCATTTCAGAGAAAAGAGCACGGTCTAGCCAGACAGAAGGGATTTCAGAATATCATTGAATATCAGTTTATGAGGCTTAGTCTTTATGCATGTAGTTGTTCAATCACAGCAGGTGGAGATATACTTTTCACTTTTCTTCTGTATTTGTTGCAAGTAGAGCATACACAGCTGGATTCCATAAAAGATGGGGCATGTTTTGTTTTGGATAAAGTGAAAGACTACTGAAGTGTTTTTTGAAATTAATGTGGTGACTACTGACTATGGGTGAAAACGAAATGGAAAGAGACAGGAAATAGTGGTGTTGTGTAGGTTGATTAGCTAAAATAAAAGAAATGGGGATATTACAGTAATTCCACTGGCAGAAAGATCAACATTGCTCACTCTGAAAATGATAAATGTTATCTAGTAGCAAAGGAGAATGACTCAGTAAGTGGTGGGTAGTAGAAACAATGTAGGTGGGTGGGTATATCAGCATATACGTGTCTAGGTATCTATAGTTTTAAAGAACAGAAAAATAGTAAGAGTGTCCATTGTCATATTATGAATTGAAAACACAATACACATCTTGGGTATTGTTTATCATCAATCAAGAGTCCAAAACTAAACAGAATAGAATAAAACATGTATATCAATTCAATAACTTTCCTTAAGAGATGTACTATTTTCAAAACCTGATTGGGGGAGGGAGTCCTGTATCAACCCCACCATGGTCCTTCTCCACAGTGTAGGAAACTTATAGATGTGTTTGATGTATTGCATTTTTTAAAAAATGTGTGTGTGAAAATTATCTTGAAATAAAAGTTTATTGGAAAAAATCCAAGTTGTTCAGGCCAACAACAACATGACTTGGAAAAGTGCATGGTAATGTTGGCATCTAATTTCCTCCCTAAACTTTTGAAGGATTTTCATAAGCAGGAACTTTATTCCTGGCAGTAGAGAAGCTCAGTGGGTGTATAAAGCTTTCTATTGTAGCACATGTAGAATATTGGATATAGTTGTGAAATCTACTGAGAGGACAAAGAAAGTAAAGAAAAAAATCTCCATAACAAAATAATAACAAGGCAAAAACTCTTTGGGGCTCATGAACATTCAGGCTAGTAATTGCTTGGGGTCTGACTGACATCACCTCTCCTCTCTCCCTCCTCTCCCTCTCCCCTCTTTCCCTCTCTCTCATCCATTGTTTTGTTCCTCCTCCCTTCCTTCTTCCCTGTCTTCCATGCCTTCCTTTCTTCATTTCATTTCTCCATCATTCCCTTCTCTATTTTCTCTGAAACTCTAACAAGTTTGCTTTTTCTTATTTAATTCTTATTTCTCTCAATTTGTTTGTCACCCTCCCTTCCATCTGGATAGTTGCTATCTGCTGCTGTCGTACTCCTCTGTTGCTTCTTACTCCTCGAGGTCCATAATGCTTAACACTTCTAGGTCAGTCTCACACACACTAAAATTGAATTTGTTTTGTTCCTATAGAATTAAAAAGAAACACAATACTAATATTGAAATAAATATTTGTTTTGCAGTTATTACTCTTCTACTTTTTTTTGTACCTGGTACAAATCCTCTTTATCATAGAATATTTGAATTAGTTCATTCTCTTATTGTTGTGATAAAATTCAAGGTAGGAAGGGTTGATGTTGGCCCACAGTTTCAGGGTAGACTCCATGATGGCAGGGAAGCATGGTTACAGGAGTTTGAGGCAACTGGTCGTATCTCATGTTGCTCAGGAAGTTGAGAGCAATTAACACTAGAACACAGCTAGATTTTTTTCTGTGTTCAGTCCAGGCCTCCAGCCCTGAGGATGATGCTGCCCATGTTTAGGGTGGATATTTCCACACCAATTCACAGAATCTGCAAAGTCCCTCACATATATGCCCTGAAGTGTGTTCCCATGATAATTCTAAATCCCACCAGTTGGAATCCAAGATTAACCACCATTGTTATGTAACCATGAGAATTCTCTAGCACTCTGGCATCGTATCCTATACATTTGGTTTTGCTACATGGTTGGGCTAGAAATTTTTACTTTGCTTATGATTTTTTTTTAGTTATATAACCCCCTGCATTAATCTTTAATTCAAATTATTCTCTTGCACAGAGGTATCACATTTGTACTCCTGGCAGTATGAATTATGATATTGTGACTATATTCCTGAAAATGCCTGTATTATTTTCCATAAAACAATTTCCAATACATTAGGTGTTTGCTATTTTTGTCTAAGATTAAAAGTAATAAAATAGCAGTCACTCTGATGTTGCTATGGCACTTGTATTGAATTATAAATTAAATTCCTATACTCTTAAATATGTACAAACACTATGTGTACATTACAAAGCAGAAAAAATAAATATAGCACGAAGATAGGGTGAAAACAAGGAGTAAATAAAGAACAAATACATGAAGCAAATGAGATCAATATTCATATATTTACATTTGTTTGTACTATCATAATACCCATTTTGTTAAACAGTTTCACAATAGTACAATTTAGACTCTAATTGCAAACATTCCATAGATTCTGACATTGAATGAGATCTAGCTGAGACTGTCTGAAATACACATTTCTTCCAGCTGAGGACCTCTGTAGACAATTTCTCATTGTGGGAAGAGGAGGGAAGGAATCAATAACTTACACAATTTTATTTTCAAGCTTTGAAATGTATAATCTACTTCAAGATAAAATTTAAAGAAAAACTCAGTTGCTCTCCAAATTTCATTTAAAAGTTCAAAAAGATCACCAAAATTAGGTGCAGAAGCCCAAGGGTATTGATTTCACTGCATAAGCAAAAAGCACATAAAATTATGGTCTATGTAGGAGCATCTTCTAGCTAGAAGCTGTCCAGCAAATAATGGTTCCTTAGCCTTCCTTGCTCTGGGGATGTTTCTCTTCCCTGTATAACTTGTTTTCCTTACTGTAATGTGAATAGACATGACAGTATATAAATTTCATTCCAGATCTTAAATGTCACTGTCTATTCCTATATAATATTCTGGACAAGTCAGAACTTATCCAAAGTAGATATTTGTTCTGTTTTTTGGGGTCACAGAATAAGTGTCTATATATCAAAACACCTCTGATAACAAGCCTAGAAGTTTATCCATAAGGTCTTTAACATAAAGTAAATATTGGTATACTATGACTATAAGGTTTTCTTATGCACAGTTCAAACAAGACCATGCACAGCCCAAGTCAAGCAGAGTCTGAGCTTGCTAAGCTATTCCTATGCTTGTGTATGTTGTACATACTACCATTTTTATAAAGCTAAGTAACTAGTGCAATGCAATCCTGGTTTAAGAATAAATACATATGTATATCATAGAGTAAAATAAATATTATTGAGGAAGATCCTCCTCACACAATAATATCAAATTTATGATTTAGATGGCACTCTTGAAGAAGTAAATTAAGCAGAACAGCATTTTAATTATATGAGAAAACTGCCAGTCTTTCATTTTTTGATAAATTTTTTAAATGTATATTTTTAATCATGTTCATGTGCAGACCAGCATGATCTAGACCTCACTATGTAGTGAGAGATAACAAAATTATCTTAAACTGTTCCCCTGTTGCCCCCAGCTCCAAAGTGTTAGCTCTTTAGGTGTGAACCATTATGCCCTATTTATGTGGTGCTGGAGATCTGACCCAGGACTTTGGCATGGCAGGCAAGCCTTCTACCAATTAAGTGATATTCCCAGTGACATTTTTTAAGATCAAATATTTTGTGTATGCCAAGGTAGTCTGGATCTTATTTAGCTAGGCCATCATGATCATGATCTTCCTTAGCTAACTTTCTTAAATTCTGTGTTGCTTAGCCAAATCCACCTCCAGATCAGTGCCCTATCATGTTTGCCTAAACATGTCACTTCTTTGCTGAGAGCTTTCTGTGGCCTCCTAGTTGCACATACATCTTAGGGTAGCTTACAAATGTGCCCATCCTTGACATGGTGTCCACTCATCTATGTCTATTTTTTTTTTAACATTTTAAGTCATATTTTGTAACCCAAATAAAGTGCTCCAGAATTTTCTGAGCTGCTCTATCTTCTTGGAATGCCAAACTTCCTGGTGATTTTTACAAATCTTAACTTTGTATGTCTTCCCTTCGTGTTCTCAGACTATGTACCCATATCCCTTCCACTCTCATTTATTCATTCGTAAGGTTTTCACACCATGCTATATCATGCTCATATACTCATAGCTGGAGATTTTAAAAAGAAAGAAATACAAAATATCCCAAGTGTTTGATCTAGGGCTCTTTCCAGTCCAGCTGGGGAAGCTAATGACAAAATTATACTTGTGTGTGATGAGCACAGAGTATATTGCCTTGATTTGGTTTTTGCTTTTCTTCCTACCTAACTGTTCTTTGCGATTTCTGAATCTCCACTATTTTGCAAGCATACTACCAGCAAGCATGTGATACCTGACAAGTGTTTGTTTCTCTTCAACCACATCTAAACTTAACTACTCTGCCCCCATTCTAGCCTCCTCAGGAAGCACCCCACCTGCTAGCAGAGCCACTCTTATCACTTCCTGTCAAACGTGCTAAGACCCATGAAAACTCTCTAAGGATTTATTCCTTATTTTAAGGTTTAACCTTAAAAGTCTTTTATTTTCTCAATCCAAATGATCTTTCAACCTCTTTTCCTCCCACTATGCCATGGTGTTTGCTTTGTGGGTATATTTGGTTGACAATTTAGACATCCAAGATGAGATGTGACATGAGTGGTTGACTAAGAGTATGCAGTTCAGGGTGGGGGGAATTCAAAGTTGGAAAAATACATTTGGATGGCAAACACACACAGAGAGATGTTTAAATGCTTACCTAACTGAGATCATCAAAAGAGTAACTGTGAGTAGAGAAGTATAAAGGAGGAACTCTGGGTTCTGTAACATAAGTTAGACAGAAAGGTACACTGCAGTTATCAAAATTGGAGAAAATGCAAACCCTATCAAATGCTACTTTATGTAGTTTGTTTCATTTTTCCTGCAAAGACTTTGCTTTACTTAACATACCTATTCCTACTTTTTTTGGATATTTCTTACATACCCTAGAAGCCCAATAAATGTCACTGAATAAATAAATAAAAACATAACATGGTATTTCTTCATATTGAATGTGGAGAAATGAAAATCTACTCTTTCCAGACTCATGAATGAATGAGTCTTCCTAATGAAATTTTCAGCAATCCATACAAGACTCAAATGTCATACTTTTGCCATTTGAAGGTTCAATGGCTTCTATTTCCTGTGAGATATTATACATTATATACAAGTACCACATGTCTCAACAGTGAATCATGAATTATTATCTTTTGCGTAATTTTACTATGTAGAATAAGGACCTATTGATTCTTTTTTTGTAATCCAAATGATGATTTCTGGTATGCTTTAGAATCTTTAACTTCACAATATAGATTTTTAGAAGCAAGAAATTTACCTAGACAATATTATAGAGATCGATGATATTTGACAGGGAAAAATTGGGTGCACATTTCATTCCCATTGTTTGAATAGATAAAGATAAAGTGGAGTAAAATAGGTCTGTGGAATGGACATCGGCTTGCTACAGATTACTTAATTTATGTACTAGCTTTTTATTGATCATATACTCTAAACTTTTATGAAAGGTATTTTAGTTTAGAAATTTTGCAAGTCTCAGAGTTCTCCAAATAAGTGACAAACATAAAACACAAACAAACAAATGCTTCTATTTTAAAATTCTTTCTGCTGGTTGTGGCAGCTTGTAATTGCAATCCTAGCTCTTGGAAAGCTGAGGCAGGAAAATGGGCAGTTCAAGACCACCCTTGAATATAATAAATTTTGAGGTCAGCTTTGGCTGCAAGATACTGTGTCTCAAAAATATAAAACAGTAATATCTTACAATTGTGACTTGAGGGAAAATTACTAGCTATTATCAAACATTTTTAAAATTGAAAATAAACTCTTCTTTCATATAGTACATCCTGACCAGTTTCCTCTCCCTCCACTCCTCCCAGCTCCCCCTCCTCCTCTGGCTACCTTCAGCAAAGAGCAGGCCTTCAAGAAACAACAACAAAATGTGACAAAACAAAATACAATAAGACAAGGCAAAAGCTCTCACACAAGGCAACCCAACAGGAGGAAAAGAGCCCCAAGTTCAGGTGAAAGAGTCAGAGAAATACCTGTTCCCACAGTTAGGAGTCCCACAGAGTGGGTGGGCCAGGCTTGGGGGTGTGAGAAGGACATAGCTGGTACAGTCTCCCCTGTCCTCAGTTTAGTAGTGGGAGCTAGGGAAAGATGCCCTCACCCCTTGTGTCTCCAGCTGTAGAGGGAGCTGATCCTCCCCTTTATCAGCCACAACACTCGGGAAAGGGGGCCCTGCACCTTGTCTGGACAGCACAGTGAAGCTAATACTATTGATGGGAGTAGGGGTCAGCCAGCCTAAGAAACATGAGTGTGAAAGGTCTGGCCCCATCCATCATCTGCAATATGGTGGCATGGTGAAAGAGCTGGCCCTGAAGTCATAAGAGCAGGATAGCAGCCCCTGCCCCTAACCAGCTGTAATACTTGGGGTTAATTAACCATGGCAATGCTAGAAAGCTCACCCTAGTGGCTAGGACAAGGGACAGCTGGTGGGCTGATTAACCCTGCAATCACCCAGGCCAAGACCCATATATGATCTGCTAGATCAAATGAAGGGGTTGATTCTTCAGACCCAAAGCACAGGGCAACAACAGGATTATCTAAGAGAAGTCCCAGTGAGGACACAATGTTGATAAAGCAGACACCAGAGGGTTTGAACCAGACCAATGACTCTTTGCAATGAACATTTACAAATAAGATATATGGATAAAAGTGTTTATAGCATGACTCACTGTCACACTACAGCTCCCATGTCAAGACTGATTTTCCCTTTCTCTTTTCTATGAAATTCTATTTTAATTTATTGGGCATGGGGGAGGTTGCAAGGTCAGAGGGCAGATATAAAGGGGTGGGAAATGAATAGAATTGAGATGTATGATATGAAAAACACAGAGAGTAAATTAATTAAAAGAAAATTTTTAAAAAAGAGTCCCACAAAACACCAAGCTAACAGCCATGACATATACACAGAGGACCTGGCACAGACCCATACAGGTACTGTGTTTGACACATCGGTCTCTTTGAGCTCATATGTACCCTGCTCTCCTCATGTCCTCCATCCCTCCTGACTCCTACAATCTTTCCTACCCCTGTTCTGTAGGATTCCCAGAACTCCTATAAGAGGGACTCAATGGAGAGCTCTAATTTAGACTCTTTTCCCATATCTGGCTGTGGGTGTCTGCATTCACTGCCATCTGCTGCTGGAGGAAGCTTCTCTGATTACAACCAGACAAAGCACCAATCAATGAGTATTCGTGGAATATCATTAGGGATCCTTTAACTGATTCTCTTATTTCCTTCTTTCTTCCTTCCATTCTGTTTGTCTGTCTTTCAGTTTTTCTCTTAGACCAGTATGTTTGGTTCTACTCTAGGATTCTGTGATACCCAGTATCTAGTTCTTGGCCATCCAAGTAGGGTTGGGCATAGGTTCCCTTTCATGAGAGGACCTGGAGTTAAATCAGACATTGGTTGGCCACTCGCAAAAGTTCTGTGCCACTGTTGCCCCAGTAATTTTTGCAAGCAGACAGACTGTAGGTCAAAGGTTCTGTGACTAGGTTGGTATCCACATTTCTTTTCCAGTTGCCTGCAGAGTACTTTACTACACCCAAGAAACTAGAATGGAGGGGTGAAGGCTCCACGCAGGCACCAACTCAACCCCTCTGTGTTTAATGATGTAGATTTTGTCCTCATCAATGAGGACAACCCTCTGTCCTAGTATCAGCCTGGGTTGTTTGGAGATCTCCATGGGACTTCCTTAACCAACCACTCAAATGAATGCAACCCAGTCCCACCAGTGAGAGCCTTGCCTGACTACAAAAGATGGCTAGTTCAGACTTGTATCCTCAATTACTAGGAGTCCTCACTAGGATCACCCTCACAGATTCCAGGAATTTTCCTCTGTGCTACACTGTCCCCAAATGCCCACAAATTGCATTCATCTCTTCCTGCACTCTCTCATTCTATTCCATCTCCACCACAACCTGATGCCTCCTGCTCCTATTCCCACCTGCCCCCAGTCCACCCCAAAATTTATCTATTTCCCCTTCCCAGGGAGACCACACATCCCACCCACAGACCTCCTCTCTGGATCTATAGATTGCAGCTTGTTTTCCATTTACTTAACAGCTAATATTCACCTTTGAGTGAATACATACTATATGTCTTTCTGGGTCTGGGTTACCTCACTCAGTATGATTTTTTTCTAGTTGAATCCATTTCTCTGCAAATTTCATGATGTCATTTTAAAATTTGTTTAATAGCTGTGTGATTCTCCATTGTGTAAATGTACCACATTTTCTTTATCCAGTCTTGGGTTTCCAGTTTCAGGCTATTATTAACAAAGTTGCAATGAACATAGTTGAGCAAGTGTCCTTGTGATAGGATGGAGCATCTTTTGGGTATATACCCAAGAGTGATATAATTGTGTCTTGAAGTAAATTGATTCCCAATTTTCTGAGGAACTGTCATATTGATTTCTATAGTGGCTGGACAAGTTTGCATTCCCACTAGCAATGGAGAAATGTTCCTGTTATTCCATACCCTTGTCAGCATGAGCTGCCACTTATGTTATTGATCTTAGCCATTCTGACAGGTGTAAGATGGAATCTCAAAGTACTTTGCTTTGCATTTCCCTGTTGCTAAGATGTTAAACATTTCTATAAGGATTTCTCAGCCATTTGAGACTCTTCTTTTGAGAATTCTCTGTTTAAATCTGTATCCCATTTGAAAATTGGATTGTTTGGGAGATATCTAGTTTAAGTTTGCATATGTTTTGAATATTAATCTCCTGTCTGATGTAAAGTTGGTAAGAATCTTTTCCCATTCTGTAGGCTGCTGCTGCTTTGTCTGATTGTGGGTATTTTTGCATCATAGAAGTTTTTCAGCTTCATGAGGTCCCCTTTATTAATTGCTGACCTCAGTAACTGTGCTATCCAGTGTTCTCTTCCAAAAGTAGTCTTCTTTGTCAAAACTCAGGTGTTCATAGGTGTGTGGATTGATAGCAGGGACTTTGATTTGATTCCATTGATGGAATGGAGACCTTTCTATTTTCTGATATCTCTGATTCCTTTCTCAGCCCCTTTATCATTTATATGTAGGAGGGCTCCTGTTTTTTTTTTTTAATTAATCTTGTATCCTGCCAAATTACTGAAGGTGTTTATCAGCTGTAGGAATTTTCAGGTAGAGTTTTTGGAGTCCCTAAAGTATACTATTATATCATCTGTGACTAATGATAGTTTGACTTCTTCCTTTTCAATTTGTAGCCCTTTGATGTCTTTTAGTTGTCTTTTTGCTTTACCTAGAACTTCAATTACTATATTGAATAGATAAGAAGAGAGTGGACAGCCTTGTCTTATTCCTAATTTTAGTGAAATCACTTTGAGTTTCTCTCCATTTAGTTTGATCTTGGCTGTTGACTTGCTATATATTATCTTTATTATGTATGTTGTATCTCTGATCTTTCCCATACCTGTATTATGAAGTGGTATCAAATTTTATCAATGGCTTTTCAACATCTAATTAGATGACCATGTGATTTTTTTCTTTCAGTTTGTTTATATGGTAGATTACATTGACAAATTTCCATATATTGAACCAACCCTGCATTTCTGGAATGAAGCCTACTCGGTCATGGTGGATGATGTTTTTGATATGTTCTTGGATTTGGTTTGCAGGATTTTATTGAGTGTTTTTTGCATTACTGTACACTAGAGAGATTGTTCTCTAGTTCTCTTTCTTCATTGTATCTTTGTGTGGCTTAGGTATCATGGTTACTGTAGCCTCATAAAAGAAGTTTGGCAATATTACTTCTGTGTCTATTGTGTGGAACAATTTGAGGAATATAGAATTGAAATTCTGGTAGAATCCTGTGCTGAAACCATCCAGGGCTTTTTTTTGGGGGGGGGGACTTTTTATGGCTGCTTGTATTTTCTTACAGATTATAGGTCTATTTAATTTGTTTATATCTTCTTGATTTAATTGTGGTATGTGACTGTTGCATTGACCATGCCCATTAGGGCATGGGGACAGGTGCAGGCATGACCTGTGAGGACTAGGTAAATATCCTTCAACCTATTGTTTCCCAGATTATTATTTGATACAATAATTGACACCTATGATGAAAATTGTCCTACAAAAGAAATCTACAGATCAGTGAAATTCCAATCAAAATCTCAACACAATTCTTCACAGACCTGGGAACAATACTCAAATTCATATGGAAAAACAAAAAGCACAGGATAGCCAAAACAACCCTACACACTAAAGGAGCTTACAGGGGCATCAACATCTCTGACTCCAAACTCTACTATAGAGCTACATTATATTATTAAAAACAGCTTGGTATTGGCATAAAAACTGACAGATAGATCAATGGAATTGAATCAAAAACTCTGATATCAATCCACACACCTATAAACACTTGATTTTTGACATGCCAAAATAGTACAATGGAAAAAGGAAAGCCTTTTTAACAAATGGTGCTCAAATAACTAGATATTAACATGCAGAAGATTGCAAATAGATCCTTACCTATCACCATGCACAAAACTCAAGTACAAGTGAACCTGATAGAAGAGAAAATGGAAAGTAGCCTGGATCACATTGACACAGGAGATTACTTCCTAAAAATAACGTTAGTAGCACCAGACACTGAAAGTGACAATCAATAAATGGGACCTCTTGAAACTAAAAAGCTTTTGTAAGGCAGAGGATACTATCAATAAGATGAAATGACAGCCTACAGAATACGAGAAGATCATCACCAACCTCACATCTGACAGAACGCTGATCCTCAAAATTTAAAAAGCACTTCAAAATTTATCTTTCCATCTTCAGATATCATCTTCAATTTCTTTCTTCTAAGACTTGGAGTTTTTGTCATACAATTCTTTCACTTGTATGGTTAGTCTAAGACATAACAAACAGGTTGTGGGGGTTTGAATATGTATGCCTCCACAAACTCATGTGTTTGAGGATTTGGCCCATAGCGAGTGGCATTATTAGGAGTTGTGGTTTTGTTGGAGTAGTTATGACCTTGTTGGATAAAGTATGTCACTGTGGAGATGAGTTTTGTGCTCAAAACACATCTTATGCTTATGTGCATTTGTGCTTATGTGCTCAAGCTACACCCAGTGTGAACCTCGGGCTCCTTCTGCTGCCTGGGGATGAAGATGTAGAACCCTCAGCTCCTCTCTAGCACCATGTCTGCTTGCATTCCACTGTGTCCTGCCATGATGATAATAGACTAAACCTGAAAGTATAACCACCACAATTAATTAATTAAGAAACAATTTAGTTGCAAAACAAAACACCAAATATTCACATTTTCTTGAGGGAAAATCTTATCTGATTTGTTCGAATTATGTTTTACTCTACGGTTTTTCTTTATCCTTAGCATCTAACACATAAATCAAGCTAAGAGCATCTGCTAGTCTAGAACAATCACATAGAAACCAGATCTGCAGGCATTACAGCTAGAGAGATAGTAGAATAGGATGCGCTGCTGGTTAAAATAGGACCACATGTGAATGCAGAAGTGAATTCTATTTGTGACTGGGGGTGTTCTGGGAGTGCAGCAACAGAAAGGCTATAATTTAATAGCTGCCATTTTAAATGCATCTGTCCCCAAACTAGCGGCCAGGATAGATACTGGAATTGATAATTTTTTGTTCAGAATTGTAATCTGACATTGTGTAATCTCAGGAACTTATCATTCATTCAACTGTCCAAAACGTTCCTAAAAATTTACTTCTGAGTATATTTTCTTTCATGAAACTAATTTTGGGGAATGACAATAGCCTTCTTCATCTTTTTAATGTATCGTTTTCTTTTTATATTCTGGATGTGAGTGGATATATATTGTTCCAGAGTATATTGGAATTTCATTATCTTACAATATTTTATTTATTTATTTATTTATTTATTTATTTATTTATTTGCAGTGCTGGAGATCAAACCCAGGGCTTTATACAAATATGTGTGTTTATTACTTGCACCTCTTCCCTCTTCTTTCTTCAGTTTTACTTGCTTTCTTCATTCCTTTCCCTGCTGACTGTAGGTAGAGCCATAGGTAGACTGATTCCCATTTTCCTGAGGAACTGCCATACTGAACTCTAAATTGACTGTACAAGTTTGTACTCCCAACGGCAGTGGAGGAGTGTTCCCCTTTATCCACATCCTCTCCAGCATAAATTGTCATTGGTGTTCCTAATTTTAGGCATTCTGGCAGGAATAAGATGGTATCTCACAGTTGTTTTGATTTGCATTTCCCTGATAGCTAAGGAGGTTGAGCACTTTAAGTGTCTTTCAGCCTTTTTGATTTCCTCTATTGAGAATTCTCTCTTCAGTTCTGTGCCCCATTTTTAATAGGGATATTTGATGTTTTGGTGACTAGTTTCTTGAGTTCTTTGTATATTTTGGAGATCAGCTCTCTGTCAGATGTAGGATTGGTGAAGATCTTTTCCAAGTCTGTGGTCTGCCATTTGGTCTTGTCAACTGTCTGCTTTGCCTTACAGAAGCTTTTAAATTTGAGGAGGTCCCATTTATTAATTGTTGATCTCAGTGTCTGTGCTATTGGAGTTAAGTTCAGCAAGTAGTCTTCTGTACAAATTTGTTCAAGGGTACCTTCCACTTTCTCTTCCAAGAGGTTCAGTGTGACTGGATTTATGTTGAGGTCTTTGATCCAATTAGACTTGAGTTTTATGCATGGTGATAGACGTGGGTCTATCTGCAGTCATCTATACACCATCATCCAGTTGTGCCAGCACCATTTGTTGATGATGCTATTCTCCTCCCATTGTATATTTTTAGCTGTTTTGTCAAAAGTCATGTGTTCATAGGCATGTGGGTTAATATCAGGATTTTCAATTTGATTGCATTGGTCTATCTGTCTATTTTTGTGCCAATACCAAGCTGTTTTCAGGACTATAGCTCTATAATAGAGCTTGAAGTTGGGGGATAGTGATGCCTCCTGAAGATCCTTTATTGTACAGGGTTGTTTTGGTTATCCTGGGTCTTTTATTTTTCCATATAAAGTTAACTATTATTCTATCAAGGTCAATGAAAAAAATGTTATGGGATTTTGATGGGGATTGCATTGAATCTGTAGATTACTTTTGACAAGATTGCAATTTTTACTATGTTTATCCTACCTGTCCAAGAGCATGGGAGATCTTTCCATTTTCTGGTATCTTCTTTAATTTCTTTCTTTAAAGACACAAAGTTCTCACTATATAGGTCTTTCACTTTTTTGGTAAATGTTACCTTAAGAAACTTTATGTTGTTTGTGGCTTTTGTAAAGGGTGATGTTTCTCTGATTTCTTTCTCAGCCACTTTGTCGTCTGTATATAGTAGGGTTACTGATTTTTTTGAGTTTATCTTGTATCCTGAAGGTGTTTATCAGCTGTAGAAGTTCCCTAGTAGAGTTGTTTGGGTCCCTTATGTAAACTATCATATCATCTGCAAATAGTGAACGCTTGACTTCTGCCTTTCCAATTTGTATCCCCCCCCTTGATCTCCTTTTGTTGTCTTGTCACGTTAGTTAGAACTTCAAGTACAATATTGAGGAGATAAGGAGAGAGAGGGCAGCCTTGTCTTGTTCCTGATTTTAGAAGAATTGCCTTAAACTTCTCTCCATTCAGTTTGATGTTGGCAGTTGGCTTACTGTATGTTGCTATTATTATGTTTATGTATGTTCCTGTTATCCCTGATCTCTCCAATACCTTTATCATGTTGAATTTTGTCAAAAGCTAGGGAGATGATCATGTGGTTTTTCTTTTTCAGTTTGTTTATATGATGGATCACATTGATAGATTTTTGTATGTTGAACCATCCCTACAACCCAGGGATGAAGCCTTCTTGGTCAGGGTGGATGATTTCTCTGATGTGTTCTTGGATTCGATTTACCAGTATTTTATTGAGTAATTTTGCATCAATGTTCATGAGGGATATTGTTCTGTAGTTTTCTTTCTTAGTTGTGTCTTTGTGTGGCTTGGGTACCAAGGTAATTTTTGTCCTTGTAAAAAGAGTTTTGTAATGAACCTTCTGCTTCTATTGTATGGAACAATTTGAGGAGTATTAGTATTAGCTCTTCTTTAAATTTCTGGTAGAATTCTGCAATGAAGTCATCTTGCCCTGGGCTTTTTTTGGTTGGGAGGCTTTTGATGACTGCTTCTATTTCATTCGTGGTTATGAGTCTATTTAAATTGCTTATCCATTCTCATTAATCTCCCCGGGGAAAGGAAATAGAATAGAGTTTTGGGATGGACTAGGGGCAGGTGTAAGGGGGAGCAGGAAGTATATAAGGGAATGAATGGAGGGAGATAGTGCAAGGAGAAATGGCTGGAATTTGGGGGGACTTGGGGTGGTATGAAAATCTAGTGCTGTAGAAACTTCCTAGAATCTATGAAGATGACCCAAGTGAGGGCTCCTAGGAATGGAGGATACAGAGTATGACATGGACATCTTTTGTAGTCAGGCAAGCTCTCAGTGTTGAGACTGGGTTGCGTTCACTTCAGTGGTTGCATGTGGATGTCTTGTAGAGATCCCCAAACAACCCAGGCTGATGCTAGGACTGACTGTTCTTCTCCAAAAATAGACAGCAGAGCCTGATTGCAATGACCATATCCATACAGCTCACTGAATGTAAAGAGATTGAGCTGGTGCTTCCATGGAGCATTCACTACCCTGTTCTAGTCTCCTGGGTATAGGAAGGTACTCTGCAGGCTACTGTAAGACAAATGCAGACACCAACCCAGCTACAAAACCTTTGACCTATAATCTATCCTGCCTGCAAGATGTACTGGGACAATGATGGAATAGAACTTGTTGATGTGATCATCCAATGCCTGATTTAACTTGAGATATGCTGCCACAAGAGGGAGTCCAGGCCTACACTACTTCAATGGCCAGAAACTAGAGACTGGATAGCCCAGAGACCTAGGATAGAACCAAACATGACATTGTCAAAGAAAAATCACTGACATGATGCCTAATGAGTACTTGTAGATCAGTGCCTTGTCTAGTCATCAACAGATGGGAGCATGTGCAGAGGCTCACAACCAGATGTTATGTGGAGAGAGAATCTAAATTAGAGGTCTCTATTGGGTCCCTCCTCCAGACTTCAGGGAACCATACAGAAGTGGGAGAAGAAAGATTGTAGGAGTCAGAGGGGATAGAAGATACCAGAAGAACATGACTCCCTGAATCAACTAAACAGGGCACATATGGCCTCAAAGAGACTGATGTGGCAAGCATGGGACCTACATGGGTCTTTCTTTGGGGGGGGGCAGGTTGGGGGTACTCATCAGTAGGAACAAGTTTGTCTCTGTCTCTTTTGCCTGCTCTTGGAACACTTTTCTTCCTGTTGGGTTGTCTTGTCCACCTTGTATACAAAAGCTTTTACCTTGTCTTACTGTATCTTGACTTGTCATATTTTGTTGTCTCTTGGATGCCTCTTTCTTTCCATAGGGAAACAGAGGGGGAGTGGATATGGGGTATAAGAGTGGTAGGGGGTAACTGTGAGTTGTGGATAGAGGAAAACTGGTCAAGATACATTGTGTGAGAGAAGAACCTATTTTTGAAAAAAAAAAGATTTAGGTGAGTAAAAATATTTCAATTATTTTTTTTCTAGTAAGAAAATATACATTAAGACTTTATCTTCTGGAAAATTTAATGAGAATTTGATTTGTTGGAATGGAAGTCTTAGTTGTTCGATTTTATATGGAAAATTAGACAATTAATTTAGACTAGTGGTTTTTAAGTGGAGGTATTATTAAGCTTGTGCACCATATTATTATGTCTAAGAGAACCAGACACACACTGCATTCAATAATTTGATTTATGAGTTATTTAAGTAGTTATACTGGAGCTGTCTGAAGGCAACTGAAGCATTTAAGAAAGAAATCAAGTATATTAAACATAAATTCAATTTGAAGTGCTAAAGTTGTTTAACTGTTCAGACAGTTCCAAATATTAACCAATTTTTTTCTTAAAAGTACCTATTAGAAATCTGTGTCTTGTACTGGAGAGATGTTTCAGTGGTTAGAAGCAAGTACTGCTTTTGCCAAGGATGCATTCAGTTCCCATCACCAAAGGCAGACAGCTCACAGGCCACAGGCACCTGTAACTCCAGCTCCAAGGGGATCTAACATTCATGTGCACCTGCACTTACACATACACACACATGCGTGCACGCACACACACACACACACACACACACACACACACACACACACACTAAATGTTGTATATTCCAACAGTATCCAATTGGAAGATTACCTTTTGGAAATAGAAACCCCATGTTGTATTAAAAAAAAAAAAAAGAACAATTTATACATTTTCTATATTTAAGCTAATTGGAATGTTCACAGATTTGTTACTGAATAAAATTTTTAAAAGCAAAATTACTTTAACAAGGATCATAAAATGTGTAAAGGGAGACTTCCTCCATTTAGCTCAGTCCCACTGGACAGGTTTCTCTCCACCCACGGGTTCCTCACTGTACCTATGAAATGGCCACTCAGAGACAATATATATTTATAACTGTTTGGCCAATGACTTGGGTTTCTTACTGGCTAGCTCTCTCTTAATTATTAATCCATTTCTAGTAAACTGTATATCACCACGTGGCCTTGGCTTACTGGTGCTGCCCATCAGCTACATGGCCTCTCTTCATTCTGTCTTCCTCCTCCCTATCTGTTTGTTCAGAATTCCTGCCTAGCAAAATTCTATCTGTCTATTGGCTGAAACAATTTTATTCATCAACCAATAAGAGAAATATATGGTCACAACATACAGAGGACATCCTCCATACAAAAGGTAAAGAAACAATGAACTGTTCTAAAAACAATATATCACAGAATCAGTTCTTCATTAGCTGTTATTATTTTTACCACACTTAAGTTTTAGAGAGTATGTAGAACATGTTAAAAGAAAGCACTTGTGTGGGTGTCTTAGGGTTTTTCTTGCTATGAGAGATGCCATGACCATGACAACTCAGAAAGACATTTAATTGGGGTTCCTCACTTACAGTTTTAGAGGTTCAGTTCATTATCATCATGATGGGGAGAATGGGAGCATGCAGGAAGACACAGTACTGTAGTAGCTAAAAAAGTCCTACATCTTTATTTATAGGCCACAGGGAGTCAACCAACTCACTGTGAGGTATTCTAAGCATAGCCTCAAAGCCCATACCCACAGAAACATACTTTCTCCAACAAGGCCATACCTACTCCAACAAACCACACCTCCTAATAGTGCCACTCCCTATGAAATTATGGGAGCCAATCACATTCAAACTGCCACAATTGCCATCTGCTCACTCCCTATGTACATATTATATACATGCTGAATATTTGCATGTCTAGGGAGCATAAATTGCAGGGAGATATTGTTTCTAGAAATTCAGAACTTATTTATGGTATGGCTATTCTTGATTATCAATTTGACTATGTCTGGACTTACCTAAAATCCAAAAATGAACCTGTGAGGGATTTTTTGCATAATTTGAAATGGGAAGATTCACTTCTAATCTGGATCTTTGAAGGAGCATGACACCGGCCTTTAATCTAGATCTTGGGGTAAAAAGAAGCACCTTTAATCTGGGCCACACCTTCTTCTGGAAGCCTACATTAGAATATTGAAGAAGGAAGCTTATGATTACCCTGGCCTTGCTAGCAAGTCCATTCTTTCACTGGCATTAGAGCCTACTTCTCTGGCCTTCCAGCATCTACTGAAGACCAGCTGACATATCCAGTCTTGAGAACTAAGCAACTACTGAATTCTTTGATTTTCCATTTATAGGCAGCCATTGTTGGCATAGCTGGACTGAAGCCTGTAATCATTCTAACAATTCTGGTAATTCTTTGTTACTCTAGAGAACTCTCAGTAATACATATGGCAACTCAGAAAGCCTGTTGGGTTTCCCCTGAGATCACCCCTATAACATATAAAACCACGAAGACTAATAGCAGCTTTGTAGACTCAAGACACCAAGAAAATCAGCTGTATATTTTTAAAGATTAAGCTGTCACCTACAGGACTTACTTAACTACAGAATTCCCTGAGAGCTATATTTAATTTTATAAACTGCTTTGTAGTTGCTGAATGCCACAAGATTTTTTCTGTCTCAGCCAGAACTTCTGTTTGCATGGAAAATAACAAGAAGAAACATCATGCATGTGATAACATCTGTAAATATTCAATACAAAATTTAAAGGTGTCCTACCCTAGTTTACATTTCTGTGGCTATGATAAAATATTCTGACCAAACTCAACTTGGGGAAGAAAGGGCTTATTTTAGCTTACAAGCTACAGACCCTCCTTGGGGGAAACCAGGACAGGAGTTCAAGGTAGGAACATGGAAGCAGGAACCTAGAGAGAGGCCATGGAAGAACACTGCTTATTGGCTTGTTTCTATGCTCACATTCAATTACCTGTCTTATATATCCAAGACTACTTGGCATGGGATTGTACTGCCCATAGTGGACTGGGCCCTCTTACATCAATTAGCAATAAAAAAAATGCACTCACAGACTTGTTGACAGGCCAATCCAATGTAGGCTACCCTTCAATTGAGAGTTGCTTTACCCAGGTATGTAAAGTTGATAACCAAGATTAGCCATCAGATATGTTATTAAAACTAGCTGATTTAGGTTTTGTGGTTTTGTTTGTTATTTGTTTGTTTGTTTTTGTTTTGTATTTCAGCCAGGTATGGTGGTATATACCTCTAATCCCAGTACTTAGGAATTAGAGACTGGAAGATTTATGAGTTGGAGGTCTCCTGATGTCAGAGTTACACTCAAAGTGGGCTTTGTCTGAAGAAAGGAAGGAAGGAAGGAAGGAAGGAAGGAAGGAAGGAAGGAAGGAAAGAAGAAAGGAAGAAGAAAGGAAAAGAGAAAATCTTAGTATTCTTCTAAAACTAGACTTCTCAATTCTAGACCAGCCCTTAACTGATAAGATAATTACTATGAGATGCAAACCCCTGAATACTAAGATACAAAGACACAAATGGGAAATAAACGTTATTATTCCCTGAGGTCCTATGGGGGGGTTAGTAATTCTGATCCAATCCAGAACTGGAAGTTCTAGGCAAAAGTAAAATCTATTTGAAGCCACAAGAAAAGCTGTCAAGTGACAGATTTGTCACATTAATATTCAAAAGAATATGTTGTGAGAGGTTAACTCAAGATCTGCTAGATCTAATATGACTACAGAAGCTGACATGTAAGGAGAAACCATGCTGTTTCTGGAATAACCAGGCATGTTACATCCTGAGGGCACACCTTAGGAACCAATAGTAAATGAGAAATGAGACTTCAATGAGACCCATTCAGCATTACTTTTCCCATTTGACAGATTATCTAAAACACAATTTAAGGAAGGTGTTGTGGGACATTTGTACACTCTGCGAAAATGTATTGCCATGCTTGGTGTGGTAAAAAGCTGAATGATCAGTAGCTAGGCAGGAGGTATAGTTGGGATTCCAGGGCAAAGAAAGAACTCTGAGAAAAAAAAAATCGTGGAATTGCCAACCAGACATGGAGGAAACAGCATGAGCAGTATGGAGAGATAGGAGGTACCAAGCCACTTAACAGAATGTAGATGAAAATAATTGGGTTAATTTATGTTATAAGAGCTAGTGGGACAAGCCCCATGCTAAGACCAAGCATTCATAATTAATAAGAAGTCTCATGTCATTATTTAGGAGCTGGAAGTACAGAGAGAGACTTGTTACAGGAAGGTTTATTTTGGCTCATGGGTTGAGGGTGCTATCCATCATGATGGCAGGAGCTGAGACAGCTGATCACACTGCATCCTCAGTCAGCAAGCAGAGAGAGCTGAGGACTCTATTCCACCTATTTCCTTTTTATTTAGTCTCAGACCCCAACAGGAAGGTGCCAACCATAGTCAGGTGGTCCTTCCACCTCAGCCTGACCTTTGAGAAACATTAGACACCTAGCTAAATCTAAATGCCAAGATTAAACATCACAGGATTATGATTTTTAACATTAAAAATACTACTAGCTATACCCAAACAAACAAACAACGACAACAACCTAATATAATTTGGAGAACAAGATAATCAGGAGATTAAGATAATATAGTTGTTAGGCAGAAAGTTAGAAATAACTATCATTAATACATTCAATACATTAAAGTACATATCATGACCATCTTAACAGAAATGCAATCTACAAAGAAGCAAAAGTTCAACTCTGAGATGAAAAATATTGCAACCAAGTTCAAGAACTCAGTGGGCAGGTTTAACAACAGGTTAGGTACAATTGAAGCAAATAAATGCATTGTAATATAGATCATACAAAAGTCTTGACAGAAGTATGGGAGACATAAAACATAGGAAATACATAAAAGGACTAGGGATATAGCTCAGTGTGTAAGAGTGTTGGCTACACAATCATGAAGACGTGAGTTCAAATCCCTAGGGCCTACTTAAAAAACTGGGCATGACTATAATGCTGGGGGTTGGGGACAGGCAGACCTCAGGGGCTCACTGACCAGCCAGCCTAGCTGACAAGCCCAGTAAGCTTCCACTTTGGTGATAGACCCTATCTCAAAGGAATAAGATCAATAACAGATAACCTAAAACTGCCTGTGGCCTCCACATGTACACATATGCATGTACCCACATCCTCATGAGCATGCATTACACACACACACACACACACACACACACACACACACACACACACAACGTACACATCAAATGAAAGAGAGACTGAAAGACTCCGATAACTGTGGACCCCTTTCTCCGAGAGACAAGACAGAGACTAGCCACCAGGTGCCAGGTGGATAAAGGCCAGAGGTGGACCAGACAACCTCGCTTGTCTGGGAACTCACTTGCCAGGTCAAATGCCAAGGGGAATGGGGAGATTCTGCCCCAACTGTGCCCCAAAACATTGTTATCAGCACTATGAGCATTAAAGTCTTATCTTGAGAGGGTTTTGAGAGTGTTGAACTTTCCATGTTGGTTCAGGTGGGGTCTGGTCCTGGATCTGATGTTTTGGCTGTGCAGCCTTTACGTGAGATGCATGGATCCAGGCAGCAATCCCATTTACTTTTAGAGTGGTGGGAGTTGTCAGAGCACAGTGTAGGGACCCTTCCAGCGGGGCTCTAGGTGTTCGCGCCTACCCCTGCCAGCAAGGAAGACACGACTCCAGGAAGATCTTCTTCATGCAGTTTTAATCAGGATCCTTGAAACATGTTCTTCTGACCGGTAGGAGCCCGGGGGACCCCTGCACAGGCTTAAATTCCCTTGCGCTAACCAACCCCAGTGAGCTACGTGGACCCTGAAGATAGGCTACTCTAATGCAGAAGCAGACAGGCTGAGCAGACTTAACCAAATAAGGGCTTGTTTACGCCAGAGAGTGCTCACCCTTGGGGAGGTGGAAGGCGGAAGCCAGCGCCATCTTTAAGGTGCAGCACTTTGCAGCTCTCTACATCTAGGTTCTTGGTTTGGTGCCTGCAGAACCAGACAGAGTTGCTGATCTGGAAGGAATGAGGCTGAGTCTCTTGTCCCTCTCAGTAGGTGGCCTCCAGAGGCTTCTAGACCTCTTGCTGGGCTATCTGTAAGGCCCTGAGATGAGCCTGCATGGAGGGAGTGTTTGCAAGATCAGCATCAAAAAAACATGACAGCAGGTGGTGGGCTACCATACAAGATTTCAAAGGGTGTTAGGCCACGGGGGTCTGGTGCATTCCTGGCTCGATATAGAGCCATAGGCAGGAGTTGTACCCTATCTTTAGAGCCAGACTCGAGTGTTAATTTAGATAAAGCCTCCTTAATCGTCCTGTTTATTCTTTCTACCTGTCCTGAACTCTGGGGTCTGTAAGTGCAATGTACTTTTCATTCAATCCCCATTAACCTGGCCACCAATTGACTTACCTGGGAGACAAAGGCAGGCCCATTATCTGATCCCAATACCTGTGGCATCCCGTATCTAGGAAAGATTTTTTCCAGGAGTTTCTTGGTGACCATCTTTGCAGTTTTATGTTTGGTAGAGAAAGCTTTAACCCATCCGGAAAAGATATCTATAAAGACTAATAGATATTTAAAGCCATACATGCTAGGTTTTATTTCAGTAAAGTCTATTTCCCAGTGGGTAACAGGTCTATGGCCTTAGAGCCTGGTTCCGGAGTCCAGCTTGGTTTTTCCAGGATTAACCTGGGCACAGGCCTTGCAGTTGGTAGTTACCTGTTCCAACAGAGTATTGCAATTGGGGAGATAGGTGTCAGCTTCCTGTCTTTTTAGCAAAGCTTTCCTCTTTCTGGTACTCAGATGAGTCAATTTGTGAAGATAGTCTATTAAGAGTTTCGCCAATCTTATGGGCATTATAGTCTTTCCTTGGTAGATCCAGCGCTGTCTGGTGGGGTCATAATCTGCCCCCAGCTTCTGAACAATGTCCAGATCTGCTTCCTCATAGTCCCAATCGGGCACCTGGGCTATTTTCCCCTCAGATAATATAGTCACAGTCAACAGTTGGGGGCCCAGAGCAGCTTGCTTGGCCGCTTCATCGGCCAAGCGGTTTTCTCTCGCCTCTGAGTTGTCCCCCTTCTGATGCCCAGGGCAATGCATTATGCTCAGCTTCTTGTGGAGGAATAATGCCTTTAATGGGACCAAAATTTTAGCTTTATTTTTAATTTTTTTCCCTCCGATGTCAGGAGGCCCTTCCTCCGATAGATCTCTCCATGGATATGGGCAGTGGCAAAGGCATATCGGCTATTGGTGTAAACATTAAGCTTCTTACCTGCTGCCAGTTGCAGGGCTTGAGTCAAGGCAAAAAGTTCAGCTCTCTGGGCAGAGGTGCCTCCAGGAAGCGCAGAAGCCCATATGACTCGGGTAGCATCCTTCACTGTTGCTCCTGTCCATCTTTCCCCATTCTGCAAGTAGCTACTACCATCCTTATACCATGTGAAGTCCGCATCTTTTAAGGGCTTATCAGTTAGATCAGGCCGGGTTCCATGCACTTCTGCAAGGATTTGCTGACAGTCATGGGATGCGGGTCCCTCTGGCAGTGTCAACAGAGTAGCTAGGTCAAGGGCCACAGTTGGCCAAACTGAATTCTGTCCACGTCCAAGAGCAGGGACTGGTAATGGGTTAGGCAGGCATTGGATAGTCATCAGTCTGGTGGCTGGTGAATAAGGGATTCAATGGCATGTGGCACCAATATGGTCAAGGGCTGTCCCAGAGTTAATTTAGTGGCATCCTTGATGAGGACCTCAATAGCCACTATCATCCAGAGGCATGGGGAGCCATCCTGATGCTACTGGATCCAGTTTCTTGGATAAATATGCAATGGGCCGCCTCCATGGCCCTAATTTTTGGGTAAGGACTCCTTTGGCGAAGCCTTGCTTTTTAACAGCAAAAAGTTCAAATGGCTTGGTGACATCTGGCAACCCTAGAGCTGGTGAGGACAGCAGGGCTCGTTTGATAGCATCGAAGGCCTGCTGCTGTTTCTCAACCCATTCAAAGGGAATATCTTGTTTGGTTAATGGATAGAGAGGGGCCACCATTTCTGTGAATCCCGGGATCCAGAGCCTGCAAAAGCCCACGGTCCCCAAAATTTCCTCAGCTGATGTTGGGAACGGGATGCCGGATATAGTCTCTTTGTGGGCAGTGGTTAACCACCTTTGTCCATCCATTAACTTGTATCCTAGATAAGTGACTTCCTTCTTGCACATTTGGGACTTCTTAACAGAGGCCCTGTAGCCTAGGTCCCCTAGTTTCTGCAATAGGGCCCTGGTACCTGTTTTACAGTCCTGCTCGGTGGTGGCTACAAGGAGGATGTTGTCCACATATTGCGGCATTATCAAGGATGGATGCCAGGTTCGAAAATCCGCCAAATCCTGGTGAAGAGCCTCATCAAAAAGGGTAGGGCTGTTCTTGAATCTCCGGGGTAGGTGCGTCCAGGTCAGTTGTCCCGAAATGCCCAGTTCAGGGTCCTTCCAGTCGAAGGTTGACTCTGCGGGCTCAGTCTTAAGCAGAAAAAAAGCATCTTTTAAGTCCAAAACAGTATACCATAGGTGAGTGGGCGGCAGAGTGCTTAGCAAATTATAGGGATTTGGCACCATGGGGTGGATTTCTTCCACCCATTTGTTAACCTCTCTGAGATCTTGGATTGTGTGCTCGGCCCTGCACCTCACTCCAATGATCTAGAGTCAGACTTAAAGGAGTGGTTACTGATTGTCCCATTTCTTTTTCAAAATAAAGAATCAAACAAATAAACAAGATGGACAGAACAAACAGACAGCCAGCACCCAGACACGCAGTGCACTTTCGGCGTAAAACCGAAAGTAAATATTCAGATGGAGGTGTGAAAGCTTTGGCTTCCCCGGCCTCCAACAGAACAACGAATCCCTCAGACTCATTGTGGGCCCCGAAAAATCGGGCCCCCAAAATCCCTGGAACGTCTCCTAGGGTGGCAGGAGAGAAGTCCGAGCCCGTTAGCTCCTTCTCAAGCCACCTACTGACTCAGAACGGCTAAACAGCCGGCTACTGATCACTGTGCAACAAGTAAGATGTACAGGACAACAAAGAACAGAAAATTTAAGTGCTGGCCAGCTTACCTCCCGGTGGGCACTGTCAGTCTCTGGGGAGGGGTCTCCGAAAATTGGTGGAACCTCCAAATGAAAGGCCCTGATAACCGTGGACCCCTTTCTCCAAGAGACAAGACAGAAACCACTGGATGCAAGCACAAGAGGCTATTTATTGCTCACACAGGTACCTGTGGATGCTTCAGTCTTTCGGGAGATAGCGCCCCAAGGCCAAAACTTCAGAGGATTATATAGGGTTTGGGCAGCAAAAAGCAGGCTTACAGAAGCAGATGCATGGTTACAGGGATTTCATTGGTCCACTCAAATAAAGCGTTTGGGATCAGCCTGGGGCTGAGTTGTTTGTTTGGATCAGGTACAAGGAATTCAGTTATGACTATTTCAGCACTCTGGTGGTTTCAATAAGATGCTTTAAGGACCCTCTGTTCCCAGATATCGTTCTGCTGACTCGAAGACACTTCAAGGACCCTCTGTTTCCAGATATCATTCTGCTGACTCATTTTGACTCAAGCTGCTGACTATAGATATCCGGTTGCTTGGCCAGATGGGTACATCTGGTTCCCTCTTGTACTTGTCCCCACTTTGCCCCTTTGCAAAAGCAGCTCAAGCATGCAATGTGCATAGTGGCGGTCTTTCAAGACATAAAAGAACACAAGAAATATGGCATAATAAAATAGTAAAATGGTCTTATCAGATCGGAAACTAGACTCTTAGAACTCTTAGAGCAGAGGAAGGCCACGGGCAGAATTGATATTTGTAACAATAACGCCTCAGGTACTTCCCCAAGTGGTTCTCAGCATGAAATTGAGAAAGCTCTTCCTGTGACTTTGGCAGAGGAAATGTAGAGAGATTGTGGACATGGCCAGCAGATTCTCTATTGCAAGACCTTCTTCACAGAAGAAATGACTTTAGCAGAGCACTATGCTGGGTGTGTGTTTGGGGGGGTATAGGGGAGTGGGGGAAGGGTCATTTCACTTCAGTCCCTTCCGGTTTCTCTAGGTCACATAAAAGGGCAAAAGGGTCCAGAAAAGAGAAGAGACAGCCACAAAAGACATGGACAACAATGAAAAGCTTGTGAGTTATTCATAAAGTTATTGAGCGCTAGCCTTTCCTAACAGTTTTCAACCACCAAGACTCCTCTATATTAACTAAAGGAGAGAGACACAAACTAAACGGAATCTCAAGACCAACAGGGAGAGGAAAGCACAGGAGACCAGAGGAAAATGAAGTTTTAGCATTTACAGGTGACCTCGAGCATGGCCAAACTCCAAGCACATCTGCCTCTTAACAACAAATGACAAGGTATACCAAAAGGAAGGAAAGTAGTGAGAAGGGACATAAACTAGGAATGAGAAACATTGTAACAAGAATTCCTCAGCCAGGCTTATCAGTGTGCTGGATGTGACCCATGAACTTAAAAACAATCCATAAATACTTCCCCAGAGGAAATGCAAAGAGAAAAAAAAAGCATTGTGGGACCCTTTCAAAAGCTGTAAAATGTATATGCCATATGGAAAAGAGAGATAGAAGAAGTGGTTGAAATAATTGATCCATGGGTCAATTACTAAGTACCAGCAGAAATCATACATCCACACAGCTCAGAGAACACCAACCCTCATTTTATATTCACTTACAGGGATTCATGTGTGGCAACACACCAAGCAGGAAGACAGTTTTACAACTACTGTTCATTGTTTGACTAGGCAGCCTCCCAGATGCTAGGACCACACTTGCGAGCCCCACACTGTAGTTAAAACATCATTTATTTTACACAATGACTTTTTTGCTTGCAAGTTGTAAGGATTCATGCATTACGCTGGCCTGCCCCTGTCACCTGGCAGAATGTACTCAGACAGTACTCTGGTCGGCCCAGGGTTCCATGAGTACTAGTCTGCAGGCAGGTGTAAAGAACCCCTTTAAAAGTCAGACCCCTGGAGGAGAGGAAAACACATGTGACTAGATAGATTGAGTCAGGGTGAGGGGGGGCATAAAAGAGGGAGCCATTATTGGTTTGAAGAGAAAACTGAACCTAAAGAAAGGTCTAGAGAACTACAAGACCGACTCCAACTAATAATTCGAGCAACCATGTAAAGGCTACCATAAATGCCCTTCCCTGATAGTGAGATCATCAACTAAATTATCCACCATCATGGAGCCCTCATCTAGTACCTGCTGGAAACAGAAACAAACACCCATTACCAAACACTTTGTCAAACTAGAAACCAGATGCAAAGAGAGGAGACAAGACCAGGGTGCAGAAACACACAAAGTCAGCTGACCTGAACAAGGAGGAGCTAATGCCCCCCCCAAGACTGATAGCTTGGAATCCAGCATGGGACTGACTCAGACCTCTTGAATATGGGTCTCAGCTAGGACTGAGCAGTCTGGGGGACCTCAGACAGTAGAAACAGGGTCTATTCCTGGTGCACAAAAGGACCTTGCGGACACATCCCCCATGGAGGGATACCCCCTTAGCCTAGAGACAGGAGAGAAGTCCTAGTCCCTACTTCAAATGACTTGACAGATTTATATGACCCAACCTGGATAGCATACAAGTGGAATGGGGGTGGGGGGGTGGGAGGGGAGGGTGCATGTCACAGAGGAAAGAGGGTAAGAGGGAGGGAGGGAGGGAGAGGAAACTGGGATCCACAGGTAAATTTTTTAAATTATATTATTAATAAAAAAAAAGGAAGGAAAAAAGTCAGACCCCTGCCCATGTATGTTCTCTTTTGCCCTCTCTCCTGCTTTTGGTTGGCCACCAGCTACCCCCTCTCTTCTTCTCCCCCCACCCTGTCTCTCCTCTTCTGTTCCCAGTGCCTCTATGTCTCTTCCCTTCTCCCTCACTCCCCTTTCTAAATAAACTTCTCATTTAAGCTCTATCTGACTGGCGTGTTATTCTCTCTGCCTTGGTTACCCTCACCTGCTATGGAACCTGCTATGCTCTCCCACGTGGTCCTTCACCTTGGGACCCCACTCACTTGGGACCCTCACTCAGGGCCTCCCCACTTCTCCAGCTTTTATTCTTAGAACTGTATCAAGAGAACAACACATGTATGTTCATGCACCATGTGTGTGCCTGGTGCCCACAGATGCCAGAAAAGGGTATCAAATTCCCAGGTGCTAGAGTTAACACATGTTTGTAAAGCACCATGTGGGTACTGGGAATTGAACCTGGGTCCTCTGGAAGAGAAGCCTGTGCTCTGAACTGCTAAGCCATCTCTCTAAACCCTGCATTTATTATTTTTAATGACGGGGGAGGGAAGAAAACTGGGGGTAAGGGGAGGACCTGTCTCAGACTAGTGTTTGTGGAGCTGCAGTCTGAACCAGCCCATCAGCCCTGGGTCCACTCCTGAGTGCGGGTATGTGGATGAGGAAAAGGCTAGCTAAGAGAATCAAAAGTCAGGGATGCAGGATAGCCATCTGGAAGGCAGATTCAGTCCATATAGAATGTACCCCAGTTTATTCATACACCAACTTAAGTAATCAACCAAAGGTGAGGACAGTGGCAGAAGATTTCTATCATCATATGTACAGGGCAAATAGTAATTACTTCCCTTAATCCTAAAGGCCCCTGTAGCTGTACATATCACCTAGCCTTCAGGGTGAGAGTAAACTGGTCTGGGCCCAAGTATTCTGTTATTTATAGGAGCCATTCACCACTGAGGCCCAGGCATCCTGTAGCCATTAAGCTAATGTCTTAGAGACTATAGGAGTGAGTTGAGCTCTCTGAACTCCTAGCAGGACAGAATGAACTTCCAGATACAGGCCCTGACAGAGACCAAACTTCTTCTCATTCTGTTTTTAGATTAGTCAAAAGTTCCCTGTAAGAGGGGCATTCTGGGACAGAATAATATCTCCACAGCACTCAGGAACAGAGATCATATTGGAGCACAGTGATTTAAATGGACTCATGGCTTATATGAGCCAGGAAAAGACTCTTACCATATGAATAAATAACTTCAAGAGGTTACAGGAGTCCAAGTTTGGAAACGATTTTAGTAAACTGAACAAGGAAGCCAAAAGGCAGCTGAGGAGCATGGCTCTCTTCTCTAGCAAAATTTCCATGTCTGAGGCAATCCTAGAAGACATGGCAAAAAGGGTCAAAGGGTCAGAGGATCAGCAACATGCTTTTATGCCCACTGTCCGTCCTAATTTAACTTATTCAAACAGACAATGTACTGTTTAAATTAGATTTCAATGTTATCTCTTTTTCCTCTATCATAGACATTAAAATCAAGTATCAAAATAAAATTTAAGCCAGGTGTGTTGGAACATACCTGTAATCCCAGCACTGTACCCTAGAGGTAGAGGCAAGAGAAGGAGAAATTCATATTTAAAAAAACAAACAAACAAAAATCAAACTACAAATTTAACTGGCTAAAATAATGATTTGTGTCTTTGGCAATGCCTAGGAATGTTTTTCAATTTAATGGTTGTATTGCTTCTTTTAATATTCATATTTTAAGAAGTAGATTCCAAGGACTGGAAAGATGACTCAGGGGTTAAGCACATTAGCTGCTCTTCCAGAGGTCCTGAGTTCAATTCCCAGCAACCACATGGTGGCTCACAACCATCTATAATGAGACTGATGCCTTCTTTTGGTGTGTAGGCAAACATGTAGACAGAACAGTGTCTATATAATAAATAAAAATAAATCTTTATAAAGAGAAAAGAAATAGATTCTGGGTGTTGGTAATAAACACCATTAATCCCAGCACTTGGGAGGCAGAGGCAGGAGGATCTCTGAGTTCAGGCCAGTCTAGGGTTGCCACAGAGAAACTCTGTTTTGGAGGAAAGGGGAGATTTAAATATTCACATTATTTTTAAAAATAGGGTTTCTCTGTGTAAGTCTGGCTGTCCTGGAACTCACTCTGTAGACAAGGAGAACTCAAAGGAGCACCCACCTCTGCTTCCTGAGTGCTGGTATTAAAGGCATGGATCACCACCCCTGGCTGAAAATTTTTGATATCTGGATTTTCCCAAAATAAGAGAGGAGACAATGGTTAGGGAGGATAATGGTGTGGACAAAACATTCATGGGTGTCAATCGTGTGTGTGTGTGTGTGTGTGTGTGTGTGTGTGTGTGTGTGTGTGTGTGTGTGTGTGTGATGTCATGCTCCTTACTGTGAGCTTGAGAAGGTCACGGGTCAACTTGAGTGTTGTCAGTCAGATTTCTCTAAAGGAACACAACTGAGAGAATGGGTATATATAAATAGGATGTATTAGACTGGCTTACATGATGTGGTGGCTGGCTCACAATGGGAAGGCTGAGAACCTGGTATTGTTCAGTTCTGAGACTAGATGTTTGAGCAGTCCCAATTAGGTACTGGAGTCCCCAAGGGAGCTGATCTCCAGTCTACACTGGAGGCAGTTGACTTTACTACAGGTGAAGGAATGTCTCAGTAACAGGACAGGTGAACTTGCCAGTGAGAATTACAGTGAGCAGGCAACAAACAAAGGCTTTCTTTCTGCGTGTTCTTTTGTGCAGGCTGCCACTAGAAGGTGTAGCCCAGATTTAAGGTGGGTCTTCCCACTTCAACCTATCTAATTAAGAAAATCTCTTTAAATTTTGGCTGCACTTACTGAACAGTGAGCATCCAATATGCACTGGTCTCTGTCCCTACCCCCACCTTGAGCACTAGAGTCATAAACTTTCACCACCACATTTAGCTATTTTTTTAAATGTGGGTGTTGCGGATCCAAACTCCTCATGTTTGCCTTGCACAGCAAACATTTAATCTGCTGACCCCACACCAGCCTTCCTCTACTCTTTATTAAAATGTTTCACAACTAAAAAGAGGAAAACCTTAATTTTAAATTTCACCTTATAGCACCTGAAGTTTGGGAGCAAAACATTGTCTTCTGGACATGGCAGGACAGTTGCCTTTAGGAACTCATAGCACCTGTGGTTGCCTGTACAAGACATACACAAGGGCAAGCTAGTCAGTGGTCTAACATGACGGGGAGGTGCTCACAAGACCCACCGCTAACTGAGGAACTGCTGAAAGTTGATGCATTCTGAGGACTGGAGAGTCAGTCTTCTTTCAAGGTGTGGTTCCTAGTAGGCAACCACACTCCAGGGGATGGCCTCACACCCTGGGGTCTATGGACAAATTAGCCTCAGTAGGTTATCAGCAAGCAAAAGCGGGCACCCAAAATTGGAGTTATGTGTGGAACAGTGGGGTAGACCAGGGAGGAGTGGGTGTGAGTCTGTTTAAATACATTCTATAAAATTCTCAAAGAATCTATACAATGTTTAAAAACTTCACTGAATTATACAATAAAATATTCCAGAGAAATAAGCATACTGGCTACAATTGCTAGTGGTGCTCTCATTGAATTGGGTGTAGGGCCCTGCATGGACCCCCGAGGCACCTTGAGCAAGCCTGAAGCTGTTGGCCGGAACTTGCCCAAGAGCTGTTATTGGTACTCTTCCTGTTTTGATAACACACACCTCATGATAACTCACACCTCATCAGGAGGAGCTAAGCGTGAAAATCCTGCTATTTTCCACTGTGCTGTAAGTCAGTATTTAAACTCGTTCCATCCCCTCAATAAACAGCATTCAGCATTCCAACATTGCCATGGAACAAATGACCCACTGTCTTGTCTCTTTATTTTAATCTCTAGGCCATCGCCCGATTCATGGAACAGATTGTAGCGTGGGTGCTACATTGGGAAAACAGGCATGCTTTGAATGAATTAACCCAGTTCAGCCACTGCAAATGTATGCATATTTCAATTCACCTTGAATCTGCAGTAAATGTATACACATTTTAGCAATAAAAAATGGAGGCAAAAGCTTGTCTAAAGTAATTAGGAAATATACATACCAATGTACAGGACTTGGATTTCAGGCATAGCTCATTATTAATTTTTATTGCGTTTATTTCTTGTAAATTGGAATTCCAATATTACTATGAAAACATTCTTATCAAGCTGTTTTTTCCTGTTTTGTTTGTCTGTTCTCTCTCTCTCTCTCTCTCTCTCTCTCTCTCTCTCTCTCTCTCTCTCTCTCTCTCACACACACACACACACACACACACACACACACACACACACACACACACACACACAAACATACATATACACGCACACACACACATACTTCTTTCTCCTTAGTTTTAATAAATACCCAAGTTCTTGTTATTTAGCCCTGGCTACATAACTGGAAAATCAGTATCCCCTTTGGGGTCTTAGTCTTAATAAAACAATTTAAGAATGCATTCAATCAGAAGTTCAACGACAGCAGGAAAGCTATAACTCTTGGCAGCTGCTTGGAGGAGACTGAGATAAGAAAGAAAACTCCATACTGTTTGAGTGAAGCTGGCATGGAGTGGTGGTCAACCACATGGCAAACAAGCAGCCAGTGGCATGGGGGGCAGCTTCCAGGAAAGAGTAAGACACCCACAGTACCAGAGAGACCGCACTTGGGTTCTGAGCACCACTGAAAAGAAATACAGTACATGGGAAAAAAAAAAAAAAAGAAAGAAATTGTTCCAGGCAGACCCCATGAAACCTCATGGTCACTCTAGAGAGTGTCAGCACTAGGCAATGGGAATTCCAAGAGGGACAATCCATTATCTACTTAATAATTCTTTAGCCCTCTATAGAGTAATCAACAGAGCCATCTTCCCCTTCCAAGTGCTTGATCTGCTTAGTTGGATTCACTCTTAAGGGAACATACAATACCTCATCTCCTCCCATGGGTACATTTTATTCTTTTCTGTATCTGCTGGGCTGGAACTTACTATGTAGCCTAGGCTGACCTTCAATTTGTAGAAATCTTCCTGCCTCGGCCTCCAATTACTGAGATTCCAGGCAGGTACAGCTTGACTTAAATTTTTCTTTTTAAAGAAAAAAAATTATGTCAACAAGACTAAAACTGTTTCTGCTGAACAATTTTTTTACATTTAAAATCTGAATTATGTTAATAGTATATTTTATATCAGCCAAAGCTGCATCTAAGATTTGTCAGTTTTGCTTTTTATTTTTGTTGTAAATTTTAACTCAACATAATATTTATATAATTAAATATTTATATAGCATTTATATAATTAAATGAATGAACCTGTACATTTCCAAATTGCTTTCTGATGAGGTGCACACACATTTAAACTAGTGAGAGAGAACAATGCCATGGGAATCAGAAAGACATCTTCAATTCGCTATTAAATTCCACTAAATCAGACTAAAATTACATGCAGATTCCATCTTACCCTAGTCAGAATGTGGAAAAAAATAAATCTTTATTCATTACTCATGAGAATGTAACCTAGACCAGCCTAGATGGATATTAGTATGGTGGCTTCCAGGAAAACTAAAACTGGAACGACTTTATAACTCAACACCACCAACCTGAGTGTTTCCTTGCAGGACTCCACATCAGCTTGTTGCAGAGACACAGGAACATTGATGTTTTAAAGAAATATTCTCCACAGCTAAGTTGCAAAACCAGGCTAGGTATCCAACAACAGAGGAGTGTATAAAGAAAACGTGGCACATGTACACTTTAAGTGTTACAGCTCTGAGGATAAAGGTGTCCCAGCAATCAGGGACTAAAGAAAAGTCACACTGTACAACAACTTTACACAAGTGATTTATTAATTGGGAAATATAAATTAAGGTTGCTTCCCACACCTGGGAGAGAGACATCAAAGAACTGAGCAGGAAGCAGGTTTTATATGGCATTTCTTGGAGGGGGGGGTCTTGGAGCAAATTCAGAGATTACGGGATTTTTGTGTTCTAATATTGGGTATTTTTCTCTGTAAAGTGGAGTGTGGTCACCAGTGACTCAAGGTCATAAGAGAATTCTGGGGGTGGGACCAGGCCACTCATGCCTCGGAGGCTTGCATATACAATGGAAAGTTTTTCAACTATAAAAAAAATAAAGTTATACTGTTTGTAGGAAAATGAATGTAACTTGAGACAATCATATCAAGCCATTTTATGACAGTTGTACAAAGACTACATGTTTTCTCTTATTTGTGGCTCTTAGATTTTACATTATCACTTAAAAAGCATTTAAAATGAGAAATTGTCTAGGGGGACAATGGGCACAGAAAAGGAGGGGGAAAGAATTCCCCTGTGATATATATCAGTATGAAAAAAAACATTTTAAAAAGAGTAACATTTTAGTGGGTTTTGCTTTACTTTGCTTTGGTTTTGACAGGGTCTTGCTTTGTGCCTGAGATTGGCCTTGAATTTATGATCCTTGTGAGTTAGCCTCTTGAGTCACTGGGATTAAAGGCATGTACCACTCAGCTCAGTTCTTAAAAAGGTTTGAAGCCAACCTCTTCATGAAAAAGTTGATTATATAGTTGAAATATGGTGTGTGCAATGAACAAGTCACTGCTTCTTAGCTTGATACTTTTCCAGGTGAAAAGTGAAAATGGTTATTGGTAGGAAGGATACTGACTTTGTATGAAGGTGTCATTCAGAAGAATGGAAAAGTGGCTGGCAAAATTGATGGGGGTTGTCCTTCTGTATGCTGTGAATATATGTTTCTGTGATTGGTTGATGAATAAATGCTGATAGGCCAGTAGTCAGGCAGGAAGTGCATGTGGGGCTACCAGACTAGAAAGTCGGGGAAGAGTCCCCAGGAGGCCACTGGGAAGGTAGGATGTCAGGATATTCTCCAGTAAATCAGGACCACATGGAGATACAAAGATTAACAGAAATGGGTTAATAATTAAGAGAGAGCTAGCCAGTAAGAAGCCTAATCAATAATCCAGACAGTTTATAATTAACATAAGCCTCTGTGTGTTTACTCAGGACTAAAGGGCTGTGAGACCAGGCTGGGCAGAGATGGGCCTCACTTGGTGGGCAACTCACTTGCTGCCAAGTTTGATGACCTGACTTAATCATCAGAACCCACATAGGAAAGGAGAGAATGAACTCCTAAAAGCTTTCCTCTGACCTCCATACACTGCACAGTTTTATGACAAACATGCACATGCTCACATCATGTACGCACACATAGTAATGTAAGTAAATAATACAAAAAGCCCTGAGGAGTGAGTTAATCACAGGATCTCAGGGAGAAAATGCTGTTGTCTAATTTCATTAGAACACAAGCTCATATATGGCAATAAAACTTCAGGGTTAAGCAGGCCAAAGTATCTTTTCTTCTCTCTGTCATTCACGGATTATATTTCCAGTGATATCTTCACTAACTAATCTATTGATTCGCATCATGATCGATTTCTGAGAATAAGGAATATATTTGATCTTTGGATACAAGAGAAAATACAATGTTTCCTGTAAGATCTTTTATCCAATCATCAGCAACTCTCAATAAATCAGGGTGAAAATAATGTTCTCCCATCCAGCAAACAAACCACAAAACATCTGTTTTGATTGCATCTTACCCAGATTGGAAATGTTAACAGCTGCTACTTTTGTTATTTTGTGAAAGAATTCAACTATTGATTGACCCCTATTTAACTTTGATGTGGTTTTATACTTTGCTTGGAACAGAAAAATCAATTTTAGTAAATCCAAGACTGAATTACAGTCAATACATAGAAAACCTCAGATAATTTTGCAAACTATTTAGAAAAGGGGATTAATCCCGGATAACTGAAAATGAACAACAACCAAAAAATAAGAAAAAAAGTAAATGAAAAAACACAACAAAGGTGCTGAATGAGTTATCTTATTGCAGAATATTTGTTTAACTATGCAAAGATGTGTTGCAATTGTTTAACTATATTAAGATGTGTTACATTAGCTTACATTTTGGAATATTTGTTTAATTATGTAAAGATGTATTGCTGTTTTCCTCTGCCTGTTTAAGGAATCTGATTGGTCTAATAAAAAGTTGAATAGCCAATAGTGAGAGAGGAGATATAGGCAGAACTTCCAGGCAGGAAGAGTAAAGAGAAGGAGAAAATTAGGTGTGAGGGAGAAAGAAAAAGAGACACCAGGAAGATGCCAGGGGTCTACCAGACAGACAAGGAGGAAGCAGGAAAGTAGGACACACAGAAAGAAAGGTAAAAAGATCTAAGGCAAAACATAGATGAATAGAAACAGGTTAAATTAATTTAAAAGAGCTAGTGAGATGAGCCTAAACTAAAGCCGAACATTCATATTAATTATTAATAAGTCTCTATGTCTTTATTTGGGAGCTGGTTGGTGGCCCAAGGAAAACGCCAACTACATTATCTTGTTTCTGCCCTGTGATGGCAAAATCCAGATGAGTGTCATCTTTTTTGGTGACTGCTCACTTAGTTCCTCATAGGTGAGACAGGCAGGTGGTGGCCAGGCTCACAGCAGTTCTAGCTTAAGAATTTAAGAGGCAGGGTTATCCAAGGTAGCGACAGGAGAGAGGAGCAAGAGAGCCTGGCTCTGTAGGCAGGTGAGGATCACAGACCCAAAGACAACAAACCATCTATAAATATCCCTAGTGAGTCTACATTCAGCTCAGAGATACCTGGCTTTACAATGAACTTGTAAAACCTTGTCTGAGGTGAGAAACTAGAATTCAAGGTTCTGTTCATTTTATCACCTGTTTTTTCTTGCTCCTTGAAATTTTTTAATGGGGTCTCCCTCTCTCCCTGGCAGGGACTCACTGACCAATCAGAATCCCTCATGAGTATTCAAATTAACTGGATACCTAATTAAATGGATGCCTAATTTACATACAGGTGGAATTAAATTGGTCTATTCCCAGGAAACAAAAGAATCTCTGTATTAGATTTCCATACTACCTTTCAAATGACCCCTTATTTTAGCCAACTATGCCCTTATTCCCTCACTTTTTCCTTCCTCTCTCCCCACAATCCTTATTTGATTGACGATTGACCTTCCTGTTCCAGCCCTGGCCCCATTCATCTATAACTATCTATGCTAATCACTTTCCTAACAGGATCTATCGCCACAAGTTCCTTCCTCTATGACCAAACCTCAGTGGTTCTAAGGATTGACACTTGGTTATTACTGACTTCATAGCTAATACCCACCTATGAGTAATTACACACCATACTTGTCTTTCTGGGATGGGGATACCTCACTCACAATGACTATTTTCTAGGTCAATCCATTTACTTGGCATTTTCCTTTTTTTTTTTTTTTTTTTTGTCACGAAAGACTACAATGAAACTTTTAAATATGTATCACACTTTGAAAAATCCAAAAAAAACTTGTTTCTTTAGCTATTTATAAAGAAATTGGGAAGGGAAAGATTTTGTTTGAAATATGAAAAACAAAATTATCTATACTACTACTGCTGGCTAGTTGATCCAATCTGGTTTTTCTTAATTAAGGTCGAATATATCATAGCTCTACAGTTGTTAGGGCTAAAACACAGCAAACAATTCAATTTACTCTCCAAATGTAAATTACATTTTGGTCTTTTGTTCTCTTTTTGTAGTAGTAGGGACTGAACCTAAGAACTGGGCCACTCGGCAACTGCTCTACCACAAGCCCATCCTAACTAGAACCATAGGTCTCAATATTAATAACTGAATCCTCTTATTAATTTAAAATATCAATTTTTCCCAGCTTAAGACTTTCAGATAGCATGTTTTGATTCTGTACTGTCAGTTTTTGGATTTGTCACAGGGGTCAGTTCTAGGAATTTAGTAACTCTTGGCTCAGGAGTGAGTTAAAAACAGTGTCAATCATGCAGGTATTCAAAATATGTGGGCTAGACTCTGATGTGAATAAAACCTATTTTATTCAACGTGATATCAAATAAAGCAATGCAGGCTACTCATTTTGAGCATCCTTTTTCATTAACTTTGGTTTCAGCAAGCACCCACATGTTGACTCACAACCATCTATAACTGAAGTCCCAAGGGATCTGATGTCCTCTTCTGGTGTGCAGACATACATAGACAAAACACCAATATATATAAAATAAATAGTTTATGTTTTTGTATGCTGAGTAATACTCCATTCTGTAAATGTACCACATTTTCTTTATACATTCATCTGCTGAAGGACATCTAGGTTGTGTCTGATTGCTGGTCATTATGAACTCATGGAGAGTGAGGCAGCATGCATAGGCCCTGCATAGGTCTGCACCAAGTCATTTTGTGTATAGAGACTCTTCCTATCCCACCTGGAGGAATGAGTAAATTTTTTCTTCAGTCATTTTTTTCCAATTTTAGCCACTTTATCAACATTTCAAGTTCTCCAGAGCTAAGTGTGGCTGGTGGGTTCTTCCTTGATAAATAACAGATTTAGGTCATTCCCATAAATGCAGAGATTTCAACGGGCAATGCTAGCTTAGAATACTCTGCTTGGAAAATTTTACATTCACAGGGGCCATTTGTTTCTAAAGGAAACATGTGTTCATATTTAGCACTGACAAATTCATTTTGTATATAGATTTCTATTCATGAGATCTGGTCATCAGTAGTAGATTCTGGGGTTTCTGCTGGAGTACAGAGAAATCTAGAAATAAAACTCAGGAGGACTTGGATGGGGAAAATATCTTAATTATTGATACAATTGCTTACAGGCAGCCAGTACACGTATTCATAATTCCAGTTACTTAAATTGCCGAAGCAGGAGGAGGTCAAGTTTGAAGCCAACCATAGGAATCTATTGGAACTCTGTTTCATATAAGAAGGTGGACTATGCCTAAACTTGACCTCTCACCTCCACGTGAACACACAGACACAACAACACACACTCATGTACACACAAGAGGAGGAGGAGAAGCAGGAGGAAGAGGAGGAATTAATAAAATGACTTGATTGGAAAAACCCCGATTTTAGATCTGTTGCAAAATGGTCTTTTTGAGATTAGGCAGACTTCTTAACCCAGGCACCCTACCAGATAGAATTTCCAAGATTCCTCTGGAGGGTTCTTCAAACATCTTTTCTGGCTACAAAACTTTGTGAAGCTAATTAAACCTAATTCAACCTCCCTAAGTTTCAGTTTCTTTAGGCATAAGACAGAGACAATAATTCTATTTCATATTTGTTCAAAGAAGTAAACAGTTTCCTTACTTGATGGGAGATGTCATTCTGTAAATATGTGTCCCTTATTGGTTAATGAATAAAGCACTGTTGGCCAATAGGAAAGCAAGATATGTGAGACTAGGAGACAAGGAGGATTCAGGAAGTAGTAGGGAGTGGTCGGCATGTAGAGACTTGAAAGGACAGAGATTTGGGCCCTCTCTACAGTAAGATGAGACCACATGGAAATACTTAGATTAATAGAAATGGGTTAATATTTAAGACAGAGCTAGCCAATAAGAAACTAGTAACTGGCCAACAGCATTATATCAAATATAATGTGGCAGTGTGTCATTTGGGGCTGGTGCAGTTTAGGACCATACCAGCAGGGAAAAAACTACTCTTAACACTTACTCATGAAGCAGAGATAATAATTCTATTTCATATTTGTAGAGAGAAGTAAATTGAATGCAATGCTTAGAACAGTGCCTGGCACACAGGAAACTGCTATCATATATTTGCACTTGCTAGTGTTGCGTTATATACTGCGGGCAAACTGCAAGGACACAGAGCTTAAGGAGTGCCCTGGCCAACATGCTCAATTGTTACTCCAAGCTCACCAGTCAGAGGAGTCGCTGGCTACTCTTGAGTATTAGAGGATTACTCTCTATTTTTAAAGGTGTGTGTGTGTGTGTGTGTGTGTGTGTGTGTGTGTGTGTGTGTGTGTGTGTGCTGCATGGAGGTACTTTTGGATGTCACAAGAGGGCATCAGATCCCCTGAAGCTGGTTACAGGTAGTTGTGAGCTTCCTGGGATGGGTGCTATAGACTGAGCTCTGATTCTCTGGAAATTGCAGCAAGCATTGCTTATCCAGTAAGCCCTTTGTGAGTCGGTGTTTGTCTTGAGTAATGGAGTGGCAGCCTTTCTGTGAAAACATGAAGACAGGAGCTTGTTGAGAGCCACCACCATTGAGGCTTTTCAGAGGCCCCAATGAAAGGACAAAAGGAACCTAGTTCTGAGGGTCTGAGGCTTGGGCCTGGAAGGAGTTAAGGTTTCAGTTTCTAGGAACTTGGCTTTTCCCCCTGAAAAGACTGGGTTATCAGTCCCAAAGCTGCTGTGTGGCTACTCCGTAATGTTCTTGAGATATTTGTGTTCCCTTTATGCACATTGCTTGACTAGCCTCCTGCTGATTCCATCCCATTTTATGATAGCATTCCACTGACTAACCCATCTTTTCCCTGAAAACACTTATACTTAAAAAACTTGCTTGCATGAGCCTGCTTACCCCAAACCTCCTCATCCTGAACTTTCTGTCTCATGTCCTGAGTCTCCTACTTAGGAGCCTGTAGTGAATGCCTTCCCAACTCCATTAAAGCAATGGATATAATCTCCACACACATGCCCAGAAGCCCATCTCTCAGGTCATTCTAACTTTTGCTGAGTTGACAATTAACACTAATGATCATATCAAATAAAAGGCTTAGGGGAAAAACAACACTTGTGTTTCACTTTACTCTATTAGTCTGTGGCAAAAATCAGAACTTCAACTTAGCGATGGAGTACACAGAAGTACAAACAGTGACTCAGCTAAGACATCACACAGCCTTTCTTAGCATTAGGTTACTCCAAGCTCACCAGTCAGAGGAGTCGCTGGCTACTCTTGAGTATTAGAGGATTACTCTCTATTTTTAAAGGTGTGTGTGTGTGTGTGTGTGTGTGTGTGTGTGTGTGTGTGTGTGTGTGTGTGTGCTGCATGGAGGTAATTTTGGATGTCACAAGAGGGCATCAGATCCCCTGAAGCTGGTTACAGGTAGTTGTGAGCTTCCTGGGATGGGTGCTAGAGACTGAGTTCTGATTCGTGATTAAATACTTGCTGCAAATGAAATCTAGAACCCCAAAATATACAGGGAGTTTAGGACCTTGATTCCCCACTTTTTCAGTCTCCTTGATGGTTTCCTGAGACATCCACTGCATTTAATAATCATTGGACTTGTGACAGTCTGAAAGTTCACTGACATAAATGAGAGTCAGCACAAAATGGCAGACACCAGCCAGCTAAGGATCCTAAGAGTAATAAATGATGGAACCTGTTGTAGAACTGTTTTTAGCAGAGTGACACTTTTATGATTCTATAAAAACATGACCTTGAGGTCAGAGGCCTTTACTTTTCCAGCCTGCCTCTGTTTGTGTGTTGAGGGAGGGGTCTGAAGGCCTTGGTGGCAAATTCCTTGAAGCTTGTATGTCAGTCTACATGTGTGTTGTGCCGTCCAGTGTGGGACTTGTGTGTTAACAGGTTCCTGGGTTCCTTCAAGAGGCTGCCAGCCTAGGGGTCAGTGTATTGGTAAATGAAATATGCTTTATCTGTTCAAAGTCCCTCACAATTTCTTCAACCTCCCAGCCTCCTGTGACTCTAGTCCTTTCCTGGCACCTAAGGATACCATTTCCCATGTAAAACTCTACATACATTGGGAATTCTGTGAGTGCATGTGTGGTGATAATTTGTTTACGATTTATTAAAACCCCTGAAGATCAAAACAGCAAAGCACCCATACTAGTTAGTCATAGAAGCCAGTCACACACCTTTAATCCCAGGACTCAGGATTAAGAGGTAGACTGATCTACACGAAATTGATCCAGTCCTAAAAGAAACAGCTCACACAAAGCTGATATCAGCACCTGGGATCACAAAACTTTAATCCCAGCACTAGAGAAGTGGAGACAGGAGGATATGGCTAGGCAGAGAAAGGAATAAAAGGAGGGGACAGAAACCCAGAGCCTTTGCCTTTGAGGACTTGTGGGGACAGGATATAAGATCTATTGGCTTGGCTGCTTTGCCTCTCTGATCTTCAGCTTGAAGCTTGAACCCCAATATCAGTCTCTGGGTTCTTTATTTTTCATGTTACACACATGAACCTTTTAATTTACTTGATCACTCTCTTCCTTGTTGAGTTGCTCATCGGATGACTACATAGCAGACAGTGAAAAGTAAGTGACTCAGACCAAATCACTCAGCATATTTGTGAGGTTGCAACTTCAGAGTGACTAGAAGACAGCGGATTCATATTCAGAAAGGGGACCAAAGGAGAAGTATGAAGGAGAGAAGCTGAATACTTGGTAAGTGGGAGTTGGAGGAACTTGTAGCTAACCCAAACATAGGCATTAGCCAACAGTAAGATACTCACTACCCCTATTCTACTCACTGGCTGGGCATCCACCTTATTTTTTGAGAGAGGAATTCTCCCTAGTGTGGAATTTACGGGAAAGTGAGCACAAGAGAAATCATTAATGGGCATGACACCAAACTTCTTTTAGTTTTTCTTTCTCTTGTTTCCTTTTCCTTCCCTCATCTTCTCTCTCTATTTATTTACATGACATCTGTTTTTTTTACAAGTGGGTTTCAGGTGTGGTTTTTGGGCCTTCATGTTTGCGTTAGCAGGCACTATACCAATTGAGCTATTTCCCTAGCCCAGGCTTTGGGTTTTGAAGTAGGGTCTTACTAAGGTTACTAGCCCTAACCAGTTTTAAACTCCTTGGCATGCTCCTGCTCCCTTCAACTCCCAAGGATGTTCCTGCTTCCTTCAACTCCCCAGTGAGTGCTAAGATTATAGGCAGGAGCCACAGGTCAATTAAAATGTAGGTTCAAACACAGAAGGTCTGGGGCAAGGCCCTAGGTTCTGGCACTACCCTGTGACAGCTGCCAGCCTCCTTTTAAATTCTGAACAGCAGGATATATAGTCCAGGGAGATGGCCTTTAAAAACTAGGTAGGGTTGTTTTTGTTAGTTTGTGTTTGTTTTCTTCGTAATGTAATTTTTCAATCTAAACTGTCATAAACTTTATTTTCACACATTAATAATATGTTATTTTGAAATGGGAATTGGTCTTTGACCTATAATTCAACACAAGAAAAATCCTCTAAATTTTACTGGTGATTCTGTTAGGTATTCAGACTCTAAAAAGTTAGAGTTAGCCTTGGGCTAAGCACTTGAGGCTAAGTTTAGCAGCTATTAGAAATAATGCAGTAGGCAGAAAGGTTTTGGAAGTACTGGAGGTAAATTCAGGACATTTTGAAACATTCAAGCACTTAGAAAAAGAACCAGTTGTAGAAGAGTGACCTATTTCAAGCTAGGCACAGGTGCTGCTAGCCATTCTTATACTAAAAGCCCAGCCCAGACTGCTCCCCCTCCCCAGAAACAGGAGACTTTTAGTAGCAACAGCAGCTTTATCAGGTATTGCTTTGCTTTATTAATTTAAAGTGAATGAGTAACGGTGGTGTCATCTTAGGAATTACCTGTGAGCCATCTTTTTTACTGTGATTCCTAATAAAATTCTATGTTTTTCTTTCCTTCCTCTATTCAAAAAATCTTCATGGGAGCTGGGAAGATGGCACAGTGGGAAAATTCCTTTGCTGTCATACCTGGTGAGCAGAAATCAATGCCCAGAACCCACATGGTGAAAATGGGCTCTTTCAAGTTTTTCTCTGACATCCATAGGCACCAGACCCACACATGCACACACACAAAATAACCGTTTCAAACAGTTGGGCATGGTGGCACATGCCTGTAATTCTAGCACTTGGGAGGCAGAGGCAAGAGGATCTCTTTGAGTTTGAGGCCAACCAGGTCTACACAGCACGTTCCAGACAGCCATGCTTGCTATACAGAGAAATACTGTTTTAAAAAGCTAAAAAGGGGGGAAAAAATCTCCATACTATTTTCTATAATCTGTACAAGGCATGCTTAGATTCATGAGACTTCATTTTTAAGGAGAAAAAGAGACAATAAAGAATAGTAGATATAATAAGTATTATGTAATCTTATCAGTAAAATGAAGATAAGTACTATTTGGGAAATAATGAGCAATAATTTAGGCAGTTACTGACATAAGTACTAAGGCTGAGTACTTGAGTGATTTCTTCTAGAGTGTTCCATTTACCTGGGTAAATTGAATAAATACTTCTTGTTATTATATAGATAGCAGCAAAGGAGAAAGGGCATATATGGAGAATAAATCTTGTAGGCTGAAGGACTTTACAACCAGAAACCATGAGATACAAGGGATAGGTTAAGAGTAGAAGGTGAAAATAAGAGAAGAGGTAGGTAGCATCTAGATCAAGAAGAAACTGAAATCTAAGTTAGACCTTCAGATTAAAAAAAAAAAAAAAATGTTAGTGCCAGTATCTAGGGTTTGAAGCAGGAAATTGATTCTTTTCTATTCTTCCAGGTTAAATTATTCCATATTAACATATTCATGTTTATCTTTAAAGGCCTAGCTCACTTATCATATTTGTGAAAGAGCATTCTGCACTACTTGGTGGGTATTACTATCCAGGGGTCAAGTCTTCACTTGGTTTCCATTTCTATCAAAGATGACCTTAGGCACTGGCTGCACCTCCTCCATGTTCTTCTGATATGGCAGGATGGACAGTGTAAGGCTTGGGGGGGGGTATGGCTCAGTGGTAGAGAACCTGAGCTACCAACTTGAGGTCCTGTGGTCACTTTCCAGTATTGCAAAGAAGGAAGCTGGGAGGCCAGCAGCATGGACAGATACAGCCAGATATGATGAGCTTCAGATTAATGGGGTCTCTACCTGGAGACCACTCAGGCTCTGTGATCTTCTCTCCCTTTCTTATGTTTGAATTTGCTGTGGATCAGTTATAAAATGGCAGCTTCACGGAGAAAAGTTGAAGCTTTTCTTACAAGGGTCAGCTTTGTCTTAAGGTTCAAGAAGGTTATATCTGTGTGGAGGAGGTCTTGTTGTCTGGCAGTCACACTAAGTGATCTGTAGCAAGGACCTTTGGAGATGCTTCTGTGAATCTTACAGCATTTCCCAGGCTGCATACTGCAGTTTCTTACCTTACCTGGTGTCTTCTCTAGTCTCACTTTTCCCCATCTCTGCATTTCTCTGTCATGAAAATGCATAGTGTGTGCTTCTATAGTTCCTTCTTCTACATGCACAAATATCTCTTATTTTCCAACTTATCTTCTCTACTGAACTATTAATTAACTCAGAGTAGGCTGAGGTTAGTTCTTTTTTACTCCTTGCCACTTTTGGGGGGCCTGCCACTTAGCTCCCAAATAAATAATACATGGAGGCTTATTTTTGTTTATAAATGTCCAGCCTTACCTTTACTTGTTTCTTGCCAGCTTTTCTAAAATTTAAATTACCCTGACTACCTTTTGCCTCTGGGATTTTTCTTTTTCTTACTTCTGTATATTTTACTTTCACTCTTACTCCCTGGTTGGCTGAGTGCCTGGGTGGCTGGTTCCTGATGTCCTCATCTCCTTGCTTCTTATTCCTTCCCCCAGATTTCTCTTCTTATTTATTTTCTCTGCCTGCCAGCCCTGCCTACCATCTCTCTTGCATTGCTATTGGCTATTTAGCTCTTTATTAGACCATCAGATATTTTAGACAGGCAAAGGATCACAGCTTCACAGAGTGAAATAAATACATTAAAGAACACAGCACAACTTTGAATCATTAAGACTAATGTTCTACACCATAAACAAATTTTCTACAACAGTAGGCTTGTGATTCATCTTTTTGTACACATGGGTTATAGACTAGTGCAATGCTCAGAATAATGCTGAGTAAACAAGTCTGGAATGCACAGATGAGTTCTGGAATCATCCTTGAACCATTCTCCTCATCCTAACCTTTCTGTTGAATGCCAATTTCTTATTTTTAAATTCCTTTTGGCATTTTTAATTGACTACTGTTTTTCCTCAGACTGAATTTCACACACTCATTAGCCTTTTCCAACTTCTCCAGTTTTGCAAACAATGCCAACTTTTTTGTTCTTTCCTAAGTCACAAATTTTATAGTACTTTGTTTCAGTCTTAATGTTTTGAATTGCCATTTACTGACCACCTTATTGACTTAAATCTTAGTTTACACCATTATCTAATTTCTGAAAAAAATACGACATTTTTCCGCCTAGAGGGTTATTCTAAGTAGTAAAATTTTCCTCTCTTCTAAAATTCAGCTGTGTGTGCCTGCAATATCAATCATTATTAATGATACATCTTATTCATAATCCATGTTTTAGTCCACTTTGAAGATATTTCTGCACACTGGATGCATGTTAGACAAGTCATTCTTCTCCATACAGACTTATTCAATTTTCCATAAACTAAATGATATAGTATTTTTGTATTTTACAAATAATAAAACTGAGATTTAGTTACAATAAGTTGTATATTTCAAGAAAAATGGTAGAATTGAGATTTTAACACATATATATTTACCTAGGAAATCTGAACACTGCCTAATTATTGTATAATAACATTTTGAATTCTTGCTTCATTGGGAAGGATTTCCATGACACAGCCCAGGAATCTTCACTACCCACTGTTGTGCTTTTGAATCTTCAATACCATACTTCAATTATCTTCTTCTCCTAGAGATTTCCCTCTGCTTTTAAAACTTCTACTGGATTATCATCACTTTAATGTACAGGAATGTCTGGGTTACATCTTCCTTTAATTTAACTGAGAGCCTTCTATGGTATCTCCAGAAAAAATATTGTCAGTAAATAATATATAAAACTTTACATAGTCTTTCATGAATATGCATGTCTAGTAAATTGTTACCATATTATTAATATTATTGATGCATCAGATTAAAGACCCCATGTGCTTCAGTACCTTAGCATTCAAATCTGGACACCCAGATTTGAATGCTAAATTTTAGGGTTATCACACCCTTCCTACGAAGCAGCATCAACTATGGTATAGACAATGCCATAACATAAACAGCAAATTCCTTCGCCTCTGCTGTTGTCTCTTTAGCGTACTGGAGAAAGAAAAATGAAATACTTGTATTTTTTCTTTCTTTTATGGTAAGAATGTAAATGTAATATCATCTTCATTTCACTTTCAAGAAATCACTAGGAGTGTCTTTTAAAGACTTCCTGGCTGAAGATTCTTATGTACAGAAACTAACACTGCAGTCTCTGCTTCATAACCGTGCCCGGAAGCCCTCCCTTTAGTCACGGTTCATGAATAGCAGGCAGGAACCGGGCGGACTTAGGACCGCGCGGAAGACAAGCTTTCTAACTACTCAGGCTCCTCCAGCTCCCGGGAGCCCGCGCCGCGTCGCGTCCCGTGACGTCAGCACTTCCCGGAAGTGCCGCGCAGCGCCGGGGGCGTGTCTCCAGGTCGGTCCTCGTGCGGTTACCTGAGAGACGCGCGGGCTTGGGTGCCGCGGCTGCCGCGGGGGCGAGCGCGTGTTCTGTGGAGGGAGCGCCCGGAGCCGGTCTGCGGCCCGTGCGGCGACATGGAGGTGGTGGAGGCCGCGGCGCAGCTGCAGACGCTCCAGTTCGGCGGCTCCGGCCAGGGGCCCGCGGTGTCGGAGGAGCGCGGGGACGCCGAGCAGGCCGAGCCCGGGGGACAGCCGCCTGCTCCGAGCGCCGACGCCGGGGCAAGCCCGCCGCAGCCCGAACGGCCGCCTGCGAGCGAGGCGTGCGTCACCGGCCCGGACGCCGCGGAGCCGCCGCCAGCCCTGCAGGCCTCGGACTCCTCGGATTCGGACTCGGATTCGGACAGGTCGAGTGCAGGCGAGCCCCGGGGCTGCCGGGTGGGACCGGGCGGCAGGGGCCTAGGTCGTAGTTGGAGCCGCTGATGCTCGGTGCGCACGTGCGCTCGCTCGCTCCCCCTGCCTGGCTGCATCGCTTTCCCATGGTGTCCCCTCGGTTAAGAGTTCCCCACCTCCTTCCCAAACTTGATGGTCCGCAAAATTACAAGTGGAGGTCGTAACCTGTTTATTATCCTAACATCCAATTTGGGTTATGGCATGAATTTTGCTTCAGTTCAGAATTACTACTCCCCCCCCCCCCACCAAAAGAAAAAAATAAATTTTAGGATTTGGTGGTCAGAGAAAGGATGACTCTGTTTCAAAGTTGACTCCTTTTCCAGAAAGTGTGGTTTAGCTCAGTCTAGTCTCAAACTGTAGCCTGGGAGGATGATAGTGAACTCCTGCCTCCACCTCCCAAGTGCAGGTTGTACATGTATCCACCACTATTCTCCTCTCATAGCTGTTTCTGGACAGTTCGTGTGACTCCAGAGGCTCTTTATAGGGAGCAAGATTCTATAAACTTTGCTAACCAGGTTCTTAGTATTTGGTTTACACGGACATTTCCTCTCTGTGTCCTTGGTGAAAGAAGATCTAAGATATAGAATGTTTTCAAACTACATTGAGCACTGTCTACAGATATTTGAGTAAGCACAGGTGAGGGGGTTCTGAGAAGTGGACAAGATAGACCCATCATGGGGAGGTGTGACATTTTTGGGAAACCACTAAGAGACAAAGGAGGATGGTTTGTAGTAGAGGGAGAGGTGTGGGAGGGTGGTGGCAAGGAGCTAAGGTTCCTTGACAGTTTTAAGATGGTACTCATCTTGTAATCAGAGCCCATGCGAGCTGGTGGAAAACTGATGGAGATAAAGGCAGATCAGGAGTCTTGTTTGAAGTGAAACATGGAACAACTTAGTGCTGCCAGAAGTGACTTCTGTCCCTTTGTGGCAGAGGGTACCAGATGTTTGAAAGAATAAAGGTACATCTCTTTGCCTATGTGCTAGATTTTGTTTTTGCTGTTGTTTTTCAAGACAGGGTTTTTCTGTGTATCCTTGGCTATTTTGAAACTCACTCTGTAGACCAGGCTGGCCTCAGAGATCTGCCTGTCTCTGCACCCCCCCCCCCCAGTGCTGGGATTAAAGGCGTGCACCACTGCCCAGTTTAAGTAGTGTTTTGTTAATAGATACTGATTGAAGTTAATAGATACTAAGGAGACATGAACAGTTATCTCTTGACCTCAGATAGGGCACCAGTAAAAGGCAAAAGAAACAGTTCCACCCAAATCTAGCTTAGTGAGACAGGGCATTTGTTGGGTATTAGTGAGACAGGGCATTTGTTCACAGAAGCAAAGGCAGCTGTCTCATGGGTGACAACCCCCCCCCCCCAAGCTCCTTGCTCTGGCAGCAGGTCCACCAGAAGTCTGCCCAGCAGCTTACTGCTTGTATAAATTTAGGGTACCAGGCTTGTTTGTGGGTTTCACTTGTTCCTTGAGTCTTATAGGCCCCTTGCCTCCATTTAGGAGGCTGTGTTTCAATTGGGAGGAAATAGCCATACTACAATAACCCAAAATGCATTTTAAGAAGTTGTGAGCAGCCTCCAGTAGCACTTTGAAAAGTGTGCTGGGGAATAGGGAGCAGGGAAGGAAAGTAATTTGGTGAATGGGTGTGGTAGTATTTTTGAGTCTTTAGTGAAGAATTCATGTTGTCTAGATTGAGGTATTTCAGACAGATCAAGTAGCATAGTTTCACAGTGGTGAATATGGGGATGGAGTTAGGCTCTGTGGGGAGTGGGAGGTTACTAGAAATCTGATTTCAAGGCAGTGTAAGGCTGACATATTAAAGAGCATGTATTTTTATCTTGTACATGATAAAGATGATTCTTTGGTGGGGGGATTAGCACTTTTCTGTGTGTTTGAGTATTCTATTAGCAAAAAGTATAAACCCACACAGCTACCATCTTGATTTAACAATTATTAGTATTTTAATACTACTAATTAAATGTTATTGGACCATTTAAAACTAATTTGCTGCAGATATCATGCCATTAAATATCAGCACAGCATTCTTTTTATAATTGAGAATATTTTTTTCACATAACATATCCTGAACATAGTTCCCTATATTATAATAAATGTCTAGGGGGACCTTGTCAGATTCCATGGCAGGCAAGGGTGACCGAGGCAGAAGGACAAACATGCCAGGCAGTCAGAGCTTATGTGAGAAGTTTTATTAGAAAGGGAAGAGAGGAAAGAAAGAGAGGTAAAGAGACACAGAGACAGAGGGAACAGAAGAGAAGAGGGAGACAGGAAGAGTCCTGTCTGCCCTAGGGGAACAGCTGGAAAGAGCTGGAAAGAGGAGTGGGAAAGAGAACGTTAGTGGGTGGGGTCTTTCTTTTAAAGGGATCCTTTGCACCTGTATGCAGACTGTGCAACCATGGAACCCTGGGCTGCCTGAGTGCATTCTGCCAGGCGACAGGGGCAGACCAGCATACTACCTGAATCCTTACACTCTTCCCTCATCTCTTAGCAGTTCTTCCTCCTCTGTCCAAGTTCACACCTTCTTTCTCTGTCTATAGAAAACAACAGGCTAATACAGCATATTCTCTCCAGGGTCTCAGTCAAGAGTGGCTTCAGACTTAACAATGTAGCCTAGGATGGATGACCTTGAAGCAGCAGAGTTGAGTCTTCAAGCATGTATCACAGTGCTTGACTTCATTTATATAAACACAACACTGTTACCAAATCTTAAGTGCTGTTTTATAAAAATTATTCTGATCTCTTTTCCAATCTTTTTTTTTCCTTAAAGCAAGACCAGGAACTCATTTGGATGAAAGGTCATGAGAAGGTCAAAGTAACATCAGATCAGTGGATGAATAGTTGTGGGAAGAGGCTGTTCTTTTGGTATTGAAAAGCTATTACAGAAAAAGTGAGAAATGAGAAACAATGTCCTGAAATGGTGAGGAAGATTAGGAAGTGTCATAGGATTAGTTAGGAGATTATACTTTGATAATTGACCAGGATAAAGTAGTATTCAAATGATACTGGGATTTCACCCACCATGACTAGATTGAAGACTGAGTAGTGAAATAAAAATAGATGTTCAGGGAAAGACATGGAATCTTCTTTTTTTCTCCCTTGATTTTAACTTGTTAGAAATATGAAGTATGTACCTAGGCATTAGGACTCTAGAATAGTTCATGTTAGGGATGAATATGGAAGCATTTATCAGCAAGTGAATTATAATTGAGATCTTTGGAATGAATGTTACATGCCTAAAGAGTGCAGAGACGAAGTATCTATGGGTAAAACACTTAAAAATATTGGATATAATGTGCCAACCATTGGTGGCACACACCTTTAAGCCCAGCACTTGGGAAGCCTCAGAGGCAGGCAGATCTCTGTGAGTTCAAGGCCAACCTGGTAAGCTCCACAGAGAAACCCTGACTCTTAAAAGCAAGATCTACATTGGCTAAAAATATAGCATATAATATGGGCCGAAGTAAGTGGGCTGGTTGAGTTAAGAACCAAAGCAGTATTCAGAGTTAAATGGTCACCATGGCAACTTTGAAGAATTCCTAAGGTGATTAGTCACTGAATGTCACATGCTTAATTGTAGTTATAGAGATTTATAACATGTGACACTGTTAGCCCAGAGAGGGTCCAGGTTTTCTATGTCTGTAATAATATATACTCAATGTCAAAAATGGCCTCTCCCCACAATTATTCTTACACTGGATTTTAAAATGGACCGAAAAAGCCCAGGGTGGAGGCACACACCTTTAATCCCAGGGAGGCAGAGGCAGGAGGCTCTCTGGTTCAAGATCAGCCTGCCACAAAAAGAAACTTTGTCTCAAAAAAAAAAAAAAAAAAAAACCCAATACTTGTACTCCACAACCAAAGTCATTTTGAAATGTTGGCTTTTGATTTAGACAAGCAATAGAAGGAAGTAAATTGTTTCCTACTTGAAAAAAGATTTTTTAATTATATTACTTGACCAAGTGTTTGCCTTTGCCTCTGCAGTGAAACGGATTCAGATAGTTCAAGCTCCTCCTCTTCATCCTCCTCATCATCTTCCTCCTGTGTGTCACTTCCTCCAGTGCTGTCAGATGGAGATGAAGATATACAAGTTGAGAAAGAAAATAAGAATTTTCCTCTTAAAACAAAAGATGAGTTGCTTCTTAATGTAAGTGCTTGGGTTTGTTACTTATATTGGTTACTTATATTTTGTATTTATATTGATTGCTTTCTATATCAATCTTCTCAGCTTTTTTCATGTACCTCCACTGTTCTTTGACATTCTTTTATAAGAAGTGATGCAGAAAGTGTCTATGGTTGCTTCTAACCCTGACACTTGGTACTTAACTATCAATTTTGTAGAGGCATTGCCTTCACTTTGGTGACTGGTAACGTCTTCAGGTCTTTTTTTTTTTTTTTTTTTTTTAAACACTCCAACTACAGTTTCCCTTCCTTCCTCTCTTCCTGTTCTCTCCTCCATCTTTCTACCTTGATACCATCTACTCCTCAGAAAAGTGTAAGACCTCCCATGAGAATCAACAAAGCCTGGCAAATCAAGTTTAGTCTCCCACTCGCCATCAAGGCTGAGTGGGGTCTTTCCTTATAGGGAGTAGATTCAAAAAACCAAAAAGCCATCTCATGTACCAGGGATAGATACTGGTCTCACTGCTAGGGCCCTCACAAATAGACCAAGCTACACAGGTCAGTCCAATGCAGGCTCTCTAGCTGTCAGTCCAGAGTCTGTGACCTCCCACAAGAATGGGTCTGCTATCTCTGTGGATTTCCCTGTCGTGATCTTAACACCTGCCCCTTGTTCATGTAATCCTTCCTCCCTCTCTTCATCTGTACTCCTTGAGCTCTGCCCAGTGCTTGGCTGTGGATCTGTCGCTACTTCTATCAGTTACTGGTTGAAGGTTCTATGATGACAATTAGGGTTGTCACCAATCTGATTACAGGAAAAGGCCAGTTTAGGCACCCTTTCCACTATTGCTAAGAGTCTTAGCTAGCTGGGATCATCCTTGTTGATTTATGGGAATTTCTCTAGCACAAGTTTCTCCCTAACTCCATAATGCCCCCACCCCATCAAGATAACTCTTTTATTGTCCTCCCTCTTCTTCCCTCCCCCAATTCGGCCATCCCGACACCTCATGTTTGAACCCTCATTACTCCCCCGTCTATATGGCTCCCCTGCCCCCATACCATATGCTTTTGTCTTTATGGGTCTGGGTTACCACACACAGGATGATTTTTTTTTTTTTTTTTCCTAATTCCATCCATTTGCCTGCAAATTTCATGATGTCATTGTTTTTTATTGTTGAGTGATACTCCATTGTGTAAATGTACCACATTTCCTTTATTCTTTGGTTGAGGGGCATCTAGGTTGTTTCCAGCATCTGGCAGTTACAAATAATGCTTCTGTCAACATTGTTGAGCAAGTATCCTTGTGGTATGATTGAACATCTTTTGGTTATATGCCCAAGCATAGTATCACTGGGTCTCCAGATACATGGATTCCCACTTTTCTGAGAAACCACCATACTAATTTCTAAAGTGGCTGTACAAGTTTGTACTTCCACCATCAGTGGAGGAGTGTTTCCCTTACTCCACATCCTCTCCAACATAAGCTGTCATCAGTGTCTTTGATCTTAGCCATTCTGACAGATGTAAGATGGTATCTCAGAGTCATTTTGATTTGTGTTTGCCTGATGACCAATGATGTTAATTCTTTAAATGTCTTTTGGCCATCTCTGTTTAAATCTGTACCCCACTTTTTAATTGGATTATTTGGGTACCTTGATGTCTTGTTTTTTGAGTTCTTCATATGGTTTGGAGATCAGCCCCCTGTCAGATAATGGGGTTGGTGAAGATCTTTTCCCATTCTGTAGGCAACCATTTTGTCTTATTGACTGTGTCTTTTGCTTTATAGAAACTTCTCAGTTTCAGGAGGTCTCTTTTATTGTCAGTCTCAGTGTCTGTACTACTGCTGTTATATTCAGGAAGTAGTCTCCTGTGCCAGTGCATTCAAGGCTACTTCCCATTTTTTTCTGTTAGTTTCATTGTAACTGGATTTATTTATGTTGAAGTCTTGAGCCACTTGGACTTGAGTTTTGTGCATGGCCATAGATATGATCTACTTGAATTTTTCTACATGTTGACAACCATTTTTGCCACTACCATTTGCTGAAGATGCTTTCTTTTTTTTTTTTCATTTTATAATTTTAGCTTCTTTGTCAAAAATCAGGTATTCATAGGTGTGTGAATTTATGTCAGAGTCTTCAATTTTATTACATTGGTCCACCTGTTTTTATGCCAATGCCAAGCTGTTTTCATTACTGTAGCTCTTTAGTAGAGTTTGAAGTCAGGTTTGGTGATGCCTCCCCTCCAGAAGTTCCTTTATTGTACAGGGTTGTTTTGGCTATCCTGAGGTTTTTGTTTTTCCATATGAAGTTGAGTATTGTTCTTTTAAGGTCTGTGAAGAATTCTGTTGGGATTTTGATGGGAATTGCATTGAATCTATAGATTGATTTGGTAAGATTGCCAATTTTACTGTTAATCCTACCTATCCTGTAGTATGGGAGATCTTCCATTTTCTTAACATTGGGATGTTCAGGTCTTGCTGAAGTAGGTTCTGTTTTGCTCTTTATGTTGTTGAATGTATTCTTATAATGTCATTTACCCATCTAGATTTTGGACAATTATAGGTACAGTTGTTGATTGTTGTGTTGTTTTTGGTGGATAGGTTTTTTGTTGTTGTTGTTGTTGTTTCTTCATTGTCTTTTAGTCTGAATGGCCAAGGGTTTTAGTTAATTATCTGGTTGTCAGGTCGAGTAGAGTTGTCTCAGCTAAAGTTTGTGGGTTTGGGTGCCTAGATCCAGTGTACGATCCGGTTCTTCTGGCTGGTGTAGACGTTACTTATTCCTATGGGGTCTGTTCTTCCAACTGGTGTGGATGGTGCTGTGCCAATAGGATGGACCTCTGTTGCTGTAGAGGGCTATTGAAGGGGAGGTTGCTCTTCCAGTTGGTGCTGATGATGCGTGTGCCTCTAGGGGCTGCTGGTTTTGCTGGGGATGGTTGGCTGAGGGCGCTTGGTGGGTTTGGTGGGTTTGGGCGGTGGAGTGGCTCTTGGCACATTACAGTGTCCAGTGGGTGGCCACAGTGGTGGAGCAGCTTGTCCCCAGGGCTGGCAATAAGCTGCTAGCTGGCTGCTGGGGCTGGGATGGGAGGGGGGTGGGAGGCACGGGATATGCCCTGGAGCCTAGAACCTAGGGATTGGGGCAGTTCAGGTGGGAGACCAGTTACTCACCTTTTCTTCCAATTGGTGCAGGTGGTGCTTGTGCCTCTAGGGGTGCCAGAAGGGTGGGAGGAATGAGTTCTCTGAGTTTGGGTGCTGGAGTGGGTCTTGTAGGTTACAGAGTGCAATGAGTGGCCACAGTGGTGGTGCAGCCTACCTATAGGGCTCTTACCTGCTGGCTGGCTGCTAGGGGTGACTGTTGTCAAGTCTTTAGAAGATTTGTTTAGCATGCACGGAAAAATCTGCCCTGTGTTGATTCCCAGCACTACTGAAACAAGAAGAAATTACTTTTTGTAGTTTCATGGCCTTTTGTCCTTTTGGTTTTTTTTTTTTTTTTTTTTTTTTATAGTAATTGAGACCTTTTTAATTGATTGCTTTTAGAGAAGTAGAATGCAAAATTCACTGGCTTTAATAGGTTTTAAGCTTTTTAGGATACCTAATCACTTGAAACTTTGCATTATTTTAAAAATCCTATGAGATTATGAGGGCCAGTTATGTTTAACCACCACACTGGTCATCTTTCATAAGTTCTGATTAGAACCAACAAATAGGAGAGGAGACCATGATATTTTAGAGATTTACCTATAAAGTTTTCTTTGCCTTATTATTGAGTATGGATTTCTTATCATTGGGAGTCCTTTGACATTTAATACAAAACCTTACTGTATTGTGGTGGGGAGGGGGCGTGTTTTTCTAAATAGAATACTCAGACATTCATGAGAAATCAGGTAGGGTCTTTGGCCAGGCAGGTCAGGGGCCATATTTGAGGACTGAGTTCATAACTGATTTTTGTGTCTCCCTAGTACTCAGTGAAATAGTTGACTGATGGTTGGTTCATAGTCAGCAGTAGTGACTACAGAATAAAATTGTAAATAGGTGTCTTCAATTGTTCTTTTAAGAAATTGTAACACATTTGAAACATATGCCAGATGCTTTAAACAAAACCCATCATGTTTCTGCTTTCATATTTCTAATAAAAGACAGTAAATAGAACAAGACAAATTGAATTGCCAGGAATGCTGTTGAAGTGTGTGTATTTGGCTTAAGTCTGACTGAACTCAGAACAATGACTCATGTCTTTTTTTGTCCTATTTCTGAGGCATCTTTTGGGAAAGACAGAGGAGGCAATTACAGTTTATTTTATGTTCATTGGTGTTTTGCCTGCATGTATATCTGTGTGAGGGTGTCAGAAACCCTGGGACTTGATTTACAGACAGGTGTGAGCTGCTATGTGGATGCTGGGAATTGAATTTGAGTCCTCTTCAAGAACAGCCAGTGCTCTTAACCACTGAGCCATCTCTCCAGCCCCTATTTATTTAGGGTTTTGAGAGAGGGTCACTGCTTAGCTGTAGTTGTCCTGGAACTCATTATGTGGACCAAACTGATCTTGAACTCACATGGATCTTCCTACCTCTGCCTCCCTAGTGCTGGAATTAAAGGTACACTCCATCACACCCAGCAGCTTTTTTAATTTTAAAGTTAATGGAATTTTTGATTAACTTGTTTTTACATTAACAGTTTTAGGTTAACAACACTACCTCTTTGTTGGTAGAGGTAATAGAGACATTGTAATTTCTCTGGTTTGCCCTAAATCTCTGACTTTGAAAGGATCTGCTATGACTTTCTCTAAGGATTCATTACGTTCAAGACATGAAAGTAACTTGGAAAAGATGAAAGAGAGTAAGTCACTTGCTCCTGAATTACAAGTATAGTTTGACCTTAGTGAGTGCCCTTCCTGCTCTGGAGAGGTGCCAGTTTGGCCAACAATATGCATTTTTATGAGGATTTAACTTGTAACCTATATCTTATTGCACAAACGATGGACCCAGTAGAATGCATATTGAGATTGTTTGGGACACAAGCCTCATGGTCATTTCTGTTTGTGTGGGCAAGTCTGTAGGAGATGAGAGTGTAGGAAAGTGAAAGCTTGAAAAACACATGGACTAGTACTGATAGTGGGAGTGCCTGTGAGCCAGTTGGCAAGAAAGGAGTGTGAATGTTTGTTTTGAGGAGGGTGGGGATTGGGTTATTGTACCATATAAGCCATGTGGGATGGTTTTTCTCACAAAAAAAAAGAAAAAGAAAAAAGAAAAGGATGCCAACCAATTGGAGTATCATTGCTAACTGATAGAGGCATGTATTTGGAAGTGATTGTGATGTTTGGCTAAAGTTGGACTCAGTATAGTGAGAAGAAAAGACTCCAGGATGAAGAGAATAAAAAGATTGACTGTAAACATGAGGTGGAATGTCATGGGAGCTGAGGCAGCTATTAGGTCATTATTTTGCATGCCTTCTGAATACTCTAGTTTCAGTGACTGCCAAGTGATTCTGTCTTTCCACACTGGCTTCTTATGTTCACCTCTATAAACTTTTTCATCCTAGCTTTATGGACTTCTCTATCTCTGGCTCTAAATATGGCATTTTCTTATAGATTCCTTTGAACTAGCTATTTTTTTTTTTTTTTATTTTTTAGGACTATACTGTTACTAGGGTTTTGCTTTGTTTATTAAATAATAATTCATTCTGTGAAGTGTCCCCTTTTTGCTATAGCTAATTCCATGTGCTGTGGGCTGTCATTAAGACTGTGGTTGGGTCACTTGTACTCTTAGGCAGTGTTAATTGCATGTCTTAGCATGAAACTGCTTGATACGTGCAGTTTGTTTATTAATTTAATACCTAGTGAAACTCTGAAGAAAATTGGTTGTTTTTGCTTAATGCTCCAGTTAATGGCAGCTTTCGGTTTGTGTAGGTCTTAGGGATGTCTGGATGATGGATATGCCGTCTTCCCTGAAATGTTATTTCTTTCCTTTTGACATAGTTCATTTTTTAGGAGCGCTCTCTTTAGATATGCAGAGCTTCCTCTTTACTTCCTATCAATCTACTTTCAAGCAAGAATGCTTTTGCCTTAAGTCTTTCCCATTGAAAACTCAAACTCAGCAATCTGGCTATGGGTTGAGCATACTTCCTATGAAAATCTGAACTCTGAAACTTTGAATATTGACATGAAACTTTTGTTTCATATACAAGATTATTTGAACTATTATGTAGGATTACATTTAATCTATGTGTATAAGGTATGCATTAAGAAGACGAATTTCATGTTTAGGTTTTATTCCATCCCCAGCATATCTCATTATGTGTATGTAAATTATCAGAAAGCAGGGTGTTTCTGGTGCTAAGAGGTTTCTTGTGAGGGACACAGTCTTTACTGTGTGGCTTATTAATTACGGGTATCTGGGAATTACAGTCAAGTAACTTGGAAATTATTCTTTCAAAACTAGACCTTATGTTTTTTTTTTTTTTTAATTGGATTATTATAACCAAATCCTATCATCCAAAGAGAATTAAAAATAAAGGAAACCATACATACTTGTAATCCTAAATCAGCCTGAGCTGTATAAATACTCTGTCAAAAAACAGAAACTAAGGAGGGAGGTGGTCAAAGAACTAGGAAAGGAGATGATGGGTGAGCCATAGAGAAACTGAAAAGGAGTCCCGCTTGTCCTCCTTGATGAGGTACAGGCTCTGAGGTGGGATTTGACTGATTGCATTTCTTCAGCATAACCCTTTGAATGCTGAGAGCTTTGTATGGGACTTGCATGGATGTAGAGCACCATATGCATGGCAGCCTTGGAATTCTTTTAAGCCCCACAGCATTGATTGTGTGTCACTAAGTTAGAAAATTAGATTCGTTTTGAAAAATTTCTCAGAAACTTATGCTCTGAGCTCTTCATTCAGGTAAAACGAATGTAAGTGAAAATTTGAATTCTTAAAAACATTAGGGATGGTGATGATCTAGTCTATGAACTAGAAATTAGTTTTAGACATTATTGCTTATTTTCTTGTCTGAAAACCTGAAAGACTTTGACATTTTAAAATTAGGACTTTAGTGTTTATGGGGATTAAAAGTGGACAATATTCAATAAGGATAATCATGTGTGTTTATGCTTATGATACAGCATGACCAAGAAAAGTTAAATGTTGGCCATCAGTTTATGAAAAATACAACTTTCTCATCAAGACTGCCTTTGTTTAAAAAAAGAAGTATACTTTGTGTTTGGGTTGAGAACACTTAGTCACCTGATTTTGGTATTGCAGACACATACAGAACATCTTCACATGAAGGAAAGCAATACCTGTGCTACTTAAAGTGGTTAGAAGTTGCAGTGAAATGTTTGGTACCTGCTTGATGTCCCAGTTCCTATGCAGTTGTATTATACTGTAGTCTACACTAATCATTGCTACACTAATTGTTGTTTCTCAAGGACTGACTTGTTTGTCATTTTCTCCTAAATATAGGGAAAGGATTCTTTTTAAGTTTAAGCTTTTTATGACTGGGTAGATTTGGGATTTACTGTACGAAACTTAACACAATCCCTGATGTTTAAGTAGTGTCTTATGCACCTGGAGGGAGATGTATTTTTCACTAGTATTTGATAGTTTTAAAAGGATGATTTTGTCTTTCATGTCCAGATGATCACATAAAGCCCCAATGCGCTGTGCTAAGCACCAGTCTTAACATCCAAAAAGTTCTGTGTTCCATCTAGCACCATACACAATTAATCAAGGTAGTGAATGAAAGATTTATTAGTCTTCAAATGAAGATTGTATCTACTCAAATATCCATACATTTCCAGTGTATGTCCTTATGTATGATTATAATTGCATGGAACCATTCCATTTTCTTACGTTTCCTGGTAGACTTGAGTAAAGTAAGTTTGTCTAGCTGAAGTATGAGGATAGTGACAGAATGTCAGGGGAGTGCTATGGGCAGTAGGACTGAGAAAAGGGGAAGGCAGATTGCCTTGCAGAGTTAAGGGAAGGCATCAAGACTGAACAGACTTGGCCAAGAGTGAGGAGGTGAAGAGCCTGTGAACTTGCCTAAGAAAGGATGATTATGTTACAATCCAGTTGTAGTCTCAGAGTCAGTAGGAACTCAGAAGGTGGTTATTTTGTTTATCTATCATACACACAGGTGTTACGGGCAGGTTTGCCGCCCCCCCCTCCCCGCCTCCAGTCGGGTCCCAATCTTTGTTCCTCCCCACCAGCTGCCTGGTGCCCGGTCCTGCCTCCATGTGAGAGCCCCAATAACATTCTGAGACTCTGTATTTGATATAAGGCTGTTGGTCACTTACTAATTCTTTATTGTCTAGCTCTGTCTTAATTACTAACCCATTTCTTATCTAAGTATTTCCCTGTGGTCATCTTATCCGAGTGCGGCAGGCCGGCATCTTGCTTTCTCCATGTTCTACGTGCTGACCCCTCCTCACTCCTTCCTCTTTCCTCCTTGTGTCCTAGCCCCGCCTATCTTGCTTTCCCATTGGCCAAACAGTACTTTATTCATTAACCAGTATGAGAAACATATTTACAGAATAACATCTCCCATCACACAGGTAATGTTGTTTGTTCCATACTGAACGTTTTTCACCTTTAAAAATTTTATCAACATGAGTTAAGACATTCACAGTGCCTTTATATAGTCCTCAGGTAACAGGTATGCTTAGAGTTGATTGTTATTTTAAGATTTTTCATACTGAAGTGTAATTTTAATTCAGTTTTATATTTTGAGTCCTTTGTAGAGTTTTAATGAACTCTTGGTTTTTGTAGGGCTTGTTTGTTTGTTTGTTTGTTTGCATGTTTGATTTTTGTTTGTTTGTGAGACAGGGTCTTACTGGTTGGCTTCAAAACTTATGTAGACCAGGCTGGCCCTGAATTCTCAGAGAACTGCTGCCTTTCCCTGAGATTAAAGGTGTGTTTCACCATGCTCACTCTTGAACTTTGTTTTTATTGGCCATTTTAGAGGAAACATGATTGTAGGAAAAAGGAGAATTAAAAGACTTTGCCAAGAATCATTGACTTTCTTAGGTGCTGGCCTGAGACTGTTTTGGGTCATATAAAAACAATGAGTGAGGGCACGAGTGGTACCACAAAGAGATGGCTGAATTCTACGGAACCTTTAGAGTTTCTCCTGGAGAAGTTGAAAAATTATAAATGAAATATTAAATGTGGTCATAGTTGATACAAACTCTACAGACCTAATCCATTCTTTTCCCAATATGTTTTGCCAGATATAGGAAAAATAAAAATTCAATCATGGTTCTCAGTACTCCAAAGATTGGATCCTACTTTACCACTATATCTGAAAAGGGAAGGCTCACCAAATAGCATCAGGTAATTGTTGGAAATGTGCATGCATTCTTGGGTAATGAGAGAAAAGTGGTCAGATAATGTATTCCACTTTCTCCCCTTTTCTCAGTTCTGCCCAAACTAGTACCAGACAGAATTAGTGTCTGTTTGGAATGTTTGCTTCTTTTTCCTAGGACCCTCTGTTGCTCTTCCTCCATTTTTGTGAGTTAAAAACACAAGTAAGAGTCTTTAGATAATTTTACCTTAGATCATCAAATTGCCTTTTTTCCCTGCTTCAATAGTAAACCTTCAAAAAGCTAGAAAAGCCAAAGCCATTGTAAAGGATGAATGCTGTCTTCTTTGGGGCCTGCTTTTTAACTAGCTCCTAACATTTTTGTTCTGGAAGTTTCTGCTCTAATATTGTGTATTGTCCATTGAGTATTTTGTTAAGCAGATAGCTTGTATAACTCAGATGTTTAGAGAACTAAAGCACAATATTCTTAAAAGTATTGTTTCATAACTATTTCAGAAGTGTTTTTAGGGTATTTTGCTTTGCTTTGCTTTGCTTTGCTTTGCTTTGCTTTGCTTTGCTTTGCTTTGCTTTGCTTTGCTTTGCTTTGCTTTGCTGTGGGACAGTCTTGCTGTTTAACTCTGGCTAGCCTCGAACGGCATTGCTAAGGTTGAACTCATAAGAGAACTGTCTGCCTCTGCCTCCTAAGTGCAGTTATTAATGGCAGGTATCATCACACTGTCCCAAAATCTTGTTAATTTTTTCATGGCTTGCTTATAAGTAACTTATCAAAAAGTCATAGTGATTTTGTTCCAGGCTGGTGTGTAGTTTCCATATTCCTTATGCCACCTCTTTGATGTTGATTCCTCAGCACGTTGTACATTATGTTGTTAGACTATTTTACTAAGAGCTTTTGCTCAGTTTCTGCATTGCTAATGGAACAGTGCTGATAGCAGAAGACTTTCCTGGGAATCTGTTAAGTGATAAGATTAATAGCAAAGTGCCTGGCCACATTGGCATTTGGTCTAAATTACTTAATATTATCTTTTAGCTTTTGAATAATAGTGAATTATTTTGTCATGGTGAAGAATCTGTGTTGCATATCAGCTTTCTTAAATTGTATTTGTAGCACTTTTGCCTCAGAACAACCTATGACTTAGCTGCAGAGTATGTAGGAAATAAATGATTTGAATGTATTTAGTATATTGAATTTTAATCATTCCTTTACCAAAAGAGCCTGTTGTATTGTATATTAAGGTAGCCTTTTGACTGACAGTGTCAGTCTGACTATGTCAATCCTTACTATATTCTATATTATCAAATATGAAAATATGGACTGTCTAGGAAAATATTTTCACTATTCTTGAATTTTGAGGTAATGGACATTTTATAATACTTATTTTAGAAATTTGTGTTTAGTTGCAGATAATGTACATTTAAAATAAGTTTTTATTTCATTTTAATTTTGGGGACTGAAGTATAGATTAATCACAAGTCTTCATTTCCGAAGTGAAATATTTAGGTTAGCATTATGACAGTTAGGGTACATGCTATTGTTTTGTAATTTTAAACTTTTACCTGTGTTAGTGGCTGGAAGTAGACCCATGTTAATGCCTGTGTATGTGTCCTTGCAGTTGGAGGCACTGTTTCTGTGTGAGGATGTAAAGTGAGGTTATGAGTTTATGTAGAAGACTTAGATGCAGTGATGAGAATGATCTTATCCATGTCATCTTAACACTAAAGCTTAACATTTTAAATGTGGTCACTCTGACTTGAGATTACCTCCTTAATTAAATCTAATTTTAATCAGTTACATTTAAACTTAACCAAATGTAGTTAGTTTCTTTCTATTTGGATATGTAAAATGAATTGGATTGTTCCATGGTGGATGTACATTGCAGATTTTCCTAATCTGCAGTTAAGTATCCTTCTATATTTTCAGTGTCCTAGGATTTTGTTCATTACATGGTGAAATGAAGGTCTTTCTACCCTGATTCCCTTTATTATCTCTATGCATTAATTACTTAATGCAGAGATTTTTTTCAATTATTAAAATCCTATATGTAATCAAAATAGCTACACCATCAGTTTGTATTCCAGCTGGTTTCCCCCTATTGTTGATGTTTGTGTGTTTTTATTTCTTGGCACTGTATACCTTTACCACCCACGAAAAAAAATAACATGATTGGCTTCTGTTTCCTTTAATGAGGAGAGTATGACTCTGGGGAGATTTATGTATTGTCTGACCAGGGCAACTGCAGTGTTACCAGGACAGCCAGGTATTAATCTAATTGTAGTAATGTTTTTGCTGCAAGCTAGAAGTTCTGTGCATCATTCTTGGCAGTTGGCCTTATTTTAATTTGAGGTGGTTGGGTTCAGGCGTTTTTCCTTCCTTACGGGTTGTATATTAAATTGTATTTTCATATTCTGATTTTTTTTCCTCTGAGTAAAATGAAGCATGACTTCTGAGATCTTGGATTAGCTTGGAGTATAGATCATTTCACTTAATAAATACGTAGCGAATGTGCTAGTCATTGTTCTGCATGTGCCAGTTCGGTCCTCATTACTGGTTTATTTTCTCTTTAGGGATGGAAAGATAGACTATTTGAAGGAGGAAAAGGAGTAATCTGTAAAGAAGAACTAGCCTTGGTAGTGGTGTAGTTCTTTAGATCCAGTAGTTGGAATTTTCTAGTGATCTATCCCATGCTATCCTTTCAAAGTTTGGCTTTCTTAGACCAAGAATTTTCAACAGATCTATTGGGTGAATTCTAGCTGATAGAACTTGAAATATTTTTTCCTCTTTTCTGTCTCCTAGCATGTTTATTTGAAGGAAATAAACATTCATCTTCCCTTGATTTTTGTCTGAAAAATATCTGCCATTCTGAAAGTAACTTTGTACAGCTTAATTTAGCTGAGATGGCCTGCTTGCTTTGCTATAACTTCTCAGACTGCAATTGTGTGGCACTAGTTCCATTACTTATCTATTGCATCTTTGGCTGGCATACACTATTTAAATAGTTTGTTGTGTATGCTCTGTGTTCTGAGTTTCTGTAGAATAGAGACTTTAATTGCAGCACTTTGGAGGTAGGTGTTGTACTATAAAGGGTGTGGTGGCTCTGTAACTCCCAACACTGGGAAGGAAGAGTGTGACTACAGGTCTGAACTCACAGACCAGTGTAGCTGAAACTGTGAGCTTCAGGTTTAGCAGAGATACTCTGTCTCAAAAAACAAGGTCAGGATGATAGAAAACACTTACTTATGTTAATCCCTGGCTTTACATGCAGGTATGCACTCGTACGCTCACACACATACACACACACACACACACACACACACACACACACACACACACACACACACACACACACACACACAGAGATGAATAAATAAAAGTGATTTAATGCCTTCAATTTATTACTGAAGAAATATACATTCTCTTGTTAGAGGGGCCTCAGGATAACTCAATTGGAATTGGAAGTGTGGTGACAGTAACAAGTATCAGTATATTTTCTCCTGTGTTTCTATGTGCAGTCAGATGTCTTGCACATGCTTAGTTGGAATTCTTCATTGTTATAATAATGATTGAAACAAGGTAGTGAGAGGCCTGCTAGACTCCCTTCAGACAACAAGACTAGCACTAGCCTTGGAAAAGTCTGGTGCCATATGTTTTGTTTTCTCCCCTGCAGCTACTCCTTCCAGTAGGTTATTAGGATTTCATGATGCTGCAGACTCAGCAAGCTTAGCCTATAAAAATTGTATTAATGATGTCAAAGTGATGAAAAGACAGTAAAACTCACTGGGCTTCTTTTGATTAACCTTGGAGAAATATTATGATTTTCTTGGCCTTACTAAAATACATATCAATATGTAGTTATTATTTGTAATGTTCTTAGAATTAGGTATCATGTCAACTATTTACTTACTTGTCACTAAAGAATCTGAAAACATAATGCATTAATATTACAAAGCAGTGTGTTAGTTGTGTTCCTGTAAAGAACCAAAAAGCATAATAGCACACATGTCAGTACTTGGGAGGCAAAGGTACTCTGATCTGAGTTCAAGGCCAGCCTAATTTACATAGTGAGTTCTAGGACAGCCAGGGCTGTGTATTGAGACTGGAGAGTGATGAGGGAGGGGAGAGAAGAGAGTGCATGGGGAGGGGGTTTAGGTAGGCCCAATACTAGGAATTTATGATAGCAAGTAATGAATAAAGTAGCTTATAATAAGCCTAAATTCCTATGTAGATATCAAAACTATTTAAACTGGTCTCAGTCAATAGCAGCAATACTAATATGACAGTTCTGAAGTTTACCTAGTAAAATAAACATGTAAGAACAGTTGGAAAAATGCCATCAGGGAAAACATTGATGGAATTGGTAGGAAATTAGCTCTTTCTGAATACTGCAATGTTATAAGAGCTACAGTTGTTAAAATAATGTGGCACTGACTGTCACAGATTAGTGGAACTAAATTGAGATTTTGTTTAAAATCTGCAAGGATAAAGCCGGTCATTGATAGTTGTGTAGGCCTTTAATTCCAGCACTCGGGAGGCAGAGAAAGGCAGGCAAATTTCTGTAAGTTTGAGATCAGTCTGGTCTACTGCAAGGATAAATATATTTGTATATTTAAACATTACAGTCTCTTTTTCAAAATTATAATCTGTGGGGATTGCTGGCTACTATTTTAGGTAAAGATGAAGCCAATCCCTGTTCTACAAGGATACCATGATGATTGGATCAGATAAACAAATATTGAATTCTGAAACTAGAGAAGTGGGGAAAAATACTACTGGGTTTTTAAAACACAGAAGTCTACCATACAAACTGCTAGGGACAAGGGGGAACATTACACATTTGAAACAAGAAAAATATCCTTACAAAGTAGACCGTCCTCAAAAAAGTCAATAAAAGAGAAATCCTCAAACAAAATAAAATTACATGTTATATGCGCAGTTCATAAGTATATACAGGTACCAAGAAATATGGAAAAAAATTTCAGTCTTACAGTCCAGTTCAAAGCAAGCTGTTTTAAATCAAGATACTATTTTCTTTTATATCAACTGGCAGTGATTTTAAATTTGCTTCTCAGTAATGGCATAGTGGGAAGTGTGAATCAATAGTGTTTTTTAGAATAAATTTAGTAGTATATGTCAATTTATAGTTCTTGTTTTTTAATATAAGAGATCTACTTACCACAGAAGGCCCACAAAGATCTGTAAAAATGTGAGATAAAGATTTTTAGGGAGCAGATAAATAATTACGTGATTACTGTGGTACATTGTGGCACACCTCTACAGGACTATACAGTAGGTGTTAAGTACAATTGGGTAGATACTTATATTTTGGTGTAGGAAAATATACAGACTGTAAAGGAAATAGCTGGTGTGCAAAAAAGGATATTTCAGGAGAGTGGATAGTATCAAGTTAGATAAAGCATGTATCTATCTGCACAGTAATTGTATTTGTAGGAAACACAGGCTTGTGATAGTACCAGGTGTGACTTGTTGGCAAACATGAGGTCAGGGAATTGTTTTTTACTTTGTACTCTGTACTGCTAGAGAGTGGTTTTTGTTTGGGGGGGGGTGAGACAGGGTTACTCTGTATAGCCCTGGCTGTCCTGGAACTCACTCTATAGACTAGGGTGGCCTCAAACTCACAGAGGTCTGCATGTCTCTGCCTTTTGAGTGCTGAGATTAAGTGTTTGGGTTTTGTTTTTTTTGTTTGTTTGTTTGTTTTTTGTTTTTTGTTTTTTTTTTAACATGAACCTATATTTTACAATTAGAATTTACTTTGAAAGACTTTTTGGTGTCTGATATATACACTAACACTTTGAAAACAGCATCTTACCAGAAAAACTTCTGTCATTATTGTGTTAAAATGCCAAGTGAGGGTCCTTCAGAGGTTCAATTTCCAGCACCCACTTGGTGACTTAATACCATCTATAACTCAAATTCCCGGGATTTCATGCCTGCTTCTGGCCTCCTTGGGCACTAAGCATACACATGGTAAACAGATAAACATCAAGGGAAAACACATGCTGATGTAAAAGAATAATAAATTTCAAAAATGGCAGGTGGTTGTCATCTAACCCTAGTCATGTTTTAATCATGCTGAGGCAAATTGCCGCATTGAGTTGCTTGCAACCCTTATGTATCTCTTTGTCAGTAATCTTTGATTTAAAAATAAATAAATAGCATATCTCACAAGGAAGTTTCTCTTCCCTCTACTTCTTTTTCTTGCTTCCCCCAGGCCCATTTCTTCTCCATTTCCCTTCAGAAAAGAACAGCCCTCCCAGGGATTATCAACTGATAATGCTACATATCACATACGCACCACAGTACAAGAAATTACAATATGACTAGGCACACCCTCCAGGTCTAGATGATACAACACAGTAGGAAAAGAGTCTCAAGAATGGGCAAAAGAATCAGGGACAACTTCTCCTACTGTTAGGAATCCCATAAACACACCAAGCTACACAACTGTTGCAGGATCCCCACAGATGTCCCTTGGGGGTGGGAAAAAAGTAGGTGCAACACCAACTACATAGGCATCAGGAACAAGTAGAAACAACAAGCCTAGTTTATTCCAGGAAGGGGTAAGCCTTATTTATATACTCCCCAGCCGTCCATGGCATGGATCTCAAGCTGGCCCAGTCTTGGTTGGCTACTCCCTCAAGATCTGCCTCACTATTATCCTAGCACATCATGCCAGGCAGGTCAAAGGTTTTGTGGCTGGTTTGATATCCCAGACCCATCACTGGAAGCCTTGCCTGGTACCAGAAGATGGCTAGTTCAAGCTTCCCTATTACTAAAAGTCTTCACTCTCATAGATTCCAGGCCATTTCCATTGCACTAGGTTGCCATATTGCCGCCGAAATGCCAGTTCCAGCAGTCTCTCAGTGCTCTCTTATTCCGTCCTATCACCTCCACCTCCCAGGGCACCTGTGCAATCTGTTCTGTGTCCACATGCCAGGGAGACACATGTGCCCCCTCATGAGTCCTCTCAGGGTCTGTGCATTGTGGCAAGATTATCCTGTAATTAACAGCTAATAACCACTTAGAAGTGAGCACATACCATATTTGTCTTTCCGGGTCTAGGTTACCTCATTCAGTGTGGTTTTTTTTTTTTTTTCTCCTAGTTACATCTGTTTGCCTGAAAATTTCATAATGTAAATTTAAAATTTTTCAACAGCTGAATTCACACAACTCGATTGTGTTAATGTACCACATTTTCTTATCAATTCTTTGGTTGAGGAACATTTAGGTTGTTTCCAGTTTCTAGCTATTATGAATAAAGCTGCTATGAATAATTCTTTTAAAAACTTAAGTTTGCACCGAGAAAAATGATTATTAATAATCTACTATTTGCATTATATTTTGTATTACTTCGATTTTTCTCTTTTCAGCATCTCTCCAAACATATACTGCTACTAACCATCTACGTCATTGATAGGGCCGTTGCACTTTCAGGTCTCCTTTGGGAAGGGGTGTCATTTGGTTAAGGGTCAAGAGCAAACAAGCTCTGTTCATTTAGAGTGAAAGTGAGTGCCAGTTTTATTCTTAGGTTTTGTTTGTCTATTTCAGTATTTAGATTCTATAACAACTGAGTTGTGCTCTACAGTTGGGTCAAATAAGAAAGCTGGAGGTATTAAGAAGTGTACTTTTTAACCTAGAAAGAAGGTATGAGGTAATACCTTTGCAGCTTTTATAGGCCACATCTTTTTCCAAGAATGCTGTATTTGATTGATGTTATTGTCAGACTTTCATTCTTCACATGGTGCCAGAGATTGCAGATTTTTTTTGCTATAATTAAAGTCACATTAATTAATTAGACAAATTAACAAAACAGCGCAAAGCGAGCTCTCCTGCTGTGGAAGAATTGTATTTCTTAGTAGAACGCCTCAATTGGTTTAAAGATGTCATCTCTTGTCAAGTGTGATTGATATTTCTCTTCTCACTGGACTTATATTTTAGAGTCACTGAGCCTCATAAACTGCAGGACTGCAATCAGAAGTTCAATCAACTATACAAAGGAATCATCAAAGGAATGTTTTAAGCCCTTAATGTTACATCTTTAACAGTCTGTGTGCCACTCTAAATGGGAAATTATTTCTTTCTTCTTTTTAAGTTATTGAAGCTGGAAGACAATTAATACTTTTCACTGTATTGTAGGAACTGCCTTCTGTTGAAGAACTCACTGTTATTCTTCCCGAAGACATTGAACTAAAGCCTCTTGGGAAGGTTTCAAGCATTATTGAACAATTAGGTGTGTAAGTAACTTTTATTAACAAAATTTATGTTCAAGCATGCACTAACAATAGGTCAAGGACTTGATGTAGTAAATTTTCTTTAAAACATACGCAGTTTATCTTAGTCATTAAACTGGGAAGTAAAATATTGAGTTTTCAGTTAAATTTACTTTTTCTTGGCTTTGCTGAGAGTTTTGGGAATTTCCTCTGATTTGTTTTACTGTATAGGCTGTAACGAGTTGAAAAAATTTTGTGACATACAACAGCACAAATTTCCTATCTAACAGCTTTGTTAACTTGTAATCTGATACAGGTCTGATCATAGTAGGTAAAATCAGATGTCTAAGAGTAATGAGCCCCATTCTTAGTCTCTTTTGAGGATCCCCCCCCCTTTTTTTTTGGTTTGGTTTGGTTTGGTTTTTTGGTTTCTAGACTCAACTCACATGTTTCCTGTCTCCTGTTTCTCTTCATTCTTTTCTGGGTTTTTGAGACATGGTCTCTCTGTGTAGCTCTGGCTGTTCTGGAACTCTCTTTGTAGACCAGGTTGTCCTCAAACTCAAGAGATCCACCTGCTTTTGTCTATGAATGCTGGGATTAAAGGCATGTGCCAATACCACCCAGCTTCATTCTTAAAGCCAGGAATTAATTTATCATCTGTGTAACCTTGCACCATCATTACATCTGACTTTGCCTATCCCTTAGAAAGGTTCACTACACAGTCAGCCAGGATAGTAGTACCTCCTGGGGTTGAGGAAGCCCCTCATATCATGCCTCTTCTCTGGCTGTGAGAAAGTGTGGGAACTGTTACTATTTTCTAAACATGTATTATGTGTGGAGAATATAGAAATTTGCCTACAAGAAATTGAACTTCATCCTCCCATTAAACCTGGATTTGCTGAGGACAGATGTTTGCAGATTTTCATAGAAAGATGAACAATTGAAGGATAAAGTGATTGACCCTACCAGGTCCTGGGCCAAGGGGTTTTCTCTTCCACAACTCACTGAGTTTGGCTCTACTTTTCTATCCTGCAACCAAAGTATTAGAGTCTTTGACAATTGGATCTTAGTATTTCTTTATGGTAAGTTCTGGTAATCAACCAAGGACAACTACTAACTCTTATAATGAGTTAAGTCTAAGACTACAGTTAGGAATTGAGAAAACCATAGGGTTTTTTAATTTGGGAAAGCAACTAAATTACAAGCCCTCTTAATTTTATAGAACCTATATAACACAGAATTAAAGTCTTACTCCTGATCAGTTGTATAAGTGTCTGCAAAGGAACTTTACCTTTTGATCCGTTTCTAAACAACAGCTATATTAATATTTTAAAAAATTAGCATTTGCCATAATTGTGTAATTTTTTTTTTAAATTTGGATTAAGGCAAAAATCTTTATTCTAAAGATAATTCTAAAACTTAATCCTGTTGCTGCATTTACTGCATTTACATTTACTCCATGATATATATTTCTTTACATTTTATTTACTTACTGTATATATCTGTGTATGTGTGGGGTCTCCTGAATTTGACATCATGGATTTATATTTAGAACTTAAAACTACTAATTGCAACACTAAATTGAGACACAAAAGAAATTTGAGTTACTTCTAATAATATGTGTTTTCCTTTCAGTGAATATGCCTGTGTGTGTGTGTAGTCTGAATGTCTGTTACATAGTGCTGTGTAGACCAGTTTAAAATCTGTAGCATTACAAGTATTGGGGATTATGCTAAGCCCTTGGGATACTATGGGTTTGTTTTTTGCAAAAGTTAGTGGGCCCATTGTCACCTTGTCATTTATTCAGAGATAGTTGCTTACTTTTCAGCTGTCAGTAAACAAGCAAAAGTTGTATGAAAGAGCTCCAGTGCTCTATAATGAAGTTTATGACTACATGATGACATGTATTCTTTTTAAACCATAACCTGTTCTTTGTTTTTCAGTAATAATTGAGTCCCTGACTAACATACCTCCAGTAAATGAGGACACTGTCATTTTCAAAAGTGATCGACAAGCAGCAGGGAAGGTTTGTTAAAACTCATTGTACAGATTATTGTTTTTTATTTTCTAGTTTCTCCTGTTTGTCTTTGGAGTTTATTAATTTATATAGACGTCACACTTTTTCATGTGTGTTGTAAATTGGCTTGCTGTTCCTTAGAATTTTCTGCTGCGTGGAGCACTGAGTTCACATAATGAAAATTTTTGTCCTCAGTGTTTGTCGGAGACTTTAAGGGCAGAAGTACTAAACACTCGAGTATGGTATTGCTGTTCTCCCTGCAGGTACTCAGAGCTGAGTGAGTAGGATTCCACCAAGGTAGTAATAGCTATCATTTTTATGCAGTTAGAGGCCTTCAAACTCTTAAGATTTTGGTTTCTTGAGGTAGAAGTGCAGAGTAGAATCTTGTAAGTGGAAAATATTTCAGCAATAAATTCAATGTTGTTCCATGCTCAAGCTGGGGGTTGTCAAAACGGATTTAGTAGCCATATTGACTGAACCCCTTTTACCTTCTTACTGGGTAAGCATGCATGTCTATGCTTAATCTGAAAACCACACACTCTGCCCAGTAAGTAAAGTGATTGTGGACTTCTCAAATTCAAGATTGCAAGTATTAAACAGATGATCATTTTCAAAGTGAATGTATTGAGTAAATGGATACTTGCTTGAAAACATGAATAAGAAACCCGTGGTTTTCTGCAACATGCTTTTGGAATTTAGTTCTTCCCAGATGAACTTTGTTTGGTTGTTTGTTTTAGGAGGTCAAGATAGCTTACACTGAGTTAGGAAGAAGGAAATATACTTGGGTGAACTCACATACCTTTCTCAGTTCTTTGTTCTCTCCAGTTTTAGTTTTAAAACAGCTTAGAAAGGATCAAGTTTTACCAAGTGCTGTTACCTTTCACCACCCAGCCTGTGTTTAATTTGGCTGTCTAGTTGACCACAACTAATTACGAAGCAGTTCTGGCAGAATTTATTGGCATTGAGAACAATTTTTATTTGGGGGAAAGGTGATAAACGAAGGAAGATTTGTGTGTGTAGGATGATGCTGTTCTTTTCCTCCTTTGAAACTTAGGCTGGACGTTTTTGATCTCTTTACACTTGGGGAGAAAACAATCATAGGCGGAAAGAGGAAAGGAGTGGGAGAGGCTACATGACTATGAGGTTGTGGGTAGCTTTCCATGCCCACTATACTGTTTCAGAAGAAACCAAATTTGCCTCAGCAAAAGCAGAATGCTTGTTGGTGTTGTTAAGGAAGTGGTAACAGAATGGAGAGGGAAGAAGCATGGGAAATTCTTTTAATCTGAAATAAAATTATGAAAAGTGATTGTTTTTCCTAATTATGGTTTTTATGACATTTATTTTGAGCAATTTTAATTTAAGAATTCATACTTTGCTAATTCAGTCTTAAAAATGGCATTTTGTAGTGCAAATATTTGTGATTTTTAGGCTTATAAAGTGAGACTAATAAACTTTGATGTGCATTAGATGAAAGTTAATACATGGAGACAAAAGTTACATCTGGGTTTAAATTTTACTTAGAGAATTTGGTGAACTTGAAAAGGAGAAGATAAGCCCACTATTCAACAGTTCGAGCAGATTTGAGATGCTTTTCTCACAAGTAAAATTTCCTTTGTTTTAAATTCCCAGTAGATGATGTGTAGTTACAAACTTTGCTAAGTTGAGTAGGATGTTAGGGAGGGTGCAGAGGATCACAGGAGACTGACTGTATAAGAAGGTGTGTTACCCAGAGCCCTTCTGTGTAGGTTTGCTCTCCACAACCTTGGATTTTACTCTGAGGATCACAAGGTTTTTTGATTGTTTCTTTGTTGTTACAGCATCCTTTAAATAATGTCTATTAGGTAAATTGCTAATTTGAACTCAGCCAGTTTTTCGGGTGATTAAGGTAGGACCATGAACACCTACCAGTACTAGTGCATTCTAAGTCTGTCATAACCAATTTTCCTTTCACTTGGTGTGTAATACTTTTTTACTTAAAACCGTATAATGCTTTAACTGTAGCTGTGAATCACACACGCTTCAGTGTCGTAGTTTTAGTGTAAACCAAACTCTGCATAAGCCTGAAGTTGTAGGGATCCTCTAGAAAAATCATTTCCACAGATAGAAATAGAATCACAGTGTCCAAAGAATGAGATCCTGGTAATAAGCCTTACAGACTGTGTATTTACTGGAGTCATAGGAATTTTTTTTTAATGATGCAGATTATCACTATCTTAAACATGTTTATCCAGGAAGTTTTTATTTTTTTTATTTTAATTACCACAGAAGGTAAGATAATGATGTATACAGTATAGACCAGTAAGAGTGGTAGTGCTGAAAGGTCTTTCCATCCTGTGCAGCTCACATTGGAAGAAGTCTACCATTCCAAACCTTTCAAAGCTTTTTTCTTGCTATTTTGTTAATTACTGTTTTATTTTTTAAATTAAAAGACTTATGAACATATTTCAGAATGTTTTCATTTATATTACTTTAATAGCAACTGCTTATTTTTAGAGTATTCATAAACTTAAGAATAGTCTTACCTTGCTAGTTTAGCAGTGGTGAAACAGGCACGTCAGTGCCGTTAGTAAGTTGGTAAAAGAAATAATGTAGATTTTTTGTCACCATGCTTTCAGCTGTGACAGTTGCACCTCTTCCAAAATTGCATCATGGCATCATGCATGATACGGAACAAAGACTCCCTGAAACTGCCTTCAGCCGTACAAGTTAACGAAGTGTGGTAGCTCACAAAGGCGGCCATGTGTCCACTCACTAGCATAGAGAAGAGGCCAGACCGCCTCCCAACTAGAAGCATTCTTGAGCTCCTTGCAGCACTCTGCCAGCTGTCCTGTTTTGTCAGCTAAGAAAAGCCAGTGTTTCACCCTACGAAAATGTCAGCCACATTAACTGAACTTCTGTCTTTTCATTCAGAAGCTTGCTTTTGTATTTTCCATCATATGATTACAATTTTTTACTGCATTCTGTATACCATATACCTCATGAACATTGGGAGAAAAGTCATTATTTGCACCTACCAGGTACTATCAAAATTATTTGAATGGGCAAAAACCCAAACTTGATATTCTTTTCTTTGAAAGAAAATTATAATAAAGCTATTGTATTTGTAATCAAAATTTGAGAACTGAGTGTAAAAAGTAAAATAGTTTATTGCTGTAACATAGGATTGCCTTATTATTGCAGTTATCAGTGATTTAAATGATCTTGCTACCTTTTCAAATCATAATTAAAAGATATATTTTCCATGTCTTCTGTTTTGTAGATATTTGAGATATTTGGACCTGTTGCCCATCCATTTTATGTGTTACGGTTTAATTCTTCAGATCACATTGAAAGTAAAGGAATCAAAATAAAGGATACTATGTATTTTGCCCCATCAATGAAAGACTTCACTCAATATATATTTACAGAAAAACTCAAACAGTAAGTGTTTCATTGCTTGTTCTTCATTGTCCTCATTTAAGAATCTGACCTGTGGGGGTCACATATTAGAACAGTAGCAAAATTCAGTTATGAAGTAGCAACTAAAGAATTTTGTGGTCAAGGGGTCATTACAGCATAAGGAACTATATTAAATGTTGCAGCATTAGGAGGCTGAGAACCAGTGCCATAGATGGCAGTTTCTCATAGTTTAATGGGGGCTTTATTTTTGAGAGCTATGATTTGTCGTCAGCATTAATAGGTAGAAATTGTGTATTTTTCTACGTTACCCAAATAAACCACTAGGATTACAGCATTCTACTTCACTGGTTTTGTCTTTTTGTTTGTTTGTGTTTAATCACATATTATTATCCAAAGTACTTCAATATTAGTGTTACTACATAAGAAAAAGTATTTCCAGTAAAGTTAAATGTTTAAAGAACTGTATTTGTTTAGTTTGTTTTGGTTTGGGGCAGGGTGTCATGTATCCCTCGCTGGATTCATGTTCCTGATCCTCCTGCCTCCATCTTCCAAGTGCTGAGTTTACAAGTTTGTTCTATCATGCCTAGCCATATAAAAAATACTAGTCTCAGCTGTACCATGTAAGGAATTCTCTATTTTTATATTAAATCAGGTTTCTCAACTTCATTTACAATTTCAGAGGTAAAAGTTTTGATCTTCATAATGGACAAGTCATGTTTAAGAATCTAAAGTGGAACCATTTGGCCTTAATTATTTTTCCAGCTGTGCATGATTAATTTTCCTGCATGAATTGATGACAGGATAAATGAATTAAATGGATGCTAAATCATGAAGGTTTTATATTTTAGATAATGCTGAAGCAATGCCCATTTTATTTTTCCTTGAATATAAAGATGACTCTCAGGGTATGTGCACCATATGTATTCTTTAACAAATACCCACAAAGGTTTTCTGAAAATGCTCACAAAATAGTTAAATAAAAGCAGCCTTTTAAGTCTTGATTTTCAGTTCTGAGAAGAATATGAATAAACCAGAGAAGTGAGCAGTGAGGCTGAACTTTATGTAGCCCCTACCATCCATTCATTTTATGTCTCCTTGTACTTGCTGCCTGCAGAATTGGCTTTTGGAGTAGAGTAGTGTTCAGTCCTTTGACATTTCCACCCCTTACAAGACTAGTTCAGTTAGCTCTCTGACCACTTGGTGTCCTGTTACTTGATTATTCTTTGGGGAATTACAGATTCTTGCACTAGACAAACCAGCTAAGGAACTTTCCTGATATCTCAATAAACTCCAGACTAAGGATTTTACAAATCATTTTTTGTACTGACTATATTAAAATGGAACACACTGGTGTTTTGTCAGGTGAACAGGTTAATGACAGCTAACCAGATGATAAAAATCCCACTGAAAAATTTAAAGCAATTCAGTTTTCATTTTGTGACAGTGTCATTGCATATTGGTTTTAGTGGCATTAATTCCAAAGAAACTCTTTTATTTTTTAAGACCTAATTTAAAGTAGTGAGGACATCAGGTCAGAATAATTTATTAATATAGTTGAATAACAAAGATGGCTAAAACCATGAAATAGTTTATATTAAACAGATTTAAAAGTGAGGTTTCAGAAATTATAATTATACTCTGGTACTTACTTTCTTTACATTGTTAAACTTCCCACCAAAAGTTACTAATTTTGTTTCTAGTGACTCATTTCATACAGGCATCGAATACACTACATCCTTCAGAATACTCAGTGTTCCTCCACCTTCTCAAACTCAAGGAGAATTGTTGGTATTTCTTAGGTGGGGTAAAGGGCAGTAACTTGTGTCTGCCTCTGCCTGTTCCTGAGGAGCCCTATAAAGGGAATTGCTCTGTTGTTTTTCATGTTTGCAGCAGCTGAAGCATCATCTGATGTATGGGTATGGAACAAAGTTTTCTACAAAGGTCAGGCATCTTGAAAGTGAATATCAAAAGTGCAAAACCACTTGCTCTGCACAGCAGCCTTCTCATCTTTATCCCCAGTGCTGACAGTTGCATGTGCCCCGTTTCTTGTGTTTTCCTTATATAATGCCAGTGTTATTTGAAATCCATAGAGGACACAAAAGATAGTCTTTTAGTTTCTTCCTGTTTCCATATAAAAGTACAGGTTGAACTCATCTTAATTTACTATAGTTCTATAAGCCCTTAACAAAATCTAATCTTTTCTAGGGACAGAGGATCGGATGCCTCTTGGAAGAATGATCAGGAACCACCTCCAGAAGTTAGTAGGAGCCTTTTTCTTTAATAATTCACAAAGCAGCACATGCCTTAATCATGCATACACATTGTTAACTAATTCTAACTATTTACTTTGGAATTCTCATTTTTATCAACTTTGTTGATAGACAAGCTCTTATTACATAAAATGAGTTTATCCTTAAGTGTAGTGAATGTGTGGTGCATGATGGCATTTGCTGTGATGCATTTATTAAGTTGACCTTTGTGGGTGGGGATAGAGTCATGGCAGCTGCCCACTCCTATTTCCTAATGTCTGTGTAACACAGTTTACTTTTTTGAAACTTCATCTCTTGATTTTATGTTTTATGTGCATGTAACTGGGACCTTAGTTTTAATCTCCTACAGTGGGTTAGTAATTTAATCTGCCTAGAGCTGTGTAACTCATTTTTTGAATTACATGCTAATGTGTCATGATTGTTCGGTCCCACTCCAGGTAATGACCAGGGGTGTTCTAAAGATGTTATTGTTGTGGCTTTGATTTAATTGGAAATTTAATTTCTGAATACTTCTGGTGTGAGTCAGGCTTATACCCACATAGGGAGACATACACGAATCACTCAGCTCAGGGAGTAATCTTGGTATTTACAGAAATGTTATCTGGTGATGTTGATATCTACTTAAATTCTGTTATTCTTAGAGCATCATCGTAATGAAATTGCCTGTTTTAAAGTATTTGGTGGTCATTTATTCGGGTCTTAAAATTGATCATGTTAAACCCTGTTTTAGGCCTGAGGATTAAAGTTAATAATTTTGCTCATGTTAAGTTCTTGTGAAATTGTTTTGATTTGATTATGTTTTTATAGAAATAAATCCCACATGCTGTCTGATTGGGGGTGCAGTGATGGCAGGCTAGCTCATGAAAAATGTTGGGATTTAATTTTATATTAAATTTAATTTTAAATTAAATCAGTTGTTAATGGTATTTTATAGTCCAGGATAATTCTCTGATTTTACACCATGGCAAGATGCTGAATATACATAAAAGACTCAGACTTCTAAATTTCTTAAATCTCATCTTTATCTATAATTCTAGTGTATATATGAAAAATTTATAGTTGATTTAAGTATTCCATGAATGCAAAATGGAATTTATATAAAAAAATGATTTTAGGAGATGATAGCAAAGTTTACTTAAAGCAAACTTTAAAGCTACTTCCAATGAATTTTTCTGTTCTGATTCAGTAGGAAAGAGAAGCTTTGGTTTGCCTTACGGAGCATTTGTACTTCTATATATTCTGTTCTTTTGACTGTGCATATTATTCCTGCTCCCTGTTCTGCTAAGAAGTCTTCCTTTTCTACTTTTTTCTTACCCAGCCCCACACTCCTCTTCGTGTTAACACAAAGTCATAGTATTTGTTGTATTGCTTGTTGCAAAGAATGAATTTTGAGATTATGATGAGATTTGATGGACAAGGTGTGTGTCTGATTTTGAGTGATGGAATGATGTTTTTGACATCTACTTTGGATCTGGTGAGGGGTAAAAATAGCTTAGTCTTCATTACTGTTTTCTTTGACAGCTGGCTTGATGATGAATCTTACATCTAAGCAGGAAGTTAATTTCTGGTCAGGGACTCATGTATCCTGTATCTTAAGATTGCTGATTTATTTATCTGAAGCTTTCTAGGAATTAAATAGACAAATTTTTAAACAGGCAAATTTTGGATATGCGGCTTATTAAACTCATTAGGGCTTTAAAAAAACACACACACAAAACCAGTTTTTTTTTTTTCTGTTATTACTTTAGATATTAATGCACATGTTAATAGCATTAAGTTGAAATGAGCAAACCTTTTCTCAGGGTTAGTAGGTAAATAGTAGCTTGAATCTCACCTACAAGTCAGCAAACAAGTAATAGTTGAATTTTTATTTTTATCTGCAAGGCCTTGGATTTCAGTGATGATGAAAAAGAAAAAGAAGCCAAACAAAGGAAAAAATCTCAGAATCAAGGGCGGAAAAAACTCAAATCTGAATTGAATGAATCAAGTGAGTATATTGTTTTTGTATAGTCAATTTTAGCCTTCTACAAATATGTAAGCAAAAATAACAGAAAACATCTGGGTTCTCTCTGTATCCTCATGCCCCTCACATTGGAAGCGTTACACGGCATGGGCTATGTTAAAAGCCCTAGGAATACTTGGGTTGTTTTAACTCATTCTGAAGTTGTCTTCTAGGGTAACAAGCTGAGTCTGTTAGAGGCAGCTGTGCTTACACTGTGGTTTTCTAAGAAATAGATTTGCCATTTGCCCATTTAGAATTTAGTAGTGTGGCACCCAAATCACACTGTTTATTTTGACTTTTCCTTTTATAATCTGTTTTCTCTTTAAAAATGAAACTTTTGAGATAATTGTAGATTCACATATATTTATTGTATGTCCTTTGCCCATTTAACTTGCTATGTCACATCTGGAATTATTACTGCAGTAATATGCTCAAGGCTTAATATTCCTGTGATCAGAACAGAATATTCCTTAGTCTTTCATTTGTTTTCCAGTTGTGACTCTTTGCATTCACCTCAGTTCGTGGCAACCATCTATCTGTCTTTCTGTCTCTCTCTGTGCCCTTCTCCCCTTTGTCTGTCTTGTAATACTAGATAGACTAGGTCAAGGTCATGGCCTTGCATGTGCAAGTGCTTTGCCCCTGGCTGGTATTATCAGTGTTGTTCTCCATTTCTTTAATGATCATTTTAGGAATGTTACATAAGACAGAATCCTATAGTATAAGACAGGAGTGTTTAAAATCACATTTGCTTTGCTGCTGATCACACTTGCTTGGAAATCTATCCAAGTTTCTATTTCTAGATGTATAGATTGTTCCTTTATTCAGAGTACTGTTGCATGGGGTGAATTAGACCGTACATTGTTTAAATGTTTATCCATTAAGGAACATCCGGCTTATTTCCATTTTTGGGGAGGTCAGGAATAAATCTTGTATAAATATGTTTGTACAGGTTTTCTAAAATACATTTTCATTTCTGCAGGACAAATGCTAAGTAGGAATTCAGCCTTCTTTCTCAGTCTTGAGTGTGGGTGGGGATGACACTTGGGGTTTTTTGATGTTTGGATGCATTTATTGGTAAATATTTTCTGTCTTGATGGCCTTTCCTAATCCTTAAGTGTTAAGTTGGACCTTTTGAATTCATTTAAAATTGAGTTGTCTGTCATGTTAGTAACTAAAGGAATAGAAATCATTTTTTTAACAATGATCTTGATATAGTAAACCAAATTTTAATTCTTCTTTTATGTGTTTCTGCCATCAAAGGTGAGGATGGTGGTGAAGTGCATCAGAATTGGAATGCTTATCGCTCTTCTTCAGAATATTCAAAAGGATATCACAACAGAGAATTCACGAGAGGCTTTCCCAGGGGAAGATATTCCCGAGGAAGCCACAGCAGGCCTCCACCACAGCAGTTTTATAACTCAGATCATATGGCATCTCAAGAGACTTTGGGATTTCCACCTCAGAGACAAGATAATTCTGTCATGCCCCACTATCCCTTCCCCCCCTCCTATGTTTGATATGCATAACTTTTCACTCCCTCCTCCACCCCCACCTGTAAATATGGGGTGGGCTGTACCTAACATGGCCTCTCATCCCCTGCTTAATTTACCATATTCCCTGCCCCCACCACCACCTCCACCACCCCCTCCCCCTCCCTCTCCTGGAGAGAGTAATTCTCACTTTGGACCTTATTATTAGGTATATGCTTGTATTTCAGAAAAATACGGACTGTTCAGATTATATGTTAAAGCCGTTTTGTTTTTTTAAGGAAAATCTATATGGAACTAGATTTTTTAAAAAAGCATTGTAAAATAATAAATGACTCAGTTGAATGTTCATATATATTTTAAATAACTCAGTTGTAAGTTCATATATATTTGTAACTTGTGTGAAATGGTGTTCATAGGAACAGTTAATCTCATTCTTGGAGAAAAATCCAATTTATATAATATTTAAGTAAAATGTTGAATCATGTCCTCCACTATCCCGATGTAGTAAACAACATACATAGTAGTGGTTATGGAGGTGGTTTTGTCATGGCTATTAAATATGCCTCTATAATATACTGAACACTGATTGTCTTTTTAGTATAATCTTAAAGTAAGATGTTGAAGTGTCTTTAAAGTATTTTTATAAACTTGACACTTGGGAGTGATTCTGAGTGCAGGAATTTCTTTTGTTTTTATTTTTTTAACATCTATTTTTTTATTTTCCTTATTTTACACATTGATCCCAGTTCCCTCTTCCTCCCTCCCTTTTCCAACCCTCCCATGCCCCCAGACCACCCTCCCATCCCACCACACTCCCCACTCCACAGGGAGGGTGATACCTTCCAGGAGGGGTCAATAAAATCCATCAAGTCATTTGAAGTAGGGACTAGGCCCTCCCACCTGCCTCTAGGTTAAGGGAGTATCCCTGAGGGCAGGAATTTCTTAAACTTAATTTCCTTAAGCAGTTAAGTGTGGAGGAGGAAGACACTATGGGGCAGAAGCTCTTGCTAGCAGGTTAGTGGGAACTTTGAGTTGACAAACACATTGTCTAGGTCTTCTTTACTTACACATATGTAGAATGCTTTACTGGTGAATCACGTGGACATTAAGGTATGTGGGGGTGTATGTATGTATGTCTTCTGTGTCTGTTCCCAGGCTCTCCAGTATCTGACATGGGTAACATGAAGGACCAAACGAATTTAGAGTTTTTAACTAAATGAGTGTTGTTTTCCAACATTGGTGTAAATGCTAAGAGTAATCAAGGAATTTGGGATCTTGCCTAGGTCTTCAGCAAAGTCTCTTCACTCCCATTTAGTACCTGAGAAGCCTGAGTGCTCAGTAGAGACTCTGATTTAGCTGAGGCTACTTAGCTGTTACAGTGACAGAGTTGAATCCAGGATTTTCTTCTTTCTCAGTACTTTTTGCTCAGTTGGTGCTTCCTAATTTTTCATTCCCTGACATTCTTACAATACTGTGTGTGTACAGCACATGGGGAATTTGGAGATCACTTGTTCCAAGCTTGTCAGTGCTGTTTGCATTGAGGTCTCACTGTACTCCCTACAGACTGAGACAGCTGCAGAGTTCTGCCTTGGCATGAAACTATGTCTTAGATGGAGTGTTTCTTCATTATTCTCTAAGAAGTTCTCTTTAGGAATGATCTTTAGAATTGCTAGTATGTTTCTGGTTCATAGAATTAAGAGTAAGATTGTATTTGGACTGGAGAGATGGCTCAGCAGTTAAGAGTACATACTGCTCTGGCACAGAATTTAATTTTAATCTGTAAAGTATTTCAGGGTAAACACGTTACTATAGCTTTCTTGACAATGCACTGAACTTGAGTGAACTTGTTTGCGTAGCAGTACAGGAGAGGTTATTATACCAGTGAGAAAAGCTAGCTACAAATTCTATATCCTTAGCATTTCAGTATGGATTGCTATCTCAGGATTATTTCTTTGAACTGTTTATTTTGTAATCAAGCCTTCATCTTTGGAGTAGAACCTGATTGCTAATGGTTTTACTGTTCTACTTCCAACATGACTGGTTAGTTGCAATCAGCTGTGGGTGGTATTAAGGTGTGGGGCCTTTGAAACCTGATTTCTCATGAAAGAAGCTCCCTGTCAGTGGATGAGTGCCCTGTGATATGGCTGGAGGAGACTGCATTAAGTCGCTAACTCTTCTGCTTTTCCAGTGTGTAAGGAATTAAGTCTCTTTCCTTGGAAGAACTGAGAACAAGGTACTGTCTTTGGTGCAGAAATGGGCAAACACCAGAGAAGCTGCTGAATTTTCCAGCATTAGAGCTAAAATCATTCATTTGTATTGTTTATAAAGTATCTAGTCTGGATTTTGGAATAGTGCACAGGCTAACAGACCAATAGTCTTTTGGAAAAGAGAGATGGTGCAGGATTGTTAACCCCACTGTAATCTTAGAGTACATTCAAAATCAATTTGGCCCTACATCGAAACTCCAACCTGAAAAGAAAGTAAATGTGTTCATCATTTCTTACTTCAAATAGAAAGTCGTAAATTTTTTCGTGTGCTAAATGGGTAGTCACAGGTTTACAGGTAGGTAATTGTCTCCAATGAACGGAAATACTGTTGCTGACTAAGCGGTTATGTTTGTTTTATTAAGCTGAATTGTGGAAAAGATAGTGTGGTTCATAATCAGATGTATACTGATTATAAATGGGTGTTGAGGGCTGGAAAGATTAGTGGCTACCATTTATTGCTCTTCTAGAGGACCAAGTTTGGACCAGAACCCGTGTTTGCTGTTCATGACCAACTGGAACTTTTATGCATGGGTTCTCCAGGGGAACCAAATGCCCTCTCCTGCTCTCTTTTGACATCCACAAACACATGGTTTTCAACATGTACATTGGAAGAACTGGAGTGAGACTGCCTGTTGAACATCTGGAATGAAAAAGTTTGAAAATTTACCAAGGGACATGCCTTATTTGGCAGTGCGATGCTATAATGGGATACCACAGACTGGCAGTTCTGGAGTCCTGAAGTCCTAATGTCAGATGCCAACAGCTGCATGGGCCTTCTTGTTGCATTATCACATGGTGACAGCCTTTGGGGAGAGTGGGTGTTTTGTTATCGTACCACTTTGTACCATAGTCCTAAGCCCATCTTTAAAGATCCCACTTACTGGTACTGTTCCAATAACAGATTTCAGCATGATTTTGGGAGGGTTAGTAAGACCATAGAAGAACATTTTATAAAAGTGACAAAGTACCAAAATGTGTCCATGTCACTATGGTGAGATGGTTAGTAACTGTTCCTATTTATTCTAAGTGGAAAAGGGATAGAGCCCACTAGGAGCAGTACTGCACTACCCTACTTCTTTATATGCTTCTTATTCAATACCTTTATGTGTTACTGTTTTTGCTAATAAATACCGTTTAATGAGAGTCTGGGTGTTGTCATTTTAGCTTCTAATATGAACAGGGATTTAAAGCCCCAGTGTTTAAAAGTGCTTACTTTATATCTGTAATATTGTCAAGCTCTGTTTTTTTGGAGGAGACCCCAGCTCAGGCAGAGTGTATCACTGTATCAGTGTATCATTTATGTTTCCTTTCTGCCCCCGACCTGTGGGGCAGTAAGCATAAGCGACGGAACTGGGGAACACACAGAATAAAATGGGGGAAAAGGGATACAAAGAATGGACAGCAAGACAATATTCTGATCAAGCTGACAAATTTTATTTTCTCGAGGGAGGCTTATATAAGACCATGGGCAGGATGTGAGCTGGGGTTTGTACGTAACCAGGCATGGGCACTGCCACCTAGGCAGGGTGAGAAGGTTAGTAGAAGGCATACCCTAAGTTGGTTGGCTAACCTGTAATTGGCTGTAAATTGCAGCAGGAGAGATAGCCCTGAGCTATTCTTTAGCTGACTGAAATCGCAAGCCTGTACTTTAGAATGTTCTGCTGAACATCCTGTTTATTTCTTAGGAGGCAGTGATTTTCCATCTCAGAGACCTGAGTTTGTGAGGATCGTGATGGTCCCCAACACCTTTCAACAGTAATGACTGGTTTTTATTTGATTTTATGGATTTATACATTCTAATGTGTTGGGCTGGTTTTGATATACCTGTTCTTTCACACAACTTCCCATTGACCACTTTCCTGTTCCACTAGAGTCTCCCTCACCTGCAAATGAGTAAAATCAGGGAACACGAGCTAAGAGAATTTAGCTTGTTCCTGTGTTCATTTTCCCCATCTTAGCTAAGGTCTTAAAATTTGAGCAAATTCTTTACATAGAGTGCTATTATTATATACTTGGGGTGCCTAGAACTTATTAAAAATAGTCCTGTCATGCTCTAGTTATGTGCTAGGGACGAAATTCATGCCTTCTTAAATAAGAGCCCTTAAAATTCAAAGCTCGACGTTTTGCAGAATGAATTCATCTTATATTCACACAATGAGTCCTTCTAAAATACATGCTCAGACACTGCTGTTTGACATCAGAGAACACATGAGACACACACAATGTTTTTCAATACAGTGTGGGCTGAAAATGTAAAATACCAAAAATCTTACTTAACAACTCATCAGGTGATGTTAAAGCTTGCTATTTATGACAATGCATTCAGGATTCTAAAGGAAGGCACAGGGCAGTGTGTGTCCTTTGCATTAGAGTGCCAGTCCTGTGCTTATTTTCATTAATTTTCTTATCCTTCCATATGTGAATTTTTGATTAGCATATAACAGATAAGATTCTAAGTGGTTGTGTCCTGTGATGTTGAGAACACACTATAGTTGAAACCAAAGTTGGATTATCTCCAATATGTTTTAGAAGATACTTGTTTTAAGCTTCTAACAGCAATAGACTGTTAGACTCTACACTATATACTGAAATTGTTGTAGTGAGTTAGACATGTACACCTACTTCATGTCCTGGAAACAAGGTGCAAATTTGTGTATTCACTGGTAAAGAAGTAATGCAAGTAAAAATGAAGAAAAATAATATTCTTTTCTGCAAATTCAATAAAATACCATTGTGCATTGTTTCTATGCTGCTGTGCATGTTTAATATTTGAACTCTAGTATGAAAAGCCTCACCATGACATGTTGCTCACTTGTTCATTGCCTCTCACTTTTGTAAGGTTGATGAAAGGCAAATACATTTTGCACTGCAGTACCTTATAGTTCATCTCATTACTTTATCCCCCAAATAGAATAGATTGACCTTGTTCATGTGGTAAAAGCTTTCATTTATATTGAGGTTAGAGGAGCCAAATGTTTTTTAGAACAAGAGCTATGACCCAAAAGATAACAAACTAGAACAGATACAAAGGGAAAGAATCTATTAGCAGGTACTGTCCATTGAAATTTGGCAAATAGGTGATGGCAGTCTGTAGTGTGTGATGGCAGAGATGGACTAAAATGTTCTCAATACTAATTGCCAGTCATTGGGCAAAACCTGTTAGCATACCTCTCTAAAGCTTTTATGGCATGCTCCTATGGCATAGAGAAGTGCTGTGGAACATTTGTTCTTGCCCCCTCCAACAGCACTTGAAAATATGTGTGATGATGTATCATTCTGTGTTTTGTTTCAGACATGATTTGGCACCATCAGACTCAATTATGGAAGCTGCCTCGGTGTATGATTCATTTGATGTAGATAATTTTAACACTTTGAGTTTTGACTACAAATGTTAGTAAAATTGTTGGTGGCAATACAGGTTCAAATGAATTCAGTTCACAATTTTTTGGCAGAAATGGATTTAAGAGGAGAGGAAAATAGCTGAAGGCATTAATTTTGTTAATGTATTCCAATACTGTTACTTTGAGTCATACAAAAGTGGCTAAAAGGTAGCAGTTACATTGTGTTCAACCTAATGAGTACGTTGTGGGGTGTGTTTCCTGTATATATTTTCCATAGAACATTCCCTGTACCAGTGTCTCATAACACATTGGAAAATGCCATCAGGATGGTTGGTAGACATTCATGGTAGGATGGTGTTTTGGTATAAATGAAAATGGTCCTCACAGGCTCTTATGATTGGATGCTTGGGTTCCAGTTAGTGGAATTATTTGGGAAGGATTAGAAGATGTGCCGTTGTTGGGGTAGTTATAACCTTATCCCCCACACACATTTATTTTTCTCACCCTTAGAGGTGTAAGCAAACCCCCAGTTAAATGATTTCTTTTGTAAGAGTTCATGGCATCTTTTGCAGGGCAATAGAGTTGTTCTTTTGCTATAATTCTTGCCTAAGAAACACACACGAGACTCGCGCCCACGTGGAGTTTATTGATAGAGGGGAGAGAAGGGGGGGGTAGCTGGTGGCCAACTGAAAGCAGGAGAGAGAAAAAGGGGGGAGAGGGGGAGAGAGAGAGGGGGGAGAGAGAGAGAGAGAGAGAGAGAGAGAGAGAGAGAGAGAGAGAGAGAGAGAGAGAGAGAGAGAAAAGAAAAAGAGCAAGAGAGAGCCTCACTTGATGCACTTGCTTTAAAAGGGAAACTTGCACATGCGTAACTGAGTCCCCCTGGCAGCCAGGTAAAACTTGAGCAGCCAGGTAAGTAATGATGTAGAGAAGACATGGCCATGAGCATCCCACCCATCATTGGGGCGGGGTCAGCAGACTGCTGGTTCCCAACAAATAGAACAGTATCCAAAACAGATGTGTATCTCAGAGATGCCTCATCCTGCTAGGAAGATAATTTTTCGACCCCCATGTAAACAAAAGCCATAGTTCCAAACCTATAGCTTTTGTTACCCAATCTTTTAGAAACTCCTTTAAATTATGTATGCCAAGTTTTCTAGAAGACAAGGTCTGTGACTCGTTTTCAAAAGAGAGGATAAGAAACAGAATCCACAAGGTGTTTAAAGCAGGAGTAACATACAGAAATGTTTCTAAATCTAACATTTTACACATCTTCATTACAATTGTGCTTGTCAACTGTCCATATTAACTGTTTCTTTTGCATATGTGATACTTGTGTTCTCCCAAATCTGTCTTACCCTTCCCTTCCCTTTTTCCTTGTGGCTTCTTACCCTTCTCAAATCTACTTTCAGGTCCTTTTCTTTTTGTCTCCCTAGCTTCACACTGAGGAAGAAAAACAATCTGCCTTTAGCTTAACATGGTGACCCCCTACCTACTTCATTCCATTTTACTGCAAATGACCTGATGTTCTTCTTTTGGCTTAATAGTACTCTGTTATCAATACTGTAGGATTTTTTTTGTTTTGTTTTCTGTATCCTTTTATCAGTTATAGACATAGTCTGATTTCAAGGTGTGGGTGGGTGTTGGGAATATTGATTCAGTAAGCCTTCATGCACAGGTGCCCCTAGTACCATGACTTTGTTTCCTTTGAATTTCTTCCTATGAGTGCCATTGGTAGATCATACAGTGCTTCGTCTTATTGTAGTGAGGGAGCTATATTGTTTTCCATAATAGCTGTACTTACGTACATTCTCTCCTCCCTCTCCCTCTCACCCAACCCCACAAATTCATCAAATTCATACAGATTTCTTTTATTTCCACCCTCACATCCTTGCCAGCACTTTTCATTTGTTTTGTTTTGGGCTTGTTTAGTGGGTTTTCTTTTTTGCTTTAAAAGTACTTGTTATTGTGTGTGTGTACATATGTGGAGATCAGAAGACAAATTTATGGAGTCAGATCTGCCCTCCCACCTTTATGTGGGTTCCAGGAACTAACTCAGGTTATGAAGCACCTTACCTCATTGAACCATCTCAGTTTAGCTTTGATTTGCATTCCTTTTGGGATTTTTTTTTTCTCATAGCTAAAGATTTTTCAGCATTTTTGTATAGCCTTTGGCCCTTTGTACATGTTTGAGAATCTATTCATAAACTATTCAATTTTCCTTTCTTCATTCTTCCCTCCTTTTATTCATCCCTCCCCTCCATCCCTTATCTGTGTCTGGGGGAAGCAGATTCTGACTGGGTCTTTAGAGTACCAAGCAAACCACTGCCACTGAGCTCCACTCCTGGCTTGAGTCCTTTAGAACACTGCATCCTAGTCCTCTGCTGGAGAAATGGCTGGCCAAGATTCTTTCCCATTCTGCAGGTGGCCTCTTCTTACTGTTGTTCCTTTTGCCATATAAAAGCATCTTAATTTGATAAAGTCCCAAATGTTAGTTCCTACTTTCATCTTCTGAGCTGTTGAGTGTCCTGGTCAGGAAATCACAGGCTCTGCCACTACCTTGAAGCATTTCCCTTGGGGTCTTATAGCAATTTAAATTTTTGCATGAAGGCCTTTGCTCCATTTTGAGGTGATTTTTGTGCAGCATAAAAGGTAAGTAATTTTGGTCTTTTATCTGTGAATACTTGGTTTTCCTAGCACCATTTATTAAAGAACATGCCTTTTCTCTAGAGTTTTTGCCACATTTACACAGTAATAATTTAAAAATAATTGTTATGGATACCTGACTATGAAACCATTTGGGAAACAACAGCAACTTAAAACTTGTTAAAAATAATTTTTGTTCTTAATTTTATACAATGTGTCTTGACCATATTCACTCCCCACTTCTTCTCTTCCCCAGCTCCTCCTGACCCCTACCCACACCTTTCTGTCATTTTTTTTTAAAGGAACTAAAATTCCACTATGGATGAATGGACAGAAGGAGATACTGGCAGAGAAAGGGGGAGAGGAAAGACTATTTAGAAACAAAACTGGTTTCACATGGGCAGCAGTGGGGGGTGGGGTTGAACAAATACAGTGAGAAGCAGAAGAAATATTTGACATCTCAGACAGCTAAGAATGCCCAACATACATGTTTCTTTCTAGGGCAACTGAATTCTAGACTGCAAATGGAATTCTTTTTTCTTACATTACCAAAAAAAGTTTCAGCTTAATAAATTTAGTTACCTTTCCCCACTGTTGAGCACTGATCCCAGGCAGACTGTGGTAAAGGATGAAATTCAAGCAAGTTCCCAAAGCCTATGGACATTTACGGATGAAAGAAGAAAGGGGGGGGGAGGGGAGCCAAGAAAAGATTTGGAGTATGGGGAATCATGAACAATAGAAATGGGAGTAAGGCAGAGTGAGGCCACTCTCTTGAGCCTGATTGGCCAAGGTATGGTGACCTTTAGGTAGAGGATGTATGAGGTGCTGCCACATTAAAAAAAAAAATAACCTTTGTTGTCATTTACCCAAGAGAGTCTGGTTGTTCAGAAGAAGATACTGTATGGAAAAGGAAGGAGGGATTTATGTCTTAATGCGTCTTACTCAGTTTCACAAGAGAAGAAATCGTTCTCAACATATTGACTCAGAACAGCACACAGAGCCACAAACTGATATTATCAATATATGTATACCCACAGGTTGTTTTCAAAATTCTAGTGGTCAGGCATAGGGAGGGCATTGCCACTTGGTGCTTCAAGTAAATTGTCAAAACATCGGTAGTGCATACAGATACAGGCATGAAGAGGAAGGTATTAGATCAAAGCTATGGTTTCAGCTTAGTTGGTAGGAAGTATAGTAGGATTGATTATATTGGTTTTAGTAAAGGTCAGTTAATTATAAACAGGCTGAGTCCACAGCATGGAAGCAGAATACACAGTTGTAAATGATCCCAAGCATAGCATTAACTTGGTTACAGGCATAGTCGAGTTTGATTGATAAAGACAAGCTGCATACGAATAGCAGCTCAGAGCAGCCATTCCCACAGACTTACTCAATTATATACAACTCATACAGTTGCATCACACATATTATGGGAAAGCATAGGTAAATTTCCTTAGAAAAAAGTGTTTTCAATTGTGCTAGCCAACATGACTTCTAGGCAAACCTTTTTACATGAAGCTATCTGTACTTGTTAAGACACCATGGCTATCACCAGTGTCTGTTACAAAAGGTTCCATCTGCCTGTAATGTGACTTGTGTCATCAGAATAGAGCAATTCTGTTGGTGTGCTGATCTTCCACTGTCCTCAGTGCTGACCTTCCCTCTGGAGTCTCTGCCCGGGCCAGCACTATACGGGCCAGCACTATACGTGAATATCTATTCCTAGGCCTATACAGCCATTGGACACCCCTATCTAGGCATCCTGTGCTAACTGCCGCACCGGGGTCTCCTTTGTTCCTAAGTATAGAACTTTATATGTGCTGATTAAAGAACATACCAGAAGCACGGGCAGCAGTCTATTTAATGACGAGAAGGTATTTCTAGGGCATCATAAACCTATTTTAGTATTGAATTCAGGTCAGTTTATCAAAATTAGCTTAGATCAATAGCAATGGTTTCACTTTGTCCTTGTTGATCTTCTTGTCTACTTTTTTTGAATGTTTAAATTTGCTTTTAAGTTATATGTGAAAGTTGTACATATTTATAGGGCACAGGGTGCTATATCAACATATTTATTGTTTATGTCATGGCTGAGTTTGGCTCAGACTATCTCTTTGCACATTTCTTTATGATGAAATCATTTGAGATCCTTTCTGCTACCCTTTTTCACAACACACAATAGTAATAGTTATCTGTAAGCACTCCAGAACTTCTTGTTCCTGTATATAAGCAAGGTCAAGGTGACCAACCTGTCCTACTCTACCCTTTACTTGCCCCAGCCTCTGGTACCTACTCTTCTACAGTGGTCAACGTGCGTGGTGTATTTTGCTTAATGTAATGGGCTGGCACTGGTTTTGAGAGAATTTTATTGACTCTGATATAGAAATCTCATCTTAAGAAAACATAACCAAATTGTCTTTTACCCTTCTCATCATAGTAAACTTGGTTTGAAAAGTAAGGTATTCAGAGGACATCTTAGGGACTGTTCTATTGCTATGACAGAACACCATGACCAAAGCAACTTATAAAAGAAAGTATTTGGGGAATAACAGTTGTAGTGGGTGAGTTCATAAGCATCATGGCAGCAGACCGGCAGGCACTGCAGAAGTAGCTGATAGCTTGTAAACATCCTGATCCAAAAGTTAGAGCCAGAGAGAGAGAGAGAGAGAGAGAGAGAGAGAGAGAGAGAGAGAGAGAGAGAGAGAGAGAGAGAGCACATGCTGTTGAAACTTCAAAGCCCATCTCCCACTGACACACTTCCAACAAGGCCACATCCCCTAGTCCTTCCTAATAGTCACCAACTGGGGACCAAGCATTCAGACAAATGTACCCCTGGCGACCATTCTCATCCATACCATCACAGACAGTCTCTATCAAAACAAGGCCACCAAATTCTTTACTTAAGGAAGAGAAAAGTCTGGAAGGTTTTCAGCCCATCTTTAGGGTAATATTCCAGTAAGACTACCCAAGGTGCTGCATTCATAAGGACATCTCTGGGACAGCTGACCTTTAACAATGCTATGACCTTTAAAGTTGGTGAAGAACTATGGGATATATATATATATATATATATATATATATATATCCAGCTTCTGGAGAAGTTTAAAGGATAAGAGGATGCATTCCAAGAGATTTATCTTTCCCTCCAGGTTTTCTCTACTTTGTAAAGTAGCTTCAGGATGTGGAAGACTTTGGAGGCAATATACTAGAGGTATTTGTAAAAGTAGGAAAAAGAAATATTGAAAAAACAAATCTGTAAGTCTCCTGGAGCAACCATTGGAGGAATACATATAATTTGTTGTTAATGTTTCTTTTAACGAGTCACCCAAGTAAAACCACTGGAGGAGTAGAAGTGGTTTAGAGTGCCTTGGAACCACCACCTTTCTGCTTCAAAGAATTTGTGTTTTGTGATCATTGTCTGATGCTAGGGTACAACTCTTAGAGTTCAATAGTAGGAATTATGCACAAGAGGACATCAGGTGCCATCATACAATATGTTTGTACAAGCTATTGTGGGAACTAGAACTAGAGTGAACAGTTCTGCCTTGGATAGGGACTGGAAGAGGAAGAAGGCATGGAATTAATTCACAGAGAACAGGATTCTTGCTGAAAATAAAATATGTGTGGGAAACACTGTAGAAATCATGAGACCAAGCATCCAGACCTGATGATGAACTCTTGTAACCCCACTATTCCCGAGGCCATAGCAGATGCACCTTGAGTTCAAGGCTGGCCTAGACTAACTGTGAGTTCAGTACCTACCTGGGGTACAGCGTTAAACTCTGTCTCAATAAATAACAAGCCAACAATTAAGTAAATATTTAAGTAAAACAACAAACAAACAAAAAAAACCTCATTAAATTTCTAAACAAACCTAAGTATGGCTGGAATAAGAAAGTTCAAAGATGTAATACAAGAAACAAATAGCTGAAGTTGGAAAGGATTAAAAACCAAATAATAAGGATCTCTGGGGAACCCTGCTGAGCAGTTAGAATTTATCCTGAACGAATGAGGAGCTTCACAGGGATCCACACTGGGTTGTTGACATGTTTTATTCCATGGTCTAGAAATATAGCTCCCCCAGAGAATGGAAGAGGAGACAACGAAGGAAGGGAGGTCAATCAGAAATTTGAGGAAAGCCTCAGAGGTACCAATAAAGACTGATTACAGTGGTTAAGATGAATTGACAAGGATAATAGAGTTTAGGGGCATCAGAAGAAAGACAAAAGGGCCTTCAGGCTTATGGCTTCAGTTACCAGGTAGGACATCCTTCAGGAGAAAGGGATGTGTTTTGCACAAACCTTGTTTTAATCTTCCCAGTAATTTCATAAGGTAGAAAATAACTATTATCTTACATGAAAGAAAAGCAAGGAGCTGTGGAGATGATAAGTTGTGTAGATGTAACTGATGACGTCTTATTGAACACAGAGTTGTGTGATCTAGGGTCCTGAGCTTGCAATAGGTGTTCTAGGATGCTTCACAAACAATGGTGAAATAGCAGATCCTCAGAAGTCAGAATTGATGGATAGAAGTATTACAGCAAAGGCTGGGGAAATAACCATTGTGTTTTAAAGGAGACATCACTGCTACCAAATTGTATCAAAAACTTAGCACATACTCTTAACATCTGTATACTCTGATAGAGTTCACATTTTAAATAGTTCTAAGACAATTCATTGATCTGCCCTCTTTGTTCACTTGCATTTTATGCCTGCTTCTCTCTATTCCTTAATAAGGCTATTGTGATAGGAATTCGATAGTTAAGCTTCACATTTCTAAGAGTTTTGTTCATGTACACATATCTGTCATCTATATTATTATATCTCTACCTCACACTCATACACACACACTCATGCACACACACACATATACTCACACACACTCTCACACATACTCATACACACACACGCACACACAACACACACACACTCATTCACATAAGTAAATATACAGGCAATGTTAACCAACTCCAATATCAAATTCTGATCATGATGTGTCTGTTCATGTGTTGTATAAATTTAGGACTTAAATTTGGGTATTTTCAGAAACTGATGGATTGAAGGTATCTATTATGTCTTGACTTTTTTATTATTTTAGAAAAGATAAATTTGCTTTCAGAGACAATTTGGTGTCATAATGATGACATCAACTTGATGATAATTTGCCAAACATGCAATCGTTTGTTTTACTTTCAAAATGACTTATTAAAAACTTAGTAGGGAGTAGTCCTGTAAATGGCAACATATGAAATTCTGTTGCATTTTATGTGCATTTAAACTATACAGCTTTATTTTAAATAAGAAAGAATAGTACAACCTAGTACAATAGCAAGCAAGGGCATATGTTCAGTCCTTGTTACCAGAAATAAACAACAAATACAAAATGTAACCCATAGGATATTCACCAAAACTACTTCTTCAGTAAAAATTTGCCAGAAATGTTAGAACCTTTGAAAAAATGTTAATTAAGAGAATATTTTTTCAGCATGTTAAATGGTCAACAAATAGATGATAAATGACAATTGACATCTGAGATTGACAGAAACAGAAATGGTTTTCCTCCTGTCCTAATAGCTTCAAAGTCTATAGAGAGTAACTTAGTGTAATGTGTACTTTTTCATGCAGTTGGTTCTAATAATTCTGTTTTTTTTTATTAATTTATTTTTTACCTTCCAATCCCAGGTTTCTCTCCCTCCTCCTGCTTCCCCCAACCCCACCCCCATCTTTCATCTGTTCCTCAGAGACGGTAAGGCCTCCCCTAGGAAGTCTACTAAGTCTATCCCATCATCTCTCTATGGCAGGACCAAGGCATCTCTCCACCCCACACCCCTGTGTCTAGGCTGAGCAAGGTATCTCTCCATATAGAATGGGCTCCACTAAGTCAGTTTGTGCATTAGAGTTAGATCTTGGACCCACTTCCAGTGGCCTCACATATTGTTCCAGTCACATCATTGCCACCTACATTAAGAGTGTCTAGTTCAGACTTATGCAGATTCCCCATTTGTCAGACCTGAGTCAGTGATCTCTCACTAGTTCAAGTCAGCTGATTCTGTGGGTTTCCCCATCATAGTCTTGACTCCTTTGTTCATATTATTATTTCTCCTTCATTTTGATTGTACTCCAGGAGTTTGGCCCATTGGTTAGTTGTGGATTTCTGCATTTTCTATAATTCTGGGTTTTCAAATTGATGATGATGCTATGAGAAAATACACATGACAAATATATACCTATAGTTAAAATGGCTGTAATTCTGTATATGTGGATATAAGTAAATATTAGCCTGCAAAACCCTTCATGTTAATACATTTTCCAAATCAAATTTTTATAAAAACCCATATCTGAAACAGGAGTGGGGATACCATGGCGGTTATTTACCATTGATTGTGTAAGTGCTTCCCTAATAAATACCTATTAATCATTTATCTTGGATCTTGTGGACTCATTTAAACCCTACCCTCCCCAGAGAGTCAAGTTGCAGTGTGCAGCTGGCTTTGCATGCGTACCAGGACCCAAATTCAGGTCCTCAGGTTTGCACAGCCAAGTGCTGGGCTCACTGAGGCATCTCCCTAGCCGTCATTTCTGTTTCTATGCTGGTATTTCTCTTCCATACATCTCTCAAATCCAGGCATCTTTACTCAGATTTGTAATGGAGACCTTGCCATGCCCAAAATAAAACCAGAAACTTCCATCCAAAATTTGCTTTAGTAGAAGTGTTTGCTCTCATGGTTAGTAACTATCTTTTCAGTTGCTCGAGCCTTAGTTATCTGAATCAAAACAGCACAAAATGGAGAAACCATAAAAACCGCCTTTTCCTTTTACATTGTGTTTTCAGATTGAGAGTGAAAAACAGAGAATAAGTAGAAAATTGGTCTATTTTCCAGCATTTAGGAGTCATTCTCTGAATTAAATATTTTATGCGTTCCCAACCACCAAAACAAGTCACTCACTGTCTGTGATGGCTAGTCTTGGTTGACAACTTGATACACCCGAGAAAAGGAACCTCAACGGGAGGGTTGCTTCCATTAGATAGGCCTGGAGACAGTCCTTTGGGAGCATGCTTGTGATTGCTAATGGATGGAAGAGGTTTCAGTCCACTGTGGCTGGTATCATCCCTAGGCAGGTGGGCTGCCTGAGGAAGAAAGGGAGCAGAATGTGAGTTTTTGAGCAAGCGGTGTCCCTCCGTGGTGTCTGCTCTAAGTTTCTGCTTGAACTCCTGCCCTACCCTCCTTCAATGAACTGTAAAAAGTAAGACGAAATAACCCTTTTCCTCCCCAAGTTGGTTTTATCACAGCAGCAGAAAACCAAACCAGAACACCACCTACTTTTCTCATGTACTCCCTCCTCTCTTGGTTGATAGCCATCTCATTTTTTATCATCACATTGGTATTGTGTGTACAAGAATGTATTTGACACTTATCACTATGGAAAAGCAGCTAGCAGCAGACAGTTGTGCCATCAGTGATGTCCAGACTCTTTCAAAAAATTTAGATAGAAGAGTTTTCTAAGGAAGCTTCAGGAAGTAACCTCCTGGATTTACTTTTTTTTTTTTTCCTTTTTTTCTTCTGTCAATAATTGCACAGAAATACAAATCCTAATTACTGTCTAGAGAGATGTAGGCTCAGACAGCTCTACAAGATGTTAATATAAGGCTTTAATCTGTTTTTCCAAATATGACTCAATCCCCTAAGATTGTAGTTCTATAGAAAAAAAATGATTGTGTATACACACATGGAGGTCAAAGAACCACCAGATGGAGTCAATATTTCCTTATTTCCTTCCACCTTGAAGTGAGTCTCTTGGACGGAAGCCAGGTTCTAGACCCATACAGCTGGCTGCTGTCTGAGCAGACCCTACTCCTTCACTCTTCAGTTAAGATGCTGCATACAGTGGCTGGTCACAGAAATGGCAAGCCTGGCAATCTACTGCAGCAGTTTTACAAACCAAATTAACCACCGCTATGTCTTTGCAGAAAACAGGTAGAATGCTATACACATTGCATTTGCAGTAAGAAAGTACAAAAGCAATGCACATGTTACACTTAGGCATTTGAAAAGTACAGTGTTTGAGTAATTTTCCTTGCACATGGGATCAGAAGATCAGGGATGTGTTATTGTCCATTCAGACCTAAGCCTGTTTAGAATTCCTCTCAGTCTTGTCAAGGACAAAAATAACTTATAAATGTATGCAGTGTGTGAGATGATTCTGAGACATACCTCTCTGTGAAAATGAAGATAAGTCTTAACTTCTCACAGAAGACTGTCCCTTTCCAGCAATAGTGTTCAGAGAAAGATGCTCCACTATGCCTCCTAGGTTCTGCATCATCATCTCTTCCTTGTAACCACCTGCATGCTTTATGTGTATCACTTATCCAATAACTCACAAACAATCACTAACTGTACAATCAGGTTGCTTTTTTCTTCTGAGATGAATTGAAATGCTTTGGGTTTTTTTTTTCTTCCTCCCAATAAATAACAAGTATGAGTCATCATTTCAGTGTAGCCAAGCAGAATTATATTTGTATTTTAAAGCATGACATTAGTTAACTTTATGGCATGAGTTTCTTATGCAGTCTGTGTTGTCATGAATAACATAAAGGTAGATGGGAATGAGGAGAGAGAGCTATTCTTGACTTGTATGTGAACATAGTTTAGTCTGGATGTATTCTCTCATGCCTGGTAAGATTGTTTTCACTGGGTCAGGGTTTGCAAAAAGGGGAAAGACATTACTAAGGCCTATTCCTTTATGTAGTTTGACTTGGCTCAATGAAAACAGAAATGCTTTCAAATTCAAAAGTACAGATAGGGAGTTTTAAATAATTTCTCAATACATAGCTAGATATGGGGGAGAGAAAGGAGAAAACAGGAACCAGTCCTGGGGTCAATTTCAGTAAGGGATATTAATAGGGGTGGAGTTGGGGTACTAATTCTTCTATCATAATGAGAAAGAATCCAAAACTGACTACATGCTCAGTCACAAAGTCTCACAGATACAGTAAAACTAAAATGACCCCCTGCCTGTATCCTGTCAGACCACCACAGATTAAAGCTGTATTTCAACAACAGAAACAGCAGAAAGCCTACAAAATCACGAAAACTGAACAACTCTCTACTGAGTTACCACTGGGTCAAGGCAAAAATAAAGAAAGAAATCAAATACTTTGTAGAATTCAATAAAGATCAATGTACCTCAACCTATGGGACACAGAGAAAGCAATGCTAAGAAGAATGTTCATAACATTAAGTTTCTTCATAAAAAAATTTGGAGAGATCTTATACTAGCAACTTAACAGAACACTTGAAAGCTCTAGAACAAAACACAGCAAGTTCACCCAATAGGAGTGGATGTCAGGAAATAATCAAACTGAGGGCTGAAATCAATAAAATAAATACAAAGAAAACAATACAAAGAATTGATGCAAGAAAGAAATGGTTCTTTGAGAAAATCAACAATATAGACAAGTCGTTATCCAAACTAAAAGGTGAAGAGAGACCATTCAAACTAACAAAATCAGAAACAAAAAGGGAGACATAACAACAGACACTGAGGAAATCCAGAGACTAAGTTAGGCCATACTTTAAAAACCTATACTCCACAAAATTGAAAAATCTAAATCAAATGAATAATTTTCTAAACAGATACCACTTAACCAAAGTTAAATTGAGATCAGATAAACAATTCAAATAGACCTATAATCCTAACAACTAATGGGAGTAGATGCAGACACCCACTACCAAATATTAGTCTGGGGCCAGGGGAGGAAGGATTATAGGAACCAAAGGTGCCGAGAATACCATGAGAACACTGGCCCATAGAATCAACCAAGCAGAGTTGCTAGGGGTTCACAGAGACTGAATGAATAACCATGGAGCCAGTATGGGACTGTGCTAGATTATGTTATGTTATGTTATGTTATGTTATGTTATGTTACGTTATGTTATGTTATTATGTTATGTTATTATGGTTGTTTAGTTTGGTGTTCCTGTGGGACTCCTAATAGTGTAAGTAAGGATAGCTCTGACTCTTTTGCCTGCCCTTAGGACCCATTTCCTCCTCCTGTGTTGCCTCATCCACCTTGATATCAGGGTTTGTACCCAGTCTTATTGTGACTTGTTATGTTGTGCTTAGTTAATATCCTTGAGATACCTGTTTTTTTTTTATGGGGGGGGGAATGGAAGGGGAGTGGGTTGGGATGGGAAGTGGGTAGGTTAGGGTGAGATAAAGCCTGGGAGGAGTGGAGGGAGGGAAAAGTGTAGCCAGGTTATAATGTATGAGAGAATTAAAAAAAAAAAAAGAATATTTCACTTTGTGGTTTGTGATCCCCATAGTTATTTTTATTTTTATTACTTCATTTTATTATTCACATGTATAATTAACAAAAACATCTATAAAACAGGTATGTGTGTTGCTTTAACTATAAAAATTTCTTGGTTGATCAAGAGAGAAAGATTTATGACTAACTGAAAAATATAGGTTTTTATAAACCTTTAGAATTATTATTTTGTTTTACATATTTCCAAAATTCATTTTATTTGTGTGTGTGTGCACACACACGCGCGCTCACTCACAGAGGTCAGAAGAGGGTGTCCCCTCTCCTTTAACTGTGTGCCAGCAACTGAGCTCTGGTCCTCCAAAAGAGCAGCCTGTACTTTGAATAGGGAACCATCTCTCTAGCCCAGAAACTATTGTTTTGAAACACAGCTGACTCTGTCATATTGAATTTAGTGATTTAACATCTAAATAGAACTTTGTTTTTTTTGGAAGTGGTGGGAGATTTTAACTATCAAGAATGGGAAAATGAAGACTGTTTTGGAGAGCCAACTTCCAAAGTAGGGCTTTTAAGGAAAAACAAGGGTAAGTGGTGTAGGGACCCTATATGGAAATCTATTCTGTCCTGAGTTCGAGAGCTCAACTCATTTCTATTGTCCTTAAGACATTAGCTTAAGGGCTGCAGGATGCCCTGGCCTTGGTGGTGAATGCCTTCCACCTAAATAACAATAGACTTGGGCCCAAGTGGTTTTACTCTCACCCTGAAAGCTATGAAGTACCTGAAAGCCAAGCAGAGCAGCTGAGTGTCTTTAGGAGTAAGGGAAGCAATTACTATTTGCCCCTTATACATGATAATAGAAGTTTTCTGCCATTGTCCCCACCTTTGGTTGGATACTTAAGATGGTATGTGAATAAACTAGGGTTCGTTCAGTTTGGGTAACTAGCCTTTCTCTCCTCTACACACTCCCACTCAGGTACAAACCTGAGGCTGCACTGCTGGCACTGATTACAGCCCTGCAAAGACAGCTTCCAACAAAGGGGTTGGCTAATGCTTAGGAAAAGAGCGGCTACTGAAAAATTTAGACTGAACTATGTATGCAGTTGGTGTCTTCCCATTCATTTCCTTTTCCTCCTGTGACTCTCCATGATCCTCCCTTGACTGCAAGTAGTGTCAATGAAAATTTTGGAAAATAATGCTGTGAGCTTTCCTAGGTCACGTGACTTACATGATTTCTCAGGAAGTCCAAAAGGCTATCTCCAAAATAAAAGTATCAATGTATGCAAATTGTGGTGTATGCCATATTTTCCTCTCAAGTGTGGTGCTGGGATGTGTGTGATAATACAATGTGAATGTACTACTTGTGTCGTGTCTAGTACTTGTATTTCTACACATCAAGCATTATCACAGGGCTGAATTCCTCCCGAAGATGTAAGCTTTGATTTTTGAAAGAGAGAATGTTCTTTATCTTTTTTATGCACAATATACATCAAATAATGTTGTGCCAGGTTTGTAGAGTCCTAGGCAAACCCAAGGAGCCAGGCAATTATGATGCAAATACAAAGGTTTCTCTTTATTGTTCAAGCTGGCTAGCTTGGATCTCACTCCATGGAGGGAGAATGAGATGCCAACCAGCCATAAAAGGAAGCTTTTAAAGGGGAAGGCCATGAGGTTGAAGGCCACAAACTCCAGAGTTTCCATGGTTACTTAAGGTCATACAAAGTACAGAGTAAAGCAGTATCTATGTATTTTAAACAAGATACATTTGAATAAGATAAGACAGGACATGGGGTTGCAGAGTTACAGGGACACAGAGTCTGTCAGTTATCCCCTAGGCTTGAGGGATCTTTACAACAATCAGGAGACCTTTATGACCAGCAATTAGCAGACATAGGAATGTTGACATAAGTGGTGGACAGTCACCTCCCCTTCTCTGAGAGGGGGCTCAGGTGCCAGCCATGGCACTCTTGATTTAAGGAGTTAAATTTTCCTTTACCATTAGAAGTCCCCTTTTTCTGTGTAGATTTAGGGCCCAAGTTTTTAAACGTTTATTAATTTTAATTTTTGGTCCATCAATACAATGACCATATACACACCACACTTGGCATACTGATATTTCATGGCTAGGGATTAGGAAATAATATATCTGAAGAAACTCTTGGGAGGCACAATAATAGTAATTGTTGGAAACTGGCATTCTGTTGACCCTGCCTCCTAAAAATGGGCGGGACAGGCATGGCCATGTCATTGCTACATCACTCGTTATGGGGCTGCATAGGGGACTCTGTTACGCATGTGATTTTCCCTTTTTAAGCAAGCGCCCCACACTCCCTCTTCTCTTCTTCTCTCTTCTCCCCCCTCCCTCGCTCTCCTGTTTTCAGTTGGCCACCAGTTATGCCCCTTTTTCTTCTCTCCACCAGTAAATTCCACGTGGGTGCATTGAGTCTCGTGTTCGTGTTTCATTGGGGGTAACTAGCAAAAGAAAAACAGTAATGATGATGATGATGATTAAAGAACCCAGAAATACTATTGTGCTTTGTGCTTTTAGTTTATTAAAGAGTTTTATCCTCTCCTGGGCCCTGGCTAATGGAACAAATTGTAGCAAACTAATAGCTATATGGGAACCAATTTTTTAAGTGGTCCAATCAATACAGAGCTTTCAGGTAAAAGCTTGTTTACAACATGTGCTGAGATCTTAGGCTAAAGTGAGGTCACTCTTTTTGAATTGAAGTCCAGTCATTTCTGCAGGACTATCTAAACCCAAGGCAGAAAGAAGAAATCTGTGTCCTTGATGGGAAATTGCAGTGAGAGCTCAGTGTACCTGGACTCCCAGACCTAAGGCACAGGTTCAAGGAGCCAGCTCTGGGCACAGTCTGACCACAGCAAGTGAACACAACGGGTTCCACTTTGGGTCTCAGCCATGCCTACATCTAGACAAAGGAGAACATTTTATTTTACTTTCCTCTTAGTATTTCACTTTGTGGGAATGACAAAACAAAGTTGCCAGCCAGTATATTAGTTGTCTTACTAAATTCTGTCTGCAAATCAAAAAAAGTTTCCAAGAAAAATAATCATTTCTGATAGAATTTTGTAGCAATATAAAAGGCTGTCTTCTGAAGTCCAGAGATAACATGAGAAAGAAAATTCAGAGTATATGTTTAATACTAAATATTAAACACATACTTAAGAATGATAGAGGACAGGTTCAAAAGCTGTAAATTTCAGCTTGTAATTATTCTTGTTCTCCTCCAATTTCTACTCAGTAGTTTAATTATTGGTAACATTTAGTAAGCATCCAAGACTATACATTAGGTATTCTTCTAACTGCAATTTAATAGAGAGTTTCTCAATACTTATTAGAATGCTATTATCAAAGAGTTATTCTTAGCTGCAGCTCATAGTGAATAATTTTCCAGTGCTCACACAGCTAGCAAATTGCAGAGTTGAAACCTACATTAGCTTTTATCTCAATCCAGATCCCATGGCTCAAATCTGAACCTCCGGAGCAACTACTCAGAAGAGCTTCCCATTATGCAACAGTACATGCCAGGAATAGCCATGGGGACTCTGCAAACTAGTGATTAAATGGGAGTGGCAACAATGTCTCCAGGGAATCTCCCTGTAACACTGCAAGAATGTAACTTTTAATAATATCAGAATCAAGAAAGATTTGTGATGAGCCTAATGAAAATACCAACTGCTGCCTTTTGTGTTGTTCGGTTATCTGAGACATGGAATTTCCCAATATATGAAAAAAAAATGCTCAACAATTTGTTGAGCTGAGGATATAATTAAAGTAAATTTATTTTATATGCAAAAGCTTTCCTGGTTATTTATACAAAATCACCACGATTTTCACAAGTTCCAAGTAGGCACTACTTAAATTGGAAAGTACACTTTACCAGTATTCTGATAGGGATCCTCACACTGACATCATGCAGAAAGACAAACAGCTAATCTCTGTTATGTTCAGATTGTTCTTAGTGGTCTTTGATTATAGTCTGGCCAATAAATCAATGAGTTGAAATGTAGAATGAATAAATCTCCTTAAATAGAAATGTCCATCCTTGCCACTGCAACTCAGGTGTATAACTGTAGGGATAAAAATATCAATATCTTTTATATCTGTCTTTTCAGTAAAAAGATAAAATCACATGCATGAAATATAACAAAATGTTGGACAATTAGCTACCATAGATGTCTTTACAATCTTTTCTTTTGTGTATGTTTGCCATATATGGACATATTCATGTGTGTATTCACATCTACATGTAGATGCATATACATGTGTGTGAGCATGTATGTGGAAGCAGAAGGTAGACAACTGGTGTCTTCTTTAGCAATTTTCCATATTTCTTCTTTAAAAACAGAGTCTCTCTCCCATTGAGTTTGTTTGCTAGACTGGCTGGCCTCCTCCATCTGCCTTCCAAGCACTGGGCTTATAGATATGTGCAGCCACACCCAGATCTTCCACCACACTCAGATCTTCATATGTGGGTACTGTGTATCTGGACTCAAGTCCTCACACGTGCATGGCAGGCATTTTACCAATGAGCCATTTTCCCAAACCCTCCAACAGTATCAATTTCATTAAAAATATGTCTCTGCAAAATGCTAAGTACACCAAATGTGACAGCAACAGAAGCTATGGTCTAAATGACGTGTTTGTTCATATGTCAAAGGAGCTTATTAAATTATCTGTCCTGAGTGAATCGCTTGACAAATCCTAGCGATTTTGTCTTCAAGTTACAATCTCTTTGTAAATTAATACCTAAGAAATGATTAGAGGAAAAGTGGAAGTAAATACACAAAGGCTATAAAAGTCACAACTTCCGGAGTTCAGGCAAAGAGGATTGGCTGTTGTCTTTTGGCAGTATCATTGACAAAAACTTCAGTGAGCTAGCATTTTGACAAAGAAAAAACAAATACAAACTTGTGAATAATAGAGTCATTGGAAATTTAGATTATTGTAGGTTAGACCTTTTAGTATAGAAGGAACGTAGCTTTTTTTATTTAAAATCTTCCATTGTTTATTATTATGTTTTGGGAGTGCATGATGCATGTGGCCACACGTGTCATGGTGCACATGTGGAGGTCAGAGGACAAGGCTGGGCGGTCACTTCTCTCCACTTCCAAAGTGTTCTGGGCTAGGACCTGAGGCTGCTAGGCTTTGGGTCGGAGCCCTTACCCACGGCATCGTCTCCCTGAATCAGTGACATCATTTATCCATTCATGTCACTCTTCTTTTTTTTTGCATGATACATTGAAGGCAAGACTCTAGAGAGAAATAACCAGAAAGATAGAAGTCATTTTCTTCCCAGGTTCACCATGTTATAGATGAGAGAGGAAGAAACTGAGTTTCATAGCACAGCCTTTCACATGAAGGAAGGAAGCCCTGAGGAATGGGCTCCCTCCTGAAGTAGTTTCCAGCTCCTGCGGAGTACCAGCTCCCACAGAGCCAGACAGGTCACAACTGCAGATCTGCAAGAAATCGTTTCTCAGAAATCGAAAAGAAATGTGGTAGACAATGAGAAATACAAATAAAAGGTCAGTAAGTTCACCCGTTCTATTGGTTTTCAATTTTAAGGATTTGTTTTTAATAATGTACCCATGTGTGTATGTAAATTGCCCTCGGAGGCGGATGTGGGCATTGTACTCTTGGTGCTGGAGTTAAAGGTTGTTGTCTTCTGTTGTGGGTACTGGGAACCCAACTAAGGTCTTCTGCAGGAGCAGTATTTGTTCATAACTAGCCCATTAAGATGGGGTTTGAGGCTTGTTTTCCCTGGAAGGTGAGTTGTATTTAAACAGACTAGGTTTAATGAAGGCTTTTTTTTTTTTTTTTTTTTTTCTGAAAACTTAAGAGAGCAGTGACACAATGTAGAGAGTTAAGAGAAATAAGTTCCCAACTCCAGCAGCAGCCAGCTGCAGATATGGACACCTGCAAAATCCGGCAAGCTCTCAAGTCTTCAGATGATGTGTGAAGTGACAGAGGTTTGGAGGGTAACCAAAGCCACGAGGTACCTCATCAGCTCCTGAGCTGGCAAAACCTCAGGTACGGAGGATTCCCTGGAACTGTGGTTTTAGTGTTTTACTCAGGAAATTTAAAAGTCAAAAAAATAAATAAATAAAAACAGTAACACAATTATGTAATATGAAGACAATCCCATCTTCATTCTTCTTCCTCTTCCTCCCTCTATCTTTGTCTCTGGTTTTGTGAGACAGGATCTTGTTATATAGTTCAGGTTTCCTTGGAACTATGTAGCTCAGGATAACCTCTGAGTGCTGGGAGTAGAAAGTGAACCCCCATGCTCAGCCAACGAAAGCAATGCAGGTCTATTCCTTCTTCTCCCTATTTTGCAGCAGTTTTAATTAATTTTACTACTTTTGCTAGCACATGACCCAGATTCAAAGGTCTCAGTACATTTTTTCTGCCTTTGGTTCAGGATTGTTTTTACCTACTTATCTGTCCTCCTAGTCTGCCTCTCTGTAGTCACACTGTCTTTAAGGGTTCCTTCTGACTCTGCCCCATTCTTCTGCTTCTCACTAATTAATTGTAGGATGCATAACTTAGAATAAACATAGGAGAAACCAGGACTGCCAATCATGTGGGCATATTTAGTTTTTAATGGAAAGAAACGAATGACACCTAGTCCCCTGGAATGTCAGAGTGAAAAGTGGTCAATCAATCTGGTGATTCTTTGCTATTCTATTAGGGGCCAGCCTCCACCTGAATCCCCCTAATATCCTGAGAGTTGTTCAGGTCCCAATCCTATAGTGAATGGAACACATCACACAGATCCTTAGGCCCTAATCCTGAGCTTTGTTTATCAGCCAGTAGAATGTGCTCTTATTGTAGAGTCACATGTCATAAGTTCTACTACATTGGAATGTCTAAGAAAAATAGACCACTGGGAAGATTTTGGCCCAGTGTTCGCAAATATGATACTGTCCTGAGTTTCATTCTTCACCCCCTCTTTCGGATCATCCTCCTACAGGCTGTGAGGCTTTCAGGGGTCTGGCTGACTGAGCATACACGATAGTTGACTCTGTATAATATAAACTTTTCTGTGTACTTAATTTTTTAAAATTGGTTGTTGATATACTAGAGGGAAGAAATACTAATTTTAATGTCTCCTCGTGAGTTTATAAACTGGATTATTACCTAGTGTTTCAATCCTATTTGTAGATAATAAATTTGAGTTTTATTAGGTGAATGAAATCTTTTGATTTTGTTTTAAAAATAAAATGTTTTAAAAACATTTAAAGTATTTTCATCATTTTGTAAGAGTGGCACTGTTCACAATAGCTAAGTTACAGAACCAACTTAATTGTCTGTCAACAGACAGACAATTGAGGACAAAGGAAACGTGGTTTACATATACAATGGGATTGTTTTCATACATTGTGGTGTTATGTCACTTGCTGGAAAATGGATGTAGCTAGAGAGCACATTAACTGAATAAAGTCGTCTCACAAAAGACGAATTTTGTGTTTTCTTTCATTTATGTGTCCTAGGTTTTATAGGGACAAACCTAAAATACTTACAGATGAGCTGAAAATAGAAACAAAGGCCAGGAAGATGGCTTAGCAGTTAAAGGTGCTTGACAATCTGAGTTCAGTTCCAGCTCCCAGGATCTCACTGGTGGAAGGAGAGTTCCAACTCCTGCTAGTTGTTCTCTGGCCTCCATATGCATTTCACAAACACATGCACAATAATCAAAATAAAACACTGATAACATTTTTTAAAAATTAGAAGTGAAACTGTCTAATGGGTAAAGGACTAACAGGTGGAAATGCAAGAAGGAATTGAAGGAGGATACACTCAAAACACATAATATACTCATCAAAATGGCCTTATGTAACCTTGCTTAATATGTAATTAGTCCAAGCCAGGCATAGAGGTGCACACATTTAATCCCAGCACTCAGGAGGCAGAGGCCATGAATATCTATCAGTTTAAGGCCAGTGTGGTCTACACAGTGATTTCCAGGACAGAAAGTATACACAGAAAGACTCTGTTGAGATATAGACAGATAGATAGATAGATAGATAGATAGATAGATAGATAGATAGATAGATAGATAGATAGATATAGAATTGAACCAATTAATGAATACAAGAAGAGTGGCTAACTGTTTTAGTTAGGGTTTCTATTGCTATGAAGAAACACCATTACCACGTTAACTCTTACAAAGGAAAACATGTAATTGGGGGAGTTTACATTTTCAGAGATTTAGCCCATTATCATCATGGTGTAGCATGTTGGTGTGCAGGCAGACATGGTGCTGGAGAAGGAACCGAGTGTCCTATATATTGCTCTGTAGGCAAAAGGAAGAGGTCTGAGTGTCACATGAGTGGAGCTTGAGCAAAGGAGACCTCAAAACTCGCTCCAACAGTGACACACTTCCTCCAATAATGCCACACCTACTCCAACTTTCTAATAGTGCCCCTCCCTATTAGCTTATGGGAGCCAATCACATTCAAATTATCACACTGACAAAAGATAGTCCCAAGAAGAAATAAAACATTTTATATGTTCAACGTAACAAATTCTGTTTTCCTTTAACAAAAGGGGTCTTGATTTGAATATTTGACCTGTGTTTGAGTACAGATGTGTGAGTAATACCAACATAGGATCCACTTTAGGCATCTTTGGTTTAAGTCTGATGCCAGGGGCCTGACTATCAAATCATTGTTTTGTTTCTCTAGGAAGAGGATCATTCTAGAGTTTTCCTTCCTTGCTTCCTCACAAGACCCAAGGAAGGGGGGTAGTAGTGCTGGATTTATCAGGACCCCAAGATGCTTGTTTTGTTCATAATGAAAAGGCTTTAAGCTGAAAATAAGTGCTCAGATAATTATTTGATTGCCTTTTCTATACTTCAGGTGGCTCGCTTTGATGTTTCACACAAGGCCTACTGAACTCACTTTTTCCAAGTCCTTTGACCTAGCAGCTCCATGTGATGATATTCAGATCCAAGGTATAAACAGTGATTAGGTTGGTCCAGGATAATATGAAGAGATGCTGTCCTTCGGGCCTTTGTCTTCACTACCACAATCAGAAAATACTTTTTTTTTTTTTTTCAAAATCACCACCTATGAAGCTCTTACCATACAAGGAATCTGCTAACACCTTGAACATGAACTTCTCAGTCTCTAAAACTACAAGCAATATATTTCCCTTATTTGTAAATTAGTAATTTTAAAGTATTTTGTTATACCCATTCAAACAAACTAGAAGTCAGTGTAGACGAAGATGCGATGCAATAAACCTACTACTACACTATTAAAAAGTATTTTAATTGGTCCAAACAAACCTCTGCTCTCCTGTTCATTCCTTCCTCCATCTAACTCCTAAGAGACACTGGTATTTTTATGATCTTCATATCTCACCATTGTCCAGACTGTCACATGGCTGGAGCCATATGGTGAGCAACACTTGTTTTTGTTTGTATAAATTCTTCCACAGCCCATGAACTCACCATGAGATAAAGATGACTGCACTTCTGCTCCTGTCTGGACTTCCCCAGTGTCATGATGACAGCCATAATTCCACTTTATGGGGTAACTAGGCTTGAGCCCCTGCAGGGATTTGTGCATTCCAAGTGAATAATCTTCCCACTGAATATAATCTTTGAAACCAGTTTCTTTCCTTTGTAAATATGCACTAAAGGTAAATTTGTATTTTTCTGACTTTGAAACAAGTCTTGCTATAAAACCCAGGCTGGCCCAGTACCTTATTTTCTTCCCGATTCAGACATGACCACTGGGCACCATAATCTAGACAACCTTTACTGAGACACCTGTTCCAGCTGATTCTAGATTTTGACATTGACAATTAAAACTAATTAATGCAATATGCAATTGAGCACATTTTTCACATGGTTATTGGCTAATTACATTGGAGAAATATTCAAAATTTTTCAATAATTCAATAATTTCAATAATTCAAAAATTAAAGTATTATTATATTTATTATTATTAACTATTTTGAGTTCCTTATGCAATCCAGATATAAAGTTGGTACAGGAAGTTTGCAGACATTTGCTCCCATTGTGTGGGCCTTATGTCTAATTGGTTATTTGTTGGTAAGTCACAGGAGTTTTGTGCCACTGTTGCACTAGCATATACTGCAGGCAAGACACAAGTGTAGATTAAAGATTTTCTTCCTGGCCTTGTCTTTATGTTTCTCTTTTAGTAACATGCAGAGTCCTTCCAGTTCGAAGGATGCTAGAACATAACGGTGAGGGCCCTGTGTAGGCATCAATTCGACTTCTCCATGTTGAAATGAGTTGTGTAGGTGAGCAATGGGGCTGTCAGTTTGTGGAGAGTAAAATATAGTCTTGGCAACAGCCTGGGTTATTTGAGGATTCCCATGGTACCCTGTGGCCAATAACTCAATTAAATGTAATCCAAACCCAGTACTGGAAGCTTCATTTGGTAACAAGAGATGGACAGAATTTGGATTCTATCTTTGTATTATTTGGTGATTTAATTTAGATGGCCTTCATAAGTGTATATATTTTAGGGAGCTTCTACTGTATAAGGTTTTCATACTACTACTCTAATGGACCTTGATTTTAGCTGGTTCTCCCCATATTCTCTCCCTGATTTAACTCTCTCCTCTACACCTCATTTGATCCTCCATTCCAGCATCCCATCCACCCATATCTACTATTCTAGTTCCCTTTTCTTTCAAGACCTATCTGCACCCCTACCTTACCCATAGCTATCCCCTGTGGTTCTGAGAACTGAAGCTTGGTTATCATTGATGTAAAAGATAATATCCACATATTAGCAAACACATATTGTATTTATCGTCTCAGATCTGGGATATCTTATTCAGGATAAATTTTTAAAGTTCCATCCATTGGTTTTTTTTTTAATGCTACTCCATTGTCTAAATGTGTCACTTTTTAAAAATCCATTCTTTGGTTGAGGAACATCTAGATTGTTTCCAATTTCTCCTTATTATGAACAGAGCAGCAATGAACATGTGTCTCTGTGGTAGGATGAAGTGTCCTCTGGGTTTATGTCCCAGAGTGATATAACTGGGTCTTGAGGGAGATTGATTTCTATCTTCCTGAGGAACTACTCACTAATTTCCATAGTGGTTGTACAAGTTTGTACTACAATCATCAATGGATGAGTGTGCCCCTTATTCCACATCCTCACCAGCAGGAACTGTCATTTATTTTATGGATCTTAGCCATTCTTATGGTTGTAAGATGAAATTTCAAAGTAGTTGTTTTGTTTTCCTTTTTTATTTCCATGATGACTAAAGATATTGAACATTTCTTGGTGTTTCTCAACCTTTTGAGTTTCTTCTTTTGAGAATTCTGTTGGATCTGTACTCCATTTAAAAAAATTTTTTTTTGATATCTAGTTTTTTTTTTGAGTTCTTTATATATCTTTGATATTAACCTCACATCAGATGTGTAGCCACTAAAAATATTTTCCTGTTCTGTAGGCTGCCACTTTGAATGATGGTGTCCTTTGCCATATAGAAGCTTTTCAGTTTCCTGAGGTTTCCTTTATTAATTGTTGATCTTGGTGCCTTTGCTGTCTTTTTATCCCCCAATGTGTATCCTGTCTTTATAACAAAGCAAGTGTCCATAGACATGTTGTTTTATGTCTGATTATTCAATTTGATTCCATTGATCAATGTGTCTGCTTTTGTATTAAAACCATGCTGCTTGTATGACTATACCTCTGTAGTATAACTTGAAATTGGAAATAGTGATTTATTTTATTAATTATTCATTCAATAGTTCTTTATTTTATTCATTATTATTTCAGCTATCCTGTGTTTTGTTGTTGTGTGTTTTCCTATGAAGCTGAAAATTTTCCTTTCAAGTTTTGTGAAGAATTGTGTTTGAATTTTGATGGGAATTGCATTGAATCTATAGATTCCTTTTGGTAGTATGGCCATTTTTACTGCATTAATTCTACTGATCCATTAGCAAGAATGATCTTTCCATCTTCTGATGTCATCTTCAATTTCTTTCTTAAGTGTTTTAATGTTTTTATCATGTAAGTCTTTTACATGCTTGGTTACAATTACCTCAATATATTTTGTATTATTTGAGGCTATTGTGAAAGGTGTTTTTTCCTGATTCCTTTCTCCATCAATTTGTCATTCATGTATAAGAAGGCTACTGATTTTTTGTGAGTTAACTTTGCATCCAGCTACTTTACTGAAAGCGTTTATCAGCTGTAGGAGTTTTCTGATGGAAGTTTTAGGGCCATTTATATAAACTATTCTATCATCTGTAAACAAAATAAAACAAATAACATTTACCTCCTTCTCTTCCAATTTGTAATTCCCTGATCTCTCCATCAGTTGTCTTATTGCTTTGAGTTTCACTACATTTAAGTTGATGCTGGCTGTGGGCTGCCTGTAAATTGACTTTATTATGTTTAAGCATGTCCCTTATATCATTAATCTCTTCAAGACTTTTATCATGAAAGGGTATTAGATTTCTGTTAAATGCTTATTCTACATCTAAGGTGAGGAACATTGGTTTTGTCTTTCAATATTTATATGGTAGATTACATTTATTGATTTACATATTTTGAACTATCTCTGCATCTCTGGGATGATGCATACTTGACCATGTGATCATGGTAAATGATCTCTTTGAGTATTTTTTGAATTTGGTTTGCAATAATTTACTGAGAGTTGTTACATCTATGTTCATAAGAGAAACTGGTCTGTGATTCTCTTTGTTGGGTCTTCATGTGGCTTGGGTATCAGGGCAACTGTGGACTTGTAAAATGAATTGGGCAAGGTTATTTCTGTTTCTATTTTGTGGAATAATTTGAGGCATATTGGTGTTAACTCTTCTTCAAAAGTCTGGTAGAATTCTGCACTAAAACCATCTGACCCTGGACTTTTTAAATTTTTTGTTAATGTTTGGAAGACTTTTAATTACTTCTATTTCACTAGGGGTTATAGGTTTAAATTACTTATCTGCTCTTGATTTAACTTTAGAAGTGTATATTGAGAAAATTATCATTTTCTTTTAGATTTCCAATTGTGGAGAGTACATGTTTTTAAAATATGCCCTCATTACTCTCTGGAATTCCTGAGAGTCTGTTATGTTTCCCTTTTTATTTCTGATTTTGTTAATTTGGATATTCTCTCTCAGCCCTTTAATTCCTTTAAATAAGGGTTTGTCAAAGGGGTTTATTATTGATTTTCTCAAAAAACCAACTCTTTGTTTCATTTACTATTTGTATTGTTATTCTTTGATTATATTTTATTGATTTCAGCCTGGTGTTTGATGATTTATTGCTTTCTACTCATTTTGGGTGTGATCTTTTCTTTTTATTTTAGAGTTTTTAAATGTGCTGTAAAGTATTAGTGTGAGGTCTCTCCAGTTTTCTTATGTAGGAACTTAGTGCCTAGGGCCTCTCTTTAAGAACCACCTTCATTGTGTCAGCTTGGGTATGCTGTATATTCATTTTCATTCAACTCTAGAAAATCTTTATTTTTTAAAAAAATTGTTTTGACCCATTTTTCATTAAGTAGTGAGTTGTTCAGTTTCAGTGAGTATGTAAGCCTTCTTTTCTTTCTATGGTTGTTGAAATCCAGCTTTATTTCATGGTGATCAGATAGGATGAAGGGTATTATTTCAATTTTCTTTTATCTGTTGAGATTTGCTTTGTGTCTGAGTATGTGAGCAATTTTGGAACAAGTTCCATGAGGTGGTAAGAAGAAGGTATATTTTTTTTGTATTTATGTGAAATGCTCCGTAAATATTGGTTAGGTCCATTTGCTTTATCATGTCAGTTAGCTGCAGTATTTCTCTGTTTAATTTTTCTCTGGATGGCATGTCTATTAGTAAAAACAGGCAATTGAACCATCCTGCTTTCAGTGTGAGGGTCAGAATGCTATTTAAACTATACTAGAATTTGGAACTTTGTGCCCTCATGTTTGGTGCATAGATGTTAAGAGTTGCAATGCCAATTTTTCTTTGATGAGTATGTAATGTTTTTCCCTATCTCTTGTGATTAGTTTTGTTCAAAGTCTATTTTGACAGATATTAAATGGCTGTACCAGCTTGCTTCTTAGTTCCATTTACTTAGAATATCTTTGCCAATCATTTTATCCTGAGATGATGTCTATCTTTGAAGTAAAGGTGTGTTTTTGGATGCAGCAGAAGTATGGATGCTATTTTTTTTAATCCATTCTGTTGGTCTGTGTCTTTTTATTGGAGAATTGAGGCCATAGTTGTTGAGAGATAATATCAGTGTGTTATTATGAGCAGTGTTTGTGGATTCCTGTTCTTGTGTGTGTGTGTGTGTGTGTGTGTGTGTGTGTGTGTGTGTGTGTGTGCGTGCGTGCGTATTTATGGTTTAGTGTGGCTGTATTTATGTTGAGGTCTTTGATCCATTTGAATTTGAGTTTTGTGTGAGGCGATAGATGTGGATCTATCTGCAGTTTTCTACACACCATCATCCAATTGTGCCAGCACCATTTGTTGAAGCTGCTTTCTGCTCCCCATTGTATACCTTTAGCTGTTTTGTCAAAAATCAGGTGTTCATAGGTGTGTGGGTTAATATCAGAATCGATTCAATTCCATTGGTCTACCTGTCTACTTTTTGTGCCAATACCAGGCTGTTTTCAGAACTATAGCTCTGTAGTAGAGCTTAATGTCAGGGATGGTGATGCCTCCTGAAGTTCTTGTTTATTGTACAGGGTTGTTTTTGCTATCCTGGGTCTTTTGGTTTTTCCATATAAAGTTGATTATTATTCTTTCAAGGTCAGTGAAGCATTGTGCTGGGATTTTAATGAGGATTGCATTGAATCTGTAGATTGCTTTTGGCAAGATTGCCATTTTTACTGTGTTAATCCTATCTATCCAAGAGCATGGGAGATCTTTCCATCTTCTGGTATCTTCTTTAATTTCTTTCTTTAAAGCTACAATGCCCTTATTATATAGGTGTTTCAGTTGTTTGGTAAGTGTTACCCCAAGATACTTTATGTTGTTTGTGGCTATTGTAAAGTGTAGTGTTTCTCTGATTTCTTTCTCAGCCCCTTTGTCATCTGAATAAAGCAGGGCTACTGATTTTTTTTGAGTTTATCTTGTATCCTGCTAGTTTGCTGAAGGTGTTTATCAGTTGTTTTGAAACCTTAAAACAACATTATACTTGGAGTCTGTTACTGCTCTTCTCCACTGACAATGTTTCCTTCCAGCATACATAAATTTTTTAAGAGCAAGAATAGAAACATTTTGTTTTTGCAGAAGGAAATGCACATTAAAACAAATCTCAGGAAGGAGTTTACTAAGAAGCTAACTACACAGAGCTTCTCCCTTCTTTCATTATCCCACTTTATATAGAAAGAGTAAAGATTACCCATAGTTTATCTTTATTTTTTTTTAAGTAGAGTAAAAATTCTTATGACAAAAACTCATTTCTATAGAATATGTTTGGCTTATTTGACCTTAATGAACTTGGTAATTTCCTTCACTTTTGAAGGTACTTTTTGAACTGACATTATTGGTGGAATTATCAATGAAAATATAAAAGTCTAAACTCCAGTTTTCCCATGGCTCATATAAGCTCCCTTTAGAGAGACACTGTGTTCTTTCATACCATCAGACTATTGTTGAGAGAGAATTGTTCACACAGCCACTATGCTGTGCTAATAAAGCTAAAATTTAAATCAAAGGTTAGAGTCAATGACTGGCTGATGGAATTAGCCATAGATATATTGAAGTTCTTTTATGATCTCTCTCTCTCTCTCTCTCTCTCTCTCTCTCTCTCTCTCTCTCTCTATCCCTCCCTCCCTCCATCCCTCACTCCCTCATCAGCACCTTTGTCATCTGAATAAAGTATGGCTAATGATTTTTTGAGTTTATTTTGTATCCTGCTAGTTTGCTGAAGGTGTTTATCAGCTATGGAGTTTCCTGGTAGAGTTCATTGGCTCACTTGTATAAACTATCATATCATCTGCAAATAGAGACAGTTTGACGTCTTCCCTTCTTCCTTTCTAATTTGTATCCCCTTGATCTCCTTTTGTTGTCTTATTGCTCTAGCTAGAACTTCAAGTACAATATTGAAGAGATACAGAGAGAGAGAGAGAGAGAGGGAAGCCTTTTCTTGTTCCTGATTTTAAAGGTATCACCTTAAGCTTCTCTCCATTCAGTTTGATGTTGGCTGTTGGTTTACTGCATATTGCTCTTATTATGTTTAGGTATGTTCCTTTTATACCTGATCTCTGCAAGACCTTTATCATGAAAGGGTGTTGAATTTTGTCAAAGGCTTTTTCAGCCTATAGGGAGATCACTATGTCTTTTTTCTTTTTCAGTTTGCTTATATGGTGGATCACATTGATAGATTTTTGTATGTTAAACCATCCCTGCAGCCCAGGGATGGATGAAGCCTACTTGGTATGGTGGATGATTTCTCTGATGTATTCTTGGATTTGGTGTGCCAGTATTGTATTGAGTATTTTTGCATCAATGTTCATGAGGCATATTGGTCTTTAGTTTTTTTTTCTTAGTTGTGTCTTTGTGTGGCTTGGGTACCAAGGTGATTGTTGCCTCATAAAAAGAGTTTGGTAATGAGCCTTCTGTTTCTATTGTGTGGAAAAATTTGAGGAGTATTGGTATTAGTACTTCTTTGAATTTCTGGTAGAATTCTGCACTTAAGCCATCTGGCCCTGGGCTTTTTTTGGTTGGAAGGCTTTTGATGACTGCTTCTATTTTGTTAGGGGTTATAGGTCTATTTAAGTTGTTTGTCTATTCTTGATTTAATTTTGGTAAGTGATAGTTATACAGATATTTGTTCATTTCCTTTGAATTTTCAAATTTTGTGGAGTATAGGTTTTCAAAGTATGACCTGAAAATTGTCTGGATTTCCTGTGTCCGTTGTTATGTCCCCCGTTTTATTTTTGATTTTGTTAATTTGCATGTTCTCTCTGCTTTTTCATTAGTTTGGATAAAGGTTTGTCTATCTTGTTGATTAGAGGTTTTTCTTAATCTGACTCTGTCTTTAATGTAAATCTTTATCTTTTTCAGGCCATGATCTTATATCTGGTAAAGAACAACATTGCTAAAATGAAAGTCACAGCTGTATTAGCCACTGTCTATCAAATATGGTGGAGGTTACTTTTACTGCCAGAACAGAGAGCTGTGCTCACTGCCTTGGTCTATGCTGCCATCCAGTAGCATGTTGCTGGTTTGGATATGTGGTCACTGCCATTGCCAGCTCTCATACACACCATTCAGTTGTTAGCAGAGTTCTTTAAAAGCCTTGTAGGTTTTTGTTTTTGGTTTGTTTTTTTGTTTTTTTTTTTTTTTTTTTTTGCCACTTATGCTGAGTCATGAAATCTCCCTTAAAGGAGCCATGCAAATCTCTGCTTGTCTTTAGCAAATCAGAGGCCAACTGAGAAAAATGCTGCTACCAAGAATCCTTGCTTTGTCTTTGTTGCTTTGTTTCTAAAACCCTTTTTTAAGCTTTTGTTAAATTTTAAGGGGAAGTTCTTAGGTCCACGTTCTGCACTATTTTGTTATGTGCATGTTTTTCCCCTGCCTGTCTGGTTCCACTGTCGAGCCAGCCCCAAATAACACACTGAGACATTGTATTTGATATAATGCTGTAGGCTTGTTACTAGCATTTCTTATTGGCTAGCTCTTTCTTAAATATTCACCCATTCCACTTGGTCTTATCTTACGGGGGGGGGGAGAGACAGACAGACAGACAGACAGACAGACGGACAGCCATACTACCCAGTAGGTCCTCCATCTCAAATCTCCTCCCTACTACTTCCTCTCATCCTCCTTGTCTCCTAGTCCCACCTATCTTGCTTTCCTATTGACCAACAGTGCTTTACTCATTAACCAATAATAGAAACATATTTACAGAATGACATCTCCTATCAACACCTCATATTTTGAGGCAGGCAAGCATAGGGACTTATTTAGTGACTCAGAATTCCACCTTGCTTGGATCGTGCATTTGGCAGATTGGGCCTCTTTCTGGATGTATTATGTACACATGCCCAACACTGAACAATTCACTTAGAAACCTGTTGATAACCTAGACTACCACCTGCATTGAGCTGCATTCACAGCCCTTTCTGGACAATGGAAAAGGTTTCTCCTCACTTGAACAACAAGAGTTAGAGTCTGTCTAGTCAGTCACGTTGTAGTTCTGTCTGAATATGAAATAGGAAGGCTGATCTAGGCAAAATTAGCTTTTGATATGTGCTCAATAACACAAATTGTCCTCAAGGTGAACTTTTAGGAACAATCCTCTATTATTTTATGCATAATTGTGAGTGCATCATTATGAGAATGGGAAAGTACAGTAAATAAAAATGTTAAATAATTGAATCTATAAATTAGGATAAAGTAACTCCGATGGTATACCTCTTAGTAAAACTCTCCCTTTCCCTGACTTAGACCCTGACCACAGGTAACAATTTTACTTTTTACATTTTAGAAGCCATTATTTGACTGTATAATTTTGTGAGTTTTATATTAGTTTTGTATTAATGTATACCAAATTACTACATATTCCGTTACTTAAAAGTACCAGACCCAATGTGCTCATTTATAGTTCCTTAGGGCAAATCATCCTACCAAGCCAACATCCAGCATGAGATGGCCTGGTCTTGTATCTGGGGATTCCTGGGAACTATGTCCTTTCAGCTCATGCACACTGCTGCCACAGCTTACTATGAAACTGAGTTCCTATTCTCTTTCTAGTTCTTGGCTGAGTACTATCCTAAGGTCCTAACATCAGCTTTCCATCATTCAGGTTCCTGTCTCCATCTTCAAAGAAACCAGTTTGTGAGCCCTTGTTACATTTAGAACCTCTCTGAACTCTAATTTTAGAAGTCACTGGACTAGGTCAGGCCTATCTGAATGCTCTTTCACTTTGTCATAGAACACAACATTGTCTTTGGAGAGATCACTCATCATATCCACAGGACCACCAATAGAGGGTGATTGGACTGGGCATGTTGGTAATGTAATCCTAGGTTGACATCTGCTACACAGAGAGTTCTTGTGAGCCAAAGTGTATGAGAGTGTACCTTAATGTGTAGCATGCATGTGCGTGCATACACACACACACACACACACACACACACACACTCACACACACAACTCTGCAGGCACATGTGCATGTAAAAGAAAGGAGACATCGTGCAAGGGAACATTACATTAGGATTCTTCCAACAATATTTTATTCATATCCATCTAACACTTACTGGTATTTCCTCAAATTCTTATCTTTTAAATTCTTCAATTTCTCTTTAAACAAATACTTACCATGAACCCTTTACTGACAGATTTTCTGGAATCTGGTAAACATGCCTTCATATTCTTTATTACCTGGTTTTTTTTCATTTAGGACTTTTACAGTGTTGTCAAACAGTCTAGATGGAAGAAATCTGGGTGCTGAAAAATAGTTTCTGGTAGATCCAGAAATGTAACCAATTGGAGGCTATATAGATGCTTCTTGATCAATGATGAGCGGGAGTGTTGCATCACAATAAGTTTATCATAGATTGAAAATGTCATTAAGTTGGAAACGAATATTCCTAACTACTAAACCCATAGCTCAGACTACCATGCATTAAATGTACTCTGAATATATTCTTTACAATCGGGCATCATCATCCACTACAAAACCAGTTTTATAGTAGTGTCTTGGTGTATATATGGTGAGTATTGCCACTAAAGCTTGTGGTCATGTGGCAGATAGGGGCATATATCTTAATGCAGTTGTGCAGAATTCTGAGAGTTTTGCTAATGTGGGGGAAAAATCAAAATTCAAAGTGGAAAGAAAGAATTATAGGGAAGTTGCATTGCTCTCATCCTAAATGAAGTTAAAACTGAACCATGATAAATTAAGGACAAACTAATAAAGCAGGCTGGATTTTTCTGTCTTCTCCACTTCTGAATATAATAAGAAAGTTGCCAAGCTCTTTCTTATTTCCATTGGATAACTAGTTAAGATCTACCTTGTGGTTTGTTTTTTCCTTCTCAGTATAGGACTCCTGCCCTGCTACGTACTTCATCTCTGTCTGTGCACTGGTCTGTGTTCAGACTGAGCGCTTATCTGTATCCACGGCAGCATGACCCTTTCCGAGCTATTGCATCAACACTGAAGACATGTTGAAACTGAGGAAGAGAAGTTCTTTTTATTACATTAGTTTACACTCATCTGGAGTGCATCAGCTACACTGGCCATGCACTTTCATTTGAGTTTCATGATCAGTTAATCAGGTTCCAGAAAACTTCTTTACAGTTGCATCAATCTTCTTTTATTTCCCTTTGTTTTTATTTATTTATTTTTCTTATTTTATATATATTGATCCCAGATCCCTTTCCCTGCCTCCTTTCCTCCCATGTCTCCCAACCACCTTCCCATCCCATCACCCTCCCCCCTCCCCCACATTCCACAGGGAGGATGATGCCTTCCAGGAGGGATCAACAAAATCTGTCAAGTTATTTGGAGAAGGGACTAGGCCCTCCCTCCTGCCTCTAGGCTAAGGGAGTGTCCCTTCATGGGGAATGTGATTCCAAAGGACCCCAACTAACAATCTGTGCATCAATCTTCTTTAGTAACCTGAAAGAATATAGCCATCTAAAATACTGGCTCTTTAAACTTTGGATAGGATAATATTTCTAGCTATAATTGGTTTTTTATATCACTCAATACTTTAGAAAATATAATTTTCTCCAAAATTGTCTCATATTTTAAAATTTCTTATGATTTTACATGGGCCATATAGTAAAATATCAAATTTGATACATCAATTTTACATTTCAAAAAATTTTTTTAGTAATTTTAATAATGTAGTGGTAAAGTATCAATTATGCATATATCAATAAATCACTGTGTCAATTGCCTTTTATCAAGCATTTATATACCTCCTATCATCTATTGTCTATTCTCTATTAAACTATGTACCATCCATTTTCTATAACTAATCTATGTATCACCTGTTATCTATTTATTATTTATTTACTCATCCATCAACCAATCTGCTTATATATTTTCAATTAAGCATCTAAATTAGCTATATTATTATTATTATTATCTTTTATCATCTATCTACCTATCTCACTATCTTCTATCAACCTGTGCATCATTTATTAACTGTTTATTTATTTATTGTTAAAACTATGAACAAAACCAAGAATGAAACCTAAAATAACTTAACAGCAAAATGCTGTTATGTGACTGTTAAGACAGCAAAATGTTAGAGGTTTATTATTAAAAAGAAGTGACTTGAGATGTGTAACTACTAATATTCCCTTTTGAAATTTTCTTGTGTACATGTGTACATATATGAAGCCAGAGATAGATGTCAGATATTCTCTTCTGTCACCTTATTACTCACTGAAGCAGGGTCCTTCACCTGAATCCAGAGCTCATAAATGCAGCCACTCTGGCTTGCCACCTTACTCTGGAAAACCCATTTCTGTTTTTCAGGGAGCTGAAATTATAGGCAAACCATCACATCATCCGTTTTTGTTTTGTTTTTTTTTGTTTTTTTTTTTTGTTTTTTTTTTTTTATGTAGGATCTAGAAACCAGAAGTCTGGTTCTCACATTTGTTCTGCAAGCTCTATAACAACCAAACCATCTCCCCAGCCATCCCTGTTCTGCTTGATATTAAGTCTTCTTATACCAGCCTTGCTGATCTGAACTTGATTAGATCAAGTTGATCTTGAACTTTAAGTAATCCTTCTCCCTCTACCTTTTGAGTGCAGGATGCTTCAACACACACAGCAGAAATTTATAATTTATCTTGATCTGTTCCTTAGGATAGTGATTTATCACATAATAGAGCTAAGCTAATGAAAATCCTATTTTATGATAATAAATAGGATTTATTTAGCTTTCTATTTATTACGGAAAATGAAAATAGGGCATTTATCTAACTTATACAAGGAATTATCAAAATACAAAGTTAAAAAGAATGAGGCAGAAATCCAGTCCTAGTTTATTTCTCTGTAACTTAAAACAGCTGTTGGTAACTTCCCAATTTCTCCAGTGACTCTGTTAAACAGAAAAGCAAGGGACAGTTCTTGTATTTAAAACCCCTCTTCATGGTTAATAGTAGTGGAAATAAGTAGTACTATTAAGGAAAGAATTTGATGAGTCTCTGATGCCGATCATGTATACACAAAGTCTACTTTTGTTGCCTTTTGCTATTGCTCCTAAGTGAAGGAACAGCAAATGCCACTCACATTGTGTCTGAGTAGTCTGAAGCATGAGCCATGATCATCTTACAATATTCACTGAAATACCATAAGACAAAAGAGGAGACAGAGCAAATCAGAATACCAAATTTCTTTTTTCACTCTTTTACTTATACATCTAAGCTGACTAAAGAAATCTGTTGCCATTTGTAATTACATGATACTGTAATTTTACTATCAGTGCAGACTTCTTTCCATTTCAATCCTCTTCAATACTTCTCCTATCTACAGATATGGAGATGCAGCATAGAAACTACTATCATTTTTACCATGGAAATACTTGTAGATTCATATCACTGAGCCTGAGCTAGGAGAAATAATCTTCACAGGAAAACAGATAGTGGAATACCCTTCTTATACATCTGGGGCTTAGAAGTAGAGTGATGAGCAAGTGGATTACAGTGCCTCCAGAAGATTTCAAACTCTTGGGAAGATGAAGGACACAGTGTCTCTCTCTAGTCTAGCCTGAAAAGAATAGACATTTGTTGGTTTAGTTACCGTAAAATCTTGGGATAAATATAGTAAAAGCATGTAAGGCCAGCAAGAATTAACAACCTATAGATTAGCAGGAGAAAGATGAGTCATGAATAATTGCCAGTGTTATAAAGACATAGCTACTTATGAATGGACTTTATATATCAGTATGTTTTAGGATGGAAATTGAAAGATACTTTAACTCCCTGGTGTAGTACTTTTGAAAGTAAAGGCAATATCACTTAATGCTTACTTCATGGTGATATCACTAGACAATCTTACAGATTATAAATAATTATAGGTGTTACATATACATGCTATAAGCATGTATAAAAATGAGAGAGACTGTTCTTTAGCAGACTTTTCTGGACCATGAAACCCCAAATCATGGCACAGAGAGTTAGTATTAATTATGAAAGCCCTGCTTTAACTTGGGCTTCTTGTTTTTTTTATTTCTTATTTTACATATTGATCCCAGTCCCCTCTCCCTCCTTTCCCCTCTCCTTCCCTCCCTCCCATGCTCCATGACCACCATCCCATCCCACCCCCCCCCACTCCACAGTGAGGGTGATGCCTTCCAGGAGGGGTCAACAAAATTTGTCAAGTCATTTGGAGTGGGGACTAGGCCCTTCCTCCTGCCTCTAGGCTAAGGGAGTATTCCTCCATGGGAAATGTGCAGAATTCAACCAGAAATTCATAGAAGAGCTAATACCAATAATCCTCAAAGTGTTCCACCCAATAGAAGCAGAAGGGTCATTACCAAACTCTTTTTGCCAGGCTACAATTACCTTGTTACCCAAGCCACACAAAGACAACTAAGAAAGAGAACTACAGACCAATATCACTAATGAACACTGATGCAAAAATTCTCAATAAAATACTGGCAAATTGAATCCAAGAACACATCAGAGAAATCATCCACCATGACCAAGAAGGCTTTATCCCAGGGATGTAGGGATAATTCAATATACAAAAATTCATCAGTATAACCCACCCTATAAACAAACTGAAAAAGAAAAACCACATAGTCATCTCACTAGATGCTGAAAAGCCTTTGACAAAATCCAGCATGCCTTCATGATAAAGGGTTTGGAGAGATCAGAGATAACAAGAACATACCTAACAAAATAAAAGCAACACACAGCAAACCAACAGCCAACATCAAACTAAATGGAGAGAAACTGAAAGCGATTCTTCTAAAATCAGGACAAAGACAAGGCTGTCCACTCTCTCCATATCTCCATATTTTTAATGTTTTACTTGAAGTTCTAGCTAGAGTAATCAAAAAACAAAAGGAGATAAAGGGATATAAATTGGAAAGGAAGAAATTAAACTTTCATTATTTGCAGATGATATGACAGTTTACATAAATGTAAAAAATTCTACCATGGAACTCCTACAGCTAATAAACACCTTCAGCAAAGTGGCAGGATACAAGATTAACTCAAAAAAAAAAAATCAGTAGCCCTTCTTTATATAGATGATAAATGGGCTGAGAAAGAAATCAGAGAAACATCATCCTTTATAAGAGCCATAAACAACATAAAATATCTTGAGGTAAAGCTAACCAAACAAGTGAAAAACAACAAGAACTTTGAGTCTTTAATGAAAGAAATCAAAGAAGATACCAGAAAATGGAAAGGTCTCCCATGCTCTTCGACAGGTAAGGTCAACATAGTAAAAATGGCAATCTTGCCAAAAGCAATCTACAGATTCCATGCAATTCCCATCAATATCCTGGCACAATTCTTCACAGACCTTGAAAGAACAATACTCACCTTTATATGAAAACACAAAAAACCCAGGATAGCCAAAATAACCCTGGACAATAAAGAACTTCTGGAGGTATCACTACCCCTGACTTCAAGCTCTACTATAGAGCTATAGTCCTGAAAACAGCTTGATACTGGCACAAACATAGACAGGTAGACCAGTGGAATTTAAATGAAAAGCCTGATATTAACCCACACATCTACAAACACCTGAGTTTTTAGAAAGAAGCTAAATTTATACAATGGGAAAAAGAAAGCATCTTCAACAAATTGTACTGGCATAACTGGATGCTGACATGTAGAAGTCTGCAGATAGATGCTTATCTAACACCATGCACAAAACTTAAGTCCAAATGAATCAAAGACCTCCACATAAACCCAGCCACACTGAACCTCTTAGAACAGAAAATGGTAAGTACCCTTGAACAAATTGGTATAGGAGATCACTTCAGGAATATAACTCCAGTAGCATAGACATTAAAATTGACAATTAATAAATAGACCTCCTGAAGCTGAGAAGATTCTGTAAAGCAAAGAACCCAGTCAACAAGACATCAGACTACAGAATGGGAAAAGATCTTCACCAATCCCACTTCTGGCAGAGGGCTGATCTCCAAAATATACAAGGAACTCAAGAAACTAGTCACCAAAAACACCAAACAATCCAAATAAAAAGTGGGGTACAGAACTTAATAGAGAATTCTCAATAGAGGAATCCAAAGTTGCTGAAAGACACTTAAGAAAGTGCTCAACATCCTTAGCCATCAAGAAAATGCAAATGAAAACAACTCTGAGATACCATCTTTACCACACCAGCCCCAGAGGAGACAGTGTAGCAATGCTGAGAGAAATCTCAATGGCTATCTGTCCAGAGGTTCGCACCACACGTGGTTATGCCTCCTGGGGAAAAGTGGTTCAGGTCCCTGTAGCTGCTTGTGTGGCTGGCTATTTGGAATGGGGCTAGATGTGTTTTGTGCTATGATAACAATATTTACTTTTATTCCTGGATATTTTAGCCTGTAGCTCCACTAGTAATTCAGAGATGCCTAGAGAACACTTAGATACAGTTTCAGGAACTGAAAGGGATACAGATCAGCAGTCAATAGGTGGGTATTGCCCTCTGTGCCTTCAGACACAGATCCTAGGTGCCAGTTGTGACTTCAGATGTCAGCCAGGGCCTGATAAATCAATTAGGGCTAAGGCTGTAGGAAGCAGCCCAAAATGAGACCCTGCCTGTAATTAACCCGCCTACAACAAACTGCTGTGGTATTCACAACAATACTCTAATTTGGAATCTTAGGGCCCCTAAATCAACACTATAAAAGTTTACTATCTAGAGACAAAGATTAGCCTCTAAACTCAACAAATCAAATCTCTGATATGCTGACCACAAGCAGGCCAAAATAAACAGAGGTTCCCAATTATGCACTTGCTGAGAAACTTCAAAGGGAATTGTTGACATCTATAGAATGCCTGTTTATCTTTAAACTGTGACTAAAGATCTGTTCTTTGAACTTTCTGTATAAAAACCTGATATTCTGAAGTAAACTTTGCAGCAGTTCGCAAACCTCCTCAGGTGTGTTTGTGTCTGTCTGTCAAGCTGAAGTCATTCCTGACCTGGTCATCTGAGTCTTGGTCTCCACACAGACCTGCAACCACTGAGCAGTCTGTGGCACATCTTACGCCTGTCAGAATAGCTAAAATAAAAAACATCAAGACAGCTTATGCTGGAGAGGATGTGGAGAAAGGGGAACACTTCTCCACTGCTGGTGAGAGTGTAAACTTGTGCAGCCACTTTGAAGATCAGTATGATGGTTCCTCAGGAAAATGGAAATCAGTCTACCACAAGATCCAGCAATTCCATTCTTAGGCATATATCCAAAAGATGCACATTCATGCATTGTTTGTAATAGCCAGAAGCTGGAAGCAACCTAGATGCCCCTCTTTCGAAGAATGGATGAAGAAAATGTGGTACATTTACACAATGGGTTATTATTCAGTGGAAAAAACTAATGGAGTCTTAAAATTCGCAGGCAAATGGATGGAACTGGAAGAGATTATCCTGAGTGAAGTGACCCAGTCACAGAAAGACAAGCATGGTATGTATTCACTCATACAAGGGTTCTAGACATAGAGCAAAGGACTACCAGCCTACAATCTACACCTCCACAGAAACTTGGAAACAAGAGGATCCTAAGAGAGAAATATGTGGACCTCAGAAGAAGGGGAAAGGGACAAGAACTTCTGAGAAATTTGGGAGCATGGAGAGAGAGGGGAAGGAGTTATGAAAAAGTGAAGAGGAAAGGAGGAGAGGGGAGCAGAACAAGAGGGATCAGGAAGAATGAATTTGGAGATGAATAGAGAGCCAGAAAAGAGATTTCTTAATAGACTCAATATAGGTTTAACGAGAACTCTGGCACTAGGGAAATGTACTGAGATCCCCAAATGACAAAGATGACAAAGAATCTCAGCAATCGTGGAGATGCTGCCTTTGATGCCCTTCCCCTATAATAAGATTTATTACTACCTTAATTGTAGAAGCAGACACCCACAGCTAGACACTGAACCATACTCCTGGAATCCAGTTGTTGAGATGGGGGACTAGCAAAGCAATCAAGGTTATGCTGGAGAAACCTACAGAAACAGCTGATCTGACCTAGTGAGAGCTCACAGACCCCTGTCATGAAGCTGGGGAACCAGCATTGAACCAAAACAAGTTCGTTATTGTGGGTACCAGTCAGGAGGTCTGGGCTGTCTATGGGACCTCTAACAGTGGAACCAGTATTTATCCCTAGTGCACAAACGGGCTTTGGGAGTCCATTTCCTATGAAGGAATACTATTTCAGTCCAGATATATGAAGGAGGACCTAGGCCCTGCCCCAAATGATGTGACAGACTTTCATGATACCACATGGAAGGACTCACTATCCTTGAGGGGGTGTTTGGGTGGTCAGTGAGGGGCATGAGAGGATGGGAGGGAAAGGGAACAGGAGGATAGACATGTAAATTAAGATTGCTTCTAAATTAACATTCTATAAAATCCTCATATATAACATAAAAAAAGATGACCCATAATTTTAAATCTATGTTCTCCCATGTGCTCATTAACCCATCTCCATTATGCCCATCTTACTTATTCTGCAAATGGCTGGCAACTCTGCCTTTCTTCTTCCCAGAGTTCTCTCTGCCTCTGCCCAGAAGCCCTGCCTGTATCTCCTACCTAGGTATTGGCCATTTAACTTTTTATTAAACCAGTAACAGTGACACATCTTCACACAGTTTGAAGGAATATTCCACAACAATGCTCAAATTTTATCAATTACCAAATACTTGAACCTAGTCTTGGGAAAGTGTTAGATGGCAGCCAATTTTACTGAGTCAGTTATAAAAAAGAGTGAGTGAGCAGAGGATATGTGTGAGGGAAAAGAGTCAGTTTCTGTTTGCCTCCCTGCATCTCTTATTCACTCTTTCATGTGGAGCAATTTAATCATTAAAATCAGCCTAAGTTTCAGGCAATGGGAGTAGTCATTCACCTCCTTTTCCTAATTGTTCTGTCCTATGTGTGACTTGAGGCTTACTCAAAAACTGAGAGTAAAGACCATTATTAGTAGGATTCTTAGAATCTGACCTGTGATGCAACCAACAGAAATGTAAAATTTAGGCTGCTAACTGATTCATTCACCAACCCTTCCTCCCTTCTGCTTCAATTATTGTGGTTTTCTTTTGGTTCTTTCCTGATAATTCCCTAATCAATTATCTCAACTTAAAATAGTCAACATACATTCAGATTTTCTCATAACAGAAAGCGAGGAGGGAAAGCTATATTTTCTTTTTTTATTTTTAATGTCTGATAATTATGACATAATAATATGTTAATAATAACTAACAATATGTTAATTTTTACATGAGAATACATTGGAAGGCAAAAATTATTTGAGATCATTAAAATAACTTATATGATGGACTAACTTGCCTATGGACTTATAAACAACAATTTATTTTCATTGTAAGTAATATTCCAGGCTAATTTGTGTGATCACAAAAAACCCACAGTAAAATAAGACCCCAAGAAAAGTATTCCATGGGGAAATCAAAGATCTCTAATGTGTTTTTGGTTTTTATGAGACATTATAGCAGGATCATATGTCAATTATAAGATCCATGATAACACTTTTTTTTGTGAATTGTCTCAGGTGCTGGTCTGCTAAGCTATTCCACTTGCTATTTATCATCAAAATACAGGCATTAATTCAACTATGCAATCTGAACAAAATTTAGCTGTTTTTACTCTTTATCTAGTTAGTTGTTTTGCCATTTATATGTCGACAGATAATTGCTTCCTACCTCCTATTGCATTCATACCATATGCTTCCATAGAGTGTCTCATGAGTAATTAAACTTTACATTATCACACCCCAGTCAGGAATAAATAAGAGCACATGGTGGGGGGAGGCAATGAAATGACTTAGTAGTTAAATTTGAGTAATATTCTTGCAGAGGACTGTGGTTCTGTTTTCATCACATACATTTGGTGGCTCACAGCCTGTAACTACAGCTCCTGGGGATCACGATGCCCTCTTCTGGACTATAGGGGAACCTGCACACATGTGTGCATATATGCACACACACTAAAAATAATAAAAGTAAACATTAAAAAAGAGTATATGCTGAACCTGAGTGAAATGCATGCTAATTTTAAATTTCTTTATTTATTTAAATTAAAATATAATTACAATTTAACCTCTAACCTTTTGATGGCTTCCTTTTCTTTGGTTATTATTGTTCAACATAATTGTATAAATGCATGTTGAGCCTGGTTTTGTTCCTTGATCATTTATCCAGCATTTATTTTTGGTTATGTTTCTCTTTTCTTTCCCCTCTTTAAAATCTTACAGATAAACATGGAGAAAATTCACTCTCAATGCACACATAATGGAAACAAATGACTCCACTTATCCTGTTTTGTGCAGCTCTTAGGAGAAATGCATCTTCTTATTGGGAGAACAGCACATAACTCTTTCTATTGAGAAGCACCATGAATAACTGTCAGGAAGTTGAGTAATGGTGATTCCTCTGTGAGTTGTCATTTCATCAGAGTTTGAGGGCAGGTGCTAGTTCTGCATTTATGTACTTCAAACACACTGAACACATAAAGTCACACTAAGAGCTCTTACAGCTGAATGAAAGACACAAGGGGAGATGAAAAGGCTGTAAACACAGTGTGCATTATAGTGCAGCTGCTTCTGATAGCAACCATTTGGATAGGGTACATTTGAAGGATCCAAATAGGAACAAAAACACTGTTCAAAACATACCCAGCCCCAAGGAATCATGGAACTTCAAATTATGCTATGTATTTTCCACTGTGGTAACAAATATTAGCTTGCAGAGAGTACATCTTCAACATTAAGAAAACAAAGCAAGCTTCAATGGGGCCTCAGTTCCACATTGGTTCATGGCATGGTTTGTCTTCTCTACAACAAAGTGCTTCTTAGAAATGTTTCAGATGACACTTTCTTCCACTGCCTTATAATTTAATTCTTGCCTTTATTTATGAAAAGATATTGAAGCCAAGGGAGGCACTTCTTTTTGTTTAGTATTAAGACTGAAATGACAAAAAACAAACACAAAAGAAATAAAAATTGGGCTAGCATGATGGCTCTGTCAGTCAGGGGCTTGCACTACAACAAGCACGAGTTCAATTCCTAGCATCTACAAGAAAAGAAGTCAGTCACGGGGTGGTAGGGCATGCCTGCAATCCCTGCCCCAGAGAAGCAGAGATCCCTGAGGCTGGCTGGTAGCCAGTCTAGCTCAATTTGTTCAGTGAGGTCTTATTAGTGAAAGAGAAGGGAGAAATGCTGTAATTATAATCTCAAAATGAAAATGAAATAAAGTGGAGAGAGACTGAGGAAGATACCAGTTGACATTAGGCCTCTACATACATGTGTACAGGTGCTCATGCATACACACACACACCTACATAAGAACAACCCCACCCACACACATTTTCTTCTAACTTAGGGTTTAAATATCTTAGCACTGTTGACATTTGATTTGGGTAATTTTCTGCTGTGGGTCTGTCCTGTGCTCTTTAGGACATATAGCAACATTTTAGTCTTTACCTATGAGTTGCCAAAAGTGCTTTCATACCAGCTGTGGTGAGTAAAATGTTTGCAGATGTTGCCAGAAGGCCCCCGAGGGCAAAAGTGTTCACTATTGAGAATCATTGCTCTTGATTCTGGGCCCATTACCAGGAGAGACAGGGTAATCTTAAAAGAATTAGTAGCATGAAATGAAAGCTTTTGTATGATGAAATACAGATTTCTATTGAAGTAAATGCCTCCACCCTTGAGAAATCGAGAAAGAAACAATACTTTTAAGAAACAATAGCTTTAAAAAATTAAAATTCACAATTCCATTGGCAGCGAGAATGCCTCTGTATGAATTACTTAAGCTAGAGGCATCTGGCACTCAATAGAATAATAGCTATAATTCACTCTGTGTATATATATTTTAACACATCCTATTGTATATGATAAATATATGCAATTTTAACTGTCGCTTTAAAAACCCATTAGCATGCTGCCTTGAATGCTGGGCCATCATCTTTTATTCATGGGATAATTACTTAGTTGGCATGTTTTACCCTGTGTTTGTAAGTGGTAATGCACTGTAAAAAGCTTTCATTTGCTATTGCACATACAATGTATATCTTTTTAGTTTTCTTTTTACACAGAGAACACTAGTATATATTCCAAGATGTAAGAATGGTCATCATCTTCCACACAGTAAGTGTGCCAATATCACCTGTTGGTGTAAGTGCATTTAGTTGGCAAGGAATATCAACCAGCATTGTATCAAGGGCTACCCTTTCAGGACAAGGGATAGCTTCTATTTCTGTGAGAAAGTGCCCCAAGTGTTTATGTTGAGCATGCATTTTTTCACATTTATTGATTCAGGATTTATTCATATTAAACTCTGTACTGGAGCAGCAGTATCACATTACCTGTCCTCAAGTTATTTACATCCTAGACAGAAATGAGAGGAGAGGAGGATTAACCTGACAAGAATCCAAAACACAATGCACAACAAAGGCATGGAGTGGTTGAGTACTGATACTCAAAGAACCCTTTAAAATATATTCATTTTGCATGTATGGAGTCTTGCCTGTATGTACGTATGGGTACAACATGTGTGTGTGGTGCCCACAGAGACCTGAAGAACATGCAAGACATCCTGGACCTGCAGTTACAGATGTTTGTGGGCACCTTGTAGATGCTGGGAATCTGAGTCCTCTGGAGAACATCAAATGTTCTTAACCACTGAGCATTTACTCTAGATCTGCAAAGAACTCTTAAAAGTGGGCTCCATTATGCAGGACTTCAATGAAAATCTCCATGTTGAGACCCAGGGCAGAGGGCCATTGCAGAATCTTTCATTACCCTGTGACTTTTAACCTAGATAATCTTGGAAGATGAATAGAAGGAGGGTCTTTTCTAATGAGTAGACTAGTCTGACCAAGCACAGGGGACCATCAGGAGTACAACTAAGGCTTTTCTTTTTTAAGTAGGCACTTAGTTTATGGGGCAAAGGGATTGATTTAGTTTGGGTAATGTTTTTATATAATGAAAGGAGGGGAGGAAAATGTGGAGGGACACACACATATGTGCGTATGTGGATAAACATGCCCTAGTGTGTGTGGAGGCCAGAAGAGGTGCCTGCTGTCCTGCTCTATCACTTTCTCTGCCTTATTGCTTTGAGGCAGGGTCTCTTACTGATTCTGGAGCTAGGCTGGTGGCCAACAAGCTCTAGCAGTTCTCTTGTCTTTATCCCTCACAGGTGAGGTCACAAGTCAGGGCAGTCATACCCAACTTTTGAACCCAGGTCCTTAAGCTTGCATGGCAAGTGCTCCCAGTTCCCAGATTTTCATTTATTCTTTAAGACAGTGATATCTGTGTGCTTCTAGAGGGGGAGGAGAACTTACATACAACAGTGCTTGAATATGATGTGGTAGAAGAACATATCAAGAACAAAGAAATGCTAAAGCCATAACAAATACAGCAGAAGAGGCAAGGCATGGAATATGCAGGAGACACACACACACGTATTATGTCTAATTATCTTGCATCTCTCCTAAACCATTTTGAGTGAGAAGGACGAATAGTAGGTCCAATTCACTTCTGCATTCTCTCCTTCAGTGATGCCTAGAGCAGGTGCAGTAATATTCTGCCTAATTCACTTTTCCAAGCAAAACAATAGAGAGCCAGTCCCTGCTACCCTCAGCTTCCTTTTCTTTCTGGGGATTTTACTCTGCTCAAGAGAACTGCCTTGTTGCATGGTCCCAGACTTCTGAGTGAAAGTAAATATTGAGCATTCTTCACCCACTCATCTTAACCTACAATACTTCTGAGGCTATCTTAGTTTTACCACCCCACCACCCCACCCCCAGCCCATAAAAATATGGCTAAGGTCTAATTATGTAGACATTTTTTGGGCCACTTCTTTAGGCAAATTTTGCTTTCTCTCCTTTTGAGACAGTTGCTCATCCCTAGACCAATTCCTAATATATTTCTTTATCATGATTCCCAACTGGAAGTCCAACCTGAAGAAGAGGAATGGGGAGCTGTGGCACACTACCTCACTGAGGTCTGTATCTTATTAGCAGATAGGGAAACTATAGACCACAGAGAATTCTTGGCAGAATGGAGAACTTTTCCTGGCAATGAGTAAGGATGACATATTACTAGAGTGAATTGAATTGACAAAATGAGTCAACAGCAGATAAGACACTTCAGAAATATGGGCAACAGAGCAAATAGAAGGGTGGTGAATGTAATATAGCATACAAATATATTAATTGCATTAGATGTAATACTTACATTATATATATATATATATATATAACATTATTACCCATATATATATATGGGTAATAATGTTTACTGGGGATATATGATGTTGGGAACTATTAACTAAATGTTAGCTGTAGAAATCAAGAAGCCTCTTTTGTCACATAGATATAGCAGAAAGAGGGAAAAGATATTAGAGAGTAGGCATAACACTTAATAAAAATATGCCACATTTATCTATATATAACATTCAATTATCAGGGTAGTCAGCTCTTGCTTGGCTGAGGGAAAATGGGATCCTGGAGACCAGATTTAAATACCCAACTCATTAACATAAATCCTTTAATCTGCTTCCTCTGAGCTTTCAAAGTTCTGCCTGTTTATTCTCAGAAGTGCCCTTCATCTTTTCAAGTTGTCACTAGACCAAATGTCCATGGGTAACAATTTGAATGATAAATGTGCCCCATAATCTCAGGCATTTAAATATTTGCTCCTTAAATAAATTCTTTCTTCTGTAAGTTGGAGGTACTGTTTTGGGTAAGATTAAGAGATGATGGATTTACTAGAGGACATTTCTTTCTGGTATTGGCCTTGAGAGTTTAAAGACTTGTGCCATTTTTAGCTTGTTCTTTCTGTTTTGTGCTTGCAGTTAAGATGTGAGCTGTTACCTCAGCCACCATGCCCTCTCTCCTTCATTATAGACTCTCCACCCCCAGAACCATAAGTAAAATAAATGCTTTCTTCTATAAATTACTTTCCTATGGTGTTTTGTCATAGCAATAGAAAAATAACTAATACACAATGATTTACTCATAATGTCAGTTCTAAGAGGTGAAGAGATTATACTCCAGAAGACCTGCAAACTTTATTTATTTGATAAAGGAAGCAAGAAGGCAAAAATTGGGGGTAGATTCTAGAGTCTTCAGTTATGATTAGTAGAATAAAAACTTTTTCCAGGAAAGGTTTATCAATGTAGAGATGTCAATATATAGGACATAGTACTCAGCAACTAGGTACGAGATGATGCTAACATGCTTGTATAATTAGTCTTATAAACTTAAAAAATATAGTAGACCATACAAGTAAAGTAAAAAAAAAAAGTGAGAATAGTTTTTTATGCAATAGATATAAAAAAGCATAGATAAGCACATATGCTAAAATGGTATATGATGTGAAATTACAGCCTCCTGGAGATTTCCAAAGTCAGTTCTTCAGGATATACAGCTTACATTCTGAAAGTAATGGGTTGAAGAAGAAACATATGAAACATTTCAAAGCTCTGGGGTCAGTGTATCTGAGGGTTATTGGTGAGAAATACTGTCATTGGAGTAGTTTCCTTACAACACAATGGTGATAGTCTTTGAGAGATGTCATGGTTTCTAATGATATAAGAAGGCATAGCCCATGGTAAGTGGTACCATTCCTTAGGCAGGTAGTTCTGTCCTCTACCAAGAAGCCTGAGCAAGACCTAGAGTAAGCCAGAGAGTAAGCCAGCAGAGAGTAAGGTTACTTCCAGGAACACTTAAACTTTTGGCTTTAGTTCCTGCTGTGACTTCCCTCAGAGATGGGCTTTAACCAAGAATTAAAAGCCAAATAAACCCTTTATTGTCTAAATTACTTTTGGTTGGAGTGTTTTGTAAGAGCAGCAGAAAGGAAACTAGAACATCAGTGTGGCCACCCATGTCTATATCCCAGTACTTGGGAGACTGTGATGGGAAAATTACCATGAGTTTGAAGCTGGTATAGGTTATATGGTGAGTTCTGGGCTAGCTTGGGCTAATACAGGTGACATTCTATTTCAAATAGGAAAGGAGATTGAGAAGTCAGCATCCCAATAGGAAATTCTGCTCAGTCACATAATTTCCACATCAGAATCAGTTTTCACACCTGAAACTTGTTTCCATCCTGTTAGAAACCCAGGAGTAAGAGCACACACTACCACAGCAAGAACACAACATCTGCCTTTACATTCAAAGTGACATACACCAGAAAAAGAAGGCACGGTAACAGTAAGCCTAATTGCTTATAGGTCATTACTTATGCTAACAGCCTGGGGTCTGAATCACTGCTTTGGACTCATTTTGATAATCCACAATATGAAAAAAAAATTTATGGTGGATTCATTGTCCAAAGGGGAATGTGCCCATGCAATAGGGATTTATTCTATCTCAGATTGTGTCATCTGAACAAGTGGGTTTTGTAATTATTATATTATCTTTACTCTTTATTCATTCTGTGGCTGGAAATATGATAACTTCAGTGCTAAAATACCAGATTGAAGTCTAAAATGACCACTTATCCTTTCTGCTGTATACATCACTAACTTATTATATCATGTACATCATCATATTTAGAAGACAATGTTAGAAATGGGTGCCTTGAGCACAAGGAGGATGCAGGGTAGTGACTCCACTTCCATAACACATTCAATGACTTTGACTGTCTAGCTCTACCGAAAGAAGGTAAATCTATAAAATAACACTGAACTATTGAAAGCAAAGACTAGCGTCTGTTTCAAATGTTGTGTCTAGTGGGGGAGTTTCACTGGGGAATATTAACACAGCTTAACACGCACTGTATGTAGCCACTGATGTAGTGCATGCAGGAATTGGATGCCATTGATGTGTTGGACATCTTTCATCATAAAGAACACATCACTGTATTTGTATTTCCCATCACATGGAAGTGCAGATTCTGGAAGACTTCTCTGGACTATGGAATTAGTGTATTTCACATATGGGAATCTTGCTGTGACCCATACGAGGTTACATGGACAGTTGCCAATTTTGAATAAGTTATAGATTTTCTGTATTAGTTGAGGTTATAATAGCAACTATCAAAAGGTTTGGATTTCAACATAATAGGACCTATGCTATTATATCTATACAACAATAAATATAAAATGTTGATCCTTAATGACAAAACTATTAATGAGATTCCTGGTGTCTAAAGAAAAGCATCATCCCTTTTAGAAGTATCATATAATTTAAACAAATATAATAAAAGTTTCCTGGTGTTATGCTGGAAGAGATGGTAAGCCCAATGTTTTAGCTACACCATGATCATGAGCCCAGAAATTCTGAGCATAAGTTAAATTCTTTCTGACCTAAACTTCTCAGGCCACACTGATCTTGTAACACTATGAGCAAAATAGAAATGATATTGAAAAGTAAAAAATTTACTAGCTGTCTGTAGGGACATGAACTCGCCACCCTAGGGCCTCCGTCCCCTGCAGGTGGTCGCTCACGGAACTCTCTTGAGAAAAATAGTTCCTGAGATAACTCCAGGATGTCCCAACAACCTCTGTGGAATGTTCCAATGCCTTGTTTAATACAATACATAGCTTAACTGATAAGTAAACATGTAACTCCGGATCTCCCCTACCCCCTCCCTAGTCAGGTGATAAGTAAACGGGTAACTTTGGACTTCCTCTATTTCCTTCCCCTCTTTTGATGTTTTTGCCTTTATAAGCTTGTCACAAGTTTGGGTCGGGGTCGAACTCCTCCACTCCCCCGTGGGTGTACGAGTCTCGACCCCAGCATGCTGGCCTGAGATCTCATCCAATTCCGTTTTCAATAAACTTCCTCGTGTGATTGCAGCAAGTCCGGTCTCGGTGCCTCACTGGGTGCGCGCTATTCCCGAGATTTGAGTGAGGGTCTCCCTTCGGGGGGCTTTCAATATGTCTTGAAATATAAATAGAGTTGGAATGAACAAAAAGTCTGGATGAGCATGCAGTTAAGACTTTTGTGTTGTTTTCCATGGTTCTTGGGGGGGATGGCTCTTTAGCTCACACCTACAACTACAGAGAAGGGGAATACATTCACTGGCAGCCAAAATGTGTAAATATAGTCTGTAGATAGGTGTCTTGCTTTGAGGGTGTAAATTTAAAAATATTATGGCAGTGCACTTCAGCCACCTTTGAAAGACAATGATGAGGAGGAAATTCTGCAAATAAAGACTATTGCTTTCCTGATTATATACATATTCATTGGGTAAATGTCTTAGACAGATATTTGCCTGCTTATTTTTTTTTCTTTATGGGGATCAGGGAAGGGTGCATGTGTTCTACAACACTCATGCGAGAATCAGAGGACAGCTATCAAGCATCAGCTCTCTCCCTCTGCCATGTGGGTTCTTGGGATTAAACTCAGGTTGCTGGGCTTGGTGTAAAGCTCCTTTGCACAAACCAGCTCATCTCACTAACCTTGTTTAGTGGACTGGTTGTGAGCCTAGACTTTTATAGCTGAGCCATTTCTTCAGCCCTGTTTAGTAGACTGGAAAGGGGAAGGTTGGAGGCATGAAGTTTCAGAATATGTGGACAGATTGACAGTAGTAGGCACAATGGTGAAGATACTTGCATTGTATGCCAGCACCTATTTATGAGTAGGTTTTTTCCTGCCGGTCTGGTCCCACCACTGCACCAGCCCCAATTAACATACAAAGATGCTGTGTTAGATATAATTCTTTTGGCCAGTTAGTAGTTTCTTATCGGCTAGCTCTGTCTTAAATATTAACCCATATCTATTAATCTAAGTGTTTCCATGTGGTCTCATCTTACCAGAGAGAGGGCCCGACCTCTGTTCTCTCAGGTCTCTAAATGTTGACTCCTTCCTACTCCTTCTGGAATCCTCCTCATCTCCTAGTCCTGCCTTTCTTGCTTTCCTATTGGCCAACAGTGCCTTATTCATTAACCAATAAAAGAAACATATGTACAGAATGACCTCTCCCATCATCTCCTCTTTTCTGTCTAAAATAAAAGAAGGCTTTTATCCTTAACATAGCAAAATATATAACAAAACAATTATCAAATAAGAACCACAGTTAACAATATTTAGTCCATTAACATTTAGCAAGATTTAAAGAAAATATTCCATCATTTATCCTATCTTTGTGAGTCTAAAGTCTTATATGTAACTTATCTTTAATCCTAACTAAGGAAAACTATAACCATAACTATCTGTCTTCAACTCCATCAAAGACCACAGAAGGATAATATATAAACTCTAGAAATGACAGAGACAATTCACTGCCTAGTCAGTCACCTGAAGTTCTTCTGTAATGTTCTATCTTCAGCCCATAGGCCATAGTGTGTCTGGCAGACTCCTCAGCAAAGCAGGAAACTTTAAACTGTCCACCTGTATGGGCAGTTTGTCAGTCATTTTTCTCTGTGCCCTGCAGAATGTCTGGCAGACTCTTCCATGAAGCAGGGACCCTGTATCAATGTCCATCTTGTATTATCAGTCATTTTCCTGTGGGTCCTGCATGTCCAGTTTATACAGCATGAAGTCAAACAGTCAGGGAAAGAGCAGTATCTTGCTAAAATAGCTAGTCTTGTAATATTGAAAGCAAACTCCATAACAAGCTTCTTCAATGTCCATCTTTCTTTCTTATGCAGGTGGTGTTGCTAGGAGTGGATATGTCTCACTGTTAAGAAAAACCCTAAACGATTTTAAAAATCCATATTCTGTAGGTATTTGAAAGGTTTGAAGAATATTTATCCATCTCAAATATCTCTCTATATATCTTGAAAACCTAACTTAACTCTAAGTTTTGACTATCATAGGTAACTATCTATAATCTGTACTAAATTATACATTACATTTTAAATGAGCTATATAAACACAATACCTAAACAAGAGGAGAAATATACATATCACAAAATTGACCTTAAATTGTATCAATAAATGAGAATCCATTCCAAAACAAAGCATTTATATCTATACCATAATCCCCCTTTTACCTTTAAGAGATTGGTTGTGGTTATTAACCATTTATAACCAAGCCCATTTAAATGAAAACAAACATAAACAATATTGGGAATTTGGGTGCCATTCCTTCTAAACTGTTTCCTGCTTGTAGGGGGTATTGTCATAGGGATCCTTAAAAGATGCAGAAACCTTGGCTGTAGTCTTCAAGGCTTGCTTGTCCCAACTATTTTGAATATTGGATCACCTGGGACACTGTTTCAGGGGGTCTGGCTTGATCAAACTACATTAGTCTGGAAAGAATCCACAGCTTTTCATTTTCTGTGGAAACAAAAATAGAAATCCTTTCCCCCAGTAACCTGTACTTGGACTTAAATTTTGAAGTCAAAGCATTTTTAAAATATATAAATTGAATTAATCCAGGAGCATTTGACAGTTGTTGCTATTTCCTCACCAGTCAAACAATACAAAGATGGTATAATACTGTACAGTATCCAGATTCTCTCTGTGTATTCCATCTTTATGTGGCTTTTTTATTACTCTATTTCTTCTACTTCTATTTTCTTTTCATTTTTTGAGACAGGGTTTCTCTGTGTAACTTTTATCTGTCCTGAAATTCACTCTGCATACCAGGTTTACTTTGAAATCACAGAGATCTGCTTGCCTCTGTCTCATGGGTACTGGAATTAAAGGCGTGCCACCATACTCAGCTACTCTCTTGTCTTTTTAAAACCATTTTATTCTTTTTCTCTCCCAAGCCTACATATATTTTAAAGCACACTGTAAACCTTTAGTGGTGTTTCTTAATGTGACTATGCTTTTACTGTAAATCTTTATCTTTTTCTGGCCATGATCTTTTATCTGGTAAACAACAACATTGATAAAATGAAAGTCACAGCTATATTAACTGAGATCTATCCAAGTTGGTGGTGGGTACTTTTACCACTAGAACTTAGAGCTGTGCCCAACGCCTTGGTCTGCACTGCCATCCACCAGCATGCTGCCGGCTTGGGGATGTGGTCATTGTCATTGCCAGCTCTCATATACACCAGTTGTTAGCAGAAATCTTTAAAAGCCTTGTGGATTTTTGCTGCTTATGCTGAGTCAGGAAACCTCCCTTAACAGAGCTGTGCAAATCTCTGCTCATCTCTAGCAAAACAGTACAACCAAGAAAACTGCTGCTACCAAGGAGCCTTGCTTATCTCTGTTCTTTTGTTTCTAAAGCTTTGTTTTTAAGCTTTTGTTAAATTTTAAGTGACAGTTCTTCAGTCTAGGTTGGATGCCATTTTGTTATGGCACCCCTGGTCCCAGAACTGTACCAGCCCCAAATAACATGCAGAGATGCTGTATTTGATATTATGATGTTGGCCAGTTACTAGTTTTTTATCGGCTAGCTCTGTCTTAAATATTAACCCATATCTATTAATCTAAGTGTTTCTACATAGTCTCATCTTACCGCAGAGAGGGCTGGATCTCTGTTCTCTCAGGTCTTTACATGTTGACTCCTCCCTACTCCTTCCGGGATCCTCCTTGTCTCCTAGTCTCGCCTTTCTTGTTTTCCTATTGGCCAATAATGCTTTATTCATTAACCAATAAGAGAAACATATTTACAGAATGACATTTCCCATCAAGCACCTATCAGACAACTGAGTGTCTATAACGGAAGAAGCATGGACAGCCATGTAAACAGAATAGCTCATCCATTTGACTTTAAGCAATGTCAGTTATTGGCTGTAGTAGCACTGGCCAATGACCCTAAGAACTGGAATTCAATGGTGGCAGAGAGAAGAGGAGAAAGTAAGGGAGTGATGTATGTATCCAGCTATATGTGTTATCACTAATTATATGTGATATAGCCACACTTAGGACCAAAAGTCCAAATTAACTTACTATGGCAACCAAATGAAATACTTGATTTTCAGAAGACCCCTAAGCCACATTATTGGGCTTCTTTTGTCCTAGTGAGTGGGCTTCTTTTGTCCTATTTTTTTTTTTTTTTTTTTTTTTTTGGTTGTGTCATTTGAGCTATGGGGTTGATTGCCTTTCTTACTCTAAAAGTTTAGTCATACTGAAAAGAGATTTGGTCCATTGGTGAAATTCCATATAACATTATGTTCAAGAGCTTATTTTACAAAAGTTGGAGCAGGCAAGAACACAGGACAAAAATAACTTCAGATATCACGGAATACTTCCCACATCCAGACAATGTAAGGGCAGGAGAAGAGTGAGCAGGTATATTCTGCTCCTTCTCTGTTCATTAGGCTGGTGTTACACTGATCAATAAACCAGGTCTTCATGATTCTATGATCTTAGATAGATGCTCTATGACCTGATAGGTGTTGGCATGGTCAAAATGGTCAGCACAAATTACTCACAATGAATGATAATGTTTTATCCTGTAGGATCTAGTGCATGTGCCAAAACAAAGATACTTATTTGGAAGTATATTTTAAGTAGTTCAGCAGGCTTGGGTTTGGAAGCTAGTGGGTATAACTAGGCATTAGCTTATTGACTGGCATTTTTACTTTCTCTGTAATATTAGAGATTCTGGATCCCAGAAAGGGAAAAAATTCAATAAAGCATACATGAAAGTTGAGTTGGTATGAGGAACGCTCAGCGACACAGTGAGAGAGTTAAGGGTCATTGTTTCGAGCACTTTCCTACCAGCCTGGTCCTAGAGGCGCATCAGTCCCAAAATAACACACAGAGAGACTCTATTAGTTAAAGCTTTTGGCTATTTACTTAAATATTAACCCTTCTATCAATCTAAGTGTTTCCACATGGTCTTATTTTACTGGAGAAAGGGTCCAGACCTCTTATTTCTCTCACGCTCTACATCTTGACTCCTCTTTACTACCTCTCCCAGAATCCTCCTTGTCTGATTGTTGTGCCTATCTTGCCTTCCTATTTGCCAACAGTGCTTTATTCATTATCCCATAAGAGAAACATATTTACAGAATGACATCTCCCATCAGGTCATCGCACCATGGAGTAAGGAAGCATCTATTTGGTACTCAGATGTGCACTTGGGTATTTCTTTGTATTTTCTTGCCTGATAATTCTCATGGTAAATAGAAATTTATAACCTGAGAAAAGATTTGAAGCCAGAATTTGAGATGCCCTGATGAGGAGGACATATATCATCAGATAGGCCACTGCACTTATTACTGGAGAAGGTGAGCAGTACATGCATTGGGCAGTGGAGGCAGAGCATGGTGACTGAGACTTCTGAGACCAGTTGCATAAACACCAGCCACCACTCAATCACACAATCTTTCCGCTAGAAGCAGAGATTACCAGAATCCCAGAGGAGCCAAGAAGCTGCAGTGCCTGAGCTTCACCATCATATAGCTGCTTCCTCAAAGGTAGCAAAGATAATTGCTTGGTCTCTCTCAGAAACTTGTCACAATAAAACATCTTTTCCTAGCATTGTAAGACCCTCAGAATGAGGATTCTCCCCGTTTTAGTCGGTACCCCCAAGAACTCAATGTCCAGTCCAGTTGATGCAACGCAAGAGGCTTTCATGAATGGGATACATTTATGCAAACAGGCTTCCCTCAGCACACACAGGCTAGAGAAGCCACATTTTCTGGGTGCAGGTACTTTTAAAGGAAAAAACCCACAAGCTTAGGGTGGGGCTGTGACTTCCTGTCTGCTGAATACGTGACCAGTTATGGGTTTTCTCCTTGAGGCCAGATGGTCTCACTGTTTCGATCAGCAGGACCTTAGGGCCTCGGGGTGTGCTAATTAATCTTGTCTGGGCAAACCGGAGTTGCAGCTATCACTGATGGGAGGGGCAGTGTGAATTCTTGGTATTCTGCTATCCTAGGGCCTTGTGAGGGAAGTTGCGGGTGGTTAGCAAATTCCAGGTAACTGATAGTGGTCTGGGTTAGCTTTCCAGGTGGACTGTCTTTTATTTTAAGTGGGGGGTTTCCTTAACTTTAATTTTGGTCTTTCATTATGTTGTTGGTGAGGAGCTCAGCCCTGGGAGGAAAGTTATAAAAATTTTGTGTCTGTTTTAGTTAAAAAAAAAAAAAAAAAAAACAAGCAAGCAAGCAAGCAAGCAAGCAAGCAAACCAACCCAACCCCTGTAATGGCTATCTCAGTTTCTAAAGTCACTATCCCATTACGAACATGCCCACTCAGACTTCTCCCTCTATAAACACTTCTTTCCTCCCACCCAAAGCTGATGTTGGGAGCTTATATCTTGTAATGTACTTCCTAAACCCATCTCTGCCTCAGAACACACCTCCCGTGCATGACCCAGCATGCAGAGGTTGGGCTTATTTTATGGTTCTGCTTGCTTATCACAGGCATAACATTTCACAATCCCTCATTCATTTCCCTATTCTATTATCCCCCCCACCCCCATTTAGGCTTAATAATAGATCACATATCAAATAGTCATTCTGCTGTCATATTTAAAAAAGATAATAAAGGTAACAAAGACAGCTTTAACACAGTCAAGTCAGAAGCTGGTATGAGACAGCTGACACTCACACTGAGCTGTGAAATCAGGTGACCACTTGCGTCATAGTAGGAAACTGCTTATCCTGACAAGTCCTCTCACAGAGTGTCATTAGTGAACAATGAAATGATCATCTTCCCTCCTTTCTTTCTATTTGTTTTTGTGATGTGGTCCCCCAGGTACCTATCCAGCAATATATTTAATCCCACAACACACACCTGTCCCCCAATAATCATAAATCTTCTTTCCTATTTTATGTATGTATTTTCCTCTTGAATATCAGAATAGCTGTATTTGAAAAAAACAAAAAAAACAAAACAAAACAAACAAATAAACAAACAAAAACAGCAAGAAAACAAAGCACAGTATAATTAAAAAAAAAAAAAGGATTAAATTCAGTAGAGATTGTGTGAGCTCCCAGTAAATGATGAAATAGGCAGAGAAGAACATCTCAGGATAGCTTATTCTCATTAAAGTTTATGAAAGCTAGAGAAGTACATATTTATCAGTTTTGCCTTCTACTCTAATAATGTCGGAAAAATTACATTGTTGTAGTATTAGAATGCTAAGTAAACACATTTCCTTCATTGCTGTACTTGAAAGGCTAATCTCGGGATACGAAACATAAGTCTAATCTTTTCAATGCACATGAATGTTTGAGTTGGTTGCCTACTTAAACATTGTCAGAAGACATCACTTACAAGCCAGTTTAGATTCTTTTTTTAAGAGTCCTTGAAGGAAATTGATGCTAATATCCTCACTCTACCACTAATACCATATGTGGCTAAGGCAGAGGGAGCTGGGGCATGTTGTAAGTTAAAACAGAAACTCATTCATCATATTAAGATGCTAATATATAAAGTCAAGTGTTTACTAAAGGAGGTACAGAGGGAACTTTGGAAATGTCTGTTAAAAATGTTAAACAGAAGTGGGTAAAAGTGTCTGTGGGAGACAAAATGGGGATAAAGAGAAGTGTGGCAGATGGCTCTCTGTTCCATTGAGTATTTTTAAATGTTTGCTTGTCTTGCTTTAACTTGAAAAACTGAACCGATGGGCTGTAGTGATCGTGCAGCAGTTAAAAGCACTTGCTACTCATGTAGAGGACCTGGCTCTACTCATGTAGAGGACCCACATCTGATTTCTCATATTGTCTGTATCTCTAGTTCTAGGGGATCTCTGATGGCCAGCCTCCATGGGCACCTGAATATATGTGGTGCACATACATACACTTAGGCTGACATGCACCATAAAATAAAAATGTAAATGCAAAGAGACAACTGATTCCATATTGAGTATTCAAAACTCATAAAATAATTTTATATCTGTAGATCAGAAGATAGCAATCTACTTCTGTTAAGGGCAAGAGGTAAACTATGAAGCAAAAAACACAAATAACCCATATATTTGTGGATTTGATTTTTTCCCCCTCTTCTTTCGGGAGCAATTTTCATTGTTTTTTATATTACTGATGCCTGGGTTAAATATAGCTAAAGTACAGGCATGTTTTCTTCTCAGCATCTTTCTTTTAGATTTGAGTTTAGTTTAACATGAACAGTAGAACCTTTCTGACAATGTTATCCCCCTGGATTATTTTGTTTTGTCTTGAAGAGAGTCATACGGAAGGTAAAGAGCTTAGAATTTACAACTTAGAATTAAAATCTATTTTTGAATTGTAGAATTCACACCAAGAAAGTATAATCTATTCCTCGGAGATGTTGGAGCTAAATCAATACACTTGCTTTAGACATTTGCGAAGGAGAAGATGTTGGTAGAGGAGATTATTCAAAATGTGGGTTTATGAAAATGCATACAGACTCAATCATTTCAGAAGCAAACTGAAAAGTATCATTAAAAGGCGAGAGGGTAAGGGCTGGGAATAAGAGTACACACTGCTCTTTCCGAGGACTCAAGTTCAGTTTCCAGCATCTATGCTGAGACACTCATCATTGTCTATAAACTCCAGCTCCAGGGAATCTCATGCACTATTTCAGTTTTTAAAGATCTTTTATTTGTAGTAATGTTTATATTTCTATGCATGTCTTCCATTTTGAATACAGTGCTGCTGAAACCTAGAACAAGGCATCAGATTCCCTGAGTTCAACTCCTGGAATCCAGTTGCAGAGAGGGAGGAGTAATAAGCAAAGGAGCCAATCCCAGGCTACAGAAAACCACAGCAATTGCTGACCTGAACAAGGGGGAGCTCATGGACTTCAGTCTGATAGTTGGAAAACCAGCCTAGGACCTATCCAGACACCCTGAATGTGGTGATAGTTAGGAGGCCTGGCCAGTCAATGGGGCCCCTGTTAGTGGAACAATATTTATCCCTAGTACACGAATGGACTTTGGGAGCCCATTCCACATAGAGGGTTACTTTTTTAGCCTAGATACAAGGGGGAGGGCCTAGGCCCTGCTCCAAATGATATGACAGACTTTGAAGATCCCCCATGGAAGGTCTCATCCTCCCTGGGGAGCAGAAAGGGGATGGAATGGGGAGAATGGGAGAGTGGGGGAACTAGGATTGACATGTAAAACAAGCTTGTTTCAAATTTAAATAAAAAAATCCTGGAAGAGTTTGAAGGAAGGTAGTCCTAGTCGGTAGACAATCCTGCCTACAGATGCCATAAGTTATTCAACAAAATCCCAGTGTCTGGTGTGGGATACATTTTTTTTATGAAGTTTGCCAGGGAGGCTCCAGAGATCCCTGAAAGCAATACACATGCTTGGTATCCCTTTTGTTTTTCCATCATAACTCAATGGCAAGACTCTTTTGCTAAAGGTATCACAAATTTTGGTTGAAGGACTTACATAATCAAGCTGGGGCTGAGCTGAAGTTTCTTACCTCTAGGCTGGTTAGCCTCCATAGTGCCTGAGAGTGCTATGCAGGAAACTGGTGAAGAAAATCATCAATAGTATTACCAAATAAGACAAGCCTGTCTGGCAAGACATGCCTGATGGCACAATAGTGGCATGCCAGTCACAGGTGTAACTTTCTGGTTGTGTTTTAAGCATCTTCACAGCCAGGAATTCCAGCCAGAGACTATAAACCTGGTCAAAAGCCCATGGACAGAGAAGTCATGGATCCCTTGACTCACAGACAGCTCTCTGTGAGTACGAGGCCAGCCTGGTCTACAGAGGGATTTCCAGGACAGGCTCCAAAGATATTGAGAAACCCTGTCTCAAAAATAAATAAATAAATGAATGAATAAATAAATAAGCAAGCAAGCAAGCAGACAAACAAACAAACAAATAGAGTCATGGATCCCAAGTGGGAATCTATTCCAAAACTTTAGGGCATGGTTTTCATGTACTTCCAGCAGCTATTTTGCCTCACAGATCTATAGCAACATTATTTGTTTATACAAACCACTTTTAATTTTTTAAATCTCCTTTGTTTGTGTATAGCAGTGTATTATTTGCTAAACTACAGCCATCTGCCTTTCTTGACACTTCCATCCTTCTCACTTCCCATTTAAGAAATCCTGAGTCCATGTTATTTGTTGTGAACTAAATTTTCATATTTTACACTTGGAAAGAACAATTTTATATCGGCCAAATTCTCACTGCAATATAAATAACACGTTCTTAAATCTTACAGTATATTTTAAAGACATTCTTAGTCAAGAAAACATTAACTATTCACTTTATAAAGTGACAAAGAATTTTAAGTTAATATTCTGTGTTATTAGTCAATTGTTGGCAGAATATGCAAGAAATAACTATTGTAATGCTTTTCTAAAATAGCTTTAATATTTAATATCTAATAAATATGTTGATCTAAATTAAACAATCTTTAAATAAATGTTGGCTCACAGCATCACTCTTCTCTAAACAAAATATTCTAAGTACATAATTCAACTTATTACAGGTTGAGGCATGCTTTGCAGTTTTAGCTCTTTGTTATAGGGTGATGATTGAACCTAGGGCCTCACATATGATCTCTGACACTGAATTACAGTTCCAGTATCAACAGTACAAGCATGAAAAACACCACTAGAGGTGGAGAGTAGAGAATTGCAGATCCACAATTTAATTATATTTTGGAGTTGAATTCAAGGCCTTTTGTACCAATCCCTATCAAATGAGACACCTGTGATACTCATGTTGCAGTAACCCCCAACCATAAAAAATCATTTTCTTTCCTAGTTCATAGGTTCATAAATGTAATTTTGATGCTATGAATCATAATGTAAATATTTTTGGAGATAAAGATTTTCCAAAGTGTCTGCAACCTATGGATTGAGAACTGCTGGTTTAAAGGCTCAGTAGTGTCTTATTAATTTAAAAGCTGGTTGTAATGGCTATTTCAAGCTTGTGGATTCACAGAGCCTTTGCATGTAATGTAACGATTCTGACTTGATTTTGTGCTTGTATAGATTCTCTCAATGAGCTAATCTTCTCTGTATTGACATAGCAATCAGGAAAAGGAATGACTTTATGGCCTAGACTTGGGTATATCAACAAGGCTCTGTGTGGTTTATTCCTTACCCTCTGCATCCATATTAGTGTCATCCATTTCACCTGGGATGTGATGTTTGCTGCCAGAATTTATGCAAAACTGCTTCCATTACCCTCTTCACACTGGAAACAGAAATCCTGATGATCATTTCGTTTGTTCCACTCCTTTTAGAAAACAGTGAACTCTAGTGATTGGTTTTCAGAAATTAATGTAAGCTCCTCCTCTCTCACAATACATCAAGAGCAAATGTGCATGTCAGTCAGTTGTATTGACAGCCTTGCTCCTCTCTTTTTTACCACTGAATTTTAATTATCTCTTGGCTCATGTTTTTGTATTAAATTATAAGATATAGGAGCTTGAGAATTTTTCTAGTGACACTTTTAGGAAGAATCCCTTCAGTCAGATGTGAAGGTGTATAGAATCCACTTCTATGATAATAAGTTACTCAGTGAAAAATTGCATGCAACAAAATGGGAAATACAGAAAGCAAATCTCTAAAATTTGAAGAAAAAAATTAAAAATGTCTTTATTCAGTCCAAGTTGAGAAAATTTACCAGTGTGCTACTATTCATGATTAAAATGGTCAAATGAATGGGTATGAGATTTTATTCCCAATAAAGTGCCTTTTCTTAGAAACATAAACTACTTGCTGTACAATGAGAGGAAAAAAGAAACAAAATCATGTGTGGCAGCTTGAAGAGCAAGACTAAAATGGGGAATAATACAGTGAATTATTTAGGAATCTGCAAATATTTAGAAAACAACTCTGGGGGCAGACACCAAGAGCTTCACACTGCTTTTCATTGTTCTGGTACAGCAGAATCGAAGTTAAATGTCCACGAGGTGATTGAGTGCAGCAAGACAAGAATGGACTAGAAACAGTGGGTGGATAATCATTGACTTCAAAACAAATTCTCCAGACACAGAGGTAAATACTAGAAACCATCATTTCTCTTAATGCTCCAATCTCTCTGAGAGAGGGTTCCTTTCCATAGACAAGGCTGGCCTGGAACTCTAAAGACCAGTTTGGCTTTGAACTCTTAGAGATCTGTTTGTCTCTGCCTCCTAATTGCTGGAATAAAGGAGGCACCACTATGCTTAGCTCACTATCTATCTATCTATCTATCTATCTATCTATCTATCTATCTATCTATCTATCTATCTTTCATCTACCTACCTATGGTTTTTCGAGATAAGGCTTCTCATGTCCTGGAACTCTGGCCTTAAACTCAGAGATCTGCCTCCTAAGTGCTAGGATTTGCCCTTTCTGCTTCATTTTTATTACTTATGCTTGGCTTTAAGTGATCAGCAAATAAATGAATGAGTTAACAAGTGAATGATTAAAGAACATAGTCTACATTGTTAGAAAAGTTTAATTTATTTTTAAATCCTCAATGAATTCTAAATAAATCTGGCTTTTTTACCACAAGATCCTATGAGAGTTTAACTTAGCAACGGGGTGTTGGAAAACTAGGTTATTGCCTTCATAGCATTTGGCCACTAAAGAGCTTCATTAGAATATCCAAAAAATGAATCATAAAATGCCCTGGAGTATCTATCTACATGTGATCCAAAACATGAATCATAAAATTCTACATGTGTTTTTAGACACCTTAGAGAGAGGTATCATGTCTGACCTCCCTGAAATGAAGAGTAAAGGAAGAAAGCCAACATCTTGGGACCTGTGGCACATGTGGAGTTAGGAGGCAACTCTAGGAGTACCATCTTATTAATGGCTAGATCAGAAACAAGACTAGCATTCTCCAAAGCATTCCTAATTCAAATGAGGCAAAAGTGTTTTGTTTTCAATAGAATATGCTAAGTTGCAGGTTTTAGGGGACCAAAGGGAAAAGTGACTGCAAATGTAGGGACAGTCCCAGAAAAGTTCCCAGGAGAGAAATCTTCCTGTACTGGCTTTGGCTTCTGGAATTGTCCCAGGAGGAACTAGCCTTTGAAGAGTGGGCCTTCTGGTCTTAGCATCAATTTCAACTGGGAAAATTAAAGTGATAAAAACAGATATCTATCTTGGACTCCTAAACTAAAGACTCCTAGGAATAGCCACAGGAATATGTGTGTGTGTGTATGTGTGTGTGTGTGTGTGTGTGCACGTAAGACTCATTTTCCTTAGCTTTATTGAAGCAGTGACCTCAGCCATTGCTGCTTTCTTTGTCCATCATATTCTAGGACTTTGATTTCAGGCTTCAAAGCTAAACATTACACCAGTCGACACTTTAAAGTTTTACAAATCAGCATAGGTGTTCTCAGAAGGTCCATAGCACTAAATCTTGTTAAAATGAAAAATACAACAGACCAGTGGACTTGACCTTTATAAGCCATGCACTGATGTAGAAAAGGAATGCAATATTCTATGTTTCAGAGCTGAATTTGTCTTTTGTGCTCCCATTCTAACCAATGGTGTCTTTCAGAAAAAAAAAATTACTTAGGTTTTAAAGATGTCTCATTCAGGGTTCTGCTTGATGACTGAAAACAAGGGGCTTAAGTGACATCAACCTTGGGTAAAGAAATTGGCTGTTGGCCTAGGACTGGGACAATATCTTCAAGCAGAGCTAACTGCCTCTTGTCCCCTACTCCTTTTTCTGTATGTCCTATGTTATTATCCCTGCCATTGCCTTTTGTTATGATCCCAAGAGACTGTATTGTTCCTTTTTCTACTTAATTTCTCACTGTCTGGATGTTCTTCAAGAAGTCATAAGGATTATGTCTCTGCTAGCTCTGGTTTCTCACTCCTGGTGTTCTAAATGAAAGAGTGGTTAAATATCACCTGGTTTTGGAAAGCTGCAAACCAAAGGACAGTGCCCAGTTTCCCTTTGAAGCTTAGTGATTCAAGATGGAGCAGAGGGCTGTAGAGCATATCATGGGTTCATTCTTAGCATTTAACATTTCACTTTCTCTCTGGCTCTTTTCTTCTTCGCCTATACCTTTAGATTTGTATAAAATTTGTCTCAAATGCAATCCTCCTGCCTCATTTTCTCTAGTACCAGGATTACAGGTTTGCACCTCCCTCTGTGATCAGGTCTCTTTGCATTAACAGATTCTGGTCTTTGTAAAAATGAATACAAATTCTGTTTCTTGTAGTCACATGTTTTGTTGTTTAAGAATAATGTTTATTAAGACCTTATTGTCTTCCTTAATATGAGATAATATTTATGTAAATAAAATCCATCTACAACAAAATAAAAGCATTTTATGAAAATTAAAACCTAAATAAAAATAAAATAAAACCCTAGGATCAAACAATATCCTTAAGTATTTAAATTATTGTAAGAAGTCTTGAGTAGTCTAGTTGTAGTTAGCTACAGGCTGAATATAAACAATAAATTCTACTGTGTGCAGACAACATGCTTAGATGGACTTGGGCCTCCCACACCGAGGTGATAAAACAAATAGGTGCTTTCCAGCACTGCATTTTATGTGGCTTCTCACACAGCAATAATAATAAGACAGTGGAGACTTGTTAATCCATTTTAATTACTCATCTGAATTTGATTCTTATAAGAAAGGGCAGAATTAATGCTATTGCAAGTGGGAAGCACACATGTAGAAGAAAGTGGTAGGATACTCAGAACACACTAGGGTGATTAAACCAAGTGGAATGTTTAATAAATTAAGGAAATTTAATACATGTATGGAAGAATTAACAAAATAATTCAGTATTTTCTTCTATTATGCTTTTAATACACATTTCCAGCTCATCTCACATTGTTCTAAAGTAGTAAGCCCTGCAACTTTATATATATGTTTACTATTTTTTTTTCTTTTGTGTGTGTGTGTTTGTGAGTGTGATGTAAATGTAAATTTGTGTGTGAGTATACATCCAGAGGCCAGAAGATGTTGGGTGTCTTATTTATCACTTCCTGCCTGGTTCCTTTGAGAGAGGGTCTAACACTCAACTTGGAATTGGAGTGGTTGCCTGAAAGCCCTAACGTTTTTTCCTCTGTGTGCTGTCACAACCCTGGAATTACAGTCATGGAATTACAGGCACAGATACAGCAATGCTTGGCTTTCTATGTGAGTGCTGGGGTCCAAACTTAGGTCTTCAAGGTCACACAGAAAGGAACTGTTACCACTGGGCTATCTCCTCAGCCTCCAATATATATATCCATATATTATAAATATTTATCAAAACAATCTGATTGTAAGAAGCAAATTACAAGACCCCTGATTTGGGTCTGCCACACACTTACATAATCCACTCACCCTCAGCATGGTTTGAACCTTCAAGACTTGCTTCTAACAAAATAATATGGCAAAAATTGTTCATTATTGTGCAGGATTATAGTTACAAGAGGAAGACGAAGAGAGAGAGAGAGAGAGAGAGAGAGAGAGAGAGAGAGAGAGAGAGAGAGAGAGAGAGAGAGAGAGAGAGAGAGAGAGAGAGAGAGAGCACGAGGGAGAAAGAGAGAGAGCACGAGAGAGAAAGAGAGAGCACGAGAGAGAGCGAGAGAGAGAGATCAGTAGATACACAGGGAGACTTCCTTGTTAGGTTGTGTTATGCCCAGATCGCCTGACCCCAAAAAGACCATCACCAAGGATGTGACTAACTGAATGCAAAAACAAAGGTTTCTTTATTATTGTGCCGCAGCAAGGACCCCAGTCTCTCGGGAATAAGTGGAGTGTCCGCTTACAACTAAGGGGCATTTTTAAAGGGTCAGACTGCGGAGCTGAAAGCCCGGAGATTACAAAGTTTCTGCGGTTACATAGGATGAAACACTAATTGTATGTTTCAGGCAGGATGCAGTTTAAGCAGGATGTTGTAGGGGGCAATAAGTTTGTTAATTAAATCCTGGTCCAGGGACATCTCCAACAGCAAACTGATAGCTATCCAATCTTATTGTAACAAAGGAACGCTGACACAGCGGAGGATGTGTTATTTAGTCGCGTAGACCTTTGTTTAACCACATCTGTTGCACTGCCTTTTGGGAACTTGAAGAGGCTTGAAAATTTTTTGTTTCTTTTATATGGGCTTAAAAGTCTAAGTTTTAGACTTTTATTAATTTTTTTTCCATTTCAGTAGCTTGAGGCAGTGGTTAGCAGCAGTCTTCTGAAGCCTCCAGTAAGTACCTGACAAAAAGGTCATATTTCATTTATGTACTGCCTTTTGTTTGTATTTCTAGAACTATTTTTTTTTTCTGAAGGAAGCAAAGCCTGCCAGAAACGTGGTTATACTTTGAAGTTGAGCTTCAGATGAAAACAAAGCCTGAGAAACTCCCACTAGCAGCTCCGTGGCAGTGTCTAGACCCTAAGCTGTGTCTACATCCCTGACCTCCAGAGTCTGAGAAAGTAAGTGGGTGTTGAATTGAGCTACTGGGTTTGTTTGGTGAAAGTTGTTATAGAGTAATAGATGGCTAATATATACATACTAAAATTCTTCAGCACAGACTCTGTCTGGGTTTGGCTGTGTTGCTTAGCAACAATGTCATAAACTGAGTACCTTACAACAAGACAAACATGGTTCTCATAGTTTCAGAATCAGGAGAGTTTGAGATTGAGGTGTCAGTAGCTTTAGTATTTCATCAAGACTCTGTTATTTAAAGATGGTGGCTTCTTGGATTTCTATGTAGATAGTGGAAAGGAGAAGGCAGCCTCTTTTAGGTCACATTCCTGAGGATCCAGCTCCTAATAGAATTCTGCCAGGAGTTGGGAGATAGTTACATATTTGTTCCAGCTTAAGCTCCTCCCCTGAAGCCTCTTCACACAAGCCTATTGAGGGGTTGGGGAATGTTAACGTTTTTGTTGTTGTTATAAACATCTTACATATTCATTTAATTAGTCAATAACTACTATATAGGAGAGATGGGTCAGCAGACACAGGTTTGGTTTCTAGTATCAACATCTATCAGTTCACAATAGCCTCTAACTATAGTTCCAGGTGATCTGATGCCCTCTTCTGACCTACATAGGTATTGCACACATTGGTTATACATACACTCAGACACCAAATAAAATAAATCTTAAAATTAGTATCCACATTAAAATTACCTCCAAATTTAAATTAGAATTGATAGAAAAATATTTTAAATGTTTTTATAAATGAAAACACCTTTGCAGTGAAAGCATTATTATTTTTTAATAAAAAATTTAATTTTTAACTTCTTTTTCTTTCATGTATAATGTGAATACTGCTAAGAATATATCTTTCCAGCTTAATTTGGAAATGTTTTTGAGATACATTTTTAGATAGGAAACAAAGTATGCAGGCTACACTTAGAAATCTTCAAACCCTACATAACAAAATATTAAATAAATACAAAGAAAAGAAGGAAGGATATTTGACCTTGTGTTACCATTAAAAATGCTAACAACTTAGTATCAGTGTAAATGCTGCTAATCATTAAAGTTTACAAATAGTAATTACTCCTTTTGTTGATGGCCTCTAAATTAAGCATTTATCTAAGTTCATAGTGTACACAATATTTTAGATCATATAAAATATTACTTATCCTGGATAAATAGCAGGATTATAAACCATGATTTTATTTAAATTAAGAATTCCAACTATCAACATAAGAATAAGTTAAAATAGGAACAGTAGGGGAGAGTCTTTTTCTTTAGCTTTTTATACACATAAGAAAAATCCTCCGAGTCCTGATCATGCTCCACTTGCATGCTATGATTTGGGAGCCCTGAGCTGTGCTGTGATTGTTATATGTATTATATAAGGACGGTGCCATTCCTTTGTCAGTGGTCTCCACTCTCATTACCTAATTATTTTCTGTGACTTTCCAACATTAATTGTATCCTAGTCTACTTAATACCTCAACACCAGGGTTATGTTTCAACATAGGAAGTTTAGAAAGGTCACAAACATTCTGTGTGTAGTAGTTACTTTCACTGAAGAAATGAAGATTGCTTAGTTTATGAAACATGCCTGAAGTTATTTACAACTGCCTCCATACATTTATGACTACAAATGATAACATGGTGAGTTTGACTGCTGAGATGGCTCAGTGGGTAAACCCTGACAACCTGAATCCAATCTCTAGGACCTAAATGATGGAGGAAGAGAAACAGCTCCTTAAGCCCTCCTTTGACTTCTTTGATCTCACACACACACAGACTCATGCACATACATGCACATGCACACAAAATACTGCAAAAAATAAAAGAAACTTAAAATTAAAATAAAAAGAATCCAGGGATTTGAATACTCTGCACCCTTCAGAAAACCCTGATAAAATTATGGAGGTGGTTTCTATCATTTGGCTCCATCCAGAAGGTTAGCTGAATTTTATATAACAATATTATTGTAAAGGTCTGCTTATATTTTTTTTGTGCTGGGATGGCCAAAACTAATCTCAAGTATTAATGCAAAAGAATGTACCCTATCCCTTTTCCTAGGCAGAGGGAAGCAGTAATGAATGAGAAGCAGTAAGTGACTTAGTATTATGGTTGTCATGGCAAAAATTGTGTAGGACAAATGGGATAAAAGGAAAAGTGGGTATTTCTAAATGATACTGCAGCAGCAATGAACAGCCTCATAGAGATGCTGCAGGTGAACCTAGCTTTAAGGATGATTAAACATTCAATGAGTGAACAGCGGCCAGGGCTGGCTATGGTGACAGTACAACAGCGAGGTCAGCATGTTCTTTTCTGAGAACCAGAGTAATACAGTGTGACCAGGGAAGGGAGAGTTCACATGAAGTGCTTCATCCATCTTGCTGAGAGCAGTCCTTCTATATTCAACTGTTGTAAAGTTATGGGAAGTTTTGTAGCAGAATTACATGATCAAGTTTATGCTGTAGAAAAACTGGGCTGACCACAGTGGCCAGCCTGCTGTCAAAGAGTTCAGCCAGAAGGTTGAGGCAGATGCTGTTAGCTATTCATATTCCCATGTTCCCTTCTTCTTGAGCACACATTAGATGGTACCCTAACTTCTCTTAAGATGGATAAGACCATATGATGGAGTTTTAGTGGGAAGAAAGTGAGAAACTGTTGTGTGCAGCTTCCAATTGTTGTACACAGAGGCTGTCAAAATCCAGCTCCCTCATTGTCCTTAGGAAATAATAAAATAGGGAATTCAAGAAGAGTTTCCTGGGTCTGTTAACTAGTATTTGAAGATGATCCACCCATGAAATTACAATATTTATTTGATCATTTTGTGAGGGGAAGTCAATTTTTGTTCTGTCTATCCCTGAGATTTGGGGATCAATTGGTTATTTTTGAGTACATATGTAGTTTATACCATACATGAATATTATTTTACTTTTTCTCATGTTGAAATTTGTATCTTTGGGTCAACTGAACATATTCATATAATCTCATCATCCTGTATGGCATAAATCTGGTGCTGTATGTCTGGCCTCTCCACTCAGGCAGACATTGAGATATTTGCTAGAATGTTTTTGTCTGGTCCTCGAGACCTCTTCCAAAGTCATTCCTATTATCAGAAGTATCTTTCTTGTAGTTGTAGGACTGAACCCCTATCTCCTTGCTGGCTGTCAGCTGGATCTATCCAAGAGCCCACCTTCTTTCTTTTTAACTCTGCCCCAAAGTATGTGTATGTACTTGTGTGTGTGTACATGAGTGTATGTTCCCACAGAGGTCAGAAGAAAACATCAGATTCCTTAGGCTGGAGTTACAGGGGAGCCAATGTATATGGAGAGTGGGAACTAAATTCTGGTCCTTAGAATGAGAAGGGTGCGCTCTTAACCCTGAACTATCTCTCTAGTTACACGAGTGCCCTCAGCTTCAAGCCAGTAGCACTGTATCAACTCTTCACTTAAAAAAAAAAAAAAAGTGTATAAGATATGTTTCATTAGGACATCTTCACACAGCAGTACCATCCACTTTGCTCCCAATTCACCTTGTCTATCCTGCTCCACCAACCCCTTCTGTTAATTTCCACTTGCTGCAATAGCCTCCCTTCTACTTTCATGTCACATGTGTTTTCTTGGATAGAGGTTCTACATATGAAAGAAAACATGATCTATTCTTAATGAGCCTGGCTTATTTTACCTATCATGTTACATTCCATGTCAATCCATTTCTTACAAATGGCATAATATCCCTTTCTTTTTGGGTCAGTGAAATGCCCGCAGTGTGTATACACCATATTTTCTTTATTAAGTTACTTTTGTATTAGTACCTAGGCAAATTCTATAACCTGTGTACTGGGAACAGTACTACAACAAACATGGATATGCATCTCTTTAACATGGTGGTTTACATTGCTTAAAATGTACACCTGGAACTGGGATGGTTGGGCAGCAAGGTAGCTTTCATTTACGTTTTTTAGGAACCTACATAATAGTTTCCGTAGTAGCCAAATTGATGCTCCTCCCTACCACAGTGCCTACGGGTCTCTTTATCCTGCTTGCATGTGCTAACCAGCATCCACTCCTTTTTGTTTTCCTGAGCGTATCCATTGTGTTTGAGGTGTAGTGCAATCTTGTGGTGGCTTTGTTTCACATTTCTCTGATGGCTAAAGGTGTTGAGCACTTTTCCATTCACTTTCTGGCCATTATGAACTTTGCTTGAGAACTGTTTATTCACCTCCCACCATTATTATTCAGACGTTGTTTCCTGCAATTTTTCTGTGTTTGTCTTTCATATACCAGGTTTTTTGTTGTTCAAAAACAGGATTCTTTCTATCCAAGATTATGTCAACTACAGACTAGACAAGGATTCTGCTTAAACAGTGTATTATATTTGTTAATTTGCATTTTGTTCCAGGAAAGAAGCCTACATGATTCTGATGGAGCTTTTAAATTTTGTATTAAATTCAGTTTGCTACTATTATGCAGTTTTTTTTCATGCAGAGGATATTAATGCTTAGTTTTCTTTTTGATTACATCTTTGCCTAGATTTTTGCATTAAAGTAATTCTGCCCCCATAGAATGAGCTTGGAAAAATCCCCTGCTCTCAATGGAAAGAAAAATGATTTGAGAAGAATTGGTATTGGGTTTCCTCTAAATATTTTGTAAATCCAACAGAAGGTCATAAGGCACTGTGTTGTTTGGTGGAAATATTTTATGACTAATTTAATCTTATTGCTCTTTGTTGCTCCCCCCAATTTGGTTTCTTACTCCTTGATTAAATTTTGGTGGCCAGTATGTTTCCAATTTATGGAACCTAAATTTTAGGTGGAAGATTATCAAATTTGTTCATTTATTCTTTTTGCTTTTTCTGTCATTTGACATGCCTTAATGTGGATAGAGTGCACTTGCTTGTCATATTGATTTTGTGTTGAGCAATGTGGTTTTTCTAGGCTAATAAAATGACAGCAGTGTTGGTATATGAGTCCTCCACAGATATCTTAAGGAAATCACTCTCTGTGATGTTATTATCTTTAGCACCAGAGAACAGTATTCACTTCTTCAACTGCAAAAAATATTAAAGAAATGTCAGGCTGGTTGTTTTGCATATACAAGTGCAGTGGCACAAAGATACTCATCAAAAAGCATTAATTGAGGGTAAAGACTGCATTCAGTTGATTGTAATGTTACTACATCTTCTAATTTCTGTATTCTCCCGACTTTTCTACCTGAAAATCTTGCCATCCCCCCCCCCTCATCTTTGTCCTACTCCTCAGTTATCTGGTTATAAATTCACACACACCTGGGGATCTGAACTTAGCACCATGTTTGCATAGCCACTCCCCCAACCCTCAGATAAATACTTTTATCTTTTACTGAAAATAGATTTTTATACAATGTATTCTGATTACACATTCCTTTCCCCCTACTCCTCCCAGTTCCTTCCTCTCCCATCTAGACACACATCCTCTCTGTGTCTCCATAGGAGAAGCAGAAACATTTAAGGAATAATAATAAAATAAGAGAAATCAAAGCAAAACAAATCAGGGCATGACAAAACAACTGAGCAAGCAAAAGAGCCAAACAAAGAGCACAAGAAATGCATATAGAGACAGAGACAAACACATTCACAAACATGGGAATCCCATACAAACCTGGAAAAAGGAAAGTCACAACATACCTACAAAGGACCTGTTTAAAAGGCCATGACTTAACATTATGAGACAAAGAACCTCCAAAGTTGTGCTTGCGTCTGTGTTGTGTTAGCCATCTGCTGCTGGGCATCAGCTTACCTTTAGGAGTGGTTTGTTTCCTCAGTGGGTCTTCCTGGAAGAAAACTATTTTTTATTGGCAAATGGCTATCAATGGGACATAGCTGCTAGACTAGGGCATTCTTCCACTTCTCTTTTCAGCTCTAGGATACCATCTGGTGCAGATCTACTCAGGCCCTTTGCATGCTGCCATAGCCTCTGGTCTCTGAATTCAGAATATGTGCCAGCTGTGCTGTGTCTTGAAGGCCTTTATTCCTTGCTTTCCTCCATCCCCTCTGGTTCTTATGCTCTTTCTGCCTCCTCTACCATGGACTTCCTGAGGAATTTGAAGGAGACCTCCCATTTATGGTTGAGTGTTCTCACTCTCTGCATGTCTGGCTTTGGGTCTTAGTATTGGTCCCATCTGCTTCAGAAGGAAGCTTCTTTGATGATGGCTGAGCAAGGCACCGATCTACGAGTATAGCAGAATGTCATTAGAAGTCATATTATACCTATTTTTTAAATAGTATTTTGTTTTATCCCAACTTCCTGGGCTAGCCAGTCTCAGGTTCTTGGTCACTCAAGCAGTGTTGGAGATTTCCCATGGAGTGGGCCTTAACTCAGATCAGACATTAATTGGTTGTCTCCACAAGGTTTATACTGCTATTGCAGCAGTGTATTAAGTGAGTGTGTGTTTACTGTTCTCCTTTGGCAGCGTGCAATGTATCTTCCTGTGATGAAGATGCTAGCATGTAGGGGTGAAGCCTCTATATAAGCACCAGCTTGACTTGTCCATTTTTAATGAGTTGTGTAGGTGCTATTTACAGCAATAGGACTTCTTTTTTTAATCAGTTTATGGAGAGCCACCACTGACCTTGGCAATAGTCTGGGTTGTTGGGAACTCCCATGGGACATTTTGGCCAAGAACTTAATTATTTGTAACAAATTCCTGTCACTAGAAATGTCATTTGATGTCAAGAGATATCCCATTTGAGCTCTTTTTCTACCATCATTTGGCGATTTCACTTTGATTTTCTTTATAATTGAATATATTATAGGAAGTTTCTACTGTATTAGATTCCCATACTATCCCTCAAATGGCCATTGGGTTTACTGTCCCATCCCATATTTCCTCTCTTGCCCCTCTTTCCCTGCTCCCTGTTTGATCTTCCCATTCAAGTCTCTCCTACTCGTAGCTTACTTGTCAATGACTTAATAGCAACATCTACACATAAGTGAATAATACCATATTTGATTTTCTGGCTTGCCTCATCCAGGATGAGTTTTCTCTAGTTCTTTCCATTTTCCTGGGAATTTCATTATTTCATTTCTAACTTGCTGAGTAATATTCCACTGTGTAAGTGTACCACATTTTCTTTACCCATTCACCCATTGGTGAATTTCTAGCTTGTTTTCAATTTCTGGTTATTATGAATAAAGTAGCAATGAACATGGTTGAGCAAGTATGTCTGTGGTAGGGTGAAGCATCCTTTGGATATATGCCCAAGAGCAGTATAACTGGATCTTGAGGTAGATTGAATTCCATCTTTCTGACGAATGACCATATTTAATTTCCATAGTGACTATAGGATGTGCACTTCTTCAAAACTGGATGAGTGTCCCCCTTATGCTACACATTAGCCAGCAGGAGGTGTCGCCTGTTTTATTGATCTTGGACATTCTCACTCTCACTAGTGTAAGATGATTTTCATTCCTTTATGGCTGAGATGTTCAACATTTCCTTAAGTGATTCTGAGCTGTTTGACTTTCATTTTTTGAGGATTTTCTTGGAACAATATTTTAAAACCATTCAATATGGCAATTTATCTTTTAATAGAATTGTAAATTAAATTAATGTGTGCATTTATTCATTAGATATAACAATAAATATACAAACTGCTCTTTCAGAGCACAAGGGAGAACTGAAATACATGCATATGCAATGTTCTTGATTTTTGTATTTTAGGAAGTACAGAATCATTACATTTTTTGAACAACTTTCTTTGAGGTACTTGGTGAATGAAATATTTTTATTAACACTTGCAATATAGAATTCTTGTTATGTTGAGCAGCCTTAAGGAAGCAAGGCAAAAACTCTTACTGGTATTTAATTTAGTGAACTGGAAAATGTAAGGAAGGCTTTTACAGTCAGAAAGATATTGTGAACATATCACTATAAATATTTCATATTTATATCCTTACTGTGGTACTGCTTCAACACAGTGTATATCACTAAATATAGGGATAGCAGTATCATCTCTAGTAAACTCTGTGAATACAGTAATTATGAAATGAGCAGACAGACATAAGAGATGCCCGGGGGAAGCTTCCCTATCATAGTTCTTCCCCTAGACTTGAAATGATTCTCTAAGCTAAAGGTTTCTGCTTAAATGAAGAGCTTTTTCTCTTTTAGGGATGCCAAAGTTTTTTTTTAAGCTATGACTGTAACTCATTTATCCATAGATAGCTGAAATAGTTCCAAGTCGATTTTGATTGAAGACAGCAGCTGACCTAGTGAAATAATTGCTTTTTGATGTCTTTCTTAGACATCACAAGTTGAGTCCTTCAGTCAGACTCACTGATGTTTCCTTTTCCATTGGCACAATAGAGACTGATACCCACATGACATTGATTGCTTAGTAAGAGGAAGCAACACAATTACTTCCATTCCTACCAGTCTTATGAAAAGTCAAAAGTCAACTGTACTAGCAATGAAATCTTATGCAATGAAATCTTGCTCTGGTTATTAAGATTTCAATTCAAACTTGCATGTAATGGAAAATAATAAGTGATAAAAATATTTGTAAATTGTACAATGATAAAAATTAAAATTAATGTTTTAGAAAACAGTACTTTTGAAGTACATAGGTGTTAGCTCTAAAATAATGGAAGAAAGTCACGAAAAATATAAACTCCAAAGATGTTTCACAGTTAGATTATGTTTAGGAAGCTTCTTGTTCCTGTTCTGTTTTTCGGAGAACTCATAGATGACACTGTGGGTGTGGCTCACGTAAGAACTGAAAAGTTTGTCCATGAATGCATGCTTGCCTAAAGAAAGCCATTGTCACAGCAGTCTAAAGACTATACATGAATACATTGATAGTTGTTGAATGAAAACTATATATTAGGAGAAATGTACTTGTCTTTTAACTTGATTAATTAGTCCATGTCATCATTCTGTCTCATTAGATAACAAGACTTAATGGTGTTGACCAAACCTCAGGGAGCCTCACCTGCCTGTTGCCAAGACCCCTACCTTGACTCAGTTGCTGTTTGTCCTACTGAAACCTCAGTTTTCACCTCTGTTTGAGTGGTTGATTAGGGCAGTCCAAATGACTCCCTAAACAATATTGATTATAAATGTAGCCCTCAGAGGTTGTAGTGGATATTTATTTCTGAAGACACCATAAATTTAGGAAACAGGATTGTTTAAGCTGCATCTGACCTAAAAGTCTCTTTCCTATGATGTAATCCCATGGTTCTAGAAAATTCTATGCATGCTGCCAAGATGCAGGAAGCAATTACATACTCAGCATTAACTCCAATGAACTACAACAATTACCAGCATGGCAAGATAGGCATAAAGGTACATGAAGTGGCACTCAGCACTCACCCGTCCATGGCAACCAACAGCTGTCTAAATGGTCTCAAGACCCACTCAACAGTCAGGAAATCATTCCTGGTATTGGAAGTATAGTCAGGTTCCAAGAGCTAGTGGGGTCATGGACCTTCGCAATGAATATACTATCACCACATTGCCAGAACAGAGTAATTCCTCACTATATTGTAATGTCCTTATACCTACAGATAAATATAGCTACTACATCTAATCAAAGAAACCTCTCTTTATAGCAAATGGGCCATCACAGAAAACCACAACTGAACACAATGTAGAAATCAACAGACTGTGGGAATCTAGCCTAGCCCTAATGGATACATATATATATATATATATACATATATATATATATATGTATATATATATGTATACATATACATATATATTATAGCTCTATGGCTCCCTCTCTCTTTAATATTAATATTAATATTAATATTAACATTAACATTAACATTAATATTAATATTATAGCTGTATGGCTCAGGAAACATCACAGATGTCAGGGTGGAAAGATTGCAAGAGCCAGAAGACTAAAAAGTCTGCTATGCAACAGTCTCTCCTGGAAATGGTTGAAGAAATCAGATGGGAACAATGAGAATATCAATGGACACACTAACACGAAAGGGAAAACTGTTAGTGGAGTCCACCCCTAAACAAAGAACTAAAGGTAAGTAATAACTACTGGGACAGAATTAGCTTCTCCCAAGGTTGAGCCCTTATTGATTGTCAAATACAGAGTGGCCAATTCCTTGAAACCATATATACACCACCAATGAAACATACTCAACATAATATATATATATAATTATATTATTATATTATATATATATAATTATATTATTATATTATTATATTGAGAGTCAAGGGTTCATATGAATTGCCTTAAGAATGATAGCTGGAAATGATTGGAGAAAAGAAAGGAATATAGAAAGTTATGTGAGTATATTTCAATGAAAAAAACATATTTAAACAAGATTTTCCATCTGTTAAAGATTAAACAAACATTAGTGAATTCCAGACGTTGTCTTTACATACAAATTACCTGAATGGTTTATGTATATTTTGGCAAATAGTTATAACTAATTGTAAGATTTTTGTGATACAACAAGTAAATTAGGATTCTTTTCAATAAGAGACTTAACATGAAGAGATGTTCATGTCCCAAGCACAGCATTCTCCAGCAGCATGATTTAAATGAATGAACTGACTCATTTTCCTCATCTGAAAAATGTTACTAAGCTATGTATTTTGTATGTTCTGTAACATGAAGGAAAATATCACTCATTGCCACTTTGACTGGGATTGTGCTTTCTCTTGCTCTCTGTCTCTGTCTCTCTCTCTCTCTCTCTGTGTAGGTAGTCCTGTATGCCCATGGATGTAGAAACCAGAGGCCAGCCTTGTGGCCCTCCCCCCAAGTTCTATTTGTCTTGTTTTTTGAGACAGGGTCTCTCACTGGCCTGGAGTCCACTGAGTAAACTAGGCTGTTTAGTGATCCCCCTAGCTCCTCCTGTCTCACACCCCATCATGTGCATTACAAGCATATGTCACCACATCTGGGTTTTTACATGGGTTTTGGGGATGGAGCTCATGTTTGCATGGCAAACACTTTGACAACTCCCCAGTCTGAGACTGCTATTTTGATTAAAAACTAACTTCATTGAACCTGGTAAGGATAGTATTTAAGTAACTTTAATACGTTTCTGTAGGAAGTACATGTCTTTGCTTTCTAATTAAAGTATAACTTGAATGGGCAGGTTCTTTTTCAACTGTTTTTTTGAAAAGTTTTTTATTCATTTATTACACTCTAATCCCAGTTTCCCCTCCTTTCTCTCTTCCCACTCTTCCTCCCCCTCCCCGCCCTCCGCCCCTCCTGCACTTCCTCTCCACCTCCCATCTGCTCCCCTAGGAAGTCTACTAAGTTTGTTCCATCATCTAGTTGAAGCAGGATGAAGGCATCTCTCCACCCCCACACCCCTGTGTCTAGGCTGAGCAAGGTATCTCTCCACACAGAATGGGCTTCACTAAGTCACTTTGTGCATTAGAGTTAAGTCTTGGGTGCACTTCCAGTGACCTCATATAATGTCCCAGTCACATCATTGTTCCCTATATTAAGGGAGTCTAGTTCAGTCTTATGCAGGTTCCCATTCAACTGTTAACTGTCACAAGTCAGCTGCTGAGTCCCCAGAAGAGTGTTTTTTCCCTAGAACTGTTTTTTTTCTCCCTAATTCAGACTCACAGTATGGACTAGAACAGTGGATGAATGGTCATGAGATTGCTTTCTATTTCTGACATCATAACTAATTTGCTATTCTTTTGGGGCAAGGCATTTAACTTATTTTTATTTTGGTTTCACCAGCTGTTAAATTGCCACAAAAAAGCAGCTCATACAATTAGAACATTTGCAAAGTGATCTTATGGGGGAAACATTTTTTTTTTATTTTCATGAAATAACTTATGAATAAGAAAAATGAGATAAATAAGGTAAGTGACACTGCAAGTGAATAGTGATCTCATAAGCATTGTGTACAGGCAGCCTTACCTGTAATGTATGGGGTCGACACACACTTTAAATATTCCCTATCCTTTAGAGGGAACAGATGGAATAATTATTTGGTTTTATTTTAAGATATTGGCCAACATTTAAGACATTCTTCTTTTTTTTTTTTCATTTTGAAAGACAAACCTACAGTTGGTAGAGGAAGCTCCTTGGGGAAACAATGAGATCACATGCCTGATGAGCTAATGTTGCCCAGAGACAGGCTCATGTATCTAGTCCTTTTCTGGTACAATCTTACCAAGTGGAAATAAGGGTCAGTTTCCTCCCCGGAATCCTCTCAAACTTTTGAAAAATTCACATTCATGCCCTCACCATTTTTCTTTCTGATGTTTTTGTTCTTAAGTACCCCTGTCACTGTCAAAGTGAAATTCCTATGAAATAGATGCCAGGTAAGGCATCTATCATCGTTTCATTTCTGTTGATGTCATAAAATGCCAGAACAAAAAGCACCTTAGGAGAGAAAGGTTTATTTTAGCTTGTGATTCTGGCTCCATTATGGCAAGAGCATCTAGGCAGCAGGAACCCAAAGCAGCTAGTCACATCACACTGGCAGTTAAAAGCAGGGAGAAAGGGATGTATGCAAGCTTGCCTGTTTACTTTCTACTCAGCTTGATTTTCTACTTATACGACACAGGATCACATTCTTTGGGGATGCTGCCACCCACAATGGGTCTGTTCTTCCCACATCAGTTAATGTCATCCAGACAACCACCCATAGGCATGCCCAGAAGCCAAGCAACCTGACATCGACATCCTTCACTTCAACTCTCTTTCTAGGTGATTGTGTCAAGTTGACACCTAAAGCTAACCAGTAAATCATTTCTGGAAGGCAAGATTTCATAAGTCAGATGGCTGGCATGCCTGTCCATGCTCATGCATTATAGCTAGATTTTTTATTGTAACTATTAACCCACTTTACAAAAGAGACACTAGGGGATAGAGAGTGGTTAGGAGACTGTGCTGTGTAACCTCGAAGAGAGTTTGGGTACCAGCCACCATGTAATAAGCTAGCCATCCCCACAAATGCCTATAACTTCAGCTCTAAGTGGGCAGAGAAAGAGGGATTTGCAGGACTTGCCAACCTCCAGCCTAAGAGAGGAAACAGAAGACTCAGTTCAGGGAGAAACCCTGCTCCAAAGGAGAAACAGAGAGAGATAGTGGAGGATAGCTGACACTTCTTTCTGTTGACCATGCAGCAACACAGCACTTTCCCAATATGTGTACACCCACATAGACACTTATACACAAAAATAAACAAATAAAATCTAAACAAAAATAAAAAGGAGGAGACACTGTTTACAGCTCCTCCAACTGAAACAGCTGGCTTAGGCCTCAATAAGTTTTAGTATGTTCATTTCTTATTTTAAACTGCTCCAAAAATATTGCTCCTGTCAGACATCCGCCTGCTGATGGTGATTTCCTGGGCACTTCAAGAGTATGTTTCCAGAACAGAGCTGTATTTTGCCATTGTCTCTCTTTCCTCAGCCATTTTTAGTTTCTAAGCTTTCTCAGAACTAATGTAAGACAAGTTATATGTTGTAGTTGAAAATGTCCAAATGAGTTCTTGGTTTCCAGAGGTCACCAGAATGTTTATTATTACCAGCATTTATTATCAGGAAATCATCTGATTTTTTTAAAAGATAGATAATAGTTATTCCTTCTACAGTACTATAATTAAAAAAATTTGCAAAAGAAATTCCATTTATTTGGAAAGTTAAAATGTTAGCCCTAACCCCATGTGTATAAAAAGATGGGAGAAAATAGTTTCTAGGAATGGGGAGTAGAGAAAGATTTTTGTTCAAATGCAATTTAAGAGTTTGAGTGAAATTGGAATATGTGTTTCTCTTAAGCCTTCTCCAATCTGCTTTACCTGCTCTGTTGGCCTCTCTCAGGAAGCCAGCATAGCTGACAGTTGTTTAGCCCCTGATGGTGTTTCCCTTCATTAGGTCTCACATTACATTAGGTTCATCTTCTTGTAAGTAGCAGGCAGTCAGTGTTAGGGAGCATCTCATGAATACAAAAAGACATCAATAATGTAGTTTCTGAGGTGGAGAAGAGCGCAGTAGGTCTCCCTAGCAAGTTGAAGTTCATCAGCATCCTTGGGTAACAAACATGCTCAAAAGAAGAATGGGGAGGGCCCAGTCAGTCCTCAGATACTGAAAGGATTTTTCAGATTTCATTGACATCAACATTCAGGTACAAGCACAGGTTTTTTAAGTATCTCAGGGTCAGCCAATAGAGGTCTCACTATTTCTCAAGATGGTGAACTTGAACAAAAGGTGGTACTGATAATGGAATATATAGTGAAATATTTCCGGCAGGCCCAAATAGAATATTTTTGACATATCAGTTTATCATTGTTTGTGATCACATGGTTAACCAACTCAGAATATTATTTCTTCTTTAGCAAATCTGTTGTTTTTGTTTTTTTCTTAATTTTGTTTATTTACTTAGTTTACATGTATGGCTATTTTGCCTACATGTATGTCTCTGTATCATGTGTGTAATGCATAAAAGGGGATCAGATCCCCTGGGACTAGAGTTATAGATGGTTGTGAGCTGCCATGTGGATACTGGGAATTGATCCTGGGCCCTCTGGAAGAGCAACTTGCTGATATGTGCATGGCATGCTGAATAGAGGTACTAGTTTTGTTAATATTGTTAAGGGAAAGCTGAATCCTTAAGTCTGTTAATTCAGTATTTATGGGAGGTAAATACAGGGACTAAAAAATCTACCAAATTTGTTTACAAGGGGAAGGGGACATCCATTTCTGACAATATGACTTCATCCATTATTAGAAAATATGATGCAAGTTTGACAGCACATAAGTGTGAAAGATAATATACTAAATGCCCTAACAAAAATCTATTCAAAGTGGATGGAACTGGGAAAAAATAGTGTGGTGTTAATTATCATAGCCAAAGTTAAACTAAAGGGTTAGTTCTCCCTCTGGCCTGCCTGTGGTTCATGGCATAGACATTGGACCCTACTCTAACCTATGACTGAATTTGGAATTCTGAAAAGGGTGTTCAGAATTGTGTCTGCATCATGGTAACACCCATTGAACTGAAGGTTCTTAATCTTAAAGCTAGAATGTAAAGGAAAAGAAATCATTTACATTTTATAACATTAATCCTTAGTAAACAGAGGTTGATTCTGTCCTTTTCTATTACACAGTACCTGCATCAAGGGGAGTGAGAATTTAATTGGTCCCTCAGTGACACTAATCCAGTATCAGCCTCTTTGCCTTAGTCCCACAGATTTGAAAATGGTGGTAAAAATAAAAGCAGCCCTCATCTTCTTTAGGGACAGGCTGCCATTCATCCTCTCTGTTTTGAATCATGTCCCTTCCCAAATATTGTTGAACTCTTAACCCACAGTACATTTTTAATAGAAGTATCAAACTAAACTGGCATCATTAGGATAGGTCTTAAGCCAACATGGTCACTGTCTTTACATAAAAATATAAACATTTGTATGTAGAAATAGAAACATACAAAGGGAAGTTGGTGCGGGGGGGGGGGATTGACACAGGATGAAGGTGGTCATGTGTTATGACATTTATAAGTCAAAGATTAGTGGCAAGTGCTAGAAAGAATGCTTGGAAAGCTAGTGCTCTAGAACTTTCATGGAGGGGACAAATTGGTTTCAGATTATTAATTTCCATTACTGATTCATCTTGTTTGAAGCTACAGTGATTATTTCTTTGACCATAGCAAGCTAACTTTCTCTGAATGCATCATGGTATGTAGGCACTCCTAGTCACATCATACACCATGTGTTATTAGATGAGAGTGTGAGGATACCTATAGAGTCTGCATTCTAGCACTTCTGGCATTTGGGGGAAGGGACATTTTTACTTCAAGGATTGATCAATCAGCTCCCATACAGAAGCTTGGACATGTAGCTTAACTAAGCAAGAAAGTAATAGACTCCCAGTCTTAGAGACTTTTCCTTTCGGTGTATAAAATACCTTTACAAAAGCACAATGGGAGTAAAGGTTTATTTAGGCTCTCAGTTCTAGAATACAGTCCACCATGGTGGGGGAGTCCATGTTTCAGGGTCCTGATACCGTTGATCACACAGCATCCACAGTAAGAAAGCTGATTGATGAGGACTTAGGACTTGCTTGTGTTTTGGTGGAGGATGTCCTATATGCTATGAATATATATTTAACCAGGCAGGAAGTATATGTGGGGCTACCAGGCTAGGAGAATTCTGGGAGGAGGAAGGCAAAGAGACTACAAGGCTGGGGAGACACCATGTAGTCGCCAAAGGAGTAACATGCCAAACCATTACAGGTAAGCCACAGACTTCTGACAATATGTAGTTTAATAATTAAAAGTAAGCTAGCCAATAAGAAGCCTGAGCCATCATCCAAACTGTTTATAGTTAATATGTAAGCCTCTTTGTGTTTATTTGGGGCTAAACAGCTGTGGGACTGGGAGGAAGTGAAACTCCACCTTCAGAGCTCAGCTCACTTTCTCTTCTTTTGTATAGTCAAGGATCCCAGCCTAGGAAATGGCACCACCCATGGTAGTCGAGTCTTCTCACTGAAGTTAATTAAAACAATTCCTCACAGTCATGCTGAGAGGCTGGCCTAATTAATCATTCACAAGTACACTAGGAGGCTTGTCCCTTAGAAGATTCTAGATCCAGTCAAACTGACAAGACTAAGCATCACATGTGCCTATTATGAACATGTATATTACTAGGTTATGCTTTGTATTGAAAAAAATATCCTATCCATGTCAGAAGTGTGGGGCCCAGGACCATTTGCAGGCCTCAGGGGTACATTATGCCATATTCTCACAGCCACAGCTGCAGAAAAAATGGAGGGGTGTGTAGTATGACACTACTACCAGGCTGTTAGTAAGGAGAGCTAGTTTCTTCACACTAGCATTCACTTTGCAGTGATGAAGGGCAGGGGAACAGCAATCACAGGAAATCTGGGTTGAGTTGTTCCCATGTCTATTCCCTTGGGTGTGAGTTGTAACAGAACATTGCAATAAGAACTATGAATTCAATCTTCTCTCATCCACTATAATGTTATAAACATCCATTAATTAAAAAGATAGGGCTTAAGTGCTACCAATAAAAGCATTAAATCCAGAAACTGTCTAAGATACACACTCAAGTGGCAGTTTCTAGGCTAATTTAGAAAGACAGGTTTCAGCTGGAGCCTACAAGAGGCTGTGTTTCAATCATAAGTAAGTCACTGGAGGGACGTTCCTTAAGCAGGAAACACAGCTCCCTCTCTAAAGGGATTAGATGTAAAACTGGATGTGCCAGTATCTTCTAAGCTTAGAAAGATGGAGACCTATTATGCTGAAGGAGATGAGGGGAAGTTTCCAGATGTTGGAAAAACAAGAAATGATCTTCCATTTTTTTAGTTAATTAATTCACTTGTAAATAATTTTGTAAAAAATATATTAACAGTGTCTAAAATTTGCTAGGACATGGTAGAGCATACTGTGATGGCTAGTTTTAACTGTCAAATTGATCCAATTTTGAATCACATGGGATGGGAGTCTCAATGAAGGATTGTCTAGATTAAGCTGGTCTGTAGGCATGTTTTGGAAGGATCATCTTGATTGTTGGAAAGAGTCTCCTGCTGTGGGCTGCACCATTCCTAGGGCAGGATATTTTGACTTGTATAAGAGTGGAGAAGGTGAGCTAAGCACTGGCAGGTACTCAATTCATTGCTCTTTACTGCAGATGTAATGTGTGATGTTCTTGCTTCCTGGACTCTTTGCAATAATGAACTAAATTGTAACCTGAATAATCCCTCCCTCCCTCCCTCCTTCCCTCCCTCCCTCCCTCCCTCCCTTCCTTCCTTCCTTCCTTCCTCCCTTCCTTCCTTTAAGTTGCCTATGCCCAGGCCTTTATTACAGCAACAGAAAGCTAAACAAAGATGGAAATGGGGTCACTGGTATAACAAACCTGACCATCTAACTGCACATTAGGCTTTCAGAATGGTTTTGTGGGAGGAAATGGAAAGAATTTGGAACTTTAGGCCAGAAAAGCCATTGCATGATGGAAGCAGAGATTAATGGGCTGGTTATTCTATTGGGCATTCAGAAGAAAGGATTCAGAGAGGAGCACAAATAATCAAATCCTGTTTGTGAGGTTACACAGAACAAGGACTCTGTCAGTAACTGCCCTAGGAGACATTCAAATGAGATTTGGTTCAGAGATTGTGCTCCATTCTTCCCATGTCCTGACAACGTGAGTGAATTTGAATTGAATAATAAGAGATTGATTTATTAGGTGAAGAAAAGGTGTGCGAATGAGATTATAATGCTTTGGACAAGGACAGTACAGACAACAAAGCAGCAGTGACAGATGTTAATATCAATAGAGAAACCTGCTGTTTGTCTCCAGGGTACTGGGCAAGCATAGCTCCAGAAGCTATTTACAGCTGTGATTCCCAGGGCTAGGCTATACCTCCCACTGGTAGACCTTCCCAACAATTGCCACCTGGCATTGGTTTTGAAGACAGAAAAGATGTAACTGAGGGGGTTATAGAGAGGACCTAATACCAGGTACTGTGTATCAGGGCTGGTGTCACCACAGACAGCCCTTTATGGGCCATTGTATGAACCTATTAAGGTGACACTTAAGGTATAGGAAGACTCCAGGATATTGGAGGTACCAGGCCCATGTGATATCTCTCAAGACCACCTGTGAGTGAATCTGCTGGGTGCCATTGGCACATGCCTTTAAATCTCAGCACTTGGGAGGCAAAGGTAGGCAGATCTCTGTGAGTTTGAGGCCAGCCTGGTATACTGAGTGAGTTCCAGTGTTGTGCCCATATTCTTAACCCTAAAATCACCAATAGACCCATTCTGATGCAAAAGCAGAGTCATTATTATTTAATGAGTTAACTGTATTAACTGAGGTTCTTCTGTTCATCTGAAACAGCAGGTGGGGTGAAAAGGACCCAAAAGGACCTCTAGGCAGGGAATTAATTGGGTAGAGCAAGGGGAATGTCTAGGGGTGTGCAACAGTCTCAGGATTGGTACACTTCTGGGCTTGGACAACCTGTCTTGTGTTGATGGGTTGACAGGTTGCTATGGCCTATAGGCCCTCCCAAGGTGGTTGCTATGCTCTGTATGTCACTACTATGCCACTGTTACCATAAAGCACATCCAGAGCCCATAAAACAGAAGTTAGCCACCAGCTAACTTCTGATTGGTTCCTTGCCACATGGAGGGTATCTGACTTCCTAGTGACTGGGGCAGGTCTGGCAAGATCAGAAGGCCAGAAACTAAGCAACATGTGCTAAGTCAGGGGCCTACATCTTGCTAGGTCTTTTCTGCAGACTGTCATGGCTGCTAAAGCAGGGGGCTGGGTGAGGGTCTGATCCCTTCACCAAGATATCTGTTACACAGAAAAACCCTGTCTGGGAAAAAAAAAGGAGTGGACGTGGACCTCACTCAAAAGAGAGGTTGTGTGGTTATGTGTGTTACAGGCAGCATGATTGGAGGAGTGGTGCTGCACAAGCTTCTCAAGACCAATTGATAACATTAAAGGTCCCAAGCACTGGACATGGAGCTCAGCACTTATGTGTTGGTCCTGCTTACTTTTCCTTTTGTGATTGTTTCTTTATGGTCTCTACTTTTTCCTGTTTGGAATAAGAAAGTGTAAATTGTTCTATTATATGGCTGGAAAAGATTTTTCCATGTATAAGATTTTTTATCTCTTCTTTATTTTATAGGAGGACATAGTTGTGAAAATTTGGATTTTTAAAGTGTTAGGATTTTAGAAGACTATGGGGACTTTAAAGGGTATTTTACAGTGTGAGAGAAATGTGAGGCTTTGCAGACAAAAGGTTGTGGTATAAGTAGATGCTGTGTGTCAAGAAGACAAGGAATTGAGTCATGGTAGTTAGTTGTAATTGTCAAAGTCACAATCTAGAATTGATCTGAGTCTCAGTGGGGGATTGTCTAGAGTAGTATGCAAGTCTGTGGGCAAGTACCTTGTTTAGTAGAAGAGTGCCTGCTCACTGTGTGTGACCATTTCAGGGGCAGTGGGTCCCAGGCTGCATGAGAGTACAGAGAGTGACCTGAGCTTTAGCATGTGTGCCTCGAGCCATTATTCTCTGTTCTTGGTGGTGGATACAATGGGACAAGCTGCCTAAGCTCTTGCCTGTGATTTCTCTGCTGTGACCTTGGAGCCAAATAAAGTCTCCTTTAAGTATTTTATCACAGTAATAGAAAAAACAAAACAAAAAAACAAGATGTGTGGCTATAGCAACTGATGAAGGCCAGAGGATACAATCGTAGTTGAGATCAGCTTGCCCTTTTTTCCTTCTCTTGTGCCTTAAATCCTCCCTCATTTAGGTGACACAGGGAAGGCTAAAGAATGGCCTAAGGATTGGAAGGACATTATGTATTTCTAGAATAAGAGTCACAAAGCACCAGAGTGAGGCAATTAGGGAAGACAGATGTGAAGTTAGGGGATTCTGCCCAACAGAAAAGACATTACTAAATATTACCCCATTTCCATTTTTTCTTTTTATGGCATTAGCTTCATTTTATGGCCCTTTTATGGCCCCCAAAGTACAGAAGATTTCCTAGCATATTAAAATATTCAAAAGATGGCTCTCATAGATGACAGAACTTTCATAGTTGGTTAAAATTTGGAGTGCATTCAGCTTAACCTTCCAATCACCTTCTTTAAGAAAAATAAAAGTTATGAAGTACATTGTTCTCCATCTGCTGTCTTTAGACTGCTAAGAGCTGCTGGCCAGGGGCAGAGTATCTACAAGCCTGGCTGCTGTAGCCACGGTCACATTACTTGAGAAACTAATTATTTTTAAGACATTCTTTCCTTCCCTTTCCCTTGTAATCTACCTGGGCTACGTAATACCATTTGTAGAGAACAAGACACTCAGCATTCAGATGATGAGGTACACCAGGGAGGTGAAAGGAAGCTGTTTCTAAGGAGATACAGCACTATCACATCTTAGGAAAATAGCACCAATATCTCTCACCATAAATTAAGGCTTCTGGGACCCACTGAGTTTGGGGGATAACATTTTATTCTGCTGGACCTATTTGAAATTCAACTGCTGTTTGGTTTTAGCTAATTAGGAATGCTATTCCTGTTCAACAACTTAACAAAGTGTTCCAAAGGTATTTAAGCTGACAGGTATATCAAAGTGAATTGCTGTTTCTGCACTACTCTGCGTATGTGTGGGGGTGTATTTCTGTGGGGACGTGTGTATATTTAGATACAAATTTACATGTGTGCATGAGTGTGAATGGAGGCTGGGAGACAACCTCAGGTGTAGTTTCTTGGGCAGGAACTTTGTTTTCTTTATTTACCACTTTGTTTTCTAAGGCAGGGTCTCTCATTGGCCTAGGGTGACTGGCCAGGGAGCCTCTTTGAACTGCCTGTCACTACTTCCAAGGTGCTGGAATGTCAAGCACAAGCCTCCATGGCCAGCTGTTTTACGTGAGAGATCAAACAGTTCTTCATGCTTGCATGGAAGCCCTTGAGTTTGTTCTCATGTGACCTATTTATCAAGATGAGGATCTCTTATCCTATAATCACCAACATCTCTGCTTTCCTTTTCTCCTATCACAATCGACAAGTGAGATTGACCTTCATCTTGTAATACAGCTGGATCGGATGACTGAGCACACATTTCTTATGAACTCATCAGGAAGAGGCCAGAACTCATAAAACTTGACTAAGGGAAATCAAAGAAATGTGGCATTTCTAAAAAACTTGAATAGTTAAAAATTAATAGCTAATATGTATTCATTATGATAAAATTACAAAACTGATGATGGAAACTTCACAATAGGAAATATTTTGACAGAAATACTGAAGCTTTCCTGTTATTTTATGTGCTATCAGAAATAAACAGTTCACTGACATTTTTCTCTAAAAGTTACTGGAGATGATAGTTGTATAAATATTTATTTAAGAATAAATTATTAATATAGGCTCTATGATTATCTTCTACTTACTGTTCTAAATTTTATGTACAACTAGGCAATGTATAAAAAAATAGGAACGCACAGGTGAGGGTGTGGTTTTACATTACAGTGCTGGGGATCAAACACAGGTTCTCATGGTAAGTGAGTAATTTACCATAATGCTACATTTCTGGGCCTCTGAAATATTAATGACCATACTTATTTTGCATTAACAATGTCAAATGTCACTTTTAAAGGTGAAAGCCACCAACCTGGAAAAGAATAAAAAATACAAATGTAAGGAAGCCGTATTGTAAAAAGTGAACAAGTTGAAAATTAAATGTTATTATTATATTTAACAATCCTTCAGGTCAGAATTGAAGTTTATTTCTACATTTATTCTCAAGAAATGAAGTAGATAACTTTAATGCCTATTATCCATGGGAGTTTCATTATATCTCCATTGCCCACATATGTGTACATATGTGTTTCTGTGTGTTTGTGTGTCTATGGATGTAGTAGCAGAGAAACTTTCAATAATATCTACTGCTGACCTTATGTCAAGTACTTCCCATTCTTCTGATTCTTTTCTTGCTCATTCCACTAAGGAAGGCAATTGGCTACCACCTGTAGGCTCCACTGAGTCCTAATACCAAAGACCATTTCTGAATTCAAATAAAGAGAGCATCACCCGTTCACCCTCCCTAGATTTACAATCAAGCCCCACACCCTGTTTTCTACACAGTAGTGATTGCCAGACAATTACAATTTAAATTATACCACCTGCTATATCTTACTCCTACTTTGCCTTTCTTAATTAATGACCAGTGGCTTTCCCTTACTTTAGTCCCTTCATAAGAGCATTTGAATAGATGAGCACTATGCACTGGTCACATATCTGAAAAGAGGAAGTCAGCAGAGTGTCATAAGCTTAGCCTGAGCAGACTGCAGACTGTAGAAAACAATTATAAAAGCAGAAACTCAGCTGGATGGCTGTGTCCACAATCTGACTTTTCCTTTCCAGATTACATTTGAATGTCTTGCCTTTCCCTATAGAGCCAGAAGTAATCCTGCTTCTCTTTATATTTGCATAATTATACACTGAAAATGGAGTTTCTGTCCTGTACTGGTCCTGAAGATGTTTAGTCCCAAATAAACACACAGAGCTTATATTAATCATAAATTGTTTGGCCAAAGGCTCAAGATTCTATTTGGCTAGTTCTCTCTTAATTATTAGCTTGTAACTATTAATCTATGTATCTCCATATGGTCTTAGCTTACAGGAGAATGCCCAGACATCCTAACTTTCCATAGGCTACATTGTGTCTCCTTTGCAACCCCTCTCTCTTTCCTCTTCCCAGTCTTCTCCTCCTCTGGTATCCCTACCTATACTTCCTGCCTGGCTACTGACCAATCAACATTTATTCGTCAACCAATAAGAGAAACTTATATTCACAGAATACAGAATGGCATCCCCATCAATACACAAACTCTCTTCCTTTTTTTTTTTCTTACCCAGTTGTATTATACTTGTTTACAAAGCACATTGAGCACTCTTTCATCTTTACATTTTTTATTCTTCCTGCCTGGCATTTTCTTCCTCAGCTTCTATGTATAAAGCCCCCACTTTTTTTATTTCCAGGCGTTTCCTCAATCAAAGGTTAACTTTATCTGGGAGAGTTTCTTGGTAATCAGTTTTAAACATATGCCCCAATTAAGTATAAGAAACAGAGATACTTGTAGATATTTCAAGCAGAAATGGTTTTAATTAAAAAACAAAAAACTAGGAGCTTGTAAAATCACCAGCAAATAAGGAAAACCAGAGAGTTTTCTTGTTTTCTGTGAAGGTTAGTTGTGCATTGTGCCACACCTAGGCTGCAGATCACAAAGGTAGAATGGGAAAGTCTCCCTCTCCCTCCCCCTCCACTTCCCTCTCTCCATCCCCCCCTTGCTCTGCTTCCTGGCTGTCATCGGATGACTTAAGTTTGCTCCTCCCTATCCTCCCCACCAAGATGTCCTTCCTTACCACAAGCTCAGCACCAATAGTTCTCAAGATAAGACTGAGCCCCCTAAAGACACGAGTTAAAATAAAACTGTCTTCCATTTTTACACTCCATCACCGATCTCACCAGAGCAGTAGGAATGCTAAAACATACTCTCCTAACACTTGTGCAACTAGAAGAGCAAGAAGAAGCCAGGCTGGGCATAGAGTGCCAGATCACATTCTTATCTTTCTCTGCTTAACTCTTCTCCATACTACCTACCACCACTAAGCCATTCACCTTTCTTGTTTTCTTGTTAGATCTGACTTTTATAATAGGCTTTCAGAGAGGCTACAAAAAAAAAAAATGCGTGCAGGTATGTTCCATGTTGTGTAGGAAATATTATCAGAAAACTTTTTAAGGAACAGAAAAATTGGAGACCACTAGGCATTAAAATGGTAAGTTTCAGGAAACTTGATTTTAGGTTAGCTAGGTTTGAATAGGAAGTTATGTTTAGTTCTCTTGGGGAAGAGAAGCAAATAGATTTCTGATCATTAGTGACATCTCTTTTTTCTCCCCCATTTCTCTCTACTCTCTACAAGATATATAGTTGATTGGTAAGACGGTGGAAACTGTGTAGCAGAGCTTTTCTTCTCTCCTCACTGGATCTGACAGCTGACTGGCCATATCAGAAGTCAACTGGATTGACTTTGTGCCAACAGAGGCCTGCAATCGTCTAGCTGATCTCTCTATGGCTGAAGATTCAATTTGTGTGCAAAGAAATAGAAAGTGGTTTGGGCCTCATAAATGAAACTCTGTTCGATAATAAAGCAGGTTGCATTTATATTTAATTTTCTCCTGCAGCTATTATACACAAGAGAAAGAATTGAGAAACACATTGAAACCACCTGAGACTTTTCAAATATTCTGATGTGTAAGTTCTACCTCTCGAGATCCTGTTTTAATTGTATTGAGGTTCATGGCTGTGAATTAGAATGTTTAAAAGCCCTAGGTGATTCTCATAAACAGCCAAAGTTGCCTATTCTGTTGCCTGTGAGAAGGATTTGTTGATTGGTGTCTTCAAATCTCAAAGCAGGGGCCTGAGGAGATGGCTCATTGGATATAGCACTTACCTTTCATTTGAGATTGAGGAACAGAGATTGGATCTTTAGAACCCATGTTAAAGCAGGGTAGGTATGGTTGTAGTCCTATAATTGTATTAAGTGGCAGGTGGGGAGAAAGGGACCTATATTAGGTAATCAGCAAGCTTTAGGTCCAGTTGGTAGATTCTGTCTTAGTAATGTCAAGAGCCCTGTAGGAAGATACCTGTAATCAAGTTTGAGCCTGAATGTATAATGCACAAACATGTGCATATGCACCTGTATCCATGTATGAACACACATGCACAAATACCACGCTACACACACATGCAAAAAAAATAACCCTCTGTACTAGTTGGCCGGCATGAGTTTATTGCTTTCAACAATGATAATATCATACTCATAAGGCTTAGAATCTGGTAATTGTTCAGATCACAAAACTGGATGTATCAGCAGTCCCAACCTGGTGCTGAGGTCCTGCAGGATTCCTGGAGAACTGCTAGTCTTGAGTCTATGTTGGAATCCTGAAGAAGTTGGTTCCTTTCAAAAAAAATTAAAAATATTTTTTTCTTATTTTATATATCAATCCCAGTTCCCTCTCCCTCTGATCTTCCCCAAGCTCCTCATTGATCCCCAATCATGTCCCTCATTCACTCCCCAGGGAGGGTGATGCCTTCCAGGATGGATCATCAAAATCTGTCAAGTCATTTGGAGTAGGGACTAGGCCTTCCCTCCTGCCTCTAGGCAAAGGGAATATCCCTCCATGGGGAATGTGCTCCCAAAGTCCTTTCGTGCATCAGGGATACATCCTGGTGCCACTTTCAGAGGTCCCTTAGCCTGCCCAGGCCTTCTAACTTAAACCCATGTTCAGAGGGTCTGTGTCAGTCTAATGCTGGTTTCCCAGCTATTAGTCTGGGGGTCCATGAGCTCCCCCTTGTTCAGGGCAGCTGTCTCTGTGGATTTCTGTAGCCTGGTCTTGACCCATTTCCTTATCACTCCTCCCTCTCTGCAACTGGATTCAAGGAGTTTGGTTCAGTATTTAGCTGTGGGTGTCTGCTTCTGTTTCCATCAGCTACTAGATGAGGGATCTATGATGGCATATAAGTTAGTTATCAATCTCATTATCATGGAAGGACATTTAAAGTAGCCTTTCTACTGTTGCTCAGATTGTTAGTTATTGTCACCTTGTGGTTCTCTGGACATTTCCCTAGAGTCAGTTTTCTCTTCAAACCTATAATGGCTCCCTCTATTATGGTATCTCTCTCTTTCTCTCTTTCTCTCTCTCTCTCTCTCTCTCTCTCTCTCTCTCTCTCTCTCTCTCTCTCTCTCTCTTTTGTTTTTGCTCTTGTTTATTCATTCCCCCTACTCAGTCTTCCTGGTCCCACATGTCCTCTCCTCCCTTCTCTTTTTCTAACTCTCTTTCCACTCACTGCCCCCTCCACACTCTCAATATGCTCATGAGATCGTGTTCCTTTCCCCTTCTGTGAAGGACCTTGTATCAATTTCTTAGGTTCCTCCTTGTATCCTAGTTTCCCTGGTGGGGTGAATTATAGGCTGGGGATCCTTTGCTCTATGTCTAAAATCTATAGATGAGTAATCACATGCCATGCTCCTCTTTTTGTGACTGGGTTACCTCATTCAGGATGGTTTTTCCAAGTTCCATCCATTTGCCTGCAAATTTGTTTAGACTTTCTTAAGTGTCTTTCAGCCATTTTAGATTCCTCTATTGAGAATGCTCTATTTAAATCTGTACCTCAACTTTTGTTTTGCTAACTAGCTTGTTGAGTTATTTATATATTTTGGAAATTAACACTCTGACAGATGTGGAATTGATGAATAGCTTTTCCCATTTATCTGCTGCTGTTTTGTCTTGTTGACTGTGTCCTTTGCCTTTTAGAAGGTTTTTAATTTCAGGAGGTCCCATTTATTAATTATTGATCTCAATGTCTGTGTTACTGGTTTATATTCAGGAAGAAGTCTCCTGTACTAATTCGTTCAAGGGTGCCTCCCACTTTCTCTTCTAAGAGGTTCAGTGTGGCTGGATTTCTGTTGAGGTCTTTGATCCATTTGAACTTAAGTTTTGTGCATGGAGATAGACATGGGTCTATGTGCAGTCTTCTACACACCATCATCCAGTTGTGCCAGCACCATTTGTTGAAGATGCTTTCTTTTTCTGTTGTATAATTTTAGCTTTCTTTTTAAAAATTAGGTGTTTGTAGGAGTGTTTGTTAATATCAGGGATTTCAATTCAATTCCATTGGTCTTCCTGTCTATGTTTGCACCAATACCAAGCTGTTTTCAAGGACTATAGCTCTATAATAGAGCTTGAAGTCAGAGATGGTGATGCCTCCTGAAGTTACTTTATTGTATAGGGTTGTTTTGGCTATCTTGGTTCTTTTGCTTTTCCATATAAAGTTGAGGATTATTCTTTCAAGATCTGTGAAGAATTGTGATAGTTTTGATGGGCTTTGCATTGAATTTGTAGATTGATTTTTGCCATTTTTAATATGTTGATCCTACCTATCCAAGAACACAAGAGATCTTTCCATTTTTGGTATCTTTTTAAATTTCTTTCTTTAAAGACTCAAAGCTCTTATTATATAGGTCTTCCACTTGTTTGGTTAGCATCACTCCAATATATTTTATGTTGTTTGTGTAAAAGGTGATGTTTCTCTGATTTCTCTCCCAGCCCCTTTATCGTCTGTATATAGTAGGATAGGAGTACTGATTTTTTTAAAGTTAATATTGCATCCTGCCACTTTGGTGAAGGTGTTTCTTATCTGTAGGAGTTCTCTGGGAGAGTTTGTGTCACTGTGGCCTCAGAAATATCTTCCCCACAATCAGCCATTGACTGAAGCAATATAGTGACTGGGTACCATCAACTACATATGGAATTTATTCATTTATTTATTTATTTATTATTTATTTATTTATGCATTCTTGAGCTCTCAGATTAAGAAGAAGGAAAAGCATTGCTTTTCCTTGATCCAGAAGGAGTAACAGTAGGAAAGCTCACTGACTTACAGCTTTCAGACAGACATGTGTCTTCACTGGTGTCTGAGCTGATTTCCATAAAGAACTAGTGAGCTTGTACTGTCCTCGTGTGATGTTCTATTAATGAGGACAAGAAGAATAAACTCTAATCCTGAGGCCACACTTGCAGTAAATGACAGAGCATGATTCAAAGGCTGGAAATATGAATCCACACTCCAAGCACACACACACTACTCTGGATGAGCACTGACATAGAAAAACACCTGGCCATAATCCCCCTTTTCTACTTGCTAAACTGAATCCTCACTAAAGAATGAGAATGAGATAACATTTGGTATTAGATGTTGATTTTTAATGGCAGAACAAATTAAGAAGCCTTAGGGTAAATTTGTATAGAGTGTTGGCCTATTTTTCTAGCATCTGTTGATTTTATTATTTTGGCACATGGATTACTGAAAATTCACAGCCTGGGATTGCTAGGAAAAGGGTTGGTGACTATAGCCAGCCCACTGCCTGTTTTGTAAATAAAAAGTGTTTTAGAACAGCTGTGCCTGGTGACTCATGTATTTTCTTCAGCCATATTTGTTCTACCTTGTCAAGGATGAGCCATCCATCCCAACAGAGAGAGGGTGGCCTGCAAAGCCTCAAATAGCTATATTGATTCTTTGTGGAAAAGGCTTCCTGGCCATCATTCCAAGTTACTAGGTTCTTCTAAGGAAGTTTTCAGAGACTCTCATTTCCCCAGGACCACCACTCAATAGAAGTTAGATTCCATATGCCTTTGTTCCCTGCCTATCAATCAGAAAGCAAGTTCTCTGAAATCAAATTTTATGAAGCTATTGAAGACAAAGATTGTTGGTGCTTTTTCCCTTCCCAGGTAGAGTTCATTAATAATAATACTTCGGAAGAGGAATGATGTAGAGAAAGGAAATCAGTACTTCATTTTGTGATTCCAGAGTCCACAGCAAATTACTAAGATCTTTGTAGAACCTTTCTAATGTCATTCCTCATTCCACTTCTGACCCTATTTTCCTAGCATGTGGTTTGTTTGCTCTGTTGAATGCTTCTTTGGAGCTGGATTGGATGCTTTGCCAATGGCTCATTGGCTCCAGTCTGGTTATCAAATGTCTGTAATCATCTGCAGCACAGAATGTTGAAAAGGGAGGTGGTGTCAGGGCTGAAATATTCAGACTGACAGATTATCCACTCCAGAATAGGGGATTCAGAGAGAGAGAGAGAGAGAGAGAGAGAGAGAGAGAGAGAGAGAGAGAGAGAGAGAGAAATATTACTTTGCAGAAAAAGAACTGTTGGAGTTTTTTTTTTCATAGACGTTGGCCTATAGTTATGTTTCTATAGGGCTTAGGAATTTATAAAGATCTGTTCTACACATTGGTGAATAGTGCCATTTGTATCCTTACTTCACAAATGAGATAACAGGCTTGGATACAGCAATTTTGAAGTGATGGAGACAAAATGAATCTATGCTCTTAGGCCTTATGCAGCAGGGTTTCCCGGTATTAGGATTATTTTTATTGGATGGGATGTACGCAAGTGTGATGTAGAGAAGTGAGGGACACTGCAGGGGCCAGTCTAGGACAGGGAAAAGCAAATTTTCTTCCTGCAGAGAAAGGCAATGTTCTACACTGCAAGGAAGGAAAAACAAAAGGAATTTGTTGGAAGTTTGGCATTCATAGACATAGCCATTCGTCTCACAGATGCTCACTGAAGCAGTAGACAGAACTCACCAGAGGAACACTGTCTTCATGGAGCACATGTCTGAGGGGTCAGGCAGTAAGAAAGGTTTAAAAATGCATAGTATGTTATTCAGTGACAGGTACCAAGAAGGAAGAAAACAGAAAATATGTGTTCAAGGTTTGAGTTTGAGTCTGCAGAGAAGGGGGGCCTTACCTTATGATGGTGGCATGGTTCCTGTGAGAGCGATAGATCACATGACCAAAGAAGAAGCCAAAGCAAGGAGAAAGCCAGGCCTTTTCTTTATGAGAATTAATCAGGGATTCCACCAGAGAGCCTTAATCTTTCAAGAGGCAGTATTCCTAATGATTTCCCACTTGCCTCTATTCCTGACAACTCTCACCATCTCCTAATGTCACCATGGTGGGGATTGAATTTCTAGCACATGAACCTTTTAGGGAATGAATCACATCCAAACAAGGGTGAAATAGGATTAAATCATATTACTTTCAAAGAAAGGGGGAACCCCAAAGAATGAAAAGCCAAAGTGACTTGGATAACAATTTATTTCTAGAGCTTACAGTATGCAGGATCTCTCAGACACAAGTCTCTTTTCTAATTGAGTTTTATTTGTTAACTTAAGCAAACACCATGCAAATCTTTGTCAGGAAAATGTGACAAATGACATTTTTACTTGGGGATGATGAGTTTTCTCTTCATGAAGTTACATAAATCTTATCTTGTATCCAGTGAGTCATCAAACGTTATTGTTAATTGCTCACAAATTGGAATTTGAGTTTTATAGCTTGAAATATAATGATATTTGTTGTTCTAGTGTTGTGTGGGTGGCAGTCCATGTACCAGTAAGTACTTGCATTGTGCTTCAGCAATGGGGAGGTTAAATTAGTCCACTGCACTAGAAAATGAAGGATCTTTTCTTCCCCTGTAATGGATAAAATGTCAACCTAAAGCCAAGGATTTTCAAGATCTCCAAATAAACCTACATGTTCTTTATGAATTATTCATAGAAGACTCTGGGCATTCATCGCCTGGCATAGCTGTCAAAAGAAAATGAAAGACATAGATCAACACAGCAATAACTTTGTTTTTGTATTTATAAAGTTGATCCCTTTTCAAATTCTTCCAGATTTTTTTATTGAGTTATGTGTCTGTCATGAGGGTTCCTCAAAAGTGACATCCTGGAAGGAAAAGAGAGCAGCAATGCCACAGATGGCTGTGCACACTGTCTCGGGCTAAAACACTTGAAAGAGAGTTGTTTTCAGAGGAGCCAATCAGAGAGCTGGGATAAAAACAATGCACACAGAGTTCATCTGATTGGGTTGATTTCCACAAAGTCTTCCCCTTTACATACAAAGCTCATCTAGGCTGTAACAACACTGCCGTTATTATACTAAAAAATCTATTAATATCTTTTTTATTTCCTCATTTTCAGATCTAAATTTATAGTTTGACTATTTTTAAGCTTCTGTGGATGAAGCAACATTTGCTGGAAAAACTGTGGCCAGCCTATCCCAGCCTCATGTGTCCAGGCCAGCCTGCATGAGCATGCGACGCAGATACTTCCTTCCTGAGCCAAGTCTGCCTTTATGCCCAGAGAATGCTGACAAAGAGACATCTGACCCAGAGACACCAATGAGGTAAGGAGAATGCAGAAGTCAACCACCTGAGCCAATAGGACCTTGGGTGGAAGTATAAAGGCAAGCCTAACTTCATTAATTAATGAGTTTACAGAATGCTCTGGTACTCACTGACTCCCAGTGCCTGAGTCATTGATGCTGTGTCTTCTCACCCCCTTCCCCAAGGGGTGTCTAAGCAGGGTCATCCATAGGAAACATTGACAACACGCATATATTAAAATTGAGCATCCATGGGTCAGTAGGTCATAGTCCTCTGTGGAAGGGGCTACTACTGTTGTTCCACTAAATGGACACCTGGTTGAACGGCCTTCTGAGTATTTACATGTATACCTACAGATTGATGCTGTTTATTCTGGGCTAGAGAAGCTTCTTTTTTGCAGTGGATGGAGGACAGGACAGTGATCAAAGTACTGAGAATAGTCACTGGTATGAGTGATCAGCCCTAAACAGAACATCACACTCTACCCCTTTATGGCTTATGGAATATCATGGAAAGGGAATAGACAAGAATGTGAAGGGTGCTGTAAAATGTTGTCTTCAGGACCATGGTAACATCATTGCACTCAGGAACTTACAGCAGCTACAGTTATGTGCACAAGATTAAGCCAATTCAGCTGGGTATGATGGTATAAACCCTTAATCTCAGCATTTCTGGAGGCTGAGGCAGGCAGATCTCTGAGTCTGAGGTCAGCTTGTCTCAATAATCAGAAAAAGGAAGAGAAGAAGAGGAAGAAGAATAAAGGGAAAGGGAGGAAGAGAGGAAAAGGAAGAGGAGGAGGAGGAGAAGAAAAAGATCAAGCCAGTCAATAATTAAAGCCAGAGGTGGGGGAGGGACTCACCAGACTCATTCCTACCTGAGAGTTATTGGGAATTTAAAGCTGCTAGGGGAGGGAGAGTAATTTTTCTTTGAGGTTGTGGCCAATGGATGGCTGTCCACACTCATGCCTACCACTAACTGGATTCATTAGGCATGGTTTGAATAGGAATGGTCACAAGATTCATGTGTTTGAATGTTTGTCCCATAGGGAGGGGCACTATTAGGTGGGATGTTGTTGGAGTAGGCATGGCCATGTTGAGGGAAGTGTGTTCTGAATGGTAACTGGGAAGTGAAATGCTATAGTAAAAATATCATGCATTTGATTCTTTTATACATAAATTCAAGTTTAGTTCTTGATTTTACTGACATTATTCAGAGATTTATTTTTGTCTAGTCTCAGTTTCCTTACCTGGAAAATATAGTTTGCATTTGTATTAGTCAGGGGTTTCCAGAGGAACAGAACTTATAGAATGAATCTCTCTCACCCTCTCTCTCTCTCATATATATATATATATATATATATATATATATATATATATATGAATAGGATTTATTAGAATGACTTATAGCATGTGGTCCAGCTTTATCCAAAAGTGGCTGGCTGTGAACAGAAAGTCCAAGAATATAGTATTTGCTCAGTTCACAAGGGTGGATGTGTCAACTTGTCTTTCATATACACTGGAATCCTAAAAAAGCAGGCTCTAATGCCAGTGAAGGAATGGACTTCCTAGGAAGACCAGGGCAAGCACACAAAGAGCGAAAGTGTCCTTCCATGTCCCTATATAGGCTTCTAGAAGAAGGTGTGGCCCAGATTAAAAGTGTGTCTTTTCCCAGATAGAAACACCTGGATTAAAGACCTATGTCTTCCTAACTCAAAGATCCCAGTTAGAAATGGCCCCTTCTACTTCAAATTAAGCAAAACAAAATTTCTCACAGGTCTGTCCTCCATTTTTGGGGTTTTAGTTCCAAATATAGTCAAGTTGACAACCAAGAATAGCCACCACAGTACTATTTAAAATGAAATATTTTGTGATAATTATGTGATAATTGTGCTAGTTAGGGTAACTATTGCTGTGATAAGAGACCATGATGAAATACCATGAGCAAAACAGCTTGGGAAGAAAACTCAAGCAGTGTAGGAACCTGGAGGCAAGAGCCAATGTAGAGGCTATGGAGGAATTCTGCTTACTGGCTTTCTCCCCATGGCTTTCTCAGCCTGCTTTCTTAGGGAACCCAGGACCACTAGCCCAGGGATGGCACTATTCACAATGGTCTGTGCCTTCCCCTATCAATCACTACTTAAAAAGAAGTGCCTAACAGCTAGAATTTATGGAGGCATTTTCTTAATTGAGGTTTGCTACTTTCAGACACCTATAGCTTGCATAAAATTGTAATAAAATTAGCCAGCTCAAGTATGAACACAGACAGGACCAGCATAAGGGCATTATTTGTTCCCTGAGTGACTTGACACCACTGCCTCAGCTGTTCCCAACACTAGGATGTCTCCTCAGCTAATTTCCCCTTCATTTTATAAGACACACAGTTGTCTCTAACCCCCTGTAGATTTCAGTTTGGAGTTTAAGGAACTGGGGACTTATTGTTGGCTTCTAAATATCTAGCAATTAGTTGTGCCTGTGTCTGTGCTGTAAAACTAGTAAAAAATATTTATTTGTTGAGTCTGTTCAATATTTTTTCCTTTTTTAAAAATCTAAGCTAAAGTTGTTTCTTTATCCCTTAAATGGGGACCTGAAAAACACCAACATTGAAAATGGAGAAGTGGGAAATTTTAATGATTGATCATAAAATGAAAAATTAGCTGAGTCACAGAGTGGGAATGGGGAGTGAGATGGTAGGTTCCATCACGTTGGTCTAGAAAGACCACTCTGAGAAATTTGTTAGAGAAGAACCTGTTTATGTGGTTTCTAACTCTTTAGGAGACATGCTAGAAAATGGAATATGTTGGCTCCACTCCTCAAAGTGCTGTGAGAAAGACAAAGGACTACAAAAATCTAAACAACTATATTAAAGTGGATGGGAGAGAACAGAGCAAGCACATTGATTTATTTTTTTTTTTTATATTTGTATGAGATTGTACCTGGATTTCTAAGACAAATAAGCCTCAGGAAATTGCCTGTCCTCATTTTATACTCTACCTGTAGGCAGTAGTATATATCTACTTGGTTCCAATTAGCAACAATGTGGTAATAAATTTGTATTTTTTATCCTTGATTTACCCTTTAGGATTCAGACCTACATAGAATGTAGCTTTATTTTCAGCTTGAGTTTACAAAGGAACTCAAATTGAAGAGATCAAAACTGATTATGACTCCTGCCTTTTGCTTTCTGTTGTCTGGCCTCCCTTCTATCACAAAAATTACATCAATTTTTATTCAAATACACATTCTATTGAAGAAGATTGCATCTTTGTTCTGTGTCTCTTTTTTTGCCATCTATCTATATGAGTTTTCAGTTGCTTCCCCAATATTTAGCTAGATGCATAGTAGTATAAAGGAAAAATATCTAATATTGCAGTTCTTTAGTTCAGAAATCTGGTACTATGTGGATGAATTATCTGTTGAGGGTATCACAGACAAAACAGAAGGTATTCAACAGGCCTGCAGCTGTTGTCATGGCCTTGGGTCTCTGTCAAAAATATCTGAGCCATAGAACATCTACTTATCTTCTTGGGGCATATCAAGATATGCTCATCTTCTACTTTCTGCTGCAATTTGAACACTATCAACAATTACCTTAGCATTTAAAAATAATCCAAACAAAACATTAAGTGATTCGCCATCCCTAGTTCTTGATGGAGTTATAAAATCCATATATGATAGTTTGCACAAATAATGTGACTATTGGTTGGCCCCTACATGCCTTCAGGATGTAGAACAATCATGTGATTAGAAGAAGGTTGGGCCTTTTAAATTTGTGTGCTCTACAGGCCCTTGACCTCTATGGAGGATAGAAGGTCTGTAATAGAACAGTATCTCCATTAAAAATATTAAATGTGACTTGGATAGTTTGCTGGTTGTTTGGCACATCAGAGTGTTAAGAGGTGATATGTTAAAAAGTATGCAAACTCCACAGACCTTCCCAGCCATGTGACTACAAGTTTATTGGCATCATGTGCATTTCACTGTGAAGCCAGAATGGCTCCTTTTTGTTTCTTTGCTTTTTGTCATTCTAGAAATCCAACACAGGGACTTTTGCATGCTACTAGTGTTCTACTTCCCCAGCCTATATATCATGTGCATTTGAACCTGTGATCATACTTGTTTTCTTCTGGGAGGAATACCTGTCCTAAGGGTAAATTAGTTTCTATGTTTGTGAATGCAATTTTGAGAAATCAGTAGTCAGAGAAATATGAACTGTGAGCATGATGATAATACAAAGAAAAACTGTAATGGAGAGGCAGAGGAGAGGAGAGTTGGGGGCAGTGGTAATCAATGTTATTTCAAGGCATAGAGAATTTGCATATAAGAACTCTCTGAAAAGTCTCAATTCTACCTGTATTTTAAAGCCTCGTATCAGCTCTTTCCTTGGCATCTGAAAAGGACCTAGAATCCTTATAGTAAATCTTGTTTATACCATTAATTATTTGCAACAAAGAGAACCAACATTTATTCCTTTGTTCCTTTCACAGGCATTGCTGGAACTCTTCCATGCATCAATCACTTTGCTGTTGCTGAGGATAGGGACGCTTGCTTTCAAAGGTACAAGAATCATGAAAAGAAAGTAAAGGTCACTTTAGGAATGGTGTGTAGGAGGCATTAATCCACAGAACCCAGTGTGCATGGTCTGTATTTGTGGCTAATCAGAAATTGAAGGAGAAGCAATACTCCTACTTTCTTATGTTTTATCTAATTAGAGGATGATTATTCTGATGTTATGGTTTGGCATATGAAAGGAAAGGACATATCTAATTTGTATTACTGAGGCATCACTGGAAAGCATGACCTGGGGCAATACATTATTAGCAGTGTCTGTACTTTTCAACTAGTGTTGAACATTGCCAAGCAGCAGGTGCTAGGAGAAAGAAGGAAGAAAAGGTCTAACCACTTTCAAGGAACAGAGCTTCCTGTGAGAAGAAGACAAGGCTGCCAAAGAGAATGTCTCCATTCTAGCCACTAATAGGGTTAACTAAAACCAAAACTGCTGGGGATACCTGTGAGAAGGATTTTTCTCTCTGTGTGTGTTCTCCTTCCTTCCTTCTTTCCTTTCTTCTTCTCTAATGCTTTACATCCTTACTGGGGTTTCTCCTTCCCTTCACTCCTTTCAGCCCCTTCCCCATATCTCCCTGCCCCCAGATCCACTCCTCCTCTGTTTTCCTTCAGGAAAGAATAGGCTTCCCAGGGATATCAACTAAATATGGCATAGCATGTTATAATAAGAATAGGAACAAACCATCATATCAACCTGGATGAGGCAATTCAGAGGAAGATAAAGGTCCTAAGAACAGGCAAAGAGTTAGAGACACACCCCCTTGCATTCCCCCTGTTTGATTCCCATAAAAACACTCAACTGCATGCCATAACATATATGTAGAGGACCTAGGTCAGATCCACACAGGCTCCATGGTTGCTGTTTCAGTCTCTGTAAGTTCCTATGAGCCTTGCTCAGTTGATTCTGAAGGTCGAGTTCCCCCAGTCTCTCATTTCATCCATCTTTTATGAAAGTTTGTCTTACAACTTTACAAACTATGTCAACTAAATGCATTCCACTTGCCCATTTTCAGTGGGAAGACCCACTTCTAATCTGTACTTTTGAGGTGGAGACATATACCTTTAATCTTATCTTTTGAGGTGGGGAGAGCTACCTTTAATCTGGACCACATCTTCTGCTGGCAGCCCTGTGAAGGACTTGAAAGAAGGAAGCTTTATCTTTGCCTGTTTGTTCTCACTCCCACTGGCCAAGTGCATTCCTTCACTGGCATTAGAGTGATTAGAGTGTACTTACTTCTTCAGAATTCTGGCATATACTTAAGACTATCCAGCCTTATGGACTTACTGGATTCTTAGATCTTCTATTGGTAGACAGCCATTTTTTTGTGCTAGCTGGACCACAGCCTGTAAGCCAGTCTAAGTCTCTCTCTCTCTCTCTCTCTCTCTCTCTCTCTCTCTCTCTCTCTCTCTCTCTCTCACACACACACACACACACACACTATTAAGTTCTGTTCTGTTCCTATAGAGAACTTGACTAATACAATACTAAAAAGGGATGTAAGATTTTCATATTTCACATTTTTTGAAGAGACTTCATAATGAGACAAGTAACTTACATTTGCTAGGTCCATGTCTTCTAGTCATGCTCTCTAGGGATTAATTTTAGAAAATGCAAGAATAGGTAATTAATAGGTTTTGTTTTCTAATCGATACAGCACTAACTTTGTCAAACCCTGGGAAGGCTCATATGGCATGTCTGAAGGCACACTAATTGGATAGTAGCCTTCAAAGTTAGTTTAACTTTGTCAGTTTCCAACAGTTGTATCCAAAATAGGATACAGGTTATAAGCTCATTAAGCTAAACCAGGGATGGGAGGCAGTTATACAAAATTGAGAGGAAGTGGTGAAGTTCAGTCTGACTTAGATTTGTATTCTAGGGAATTGTGAAAGAACAGCAGGAATGAACTATGACTGTAATGTGACTGTCAATGCCACTGAAACTCTGACACCACAGAGGATTACCCAAATGTGTGGTTTGCTGCAAATAGATGTAAGTTGTCCAAGTTCCATCTTAAAAAGATGATATAGACTCAGTCAACTTTGTCATAAAGCTTTGCATGACTAGTCTCTCATTTCATCCATCTTTTATGAAAGTTTGTCTTACAACTTTACAAACTATGTCAACTAAATGCATTCCACTTGCCCAATTTCAAGGTGGACATACTTGCTGAAGAAAATGCATTTGTGCATATTCAAAATGGAGTAGCAGAATTCATTTTGTCTGTGTGATAAGGTGAAGGCTTGGTGAAATCATCCATGATCAAAATAGGGATGATTCATACTGTTGCTATGAGAAACAGCAAAACTACTTACTGTGCTGTCAAGGATACCATTATCATAATACTCAGAAATAAAATAAGGCTTTAAAAGAAAAGCTCATATAAATTACAATTTTAATTTTTTTATTAAATTGACCAATTAGAGATTTATTAGATTTTACTAATAACTAGTTAAATTGATTGTTTTGATGTGATGAGTCAATGAGTCATTGTTTGATAATAAATGACAATCTAATTGGCTCCATTTATCACTATGTTGGCACAGCTTTAATCTCCCAGAAATTTAACACTTGAGAATATGAGGTTCACTACCGTCAAATAATTACTTCTTCCATGTTAACAATTGATTTAACTAATTTTATAAATCAAAGCAAATTAAAATGGACTATGTGTATAAAATGTTTACTCCAATATTTCTCATTTATCCACTAAACATTCTCTTTAAGACAGCAACACCAAAATATACCCAAGAAATAAAAAAAATTAAGAATTCCATTATAGAATCACTTATTACTTAAAAAATATTTATACTCACATGCAAATAAGTATGTGTCTACCAGATTTTATGTTTCTATTATAAATGTCACTAATTCTCTTATTGGTCTCAGAAGTGGGACTGAGAACTTTCACTTAAAACTTGATAAAAGCTTAAAAAAGGGTTTTAGAAACAAAAGAACAAAGACAAGCAAGTTTTCTTGGTAACAGCATTTTTCTCAGTTCGATTCTGTTTTGCTAGAGACAAGCAGACATTTTTGTGGCTCCTTTAAGGGAGGATTCCTGGCTCAGCATAAGTGGCAAAACAACACATTGCTTTTAAAGAGCTCTGCTAACAATTCATTGGTGTGTACGAGAGCTGGCAATGGCAGTGACCACATCTCCAAGTAGGCAGCTTGCTGTTGGATGCACCATAAACCAAGGCAGAGAGCACAGCTCTCAGTGCTGGCGGTAAAAGTACCTGCCACCATCTTGGATAGACCGCTGCTAAAACTATGGATTTCATTTTAGCAATGTTGTTGTTTACCAGATAAAAGACCTGTGGCCAGAAAAAGATAAAGATTTACAGTAATGACAGATTCACATTAAGAAAAACCACTAAAGGTTTACAGTGTGTTTTAAAATATATATAGGCTTGGGAGAGAGAAAGAAATAGGATACAATGGTTAAAAAAAGAAAAAAGGAAATAGAGTAACTGGGTGTGGTGGCACATGCTTTTAATCTCAGCACTTGGAGACAGAGACAAGTAGATCTCTGTGACTTCAAAGTAAACCTAGTATACAGAGTGAATTCCAGGACACATACAAGTTACACAGAAAAACCCTGTCTCAAAATATGTAAAAATATAAGTAAAAGAAATAGAGTAATACAAAAGCCACAGAAAGATGGGCACAGAGAAACTTTGGATATTGTATGCTGTTCTGTTATCTTTAAATTGATGATGAGGAAATAACAACAACTGATAAAAGAAATGCTGCTGGATTAATTATATATATATATATATATATATATATATATAATTAAAATGGTTTATATATATTAAAAATGGTTTGACTCCAAAATTTAAGTCCAAGGACAAGTTATTGGGGAAAAGGATTTCTAATTTTGTTCCCACAGAAAATGAAAAGCTGTGTATTTCTTCCAGACTAATGTGGTTTGATCAAGCAAGACCTCCTGAAGCAACGTCAATGGGACGTTGCAGACCACTACAGCCAGGATTTTTTGCATCTTCTTAGGATTCCCCCATGACAGCGCCCCTTATGAGAAGGAAGCAGTTTGGAAAGAATGATGCCCAAATTTCCAAATATTGTTTATAAATGTTTGTTTTTATTTAAATGGGCTTGGTTATAAATGGCTAATGACCACAAGCAATCTTTTTAAAGGTAAAAATGGAATTATGGTACAGATATGAATACTTTGCCTTGGATGGATTTTCATTTATTGATACAAATTTAAGGTCAATTTTGTGATATGTATATTTCTCCTCTTGTTTAGGTATTGTGTTTATATAGCTCATTGGAAAATGTAATGTATAATTTAATACAGATTAGAGAGTTACCTATGATAGTCAAAACTTAGAGTTAAGTTAGGATTTCTAGATATATAGAGATGTATTTGAGATAAATAGGCATTCTTCAACCCTTTCAAAGACCTAGAAAATATGGCATTTCAAAGGGTTTAGGAATTTTCTTGACAATGAGACATAACTGCTCCTGGCAATACCATCTGCATCAGAAAGGAAGATGGACACAGAAGAAACATGTGATGAAGTTTGCTTTCAGTATAGCAAGACTAGCCATTTGAGCATGATACTGCTCTTGTCCAGACTGTTTGACTTTATGCTGTATAAACTGGATATGCAGGACCCACAGGAAAGTGACTGTTGAAACAAGGTGGACAATGCTACAGGGTTCCTGCTTCATGAAAGAGTCTGCCAGACATTCTGCAGGACACAGAGAAAAATGACTGACAAACTGCCAATACAGATGGACAGTTTCCTGCTTTGCTGAGGAGTCTGCCAGACACACTATGGCCTATGGGCTGAAGATGGAACATTACAGAAGACTTCGGGTGAAAGACCAGGCAGTCAGTTATCTGTCATTTCTAGAGTTTATATATTATTCTTCTGTGGTCTTTGAAGGAGTTGAAGACAGATAGTTATGGTTATAGTTTTCCTTAGTTAGGATTAAAGATAAAGTTACATATAGGACTTTAGACTCACAAAGATAGGATATATGATATTTTCTTTAAGTCGTACAAAATGTTAATAGTCTAAATATTGGTAACTGTGACTCTTATTTGATAACTGCTGTGTAATATATTTTGCCATGTTAAGGGTAAAACCCTTCTTTTTATTTTAGACAGAAAAGAGGATATGATGGGAGATGTTATTCTGTAAATATGTTTCTCATAATGGTTAATGAATAAAGCACTGTTGGCCATTAGAAAAGGAAAATAGGAGGGACTGGGAAACTAGGAGGAAGGAGGAAGTAGTTAGGAGGAGTCAACATGGAGAGCTTAGAGAGGTAGCATGCCAGCCTCTCTGGCCGGTAAGATGAGCCACATGGAAATACTTAGATAAGTAGAAATGAATTAATCATTAAGACAGAGCTAGGTGATAAACAATGATAGTAACTGGCCAACAGCATTTATATCAAATACAGACCCTTGGCGTGTTAATTGGGGACTGATGTGGTGGTGGGACCTACCGGCAGGGAAAAACTTACTCGTAACATCTTAGAAAGTTAAAAATTATGATTAAAACCAAAGCATACAAACACACATATTAGTAAGGAGTTTCAGAGTCTCTCATGAGCATTTAAAATTTGTGTATAGGTGAAATAATAAATACTTTAAACATTATTTTGAGTGTACTCTAACAATCTAAGATGACTGTGTGCATTTTATTTCTCCAATAAGTTCTTACTAAGCATAAAAATGTTTATGAAGAACTTCCTGTAAGTCTGCTAGGGTTAGGAGTGGGATCCTAACACATTGACTAAAACAGATAAAATCTCTAATGATACCAGTGTAATGTGCTCTTGGAGTTTCACCTCATCCCAAGACTCAGTATTGGTCTATTCTGCTTTACTCTCACTTTATACAGTAATCATTGTCTAATGTAACAGGTTGACTTATGCACTAACTGTGTACTGTCTTGTATAACAACATGTAAGCTTTAACATTGTTTTCACTGTATTATAGTAATTCCAAGTCCCAAATAGGAGCTGAGTATTATTGATCAATAAATATAATTATAACATAATTAAGGGTATATGAATGATATGGGCTTATAACTGAAAAGTTAAAGAGAGGTCAGCTTTGAATTTATAGATTAATTTGAATCATGACTAAATGATTATACATTTATCACTTTGATCTAATCTATATATGCTGTTGTGGGAATATTTGTACACTGCATGAAGATATATTTTTGTGACTGGTGTAATGCAAAGCTGAACAGCCAATAGCCTGACAGGAGAGTATAGGTGGGACATCCAGACAGAGAATTCTGGAAAAAGAAAGGCTGAATCACCAGCCAAATGTGGAGGAAACAGCATGGAGGAAACAGCATGGAGGAAACAGGAGACATTCTTCTTGTGGAAGAATGTAGATTAAAAAATATGGATTAATTTAAGTTATAAAAACTAGTTAGGAACAAATATACTGTAAGGCCAAGCTGTTATAATTACTAAAAAGCCTCCATGTCATTATTTGAAGGCTGATGGTCCTGATGAAAAAGTACTCCTACAATATGCCATGTGGAAATATTCTAGAGGAAGGAAAGTTGGAGGAAAATTGATGCTACCAAGGGCTATTGACAAAATGGTTTTTAGCAGAGCAGTTGCAAAGAGGCAGGCATGTATCTTTGAGGTGTGCATGCTGTGCATTTACAGGTTGGGTGTTAAAGGTGAGGACAACTTCCACATGTTGGCAAATAGGTAGGTATACTGGCAAGTTGTAACAGTTGTTGAGGATGAGGGACATTAAGATATTTTTCCATTGCTGGTGCTTGAAAGGACTTTGGGAGCACATTCCCCATGGAGGGATACTCCCTTATCCTAGAAGCAAGAGGGAGGACCTAGTCCCTACTCCAAATGACTTGACAGATTTTGTTGATCCCTCCTGGAAAGCATCACCCTGCCAGTGGAATCGGAGTGGTGATGGTGGTAGTAGTAGTGGGTGGTAATGGGATGGGAGGGGGTGGGAGCATGGGAAGGAGAGGGAACTGGAATCAATAAGTAAAATAAATAATAATTTTTTTAAAAATGAGGAAAAAAAGATAATTTTCCTCTGCACAAATTGAGGCTGAAGACATTCACTGCACATTTGACTACCACAACAATCAAAATGATGCACAGGATTCTAATTCTAACAGCTAAATACTATATGGTTAGAAGTCTTTTGTTCAGAAAAACAAACAGTTATAATAAAGAAATTATGACCTCATGATAACACTTTGAATCCTGACACAGAGAAGTAGCCAGGGGAATGTATTGTTAATTTTCTGACAATTTTTAGTATTCATTCTAGAAGCTTGCTAGAAATTTGAATTGTATTTTAAAGGACATCCTACTTGGGCAAAGGAATTAGGAATTTATTTTTTGTGCAATTGCACAGCAGGCATCCTCCAGCCCGATGTGTAGCCTGCTTCCATCAAGCAATAGAAACAGAGATGTTGTCTTGGTTAAGTTTCCTATTGCTGTGACCATGGCACTACAGCCATGGCAACTCTGTTTGTTTTCACTTTTAGATTTGCTTATTTTACATGTGTGAGTGTTTTGCCTGCATGCATATGGGTGCATCAAGAGGTCAGAGGAGACTCTGCAGTGTCCTCCAGAGTTATAAATAGCTGTGAACCACCATGTGGATACTGGGTACTGAACCTGTGTACTGTACAAAAGCTCCAAGTGCTCTTAATTGTAGCCATCTCTCTAGCACCTCTGAATGAGATTTTAAACAAAAGATGCTCTACTTTTCTTTTGAAAGTCCCCAGACATTATTCTATAACATCTCATTTAGTCACGCTGTTTGTAAGGCTTCAAACAGCCTTTTGGGTTGAGAATTAACATTTTTCTTTGTAGGATCAATTTAGGTCCAATGTCCTCTAGGAATTCACCATTTAATTCTGTCTTTTTTTTTTCTTTTTGAAATGTAAGAATAGTTTTATGGTAAAATTCAAAATTTTATGCATATAATATATTTAAAACATCAGCCATTAATTTTTGTTTTCCTTTTAATTTATTTTTCTTATTTTACATATCAATCCCAGTTTTCTCTCCCTCCTTCACTCCTTCCCTCCTATGCCCTTCATTACCCTCCCATCCCATCTGGCCCCCACTCCACAGGGAGGGTGGAGCCTTCCAGGAGTGGTCATCAAAATATGTCAAGTCATTTGGAGTAGAGACCAGGCCCTTCCTCCTGTCTCTAGGTTAAGGGAGTATCCCTCCATGGGGAATGTGCTCCCAAAGTCCTTTTGTGCACCAGGATACATCCTGGTTCCACTGTCAGAGGTCCCTTAGACTTCCCAGGCCTTCTAACAGAGATCCATGTTCAAGGGGTCTGAGTCAGTCCAATGCTGGCTTCCCAGCTATCATTCTGGGGGCCCATTAGCTTCTCCTTGTTCAGGTCAGCTGTCTCTGTGGGTTTCTGTAACTTGGTTTTGTCTTCCCTCTCTGCATCTGGATTCCAGTTTGGCTCAGTGTTTAGCTGTGGGTGTCTGCTTCTGTTTCTATTAGGTACTAGATGAGGGCTTTATGATGGTGGATAAGTTCATTTTTCTTAAGATTGTAATTTATGAACTGGTTGAAGACAATTTTGATTTTTGCCTTTAAACTTTGTCAAAAGTTTATTTTTGACAGATCTACCCATGAAGAAAAACTAGAGTAAGTGGGGAAAAATGCTTAGACAATACTGTTTGGGTGTATTAGGCTGTCATGGTACTTCAAACATTTAAAAGTGCAGCACTTTTTTAAAATTCATTTTACATTCCAACTACAGTTTCTCCTCCTGAGAGAATAAGGCCTCCTATGGGGAGTCAACAAATGGCCATGGCAACTCTTATAAGAAAGCTCTAGAACAAAGAGAAGCAAACTCATCCTGGAGGAGTAGATGCCAGAAAATAATCAGTTTGTGAGCTGAAATCAATAAGGTAGAAACTAGGAAAACAGTACAAATAATCGATATAACAAAGAGTTGGTTCTTTGACAAAATAAACAATATAGACAAACATTTATCCAACCTAACCAAAAGACAAAGACAAAAAATGCAAATTAACAAAATCAGAAATGAACAGGGAGACATAACAATGGACACAGAGGAAATACAGAGAATCTTCAGATCATAATTTGAAGGCATGTACTCCACAAAATTAGAAAATTTAATGAAATATGAACAATTTTCTGGATAGATATTACTTACCAAAATTAAATCAAGACCAAATAAACAATTTAAATAGACCTAATACTCCTAATGAAATAGAAGCAGTCATCAAAGTCTCCCAACCAAAAAACAAAAACAAAACAAAACAAAAAAAAACCCAAATACCAAAAAACAAACAAACAAACAAACAAACATCCCAGGGCCAGATGGCTTCAGTGCAGAATTTTACCAGAAATTCAAAAAACAACTAATACCTATACTCCTCAAAATGTTCCATACAATAGAAGCAGAAGGGTCATTACCAAATTCTTTTTATGAAGCCACAATTACCCTGGTACCCAAGCCACACAAAGACACAACTAAGAAAGAGAACTACAGACAAATATCTCTCATGAACACTGATGTAAAAATAATAAAATACTGGCAAATAGAACCCAAGAACACATCAGAGAAATCATCCACCATGACCAAGTAGGTTTCATCCCACGCATGCAGGGATGTTCAATATTTGAAAACCCACCATACAAAAAACTGAAAAAGAAAAACCACATGATCATCTCACTAGATGCTGAAAAAGGGGGTTCAAATTAGAAAGGAAGAAGCCAAACTTTCACTATTTAAAGACAATATGATAGTTTACATAAGTGACCTGAAAAACTGTACCAGGGAACTCCTACTACAGTAGATAAAGAACTTCATCAAAGTGGCAGGATACAGGATTAGGTTAAAAAAAAAAATCAGTAGCCCTAGTATATACAGACAATAAAGGGTCTGAGAAAGAAATCAGAGAAACATCACCTTTTACAATAGCCACAAACAACATAAAATATCTTGGGGTAACACTAACCAAACAAGTGAAAGACCTATGTAGCAAGAACTTTGAGTCTTTAAAGGAAGAAATTAAATAAGATACCAGAAAATGTAAAGATCTCCAATGATCTTGGATAGATAGGAACAACATAGTAAAAATGGCAATCTTGCCAAAAGAAATCTACAGATTCAATGCAATCCTCATCAAAATCCTGGCACAATTCTTTACAGACCTTGAAAGAATAATCCTCAATTTACATGGAAAAACAAAAGAACCAGGTAGCCAAAACAACCCTGTATAATAAAGGAACTTCCAGGGCATCACCATCCCTGACTTCAAACTCTATCTTAGGGCTATAGTGGTAAAAACAGCTTAGAATTGGCACAAAAATAGGCAGCTTGACCAATGGAATCAAATTGAAAACCCTGATATTAACCCACATACCTACAAACACCTGATTTTTGACAAAGAAGCTAAATTTATACATTGGAAATAAAAGAAAGCATCTTCAACAAATGGTGCTGGCATAACTGGATTCTGACATGTAGAAGGTTGCAGATATACCCATATCTATCTCCATTCACAAAACTTAAGTCCAAGTGAATTAAAGACCTCAACATAAATCCAGCCACACTGAACCTCTTAGAAGAGAAAATAGGAGGTACTCTTGAACAAATTAGAATAGGAAACTGCTTCCTGAACCTAACAACAGTAGAACAGATACTGAGATCCACAGTTAATAAATGGGACTTCCTGAAACCGAGAAGCTTCTGTAAGGAAAAGGACACAAGACAAAATGTCTGCCCACAGAATGGAAAAAGATACTCACCAACCTCACATCTGGTAACTATCAAGAAGCTAGTTACGAAAACACCAAATAATCCAATTAAAAAGTGGGGTATAGAACTAAATAGGGAATTCTTAATGGAGGAATCTAAAATGGCTGAAAGACAGTTAAAAAAAAAAAGTTCTCAACTTCCTTAGCCATCAGAAAAAATGATGGGAAATGTCATTCTGTAAATATGTTTCTCATATTAGTTAATGAATAAAGCACTGTTGGCCAATAGGAAAGCATGATGGGCAGGATGAGGAGACTAGAAGGAGAAAGGAAGTAATAAGGAGATTCAAGATGGAAGATGGAGAGAGCAGAATGCCAGCCCCTCTCTCTTGTAAAATAAGAGCACGTGGAAATACTTAGATTAATAGAAATGGCTTAATATTTAAGACAGACTAGCCAATAAGTAGCACTAATAACAAGCCAACAGAATTATATTTAATATTGTGTCTCTCTGTGTTATTTGGGGCTGGCTCAGCGGTGAGACCTGACTGGTGGGGTGGGGGTGGGGGGGAACTACTCATAACATAATGGCACCTTCAATGTCACTAAGAACTTTCACTTAAAACTTAACAAAAGCTTAAAAAAGAGGTTTTAAAAACAAAAGAACATAAAAGCAAAAATTCTTGGTAACAGCATTTTTCTCAGTTAGACTCTATTTTGTTAGAGATAAGCAGGAATTTTCGCTCCTTTGAGGGAGGTTTCCTGGCCAAAAAAAAAAAAAAAAAAAAAACCAAAAAACAAAAAACAAAAAACAACACATGGCTTGTAAAGAGCTCTGCTAAATACTTAATGGTGTATATGAGAGCTAGCAATGGCAGTGACTACATCTCCAAGCCAGCAACATGCTGCTTGATGGCAGCGTAGACCAAGGTAGTGAGCACAGCTCTCAGTTCTGGCAGAAAAGTTACCCACCACCATCTTTGATAGACTTCAGCTAATACAGCTATGGCTTTCAATTTAGCAATGTTGTTGTTTACCAGATAGAAGACTCGTGGCCAGAAAAAAAATAAAGATTTACAGTAAAGACAGATTCAAATTAAGAAAAACTGCTAAAGGTTTACAGTGTGTTTTAAAATATATAGTGTGTTTTAAAATTGGGATAGAAAAAGAATAAATTGGTTTTTAAAAGACAGAGAGTAGCTGGGTGTGGTACCACACAATTTTAATTCCAGCACTCAGGAGGCAGAGACAAGCAGATCTCTGTGATTTCAAAGTAAATCTTGTATAGAGTTAATTCCAGGACAAATAAAAGTTACACAGAGAAACCCTGTCTCAAAAAATGAAAAAATAGAAGTAAAAGAAATAGAGTAATAAAAAAGCCACATGAAGTTGGAAAGCACAGAGAAACTTTGGATATTATAAGCTATCCTGTTGTCTTTAAATTGTTTGACTGCTGATGAAATAACAACTGTTAAAACAAATGCTGCTGGATTAATTCAATTTATATATTTTAAAAATGCTTTGACTCCAAAATTAAAGTCTAAGGACAGGTTACTGGGGAAAAGGATTTCTATTTTTATTTCCACAGAAAATAAAAAGCTATGGATTCCTTCCAGACTAATATGGTTTAATTAAGCCAAACCCCTTGAAACAGCATCCCAAATAACCCAACATTCAAAACAGTTGGGACACGGCAGCCTTACAGACTACAGCCAAGATTTCTGCATCTTCTTAGGATCCCCATGACAGCACCCCCTACCAGCAGGAAGCAGTTTGGAAAGAACAGCGCCCAAATTCCCAAATATTGTTTATAAATGTTTTTTTTTTCATTTAAATGGGCTTGATTACAAATGGTTAATGGCCACAACCAATCTTTTTAAAGGTAAAAAGGGGATTATGGAATAGATATGAATACTTTGTTTTGGAATGGATTTTCATTTATTGATATAATTTAAGGTCAATTTTGTGATGTGTATATTTCTCCTCTTGTTTAGGTATTGTGTTTATATAGCGCATTTAGAAATGTAATGTATAAATTAGTACAGATTATAGATAGTTACCTATGATAGTCAAAACTTAGACTTAAGTTAGTTAGGTTTTCAAGATGTATTTGAGATGGATAGGCATTCTTCAAACCTTTCAAAGACCTATAGAATATGGCATTTAAAATGGTTTAGGGTTTTTCTTAACAGTGAGGCACTACCGCTCCTGGCAACACCACCTGTGTCAGAAAGGAAGATGGACTTTGAAAAAACGTGTTATGGAGTTTGCTTTCAATGTGGCAAGACTAGCCATTTAAGCAAGATACTGCTCTTGTCCAGACTGTTTGACTTCATGCTATATAAACTGGACATGCAGGACCCCAGGAAAGTGACTGCTGATACATGATGGACATTGCTATAAGGTTCCTGCTTCATGGAAGAGTCTGCCAGATGGTCTGCAGAACACAGAGAAAAGTGACTGACAAACTGCCAATACAGATGGACAGTTTAAACTTTCCTGCTTTGCTAAGGAGTCTGCCAGACATACTATGGCCTATAGGCTGAAGATGGAACATTACAGATGAACTTCGGGTGACTGGCCAGGCAGTGAGTTGTCTCTGTCATTTCTAGAGTTTATATATCATCCTCCTGTGGTCTTTGATGGAGTTGAAGACAGATAGTTATGGTTATAGTTTTCCTTAGTTAGGATTAAAGATAAGTTACATATAAAACTTTAGACTCACAAAGATAGGATAAGTGATAGAATATTTTCTTTAGATCTTACTAAATGTTAATGAACTAAACATTGTTAACCATAGTTCTTATGTGATAACTTTTTTGTTATATATTTTACTATGTTAAAGTTAAAACCCTTCTTTTATTTTGAATAGAAAAGAGGAGATGATGGGGGATGTCATTCTGTAAATATGTTTCTCATATAGGTTAATAAATAAAGCACTGTTGGCCAATAGGAAAGCATGATAGGCGGGACTAGGAGACAAGGAGGAAAGAGGAGGTCATAGAGAGGAGATTCAAGATGGAAGACAGAGAGAGCAGAATGCCAGCTCCTCTCTCTCATAAGATAAGACCACATAGAAATACTTAGATTAATAGAAATGGGTTAATATTTAAGACAGAGCTAGCCAATAAGCAATTAGTAACTGGCTGACATCTTCATATTTAATACAGCATCTCTGTCTGTTATTGGGGCTGTTTTGGCAATGGGACCAGACTGGTGTGGGGTGGGGTGGGGGACCTCATAACAGGGAAATGTAAATCAAAACAACTCTGAGATACCATCTTACTCCTGTCAGAATGGCTAAAATCAAAAACACCAAAGACAGCTTATGTTGGAGAAGAAGTGGAGAAAGGGGCATATTCCTGCACTGCTGGTGGGAGTGCAAACTTGTCCAGCCACTTTAGAAATCAGTATGGTGGTTTCTCAGGAAAATGGGAATCAGTCTACCTCAAGATTCAGTAATTCCACTCTTAGGCATACACCCAAAAGATGCACATACATGCAACATGCTCATCTATGTTCAGTGGAGTATTATTTGCAATAGCCAGAACCTGAAAACAAACTAGATGCCCCTCAACTGAAGAATGGATAAAGAAAATGTGATACATTTACAAAATGGATTATTACTCAGCAGAAAATCAAACAAAACAACAATAAAAAAAAATCTTGAAATTCTCAGGCAAATGTATGTAACTAGAAGAAACTATCCTGAGTCAGGTAAACAGGTCACAAATAGACAAACATAGCATGTAATCACTCATATATAGGTTTTAGACACAGGGCAAAGATTGCCAGCCTATAATTCAAACCACCAGAAAAACTAGGAAACAAAGAGAACCCTAAGAGAGACATACATGGTCTTCTGGAGAAAGGAAAAGGGACAAGATCTCCTGAGCAAATTGGGAGCATGGAAGGAGAGGAGAGGGACTTAGGAGAAAGAGAAAGGGAGAAGAAGAGGGGAGAGGTGGGTATGAGGGAACAGGAAGATTGAGACAAGGAAAGACTAGAGAACAAGAAAAGAGATACCATAATAGAGGCAGCCATTATAGATTTAAGGAGAAATTTGGCACTAGGGAAATGTGCAGAGACCTATAAGGATAACCCCAACTAAGAATCTAAGTAATAGTGGAGAGGCTACCATTAATGCCCTTCCACAACAATGAGATTGACTTTATATGCCTACCTATATGACTACCTTATATGCCATCCTAGATCTTTCTTCTAGTAGCTGATGGAATAGAAGCAGACACCCACAGCTAAACACTGAGCTCAACTCCTGGAATCCAGTTACAAGAGGGAGGAGTAATGAGAAAAGGAGTCAAGACCAGGCTGGAGAAACCAACAGAATCAGCTGACCTTAATTAACAAGGGGGAGCTCATGCACCCCAGTCTGATAGCTGGGAAACCAGCATAGTACTGACCCAGACTCCCTGAATTTGAGTGTTATTTAGGAGGACTGGGCAGTCTATGGGGCATCTGGTAGTGTATCGGTATTTATCCCTAATATATGAATGGACTTTGAGAGCCCATTCCACAAACTGGATACTGTCTCAGCTGAGACACATGGGGGAGGGCCTAATTTCTGCCCCAAATGATATGAGAGACTTTGAAGACTCCCCATGAATTGCCTCACCCTCCCTGGGGAGCATAAGGAAGATGGGCTAGGTTTTGGTAGGGTGATAGAGGTAAATGGGATGGTGAGGGAACTGGGATTGATATGTAAAACAAGCGTGTTTCAAATTTAAAGAAGGAAAAAAGAAAAGGAAATCAGTCTATTTTGATCTTCTAGTTCGAGCAGCAGGGCCACATAGGTTGCCAACTTATAACAACTGATATCCAGCTACAGACAACCACTTAGAAGCACCGTTTCAGGGGTAGCAAGATAGATCAGTCATCCATGTGCTTGTTATTCAGTCATTATCATTTGAGTTTGATTTTCTAGAACTCATATAAAAATATTATGAATGGTGAGAATTGTTTGTAATCCCAGCCCATGGAGGCAGACACAGATGGCACATGGATTTGCTGGTCAACCACACAATTTGCTCATGAACTCCAGGCCAGTGAGAGATCTATCTAAAAATATGAGGTGAAGAGTACCAGAGGAACAACATGTGAGTTAGAACTATAACATTCTAGTTCTTAGTCTAAAGTTCTCTAAAAAATATTACTTAGAAAATACCTTCAATCTCATTCAAGGTAAAGGGCTTAAAATCCTGGAAATGGATGAGGTCACAGAAAGAATCAAAAGTAGGGAAGAACCTACAACCAATCCTGAGCATTTAAATTTTGGACATAATGAGGGTAGAAGAAGTTCATATTGAAAATAGACAAAAGCTTCAGAAAGTGAAGCTGTGGGAAGGACACATGTGATGTAAGGATGGAAAAATTTAGCCTAACTCTCTACTGACCCCAGAAAGCTAGAAGTTTAAATTTCAGACCTTGCCCCTGGCAGTAAGTAGGCAAAAGGTCACATTCTTTGCTGTTTATGACAGGGCTGTTTATGACAATATCTGTGAATGAGTGAACACAGGAAATGAGCTTTGTCACCCCACCCAGGAGTCCGTGCAAATGCAGACCTCCAGAGCTAAGGAGGGGGGGGCTTGGATAGTTTAAATTGATTTGTTCGCACTGGAGGCTATAAGGTGATTGTTTGATGATGGGCAGGCTTTGTTGTAACCCTATAAAAGCTGTCTCAATTCTGTACCCAGGGTCCTCAGCCCTCTACCCCTGCTTGGCTTATAGGTGTTGACCCCAGTACACTTGGAATATAAAAGGCCTCATGCTTTTGCATCAAGACCGCTTCTTGTGAGTGATTGGGGGGTGCCTTTCCTGAGTCGGGGTGTGAGGGTCCATGCTCTGTTGATCTTTCAATGTGTTGTCAAGGAAGACTAGGAGCATCTCATCAAGAAGACAGTAGACCAAGACTGTGTCCTAGGTTGTGAAAAGGTAGAAGACTAGAAAAAAAAATAGCTACTAGAACAGCAGCATGAATGCCATTTTTGATTTCCAAATTAGGAAAGGATATGACTGAGACTGTAAAATGGTAGTCATGAGGATGAGGTGGTGTGGATAGCCTACATGATTCAGAGAAAGAAGAAATGTAGATAGAGCCAAAGAGAGATTACTCATTGCTTAAACTCAGGCGACAGTGTGAGCTTATGGCAATAAGCAGTTATGCAAAAGGATAGTTATATGGATGAGGAAAGAAACAAATGAAGGTCTAGAAGATAGGAGAGAATGGTTATAGAATTACATAATGATGCCTTCTCCAATGACATGCGAATAAATACCAGTGTTAATCCTTACCTGAGTGCTCTGCTCCTGGAAAAAGATGTTTATAAAATGCTCTATTATGATGTGTTTTAGCAGGAAGTTTACTGTAGAAACAAACTTTATGTGACTTAGACAAGGCATAAGATTCTCTATTGTTTACTTATCATAGAATTAAAGATCCTCCAAATTCCCATTCTTTGCCTTAAAAAAACTTTGCTGAGCCATTGCATCCATTACTTAATTAGAACATTTACTAATTGGTTTGGTTCAACTCTTCTTCTCTGGGCATCTTATTTTGGGCCCATCCTAACCTTAAACTAGCATACAACTGCTGCTTAATTACCTCTCTTAAGACTCAACTGAGCAAAATAATCCATTAGAAATAAATCACTACCACTACACTGAATTTTTTTATACTCTTACTTCTAGCTGTTTGCCTTTTTGTTGTTTTGAGAGAACATTGTATTCTTTTGCTCAGGCTGCATGCCTTTTACTATATAGCATAACTCTTTCCAGCTTTTATAAAAAAAAAAAAAACATTCTGCTCGGATGGATGCTCCAGATGCTTGCAGTTTTAATGGTTTGAGTACTCTCCCTACTGCAATAATCTCTACTCTATCACAAAAAATCCACTTGGATAAAGTTTTTTGTTACCCAAATCACATGTGGTTTTTATTCAACAGCACAATGGATTGGTATCTAGAGATAATAGAGATTCTTTTTTTTTTTTTTCTTCTTGGTTTTTGAGACAGGGTTTCAATGTATTGCTTTGGAGCATGTCCTGGAACTCGCTCTGTAAACCAGGCTGGCCTTGAACTTGCAGAAATCTGCCTGCCCTGCTGGGATTAAAGGTGTGTACTGTAAGACCCGCGAGAGCGTGGTCCCTCGCGCTCCCACTCAGGAAAGGCGCCCCCCCCAAATCACTCACGAGAAGCGGTCTTGATGCAAACGCATAAGGTCCTTTATATTCCAGTATACTGGGGTCATCAGCCATACACCACTCAGGGTAGAGGGCTTAGCGACGACCCCTAGCACAGAATTGAGACAGCTTTTATAGGGTTACAGCAAAGCCCGCGCATCATGAACCAATCACCTCGTAGCATCCAGTGCAGACCAATTACTTTAAAGTATCCAACCCTGCCCTTAGCCCAGGAAGTCTGCTTTCTCACAGGCTTCTGGGTGTTCATTCACTACCCTAAACATTAAAGTAGGTGACCATCAGCTTGGGATTTAAGACTCCCAGCTTCCTGGGTTTTCTGGGGAATTAGGCTAAATTTTTCCATCCTAACATGTACCACCAACTCCCTGCTGAGTATTTTTATGATAATTTTTTAAAATTTAAATTTGAAACAGCTTCTTTTACATATCAACCCCAGTTCCCCCACCCTCCTGTCCTATCACCCCCACCAAACCAAAGCCCATCCCCTTTCTGCTCATCAGGGAGGGTGGGGCCTTCTATGGGGAATCTTCAAAGTCTGTCCTACCATTTGGAGCAGGGATTAGGCCCACCCCCATGTGTCTAGGCTGAGAAATATCCCTCTATGTGGGATAGGCTCCCAAAGTCCATTCAAATACCAGGGATAAATAATGATATACTACCAGGGGCCCCATAGACTGCCCAGTCCTCCTAACTAACACCCACACTCAGGGTCAGACTGGGGTTCATGAGCTTCCCCTTGTTCAGGTCAACTTTTTGTGTGGTTTTCTCCAGCCTGGTCTTGACCCCTTTGCTCATCACTCCTCCCTTTCTGCAACTGGATTCCAGGAGTTTGGCTCAGTGAGTTTCTGTTTCATGGTTTTCTTTAGTTTTTGAAAAATACAAATGATTTTGAGAAAGTATGAGTGATGCTGATCCTTGAGAAAGTGAGGATCACATATGGAATAGATACTTTCTGAGAACAAAAAATTCATCTCACTAAAGTACATTAGCTGTTATAAGTCAGTTTGGTGATATGTTACTAGTGATTTAATAAAGCTTGCTTAATGTATTATTCCAACATGAATTAAATATCCTTAAAATTTGAAAGTTCAAGGAAACAAAATTTAAAAGTTATTAGTTCACAAAATTGAAAAAAAAATCATTTCTGAAACAAGAACCACAGTACAAGGTGATAAAGGGGAATGCATTTCCTTGGAATGTAACAAACGCTATTGAAGAAAATACTAAAATTGCTAAGATCCCAAACTGTTTAAAAGGCAGAGATCACTGGCACTAAGGGGCTCGATATAAAACACTATTAAAGAAGAAAAGCCATGTCTTCTGTCAGAGTCTGTGAAAAAGCAAAGAAAGCCCCTGGTTAAAGTTATCATCCAACAAGACTTTCCAGAATTTTCAGAAACACATGAGACCTAAATCTGTGTTCTCTGAAGGCCCACTATTTACCTGATGAAACTGCCCTGGATGGTCAGTTTTGATATGTAGACTAGAGAAGCTCCGATGCTTTATGTGTAAAGATGATATCCTGTGTGCTCCTGTGAGAAAACATTCTATGTGAGAAGAAAATTGATTTGACTTGCATTTCCTAGAAACAAACAAAGCAACATCACAACAGAGAAATGTTGGGAGCTGACCTTGAGTTACATTCTCTTGCAGAATTGCTTACACCTTAGAAGTCTAATTGAGCCTTATCTTAGTATACAGGAACCTGCTTAACAGGTGGTCTCTTCCACTCATTCCAGGTACTGAGTGCCCGGAACTGAGATGGGCCTGGCTCAGGAACTAAGATAAGCAGACGTTTATTGTCTGATGTTTATTGTCTGGGATAATTACCAGGACCCCGGAGTTAGCAGAAGCTACCCCTCCCCATTTCCTCCCTGCCTGCTACCCCTCCCCATTTCCTCCTTGTCTGCTACCCCTCCCCATTTCCTCCCAGCTTTGCTTTAAAAACTCCTTTTACATCAATAAAGTTAGACCTTGACAAATGCACTGCTTGGTCTCCTTCCTTCTTTCTCTCCCATTATTTTTAGGTTCTAGCCCACCTTGACCCACGAATAACTAGGCCCCGCGGGTCAGGGCAGAGAAAACTTTCTGGGTATTTAAATAAATATGTAAATCAAGGATTCTAAGTCTATCCAAATTTCTCTTGTTTTGAGGCTGTACAAGAACAGTAGTGTGTATGCAAATATGCAAGCAAAACTTGTAGGATTTAGTACAGGCAAACTTTTAATTACGATTTTGCAAAAAGGAAATTTTCTCCAACTAAAGGAATACAGGGAAATTGGCCATGAGAATGTAATGGACTTAAAATCTATATCTAAGTCCTAACATTGATAGGAATGTAGGTCACAAAATAGTATGTAATATTATGGAGTAAGAGTTTCATTTATTGCTGTATAGAAAAATGGAGAGACCTGTGTAACAGAAACCCAAACCAGAAATAGATGCTGGAACATGACAGAAAGTTGTATGTGTGAACAGAACTAAATAGAGCCAATTTCAGAAAAAAATATATGAACCTTCTTAAATAGTAAGAGAAAAAAGTCAAATCGGCAAAGAAAACACAGTAGAAATAAAACCACCTAATTATAAATATGAAAAAGTAGAAAATAAAAATGTAATTTATGACAATTTTTGTGGACTTACCTCATATATTAAATAAAATTATTTTCAGATTCATTCACTTTGAAACCCCTCTTTATGTTGTATGCAAAAGATATACTTAAGTGAATCAAAAGAACAAATGTAAAAAGCTTTCTTATGCAACTGTAAACAGTAAGAAATCACAGTTATAAATTTGTTACAGATACAACCTCTGATTAGAACACCATCCAAAGGTTCATGTGATGAAAGCTTGGTTTCCAGTTTGGAGTAATATTTTGGGTTTCCAAATTAGGGGTGATGAAAACCTAAGGAGGCTGGACCTCATAAGAGGAAGTGGGTCACTGGGGACTTACTTCAAAAAATAATAAGTTCTTACAGCTATCACTCTTCAGTTTTTTAAAGTTAGCTTATCTGTTTCTGTCAGCTGTTCCTCATGATATTGTTTTATGGTAGTTACAGGAGTTACAGGTGCTTGGAAAGAAAAGTTAAGTGGCCGTGGACCCATGCAGTGACATTTATGGGGAAGCTTTGAGGAAGCAATTGCATCATGAGAACATGATCCCCCAGGACATTTTAGATCCATACCACAACAGCCACATATTTTATCAAAACAAAGGAATAGGGTTGGAGAGCTTGCTCACTAGTAAAGATGTTTGTTTCTCTTGCAGAGGACCCAGATTTTGTTCCCAATACGGATGTGGCAGCCTTTTGTATTGCCTGTTCCAGAGATCCAACACACTGTTCTGACCTCTGGGTGCACCAGGCTCCCATACAGTACATATACATCCATGTAGACAAAATAAATCTTTAGAGAAAAAAGAGCTGAATGTATTTGAATCCAGATTTCAATGAGGTCAAGGAAGGCTCTCTTTGTAATGGTAAAGATACTTCATTAATAAATCAGGGAAGGAATGCCTGTACACTGAACAACAAGGGATCTGCCCTCTCAATGTAGAGAAGCTAGAAACTTGATAAGTTAATGATCACAGAAGAACGAAGACACTAATCCTAGGCAATTACATTATAGCTGTAATTATATGACTTTTCAGTAAGCCAAATAATTTAATCACTTACTTTTATCTTGTAACTATAATTATGTGTTCTGCTTCAATAATTAATAATTCAGAAATGAAAAATAACTTCCACTCAATTACCCATGGTCATTTATATAAACTGACCCCATCACAGATCAAAGCCTTGTAAGTTCCAAGCTGAAAGTCATAGACTGACATTTACTAATTAAAACTTAGTAAAAGTGTAACTTTATTGAAAAATAGAAACAAATTGTTTGCAAAATGTTATTTCTATCTGGAAAATAAGATAGTTATTATACAGCCTTATGGAAAATTAAATAATTTGTATAGTAAGAAGCTCCATACAACTGGAGCAATGAGGACAATATATATTCCTAAATATATACCCTCATGCTTTATGATTACAGGAAAGTAATACACAACTCAAAAGTTAAGAAGATAAGCAAGTAATTTTGGGAGATGTGGATAATCTTTTAGGAAAACTGAAACTAATGTCAACAAAGACAGAAAGTTTAGCCAGGTAGAGCAAGGTTCACCTAAAATGACAACTCCTGAGAAGCCGAGGCACTATGTAAGGCCAGCCACCCTGTGTCATATTCCTGTGTGAACTCCAAGCCAGCCTGGCAACACTGGCCAAACAAATAAAACAATGTTCTGTCACAAACAAACCTAAGAATGTTTTCCCCAAACTCGATTCCAAGATAATTCACTGGGGAAATCTATAATAACTTCAAAGGCTAAATCATCTCTGCTTTAGATAGTTTGTAAAAACCTAGAAACACAATAGCCTTTTAATTATTTTGTAGATCAAGTGTCACATTAATACATGTGTGTGAGTGAGTGTGTGTGTGTGTGTGTGTGTGTGTGTGTGTGTTTAGAATCAAGTTAATTATTTCCTTAGAGTTTTAAAAATCTATTTTGAGGTTAATATGAAAAGTCAAATGTGGATGATATATGACAGAGTAGCAAAAATCTGTTATTAAAACAAAAATATTAATCTCAGGTCAATAAAAAGTACATGAATGGGTGGGAAAATAGATAAAGAGTACAGAAGGCCACTACTGGCCTGGTCACTTGTGGGTTTTCCACTCATGGTGAGGTAGCATCTCATATTTCTGTTTACATGAGAAATGTGAGCTGCTTTTAAATAAGTGGTAATACAGCAGGTAGGTAGCCATTTAGAGGATTGATAAGTGAATTAGATCCATAACTTGCATCAAAGTAAATTCTCCTAACCCTAGACATGTGAAGTGCCTTCCAAACAGAAACTCACAATGTAGAGACAATGGAAGGCAAGATTAGTAAATTTACATCATTGAACCAAAAGAAGACAAAATTACCACAAAACAGAACTCACACAACAAATAGGAAAACATTGCAATTAGCAATTGATAGTGGAAATATTGTGGACTGAAAACCACAGAGAAATTCATTATTCTTCATTTCCAAAGTACCAACAATAAATGGTATGATTAATAAATGACCTCATTAAGTCAAAGAGCTCTATGTTTATGAAAATGCACCATTTTAGGAATGAAATGACAAACTTCAACCAGAAGACATTTGCTTTACACACAACTGGCACTGATATGTGTCTCTAAACCTTTAAACTGTATTAGAGGATATGGATAAAAGAACTTCATCAGTGCTCACGGGACTTTAAATCTCTAGTCCCCCCTTTAGAAAACTATAGCATTCAATACAATGTAGTTTTCTTAACTCTTTCACTCATTGGTACATTATGGAATTTGAGCCTGATGATTTGTATTAGTTACATTTCTGTTGCTGTACCTGGTCCAAGAGCAATTTATGGGAGAGAGAGTTTGTTTTGACTTGCAGTTCCAGAGGGGCTACAGTTCATCCTGCAGAGGAAGGTGTGGCCATAGCAGTATGAGTGGCTTAGTCACATTTCATCTACATGCAGGAATCTGAGAGAGAAATAGGAAGGGAGAAGTGGAGAGAGTTGGTGGTGTAGGTAGAGGTAGGGAAAGGGAGAGGAGCACAAGAGAGCAAGAGCCAAAGAGAGTAGAGAGAACTCTGACATAGCAGTTCTACTTTTACTGTATCTAGTGTTTCACAACTCAAGAGATCGATATTGTTTACCCAGGCAGGAGCTCTGATTGTCAGGCATTTTCCCCATATTAATCTGCCGAGGAGTTAGCATTGCACCAGTTACAGGGTTAAGTCTAGGGCCTCTCACCTCTCCACACTTGTTTTAGGAAGACTACAAATTCATTTCCTTGAGGAATTCAGGAAAACAAGAATGTTTTTGTTTGTTTGTTTCTTTTCTCTTTTGCTTCCCCAACATTTTTATAGAGTTGAGTCATGTGTGTGTGTGTGTGTGTGTGTGTGTGTGTGTGTGTTACATGACACCAATTTTCCTGAAACAGAGGCTGACACTAACTATAAGGAAAGGTCCATTTGTTTGCATCAGAAGCCCATGATGTCAGTTTTTACGTTCTGGTCCTACCTATAACCATTGTAATGCGACTCTTTTGTTGTTCTACCCAGGGATTGCTGAAATATTTTAAAGATGCCCTTGAACAGTATGCTTGCCTTCACCTCAGCAGGAGCAAGACCAAAGGGCTTTGGGGATAAATAGAGTACATTATTAAAGGCAAATTTGCCGAGAAAGGAGGAAAACAATTTTTCTACCTCCAGGAAAAAGAGTAGGAAAGGACTTGATATGTAACATAGATAAAATAACAGCAAAAGGTTTAGGAGAGGTCTGCTTGGCAAATATTTCTAGTTCTCTATTAATCAGGGGAAAAATACTACAAAATTTCCTATATTTGTTGTTGAGGGTTTTTTAAGAGATATTTTTGTACATACTCTATGTTCTACTTCTGTTTACCATTGGCTTCTGCCAGGTTGTGTACAAAGTTAAGTCTTCACTAATAAAGTATACTTTATAGTGGCATATTGTTCTGCCAATGGATTTGAGGTACCAGCGTTAGGGTTTGAGTTTGGTGTGTGGACATTATCCTTTATAAGGAAGAGGAGGAGCATCATTGTCTCTCTTGGGTGGGTGTCTGATGTATCACAGCATCCTTTGCCTCCAAAGGGAAATGACGGTGACCATTTGCCTTCATAAATAAACATCTGTTATCCTTTTATTCAAATGTATTATTTAAGTATTCACCATCAATATACAAAACATAACTTCAGCTAAGGAGCTTTAGCTATGTTTCATATTAGAATAATATTGCCAGCATTCAGTATAGTCAGATGTGAAATGGGATTTTTCACCTGTCATAGAATAATTTTAGTTAAATGTGAAAATTGAAAGGGATGCCAGTAGTGGAGGCTGTAGCCATCCATTCCCTGAATTGGACCCTGGAAGCACTTGTTCAGATCTTACCAAGAGGCAGTCAACATAATTCCTATGCTGATCATCTCCAACTTAAATTTTCAGCTCTAATCAAAAAAAGCTAGAGATTCACTGTGGAGACATTTCCCCTTTATCTCCTCCTTTTCCCCATCCCCATTATTCTCCTGTCTGACCTCACCTTCTCTTTTAGGGTATAATTTTAAAATGTATATATTTGATCTAGCACCTATAATTCCAGGACTTAGGAGACTGAGAAAGGAGAAGTTCCAGTTGAGGCCAGCCTAGGGGACATAGGAAGACCCTGGCTACAATCAAACCAATGAACCTACCCATCACTACATTTATTTTTTTTCTCTTTCCTTCTTTGATTTTTTCCTTCATTCCTTCTTTCTGTGTTTTCTTCCTTCCTTTTTATTTTTTACTCTTTAATGGGACTTCATTATGTAGAAACACTGTGGTGGTAGTTCCTTCCCCCTTTTATGGGGAGGGAGAATGGGGTATTTCACTTTCTCTTCTAATTGAAGATTATTGCCACATTACATCAACTTTATTTCACTAACTCCTATTATTCAATGCCCCGTTACCCAGTAAGCATTCAGTGTGTTTAGCTGAAGGAGAATAAATGAGTTCCCAGTCAACACAAACTCTCATGGAAACTATAATTAATCTTTCATGAATTTGGGAAGAAGAAAAACAACAAATATGCATAAAGATTTAGCTGTAGCCATTTGAGAAATGCTAATGATGTTCTAAGACAGATGGAAAGCAAAACAAAGCAACATAGAATTAAAAGCAAAGCTGGAATGGGAATGCAATAGCCTTAAATTTCTCTTTCATAAGACCCTAGAATATTTGTGCCAAGACATACTACTGTCTCCGACATGACATGTCGTGGTTATGTAACTGGCTGGTAAGTAACTGGAACTATGATTTCTCAGGACAGCACACACACTTACTGGACATGAAGTCTTGAATGTCTCCCAAGTGCCCACAAGTGGAAGGCTTGTTGCCTCCCTTTGGTGATGTTGGTGTGGTGGAACTTTGAGAAGTCCAAGTGTGGTGAAAGTAATTTAGATCTTCGGCATAGTGACTTTGAAGGGGACATCACGACTACCTGACTATATCCTTGTTTTCTGTGTGCCTCAAAAAGAAAGACTTCTTCTGCCATGAAACACTACCTGGTCAAAGACCCAAAAAGCAACAGGGCCAACTGGTCACAGAGAGGAACTGTGAGCCACAATAAACTCTCCCTCTTTTTCTGTTTACTGTCATACTTTCTATAGCAAGGAAAGCTGACTAACAGTAGCTATCGGTGAATGGTGTCTTGAGTGAAATATATTCCTCCAAGCAGTCAAATTTCCTGCTAAATGTGTTCTATATTTTTCTTGATGTTTAAAAATTAGAAATTGACCAAAGGGAAAAAAGGAAAAAGAAAAGATGGGGTGATGGTGGCACATGTCTTTAATCCCAGTACTTGGGAGGTAGAGGCAGGTGGATCTCTATGAGTTCAAGACCAGCCTGGTCTACAAGAGTTAGTTCCAGGACAGGCTCCAAAGATACACAGGGAAACCCTGTCTCAAAACAACAACAACAACAACAAAAATAAATAAATAAATAAAAATAAAAATAAAAATTAGAAATTGATTTAAAAGGAAAAGTAATGATTTTTCTACCACTTGGTAGAAGTGTTTCTGATTAAGTCATGACTGCATCATATTAGGGGTCTTGGTTTAAGAAGAAGAAACTTGGGGCTGACCAGATGGCTAAGTGGGTAGAGGCACTTGCCACACAGCCTGGCATGTGAGCAACTGAGTTTGCCCCCTGGTATGCAAACCAACTCCTGAATATATGTTATCATGCACATACACACACACATACACACAGTGTGTGTGAGAGAGAATAATAAATAAACAATCTTTTTAAAGTATGGTGTGGACTGTGATATATGGATTTAGCAAAGTCAGCCTCAGACTTTGAATATAAAACAACTATTAAGTAAAAGAAAAAGTTCTAGGAAGTAACATTAGAAGTGTCAAAACAGATGTGGGAAATGGAGGCAGTCAATAAGGGTCTCCATAGATATGATAAATATGAAAATAGTAGCACTGAACAGAGGGAGACTGTACCATGAAGCCTCAGCAGCATGCAGGTTCTGAAGTATGCATCTGAAGTCTGGTGAGCTGATATTTCTTAATCACAGGAAATGGCTAGAACTTTATGACACCTTCATGATAAGCCACTGAATGCTCATGTGTCTAAGAGAGCATGCTTTTAAATGTGCATGCTTTCTATAGCTGAGGCAGATGTGGAAGAGATTGGCTCACCTAGATAAGGTGATTCTTTTCTGGAAATGAAATCTGGGTAGTGATCTACCTCTATGTATACAGCACTCTTTTCTCTTGTGATGATTGCTTCAAGTTTCTCATAGACCTTTGAGCAATAGCTGGTCCAGGGTTTCCAAGGGATCCCCTTTACAGGGCATTAGAGAAGAAGTTTAGTAATATATTAGCAGCTCCAAATATTGTAGTTGGTCTTGCTACCCAGTATTGTACCTGTACTCTTCCTCTAGGGATGTTGTTTCTAGATTCTGCTAGTCCTCAGATGGACCACCATTGCTGTGGTGTGTTTGGTAGGATTATCTAAACTACACTTGAAGACTTGGAATTCTTTTGTTCATAGTTTCTCAGATTTTGGTTACTTGTCTCTTCAAATTATCATCACACTAGTTAGGAAAAGAGAGTATCATTTGCTACCAGAGTGGAGGATGTCAGTGTCACACATATTCCTCCCTGTTAACACTGTTTGATAGAAGCCAGAACATCTCCTGTGATTGCAGTCCAAATGATGATTCATCTCAGAACCTGGATGTGCATGTGAGAGTCATAGTATGTGGTTCAGTAGAACTCCATTGCCCGTTTGTTGATAAACTTTGAAAGTTTGTGGACCAGTTCTAAACAAGCAGCCTAGAATTTCAGGGATAGACAAAATCCCCAGTGGGTCCTGAAGAAAAGTAGGTCATGCATGGTGGGGCATGCCTACAATCCTTGTTCATCCAACTATGCAAATTTACAAAAGATTTATCCTAAATATTATAATTTGTACCCAGCCATTAAAGATGGCTGCTGCCAATGGCTAAATGTACTGTACCACACACAGCTGATATAATAAAAATTCAAGGCTAGTGAGCTAAAGGATTGAAATAGTTTATCTATGACACAATTATCTCTACCAATAATTCCCCTCTTTAGTTCTATGTGAATTTTTTCTAACAAGTAGAAAATTCGAAGAATGAAGTAACTGAAGGAGAAACCCTTCCCAGTGTAGTCATTCACTGTTCCCCATCTCCCAAAAGAGAAGGGACAAAGGAAATGCAATAGTAAACAGAATTCATGCATTCAAGAGAATGAATTAGCTTGAAGGAGAAAAAGACAGGAAGACCCACTCTTGCTGGGGTAGCTGACATTTGATGAATGGAACATTGAAAGAGAGTCCAGAAAGAAGAATGTTGCTTATGAAGCAGCAGGAGTATCATATTCTCTGCTGTAGAAAATCAGGTCAGCATCATTGTAATCGCCAGCCAGTGGAATTGTCAGTCTTTCTCTCTGCTATCCTCTGTCTTCCTGTCTCTGCCTTGCTCTCATCAACCATTTGCTCTACTCTAGAAATCTGCCAGTTTCTCTTAGTTTTTTTTTTTTTTAAGAAATAACTCTTCATTCCACTTTTATTTTGTGCTGTTTAAACTCTCCATTTCATTTCTTTCTACCCTGGTCTGTATTATCCCTTTACCTTACACTAATGTTGGTTTTGGTTTATTCTTTCATCTAGTTCCTTAAGAAACGTGGTTATGTTCAAATAAATTCTGCTTCTTTTGATGTAAATGCTTATAAACTTTATCATAGAACTGCTTTTGCTTTAACACTTTAAAATTCCCTGGTTTTTAATCTAAGTGTATTAAATTTTTGTGTCTATTTTGAGATTTTTTTTCTTTTGCAGCTATTACGGGGCTCACTAAAATGTCTTAGGGTTTTAACAGTTTATTTTAAATGAGTGTCATTTTAATTTCGATAGCTGGAAATGGAAAAGAAAACTCATATTACTCTTTTGTGCCATTCCCACTGCCATGTTTTGTATTTTTGGCATCACAGGGTATAAATTTTTTAATTGTCCAATTACTGGCAAGTTTGTTTAGATTTTTGTTGTTGTTGTTGGTTGTTGTTGTTGGTGGTAGTGGTGGTGATGGTAGTGTGTGTGTGTGTGTGTGTGTGTGTGTGTGTTATCTTCCTGTTTAGGATATGTTAGTCTGTACTCCATGATTATAACATTAACATTTTAAAGATTGGAGTCCAGGTGCTTTCTCTTACCTGTGGATTTTCTTTCCTCAGGTGTTTCCACATTGGCATCTTTCTGTCTCAGCATGGTGAGAGTGCCAGCATGGGGAGGGAGAGGTGTGCTGCTGCTCCAGCAAGCTCATTCTTTTACCGCTGCCACCGAGGATTTTTCTTCTGTGCTGTGACACATTCAAGTGATTTTGCCTAATTCTCATGTTCTCAAAATTCCACCACAGCTTCCTTTGTGGATGGATGACTACTGGCTATTTTGTTGGTCTCAGTCATCTTGGTGACATTTCTCTCAAGTCTCTACATTTTGTTTTCCTTGCTGTAACAGTTTACCCTTTATGCTAAAAACAATGTATTAATTCAGAAAGAAGCGGGGTTATTGGTGCTGCCTAAATTGGAACCAGAGACCTGAGGGATTGCAGGAATCTACTGTTGACCATATGGCATTGGTATGTTTGGTGAGCATAACTAGGCCTCTCTCCTTTTGTACCTAAGTATTCTGACAGGATCAGAATGTGTCACACATCTGTTTTCTGTTCCAGTTATTGTGAGGAAAAAGATAAGATTTTTTAAAGAATGGTCTAAAGTTAGCCAAAATCTTACTATTTGATCATTGCCTTGGCTCAGGTATAGAAGAATATGACATTTATGTTGGATTTTGATGAGGGAGAAATTTCAAGAGATCAGTTCTACATTATACACTAACAGTCATCTCCAAGTGACGTTTTTAGAAATTGAGATTACTAATGGCCCAAATGTAATCATTTTCCAGGGCACTCAAAATAAATTCTGTAGTCTTATACTGATATAACAACCTAGGACTATGGAGAAATATTTGCATATTTTAAGGCAAAAAAGAAAAAGAACCCTAAATATTATTTTCTAGACTACACAGATGGAAGGGCAGTCTCTCACAGTGGGGGGCTCCCTTCCAGACTCCAGATTAGGGACAAACCACACCCAAACACCTGTTCTCACAGAGAGATCCTTTATTAAGCAGGAAAAGAATGTTAAAGTGGCTGCTTTCTGATTTAGGCAGAAAGCAACAACAAATGACCTTGCAGGTGCAGTTTTGCCAAGAGAAAAGGGGGAGATCTGTGTTAGAATAGGCAAAGATGCTGTGGTAAAGGAGATAGGAGACAGAGGAGAAAGGGAAGGAAACAAGGGAAAGGGGGCAGGGATATTTGTCCTGGAAGGACAAAGGACTGCCTCTGGATAGAGGGCAGGCAAGTGTGGCATATAGGAAAATAGCAGGTGATGAAGGTTAAGGGAAACCCCATGCTAGGGTGAGGTGTTTAATTTTAATGGGTCACGTCAATTAGGATGACCAAAGGGGGTATTTGACTGCTAGATTTTGGGAGTCAGCCTCAGGAAGAAGTGGCCAAATATGTGGCCAGCTGTAGGAATATAATCTAATTGTTTATAGCAAGGTGGAGGAAATGGGGGAGAAGGGCAAGAACTGCCAAGCCACATGCTCAAGTGGGCTAGTGTCCCTTCACATATGTCATCTGTGGTATGTAGTTCCCCACTAGAAAACTTCTATTACATAATGGGAAATATTTAAATGTAGTCATCTACCTAATTTATTTTTGATATATTCTTAACTCTTAATGACAAAGTGATACTATATAGGGAAACCTTTAAAAATGGTTATTATAAAGGATTGAAATAACTTTAAAAAGATAATCTAGAAGCTCCCACCATGGTAACTAGAGTGAAATCAAGCTTAAAAAGTACCATGGTTAATTAGTATCTGACAGTCTCACTTTACTAGTGAGTCACCTAAGTTTCATAGGGAGGGGTCAGCCTCAGAACTCAGCTATCAAATTAAAATTTCTCCATGTTCTGTAGTACCAGCAGTCTTAACACACATGTTGTAATCAAAACACATACTTCAATTATTTGAGGGATTGTAATATGTATTCTTAAAAAATGTTCTACAGATGATACAATTTTGCTAAATAACAGCATTGGCTCTACTGTAATACATACAATTAATAGGCTACATGGATTTAAAAAGTCTTATTAACTTATGAAATAAAACTAAAATGATGGTGGATAAACTACATCTTTCTTGGATCAGTTTTAGAAGAAATGAATCTGACACAAACAAGGAAACAATCTCTCTTCAATCTCATACTGAGAGCATCATGTGGTATATATTTAAAAGATGACACAGAGGCAAATAGTAAAGTTTATCATGGAGATACTAGCTCCATCTCCTCTGCTGGTGTTTAGAATGATGGGAGGGGACCATGTATATCTATGAGCAATCGGCCAAATAATGAATCATATACACTGGTGCCAAGGCAGCTTTCCAACTGAGAAAACTGGAAAGGCTTTAATAAAGGATGTGGGATTCATTGTGAAGACAAAGATCCAGTTGGAGAAACTGGCTCCAGCTCCCATGCTGGTGTTCAGGTTGATGGCAAGAAGCCATTCATTATTACTCACCTGTGTGATTGACCTGTGAGTTTGACTTGTCAATAGACAAACATATATATATATATATATATATATATATATATATATATATATATTTGTTTTTTTGTTGTTGTTTTATCTTATCAGAATTTTCAAATTTTTTTGCATAATGATTTTTTAAAAAATAGTATCACACATTTGTGTATTACTTTGAAACTATTTTAACAAGGTGATAATTGATGTGTTTTCTGTTCTTCAATATTAGGTTTCTCTGCTAATACACTAAACCAGATTAAGGCAAACTAAAAAATGTATAACAGCAGGTTTATTTGAACAAAACAACTTCCAGCGAGTTCTTCATTCCCAGAGATCGAGGCTGGAGGAGTTGTATCCCCAAGTAAAGCAGAGAGACTTATAGATTATAGCCAAGGGGCGATGAGTCTCTGCCACAAGCTGCAATTTTCTTCAAGTATGGTCAAAAGATGAATACATAGGTCAGTTTTGGGCTACTGGCAGCAACAGTAGAGGAAGCTGTAATAGTTTTCTTTGTTGGAGACCTCTGAGTGGGCTTGATTTGGACAGAGAGACAAGAATGGGGCTTTCTGTATCATTCAGGAGCAAGTTGGATGTTCCAATCAAACATCAATATCTTGAATATTTTGTAGAACTAATAAATATTTTAAAAAGTATTTCTTTTATTCTCTGATAGGAACTTACCATACCCTATTTAACCATACAAGTTCATGGTTAAATGGATATACATTTTTTTTTTTTTAATTTTTTTCACTTGTAAACAAAAGTTCAATAGATTAGATGATAGATGCTTAGAAGTCAATATTATTACTGAATGGATTAAATTTATTTAAAATACAATTTCCCATTTTTAAAAAAAGTTTTTAAGTATTTTAATGACTGGTGTTTTCCTTAGAAACTTATGGAATTGATTATTTTAAAAATTTGCAGTGGCTGTATTTTTAAATTTTTATATATTTGAATGCCTTCTAGACTAAGATTGAAGTGAATTAAAAAAGAAGTTCTTGATCTTATGTGGTATATATACATATTGTTTTATAACATTGAAGTACCCAAATGACCACATTCCACTACGTCTGTGTACTATTCTGAGCATACCCATGTGACTTTTGAAAAATTTGTCATCTCTTTAGTAAGCCCTCAATTGTCCACCTACTGAGTAATCCAAGGTTTCATTTGATTATAATCATTAGAGAAAAGACAGTTAAAGTAGTGTCACTTTACCTGATTGTGGCTGCAATAACTTGTATTATATAATGTGTGGCTTCTTGTACATGATACACACTGGCAAAGAAAGACTGCTCACAATAGTGAAAACAGCATGTATATTTGTGATTAGATCCCATAACTAAGACACATTATAAAAAAAAAGTTTATTGGAGTTTTACAGTTCAAGAGGGTGGCAGTTCATAGCCATCATAGCAGGGAACATGGCAATGGAAGGCAGGCATGATGCTGAAGTAATAGCTGAGAGCTCAGCTCTAGAGACACACCATCACAAGATAGAGGGAGACATAATTGGATATGGTATTGGCATTGAAATTCTCAAAGCCCCTCCCCAGCCAAACCTTCTCATCCTTCCCAATCAGTGCTACCAACTGTAGACCAAGTAATCAAGTATACAAGCCTATAAGGGCCATTCTCATTGAAACTAGCACAATATTTTTATCTTAACAAGTTGTCATGTTGTCCTCAGAAATAAGTATTTTAATTTTTGTATGCATTTGTAAATTTGCATAATGCAAGGGTTGCTTATGCACTTAACAATCCATGGTAACCTCAGTAACACATCAAGAATTAAACATGATTGTAAGAGTATGGAATTAGGAGTCCCATAACTAAACTAAAGCATAGAAAAGTTGGTGATGATATGAAGTCATGAAAAATGTTATTAATTCCAAAGCCCCTGGGTAGTCAATAATATAGAATGCTATCTCCTTGGGCTCCAAGGATTATTGTAATTTAGAACAGAGCTTGGGAAACATTAACATTACCAGTTGCAAAGAGAAAATTGTCTCATCTTTAAATTCAGATAAAAAAATAATGATCTGAATCCAGATGGCATATGGGATTTAGTTAATAGTTGTTGGAAGAAACAGTTTCCTAGACAGATATTTCATAAAGAAATCACATTTGAAAATTATTTAGTAGGATTAATAATGAAGGATAGAATGGCATGTTTTCAGCACTCTTGGTTGTGTGACATATACAGACCCTGCAATAACAACGAGCACAGAGGTTCTCCCATTCTATGGAGACCTACTAGAGTAATGAGGCATGGTCAAGCCAAATGCCATATGACAAAAAATAGTAATGAAGTAGTGTGAAAATCAAATGCTTGTGGCTGGATTTTAGACCATTTAAATTGTGTGACAAGTATGTTCTGCTGAGAAAACAAAGCCATGGAAAGTGTGAGAAATTAATTCCGAATGGATACAGAACATTAATTCTAGGCACAGACTTTTGAACAAATCAGTTTAAATCATCTCACAATCAGATGATAGGCAAGCAGGGATTCTTTCCAATGAAAGAATAATGGGGAAGCAAATTGTATAAAACTTAAGTTCTTTCACTCTCACCCAATTTATGATAGCCCATCAGGACAGCGTGTTGTTATTTCTCAGCTACTATATAATTTTAAACATTGTTAGTAACTTGTACTTAAGATACATAAATTATGGCCAAAGAGCACTGCAAATTTTTATAAAGTATTATCAAGTTAGACTGCATGTTAATCATTAGTGACATACCACTATGGGCTGATGAACTCATAAAACCCTACAAGAAAGGTTTAGCATATTTCATTGAATGGGTATTTTATGCAATACTTTTATGCAAATAAGGAGTTTAAATCACACAACTGTATCTAGTAGCTGCTGGTGTTCTTTCAGCTCTGGAAATAAAGAAAAAGTTGTATTTAGCACATTCCTCTGCTAAACTACTGTATAGTAATTTCCCTTTCTCCTGGGGGTGTATGTTCTAAGACATGTTGTGGACACCTGAAACCATGATTAATTGCAATTTTTGTGCAGTGTGGGTTTTGTGTACACATCATTCTTATGATGAAGACCAACTGGACACACTGAGAGACTGATGAGTAGCTTCATAGATTTTAGCAATATCTTTTTTTCTTAGTAACATGCACTTCTTCTTTTAAAGGAAACACTTCTGTTTACTTCTTTTTGTCACATCTGAAGAGCCAGAATCATTATTGCTGTATTCTAGGAACATTTTTTCAACTATAATGATGGTTATTTAGCATAGAACTATGATATTATAATTTAATCTGGTACCTGAGAAAATTTAAGTAGTGAACTACCAGGTGGGTAGAATATACACTGTGGAAATACTGAAAAAATGAATGATCCACATTGTGGTGGATGGAAAAGGACACCACAAGTGTTCACCACGCTACTAAGAAGTGCTGTGCAATTTGAAACTTATGCATTATTTCTGGAACTTTGCAATTAATATTCTTACATACAATTGATTGTCAGGAGCATAGACTGTATATAAGGGAGGACTACTTTATTATGGAGAAAGACTTTATTAATTTTTTTGTTTTTCACATATATTTTTAGTTAACCATTTTTCACACTGTTTTTTATTTAAAGACTTATAGTATTCCTTTTATGTACCAACATCAGTTCCTCCTCCCTCTCCTACTTCCCCTCCCCCTTTCCCACCTCCATCCACTCCTCAGAGGGGATATGGCCTTCCTTGGGGAGTCAACAATGTCTGGCACACCAAGTTGAGGCAGGGACCACTGCCTTAACTTGCTCCCCACTGTATCAAGGCTGAGCAAAGTGTCACTCCATAAGGAAATGGGTTCCAGAGAGCCAATTTATGCCCATGGGATAGATCCTGATATCACTGCCAGCTCTGCCCCCAACAGATCAAGCCACATAATTGTCACCCACATTCAGAGGGTCTAGTTTGGTCCCATGCAGGTATCCTATTGCCAGTCCATAGTCCATGAACTCCAACTAGCTGGGGTCAGTTGTCTCTGTGGTTTTTCCCCATCATGGTCTTTTTCATATATATATGATCCCACCTCCCTCTCTTCAAATGAACTTCAGAAGCTCAGCCCAGTGCTTGGCTGTGGGTCCTTGCATCTGCTTCCATCAGTTACTAGATGTAGGTTCTATGATGACAATAAGGATAGTCAATAATCCCATTAGAAATGAAGGCCCATTTAGATACCCTCTTCATTATTGCTAGTTTAATTAAAATTACTAAGCAATTAAAGAAGAAATCATTTGTTGTTTAGTGCTTAAAGTAGAGAAGACACATTCATACTTACATAACATCTGGCATTAGAGTAATAAAGACTGCATCCTTGGTGATGAGAGTACACTATTATTTTCTCTTATTTTCATGCATGTGTAGACTACCACTATTGAGTCTTAAATTAACAACAAATCTATGGTAATAGATGAATCTTCATTTCTGAAAATGTACATTTCTTGTGGTAGGAATGGGAAATAGAACATGAGAAATGGTCTCACATATCCTAGGCTGGCTTCAGACTTTATGTAGCAGGTGATGACAATGGCCTCTTTATCCTTTTGCTTTCACCTCCCAGTGCTGGGAATAAGGGCATGCAGCAGATTGCCTGGTGAGCAGGTGGCCTTGAAAGTAGCATTGCTATGTCAAAGTCCCTCAGCCCTTTGAGCTTTCTGCACCATCATTCACTTACTCATTTATGTGTTCTTTGTTTCTTTTATTACTCTACAAAAGATCATGTTAGGCTGTGGTGACTTTAAAGGAAAGGAATGCATGCACCAAATAAAAAGGCAACCAAATGGAATCATCCTAAGGTAGGATGGAGAAAAAGCTGCACAGCATGCTCTGAGCTATCTCATCTTCATTATCCAGCATTGTCTTCACAGCTCTTTGAGGCAGATACCCCTACTGAATTGGCTTTCTAAATAAGGACACAGAATCACAGGTACATGAAACACGTAGTCACTCATTAAGGACTAAGAACCCCAGAGATCACTCTCAATCACTCATATCTCAGCACATATGAAAAATATTGCTGAGTCTGGACACTTAATTTTTTTTAATTGGTAAGAGATAAAATGGCTTTTTATAATTGATATCTTCCACTGTTTTAAACAATCCAACTTTTTACTTTATTTCATTCAAGACTTATTTTCAGTCTCTTTACTTTTCAAACTGAAGGCATATATCACACTGAGAAAGCAAAGAAAAGCTTATTTATTTTAATTTTCCCATGATTCCTCCCTTCTTTTGGTTCTAGTTTCATATCATAATTTGGTCTCTCCTTACTTTCTTGACCATAATTTTGAAAGGGATCCTGGGAAATAAATGAGTTTTTTTTCACTGTACATGCATTTATCTAAACAATGTACTGCTTTTAATGGAAATTTGAGTATAGTACTAATATTTGGTCATATATAAGTTGATAGAAATATATGTCTACATATATGTATGTGTACATATATCATGTTACTGAAATTAATCATGGGGAATTACACAGCTGACTTTTTAACTAACTGCTTGTGTTTTCTTTCATGCTGAAAATAATTCTTGATGATTCTGGAGGTGCCAGATTATCATGGATTCAGATAAAAATCAAAAAGTGTACTTGAGCGACCAACAGAGTTCATATTTATAACTAACAGTTAGTTTGATTTCATGGGTCTTTGACACAGTCTTGGCTTTAACTTTTGGCTCTGTTTTGTGTTAGCTGTTTGACTTCATGAATGTCATCAAACCTCTCTAAGCTTTTCATCTGCAAAGCAGTGTAACTATTTAGCTCAGAGGTTCTCTCTACCATTCAATGAGATACAAGTAAATCACCTGAAAATGCCCCCAAAACACTGAGTGTCCACTGAAAGTTTAGCCCCTGCTTGTTTTTTATCAGTTAGCTTCACTTCAGCCATCTTCTTTCGTTTTTATCCAGTTTTGTGTAATGTGCATTTAAAAAACATAATTATTTTACATCCTGGCTGTAGTTTCTCCTTTCTTCTCTCTTACCAGGTCCTTCCCCCACTGTCCCATCTGTTCTTATCTCCCAATATACTCCTCCTCCATTTTTGTTCAAGAAAGGGCAGGTCTCCCATGGATTTCAACAAAATTTCATTGTCATTCAAGCATCCTGTAAAATTTCGCACCTTTAGCCTGTTGCCTTTACCTCCAGACTGTACCTACTGTTTATTCTGTGTCACTCAGAACCAAAATCTTTAAAAGCTGCATTTCATCCCTTTCACCTCTTCCTCTCCCCAAACTCTTTAATAGACATTTCTTGTGGGAAGCAGTTGACCAGGTTCCTATGACTTAACACGGGAACCAAACAGTAACTTTTAAGTTTCCATTTAACAAGATATACAAACAATATCTAACATTTTCCCTTGTAGAAACACTATTTCTTGAAGAACTTCTGAAACAGCACCTTGTTTTTCATGCTAATAGGCAAGATATGAAAACACATAGTAACTGTCATTATTATTTAACATAATATTATGCCACGTTAAATACATTAAGACTTGGTATCTATATTGCTGCTTTTCTTCATATTTGAAAGTATTATTCACCAAAGCATCAAAAGTTTTATGAAGTGCTTGCAATAAAGTGAGATCTGTACTAAGGAGTGAAAGATAACATAATTCCCATGCCTTCTTCTACAGAGTGTTTTCCTAAGTAGATAATACACATTGGCTAGAATACCTGAAAGACATGAGACTAGAATGTTTGTGAGTTATTGTGTGTAGCTATGGCCAGTTGCTACTGTATCTGAAATTCTTACAGTTATGACCAGGAACTCTAAACTTTAGACTCTTTCATCCCTGCATTAAATATTCTATAAGAAGGCTTATGTGATGAATAGTAAAGCAGTTGAAAGTTTCTCATACAATGTCAGTTTGGAAATAAGACCACCAGGCTGGATAGTTGCTCATTTAGTGACTAAACCATTTGCTGCATGTTGAACAAAGTCCCACACTATGAAACAAGGTCTCAACCCCAAATCAGATAATGTGTGCAGAGATGTGGTCATAAGCAGACAGTGTTGGAGCTCAGCTGGAGAGAACGTGCTAGTTAAACATCTGGTCCCTGAAGCAAATTGATAACAACAGGGCATAATGCTGTTACAGGCAGCAATTTCAAACTCCACAGGCAATGCTACACTTCTTTTTAAGTGTCATTTATTTTCTGGAACATAATTCAGGGAAAATGGTTGTGCCATTGTAGATCCCACAATTTGGCTCCTATTAATTTATAAGTACTCCATTTTTTATTGTGTGAAAACCTTTCAGTCTACCCATGATGAGCTCTGATGTCTTATCTATTGATGGAGGTTTTATGTGATGCTTTTATAATTACTGTCATAAACAGCAGGTGTGGGGGAACTGTGTGGGCTCTCAACCTGGGTGTCCCGAGAAAATGACATCCATCTCATTGAATACAGACAATTCAGCACTTAGAAGGCCCTCAAATGGCACAGTCCTAATGAGTTCCCACAGTCTGACTCTGATTCTCTATAGTACCATTCTTGAAATATTTTGAACCTCATAATGTTCTCAACAAATTTTATGTTGAAAAACAAATTGATAACTTAAGATGTTCTATCTAACAGTTAACAGAATTTTGCATTATGTGGCAAATCATTCCAACTTCAGAGGAAAGTCTAGTAACGTCTGTCAACTTTCCATTTATGTCCCTTTGCTTTTGGATATATTAGCATTGTCACTCCAGCCCTCTGACTTGGGAAGAAGCTTCCATAGCAACCTGCTACCATAGCAACCTGAATTGGCCTAGAGTCCTATGAGAGACAAGCTCACACTGAGGAATTACTTAGACCAGACTGGCTTATGGACATGTCTCTGGGGGCATTGTGCTAATTATTAACCAATGAAGAAGGGCCCACCCAAACATGGATGTTGTAATCCATAGGTAGGTGGCCTCAGGTTGTTTGAGAAGGCTCAGCAAGCATGGGCCTATGAGCAATCCAGCAAGCAGTATTCCTATATTCCTTCCATCATATTCCTGTCTTGAGTTGCTGTCCTGACTTCCTTCAATAATGAACTATGACCTGAAAGTGTAAGATGCAATAAACCCTTTCCTCCCTATCTTAGTCACTGTTCTATTGCTTTGAAGGGACACCATGACCAAAGCGACTCTTATGATGAAAAGCATTTAGTTACAGGCAGGGAATATGGTAACACTCAGCCAGGCATAGTGCTAAAGACATAGATAAAAGTTCTACATCCAGATCTATAGTGACATACTTCCTCCAGCAAGGAAGGCCACACCTCCTAACATTTTTAAATAGTTACACTCCCTGATGACAAAGCATTCAACTCTGTGAGTCTCTGAGGACCAATCTCACTCAGACTACCACACTCCCCCAAGTTGCTTTTGGTCATGATGTTTGTCAAAGCAACAGAAGATAAACACATCCATTTCTGACTATCATTCATCCGGAGATGAATAGCTTATCCATTTGGGCCAATGTAATACTTCTTGGAAAGTTTTAGAATTTATCATTAAACACATTTCAGTTCTTTGTAAATAAGTATTAACTATGTTAATAAGATCTTTAATGTTTTGGCTTCTAAGCCAGCAGACACCAAACGATTGGGTAAAATCACACAGAGAACCCAGAGCAAGAAAAGGAGGGTGGAGATCCTAAAAGGGTTCTACACAATCCATGGCCTAGTGACATAACTCAGGTCAGTGTGGGTGATTTCTGTTCCCCACAGACCTGATAACAGTGGCAAAATTGATTCTGTCCACTCGTTTGTATTCATAACCATTTCTTCATCCCATGTCCCACACAAGTGAAGCACTATTTTGTTCTCTCTAGCTGTGAAAAGAAGTGAATTGCAGAAGTTGGAGCTGGTAATTTAGATTCAGTTTCATTAACTGGAAATACAATACATTTGTTACAATGAAGTTGCCATATCTGTTTTGTTTGTTTGTTTGCAGTTGTCCCCAGTGCTCTTTGCTGCTCTTCTCTTCCTTTAGTTCTTGGCAAAAGCTTTATCTGTGTTAAATATAATTTAAATGACTTCTTTATCTATGCTAAGATGATACAAAACCTAAACCTAAATATCATAACATTAATCTTCACCCAAGGAAAATGTACATAACTTTTGTAAAATAATTCCTTGTCTCCTCCTAAAAGACGATTCTCACTGTCTGAACTGGTAAAATAAATTGACTTTTTATTGCTTTCCTGCTCTCTTGGTACTACTCACATAGAGCTATATTTTTACATTTTGCACTAGAGATAGTTGAGATGTACTTTCTTTCAGCTTCTTGATTCTCTAGAGCTTAAGGAAGAATCTATCCTTGAATTCCAGCATACACAGAAAGCTCTGGTATACGATGACTGCTCAGTAAGTAGAAATAGCCACTGCACTGTAGACTGAGCAAATAAAGCATGCACACATCTGAACATATAGTAAAAATGAGGATCAAGTGGATAAGATCTGCTTGGTGCTGTGACTAACATAAAAGAGAGTTTCATAAATATTTGCTAATGCAAGTGTGGGAGCAGATAGCAAAAAGCATGAGCTTGCTTACACCAATGCGATCAGAACCATAAAAGCAATAGTAATAAAATACATGTTTTCTATTGACCCAGTATTTCTACCATTGCTTTGGTTAATTTTCTAAAGTAATAATAACAATAAGGACATGGGAAGTTATTTTCCTATGTGGACTCACCATTTTAAAGTGGAGAAACTTGCTTAGCACAATATGCTGAATGAAAAGCAATCTTTGGAATTAAACCTTTTGGATTTGTAGCAATTTAAAGATCTACACTTTAATTTTCAACTTTTCAAGGTAGAATTGATTCTTTTTGGGAAAAGATAATCTAAAGAGAGCTTATTAGCTTAAAGCTAATGTACTTTTCAAACTAAGTGAAAGCATGTGGGATTAAAAATAAGGTAAGTCTCAGCACATTAAGTGTGATTTTTTTAGATGACTTGAAAATTGCTCTCACAACAATCACCAGGAATTTTAACATGTTGCGGTTAGCGGTGATCGCTGCCCTAAGAGCTTGCAGTTTCTTCAGCTGTGCTACTTATTGGACACCAATGTTATGTTTGTTTAGATTTTCATCTTGTTTTAAAATAGAATGCAAAACTGACTCCACTGCATATTAACTATTAAAATCAGAAATGTATTATGCTGATAGACATTGTTTCTTTGCATTCTAACAGGAAGGCTACATTTTATATTGATTTTAAAAGAGAATGAGAATTGACCTAGAATTCCCCTTTCCCCTTGGAGACTGGAGAGAGGGCTCAGCAGTCAGAGTACTAGGTGATTTCTCAGAAAGCTTAAACTGACAAGTCAGATGGTTGCATGGCCTTTACCTCCAGCTTTAGGAGTGCTGACAGCCTCCTCTGGTGTGGGTAATCACACATATCATGTGTACATACACATATATCCCCCACGGCCTTACCCTTCACACACAAATAATTTCAAAAATCTTAAAATGCCAACTCTCCTCCCATGACAATTTGTGTCTCAGTTTCCTGACTTAGTCAAGTCAAACTGATCTGCAATAAGTGCCTTTCTGGTATGTTGTATGATATTTTGATTGTGTTCTGACAAAAGCTTGCTTGAAGTCAGAGGGTAATGCTCACCAATAGCTGACCATAGAAGTTAAGAGGACTATGTAGAAAGAGAGGAGATAGGAACTAGTAAGGCAAGGCTGAGAGACGATCTTGGAGAGATGATCTTGGCTATTTTGGATGGAGGAATTGTAGAGGTAGGAAGTAGCGGCAGCTGCTCCTGGCTTTTCTGATCTATCAGGTTTTTACCCTGATATTTAACTCATGATTTTTTATTGATAAGATTAATTAGATTGATGCATCACAGGTGTGTTTCTGGAATTCTCTTAGAAAAGCTCTTGATTTCCTGTGCTATTTTTGGGGGGGGGGGCGTGCAGAGAGCCAGAAGCAGCTAGTATCCTCATAGAGATGTTTGGCTTACTTTCTCAGGTTAGCACAACAGCAAGAGTCCCTGGTTCATTTTAATGGCAGAGAGTACTGCTGCCATATATGGGAAATATCTACTCTACTTCCCACTCTGCTTATCTTTCTGTCAAGATAGGAAAAGTCGAAACTGCCTCTAGTGCAATAAAGAATGCAGAGATTGGAAAGCTGTGTGTCTTCTAAGACTAGTTTTATGTTGCAAATAAAGACAGCACTACAGATAACATCCCTAACTTGCATATAATTAACTTGATGAAGAAGCTTAATGGCTGACTTAGTATCCTTTCACCACTTGTGACCAAAGACCTTGGTGTGTCCCCTTAATCCTTCTCTGATCATAAACATGAGATTTAAGCCCATTTAGTTACTAGAATGAAAGGAAAGCAATTTGGAGAGAGCATTCATAGACTACCCAGGTTAAAAGAATCTGAATGGATATTTAGTTTAGCTCTGAAAAAGGGCTACCTGGGTTATTTCGAAGAGAGAAACCAATTATAAGGATGTCAGTCATGATGGCAGCTCTTGCTGTCTTGAGGACATCATGATTTCTTTCCTTCCAGGCTGTTGATTCCCCATCTCTCTGTCATCAACTACATTTCCTTGGTCCTGCTGCCTGGCTTCTTAAGACTGTTTATAGTATCTCTTATAAGCTTCATTTTGGGAATTAACTTCTAGCTCCAGCTTTATCTGGTAATCAAATTTATTTTCTTGGAATCACTTAGTTGTGGTTAGAGGGGTTTGGCTCAGTGAAATTTTAGGCCAAGCTGTGAATTATGATTAACAATGGATGAAATGGGAGCAGGTATGTCCCATGAGAGAAAAGACATATCTTCTAATAGTATGTAGTGAAGGTGCGTTGGACAACTCCATTTGAAGCGATAAAGGGCTGCGTCTGTTAGTTTTAATATAAACCAGATACAATCAAGAATTACTTAGAAAGGGAGCTTCTGTGAGGAGTTGTCTATATTGGGTTGACCCATGGGCATGCTTGAGGGAAAACTTAAGCTGTATGTGGGTGGTATAATTTCATAAGTGGGGCTTGGATCAAATGAAAAGGAGAGGGCAAACAAAGCACTAGGATGCATCCATTAATTCATTGCTCTCTGTTCTTATCTGTAGAGGTGATGTGACCACTTATTTCATGGTCCTATTGTCTTGACATCACAATCTGAGAGACTGTAGCCTGGAATTGTGAGCCAAACAAACCATCACTCCCTTAAAGAAAAAGGTTGGGCTTTGAAATTGTCTTAAGTGTAATAAACCTGCATCATTGACAAGGAGCATGGTAAAGACAGACTGTGAGGTAAACAGTAAAAAATAAAAAGAAATGAAACGAAGTAATACAAATTGATACACAGCCAGAAAATTAATCAAATATTTGGATTCTAAATTCTGTTGCTGTGTACAAAACGATTTTTATATTTCAGGACATGTAGCCTCTAGGCCTGTATGTGAGAGAAATCACCAAATATGAATTTTTATAAAATAATTTTGAGTTCATAGATGAGTTTTGAAGTGCACATTCAGACTGCTCTAGAGTGACATACTGAGGCTAAGTATCTCAGATGAGCGCTGGACTCAGGTTAAGATCTAAATAAGCTGTTTCCACATTTTCTGTCTTTATGCTTCACTGACAGCCTGAAATACAACTGGTTCTACACACTACATCTCATTTAATTACTGAAATGCCCAGGGGATTTCACAAGTAAGAAAAAAATAGCTTGCTCAGCCATAGGTCTTCAATGAATACTTCAAATATATGCCCCCTGTGATTTCTTTAATTGTAAATTGATGTGTTTGGACCAAATAACCAAGAGAAAAACCAAGTGTTCTTGAATTTCTTCCAAAGGAATAACTTTATGGTTCTGACACTTTGAATCCTTAAAAGTAATTGCCATGAAAACAAGAACAGTCATAAATGAGAAAAAAATACTCACACTATACTTGGAGTGGTATTGTGATGCAACTTACCCTTCTTGAATTATAAAAGCCGTATTTTAGGAGAGCATTAATAAAATAAAATTACTACATAGAACAACCATAAAACAAAGATCAGAAACCTCTTTCAGGCTAATCTCTCATCCTATTGGTCAGGTTGTTTTATAACACGCTTCTCTAAAGACGCAAGCAACAGGAATATAGCCACCTCAAACAGATGCATTTTTCTCTGTTATCTTGCCATTTTCCAGATGTAATCATAAATTTCTTCATGTCCCTAGAAAAATGAAATGTACGAGAATGCATTAAAGCGCACATGCATGTGTGCACATGCACACACGCAAACACACACACACACACACACACACACACTTTGTTTTCTCTCTCTGTCCATGTACAGATCGATGTACTTGCCTACCTAAATCACTCTCTGTAAACTGATTACTATGTAAATGGCATTAATATTTACTAAAGACACTGTTGTTAACAAAACATTTAATCCTTAGGCCACTAAACTTTACTGACAACAGCTACTTAGACTAGAGAAGAAGTGAGAATTTCTCAAATAAACTTGAGTCTTTTGTGGAAATGTTCATCTCCTTACCCTGCAAACTCTTCACCCCCCCTCCATCTGCCATACACACACACACACACACACAACAACAAAATACTAAACAACTTGATAATTTTGAAAGTCAATCAAATCTTGAATACCCATAGAACCTGTGGTGGTTAAACATGGGTCATTCCATCATCTCCCCAGATAGTTCAATGATGTAGTAGCTCTTGAAAAGCAGCATTTCTGTAGCTGAGGATGAGGCCTCTGCAGATTCATATAATAACTCCATGGCCAATTCAAGGCTGTCATGAGCTGTCTGTGACAGCATTGAAAAGTTTATTCCCAGGGGCTTGTAGCCATTTGATTTGACTCAGAGCTCACACTGTACAAAAAGTCCTATCCCTGGAGGATAGAAGTCTGAAAATAATAGCAATCTGCTAGAGACATCAAAGCTGCCTCACACTAATTTTAGTTGGATACACAAAAGCTTAGTCAAATATTTAAAAGGAAGTTATTTGGTAACCATAGGGAACCTGGAAAATAACAGTCTTGGGATTGAAACCTACTTGATCATACTTGGTCCTTTGTGTATGTTCAGGGAAAACTAGGGAGAAAAAAAATGTCCTAGTCCCCAACCTGTGTCTGAACCTGAACCTACATTCCCCCTGAGAGCAAGAAGTGAAAGACATGAATGTCTAACAAGTGGCCTCAAATTGTCAATGCCACCTTTCCATGCTGGTTCCATTGGCAAAGGTGATAGATTTTCTTTTTTACTACTTTTTAATTTTAAATTAGAAACAAGCTTGTTTTACATATCAATCCCAGTTCCTGTACTCTCCTGTCCTTCCCTGTTTCCCTACCAAACTCCATCCCATCCCATTTCTGCTCCCCAGGGAGGGTGAGGATGGGGGGTCTTCAAAGTCTGTCACATCATTTGGAGCAGGGCCCAGGCCCTCCCCCATGTGTCTAGGCTGAGGGAGTATCCCTCTATTAGTTAAAAATCAATTTGAGTCATTCTTGGATTGTCACATTATATATGGACCTAGGAAAAAGCCATACGATGCTAGATTTAAAAATAAAAAGAAATTTAAAGATGCTGGCAGGGAACTTGGTTGTTACATGTTGTACAGAGAATGGAATCTAGAAAATGGACACATGTTCTGTTAATCTGGGTAATCTACAGAATTAGCTCAAGAAAGCCATTAAATAAATAAGAAGCAATGATAAAGATAATAACAACCATACCAGAAGTTTCTCTCTTCTCTCCAGACAGAAAAGTGACATGAGCATAGCTGTCATAATATAATATCTAAAATGTACAGATTTAAACTAAAGATGATTAGATACACATGAATGGTATATACATTAAAAAGACAGCTAACCTTCAACTTCCCTGGGGAATCTCATATTGACATACATGGTTGGTAGGCCTTAAGCATTTATAAATGTATTTAGAAGTAAAAAACTTCTATAACTAAAGAATTTAAGGGAATGTATAATTATTTCACATCAAACATGTGAATATTAAAGGAAATAATATCAATAGAACTAAAAAAGAATTGAATACAAGGTAGAGATGAAAGTATAATCATTGAAATCCAGAATTCTCTAAAAAGATTAATAATAGATTCCAGACAGTATAAGAAAAACTGACTAACTTGAAAATACATCAACACAGATGTTCTACTCTAAAGAAAACGGAAAAATGAAGAAAAATAAACTGGGCAAATGATGATATTCCACAAATATACTGAAATAGTGTCCCCAATGTAGAGTAGTATAGAAAGAGGGCAATTATTAGTGGAAGAAATAATGTCTCCATAATTCCCCAAAGCACTGATAAACCTAGATCTCTCCATTCACCAGGAACTCCAAGAACTCCATGGCATAACTCACAGAGACTCACACCTAAAGACAGTGTACAATAAAGTGTAGTCATAGCAGGAACGTCTTGCAAGCAGTAAAAGAAAGTGGTTTACCCTGATTTTGGAACTTTCAACTCAATGAGATAGATTTTCCAGTATTGAGGGAGGAAATAAGACATGGTACAGCTCATTGCTGAGAAGACTCCTACAAGAAATAGTAACAGAAATTATTTTCTATCTTTTCATTGTGTAAGCTAGGCTTTTGCTATGTAGCCTTGGTTAGCTTGGTAGCCACTGCATGGTCCAAGCTGCTCTTGAACCCAGCAATCTTCTGCATCACCACCAAACTCCAACTCCTAGGACTACAGGTACACCCTAATGCTCTAAATGAAGTTATCTGTGCTAAAATGATCAGACAATAAATGGGAACTTAAATCTGCATTATGAAATAAAGCAGAAAGCTCAAGGCAGTAACATAGACAAATGTAAAATATACTGTAAGTAATTTGTCTGCAGCTTGATCACTGTAATCCTCACTCACCACTGAGTTAGACACATGCGTTCAGATATGTGTTGAAAAAGTCTGGATGTCTAGTATAATATGTGGCCCATTTAGATGCCCAGAGTTGTTATCAAGAGTATTTTAAGGTGGAGTCATTGCCATTCAATGGATGCATGCAGAAATCTCTGGACTTTTCTCACCTTCTCACCAATTTCTGGGAGATGGAGCTGCCTGTCATGGGACTTCGGGAGGGCATGTTCCCAGGAAGACACAGTAGACTGCCTCTCTGGGGAAGACTTTGCCCATGAAGAAAAATTAGACCTGCAGCCACATAAAGGAAATCATCACAATCGTCCTTGTCTCCTGTTGGCTTGTTAAATTCTATGCACCTTTCCTGAAGAAATATTCTTCACACAGATGCTTTTTCTCTTGAAACACTTCCCTGCCCAGCTAGGTTCCCTGTTTAAACCTCTAAGCTTTTAATGAAGTAGCTATTTTTTTTGTTAACTTTCATATATATATGAATATTATGCTCCCTCTCCCCATTAATCTGCCACTATTTTTTCAATTTAATACATATTCCTTTTACCCTGAGCCCAAAAGAGAAGAGAAAAAAAATTTAATAAATAATAAGATTAGAACACTCAACAGTTGATCCCTGTTTTTGTTTTGTTTCACTTAGGTATTTTGAGACAGAGTCTTGCTATGTACCCCAGCCTGACCTGGAAGGTACTATCCTTTTACCTTGGCCTGTTGAATGTTGGGATGGGATTACAGATGCACATGAGCAAGCACACCTGGCTCAATTCTAACGGGTGCAGATATACTTGATGGCCGCTTAGTGCTGAGGTCCTCAACTACACTCTGTAGAACATAGCTCCTCAAACTTTCTGTTAGAAGTGGAATGTGTCCACAGGATGGGAAGTCCACACCAGGATCTAAATGGTTCCAAAGTCATTAGATCGAGTACTTCAGATGTCCTGTCCCAGAAACTTTTGGAGCTGTGTGTCTTTAAAGTTTCATGGTGTTATGGATTGGGCTTCTGCTTTCCATGTCACTGGTTTAATTACCATCCTACTCAGCTTTAATGTTATTGCAATTATTTGACTGATGCCAAATTTTCTATATAATTTATGTTATTCTGGATGTATGATTTCTTTTAAAAATCTGTATTTAGTAAAATTTATAAATAATAAGAGGAGTTAATAAGGATATTTTTATAAGAGTTATTAACTACGCAAAATAAAAAGCCTTTTAAATAAAAAGATTTTTAAAAAGATCCATAAGCCTTCTAAGAAATGAGAAGACAAATTTACAATGAATATATTTATAGCTTGGTCAAAGGCAGTAGAATAAGACTCCTAGCTGTACCTCACATTTTCTGTGCAGGGTAAAAATTTTATAAAAATATTCGACAAATCCTGAAAATAAGTATATGTTAATTGAAGTTTTCAGTATTGTGTGACATTTCTTCCTGAGAGGCAAACTCCTTATTTGGCTGTCACTAAGGCTTAATCCTTTTTCTTTTGCTAGCATGGCTTCCTGGAGAAGTTTTAATTTCTGAGATGCCTTGTTTCAATGGTTTTAGTAGCTGGAGGAAAGGGAGCAGGTTCTCCTCTTTAAAATGTCTCCTAAACTGTCAAGATGGTTACACTATGAATATTCAGTTCAAGGACTGATAAAGAGCTCAGGGTTTTTTTTTTAATGGTCTTTCTTATCATTTAGAACATTATTAACATTTTCATTGTTATGCCAAGGTGCCCAGGAAAAGTAACTCAAGGGAAGGGGCTTTTGGCTTACGGTTGCAGAAGGACAGAGTCTTGGTAACAGAGAAGGCATGATGATGGCTGGAGCAGGAGGCTGGCTCAGCATATATTTACAATCAGGAGACAAAGAAAGAACAGCAAGTGGGGACAGCCTATAAGGCTTTGGGAGTCCATTCCCTATGGAGGAATATTCTCTCAGCCTAGATACATGGGGAAAGGACTCAGTCCTGCCCCAAATGATGTGACAGACTTCAATGATCACACCTGGGAGGCCTCACCTTCCTTGATGAGTGGATGAGGGTGAGATGGGGGATTGGTGGAGGGAACAGGAGGACAGGAGGGTGAGGGAACTAGGATTGTTATGTAAAATAAGATTGTTTTTAATTTAAATAAAAATTAACTTAAAAAAATAAGATATTCCAAAGCCCACACCCAGTGACATACTTCCTTTAGCAAGGTTCTACCTTCTAAATGTTCCTAAGAGTACCAGCAGCAGGTGACAAATTGCCCAAATACCAGTCTGTGGGAGACAATCCACACTCAACCACACACAACACATGCATAATTTTATACAGTTGGACTAAATTAGATGGGAGATTAATAAATGACATTATTGATACAAAAAGCATTGTTATGAGTAATATGATATTATGTAGAATATAAATAAATAGATATTTTGCTTCTTGTGATTTAAGAGTGTAACTCAGTCTTCATACAACTATTTTGGGCATGTACTACTATAATCACCATTTGCAAACTGCAAAAAAAAGAAAAGTATGATATAAGACTTAAAAGTCCCTGAAGGTTGAAAACAGTGTGTGCACAGTGCAGCCTGGATTAAAGAGCCCAGCAAACCAGTCTAAATTCTCTGTTTTTATAGCACTATTTTTTATTGTTTATGTTTAACTAATCTACAAAAAGATTACGTGAACAATGTGATGCTGGCAGAGGTAATAATTTGTGCTGTAATAACATGTGCATAATAGCTTAAATGGGCTCAGTGTTTATTTCCTGCTCATGTAACATCTATAATGAGTACTGCTGAGTTATAGGCAGCCTTTCCCCATGATTACAATCATTTCTGATTCAGGATCACTGTGCACCTGTGGTTCATACTGTGACAGTCAGTGCTTCTGTGTTTTTGAGCTGGGAACAAGAGTTAAAAGCAGTGCAAAATGCAAAGGTTCCCCTTAAATGTCCCAGCCACTCATGACACACTCCTCCTCCACTCATATTTAATATGGAAACATTTGTACCTGGTAAAGCCTAACCTCAACAGATGCTGTGAAATACCCTAGGTTGAGGGTGCTTTTAAAGTTTGGGCATGATGCCTTCTTAATTATTGCTATTTTATAAAACAAGCTCCACACAGGGTGGAACAGACTTAATTGGTAGTAATTTATAAATAGACCTGTTACATGCAAAAGTTCAGTTCAGCTTTCTCTAGTTGCCATGTCCTAAAATGGAAACAATGCCATGCAACTCCCTACCCAGTTTTCTTTGGATTTGTTCTTATGGATCAGCAGAAAATGAAGGTCTGCAAGTACACAGAATATCAGCCTTTGTATTCATCTCAGGCCCTTGGCAAAGGCACAAAGCTTGTACTCTTCTTTTGTAGTCTAAGTCAGAGGAAATGAGTGGTTTAGCCTTCATGATATATTTCATTATTCAAAGGCTAATTAAAATATTGAATAAAGGCCATTCCACTAGGAATTGATTTTACCATGAAGGGTTATTGGTTTCTATGAATATAAATAAGAAGAGTATGCTGATTAAGCTGGACCCAGTCTCTCCAGAGACATTCATACTTGTTCCTAGAAAAGCAAAATAAACTAAAGCCAGGGTAGCAGGTAGGCTAACTGTAAATCTTCTCTTCTACTTTATAGTCATCCCCCTAGTGTGATCCTCAACTGTGCGGCAAGCCACCTGTTGCTACCTTCTCTTCATCACTGGCCCTTCCTCCAGTGGATCACACAGATCTTCCCCTTCAAACTTCCTTCCCCCAACTCATCCCTTTATTGGTCTCCAGTTCCTACAGTCTTCCCTGGGACCCCGCAGGCTGCTTCAGCCAGGAAAGCAGGTATACTAATTGCAGAACTTCACACTTCCCTCTTCTCCTCTAAATCCAGTCTCCCAATCTCACCCCCAACTGTGGAGTGGACAACCTGCTATTTCCTCCTCCTCTCTGTTCTTGCCAGTGAATCACAGGGGCCTTCCTCCCCAACCTTCCTTCTTACTCATCCTATTATTCCAGCCTTCACCTCCAGCAGCCATTTCCTTTGAACCTGTCAGCCAAACCTACTGGAGAAGCAAGTTGGCCTGAAAAATAGGTAGGCTAACTTCAGATCATCATTCTCCATCATCTTCTCCTTATCTAACCCCCCAGTTGCATCCCAACCTATGTAGCAGACTATATGTTGTGGCTTCACCTCACTATCTGCCCTCATTCTAGGGGAACTAAGCAGATCCTTGGGAAGACTCAGTTTTCTCTCACCTTTGGACCTCCTTAGCCTTCCCAAGACGACTTTCATTCTTAAGTATCATCCTCCAATACATAGAAACACATTTTACCAGGAACCCCCAGTGTCCACACAAAATGTGATCCCAGAAGAATTCGCTACCAGGCAAAACAGCCACAACACTCTCTTAATAAACTAAACTAAAAAAAAAAAAAAAAAACCAAAACAAGCAAAAATACCTGCTCAACAAAGACAGACCAAATGTCAGCACCTAGAATTGCAATCTTCTAAAATCCATATGCCTAAATGTTATCAGTAACAGCAAGGACAATATATCTCCACTGGAAAGCAGCAAAGCCACCACAGTAGGCCCTGAAAATTACAACACAGTTGAAGAACAAGACAAAAACTTTAAAGCAGCCTTAATGGACATGCACAAGGTCATTAAAGAAGAAAATAATAAATTGTTGAAAAAATTGATGTAAACACAAATAAACAGTGAAAGGAAATGGATAAAACAGTTCAAGGCCTAAAAGTTGAAATAACAAAGAACATCTAAACAGAGGGAAATATGGAAATTAAAAAAAATTAGGAACTGTAATAGGACCGTCACAGGCAAGCTTCGCCAACAGAACACAAGAGATGGAGGACAGAATCTCAGACATTGAAAACAATAAAAGAAATGGTTTACCTTGATGAAAGAAAATGTTAACTCTTAAAAACGCCTGGCACAAAAACATCCAAAAAAATCTGGGATACCATGAAAAGATAAAAATCTAAGAATAATAGGAATAGAGGACAGGAAGAAACCTAGGTCAATGGTGGGAAAATTTTTTCAACAAAATCAAAGTAGAAAATTTTCTTAAACTGAAGAAGATGACTAGCAAGGTACAAGAAGCTAACAGAACACCAAATAGGTCCATAAAAGAAATTTGTTCTGGCTAATAATCATAAACACACACACCAGAAAAATAACACTTTTCACTGATATCTCTCAACATCAACAGTCTCAATTCCCCAATAAAGACACAAAGTAACAGAATGGACTCAAAAAAAAAAAAAAAAAAAGAAGAAGAAAAAGGACCCATCCTACTGCTTCATCCAAGAAACCTACCTTAAAATTAAAATTAAGAATATTCACCAACTTCTGGTAAAAGAATAGATAAAGATATTCCAAGCAAATGGGCATAAGCAGCAAGCTGGAATAACCATTTTAATGTCTGATAAGCTAGACTTCAAACCAAAACTAATCAAATGAATTATGGAAAGATACTGCATACTTATCAAAGAAAAAAATGCATGCACCAAGATGGCATTTCAATTCTTAACATTTATGCCCCAAACACAAGGGCCCTCAAGTTTATAAAGAAACAGTACTACAGTTTAAATCACACTAGCATTCACAAATTGATAGTGGAAGACTTCAATACCCCATTCTCTCCAAAAGACAGGTCATTCAAATAAAAACTAAATAGAGAAATGCTGGAGGTAACTGATTTTATAACCAAATAGACCTAAAGGTTATTTACAGAACATTTCACCTAAACACAAAGAATATGCCTTCTCATCACCTCATGGAATTTCCCCCAACATTGACCATATAGTTGGACACAAAGCAAGTCTCAACAGATACAAAAAATTGAAAATTAAGCAAGCAAACAAACATAAAAATGCTACATTTTATCTGACCACCACAGCTTAATGATGGGAGATGTTATTCTGTAAATATGTTTCTCATACTGGTTAATTAATAAAGCCCTGTTGGCCAATAGAAAACTAGATAGGTGGGGCTAGGAGACTAGGAGGAGGAAAGAGGAAGTAGTTAGGAGGAGTCAAGATGTTGACCAGGGAGAAAGGAAGACGCCAGTCGCGGCTCCCCAATAAGATGACCACGTGGAAATATTTAGATAAGTAGAAATGGATTAACAATTAAGACAGAGCTAGCCTATAAACAATAATGGTAATTGGCCAACAGGGATTGTATCAAATACAGAGTCTCTGCGTGTTATTTGGGGCCAGTGAGCCAGACTAGCGGCGGGCGGGCTGGCAGAAAACAACAAGCTACAGCTTAAAGCATAATATACACTATGGAAACAACAGAAAGCTTACAAACTCAGACAAACTGAACAACTCACTAGTGAATGAAAAATGGGTCATGACAGAAGTGGAGATTAAATACTTTCTAAAATTAAAAAATGAATACATAGCACACCCAAACTTTTGTGGCACAATGGAAGTGGTTCTAAGAACTAAGTTCGTAACACGAAGTGTCTATCTAAAAAAACTGGAGAATAATTTAACAGCACACTCAGAAGAGCTGTAGAAGAAAAGAAGAAATCAGATCTCAAAGGAGACATCAAGAAATAATCAAACTCAGGTTTAGAATCAATAGCATAGAAACTAACAAACAAAAAAATGCCAATGCATAGAATCAATAAAACAAAGAAAATATTGGTTCTTTCAGAAAATCAATAATATTGGTAAACTCTTATCCAAATTAACTAAGACAGAGAGAGAAAATATCCAAATAAACAATTTTAACGATGAGAGCTGGTCATTAACAATAGACACTAAAACATGTTGAGAATCATAGGGACATACTTTAAGGACCTGTACTCCACCAAACTTCAACATTTAAAAGAATTTCTAACAATCTAAAAGATAAGATTCTTAATAAGTATCACTTACTAAAGTTAAATCAAGATCAGGTAAGCAATTTGAACAGATCTATATCCTCTAGTGAAATAGAAACAGTCATCAAAAGTCTCACAACCAAAAAGTTCCAGGGCCAGACAATGTTAGCACAGAATTCTGACAGACTTTCCTCAGTACTCATTATTCTACCAAATATAAATAGAGGGGCATTGCCAAATTCATTTAAGGGGCCATAGTTATCTAGATACCCAAATCGCAAAAAGGACCAACAAAGAGAATTACAGATCAATTTCTCTTACAAACTTACAAACACACACACACACACACACACACACACACACACACGTGTCAATAAAATATTTGCAAACCAAATATAAGAACACATAAAAAAGTCCATCCACCATGATCAAGTAGGCTTCATCCCAAAGATGCAAGGTAAAATAAACATCACATTAGATGCAGAAGAGGTCTTTGACATAATCCAACATTTCTTCATGATAAAAGTCTAGGAGCGATAATAGATACAAGGAATAATAAATTCATCATAATAAAGTCATTTTACAGCAAGTCAATGGCCAACATCAATTTAAATGGAGAGAAACTCAAAGCAATTCCATAATCAAGAACAAGACAAGGCTGTTCACTGTATCGATACCTATTCAATATGTGTTTGAAGTATTATATAGAATAAGACAATTTAAAGAGATCAACAGAAAAAATTACAAAGGAAGAAGTCAAAGTTTCTTTATTTGCAGATAATACAATAGTATGTGTGTGTGTATGTGTGTCCCTAAAAGTTTCATGATGAAGCTTTTACAGCTGATAGACATGTTCACCAAAGTAGCTAAATATGAAACTGACTCACAAAGATCAGTAACTTCCTTTACACAAATGAAGAATGGGTTGAGAAAGAACATTGGTGGTTGAGTTCTTGGAAAGAACACCTTTTACAATAGCCTCAAATAATATAAATATTTTGGGGTAACTAACCACACAAATAAAAGTCTCTGATAAAATCCTGAAGATACTGAAGAAAGAAACTGAAGGAGATATCGGAAGATGGAAAAATCTCTTATACTCATGGATTAGTACATATAATATTAGAAAAATGGCTGTTCTACCTATATCAATCTATTGGTTTAATGCAATGCACATAAAATTTCAATACAATTTACAGATCTAGTAATGCACACACACATCACCCCTCCCTTCACCCCCCCCCTCGACAGATACACATACACACAGGACACACACACACACAGTATAGCTAAAAATATTCTGAATTACAGAAAAATTGCTGGAGATACCAATATATCTCATTTCAAGTTATATTACAGAGCCATAGTAGTAAAAATAGCACAGCACTTGCATTAAAACAGAGCTATAGTAGTAAAAATAGCACAGCACTTGCATTAAAACAGATACATTTGTCAATAGAATTGTATCAAAACCTGGACATAAATCTATAAACTTATGAACACCTATTTTTTTTGTTAAATTGATCAGAAATACATACTTTAAAAAAGAAGAAAGAAAACATCTTCAACATATGGTGCTAGTCAAACTGGATGGGTGCATGTAGAAAATCCAAAGTAATCTACACTTATCACCCCACAGAAAACGCATCTCTGAAAGCATCAAAGACTTTAAGGAAAGCAGATACACTGAACCTGTCAGACTAGAAAGTAGGGAATATCCTGAACTTGTTACATGAAAAGTCTTTTTGAATAGACCATCATTATCCCAGCTCTGATATCAACACTTAATAAATGGGACCCCACGAAACTTATTATTTTTGTATGGCAGAAGGTAACATCATCAGGACAAAGCATCAGCCTATAGGACGAGAAAAAGATTTTTACCAAGCATACATCAGATAGACAGCTAATACATAAAATATACATGGAATGCAAAAAGCTAGATATCAAGAAAACAAATTGAAAAATTAGGTACAGATCTAAACCAAGAATTCTCAAAAGAGGAAAATCTAATGGCTTAGAAACACTTAAAGAAATGTTCAGCATCTTTAGTCATCAGGGAAATGCAAAACAAAGTACTTTGAGATTTCATATTCCACATATGAGAATTACCAAGATCAATAAAACAAATGACAGCGCATACTGGTAAGGATGTAGAGTAAATGGAACAGTTATCCATTGCTGTTGGGAGTACAAATTTTTTTGGTCATTATGGAAACCAGCATGGTGTCTCCTTAGCAAGTTGAAAATCAATCTACCTAAAGATCTAGCTATATCAGCTGGTCATTGGTGATGCATAAATTTAATTCAAGCACCTGGGAGGCAGAGGCAAGAGGATCTCGAGTTCGAGCCCTGCCTGGTCTATTGAATGAGTTCCAGGAAAACCAGGGCTACATGGAAAAACCCTGTTTCCAACCCTACCCTCCCCAAAGATCTATCTATATCACTCTTGAACATTTACCCACAGTGGAGCAAGCAACCAGTTGACATGGAGTGAACAGAGGAAAAAAACAATGGAGAGTAAGAGCAAACCTGGGGAACAGAGAGATGCACAGCAAGTAGAAGGGAGGGACATTTTAGTTTAAGGAGATTTTTGAAACAGTGTACAAGTGAGCAGTTTCCGAGACATTGGCTGAGGAGGAAGGTCAGCTAGGTGCTATCTCTGTCTTTCTGAGCTAGCAGGCTTTTACCCCAATATCAAGCACTAGATTCTTTTTTTTTCCCCTCTTGAAAAGATTTATTTTTTATTTAATTTTTTCATTCATTTTATATACCAACCACAGTTCCCCCACCTCTCCTGCTCCCTCTTTCCCCCACTTCCCTCCCAACCCACTTCGCTACCACTTCTCACAAAGGGTAAGGCCTTCCACAGGGGCGGGGGGCTGTCAAGAAACTTAAGTTGAGGCAGGACCAAGCCCCTTTTACCCACATCAAGGTTGAACAAGTTACCCTACCATAGGGAATAGGTTTCAAAAAGCCAGCTCATGCAATCAGGGATAAATCATTGTCTTACTGCTGGGGACCCCTCAAATGCACAACTATGATCCACATGCAAAGGGCCAATTTTGGTTCCATGAAGGCTCCCCAGATGTCTGTGTAGAGTCTGTGAGCTCCCATGACCTCGGGTCAGCTGTCTCTGAATTTCTCTATCATGATATTGACCCCCTTGCTCATGTAACCCTCCTCCCTCTCTTCAACTGGACTTCAGAAGTTTAGCCCAGTGCTTGGCTGTGGATCTCTGCAGATTCTTCCATTGAGTACAAGATGAAGGTTCTATAATGATAGGGTAGTCACCAATCTGAACATGGGGGGGGGAGGAGAAAGGCCAGTTAAGGTGTCCTCTCCACTACTGCTAGGAGTCATAGTAGGGATCATCCTTGTGGATTCCTGGGAATTTCCCGAGCAACATGTTTCTCCCTAACCCCATAATGATTCTCTCTATTAAGGTATCTCTTGCATTGCTCTCCTCCTCCCTCCCTTCCCCAACTTAGCCTTCTCATTCCCTTATGTTCCCATCACAAATCCCCTCCCTTTACCCCCATCCCAGTTAACCCAGTAGATCTCATCTATTTCCCTTCCCAGGGTGATCCATATATCTCTCTTACAATCCTTGTTACCTAGCTTCTCTGGATTATAGTCTGGTTATCCTTTGTATTGTATCCAGTATTTACTTATGAGTGAGTACATACCATGTTTGTCTTTCTGAGTCTGGGTTATCTCAGTTAGGATGATTTTTCTAGTTCCATCCATTTGCCTGCAAATTTCAAGATGTCATTATTTTTTTACAGCTATAAATGTATCACATTTTCTTTATCCATTTTTCAATTGAGGGGCATATAGGTTGTTTCCAGTTTCTGGCTATTATGAACACAGTTGTACAAGTATCCTTAGGTATATACCCGAGTGCTATCTTTGGGTCTTAAGGTAGATTGATTCATAATTTTCTGAGAATCAACCATACTGATTTCCAAAGTGGCTGTATAAGTTTGTACTCCCACCAGCGATGAAGTACTGCTCCAGTTACCCACATCTTCTCCAACATAAGCTGTCACCATGTTTTTTATCTTAGCCATTCTTACAGGTGTAAGATGGTATCTCAATATCGTTTTGATTAGCATTTCCCTGATGACTAAGGATGTTGAGCAATTCCTTAACTGTCTTTCAGTTATTTGAGATTCTTCTGTTGAGAATTCTCCATTTAGATCTATAGCCCATTTTTAAATTGGATTATTTAGAATTTAATGCCTAGTTTCTTGAAATTTTTAAAAATATATTTTGGAGATCATTCCTTTATTAGTTGTGGAGTTGGTGAAGATCTTTCCCATTCTGTAGGCTGCAATTTTGTCTTATTTACTGTAAAACTGAAGAATTAATATTTTGTTAAAAACAACAAAGTCAGCCATATACTCTTGACTCAAACTTGGTGTTCTGCCTGCAAGCTATGCCAGTGTAGTTGTACACAGAATTTGTGTGAGTAACTCAGCAATGTCTGAATTGACTGAAGGCCTATTCCATGAGAAGGAACCTATACCAGTTGCTGCTTGTGTAACCAGCAACCTAAGATTAGATAGCTCAAGGACCTACTGCCCACTAAAAATCACAGGTAAAATATGCATCAATAAAACAACTCCTAATGAAGTTTCCTGTACTCTTAGGTCAGTGCCTTCTTCAGCCATCATCAGAGAAGTTTCTTCCTGCAGTAGATGGGAACAAATAGAGACTCAGAGACAGATATTATTGAAAGTATGAGTGACCTGAGAACACTCATAAATGGGATGTCTTCATTAAATCCACCTGCTCAGGATTTAGGATACAGGGTTCAGGGCTTAGAGACTCTCATGGAAGACAAGACAGGAATGTAAGAGCCAGATGGAGGACACCAAAAATATAAGGCCCTCTAAACCAACAGGATTGATTCACATACATACTCAGATGGACTGCAGCAACATGTGTAAGGCCTACATGGTGCTATACCAGTTGGTGTTTTAATGCTGAAAGGAGAGGTGGACACAGGCTCTATACATAACCCAGAAGTTATCTCCAATTGATAAGCACTTGAAAATGAAAATTTAGTTTTCTACAAGGGATTCTCTTTGGGGAAACAAACTAATCTTAAGGGGAGCTTCATGACCAGAGTGGCCAACAGAAAACACATTCAGCAGAATCATTGGGGGTTATTTGTCTCATAATTCTCATAACATCATTTCAGGATTTATTTTATTTTATTTAATTATATACACACAAATACATACAAAAATTCTCTCTTTTAACCCTTGACTCCTCTTTTTATGTATATTCTGGATATTCTGGCTTTCGGTTTACTGTTTATAACTGCCTCTGCATCTGTTTTCTAGGCTCTTTCCCTTCTGGTTTTTTTTTTCCTGATGTATTTGTTTTTATTTTATCATATTATATTACTTTAAATGCTTATTTGTTTTCTAGTGAGAAACAGAAAGAGGGTGTATCTAGATGTGAGGAGATGTGGGGAAGACCTCAGAGGAATAGGAGAGGAAAATATATGTGATATAAAATGCTATTTTTAATAAAAGGAAAAAATACCAAGGAAGAAAGGAAGGAAGAAAGGAAGAAAGGAAGGAAGGGTGACATGCTACTGAAAGAATTTTTAATAATTTATTTCAAGTACCATTTTTAATTTTTCATTTTTATTTTTATTTAACATATTGATCGCAGTTCCCTCCCCATTACCTCTCCCTCCCTCCTTCCTTCTCTCCCACCTCTCATACCCCCACCCTCTCCTCCCATCCCCCTCCCCACTCTACATGTAGAGTGATGCCCTCCAGTAGGGGTCATCTATATCTGTCAAGTCATTTGAAGTAGGGACTAGGACTTCTCTACTGTCTCTAGGTTAAGGGAGTATCCCTCCATGGGGGTTGTGTCCCTAAGGTCCTTTTGTGCACCAGGAATGCATCCTGGTTCCACTGTCTGAGGTCCCTTAGACTGCTTAGGCCTTCTAGCTGAGACCCATGTTCAGGGGTCTGAGTCCATCCCATGCTGGATTCCCAGCTATCAGTCTGGGGGGGGGGAGCATTAGCTCCTCCTTGTTCAGGTCAGCTGTCTTTGTGAGTTTCTGCAACCTGGTCTTGTCCTCTCTCTCTGCATCTGGATTCTAGTTGGACTCAGTGTTTAGTTGGGGGTATTTGCTTCTGTTTCCAACAGGTACTAGATGAGGGCTCCAAGATGGTGGATAATTTAGTTGATGATCTCACTATCAGGAAAGGGCATTTATGGTAGCCTTTCCATGGTTGCTCAAATTGTTAGTTGGAGTCATCCAATTATGCCAGCACTATTTGTTGAAGATGCTTTCTTCTCTCTATTGTATACTTTTAGCTGTTTTGTCAAAAATCAAATGTTCGTAGATTGGTGGGTTAATATCAGGATTTTATTTGATTCCAGTGGTCTACTTGTCTATTTTTGTGCCAGGCTGTTTTCAGGACTATAGCTCTGTAGTAGAGCTTAAAGTTGGGGATGGTGATGCCTCCCGAAGTTCTTTTATCATACAGTGTTGTTTTGGCTATCTTGGGTCTTTTATTTTTCCATATAAAGTTGATTATTATCCTTTCAAGGTCTGTGAAGAATTTTGCAGGGATTTTAATGGGAATTGCATTGAATCTGTAGATTGCTGTTAGTAAGATTGCCATTTTTACTATGTTTATCTTACCTATCCAAGAGCATGGGAGATCTTTTTATTTTCTGGTATCGTTTTTAATTTCTTTCTTTAAAGCCATGAAGATCTTATTATATAGGTCTTTCACTTGTTTAGTAAGCATTAACCCAAGATACTTTATGTTGTTTGTGGCTATTTTAAAGGGTGATGATTCTCTGATTTATTTCTCAGCCCCTTTTTTGTCTGAATTTGTTGCTGCCTCGGGGGGGGGGGCACCCCGGGAGGTGAGGAGGCTCTGGCTTTCATCTGTAGGTTGGACGGTAAGACCAAGCTCTGTATTCAGTGGCCGCTCGAGTCTTTTGCCTGTTTGCAGTAGACATGGGCAGGCCACGTGTGTCTGAATCTGTTTGCTGCTTCTGGGGGACACCCTGGGGGGTGAGGAGGCTTTGGGCTTTTGGCTTCCGGCTGTAGGTCAGTTGGTAAGAACGAGTTCTATTGCTGCTGCTTAGACTTCCTCTGTGGCTGCTCGAGTCTTTTGCCTGTTTTCAGGAGACGTGGACGGGTCACGTGTCTGGATCTGTTAGTTGCTGTCTCATGCATTCTTGTTCTGTGTGTCTTTGTCTATAGCTTCATCATGGGACAGATGGTAGCAAGCCCCCTTATTTTAACTCTTGACTGCTGGCCAGGTCACCTGTGTCTGGATCTATTAATTGCCATTTTATGTGCGCTTTTGTTCTGGGTGTCTTTGTCTATCCTTTTATGATGAGATCCTTTTATGATGAGACAGATGGTAACGACCCCCCTTAGTTTAACTTTTAACCTCTGGACTGAAGTTAAATCTCAGGCCCATAATTTGCCACTTGAGGTTTGGGAGAAACCCTGGCAGACTTTGTGTACCTCTGAGTGGCCGGCAATGGATGCTAGATGGCCCCCCAGAGGGAACTTTTAATTCTGAGATTATCCAAACTGTTAAGATGACTGCCTTTCAGATTGGATCTGGCTCTCATGCCGATCAAAGCCCTATATCTCTCCATGGAAGGAATTGGTAGACAACCCTCCCCTGTGGGTTAAACCATGGCTGAGCAAGCCAAGAGAGCCAGGCTCCCAAGTTCTGGCCCTTGGAAGTGGGGAGGAGGTGGAGGGGAGGGAAACATCCACCCAGGGAACCCAAACCCTCTCCTCGAATCTACCCTGAGATTGAGGAGCCTCTGGCCTGGCTGGAATCCCAGCCCATTCCCCACCCCCTTATCCAATACAGGCTGCTGCAGGAGGACCTTCTGCACCCCCAAAGCTCAGGCCCCAGTGGCAGGAGGACCTGATACCAGGACCCAAAGCCAGAGAGGAGCCACGCCAGAGCAAATGGATGGGGTTGTGACCCTGCTGCTATGAACATTTGCCCCCCCTTCCCCCCTCCCAGTGCCAGGTAACCAGTTTCAGCCCCTGCAGTACTGACCCTTTTCCTCCTCAAATCTTTACAATTGGAAAACTAACCACCCCCCTTTTGCAGAGGATCCCCAATGCCTTATGGGGTTGATGGAGTCCCTTATGTTTTCTCACCAGCCTATTTGGGATGATTGTCAACAGCTGTTGCAGACACTCTTCACAACCCTGGAACCAGAGACAATTCTGTTAGAGGCCAGAAAAAAATGTTCCTGAGGCTGACGGGCAGCCCACACAGCTGAAAATGAGATTGACATGGGATTTCCCTTGGCTGCCCCAGTTGGGACTTTAATACCCCCCGAAGGTAGGAAAAGCTTGAAAGTATATTGCCAGGTTCTGGTGGCAGCCCACCAATTTGGCTAGTGATCCAGGGACCAACTGTATCTCCCTCGGTGTTTCTTGAAAGGCTCATGGAGGCCTTCAGGCAGTTCACTCCCTTTGACCCTACCTCAGAAACCCAGAGAGCTTTGGTGACTCTGGCCTTTACAGGGCAATTGGCTCTGGATATTAGAAAGAAACTACAGAGACTGGAATGGTTATAGGAAGATGAGTTGTGTGACTTAGTGAAAGAGACAGAGAAAGTGTATTTTAAAAGGGAGACAGAGGAAGAAAAGGAACAGAGAAAAGAGAAGGAAAAAGAAGAGAGAAAAAAATAGGCATGACCAAAGACAGAAAAAAAAAAAATTGACTAAAATCTTGGCCACAGTGGTTGAAAGAAGAAATGGTAGAGAGGGAGAGAGAGAAATTAAAAAAATTAGGGCAAGCCGTAGACAGTCTGGAAACCTGGACAACAGGACCCCACTCAACAAGGACCAATATGCACATTGTAAAGAAAGAGGGCATTGGGCAAAGGACTGCCCCAAATAGGGAAACAAGGGATCCAAGGTGCTAGCCCTGGGGGAAGATGAAGATTAGGAAAGACAGGGTTTGGACCCCCTCCCCGAGCCCAGGGTAACTTTGAAAGTGGAGGGGACACCAGTTGATTGTTTAGTGGATGCCAGAGCAGAGCATTCCATGCTGGTACAGCCATTAGGAAAATTAAAAGACAAAAAATCCTGGGTAATGGGTGCCACGGGGCAACAACTGTATTCATGGACTACCAGAAGAACAGTGGACCTTAGTGTGGGCCGGGTATCCCACTCATTCCTGGTTATCCCAGAATGCCCTTACCCTCTGTTAGGAAGAGACATCCTGTCAAAAGTAGGAATCCAGATTCATTTTTACTCTGAACAGCCATCAGTTACCAATAAACAGGGAAATCAATTGCATGTCCTTACTGTTAGACTAGAAGATGAGTGCAGACTTCATGAGGAGCTGAGGCTTGACCTCGACTGTCCAGATGGAGCTGGAACCTCCAATATGGACTGGTGGTTGGCGCACACTCCCTAGGTTGGGCTGAAATATCTAGAATGGGTCTGGCAAAACAAGTGCCTCCGCAGGTTATTCAGCTGAATTCTAGTCCTACACTGGTGTCAGTTAAACAGTACCCCATGAGTAGAGAGGCCCGGGAAAGAATTCGACCCCACATCCAGAGGTGGATCCAGCAAGGCATCCTGGTTCCTGTTCAATCTCCCTGGAACACCTTTGTTGCCAGTTAAAAAGCCTGGGACCAATGATTATAAGCCAGTGCAGGACTTGAGAGAGGTCAATAAAAGGAAGAAGGGCATACATACAACTGTCCCAAACCTTTATAACCTCCTGAGTGCCCTCCCACCAGAGCGGAGCTGGTACACCGTATTAGACCTAAAAGATGCCTTCTTCTGCCTGAGGTTACATCCTGCCAGACAACCACTTTTTGCCTTTGAATGGAGGGACCCCGACATGGGCAGAAATGGACAGCTCACTTGGACCCGACTGCCACAAGGGTTTAAAAACTCCTTGACCGTCTTTGATGAGGCCCTTCATAAAGATCTGGCCAGGTTCAGGATCCAACACGCCCAGGCGAACCTCCTCCAGTACGTGGATGACCTACTTCTAGCAGGAGCCACCCACCACAACTGCATGGAAGGAAGAAAAGCACTGCTGCTGGAACTGTCAGATCTGGGCTATGGAGCCTCTGCCAAAAAAGGCCCAGATTTGCAGAAGAGAGATAAAGTACCTGGGGTACAGTCTACGGGATGGGCAACAATGGCTGACAGAGGCTCGAAAGAAAACCATAGTCCAGATACCAGCTCCAACCATGGCCAGGGAAGTGAGAGAGTTTCTGGGGACAGCTGGGTTTTGCAGGCTATGGAGCCTGCGGTTCATGACCCTAGCAGCCCCACTCTACCCACTGACTAAAAAAATAAAAAAATTATTTTGGGCCTTGGAGCATCAGGAGGCATTTGATACCATTAAAAAAGCCCTGCTGAGTGCACCTGCTCTAGCTCTTCCTGATGTAACTAAACCTTTTACCCTTTATGTGAACAAGTGTAAGGGAGTAGCCCGGGGAGTTTTAACTCAATCCCTAGGGCCATGGAACAGACCAGTTGCTTATCTGTCAAAGAAGCTTGATCCTGTAGCCAGTGGATGTCCTGGCTGTCTAAAAGCTATCACGGCCGTGGCTGTACTGGTCAAAGACACTCACAAGTTGACTTTGGGGCAGAAAGTAACCATAATAACCCCCCCCATGCACTGGAGAGCATTGTCCTGCAGCCCCCAGACCGATGGATGACCAACGCCCATATGACTCATTATCAAAGCCTGCTTCTCATTGAGAGGATTACTTTTGCTATGCTAGCCACCCTCAACCCTGCCATTTTTCTGCCTGAGGAGACTGATGAACCAGTGATTCATGCCTGCCATCAACTGCTGGTTGAAGAGATTGGAGTTTGCAAAGATCTTACAGACATCCTGCTGGCCAGGGAGGCATTGACCTGGTTCACCGATGGGAGCCGTTACATGGTAGAAGGTAAAAGAATGGCTGGGGCAGCGGTGGTGGATGGAACCCACATTGTTTAGGCCAGCAGCCTGCCAGAAGGAACCTCTGCACAAAAAGCTGAGCTCATGGCCCTCACACAGGCCTTGCAGCTGGCCAAAGGGAAATCCATAAATATCTACATGAACAGCAGGTACACTTTTGCAACTGCACATGTGCACGGGGCTATCTATAAGCAAAGGGGGCTGCTTACTTCAGCAGGAAAAGAGGTCAAAAACAAAAAGAGAAATTCTAAGCTTGCTAGAAGCCTTACATTTGCCAAAAAGACTGGCCATTACATTGCCTTGGACACCAAAAGGCCAAAGATTTCATCTCAAAAGGGAATCAGATATCTGACCAGGTAGCCAAGCAGGCAGCCCAAGGTGTCAACCTGTTGCCTGTAATAGAGAGGTCCAAAACCCCAGAACTTGGACAATAGTATACTCTGGAAGACTGGTGGGAAATAAAAGAATTAGATGGATTCACTGAGACCCCAGAGGGGTCTCAGATGGAAAGGAGATTTTACCCTATTCAGAAGGGTTAGAATATGTCCAGCAGATACATCGTCTAACTCACCTAGGGGCTAAACATCTGCAGAAACTGGTTAAAACATCCCCTTATCATTTTCTGAGACTATTGGGAATGGCTGACTCAGTAGTAAAACATTGTGTGCCTTGTCAGCTGGTTAATGCTAATCCTGCAAGAATGCCTCCTGGGAAGAGACTGAGGGGAAGCCATCCAGGTGCTCACTGGGAAATGGACTTCACAGAGGTAAAGCCTGCCCAATATGGTACTTATTAGTTTTTATAGACACCTTTTCAGGATGGATAGAGGCTTACACTACCAAGAAGGAGACCTCAACCATGGTGGCTAAAAAAAATACTGGAGGAAATCTTCCCAAGATTTGAAATACCTAAGGTGCTAGGATCAGACATTGCTCCAGCTTTTGTTGCCCAGGTAAGTCAGGGACGGGCCAAGACGTTGGGGGTTGATTGGAAATCACATTGTGCATACAGACCCCAAAGCTCAGGGCAAGTAGAAAGGATAAATAGAACCATTAAAGAGACCCTCACCACAGAGACTGTCATTAATGACTGGATAGCTCTCCTACCCTTTGTGCTTTTCAGGGTTAGAAACACCCTGGACGGTTTGGGCTGACCCCCTATGAATTACTCTATGGGCTCCCCCTCCACTGATGGGATCTGTCTCTGCACATAGTGCTGATGTGATGTCCTCCCAGCCCCTGTTTGCTAGGCTTAAGGTGCTCCAGTGGGTGAGACAGCAAGCGTGAAAGCAGCTCCAGGAGGCTTACTCAGCAGAAGGAGACCTTCAAGTCCCACATTGCTTCCAGGTTGGAGATTTGGTATATGTAAGATCACCGTGCAGGAAACCTTGATACTCGGTGGAAAGGCCCATATCTTGTGATCCTGACCATGCCAACGGCAATGAAGGTTGAAGGAATCCCCACCTGGATCCATGCCTCTCATTTCAAACCAGCGTGCCCCTCCCCCCTCGATGGAGAGCCGAAAAGACTGAGAATCCCCTTAGGCTCAAAGTTTATCATATAGGCCCAGCTTCTTCAACCAAGTGACTCCATTCAGTTTACAGAGGCAGGTTGATCCAATAGAAGAGGGAACCACTAACCACACTGACTCTTATTCTCCTCTTGGGAGCGGGAATTGCTGCAGGGGTAGGTACAGTTCTCATACAACAACAGCAGGCCTACTCCAGCCTGTGAGCAAGTCTAGACTCAAACTTGAAGTGGGTTCCATCACCCTTCTGCAGGACTCACTGAGCTCTCTGGCAGAAAGTCGCCCCCTGGAACTGTAGGGAGTTAGATCTATTATTTTTAGAGCTGGGAGGCTCTGTGCTGCCCTTTGGTTTGAGGGATGGTTCAACAATCCCCTTGGATGACCACCACACTTCCTGCTCTGATGGGACCCTCAATGATTTTGCTCTTGCTGCTTACTGATGGACCTTATATAATTAATATAATCGTTACTTTTTTGGGGGAGCAAGTGAGTGTGGTTCAGATTATGGTACTTAGACAACAGTACAAGAGCCTTCCAGGCAAAGAGGAGGCCACCTCTAGCCCTCTCAGTTCTAAGATTAGAACTATTAGCAAGAGAAGAAGTGGGGAATGTAAGGATGGAAAAATTTAGCACAACTCTCCACTGACCCCAGGAAGCTAGAAGTTTAAATCCCAGACCCTGTCCCCTGGCAGTGAGTAGGAAAAAAGTCACATTCTTTGCTGTTCATGACAGGACTGTTTACAACAGGGCTGTTTACGACAGCACCTGTGAGTGAGTGAACACAGGAAATGAGTCTTGTCACCCCACCAAGAATCCGTGCTAATACAGACTTCCTGGGCTAAGTGTGGGCTTGGATAGTTTAAATTGATTGGTCCGAGCTTGATGCTTTAAGATAATTGGTTTACGATGTGTGGGCTTTGCTGTAACCCTATAAAAGCTGTCTAAATTCTGTACCCAGGGTTCCCAGTCCTCTACCCCCACATGGAGTATGGCTGCAGACCCCAGTACACTTGGAATATAAAAGACCTCATGCTTTTGCATCAAGACTGCTTCTCATGAGTGATTTGGGGGGGTGCCTTTCCTGAGTCGGGGCATGAGGGTCCACGCTCTCTGGGTCTTATAGGGGTCAAACATCAGGCTCCAGCAGAAGACCAGCAATGGGGGTCAAAGATCCAGAAGGCTGGAACTCAGAATGTTATGTGGAGATCTAGCCTGGGTCTGGCACTCCCCAGCTGAGGCCTCTTTAGCAGAGGTTTGGTAATGGTGGCCTAAGATCCAGGCCGCAGGAACTCAGAGTGGCCCTGTAGGGATAGGTGGATCTCTGGGAGCATCCTGGAACTCCAGTAGAAGACATGGTGGTGGGGGTCAGAGACCAGGCAGGTGGGGATTACAGGTGGTCCAGCATGGATAGGCAGATCTAGTGTGCTCAGAGCAGCTCCAGGAAGTTCCCCAAAGGTGGCGGATTGTTGGCTTCACCCTCTGTCCCAGTGCTCAACCAGAGCAGTAGGATAGTGGGCAGGGTAGGGCACAGAGTAGGGGGAGGGCAGGCTCTTGGAGGGGGTGGGTGGGGGTATATCAAATCTCCAAGAGCGCTTTTGATGGGGACAGGACACAGGGGCAGCAAGAACCCGGGCCAATCCAGGGAGTTTCCAGGGAAGGGATTACACACAAATTGGTCTCAGACTCACCTCTTCCAGAGGCCTGGCCATGGGAGTCAAAGACATGGGGGTCAAAAACTAGGCTGATACTCAGGATGTTTCCACACCAATGGGTGGATCTAGCTGGGGTCAAGTACCATTTTTATCTTTGAAAAGTTAGTAGTCCAGAACTAAATCATCCTTCTGATTTAACTGTGTGTATCTGTGTGTGTATCTTCTCTCTCTCTCTCTCTCTCTCTCTCTCTCTCTCTCTCTCTCTCTCTCTCTCTGTGTGTGTGTGTGTGTGTGTGTGTGTGCATGCACACGCATGCTCTTAATCATGGAGCCATCTCCTCACCCTAACTTTCTGATTTTTTACATGACTTTCCCTTTGCTCTCCTCATCACTGATATCTGTTTGATGGGTACTTGCTTTTTCTTTAGCTTTCTCCATTTTTATAGTCATTGCTTCTGATAGTTTGGTGTTATGTTGTTATGTTAAAGAAACATAATCTTTGGTTAGATAGGTCAAACCACAATTGTATATGTATATCCAGGAAATTATTTCGCATTTCTCAACTTCAGTTCCCTCTCCTGTAAAATTTGAAAAACATTCAACTCACTGGACAGCAAGGGGACATTAGGATAATGTGAGTAAGATTATAGTCACTAGCAGAACTTTTTTTGTTCTTTCTCTGAATTTAAAGCAATAACAAAAACCTGCAATCTCTCTTGCCCATTTTGTAAATCACTTCCATGTTAATTTTAATAAGAGTACTGTCTGATCAAGACACTCTCCTGATGGGAACTTCACTGTCTGTGCAATAAAATGAAATCTTTATGCTCAGAAAAAATATCTGTCTAGACAGAAATTACATGATTCAAATTTCCAAATTGGACTTGTGTTTACTGAATCCAGTATTTTGCTCCCACCTTTTTTGTTCAATTTCCATGCATGTAATGTCACCAACTGTACTAGAAAATATATTATACATCCTAAAGGCACAGGGTAGCATCCATCTTATTAAAATAGCTCTCCAGTCTTATCTTTTATTTCTTCACCATACTATATATAGTAATTTTCAGTGTTATTATCCACAGTTTAATTACCAGGGCCACATGTGGATGTCTTATCTATTACATTATTATGTTTTAATTATGTCTTGCTTTCAATACCTGGTTAGTTTTATTGCACAGTACAATTTTTATGTCTGTTGTTGAGTTGAGGACATATAAGTTTTTGTCTTCTTTCAAAGAGATTTATTTTTGCTTCCCACTACAGTTGAATTAGCTAAACATTACTAATTCTTGACAACATCCATAAAGTCAGGGATTTAGACACAAAGGCTGATTTATTCCCTGTGAGAACAGTCTGCTTCATGTTTACTCTTTCTCTGGTATCTAGGAGTGGTTTTTAAAGAATCTTCTCTTAGATGTATGTTCTTCTAAAGCTAAAATAAATTTTAAAAATCACTATTATCTGCCTTGTGTACCATTTGCTAGTTTTTTTATTGCTAGCAGAAGGTTGAGGAAAAACAAAAGCCTGATTCATTTGTAGTCAAGTACAATAACAACTTTCATAATTTTGAAAATTTTTAATTGCATTATATTTCAATCTCTTCTCCCACCTCTAGATTTTGAAATGATTATATACTGCCTTCTTAACTAACATTTTAATGTCTTTATCAAATCATTGTTTGAAATATTTAGTTCAGTTTCTTTCATCTCATCATGATCAGTGACCTAATATCAACCCTGATTGAAGTATTACTTAAGTCATTATTTCTTAAGTTGAAATCTGTATAGAACTCACAGTGCTCTTCATTTTAATGTGAAAAAATGTACATCTAATTTGTCATTAAGAACTTGAACCTAACACCCTGACATAAACCATTTTTTGAACTGGGCACTTCAACTATAGTACATCCAAATCCCACTTGAATACTGAAAATACTTCAAGTGAAATAATACATCTTATTTAAAGAAAACCCAAGCAACATAATAATTTCTGATGTATTAATTCAGTGAAATAACACACACACTCACACTGCATATATGTGTATACATTGCTCTTCCAAAATTGAAATTCTATAGAAACTGTATCCAAGGAATATGAATTAGTTGAAAGACCAGAGGACTCAAAAGAGTAATTTTAAGTATGTTCAAAGAAGAAAAAAAGCTCTTGGGGAAGAACACAAAAAATAGATGATTGAACAAGGAAGGAGATGTGAGCTATGAAAGGGGAATTCAACAGAGAGGAATACTATAGAAAAACCAGTTTGAAATGATGAAAATGAGAGACAGTAATTCTAATGAAAAGCTCTGTGAAGAATGTCACTAACATAATAGGTCAAGAGAAGAACAGAATAGTTGATCTTAAAGACAAAAATGGGAGGACTGGAACAATCCAAAAAGGACAAAGATAAAATGAGAACATCTCAGTCATAAGGCCAAGATAGATTGTGCACTGAAAAAATCTAAATATATAGACAATAGATATAGAAGGTAGAGAAGAATCTCACTATAAAGTCATAGAAAAATATTTGAAAGATTCACAATAGAATATTTCTCTGAGTTAGAAAATGATATCAATCCAGATATAGGAGGCATTTAAGCCCCCAAATAGACAATAACCCCACCAGTGTATGTTATAATTTAAGTATAATTTGTAGAACAAAGTACATTGAAAGCAGATAGAAAGAGAGAGAACAAACACAAAGGTAACCCCATTAGTAAATGGAAGATTTGTCCACTGGAATCAATGAAGGGAAGAACTGGCTCTGAAAAAACTATGTGAGACTGAAAGGTCTTAGCCAGAATAGCCAAAAGGAAGAGAAGACATGAATTAATAAAATACAAGATGAAAAATGAATCATTAGAAGAGGTACTCTTGAAATTCAGAAAATTGTTACATCACATCTTACCTTAAAACACATATTCTACTAAGTTAAATGAACTGAAGAAATCAAACACTGAAGAAGAAATTGAAAAATCAATTTTATTCACAACAGTCTCATAGTCTTTTAGTAAACCTAACCAATGAAGTGAGAGACCTCTGTGATTAAAATCTAACATGCTGAAGAACAACGCTGAGGTAAATTCCAGAAGAAAGATAAGCATGCTTAAAGACAAAACTTAAAGCTACAAAAATGACCATTCTATCAAAAGTAATGTACAACTTCAGTTAAGTCTCCCTCCAAATTCCAATGCCATTCTTCAGAGAAATGAATAATAATAATAATAATAATAATAATAATAATAATAATAATAATAAACAGTGAAAACAATTTACAGCAGAAGCACAAAACACCCTAGAGAGCCAAACAATCTTGAGCAAAACAAGTACCTCTTGAGGTGCCTGATTCCCACATATGGTATAGAGTCGTAGTGATGAAAACAGTATACAGTGCTGGCACAATGCAGACACTATAACAGAACTGAGAATCCAGATGTACCTTGCCTGATTTTTGACAAGAATTAAGAACAAACAAACAAACAAACAAACAAACAAAAATCCCAAAACTATACATTAGTGATAAAGCAGGATCTGGGGAAAAGTGACCCTATCTACACATAAAGAATAAAAATAGATCCTAATCTCATCCTGCATAAAAATCAGCTCCAAGGAACTCAATGGAAGTGCTGGACTTCTAGCTGCTAGAAGAAAAGGTGGGGGTGCCCTTCAAGATATGGCATAAAGATTTCCTAAGGAGGACTCTGATCACTCAGGACATAAAGCTTACAAACAACTAAGGGAAACTCATGATGTTAAAATGCTTCTGCACAAGCACAGAATCTGTCAGCTGAGTGAAGAAGCAGTCAGCAGGATGGGTTCTACATAGGTCAGAGGCTGTGTATGTCATCAAATTTCATTCTTCCTGCCAGTATTGTCTTGTCTGTTCCAGTTCTCCCCTTCAATATGAATTTTAGAATAAATGGGACACTTACTACAAAAATTCTGCTGGGTTTTGATTAGGATTGCTTTGAATGTATAACTTGATTTGCAGGAAATCACTATCATTACAGTACTTGGTTTTCACATGCATAATTATGGAATTACTTTTGGCAGAGTTAAATCTGAATTTCTCTCACCAGTGCTCTATAGCTTTCAATCATCAATGATTTGATATTTTAAAATCTGATTCTAAGTTATTATATATTCACCCAAATGATTTTTGATTTTATTTGTTCTTTCATCCTTAAATGTACCTTCAAAAATGTTCTTACTCTCCCAGAATGGGTTGAGGTTGGATTAAGGATGGACTGGGTATGGACTGGGTATGGATTAGGGATGGATTAGGAATGGATTGGGTTGGACTGGGGATGGATTGGAAACATATTAGGGGTGGATTGGGGTTGGATTTGGAATTGACTGGGGATTAATTGGGATTGTATTAGGGTTAGACTAGGAATGTATTAGGGATGGATTAGGAATAAATTGGGAATCATTATAGTTTGATTAGGGATGGATTGGGGCTGGGAGTCTTTCATCTGCTCTTCATCTGACTTTCCAAATAAATCCTTTTTCCTGGACATTTTACTTTCCCCCTCATTGGACTGTTGTGAGACAGTCAAACAGACCAGGATCCAGTAAGGGTGTGATATGAATTTTATAAGCTAGTAAAAATGAGTTACTAAACACTATTGATATATATGATCCTGAGAGTTATTTATATTATGTAGTCAGTATACTGTGTCTTTGACAAGCTTTTGTCTCAGTGAATACTGTCCGCATAACATGCTTTAAGAATCAATATTATTCATTCTATATATGTGTGATTCACCAATGACCCTATTTGAGCCTGTTGGTACTAAGGTTTTCAACTCTGGACTTAATGTCTAATACAAATGAGACTTTCCAGGCTTTCTATTCCTTTTGGAGTAAAATATCTTGGTGTTTTAATCTTCTATTTTTTTTCTATTCCCGATAAGTTATCTTATATATTGGCATAATATTTAGTTGTTCAATATTTTTATTTTTATTCTTTTAATAACTATAAAATATGTGTCATTATCTAATTTTTTACTTTTCTTTCTTCCTTCATTTTTCTTCTTATTTATTAGATAACATCACTTCTGTTGATTGTTTCAAAAAATCAAATACTGGTTTGTCTGATATATCCACACTTTATTTTGAGTTTTATTTTAATGATTTTGTCCTTATCTTTATGGTATGGTTCATCTGACTGTTTGGGGTTTAATTTTATTTTGCCTCTTCAGATATTTAAGATGTATTTATATTAACCTTGGCAACTTTCTCTTTCAGTTAAATATGTGCTGAAAGCTATAAACTTCCCTAGAAGCTATGCTTTAATTCCTTCTTGGTCCTAGGATATTCCTTTGTGTATCATGATCTGGAGACCACCAGGGCAGCACCTTTTCCTCTTCCTGGCAGAAACAATCTTAAGATCTTAATATATTTCACATATTGAAATACAGTTTTCTGTTTCATGTTTGACATGTGTCAGTAAGACTAGTTATTATCCTCAAACTGAGCATCTTTCCAGCTATTTTTATCTTTTTTTTCCTATACAATTTACTGATTTACTTTGTTGGTTTCAACCTTTGCCTTTTGACTTAGTTCTCATCCACCTCCAGAAGACAGAATCTGCATTTAATCCTCATGCCAGTGGTGTCTTATCTTATATTTTACATATTGCACTTACCTTCTCCAGATGCTCTTTATCTCTGCTATTGATTCTTTTTCCGTTATGTTTTCCCTCTGAATCTTCAGGGTAAGTTTCTTTTTATTTATTTATTTGTTTTTTTAATCTTTACTTTCTTATTAATAGTCTATTCCTTAAAATTTGTATGCTTTGGCAAATTTTAGCTTTAAAGGAAAATACGAAAGTACAGATTATATATACCCCATTTCCAATTTCTCTTAACAACTTTTATTTTTAGTTCTATGGTACATCCATCCATCCCTGTTGTTGAATCAATTATTGATATATTATTAACCATAATCCATAGATTACTCCAGGGTTTATTCTATAAGTGAGGCAAGAATGTATGAGAGTTATATAAAAGAAGGACTCTATGGTATAAATTATACAGTATGATGATTGATATTTATATTCTTAAGGCTAGGTAGGAGGCAATGAAATAGCTCAAATTTATTACAGGTAATGTATAAAGTACTTTGTGAAACACACAAAAAAATGAAAGCATATGTTTTAAAGAAAAATTACACATAAATTAATATTCATTTTTATGGTTGCAAGCCTCTTTAGAGATGTGGGGAGGGTATGTTATTCCTGGATTAAATGGGTTTCTCAACACAATAAGGCAACAATCAAGCCTCTTCCCACATACAGCACTGAGGCAGAAGACTCAAAAACATATTGCCACAACTGCTGGTGTCTTCAACTTTTGAGGATGCTTCTAACTGTGAGAAATTCTGGATCTAATTTTCAGGTGCCCAGGGAGCTTCCAAGCCTAGGTGAGTGCCTGATTTCATACTTGGTCAGAAAGAGAGAAAATGTGTCTTCTTCAAAAGCACTTTGTTTCTTTATGGATGTCTGCAGGGTTCAATTTTATAATAATGTTAGTCTCTGTCACAACATATTGGAAAGCTGGTTGGTGACCTACTCAATCTGCGTTTCTAGGAAGACACACTCATGCTGTCCTCAATGTTTCTCAAATCCACAGGATTCCCAACCTGTGAGCTCTTCCATTTATGGGAAATACTGCAGCACACATTCTCATAACTTGCTACAATTCAACTATGGCACTGATTATATTCAATGTAAGGCTGCCACAGACTGCTCAGTGGGTAACAGGTCTGCGTGGAGACCAAGACTAGTATGACCAGGTCAGAAGTGGCTTCGGCTTGACAGACACAAACATACTTGAGGAGGTTTGCAAACTGCTGCAATTTTTACTTCAGATCATCAGCTTTTTAAGCAGAAAGTTCAAGGAACAGATCTTTGGCCACATTCAAAAAAAATTACAGATATTCTACAGAAATTAATGCATATCAATAGTTCCCTTGAAACATGAAATCACAAGTACATAGCCAGGAGAACTCCTTCTATTTTGGCCTGCTATGGTCAGCCTGCCAGACACTTGGTTCACTGAGTTTAGAGAATAGTCATTGTTTTTGAACAGTAAACTTACAACAGCATTGACAAGAACTCTTGCATTGTTTTAGGGGCCCTAAGATCCCCAAAAGACAAGTTAGAGTTTTGTAGTAAATCCCACAGCAGCTTTGCTGTGGGTGGGTTATTTTCAGGCATGGTCACATTGGAGGCAAGTTCATACAGCTTCAACCCTATTAATTTCTCAGGCCTTGAGCTGACACCTGTTTGCTCAACTGGTGCTGTGGGTCTTGTGGTTGAGGGTACAGGGGACATTCATCTGCTGATTGCTGGTCTGCAACTCTTTCAATTCTTGAAACTATATCTAAATGTTCTCTAGGCTTCATTGGACTAACAGCGGAGCTACAGGCCAAATCATTCATAATCAAAAAGCATTATTGTTAACATAGCACAAAATAAATCTAGCACCCATTCAAAACAGCCAGCCAAGCAAGCACCTGCAGGGACCTGGACCATTTTTTGCCCAGGAGGCATAGCCACGTGTGGTGCGAACCTCTGGAAAGGTAGCCACTGAGATATCTCAGCCATTGCTTCACTGTCTCCACTGGGGCTGGTGTAGCATAAGGCTTTGTTTGTGTTGGGGGTTGTTTTTAACTTTTATTTTCATGAAATTCATTCTTTGACAATTTCAATGCATTCTTGTTATTTTCTTCCCATACTGTCTCTTATCTCCTTCTTAGCTGTATCAACAGTCTCTCACTTTTCCTCCCAGATTCTAACTTTTGGGTTTTATGTGACCAAATATTTAGCCAGAGTCATCAGTGTGACTGTTGCACTAGGATTATTAATGGGAGCCTGGTGGAGTCACCAGTGAGTGCACAGCTGAAGGCAATAGTTTCCCTTCTCCCAGGAACTATATAGGAAGTAGATCAGCCATGATAGGCATGGCTTTAAGACCCTGCCCATCCTATCCTGCCTGGTTGTTGATAGTCCCATTCTTGTATAAGCCTCATTTGTGATCCCTATGTGAGAGTACAGGATTGTTATGTGTATATTGCACAAATGATGGTATTTCATAGCCCTTAATTGGAAGATAGGTTTTGTTTCCAAATTAGCATTAAATTATTCCTCAGTTTCATGTTAGACACCTTTAAATTAGCATTTTAAATTTTAATAATTCATAGGTTCTCTTTTTATTGCAAATCTATTGGCTTGAAAAGTAGTATTTCCTATGTGGATTTGGCCATGTCACCACAGGGGAAAAAGTCTGCTTAAGTGTCTTAGAAAATTTTATTTATTTTCTATGAAGTAAGCACAGAAAAATATCATATCTTTTCATAATAAATAGAATTATAATACCTGACCAGCTATGATTGTCCCACATAGGGTAGGAAAGGAAAGCATGTGGAACTAGGAAGATTGAGTCAGTAGAGGAATAGATGAGAGGGGGGGGAGGGGAGATAACAAAAAAGAGGATGCCATTATAGGTTTCAAGAGAAAACTGAATCTAGAAAAATGCCCAGAGACCTACAAGAGTGACCCCAACTAACAATTTGAGCAACAGTGGAAAGGCTAATATAAATGCCCTTCCCTGACAATGAGAACTATGACTAACTTATCCACCATCATAAAGCCCTCATCTAGTAGCTGATGGAAACAGAAGCAGACACCCACAGCTAAACACTAGACCAATCTGGAATCCAAATGTAGAGAGGGAGAACAAGATCAGGCTACAGAAACCCACAGAGACAGCTGACCTGAATGAGGAGGAGCTAATGGGCCCCAGACTAATAGTTGGGAATCCAGCATTGGACAGACTCAGACCCCTGAACATGCATCTCAGTTAGAAGGCCTGGGCAGTCTAATTGACCTCAGACAGTGGAACCAGGTTGTATCCCTGGTGCAAAAAAGGACTTTGGAAGCACATTCCCCAAGGAGGGATACTTCCTTAACCTAGAGGCCACAGGGAGGGCCTAGTATCTACTCCAAATGATTTGACAGATTTAGATGAGCCCACAAGGAAGGCATCATCCTACATGTGGAGTTTGGGGGTTGTATGGGATGGGAGAGAGATTGGGGGCATAGGAGGGTGGAAGAGAGGGAAGGAGGGATGGATGGACAGGGAACTGAGATCGATATGTAAAATACAAAAAGAAGAAGAAGAAGAAGAAGGAGGAGGAGGAGGAGGAGAAGGAGGAGGAGGAGGAGGAGGAGGAGGAGGAGGAGGGAGAAGAAGAAGAAGAAGAAGAAGAAGAAGAAGAAGAAGAAGAAGAAGAAGAAGAAGAAAGACACAGGCTAACAGAATGAATATGAAGACAAAATCCATCCTTCTCCTGTATAGAGGAAACACACCTCACTACAAAGGCATTCAAAGGAAGATGCTACCTCAGAGTAAAGGGTTGGAAAAAGATCTTCAAATCAAATTGACCCAAGAAATAAACTGCTGTAGCTCTCCTAATATCTAACAAATTAGATGGCAAACTAAAATCAATCAAAAGAGATAAAGTAGGTCATTTCATATTCCTCACAGGAAAAATTCATCAGGAGGAAGTCTCAATACTGAACATCTATGCCCCAAATACAAAAGAACCCAAATTCATAAAAGAAACAATACTAAAACTTTAATCACAGAAAACCTCACACACTTTTACTGGGAGACTGGAACATCCCACTCTTATGTAGCGTTGTCATGGGAGTCCAAAGAAGATGCAGAAATCTTGGCTGTAGTAGTCTGTAAGGTTGTAATGTCCCATTGATGTTGTTTCAGGAGGTCTTGCTTGATCAAACCACATAAGTCTGGAAAGAATCCATAGCTTTTCATTTTCTGTGGAAACAAAAATAGAAATCCTTTTCCCCAGTAACTTGTCCTTAGGCTTAAATTTTGGAGTCAAAGCATTTTTAAAATATATAAATTTAATTAATCCAGCAGCATTTCTTTTATCAGTAGTTATTTTCTCAGCAATCAAATAATTTAAAGACAACAGAAGCACGTATAGTATCCAAAATTTCTCTGTGTTTTCCATCTTTACGTGGCTTTTTTATTACTCTATTTATTCTACTTCTATTTTTATATATTTTGAGACAGGGTTTCTCTGTGTAACTTTTATCTGTCCTGGAATTCATTGCATACCAGGTTTACTTTGAAATCACAGAGATTTGTTTGCCTCTGTTTCCTGAGTGCTGGGATCAATGGCGTGCACCACCATAACCATCCATTTTACTTTCTTTTTGCTTTTTAAACCATTGTATCCTGTTTCCTTTTCTCTCCCAAGCCAGCGTATTTTTTAAAACACAATGTAAACCTACATTGTAGCTCTCGTACATACAGATGAATTGTTAGCAGAGCTCTTTAAAAGCAAGGAGGCTTTTTTGCTGCTTATGCTAATTTTGGAAACCTCCCTTAAAGGAGCTGCGCAACTCTCTGTCTACAGCAAAACAAATCCAACTGAGAAAATGCTGCTACTAAGAAGTCTTACTAGTCTCTGTTCCTTTGTTTCTAAAACATTTCTTAAGCTCTTCTTAGTTTTAAGTGAAAGTTCTTATAGCCACGTTGGGCGCCATCTGTAGCGTGTATGTTTTCCGCCCAGCCCGCCCGCTGCTGGTCTGGTGTGCCGGTCCCCAATAACTCGCAGGAGACTCTATATTTGATATAATCCTGTTGGCCAATTACCATTATTGTTTATGGGCTAGCTCTGCCTTAAATATTAACCAATTTCTACTTATCTAAGTATTTCCACGTGGTCGTCTTATCGGGGAGCCGCGGCAGGCGTCCTGCTTCTTCCCTGGGCTACATCTCGACCCTCCCTCCTACTTCCTCTTTCCTCCTCCTGGTCTCCTAGCCCTGCCTATCTTGTTTCCTATTGGCCACAGGGCTTTATTAACCAGTATGAGAAACATATATACAGAATAACATCTCCCATCACTCTTATCACTATATAGGACCACCAGACAGAAACTTAATCAAGAAATTAAAGAAATAACAGTAGTTATGACCCAATTGGGTTTAACAGACATCTATAAAACATTCCATCCAAACACAAATGAATATACCTTCTTCATAGCTCCACATGGAACTTTCCCTATAATTGAACACATATTCAGCAACATAGAATACCTCAACAGATACAAAAAAATTGGCATAACCCCCTGTATCTTTTCAAACCATCATGATTTAAAGTTAGAATTCAACAACACAAATTGCAGAATTTGTACATACTCATGGAAATTGAACAATAAGCAATTATACTATTCCTGGGTCAAGGAGGAAATAAAGAAATTAAAGGCTTCTTATAATTCAATGAGAATGAAGACACAACATACCAAAAATTATGGGACACATTGAAAGCAATAATAAGAGGAAAGTTTATAGTATTAAGTGCCTACATGAAGAAACTGGAGAATAGTCACATTAGAGAATTAACAGCATAACTGAAAGATCTAGAACAAAAAGAAGCAAACCCACCACAGAGGAGTAGACAGTAGGAAATAATTAATCTGAGGGCTAAAATCAATAAAGTAGAAACAAATAAAACAATATAAGAATCAATGTAACAAAGAGTTGGTTCTTTGACAAAATAAACAAAATAAACAAACCTTTATCCAAACTAACCAAAACCAGAGAAAGAACATGCAAATTAACAAAATCAGAAGTGAAATGGGGGACATGCAAATGGACAGTGAGGAAATCCAAAGACTCTTCAGATCATACTTTGAAAACCTGTACTCCACAAAATTTAAAAATTCAAAGGAAATGGACAAATTTCTGGACAGGTACCACTTACCAAAATTAAATCAAGAACAGATAAGCAATATAAATAGACCCCTATGAAAAAAAGCACTCATCAAAAATCTCCCAACCAAAAAACAAAACAAACAAGCAAATACACAAAAAAAAACCTAAGGGCAAATGGCTTGAGTGCAGAATTCTACCATAAATTCAAAGAAGAGTTAATACCAATGCTCCCCAAATGGTTCCACAAAACAGAAACAGAAGGGATGTTGACAAACTCATTTTATGAGGCTTTAATTACCTTGGTACCAAGCCACACAAAGATACAACCAAGGAAGAGAAATACAGACCAACATCCATCATGGACATTGATGCAAAAATATTCAGTAAAATACTGGCAAATCAAATTCAAAAACACATCAGAGAAATCATTCACCATGACCAAGTAGGCTTCATCATGGGGGTACAGAAATGGTTCAACATACAAAAATCCATCAATGTATTCCACTATATAAACAAACTGGAAAAGAAAGACCATATGGTCATCTCACAAAGCCTTTGACAAAATCCAACATCCCTTCATGATAAAGGTTTTAGAGATATCAGGGATAGCAGCAATATATCTAAACATAATAAAAGCAATATACAGTAAACCTACAGCCAACATCAAACTAAGTCGAGAGAAACTCAATGTGATTCCCGTAAAATCAGGAACAAGACAAGGTTGTTCACTCTCTCCATATCTCCTCAATATTGTACTTGAAGTCCTAGCTAGAGCAATAAGACAACAAAAGAAGATCAAGGTGATACAAACTGGAAAGGACAAGTCACACTTTCACTATTGGCAGGTGATATGATAGTTTACATAAGTGACCCAAAACTCTACTAAGGAACATCTACAGCTAATAAACACCTTCAGCAAAGTGGCAATATACAAGATTAACTCAAAGAAATCAGTAGCCTTACTATATACAGACAATAAATGTGCTGAGAATGAAACCAGAGAAACATCATCCTTTACAACAGCCACTAACAACATAAAATATCTTGGGGTAATGCTAACCAAATGAGTGAAAGACCTATATAGCAAGAACTTTGTGTCTCTCAAGAAAGAAATTAAAGAACATACCTGAAAATGGAAAGATCTCCGACGCTCATGAACAGACAAGATCAACATAGTAAAAAAGGCAATCTTGCCAAAAGTAATCTACAGATTCAATGCAATCCCCATTAAAATCCCTGCACAATTCTTCACAGAACATGAAAGAATAATCTCAACTTTATATTGAAAAACAAAAGACCCAGGATAGCCAAACAACGCTGTACAATAAGGGACTTTCAGAAGGCATCACCATCCCTGACTTCAAGCTCTACTACAGAGCTATAGTCCTGAAAACATCTGATATTAACACAAAAATAGACAGGTTGACCAAGGAAATCAAATTGAAAACCCTCATTACTCATACACCTACAAACACCTGATTTTTGACAAAACAGGTAAAATTATACAATGGAAAAAAAGAGCATCTTCAACAAATGGAGCTGGCACAACTGGATGATGGCATGTAGAAGACTGCAGATAGACCCATGTCTATCAACATGCACAAAACTTAAGTTCCAATTGATCAATGACCTCAACATAAATACAGCCATACTGAACCTCTTAGAAGAGACCACTTCCTGAACATAACACCAGTAGCACAGACACTAAGATCAACAATTAATGGGAAATCCTGAAATGGAGAAGCTTCTGTAAGGCAAAGGAAATGGTCAACAAGGCAAAATGGCAGCCCACAGAAATATACAAAGAACTCAAGGAACTAATTACCAAAACACTAAATAACCCTATTAAAAAGTGGGGTACAAAACTAAATAGAGAATTGTTAATGGAGGAATGTAAGGTGGCTGAATGATACTTAAGACTGTGCTCAACATCCTTAGCTATCATAGAAATGAAAATCAAAACAACTCTGAGATACCATTTTACTCCTGTCTCAATGGCTAAAATCAAAAACACCAAGACATTTTATGCTGGAGAAGATGTGGAGAAAGATGAACAGTCCTTTACTGCTTGTGGGAGTGCAAAGTTGTACAGCCACTTTGGAAATCAGTATGGTGGTTCCTCAGGAAAATCGGAATTAGTCTACCCCAAGGTCCAGCAATTTCACTCTTAGGCATATACCCACAAGATGCACATAAATGCAATAAAGACATCTGTTCAACTGTGTTCATAGTAGCATTGTTTGTAATAGCCAGAACCTGGAAGCAACCTCAACTGAAGAATGGATAAAGTAAATATTGTGATTTAATAAAGATCAGGATAAACAATTAGGCCGAATAGCTGTTATTAAGGGAGAAATAACTCACAACATAGGCAGATGAATGCAACGGGTTCCACCGGATCCTAAGCCTTCCAGCGTCCACCACCTAAAGGAGCGGCCTGACCTTTTCCCAGCCTTTTCCCCCAGCTCACGTCCAGCCCTGTCTCCACCCCAATGGGCATGGCCTAAGCCACAGGTGCAGACAAGGTGAATATCTCGCTACAAGTAAATGCTGTACATTTACACAATGGAGTACTACGCAGCTGAAATAAATAATGGAATCTTGAAATTGGCAGGCAAATGGATGGAACTAGAAGAAATCATCTTGATGTAACCCAGTCACAAAGAGATGAACATAGTATGTACTCACTCATATGGATTTTAGACATAGGGCAAAAGATTACCAGTGTACAATCCACAATGCCAGAGAATCTAGGAAACAAGGAGGATCCTAAGAGAGACATACACAGTCCTTCACAGACGGGGAAAAGGACAAGATCTCCTGAGCAAATTGGGAGCAGGGAGAGAGAGGATAGAGGCTAGGAGGAAGAGAAAGTGGGAAGAGGAAGGGAGAGAAGAACATGAGGGAGCAGGAAGTTTGAGTCTGGGGAAGAATAGAGGGCAAAAAAAGAAAAGGGATACCATAATAGAGGGAGCCATATAGGTTTAAAAGAATTCTGGTACTAGGGCAGTGTCCAGAGACCTACAAAGATGAACCCAAACAACAATCTAAGCAACAGTGGAGAGGCTACTTAAATGTCCTTCCCTGATAATGACATTAATGACTACTTATATGCCATCTTAGAGTCTTCATCTAGTAGCTCATGGAAGCAGGAACGGACACCCACAACTAAACACTGAGTTGAACTCCTGGAGTCCAGCTGCAGAGAGGGAGGAGTAATGAGCAAAGTGGTCAAGACCAGGCTGGAGAAACCCATAGAAACTGTTGAGCTGAACAAGTGGGAGCTCATGGACCACAGACTCGTATCCGGGAAACCAGCATAGCAAGATCCAGAATCCCTGAAGTTGGATATTAGTTAGAAGGACTGGGAGGTTTATGGGTCTTCTGCTTGTGGATCAGTGTATGTCCCTAATATATGAATGGACTGTGGGATTCCATTCCACACAAAGGGATATTTTCTTAGCCTATAATCATGAGGGAGGTTTTAGGCATACTTTGAAGATCCTCCATGGAAGGCCTCACTCTCCCAGGGTAGCCAAAAAGGGATGGGATGTGTGTATGTGTGTGGGGGGGCATGGATAGAGGAGGAAGGGCTGCAGAAGGAACTGGGATTGGCATGTAAAACAAGATTGTTCTAATTTAAATTTTTTAATTAAAAAAATTATTATTTTTATATATTTTATATTTGCATATCGATTCCAGTTCCCTCCCTCCTTCCTATTAACCACTCTCGCACACTCCCATACCCCCCAGCCATGATCCCCTGCCCACACACACACACACAAACTACATGTAGGGTGATGCCTTCCAGGAGGTGCCATCTAAATCTGTCAAGTCATTTTCAGCAGGGACTAGGCCTTCTGTCCTGCCTCTAGGTTAAGGGAGTATCCCTCCATGGGAAATGTGCTCCCAAAGTCCTTTTGTGCACCAGGGATACATACTGGTTCCACTGTCTGAGGTCCTTTAGACTAGCCAGGCTTTCTAACTGAAACCCATATTCAGGGGGTCTGAGTCAGTCTGGATTCCCAGCTATCAGTGTGCGGTCCATTAGCTCCTCCTTTTACAGGTCAGCTGTCTCTATGTGTGTCTGTAGACTGATCTTGTCCTCCCTCTCTGCATTTGGATTCCAGTTTGGTTTAGTGTTTAGCCGTGAGTGTCTGCTGTTTCCATCAACTACTAGATGAGGGCTTTATGATGGTGGATAAGTTAGTCATAGTCCTCATTATCAGGGAAGGGCATTTATGTTAGCCTTTCCACTGTTGCCCAAATTGTTAGTTGGGGTCACTCTAGTAGGTCTCTGGGCATTTTTCTAGATTCAGTTTTCTCTTCAAACCTATATTGGCTCCCTCTTTTATTCTCTCTCTCTCTCTCTCTCTCTCTCTCTCTCTCTCTCTCTCTCTCTCTCTCTCTCTCTGTCTCTCTCTCCCTCCCTCCCTCCCTCCTTCCCTCCCCCTCCCTCCCTCCCTCCCTCCCTCCCTCTCTCTCTCTCTCTCTCTCTCTCTCTCTCTCTCTCTCTCTCTTCTTTTCTATTCCTATGCAGGCTCAATCTTTCTAGTCCCATGTGCTTTCCTCTTCTACCTCTTCTTTCCTTCTCTTTTTCCTAGCTCCCTCTCCACTCACCCCCCACTACCAATATATTCAGGAGATCTTGTCCCTTTCCCCTTCTGTGAGAGACCTTATATGAAGCACTTAGAATCCACCTTGTATCCTAGTTTCTCTGGTGGTGTGAATTATAGGCTGGTGATCCTTTGTTCTATGTCTAAAATCTATATATGAGTGAGTACATACCATGTTCCTCTTTTTGTGATTGGGTTACCTCATTCAGAACGGTTTCTTCAAGTCCCATCCATTTGCCTATGAATTTCAAGATTCTGCTGTTTTTGTTCCTCAGAGTCGTACTCCATTGTGTAAATGTGCCATATTTTCTTTATACATTCTTCAGTTGAGGAGCATCTAGGTTGCTTCCTGGTAGTTGCTATCACAAATAATGCTGCTATGGACATAGTTGAACACATGTCTTTGTTGCATGGTTGTGAATCATTTGGGTATATGCCTAAGAGGGGGAATGCCAGGTCCTGTGGTAGACTGATTCCCATTTTCCTGAGGAACTGCAATACTGAACTCTACTGTACAAATTTTCACTTCCACCAGCAGTGGAGGAGTGTTCCCCTTTCTTTTCATCCTCTCCAGCATAAGTTGTCATTGGTGTTTCTAATTTTAGCCATTCTGACAGGAGTAAGATGGTATCTCAGAGTTGTTTTGATTTGCATTCCTTTGATAGCTAAGGATGTTGAGCACTTTCTTAAGTGTCTTTCAGCCTTTTTGATTTCCTCTATTGAGAATTCTCTCTTCAGTCCTGTACCCCATTTTTAATGGGGCTATTTGGTGTTTTTTGACTAGTTTCTTGAGTTCTTTGTATATTTTGGAGATCAGCCCTTTGTCAGATGTAGGATTGGTTTGTCACGAGCACATTTTCCCCCCCACTCTTTGTTTCTCCCCACTGGACGCCGAGTCCCGCTGCCACAGAAGCCCCAAATAACAATCTTAGACTCTGTTTTTGATACAATCCTGTTGGCCAGTTACTATTATTGTTTAAGGGATAGCTCTTTCTTATTGGTTAACCCATTTCTACTTATCTAAGTATTTCCACGTGGTCATCTTATCCGAGCACGAAGGCAGGCATCTTGCTTCTTCCATGCTCTACATGCTGACTGCTCCTAACTATTTCCTTCTTGTCTCCTAGCCCCACCTATCTTGCTTTCATTGGCCACAGTGCTTTATTCATTAACTAGTATGAGAAACATATTTACAGAATAACATCTCCCATCATCTCCTCTTTTCTGTCTAAAATAAAGAGGAGTATAAGCTTAACATAGCAAAATATATCATACAGCAGTTATCAAATAAGAATCACAGTTAACAATATTTAGTCCATTAACATTTTGTAAGACTTAAAGAAAATATCATCTAGCATATCTTTGTGAGTCTAAAGTCCTATATGTAACTTATCTTTAATCCTAACTAAGGAAAATTAAAACCAAAACTACCTGTCTTCAACTCCTTCAAAGACCACAGAAGGATAATATATAAACTCTAGAAATGACAGAGACAACTCACTTCCTGGTCAGTCACCCAAAGTTCTTCTGTAATGTTAATCTTCAGCCCATAGGCCATAGTGTGTCTTCAGACTCAACAAAGCAGGAAACTTTAAACTATCCACCTGTATTGGCAGTTTGCCAGTCACTTTTCTCTGTGTCCTGTAGACTGTCTGGCTGTCTGGCAGCCTCTTCCATGAAGCAGTAATCCTGTAGCAATGTCCATCTTTAATCAGCAGTCACCTTTTTGTGGGTCCTGCTTGTCCAGTTTCTACAGCATAAAGTCAAACAGTCCAGAAGAGCAGTACCTTACTCAAATGGCTAGTCTTGCCATATTAGAAGCAAACTCTATAATGTGTTTCTTTGACGTCCATCTTCCTTTCTGATGCAGGTGGTGTACAAACTTCACTCTAAAACCAGTTTGAGACTTCTTTGTTCAAGACAACTCATGGCTAGCTAGCTGTAATGGTGCACCTTCTTATTACAACCTGGCCAGAGTTTCAAATAAAACTCCAGTCAAGCATTTTCTGCCACACAATGACTACCTACATATGTTACAGTCAGTTCTGTTGAGAAATTTGGTTGCTTAAAATTTTCTTCCTACAAGAACCCATGGAGAAATCATTGTCCCATTTCAGCAGGAAGTAATTTTAAGATAACGATGCCCCCTTTCCCCACTCTTGGAATTTAGGGATAATATTCATCTTCATAAGGTTGGTCTTAGTTACTTGGGGTTGGTTATGAAAGGTGATACTTAGACTCAGTTATCTCTTTTAGACAAAAATAGGGTATTGTTGGAAAAGGTATGGTTCAGAATGGATATAGGTAGATTATCCTATTTTCTTGTAATTATTTAGTAAGAGTGGGACATTAGCATTTCAGCTTACATTGTTATATATTTTTATCTGTGGTAACTTATGTAAAATTAAGTTTATTTCCTTCCTGGAAGAATTGTATATTATATTTTGTTATATTGTGTAAAATCTTTCCATTTATGATGTTTTATGCACATTCTTCTTGTCATATTCTATGTATGTATACTTTTGCTTGTGTTTAAGACATTTTGTATATTTATACAATTTGAGATATTCGTCTTGCTGCCCTTTAGAGCTCTACCTCTTGTTTAGACATTTCTACTCTAAATCTACTTTAGGAATATATATATATATATATATATATATATATATATATATATAGTTATATATAGTTACATAGTTATATTGTTTAGGTATTTATCCTTGCTTTACTCAAGGAAGTTTTATTCAAGTTTTTTAGCTAAGTTCCTGAGTATTACAGATTATTCTCACCCATGTTTCCTTTGCCTATAAGATTAGTCAGACATAGATGCTTAATCTTCAATCACTTCATAGACTTGCAGAACATGGCATTGAAATGTTTTTATATTAGTACTCTGTTGACATGAGACACTGTTGCTCCTGACAGCACCATGCACTTTCCCGAAAATATGTTGGACACTGTTGTTACTCCTTCTGGAGTTCATCCTCGCTTTTGCTAATGGCCTCTTGGGCAAGGAACTGCCTCAACCTTGACCACTGATTTGGACATGTGGTCCTATGTGCTTACAGGAGACAAACATAGAAGACTGCTGGACCTTGCCAAGTCAGGGTAAGACAGCCTTTCTACCTCCCTGCTTTTGTTGTGGTCTGTCAAATACTCCTGGCCTTAGCCAAAACTGGCTGTACTAACGTTGCTGTGAGACCTTGGGTGACCTTGGGTGAGACCTTGCTGTTTCTGTCTTCGCTGGACCTTTTGGAAGTTGCCCATCTGCATTTCCTGTCTACCCTAGTATCATTATTTTCCTTCTCAGGTCTTGAGGAGGTTGTAGATTAAACTATCACAACTATTATTCTCTCTTCCTAGTTAGATATATTAGGTACTAGACTTAAGCTTTCCAGCTTAGGATGACTATATTATAAACTCCCTTATGCCTTCACTCTAGGACAAGATAAGTAGGTGGTTTTGTTCTCAATTTTCCTTTTCTTAGAGCACACTTGTTATTCACTGTTTTGTATATAGTTTTGTATCAAGCTTAAATCTTTTCTTTAGACTAAATGGGGAATTGTAGTGGGATATTCACTCTGTCTGCTTCTGTGGCACTGACCACACCCATTGGGGGTGGATCCAGGGGCAGAAGTGACCCATGGAACTATGTCTGAGGAGGAGCCAGGGAAAGCTCTCTTTCTGGTTGGATGTGGAGAGATGAGCATCCAGTTCCAACTGCTGTGTTCATCTGTCTGTATTGTGAGTTGTTTCTCCCTGATTAAATATCTATTCGGCCTATTTGTTTATCCTGACCCTTATTAAACCACAGTATTGGTTAAGATCTTTTCCCAGTCTGCGGGTTGCTGTTTGGTCTTGCCAACTGTGTCCTTTGCCTTACAAAAGCTTCTCAGTTGAGGAGGTCCCATTCATTAATTGTTGATCTCAATGTCTGTGCTACTGGAGTTATGTTCAGGAAGTGGTCTCCTATACTAATTTGTTCAAGGATACCTCCCACTTTCTCTTCTAAGAGGTTCAGTGAGGCTGGATTTATGTTAAGGTCTTTGATCAATTTGGACTTGAGTTTTGTGTGTGGCGATAGACATGGGTCTATCTGCAGTCTTCTACACACCATCATCCAGTTGTGCCAGCACTATTTGTTGAAGATCCTTTCCTCCTTCCATTGTATACTTTTAGCGGTTTTGTCAAAAATCAGGTGTTCATAGGTGTGTGGATAATGTGAGAATTTTTTATTCAATTCCATTGGTCCACGTGTTTATTTTTGTGCTAATACTAGGCTCTTTTTTTTTTCCCAGTACAATAGCTCTATAATAGAGCTTGAATTTGGGGATGGTGATGCCTCCTGAAGTTCCTTTATTGTACAGGGTTGTTTTGGCTATCCTGAGTCTTTTGTTTTTCCATATAAAGTTGAGTATTATCCTTTCAAGGCCAGTGAAGAATTGTTATGGGATTTTGATGGGGATTGCATTGAATCTGTAGATTGCTTTTGGTAAGATTGCCATTTTTACTATGTTTATCCTACCTATCCAAGAGCATGGGAGATCTTTCCATTTTCTGGTATCTTCTTTAATTTCTTTCTTTAAAGACACAAAGTTCTTGCTATATAGGTGTTTCACTTGTTTGGTAAGCATTGCCCCAAAATACATTATGTTGTTTGTGGCTATTGTAAGGGGTGTTTCTCTGATTTCCTTCTTAGCCCCTTTGTCATCTGTATATAGTAGGGCTACTGATGTTTTTGAGTTTATCTTGTATCCTGCTAGGTGCTGAAGGTGTTTGTCAGCTATAGGAGTTCCCTGGTACAGTTTTTTCGGTTGCTTATGTAAATTATCATATCATCTGCAAATAGTGACAGTTTGACTTCTTCTTTTCCAATTTGTATTCCTTTGATCTCCTTTTGTTGTCTTATTGCTTTAAGTACAATATTGAATAGATAAGGAAAGGGAAGGCAGCTTTTTTTTGTTCCTGGTTTTAGAGGAATTACTTTAAGTTTTTCTTCATTCAGTTTGATGTTGGCTGTTGGTTTACTGTATATTGCTTTTATTATATTTATCCCTGATTTCTTCAAGACCTTTATCATGAAAGGGTGTTGAATTTTGTCAAAGGCTTTTTCAGCATCTAGTGAGATAATCATGTGGTTTTTCTTTTTCAGTTTGTTTATATGGTGGATCACGTTGATAGATTTTCATATGTTAAACCTTCCCTGCAACCCAAGGATGAAGCATACTTGGTCATGTTGGATGATTTCTCTGATGTATTCTTGGATTCAGTTTGCCAGTATTTTATTGATTACTTTTGCATCAATGTTCATGAGGAATATTGGTCTGTAGTTTTCTTTCTTAGTTGTGTCTTTGTGTGGCTTGGGGACCAAGGTAATTGTGGCCTCGTAAAAAGAGTTTGGTAATGAACCTTCTGCTTCTATTGTGTGAATGTATTCAAGGAGTATTGGCTCTTCCTTGAATTTCTGATAGAATTCTGCACTTAATCCATCTGGCCCTGTGCTTTTTTTGGTTGGAAGTCTTTTGATGACTGCTTCGATTTCATTAGGGGTTGTAGGTCGATTTAAGTTGTTTGTCTGTTTTAATTGAATTTTGGTAAGTGAAAGTTATCCAGAAATTTGCCCTTTTCCTTTGAATTTTCAAATTTGTAGAGTACAGGTTTTCAAAGCATGACCTGAACATTGTCTGGATTTCCTCTGTGTCTGTTGTTATGTCTCCCTTTTCATTTCTGAGTTTGTTAATTTGCATGCTTTCTCTCTGATTTTTGGTTGGTTTGGATAAAGGTTTGTCTACTTTGTTGATTTTCTTGAAAAACCAACTCTTTGTTGCATTGATTTTTTGTATTATTTTCCTGGTTTCTACTTTATTGATTTCAGTCCTCAAATTGATTATTTCCTGATATCTACTCCTCTGGGGTGAATTTGATACTTTTTGTTCTAAGGCTTTCAGTTGTGCTCTTAATTCTCTAATGTGACTCTCCTCTGTTTTCTTTATATGAACACTTAGGGCAATGAACTTCCTGGTAGCACTGCTTTCAAGATGTCCTTTAAGTTCTGGTATGTTGTGTCCTAATTCTCGTTGAATTTAGGAAGTTCTTAATTTCTTTCTTTATTTCTTCTTTGACCCATATATGGTGCAATTGAACATTGTTCAGTTTCCATGAGTTTGTAGTTTTTTGTTTTTTTTTTTTTGTGATTTGTGAAGTTATTGAAGCATGGTGGTCTGATAAGATACAAGGGACTATTCCAAATTTTTTGTATCTGTTGAGGTTTGTTATGTCACCTAGTATGTGGTTGATTTTAGAGAAGGTTCCATGTGCAGCAGAAAGGAAGGTATATTCTTTTGTGTTTGAATAGAATGTTCTATAGATGTCTGTTTAACCCAGTTGAGACATAACTTCTGTTTCTTTGTTAAGTTTCTGACTGGTGGTCTTGTATAATGGTGAGAGTGAGGTGTTGAAGTCTCCCATTTTAAGTGTTTGAGGTTTTATGTGACACTAGAGTTTTAGTAGCTTTTCTATTTTTCCTTTCTTTCTTTCTTTTTTTTTTAATGAAGGTGGGTGCTTTTTTATTTGGGGCATAGATGTTCAGAATTAGAACATTGTATTGATGGATTTCTCCTGTGATGAATATAAAATGATCATTTTCACCTGTTTTGATTGATTTTGGTTTGAAATCTAACTTGTTAGTTATTTGGCCAGTCACACCTGCTTGCTTCTTGGGTCCATTTGATCGGAATAACTTTCCCCAGCACTTTACCCTGAGGCAATACCTGTCTTTGAAGCTCAGTGTTTCTTGTATGCAACAGAAGGCTGGGTTCTGTCTTTGTATGCATTCTGTTAACCTGTGTCTTTTTATAGGCTAGTTAAGACTATTAATGTTGAGTTAGAATAAGGACCATTGATTGTTAATGCTTGTTTGTTTTAGGGTTGTGGTTGGTGGTGGTATTTTTAATATATTTGTCCTCCTTTACCCTTGGGTTCTGGTGAAGTGGGATTATCTGTTGCCTACATCTTTGTGAGCGTAGTTAAATTCGTTGGCTTGGGGTTTTCCTCTCACAACTTTCTGTAGGGTTGGATTTGTAGATATGTATTATGAAAATCTGGCTTTGCCATTAAATATCTTATTTTCTCCATCTATAGTGATTGATAGTTTTTCTGGGTATAGTAGCCTGGTCTGGCATCTGTGGACTTTTAGTACTTGTAGAACATCTATCCAGGACCTTCTGGCCTTGAGAGTTTCCATGGAGAAATCAGGTGTGATTTTGATAGGTCTGCCTTTATATGTTACCTTGGCTTTTTCTTTCACTGCTCTTAATATTCTTTCTTTATTCTGTATGTTAGGTGTTTTATTATTATGTGTTAAGGGGTCTTTTTTCTTTGGTCCCATGTATTTGGTGTTTGGTATGCTTCTTGTACTTTCTTGGGCATGTCCTTCTTTAGATTGGGAAAGTTTTCTTCAATGATTCTGTTGAATATGTTTTCTGCACCTTTGAGCGGGGCTTCTTTGCCTTTTTTCTATGCCTATTATTCTTAGGTTGGCCTTTTCACTGTGTCCCACATTTTTGGGTGTTTTGTGTTAAGGATTTGTTGAATTTAAGATTTTCTTTAGTCGATGAATCTATTTCCTCTAGTTTATCTTCAGTGCCTGAGATTCTCTCTTCCATCTCTTGTATGCTGTTGGTTTTGCTTGTATCTGTAGCTCCTGATCATTTGCCCAGTTTTTCTATTTCCAGCATTCCTTCAGTTTGTGTTTTCTTTATTGTCTCTATTTCAGTTTTAAAGTCTTGAACTGTTTCCTTCATCTGTTTGTTTTTTCTTGTCTTTCCTTACTCTTATGAGATTTCTTCATACCTTACATATTTTTGTGTTTGACTTTTCTTCCATTTCTTTAAGGGATTTTCTTACATCATCTTTGAAGGCCTCTATGATTTTTTTATTAAAATATTTTTAAGTCCTTCTTTTCTGCTTCATCTGCTTTGGGGTGTTCAGATATAGTTGATATAGAGTCCCTAGATTCTGGTGGTGTCATGGTTTTCTTTCTATTGTTAGGTTTTTTTTCCTGTATTGCAGTCTTCCCATTGCTTCTTATAGTGGGTGCAGGTGGGGGTCTCTCTCTCTATGCTACTACTCTGGTAGGCTTAGGTGGGTTAGAAGTTTGATGTCTGCAGCTCTGTGTGGTGCAAGCTCTCTAGGAGGTCTCTCAGTCAGGGGCCTGGTGATGGGGGTCAAAGATCAGGCTCCTCCAGCAGATGCTCTGCAATGGGGGTCAAAGATCCAGCCGGCAGGAACTCAGGGTTGTCCTAAGTGGATAGGTGGGTCTAGTGTGCTCACAGCAGCTCAAGGAAGTTCCCTGAAGATGGCAGGATTGTTGGGTCCACCCTCACTTCCAGTGCTCAACCAGAGCACTGTGACATTGAGCTAGGTAGGGCACAGAGTGGGGGGAAGGCAGGCTATTTGCAGCTGTGTGGGTTGTGTATCAGAGCACCAGGAATGCTCTCTCTGGGGACAGGACACAAGAAGAAGCGAGATTTGGGGCCAATCCAGCGAGTTCCCTGGGAAGGGTGTGTGTGGGGGTTCAACCCGAACTGGTCCCAGATTCACCTCCAGCAGAGGCCTAATGATGGGGGTCAAAGATTCAACAGGCAAGGACTCAGGATGGGATAGGTGGGTCTCTGGCCTGGGCCTGGAGCTCCAGCAGAAGGCCAGTGGTGGGGGTAATTTAAATTTTTTAAAAAAGGAATAAAAGAAAAAAAAAATACTGTCTTCTGGATTCACAGGAACAGTTGATCACATGACCTCTAGCCTAAGCCAGAGAGAATGTGGACAAAAAGTCTACCCATTGTTGTTAATTGACAGCTTCTGGGAGATTGAAAGGTAGGTACTTATAAGCCAACCTCACCCCAGGGAAAGGCTACACATCCAAGAACACCATTTGGACAGCACAAATTGGTCTTGGGTTAAAAAAAAAAAATGAATAGATAGTAACAGCAGGTGGACATAGGAGGAGTTTGGGAAGAGAGGGAGAATATGATTAAAATTGTATGAAATTCTAATAATAATAAAACTATCTTTAAACTAATACAAATAGTCTTATGAAAGAAATAAGGTAAAAATAGCAAATTTCCTTCTATAAACCATTTTTTTCAGGATGGGCTTGTGTGTGCTCACTGTAGAGTATGTGTTGTGTGTGTTCTAGGTCCTGTGTTCAATATTAAGCACAGTTACACTACAGTCATTCCTTTAAGGCTCATATGTGATTGTTCAAAATCTTCTCACAAAACCTTGTGGTATGAGATGTTTTTGGTATCATTTATTGCTATTTGCAGAAGCCCAGAAGTTGTTCTAAACATGTGAAAATTACTTGTTAAGTAAATTCAGTTCATACTTGGTCAAAACAGTCTAAGTCTTCCATTGAGTAGCCATCAAGTCCTGTATTTATGAGATGGCATTTCAGGCAGTAGCTGGGGATACCAGTCCAAACATCTCTAAGTCCACATGAAGTAACAGAGTTGTAATAAGGAATCTGTTATTTGTATGTTTGTAGAAATGTTTGACTAAGTAAGGGAAATGCTTAGAGGATTCCAAACATCTCAGTTGTGTTCAAGAAACAAGCTGGCCCCCTTTTTTTCCCTTTTAATTTGGTGTGTGTGTGTGTGTGTGTGTGTGTGTGTGTGTGTGTGTGTTTCCTCTCAGTTAAAAAATGGATGTAAATAGGTTGCCTAAATTGTGAAAGCAATGCTGACTGAGAGCGATGATGCTTTCTAGACTAAGGGATTTTAATTTAGAGTCTCAGTAGATAATAAGAATGATTTGAAATCTGAGCTGTTTTAAAGAGAAATCAAATTAAAGGCCAGTTCAGTTGACAGTGCCTAATTTGTGCCCTGAATGATTCTTCATGATTTATGCCTTCCAGATGTAAATATCTTCAACTATTTTTATACACAAAATGGTTATAATTATTTACATAATGAAGACTGCTTGAGCATTCAGGTATACTCATTTACAACAGTGATTTTTTCAAGCTGATAATTATTCTATATATGTGTGTCTTCTAAATTAGGTAAGTAAAATATCTACAGACAGGCTATTTTATTGTTGCCTCAGAAATCCTTATAACTTAAAATTAGTGTGAGGATGTTGGCAACTGTAAGTAAAATATAGGGGCCAAATTTGCAGAGAAGCATGGTGTTCCCTGGGGGGGGGGTGTTGGGGAGGTGTGTATTTAGGTAGGCTTCTTTTTCTCCCAGTGAAGTTTTCCAGTTCAAATCAGACCTAATAACCCAAAACTTTCCTAAGAATATTAAACTCATGGAAGGGAAACCTCGAAACTGGAGTTTAAGTCTTTTCCAGAAGCAAGTGCCTAGGTAAAACCTAGAGTTTGAAAACATGGTGTGCATGAAGACATGATTTAGAAGTGATGAGCTAGTCTTCTAGGTCAGTTAAGGATTTTGAGATGACAAGAACAACCTGGGTTATGTAGGTGGTCCATGAATCTAATGACTCATGTCCTCCTAAGACATGCACAGAAAAGGACACATAGAGAGAAAAGGAAGCAGCTTGAGCTGGGAGGCAAGCAGTGATCACTGTGGCCACAAGGGAAGAAAGTCTGGTGCCACCAGTGTATAGAAGAGGCTGCAGCAGTGTTCACAGAAGCTTCTGGAAGATTCACTGTTGATGCCCTGACCCCAGGCTCCTGGCTTCAGATCTGTGGGAGAAAACATGTGCAGAATATTCTTGGTTTATTCCATGTTTATAGTTCTCAGTATAGCTCCATCTCAAACAATAGGCCCTCTTTGAAAATAGAGCCTGGTTGCAGCTCTCTGAGATGGGAGCTGATACAATGGCATTCCATCTCCCATGCTGTCCTATCAAGAAGGAGCACATACTATCACCAAGTGAGGCTGGCACCAAGCTCACCTTTGAAGTGTTCTTCCTTTTTTTTCAATTATGGAAATCAGAATACACACAGGCACATTTGTGACATGTATCAAGTATGTTAAAAAATGTTCACTTATGTCTTTCAAATATGTTCCTGGTGTCTTTGAGCTAAGTGAGGCCCCAATTTCCTGTTGAATTACTAATATCTTAAGTGAACATGCTCAGGTACATATTCCTTCAGTGAGATATCACAACATGCCTCACCCCAAAGGGTTTTATTTCTTGAATATGGTCTAAGCTTCCGCAAACTGAAACCACACAGTTCTTTATTTATTATTGGAAATGACTCCAATGTTTTTACTCATCACAGGTAAAAGCCTAATTTCATAGCTCAACTTTTTTGTGGCTTTGTTGTTTTACAGGACAAATTTCTTTACTAGAACTAAGTCTACAAAGAACCACAGGCTTTTCTGGCAGCCAGGACTGCCAGATAGTTGCCACCAAAGCCACCTAAACTTTATCTTTCAGTTCTAGGTTTCTTTTCTTCACATGCATGGAGGTTGCTGTGCAGACCATGTCATACGTTCCATTTCCCTCACTTGTCAGTCATCCAGTGACCTGTTTCTTGATTCCTGAAAACCCACAACCCCCATGTCCTTTCTTGTTGAAATAAGAGAGGAGTGATAATCTATGGTAGAAAGTTCCATCTAGTTCCCTGTAGATGGAAGGTTTTGAAAAGCAGGGCAGCTTTATACGTATCATAAAATTAAAACTTATAATACTTAGATACAATTAACTGCTGAAAATATGGAAACTCATAGGGATTAAATGATATGTTCAAAATACATAGCTGACTAGAGGAAATACTGAAACAAAATCCAAAGTTTCTGTTTCCTGGAACATGTATTCTCACGAAAACTTTGCTGGCTTACACTGGGAGTTACTTAAGCTAACTCAGTGCAATGTTTTGGATATACTTGAAATGTTCTAATAATAAAAACACTAAATAATACTAAAATAAAATATCTGAGCTAAAATCTCATAATATTTAAATATTTTACATTAAAATTATTCTATATATGAAATTGATTGACCTGGACAGCTCATCTTTTATGTCAAATCGTATCATAAATCTTTTATTAACAGCCATTGAGTTTCACGCTGATTCCTTTCCTTCTTGGCAATCTGACTTCATTTATTAGCTACTTATATTGTTCCCAAATCAAATATGTACAAGGCATAGTTATGAATGGATATAATAGATCTGTATAAATCTCATTCAAAAATCAAGGGCTGATGCTTGCTTCCATGTCTGAAGAGCCGAGTGTTTCCAAAACTCATAGGGTGGGAGGAGAGAGCTGACACTGGCAAGCTATCCTCTGACATTCGCATGCATGCTGCAGCACAGATTTCCCACTCCTCACAAGTGAATAAGTAAATAATGAATAAAACATTTAGAAAGCCAGGTTTGCTGCTTTTCTGCTCCCCATTCTCACCATATATATACACAGACTTGCTCACTTTCTTGGGTTGTTCTCTATGAATGTTGACATAGGTAGTTCCCTACACAGGGTTATCTTATCATTCGAGATGTGCTTGGACCTTATGGCTGAAGTAGTACTGTACCACAACAAATTCAGATTAATAGGACACAATTGATTTGCTCATAGAAATCAAGTCTCTCTGGCAGCACCCTACTCACTGGCTGTTTTCCTAGAAATCATTTTGATGTAGGTTATTTCCTGCCAAATGCATGTCTACAAAGCTTGAAGTAGGTTCAGCCAATTTGATATTAACTGGGCCAGGTGGTTGCAATTTGCTGCCAAATAGGTTGCCCTCACCCCTGACCATCTTTCTATGATCTGTAGAACTCTAGTATTTCATCACCCTTCAACCCTGAATGCTGCCTGCAATCAGAGACCATCACAGGAGAAAGCTCTTGGGAATTCATTGCCTTACCAATTAACTTTGACCTGAAGGCGAGGCCAGCAGGCTTCTGAGCCTCATCAGATAGAGCCTGCACTTCCTTTTATTCTGAAGGTTTAATTCAAGGACTCTTAGAACAAATTGCTTTTTTTGTGTGTTAAATGAGAAATTTCACCCTTTCAGGGAGAAAGAACCAAATGGGGAATCATAAATGGGAAAATTCAAAAGACTGTGTTGGTAGAGTTGTTTGTATCAGCTTTCTGTGGTATATTCCATTTGCTTCATATGGTCATGGAGCTTATAGAAACTGAAGAGAAACATAAATGTGGCTTAACTCAGAATTATTCCTTTTCATTCAAGAAAAGATTAGCTCATTCACACTTTAGTCATTTCCCTGAACATTCCTAAGCATCAGAGTGAATGCATTGTAAGTCTGAAAGAGTCTCCTGCAGTGCTGCAGACCCATTGATCAGCCTGCACTTTCTCATGCAAAACAGTAGACTGCCAAAGCAGTTGTTTTCATCACTCTTACAGAAATTTTATTATAAGGGCAAGTGATACAAATACCACATTAAGAAGTAACAAATACAAATGAAGGAAATGAAGATACTCAGTCTAGATACCTGGAGCTAGTTGTTGCTGGATTTTTTTTTCCAGCTTTGTTCCACCACCTTGCCCCAAATAAGCACACACAAACATATGTTAATTTATAAAATTGTTGATTGATGGCTAGGGCTTCATACTGGCTAGCTCTGTCTTAATTATTAACCCATATCTATTAATCTAAGTGTTTCCATGTGGTCTTGGCTTGCTGGAGAATGCCTGGACCTTTTACATATTTTTTGTGGTCTACCTGATGTCTCTCTCCACCTACCTTTCCAATAATTCTTTTTGTCTCTGAGTTCCTCCTACCTTTCTGCCTCTATTGGTCAAACAGTGTTTTATTCATCAACCAATAAGAGAAACATATATACAGAAGAACATCCCCCATTAGCTAGTTGTAGTTATTCTAGCTGACATCTGTTCAACTGTGTTCATAGCAGCATTATTTGTAATAGCCAGAACCTGGAAGCACCTTAGATACCCTCAACTGATGAATGGATGGAGAAAATGTTGTACATTTATACATTGGAGTACTACTCAGGGGAAAAATACAACGGAATCCTGAAATTTGCAGGGGAATGGATGGAACTAGAAGAAACCATCCTGAGTGAGGTAACCCAGTCACAGAAAGACCAACATGGTATGTACTTACTCATATATGGATTTTACACATAAAGCAAAAGATTACCAGCCTACATTTCACACCACCAGAAAAGCTAGGAAAGAAGGAGGACCCTAAGAGAGACATACATGGTCCTCTGAAGAAGCAGAGAGGAACAAGATCTCCTGAGCAAATTGGGAGCATGGAGGGAAGGGAGGGAGCATTTGCAGAAAGAGAAAGGGAGAAGAGGAGGGGAGAGATAGGCATGAGAGAACAGGAAGATTGAGACAGGGAAAGAATAGAGGAGAACAAGAAAAAAGATAACATAATAGAGGAAGCCATAATAGATTTAAGGATAAATCTGGCAATAGGGAAATACCCAGAGATCAACAGGAGTGAACCCAACTAACAAACCAAGCAATAGTGGAGAGGCTACCTTAAATGCCCTTTCATGATAATAAGATTGAGGACTACCATATGCCATCCTTGAGCCTTCATCTAGTAGCTGATGGAAGCAAAAGCAGACACCCACAGCTAAATACTAGCTGAACTCCTGGTAACCAGTTACAGAGAGAGAGGAGCTATGAACAAAGAGGTCAAGACCAGGCTGTAAAATCCATATTAACAGCTGACCTGAACAAGAGGGAGTTCATGGACTCCAGTCTGATAGCTGGGAAACCAGCATAGGACCAACCCAGACCTCCTGAATGTGGGTATTAGTTAGGAGGACTGGGCAATCTATGGGGCCTCTATAGTGGATCAGTATTTGTTCCTAGTATACGAATGGACTTTGGTAGCCCACCCTACATAGAGGGATACTCTCTCAGCCTAGACACATGAGGGAGGGCCTAGGCCCTGCCCCAAATGATATGACAGACTTTGCAAACTACCCATGGAAGGCCTCACCCTTCCTGGGAAGCAGAAAGGGGATTGGCTGGGGTTTGGTGGGAGTGATAGGGGAGGATGGGTGGGTAAGCGAACAGAGATTGACATGTAAAATAACTTTGTTTCAAATTTAAATAAAAAAGAAAAAATAAAGAAAAAAATACAAGAAGTAAAAATAAAATAAAATCTGCCTTTCCTTAAAGTCCAAGCTCCTTATTTTTCCACTACATTTTTACCTACCAAACACTTGAAAACTATCTAAAATTTATAATAGTAGTATGTAGTTAAATGGAAAGGTTGTCTCTTTTCTGAGCAATTAAATAAGGACAGATAATTTGTATTAACTTTGGACCCTAATCAAAATAGGAAATATTGTGTGCCACCACATTATAGACACAGATCCAACCCCCAATGGAATGTTTTGCTTCCCTTTCTATGAGACCTTTGAAATGTCTATTTCTGGATACTTCATGACATTTCCCAACTTTAGTTCCTTAAGAGACTGAACAAGAATAGTTGGCTAAAGTTTATATGTTGATTCATCTCTAAATATAGTTCATATGATCTGCACTGGACAAGGCATGCATATTTTATAGAAAATTGTTACATTTCCCCTTTTACATAAAGAAAAGCTCTAAGTTTGGAACAAGCAGAGGGTGGTAGAGCAAGAAAGAACTTTTAAGGACACAATATGATATAATTTAGTATTTTCAGACTTAGTCATTTACTGGATTCATGTCTTCAGATTAACTGCATTGAAGATTCACTACTGAGTATTTTTGTTTGATTTAAATAGATTTGATATTCGTATTTAAATGCATGACTACTTTATCCAAGTAATGAAACCATGGACAAGAAATATCATTTCTTCTAACATATATCAAATATGTAAAAATTAAAATTTTTTTTAAAGATAGTCCATATGCTCATGAGAATAGCATAAGCCTTCATATATGAAGCAATGAATCAATGTATTTTGAACATTTCAAGGAAACACTAATAGAACAGAACAGAGCTAGTCTTTTTGAACTCACTGGGACTCTGTGTTAAGGTGACTACCTAAGGTAGACGTGTGTGTGTGTGTGTGTGTGTGTGTGTGTGTGTGTGTGTGTACACATGAGTGTGCAACACACTAAATACAAAAATGGCTACATAGTTAAAAAAAAACTATTTTCTATAGCAAAATATTTCTTTCAAGCATTAATTTGGTGATACACAAAGGCTTATAAAATTTGGTTGTAATATTTATTTTATTCTATTTTTAGATGCCCTTTAAAGTATATAGCTGTAGCCTCTGCCTTGAATGACCCTCTTTTGCTCATATATTCATTCAACCAGAGGTCAAACCTTCTCTTTTGATGATGAACCCACTTTCTATTTTTCTGAACTTTATAAGCCTCTTTTGTCATAATTTTTTCATATATCATTATTATTAAATTTTTACCTTGATATTTGACCTTGGCCTACCTCTTACATCAATTTGTTCTCAGTTTGATTTTTCTGTATTACTAAGAGAAATCTATATATTCATGAAACTCTTTCTTTTTTGTTTGATTTATTTTTAGTATTAATTTTGTTCTTGACTATTCCATATATGTATACAATAATTCTGGTTGCTCTCACTCTCCACAATGTGTCTTCTTCCCCCTTCCCAAACCCACTAAATTCTTCCATACAAGGCAAGGTTCTCACATTCATGTCTTTTCTCTTTATTTGAGGCACTGAATTTGGCCAGTGCCATCTGTGTGAACATAGATTTGAGCTATCTAGTGAAGCTTGCTGAGCTTAGCAGTATGCACACAAGTAATGGCATTGGCTCTTTCTTTCTCAGAGTCTAACAGTAGCCAAAACTTGAACAGTAAGACCTAGAGGCCCAGCAGCCTCTTCTTCACCCATTACTGATAATTTATAGGGCCACTTTTGTACAGGACCAATGCAATTAAGCAGAGTTGTTATGCATTCATGGTTGCAGTGGCCATGTGATAGCTAGTGGATGGCATTTTGGATCCCTTCACCTTACCTCTGGTTCTTACATTCTTTTAGACCCTCTTTTACAATGTTCCCTAGTGTCAGAGGTGGTGCTGTCTGGTTTAGGATTGAGGCTACAACCATTGTTTAGTCTCATCACCATGAGCAGTCCTGAGTGAAGAACTCATGCACCTTGGGATGTTTTCTTCCAGGTCCCAGATTAGGCACAGACCACACCCAAATGCCAATTTCTAGTACAAAAAGATCCTTTATTAAGCAAGATTAAGAGAAGAAATGGCTAAATCTGGATTGGGCAGGAACAGTAAAAGTTGTCTTAGAAAAAGGGGAAGTCTGTGCTAAGATGAGTTGGTCAATCTTCATTGGACATACTAGTCAGTGTATCATAATAAAGAATTCTCTGGACCTTTGTAGCCAGTCTCAGGAATGAAGAAGTGACCAAATAAGGGAGTCTAGTGGTCTAGAAGAGGAAGTAGGGGACGTGTGTGTTTGATTCTCTTAGAGCCCTTCAGTGAGTGTCTGCCCTCACAAGTGTTTACCAGCTTTGTTATTAGGACTGGGTGTAATATTAGGTCTTTGTGCATAAACATGGGTGTTTAGAAAGCAGTTCGATGCCATGTCTCTTTAGCTAAATGTCAACAGTAAGCTTCACTTCCAACACATAAGATACTGTCTTTCTTAGTCCATTTCCCTGGATAATTGATGTATGCTTTGAATTCCATGCTTCCATTTCTGAGTTGCCAAGATGACTGTAGGAAAGATTTTGTTTGTTAACAAAACAAATAGAAATTTCTTTTTCATGTTTTTACATGAAACACAAAAATCATTTTACTCATTAAATATCATATTTTTTGTAGAGACTTTTTATAGTTTCCACTCTGGCTATAATTACAGATGATCCAATTCTCCTGTGAGGAACTAAACACTATGGCAGAGCATGTATGGAGCAAAAGTCATCAAAGGGAGCTGTACTCCTAGGAATATGGTTGGGTAGATGTTATAGGCCAATTGTCCCCACAACAAACCTAAAAATAGACAAGACTAAACTGAAATGGAAAGAATTACTCCAGAGCATGGAGCTGTACTGTATGAAGTGAAATCTCTCAGGGAGATCTCTGAGAGAAACAATAAGACTCTTTGATTTCCTGCTCAAGTGGTCCCATGTGTGTTTCAGAATTTTCAGTCTGTGAATTAGATTTGAAACAGACAGTGTAAGGAATTTTCCTGAGATTTGAGGGTGTTGTTTACCTTTAAGAGAAGTGACTATGAGTTAGGATAAGTGTATTTAGTTACCTACTGGGAAATGTTTACTTCCTTCCTTCTCCCCCCTACCTTCTTCCCTCCTTTCTTTCTTTCTTTCTTTCTTTCTTTCTTTCTTTCTTTCTTTCTTTCTTTCTTCCTTCCTTCCTTCCTTTCTTTCTTTCTTTCTTTCTTTCTTCTTTCTTCTTTCTATATGTCAGTCTTCCCTCTTTCCCTTCCTCCCTCCTTCTCTCTCTCCCTCCCTATCTCTTTCTTTCTTTGTTTTTTTTTTTGTTGTTGTTGTTATTGTTCTGTTTTGGTTTTGGTTATTTTGCTTGAGACAGGACTTCTCTGTTTAGCCCTGGCTTTCATGCAACTTGCACTGTAGACCACATTGGCCCTAAACTTCAAACTGCCTCCTGAATGCTGCGATTAAAGGGATGTACCACCACCACCAGGCTAACGTTATATGTCTTGAACAGGGAGAAGATTTTTAAAATGATTGTTTAATTGATGGAAAGATAGCTCAGTTAGTAAAGTGTTTGCTGTGAAAGAATTAGGGTGAATGCTTGTTCCCAAGCACCTGTATAAAAGAATAATACATGGTATCACACATTTGTATTTCCAGATTGGGGCTCTCTGGCCATCAACCTACCTTATTCAGTAAGCTTCAGGTACCAATGAGAACGCTTATTTCATAACGCAAGGTGGCCCTCTGATTCCTCCACCCACCCAAACATGGTGTCTTTCTCATTTCCAGATATCTATAGGCATTACAATAACAAACTAATCTAAATTATCACAGCTATGATCCACATCTAAGAGAACATGTGGTACTTATTTTCCTGGGCCAAAGTTACTTCACTCATTTTTTAAAAGTTGTTTTCATTTCATGTAAATTTCATTTAACTTTTTTATAGCTTAATAAAATTCCATTGTTAATATGCTCTGTATTCTCATTATCCACTGATCACTGGAGAGGCATCAAGGCTGATTCTGTGTCCCAGCTATTATGAATTGATCCGTAGTGTATATAGATAAGCAACTGTCTCTAAAGAAGATACAACCCTAAAGTGACTCAGGAGTGGCATACTTGAGTCACGTGATAATTCTATTTTTGGTTTTATGAGAAACCTCCAGACTGATGTATGAAGTGGTTTTACTAGTTTGCATTCCCACCAAGAAGTATTCCTTTCCCATATCCTCGCTTACATTCATGCCATTGTCATTTCTGATAATGGGACCTCTGATTGGGGTGAGATGAAACCATGATAGTTTTAATCTACAATTCCCTACAGGCTAAGAAAGATGAAGGCTTTGTATCGTCTTTACTAGCCATTTGTATTTCATATTTTGAGAACTGTCCAGTTCAGTCTATTTTTAAACTGGGTAATCTGTTTTCTTGTTTCTTTCATAAAAAAATAAAATTTGGCTTACTTTTATTTTATATTTTTGGTTGTGAGCCTAGCCTTTAACAGCTGAACCATCACACGAGCCCAACTAACTTTTATTTTAACATAAACTGAAATATTGGTATTTTAAAACTCACCCATATTTCATATATTTCTTTTTATCCCTTTTATTGAAAATAACCCCCACACATAATACATCTTGATTATTCTTTCCCACTACTCCTCCTAGTTCTTTCCTATCTTCCATGATTATTCTGTTTCCCTTTAGAAAACAATGAGGCATCTAAGAGATAATAAAATAAAACACAAATTATTACACCAGAACAGGACAAACAAACAGAAAAAAGCCTAAAGAAGGCAAACGTAACAGATAGACAAAGAGACCCTCTTATACATACACTTATAAATACCATAAAAACACTAAACTGGAAAGGGAAAAATATATACTTATGTATGTATATATGAATAAATAAAATAAAATAAAATAAATAAAATAAAATAAATAAATAAAATGAAAATAAAAACTAAGATTTAAAAATTGTCCCTGAAATCATTATGAGATGAGGAACCTCAACAGAGACTGATGAATCAGTTTTCTGTTGGCCATCTACTGCTGGGCATGATGCCTACCCCTAAAAGGTGTTTGATTCCCCAGGGAAAATCCCCTGGAGAAAACAAAATTTTCATTTGCAAGTGGTTATCAGTTGGAGATAGCTTCTGACTTAGGGTTGAGTCATGTCTTCTCCCTTCACCTCTAGGAATGCTTCTAGTTCAGAACCATGCATGTCTTATGGATGCTGCCTCAGCCTGTGACTTTGAATGTTCATCAATCCTGTTAATTTAGAAAACCGTGTATTCTCGGTGTCCTCCATCCCCTCTGGCTGTTATACTTCTTATCCCTCCTCTTCTTCAAGTTTCCGTGAGCCCTGAGCCTTGAGAGAAGACATTTGATGGAGAAATACTGGATAGGGTAGTGTTCCAAGGTTTCTCATTCTCGGCATAATGTCTGGCCGTGTGGTTTTGTCCTCTCTCTCTCTGCATCTGGATTCTAGTTAGGCTCAGTGTTTAGTTGTGGGTGTTTGCTTCTGTTTCCAACAGGTACTCGATTGGGGCTCCATGATGGTGAATAAGTTAGTCATTGATCTCATTATCAGGGAAGGGCATTTATGGTAGCCTTTCCTCTGTTATTCAAATTGTCAGTTAGAGTCAGTATTGTAGGTCTCTGGACATTTCTTTAGGTTCGATTTTCTCTTTAATCCTATAATGGCTCCCTCTTTTGTGTTCTCTCTCTCTCCCTCCCTTTCACCCTCCCTTCCTCCCTCCCTCTCTTCCTCCCTCCCTCCATCTCTTCCTCCCTCTCTCTCTTTTCTGTCTTCTATTCCTCCTCTGACTCAATCTTCCTAGTCCACATGCTTTCCTCCTCCCCTTCTCTTTCTCCTAGTTCCCTCTCCACTCACCCCCTCCCCACTCCTCATGTGCTCTGTAGAACTTGTCCCTTCCCCCTGCTGCGAAGGACCTTATATGAACCTCTTAGAATCCTCCTTGTATCCTAGTTCCTCTGGCAGTGTGAATTATAGGCTGGTGATCCTTTGGTCTAGGTCTAAAATCCATATAAGAGTGAGTATATACCATGTTCCTCTTTTTGTGACTGGGTTACCTCATTCAGGAAAGTTCCATCTACTTGCCTGCGAATTTCAAGATTCCATTGGTTTTTTTTTTTTTTTCCTTTTCCTGCAGAGTAGTATTTCATTGTGTAGATGTGCCACATCTTCTTTATCCATTCTTCAGTTGAGGGGCATCTAGGTTGCTTCCAGGTTCTTGCTGTTAAAATAATGCTGCTATGAACATAGTTGAATACGTCTTTGTTGCATAGTTGTGGATCATTTGGGTATATGTTTAAGAGGGGGATTGCCGGGTCCTGTGGTAAACTGATTCCAATTTTCCTGAAGAACCACCATACTGATTTCCAAAATGGCTGTACAAGTTTGCACTCCCACCAGTAGTGGAGGAGTGTTCCCCTTTCTCCACATCCTCTCCAGCATGAGTTGTCACTGGTGTTTCCAATTTTAGCCATTCTGACAGGAGTAAGATGGTATCACAAAGTTGTTTTGATTTGCATTTCCCTGATAGCTAAGAATGTTGAGCACTTTCTTAAGTGTCTTTCAGCCTTTTTGATTTCCTCTATTGAGAATTCTCTCTTCAGTCCTGTACCCCATTTTTAATGGGGTCATTTGGTGTTTTGTTGACTAGTTTCTTGAGTTCTTTGTATATTTTGGAGATCTGCCCTTTGTCAGATATAAGATTGGTGAAGATCTTTTCCCAGTCTGTGGGCTGCTGTTTGGTTTTGTTTAATGTGTCCTTTGCCTTACAGAAGCTTCTCAATTTGAGGAGGTCCCATTTATTAATTGTCAATCTCCATGTCTGTGCTACTGGAGTTGTGTTCAGGAAGTGTTCTCCTGTACCAATTTATTCAAGGGTACCTCCACTTTCTCTTCTAAGAGGTTCAGTGTGGCTGGATTTATGTTCAGGTCTTTGATCCATTTTTAAAAAGTGTTTCTCAGCCATCTGAGATTTTTCTACTGAGAAATCTCTATATAGATCTTTATCCCATTTTTTAAATTGAGTTAAATTATTTTCTTGATATTTATTTTTTTAGTTCCCTATATATTTTGGATATCAGGCATCAGATGTGTAGTTGGTAAAAATCTTTTCTCATTCATTAAGCTGACATTTTTTCCTATTGATGGAGTCCTTTGTCTTCCAGAAGCTTCATTCCACAAGGTCCCATTTACTAACTGTTGATCTTAGTGACTGTGCTAACAATGTTCTGTTCAGAAACTCAATTCCTGTCAAGGCTATTTTCCACTTTCTCATTTATGAAGTTTAGTATATCTGGTTTTATGTTAATGTCTTTGATCCATTTGCAATTGAGTTTTCTTCAGGTTACTAAGTATGTATTTATTTTAATTATTTCATGTATAGGCTCCAGTTTGACCAGAATAGTTAATTGAAGATACTGTCTTTTTTCCAGTGTTTATTTCTGCTTCTTTAACAAAAATCATGCATCCATAGATGTGTAGATTTACATCTGTGTCTTCAATACAATTTCATTGATCAACTTGTCTGTTTTTGTGCCAATAGCATGCCATTTTCATTGCAATAACCCTGTAGTACAACATCCTGTTTTTTTTTTTTTTTTTTTTTATCTGTGAAGAATGGCCTGAGACTTTTCTCTGATATTGCATTGAACTTGTAGATTGGCTTCGGCAAGATATATATTTTCCCAATATTAATTCCTCTGATTCTTGAACATGGTAAGTCTTTCTTTTCTTCTTCTAATGCATTCCTCATCTTCTTCCTGAAATATCCTAAACTTTTTACTGTATATATATTTCATTTATTTGGCTAGTCTAACCTCTTTGTTATAGTCTGATAATGTGAAGACGACATCCCTAATACCTAGTGAGTAATATTTACTTTTAAACATAGGAACACTCCCATAATACATATTAATTACAGAAATGACATGTAAATTAAAATTTATAATGACTGTCATAGGAACAAAAACTGAGTCTTTAGTTCTAATGTTGTCATCCATCAGATATGACCTCAGATTGTATATGGACTGGTATTGTCATCTGTGAGATTATATCAGGAAGTTGGTCAGCTCAATCGATTATAATGGTTTTTATTAAGCCTTGTTTAACAAAGTGTTTTGTTTGCCTTTGGTTTACTCTTCGATCCTTCCAAGGCCCTGTCTTCCTCATGTTGTGAACAGGTAGTATGGGAGGGAGTACAATCGACAGTACTATCCACACATACACATACACACAGATAACTCCAAACAGACACACAATTATTTGTGTGTGTATGTGTGTGTTCATAATTATTCAGATGAACAAAGGTTTTGATACCCAAGAAAGCAATAATCTAGTTGATCTCAAGACTCCTAATAATTTCCTAGAAAAAACTAAAAAAGATTTGGAACTTTTAAAACAGATGAACATCTCTATATTTCAAAGGATCTTTTGTTCAGATAGATACAGAGTTATTCTTACATGAAATGCCTGAATGTGGTGTTTAACTTTCAGATTGAAAAGCTATTATTTCATTCACACATGTCTGTGTTTATTGCTTCATGCTTGAGATAAAATGCAACAAGCAATTTTGGATATCAACTCTATGTAATCATGGTTTCTGAGTTCTGAGGAATATTTCAACAGTTTTGATACTGAAAATATAAACTAAATTTCTCAGTGACAGTAACTTCTAATAAGTTAGCAAATAAGATTTTATACAGAAATGAGGTTTCCTTAGAGAGAAATTGATATGTGTTTGATTTTTTTTCTTATAGTTCTCACCTCTACAGTGGTGATTATTAATAAATTGTGGAAAAATATAGACCTTGGGTATCTTCTAACTAAGGAGAAATAATGTGAAAATCACAAGAACTTGATACTAAACTATTAAAAGAAAGGATTGGCCTGTGAGATAGCTCAGGGAGTAAAGGTGATTGCCACCAAGCCTAGAAAACTGAATTTTATCCACAGGACTCAAATGATAGAAGAGAACCAATTCCTTCAAGTTATCCTTTGACTTTTCATGTTCTGATCCTCATGTATGAGTTCCCCTCATAAATAAATATAATTAAAGTTAAACTAAAAATTGAAGGATTATCTTGGTTCAGTTATCTTAATTAAAAATACTCATAAAGTATATTTTTGTTTCTGTTAAAATTTTAAAATATATTTATAATTTATGCTTTATAAAGGTCTATTTATCAACTTATGTACATAAACATCTGCACTTATTTGAATATCAATAGACATTTAAAAGGCACCCCAACAAAGGCATCATAGAATGAAAAGGTAAGATATGTCCATAGCAAAAGTATTCATTGCTTTTAAATCATAGCAAAACAGGTTTTATTTATAACCACTGAAATGAGTTCAGAGAACAGTGGAGTGCAGTGGGAAAAGACTGGGCTTAACTTCAAATATTTCATGGTGAGTTGAATATTTATAGCAACTAATCAGGGTGGCTACCAACATATGGGAAAACACATCAGGAATGATGGAGTTTGGGAATAAGCAACCCTAATAGAACTTTTGATGAAGACAGATGTGGTAATTTGAAAGAAAATGGCCTGCATAAGGTGTGTTACTATTAGGAGGTGTGACTTTGTTGGCATAGGTGGGGCCTTATTATAGGAAAAGTATTATTGGAGGGGGGCTTGGCTTTGAAGTCTCCTATGCTCAAGCTACACCCAGTGTGGCACACAGTTACTTCTGCTGCCTGAAGATCCAAAGCTCCTTCTCTAGCACCATGTCGGCCTGCATGCTACCATGCTTCTCACTGTGATGATAATGGACTAAAACTCTGAACTTTAAGCCACTCCAAGTAAATGTTATTTTTTCTTTATAAAAGTTGCCAAGGTCATTGTATCTCTTCACAGTAATAGAACACTGACTAAGACAACAGATCAAGGGAATCTGACATTAGAGAGTAGAGGATGAGAAAACTGGTCAGACACCAAGCTATGGAATACAGGCAGTTCTTTCTATGGCAGTATTTTTATAAGGGAGTAGACAGATGGGCTTAGGAGAGTTTGGAGAGTTTGTTCAAGAACAGAATCTTTGCCAGACTGTAGTATGCTGTAACAAGAAGCAGTAATGTGTGTGTGTGTGTGTGTGTGTGTGTGTGTGTGTGTGTGTGTGTGTGTGTATAAAAGGATTTAGAGGTATAAACTTAAGGCATTTGTTTGGAAGGAAAATCCCAAATTTCAATTCTATTAGGACTACCAAAGACAGAAAGAGGGAACTAAATGGTTCTTTTGAAAATAAATGTGTTCTGCTTTCTGTCACATTGACCTGATAGTGCTTAGTCTTGCTGTGTCCTACTGTGAAGTCCAGCTGCTTGATGTTGGGATAATGTGTACCAGGAAGGGGAAGTTTGATGTCAGGAGAGATGACTCATTCTAGTCTCCAAGGCTGTTTCAAGAGTTGGGCACTGCCTGTGTTTTGGGGTTCACTGCTCCTAGCACACACATTTTCTAGTACTCTAATAGCATTTAGGATGGCCTTTTGCAGTCTCTAGGCTTGTCATGTTTTTTAATCTTTTGATATTGAAAAATATTTATACCAGTGTTATTGAATATTATAGTTTATAACCTTTCTTCAAATGAGGAAGAAAATCCAGTGAAACGTTTTTAACTTTATTATTTCCCAACACTATAAAAATGTGTTCAATAAAAATAAGCATATTAGTCATTCTTATTTATACCCATAAAACTATACATGTCAAAGATTCTATTCAAGTCATTTTATCTAGATAATCTTCGTGGGTATTTATATGCATTTGTACACACACACATACACACACACACACACACACACACACACACACACACACACACACACCTTGTATTAACACCAGCATAGAGTACTTTGCTTGTCCCCGTTCATACCAGAAAATGTTACCTTCATGCTATATATGCAAAAAAGTAATAAAAGATTAAATAGTATTTTCTACAAACTAGACTATTTGTCAGACAAGTTTCTCTTAAAATAATGAATTAATATTGAGCATGAACATTACGGAAAAGCAAGAATTTCCATATATTAAGGAACAGAAGGACTAGGTCCAAGAAAATCAGAAGGAAACAACTGCTACTTTGTACTTTCCTGGGAGGAATTTGTGGCACATGCACTCGTTGGTAGGAAAATAATCCACTCAATAGCTGAGCAGACACAGATCTAATCTGATCCAAAACAGCCAGGGAGAACAGGACTCTGCATCTTCCTCAGACATGCCTATATTTTCCAGTGACAAAATAGGGCCTGGTCACAATGGTCAATTCCATGACAACTTAGAGGTGAGAGTTGCTAACACTGACATTACACAAGAAAATAGAATGTCAGTTACTGTTTCTGCTTTTTGATGTTAAATTACTACCCGGGTTTGCCTTAGCAGTCCAGTGGCATTGGATTTCCAGGTCTACAGGCTCTGCTTCAGCCTGCTTCCTCTTGATCTGCAAGGTCATCACTGTCACCTAAAGCCAGAAGATGCTTTTCTATGGGATTTGGCAAAGCCTTTATCTCTGGCTAGAAGATGAATTAGTTAAAGTTGTACCCTATCTTCTGAGGTTTAGGCTGTGAATGGATCATGATGGCATGTGATGACATCTAAAGTTGTGATAAAGAAGGTAAAATATTATTTTATTTTTCACCAGATACCTCTCTTTCCTCTCTCTCTCTCTCTCTCTCTCTCTCTCTCTCTCTCTCTCTCTCTCTCTCTCACACACACACACACACACACACACACACACACACAAACACACACACACACACACACACACACACAAACACACAAATTTCTGTTCTCAGATTCAGTATAACTTCTTTACTGATGCTTTTCTGCCTTAGCTTCACATGCTTCCAACATCTTAGGTGGAATATCAGCCATGATCCTATCACTAACATTCTGCTCCACACACAGAGAGTGGGAAGCTTAGAATGGAGCCATAATTAGCTTCACTAGCCTTGCTTACACCTACTTAACCTCTGCTTTTGGCTCTAATCCGGAATGCTGTCATCCCTAGTTCAAGTAATACGTGTCCATACCAGACCCCCTGAAGATATCCTCCCACTGGCATGTAGGTAGTAGTTAGCTGATTATAAGTTTTCAGTACTGTATTTAATTTTAAATCTGAACAATAGACACACTAGTTTAAAAGTGAAGACAGCAGTATTTACATAAGAGTAGTTGCCTGTAAGGAGGTAAAGAGAGCAAGAGAGCTGTATTGTTATGACTACAGTAAGTAGAAACTTAAAATAGCCTCAGATATAATAAGATGCCAAGAAGACTGGAGGCATGTGCTTCTGCTAAATGTTCAATGTTCAGTTTCCAAGAGCAAATGTATCTATCTCCACCCCTACCTCCTACATATAAACAAGTTTAAAGGGTGGATGTGCAGGACAGTCAGAACTAACTCTCAAAATCAGAAGGTAAAGCAGTGAGTTGGGATTAAAGTATCCATTGGCTCCTCCACTTCAGGAAGGCTTGACACTAAGCAGGGGCAGAGTTATTTGGACAAAGAGTTGATGCCCTTAACCATAGCTTGAATCCTTAGCCACATAAACATGACTAGATTAAAACATATTTTTTAAATATCAAAGCCTGTGATCTTTCCATCTGGTAGGAAGGAACAAAGTGTCTACCCTGTGGGAATCTTCATTTTCCCAGACCCAGTAGTACATATCACTAATTGATCTTGGCACATTCTCTTGGCTAAACAAGACTTTCCTTGAGATTTGTTTCAACTCAATACTTTAGGTCCAAACTTCCAGTTAATTAGATATGTTATTGCTGTTGAAAAAGGTCTACATTCTGTCTCTTTTTTTCTAACACGTGATAAAATTATATCCTTTGTCACTGAACTCATAATCAAGCCACAGGTAAATAACATAAATGTTGTAGATTTTTATATCTGAAAATTATCAGAGAAACAAATAAAGAAAAAAAAGCAAGTTTCTGAAAGAAATAAGTTCTGGCCTCAGAACTCTATTTGCATATAAAATTTTTGAAAAAAATCATCAAATTAATAAGTGGCTGTAAAATACCTCTCAGAGAGAAAATTGTATTTAAGGAGACATGAGAAATTACCCGAGCTATATGAGATTTGCATGGATTTAGAAACTAAATCAACTGCTAAGAATTGCATTCTCTAGAAAACAAAGAAATGGATGGGTTAAAAGAGAGGGAGAGGAAAAGGCTAGAAGAGAATTTTGACCCCATCGATAGAAAGAGATACGAGAAAATCCTTTTATGAATTTAGGTCAGTTTCATGCTTTTATGGTGTAAGGGAGAGACTATCCCCATAGGCTCAGATATTTGAACACTTCCCAGCAGGTGGTGTTGCTGATTGGGGAGGGTGTGGGACTTTTAGGAGGTGTGGCCTTGCTGGAGAAAAGATGTCACTGTAGAAAGGATGTCGCTGTAGAAAGGATGTTGCTACAGGAATAATGTAGTTAGAGTTAGGCTTGGAGTTTATACCTTTGATCTACTTCCAGTTCAGTCTCTGATTTATGCTTGAATTTGAAGATGTTATCTCTCTCTCTCAATATCCTGCCCCATCCACCAGGTTCCATGCCTCTATACCATGATGGACACACCTCCAATAAAAGCCCAAGTAAACGCTTTTCTTCCTACAATGCCTTGGTTATAGTATTTTATCACAGAAACAGAAAAATAGCTAGCCTTCCTAATTTCAAAAGAAGATGCTGGTTGTTTGTTTCTGTTTTCTCTTGTGTATTGGCTAGTTTATGCCAACTTTTCATAAGCTAGAGTTATCAGAGAAGAGGAAGTCTCGGTTGAGAAAATGTCTACAGAAAATTAGGCAAGCATATAGGCATTTTCTTAATTAGTGGATTTATGGAGGAGAGCCCATCCCATTGGTTTTTTTTTTTTTTTTTTTTTTTTTTTTTGCCATTCCTAGGCTAGTGGTTCTGGGGTCTACAAGGACCAGGTGGTGGTTGAGTAAGCCATTACAAGCAAACCAGTAAGCAGTACTCCTCCACAGCTTCTTTATCAACTTCTGTCTCCAGGTTCCTGCCCTGTTTTGAGTTCTTGCCCTGATTTCTCACAATGATGGACTGATGCCATATGAAAGTATAAGCCAAATCAACCTTTTACTCCCCAAGTTGCTTTGGTCATGGTGTTTCATCACAGCAATAGTCACCCTAACTAGGACACCCTATAACCTTGGATTCTACCCAAAGCAGAGTTTGAAACTCTGGAAGAATTTGAAAAAAAATTCTCTTCTTGCAGACCAAGTTTATTTTGCAGATAATTCTAGGAAGCAGAACTGGGAAAAAATTAGGAGACATAAGAATGAAGGGGAAAAGCTAATTGAGAGATACATTAAGCACTGGCTATCACTGTGAGAAAATAGCATTTAATACCCCATGAAACCTTGGACAGCACTTTGTAGAACATGTTTCAAAGTTTTTTACCAATGACCAGGAAGCCAGTGTGATTATCCTCTAAGTCTACAATGGGATGAGGGCTATCCAAGGAACCAAAGGCCCCACTCTTCTGGTCTATGCCTGCTATTGGGGTTGTCTTGACCATGCAGGAGCTCCAAGGCACTCATGGAGACATATGACACAGAGATGAAAAGATGGCACTATGCTTGGAGCCAACCATGAAAGCTGTGTTAATATCAGGAGACCAAGAGAAGGAGCAAACGGCACCACAAACAACTGCTGTGTGCTATGACATCCTTCCTTTCTATACTAATTTAATGTCTATAGAATTGTAGTGATTATAAACACCATATCTAAACACATGAGAACCATTTTTAAAACATCAGTCCTCTATGACTTATTTCTAATTCAGAATTCAAACTTTATTTTGATTATTTGAATGTTTATGCCAGCTATGTATCCAATCATGGAAAGATATAACACTTTGATGGAGAAATAAGACAATAAAGTTCAATCTCAACTCTTCAATTTAAAAATGACTCCCTTTGGGGCTAGAGAGATTTAAGAGGAGCTACATAAAGTTCTTGCAGAAGACGTGACTTTTGTTCTTAGCACCCATATTGGGTGTCTCAAAACCACCAACTCCAAGGGATTTGATGTATTCTCCTGACCTCCACAGACACCTGTACATATAGGCACACACACACACACACACACACACACACTCCACAAACAACACACACACACACACACACAAACACACAAATATCTAAAAGTGAATAGTGTTTTGTGTTTCAAAAGCTGTCAGAGATGCACCCCACAAAAAGAATTTATTTAATATGGAAAATATTGCTATTAGCTAATATATTTGTAAGAAATATTCTTAGTAATTAGGTGGTAACAATCACAGTTATAATATTTCTTAAGTCTTAAATAATATTAAAAGGTAAAATGCCTTGATTCTTGTTTTAATAACAATTTTAATTAGCATATCAAGTAATATGCAAAATAACTTCAAAACATGTGATTATTGTGTATTTTAAGTAGTTACCAGACTCTTTTTATCCTGTTGAGATGTTTAACATTTACAATTTGAAGAAACTATATGTGACAGCTTAAAATGCTGCAGGCACAAAAACCAGTTTGCATAGTGAGGTTTTGTTCTACTCTCCCTTCCTATTTGGTGAAGAGTCCTGGCAATAATGGAAGTTATGCATTGTGTGAGCTAAGAGAACTCTTTCTGGAACATTCTGTGCCTTTGACAATTCATTTTGAAATCAGCATGGAAATTTCTAAATTGGAGTGGAGGACTTGTCTGCAACATATATTTCATGGAAAAATCTTTACGGCAGTCTGTACTTTACTTTTTACTTCACATTTTCAACCTAAGAAATTATGAGTGCCATATCTCTAAAAATCAGCATTGTCTCAATAATGTTAGAGCTTAAACAAATTGAGAATAATGTACCTTGATGTGATATTATGGAAATCTCTACTTCTGCTTACAAAATGTATTATTCCCTAGACTTAATTAACCATTATAATAGATATGTTTGGGCTAGGTAGAACTATATTTCTTTGGTTCCTCAGACTCAGGTGTCTCTGAATCTAACATATCTCTTACTTTTTAATCGTACAGTTTTCATCACTGAAAAATTAAAATTGTAATTTATACAAATGTAAAAATAAATACAAAGGCAAGATGTAGAGTATTTAAAATGTTTATATAAAAATCAGAAAGGAGATTATAGATAACAACCACAGACAAAATGAAAGGAAAAGAAGAGTTACATACAAGAAAATCAGGAGGGAAAGTATAGGGGACTTGTTTTAAAAGTATACAGTAAATGATAAGAATGAAAGAGCCAAAATGTTTGTGTCAGAAGCTACATTTTACTTTGTCAATGAAATTATGAAAGGGAAGGCAACTCTACTTTTATTCAAATATACCTGACTTATTTGGAACCAGAAATTTTGTATATACATGAAAATACTGATTTAAAGGTAAAATTTAGAACAATATCATACCCTTTCAAATACGAAATTTTGTCTTTCTCAGTAACATTCTCCCACATTTTCAGGTCACTGAAACCATTACAAATATATACCAACCCTGACAATGCTTTAAATTTGTGATTACTACTTCTATATGGGCCCCCTTTCACTTATTTTTCCTTTCAATTAATCATTTGGTATACTGGGGGAATAGACAAGGAGGGAGTTAAATGGTGGCTTTGCAATACTCAGCTTGAGATTCTTGTAAGCTTTGTTTCCTAATACAGAACACTTCAAAAACTGCTATGTGAATATTTTTTCCAATTTGGAAGGCAGGTGTAGAACAGATTGACTGAAATAAACACTGTATATGAGGTGTGCCATGTGTGCTCTTGGGAGCTCTATGTGATCTCTCAAATGTAAAGATGACAATTATCTAGGTTAGAATGACACTAGCAAATTTGAAGGGGCATAAACACCAATCACTTAGAGCACTTGTATCTTAGAAGCTTGCTATCAAATTTTGTACATTTGTCTAGCATTAACTGGTTCAGTGTGGACAGACAACCTGAAAGTGAGAAGAAGTAATAGCGTCCATGTCTGCCAATTAACAGGCATATAGTCTGCATATTAAATACCTCAAGGAGAGGGCTAGTAGAATTTTCAACATGAAGCCTGGTTCTCTCCCTCTCTGCATCTGGATTCCAGTTCGGCTCAGTGTTTAGCTGTGGGTGTCTGCTTCTGCTTCCATCAGCTACTAGATGAGGGCTCTATGATAGTGGATAAGTTAGTCGTCAATCTCATTATCAGGGAAGGGCATTTATGGTAGCCTTTCTACTGTTGCTGAAATTATTACTTGGGGTCAGTCTTGTAGGTCTCTGGACATTTCTCTAGAGTCCGTTTTTTTCTTGAAACCTATAATGGCCCCCAGATTGATAGCTGGGAATCCAGCATTGAGCCGACTCAGACCCCCTGAACATGGGTCTCAGTTAGAAGGCCTGGGCAGTCTAAGGGACCTCTTGACAGTGGAACCCTGTTGCACAAAAGGACGTTGGGAGCACATTCCCCATGGAGGGATACTCCCTTAACGTAGAGGCAGGAGGAAGGGCCTAGTCCCTACTCCAAATGACTTGACAGATTTAGATGAATCTTCCAGGAAGGCATCACCCTCCATGTGGAATGCAGGGGTGTAGGGGGATGGGAGTGTGGTGGTGGGGGGCATGGGAGGATGGAAGAGAGGGAGGGAGGGAGAGAGAAGTGGGATCGATATGTAAAATAAGAAAAATAAATATTAGAAAAATAGTAAGATAAAGAAAAAATAACACAAACAAAACAAATGTTTCTGTTAAAAACAAACAAACAAAAAACAAACAACAAAAAAAGAATTTTAAACATGACACTTGGTTTAGAAGTTACAAAATTATATGTCTTAAACAGGGCATACAGGTGATATCTGAGGCAGTGGTCAGCCGAGGGTGACTGGGGTTTCATAGCAGCAGATACTGAAAATGGTTATTTCAATTTTTAAAGCATGGGTTCATAAGGTATTCTGTTTCAGGTATAAATAGTTATAAATATGAGCAGCAGAGAGGAATTTCTGAGGTACATATTCTAGCAAGAGGATAGAGGTGTCAAGCAAGCCTCTTACAGAGGAGCCAATGTGGAATTCTGAAAGAAAATAGGTGATGTCATTAAAAACTATTCACTGCAGGAGGAAAAGTTCAGTTTGCAGAGCTTATGGCTGCTCCACATGGAAATGGTGGCTTATAAACAGTAAAATCAAGGTTAAGTGCCCATCACAGAGTGGTAAAGTATATAAAACACCACTTGCCTATGATTTTAAAAGACAAAATTTTCAAATTTATGGGTATACAAAGCAAATATTGTCATTTATCAAAATTGGGTTGTATGGATTTATTTATCTAGAATTATATTCCTATGTGATTTCAATGGTGACTACTACGCCAGTAGGAGAGCTTTATTTCCCCCTTTTGTTTACAAAGGAATTGGATAACTACAAAGAGTTCACACAAGGCTGGTGAATTAATGTCTGGAAATCATACAAGTGGGAAAATGATGATATTCTAGAAAATGGGTGAAGTTTGAGGCTATGACTAAAATCTCCATCTTTAATATGTTTGATGCTAGTTTTTTTAGTTAAAATATATTTACATAGTGCATAAAGGTATTTTAATATAACTCTTGTCTTTTATACTTTGAAATTACTACTTTTCCAGATGTGCCTTATTTAATTATACCTTGCATATGAAATGCTGACTTTCTTAGTAACATTTCCCTTGTGTTGTCAAGATCATTGAAATGACATACAAGCCAAACAAACACTCAATAATTAATATCTCCAACTTTATTCTTTATGTGCTCTCATTTTTATGTGTTTTTCAAACAGTATTTACTTATTTGTGTGTGTGTGTGTGTGTGTGTGCATGTGTGTGTGTGCACATACATGAATGCGTGTGTGTACTGCGTGCACTCACGAGCATATGTGTGCACCCTCATGTGCATTATGCATGTGGGTATGCACACATGTGTGGTGGTGCCCTTGGAGGCCAACAGAAGAAGTCAGAGCACCTGTCATTGGACTTACAGGCAGTTATGAGCCACTTGATCTGGGTGGTAGGAACAGAGCCCTGTTATAGAACAGAGGAAAGCACCCCTAAGCCCTGTGCCCTCTTCAGTCTCTGTCTTTCTTTTTCTTACATCATCTAGTACCAAGGAATAACAGGAAGTAATACAGTGGTCCAGCAAGGATTTCAGTGCTGTCAAATGATCCATGCATACAACATGGGACACAGAGGAAGGGATTCAGAGTTGAATTCATTCTACTGCCAATATTTATTCATTTACTAGGAAACACTGAAGTGGTGATGTCAAAAATAAGATATTTATGTCATAGTGTAATAACAATTTTCATTATTATCCCCAATTAGGAAGATGATTGGTAGAAAGACAACTCTGCTTCTTATATATTGTGATTAAATAGCAACCATAGTCATAAAAATACAAAGCCTTTGAGTATTAGACAGTGAAATATGGCCTTTGATCTTCTAAGAATCCTCAGCTAAAATTCTTATAAAAACATAGAGTTAATAAGCTAATTAGTTCCCTCCTTGGTGGATTTAAAGAATATATATATATATATATATATATATATATATATATATATATATATATGTAAAGCTGCATCTGACAGTTAAATAGGATATGGTGGTATGTGACTATTGTCTCAGCACTAGGAAGAGAGACATCTACAAGCTCAACCCCAGCCTACACTATGTGGAAAATTTGAGGTGAGCCAAGGCTGCATAGCAAAAGCCTGTCTCAAAATAACAAAAGAAATAAACCTGGCAGCTTTGTGCATTTGAGCTTAAACGACTGAATCATAGAAACTCCTATTTAAATTTTTCTGTAAGGTATATTTAAATGTGACCTATTGGCATAAGACAGACTTGTTTTTACTGTTGCATCTTTTATTGTTGGGCAAATCACATTGACATTTTCAAATGCTATTACATTCAGAAGGAAATCCCTAGGCAGTCAAGATTCATAGTTTTACTTAATGGTTGGGAAGTATGCATACAAATGAAGTCCTTCTGTTGGTATACAGAAGTAGAGACAATGAGTTAAATAGTTAAAGAAAAATGATTATAACAAAAGATAATTTACAAATAATATGTAAGTCTTAAATACTTTGCTGTCACTGCTCATATTATTGTCATAACTGGTAATTTGGGGGGAGGGTTATATCTTTAGTTGGACACCATTTATCAGGTCCTACACCACCCACACAGTTGATAATTCTAGTTTGATTTACTCTAAGGTAGATACTGACAAAGACTTATAAAGAATCACTAGAATAACAGTTCTATTAGAACTGTTCTATTTTCTAAATGGCTGTGTGGTCAAGCTGCCTTCTAAATATGTGGGCTGCTTTTAGCCTTGACCAGAAAAGCTGCTGTCCACACTGGGAAGCAGTCAGGATACAGTTATAATTGCTCAAAGTGCCGGGAAGTGGCTATGACTTCTAGCCCCGAATCAGTTATCTTTTTCATCCCTCTGCCAAAGATCAGGGAGCAGTGTGGAAGAGATGGTGGGAAGAACGGAATGCTGGCAAATGCTGTTCTCTGGACACAGCCTGGTTATTGTGCTCACGCACTCACAGCTGCTGTAGTTACCTCCATAAGATCTGTATAAGATCAGGGCACCGAGACAAAGGTATCTCATCATAACCACCATATCCTTATCCATTGGGCTATAAGACACTTTAAAACAGGGTCAGGAACATGGCTTCTACAAGGAAAATCGGGGTATTTATTTACATAAGAAAGTATTTCTCCTCGGGACTGGAAAGGTTGCTCAGTGGTTTAGAGCACTTGGTGCTCTCCCAGAGGACTCAAATTTGGTTCCCTGCTCCCACTTTAAATGGCTTACAACCTCCTATAACTCCAACCCTAGGGGACATGACTCCCTCTTCTAGCTACTCAAATGCACATGCACATACCCAAGTATAAACACACACATATCACAAATTTTTAAAAATACATTGTAAAAACAAAAATATTTCTCTTTGATGAGAATGTTGCTTTTAAATTAGGATAATTTATGAATAAAGAGAATAAAGAAAATGGTTAAGTAATATACTGTTATCTCATAAAATTCCTATTCATATGCAATTCTCACTCCTATATTCTCCATGCCTATGCCTGTGAATAGAAAACGGCTCTATAGATAATATGTCTTTTATAAGAAATATATTTGTTTTAAATTCTAGTAATTTGATTACTAGAATTATCACATTGAGGTTGTAGTTTATGGAACATATTTCTTGTTTTCATATTAGATGATGAAGGCATGGAGTGAAAGAATATTCTCTTCCCACTCACTGTAACAGCAATAGAGGAGGCCATTTTTCCATCATAGCTCATGGATATTGCACTGCTCCCTCACTTGGCCTTCCCACTTAAAGTGAGAGATCTTTTAATCTAAGTTTATATTGTAATATTTGTGTCATGTATATAGTAAGTGTCTTAGTTACAGTTACATTACCATGATAAAAGCAACTCTCATAAAACAGACTTTAATGGTGGACTTGTTTACAGTTTTGGAGGGTTAGTCTATGATCGTCATGTCAGGAAGCAGAAATGCATAGTGCCAGAGCAGAAGTTGAGAGGTTTACATTCTTATCTGCAGAAGAGAGACAGAGACAGAGACAGAGACAGAGAGAGATGCACAATACACATACAGAGAGAGAGAACAGAGAGATATATAGAGAGACACACACATACACACACACACAGAGAGGAAACAGGGAGAGAGAACAGAGAGAGATAGAGAGAGAGACACAGAGAAAGACACACACATACACACACAGAGGGAGAGAGAGAGAGAGAGAGAGAGAGAGAGAGAGAGAGAGAGAGAGAGAGAGAGAGAGAGAGAAAGAGTAAACTTTTGAAACCTCAAAGTCAGTGGTATACTTCTTCCAACAAGGCCACAACTTCTAATCCTCTTCAAACAGTAACACTAAACTGGGGACCAGACATTCAAGCATATGAGCTTGTGGGGTCCATTCTCATTCAAACTATCATAGTAGGGGTTTCATAAATATTTATAGGATGAAATGGTGTGTGAGAGAAAATATTTGCCAATCAAATACAAATAGAACAATTAACAGAACAACAACAACAACAACAAACAGATTCCTAGGAGACATTTGAAAGGTTTTCACTAGAAAGGAAAGGAACTACTGCCTATGAAAATTCATCACTGTAGTTTATATTTGTTTACCTCAGTGCTGCACTGGCATGATTTACGAAGCATAGTGGTTCTATTATTTGTCTGTATGATAGTATAACTATTTACTTATTGGTTGAACTGAACTATGTCTCAGTTAATTCAGTCATTTCCATTCAACAAGTCATACTCTTGATGTTTAGTAATCAATTAAAATCTCAACATTAAAAATATTAGCTAAAAGTTTATAGTGTTTGACATGTAGGTTGCTTATTGAAATGTGCAACAGTTTTTATTCTACTGGTGAATGAAGACACAGTGGTTAAACAATTTGCTTCTTCACACAACCTTTAAGTTGCTCAGCTGAGCTAGAATTTAACCACAGGCAGAAGGTAGAATCTTCAGCATATGGTGCCCTCTTCTTATGTTAAAAATATACTTTCAATAAGATCAAAATGATGAGAGCAGTAGCAAACTGTAGAAACTATATCAATGCATTTCTAGGCACAGATACTGAGGATGCTCTTGAAACTTTTAATGTCTCTAAGATTATGAAGACACACTGGTGCTGTCTTCTCCTCCATACAGGGGATCTAAAGTATAGAAGAATAAGTTATGGACTCTGTATTATACAGAGAATGAGACCATCAGTGTCCTTAAAGAGTTAGAATGTTTTTGCCAAAAGAAATAACTTCTCAAAAGGATCTTGGGAGATGTCTCAGTTGCTTAGTACTTGATAATCCCAGAGCTGGAAGGTAGAGCCTGGCAGATCCCTGGAGCTCACTGACCAGCCAATCTAGATAAATCAGCAAGAACCAAGTCTCAGGCAAAAAAGCTGTCTAACATCAAGGTGGAGAGAAACTGAGGAAGATTTTTGATATCCATCTGTCAACCCTCACCCATCTATGTAGCTCTGTCTGCAAGACCTGGGATTGCAGGACCTGAAAGAATGGGGTGGACTACAGTCTAATGTCTATTTTAATTCAGTTCTGGTGTACTTTATACATGAATGTTACAAAGAAAGCAATGATCCAAAGAAGATTGAGTTCAGAATAATATGATCAGAAAAACATGTAAATAAACATCAGTAATCACATACATACTAAATATTAACAGAGCAGCCCTTTCCCAAAACTTTATCAGGGCAGGCCAATTAAAACTCAATTGCCTTACACATAACTATAGACTATATGTGGGAAAGCACAAAAGAAGGCAGAAGACCATATCCAGATTTCAAGATAATATTCAGCATAACCTTTCACCAGATTGGGTTCTATTAACTATGTTCTGACATCCAACACAACCAAACATGTCTTATAAATTGAATGCAAATATTTGTATCAGGAAACATGACCATCCAGAAACAAAATGTACTTAAGGTAAAAAGGCCCTCTGCCTTATTTTCTGTAGCCTCTCTCACAGTTCCCCAAGGTACTGTTCACCATGCAGAATTCTTTTTACTGTGTTCCAACATCCACAAGTGATTTACACACACACACACACACACACACACACACACACACACACACACACACTGTTCAAAACATCTGCTGGGCAAACTTTGCCTCTCTCTGTATGTGTGCATTTTCCCACATGTTGAAGACTGTTTCACTGATGCGGCAATGGACACTAAATATACTGACAGTACCCACAAGTAAGTATGTCAAATATTTTGTTCAATTTTCTGTCTCTTTAAAGTGGCAAATAACATACATACATTAAAATTAATTAAAAATAAGTAAATTTGACTCTTCTTTGTTATTGATACTCATTTACATTTACTTTTTAATTGGTGAATAACATTTTATGCATTTAATGTTCTCTCCTGACTATAAAAATCCTATTTCTGAGTGTAAAACTATCATGTATGTGCATGATCTATTTATTAATACATTGCAACATTATATAGTCATTCATCATAGGTACAAACATAATGCCTAGAAATAAGTTTAACTAAGGTTAGTGATCTGTTCAGTGAAAATTTACATCTTTGATCAGGTTTGAGTTGATTTTTTATATGGTGAGAGTCTGGGGGCTGGTCTCATTCCTATGAATGTAGATATACATTTCCCTAGTATCATTTATAGCCAGACATGTCCTTTCAATGATGTGGTCTTTGGTGCTCTATTCAAAGGTCAGAAACCATGAAAATGCTAGAGAAAAAACCTAGGAGAAACATTTCAAGACATCCTTATAAGCAATCTTATGATTGCACAAAAGCAAAAATAGATAAACTACTTAGACCTAACAAAAAGATGATCAAAACAGAGAAAAGACAGCCTACAAAATGCAATGAAATATTTGTGAAGGATCCATCTAGTAGTGGACTAATTTTCTGATATACAAAGAGCTCAAATAACTCAACAGTAAAACAACAACAAATAATTTTTAATAAAGGGGAAGAGCAAAGGACCTGTATAGATATTTATATAAAGGACATATACAATTAATGTCTGCCACCATCACTAGTCATCAAGGGAATGCAAATCAAAAACACAATGAATGTAGTCTCATTATGATTGAATTAGAATGACTAATTAGCAAAAGAAAAAAACAGAGAAAGGATACCCTTACATGGTGTTGATGAAAATTTCAGCATCTTTGTGGAAAGCAGTAGGATACTCTTCAAACCTAAAGAGATAGAACTACCATTGACTCCAGTTATGTTGCTACAGGAAATACACACCGAAGAAAATAGACCAGTCTTTTGAGGTGTTTTTTACTTACATGTTTGTTGTAAGGAAATAGGTAAGATTTGGAATACTTGAGTTGTCAGTGGATAGATGAATGTGGAAATAAAATGTGCAATATGTACATACTGGGACAGTAACCACAAAACTGAAATCTTGTCAGTGTGCACGAACCGAAGGGCATCTTGAAATAAGCCAAGAACCGAGAGACACACATGGCATGTTCTTGCTGTTTGTTTGTTTTTTTGTTTGTTTGTTTATTTATACTCGTTGGGTGATCCACCTGTCATAGTAGGTATGTGGAGGTCAGAGGACAGTCTGTGAGAGATGATTCTCTGTGTCTACCATATGGATTCGGGAAATTTAACTCAGGTCCTCGGTCTTGGCAGCAAGGAACTTTACCCTCTGAGCCATCTCATAGGCCATCTTGTTCACATATGAAGGATGAAACATTAGATTTCACAGAAGCACATGTGGAGAATAGTTTTCACTGAGAGTTATGAAGAGTAGTGGTGAGAGAAGAAAAGATAATGGGCTACAAGTACCCGGCAATAAGAGGAGTACAGGGCTGGAATGAAACTAAGAAGGGGTCAAAGAATGCTTAAAACCCTAGGTTTTTTCATCCTGAGAGTGGCAGGAGTTTGCCTGCTCCCTTGACTTCTCCAGGTACCAACAGTTCCTAGCAGTTAGACTTCCCAAAGCAAAGACTGTGCCAGTATGTGTACTAACCAATAAGTTCATGTATCTCCACAGCTACTGGGGTTGGTTGCTGCTTATCTGATCACTGAAACATCCTGGGCTGGACTTCCTTTCTTTTCTATATGGCTGCATAATGTTCCTTCCACTGGCCCCTGATGCTCTTGAGTGTGCAAATGAAGCATTCTCATGACATACTACCACATGGATCCAACTGGCCATTCTACTTTAACTGTCCTCTGTCCCTCCAAATAAACAAGTGCTCCACCAGCTCAGCCTTCCAGGTTTTCTGTCACATATTCCCTGCCTCTCAGGAACCTCCTTCAGCCTCAGCTGTGCTCATCCCACCTCCATCACCACTATTGGGCTAGAATGCAATAGCCAAGATGAAGCAGAAATCAAGACAAAATGCTGGAAATTTGTCAAGTAGAGGAGGAATATATTCTAATGTTTTATAGCACAGAAGAGTAATAAAACATAATAGAAACTTACAATCTTTTTAATGAAGAATCAGAAGAGTTTTAAAGGTCACGAAGTGAAGAAATGATAAATGCTTAAGGGAGTGGAAATGAAAATGACTGATTATCATACACTGCATGCAATCAATAGATGCATGCAGTGATCACACTGCATCCCATAACTATACACAATTATTATACATCAATTAAAACTTTTAAAAAGAATTGGAGCAATCTCTTTACTTTTAAAAGTAAACATTGGATTCTAAATGTAGGACCAAAAGGAGTAAGAGGTTCAGAACCTTTCTCTGCTAAGATAAGACCACATAGAAATACTTAGATTGATAAGAATGAGTTAATATTTAAGCCAGAGATTGCCAATATGACACACTAGTAACAGCCCAACAGTTTCATCATTTATTCCACTTAAAAACTGACAAAAGCTTAAGAAAGGATTTTAAAAAATTAACTGAGATAAGCAAGGCTTCTTGCAAGCAGCATTTTTCTCAGGAGGGCTCTGCTTTGCTAGAGACAAACAGAGACTTGTGTGGGTCCTTTAATGGAGGTTTCCTGACTTGGCATATGTGATTAAAAAAAATCCTGCAGGGCTCTTTTAAGAATCTCTGCTAACAATTGAATGTTTGAATGTTGTGTACAAGCAGCTGTGAGTGGCAGTAACCACATCCCCAAGCCAGCAGCATGCTTCTTGATGGCAGCATAGACCAAGGCAGTAAGCACAGCTCTCACTGCTGGCAGTAAATGTAACCCTGCCATATTGGAAAGCAATGTTCGTTAGCAGATAAAAGACTCTTGGGCAGAAAAAGATAAAGGTTTACAGTAAAGACAGATTAAAATAAATAAAAACCTCCAAGGTTTACAGTGTGTTTTCATATATTCATAGGCTTGGGGGAAAAAAAGTAACAGGATGAAATGGTATTTAAAAAAAAATATATGCCTCTAATTCCAGCTCTGAGGAGGGAAAGGCAAGGAAATCTCTGTGATTTCCAAGCAAACCTGGTGTGCAGAGTGAATTTCAGGGTAACAAAAGTTAAACAGAGTAACCCTGTCTCAAAAAATGAGAAAAATAGAACTATACAAAATATAATAATTTTAAAAAGCCACCTAAAGATAGAAAATACATAGGACAAATACAACAGCACAAAATCTCAATTCTGAATATCTATGCGCCAAATACAAAGGCACCCACATTTGTAAAAGAAACACAAATAAAACTCAAAGCTCACATAAAACCTCACACACTCATAGAGGGACACTTCAACACTCTCTACTCTCACTGCTAGACAGGACCACCAGACAGAAACTTAACAACAACAAAAAAAAGAACTAACAGAAGTTATATCTCAATTGGGTTTAACAAACATCCATAGAACATTTCATCCAAACACAAAAGAATATACCGTCTACTCTGCTCCACATGGAATCTTCTCTAAAACTGACCAGATACCAGGCAACATAGCAAACCACAGCAGATACAAAAACTTGGAATGATCTCTTATATCTTATCAGACCACCATTCTTTAAAGTTGGAATTCAACAACAACACAAATCACAGAAACCCTACAAACTCATGGAAATTGAACAATGCACAATTACCTTGGTACCCAAGCCACACAAAGATACAACTAAGAAAGAAAACTACAGACCAATATCCTGCATGAACATTGATGCAAAAATACTCAATAAAATACTAGCAAATCAAATCCAAGAACACATCAGAGAAATCATCCACCATGGCCAAGTAGGCTTCATCCCTGGGTTGTAGGGATGGTTCAACATAAGAAAATCATCTCATAAGATGCTGAAAAATCCTCCAACAAAATTCAAAACCTTTTCATGATAAAGGTCTTGAAGAGATCAGGAATAACAGGAACATACCTATACATAATAAGAGCAATATACAGTAAACCAACAGCCGACATAAAACTGAATGGAGAGAAGCTTAAGGCGATTCCTCTAAAATCAGGAATGAGACAAGACTACCCTCTTCATATCTCTTCAATATTTTACTTGAAGTTCTAGCTAAAGCAATAAGACCACAAAAGGAGATCAAGGTGATATAAATTGGAAAGGAAGAAATCAAACTGTCACTTTTTGCAGATGATATTGATAGTTTACCAAAAAACTCTACCAGGGAACTCCTGCAACTGATAAATGCCTTCAACAAACTAGCAGAATACAAGATAAACTCAAAAACATCAGTAACCCTACTTTATTCAGATGACAAAGAGGCTGAGAAAGAAATCAGAGAAACATCACTTTTTACAATAGCCACAAACAACATAAAGTATTTTGGGCTAATGCTTACCAAACAAGTGAAAAACCTATATAATAAGAACTTTGTGTCTTAAAAGAAAGAAATTAAAGAAGATACCAGAAAATGGAATGATCTTTCATGCTCTTTGATAGGTAAGTTAAACATAGTAAAAATGGCAATCTTGCCAAAAGCAATCTACAGAATCAAGGCAATCCCCCTTAAAATCCCAGCACAAGTCTTCACTGACTTTGAAAGGATAATAATCAACTTTATATGGAAAAACAAAATATTGAGGACAGCCAAAACTGCCCTGTACAATAAAAGAATTTCAGGAGGCATCACCATCTCTGACTTCAACCTCTACTATAGAGCTATAGTCCTGAAAGCAGCCTGGTACTGGTACAACAATATATAGGTAGACCACTGGATTTGAAAATCCTGATATTAACCCACACACTTATGAACACCTGATTTTTTTTTTAACAAAATAGCTAAAAGTATGCAATGGAAGGATGAAAACATCTTCAACAAATGGTGCTGGCACAACTGGATGATGGTTGTAGAAGACTGGGATTTAGACCCTTGTCTATTGCCATGCATAATACTCAAGTCAAAATGGATCAACTACCTCAACATAAATCCAGCCACACTGATCCTCTTAGAAAAGAAAGTGGGTGGTACCCTTGAACAAATTGGTATAGGAGACTGCTTCCTGAACTTAAATCCAGTAGTACAGATACTGAAATAGACAATAAATGGGACCTCCTAAAACTGAGAAGATTAGTAAGGCAAAGGACACAGTTGACAAGAGCAAACAGCAGCCCACAGACTTGGAAAAGATCTTTGCCAATCCTACATCTGACAGAAGGCTTATCTCCAAAATGTTATGAGTAGGTTTTTCCCTGCCACTGGTCTTGTCCTGCTGCCATACCAGCCCCCAATAACATGCAAAGACTCTGTATTTGATACAATGCTGTTGGCCAATTGCTATCATTATTTATCAGCTAGCTCTGTCTTAATGATTAACCCATTTTTACTATTTTAAGTATTTCCACATGGCTCATCTTACCAGCCAGAGCGGCTGGCATGCTTCCTCTCTGGGCTCTCCATATTGACTCCTCCTTACTACTTCCTCTTTCCTCCTTGTCTCCTAGCCCTGCCTATCTTGCTTTCATTTGGCCAACAGTGCTTTATTCACTAACCAGTATGAGAAACATATTTACAGAATAACATCTTCTATCACCAAAATATACAAAGAGCTCAAGAAACTAGTCACCAAAACACCAAATAACCCTATTTAAAATGAGGTACAGAACTGAAGAGGGAATTCTCCATAGAGGAAATCAAAAAGGCTGAAAGACACTTTAAAAAGTGTTCAACATCCTTAGCTATCAGGGAAATGCAAATCAAATCAACTCCATACCATCTTACTCCTGCCAGAATGGTTAAATTAGAAACACCAATGACAACTTATGCTGGAGAGGATGTGGGGAAAGGGGAACACTCCTCCACTGCTGGTGGTAGTGCAAACTTGTATAGTCATTTTGGAGATCAGTATGGTGGTTCCTCAGGAAAATGGAAATCAGTCTACCACAACCCGTCAATCGCCCTCTTAGGCATATACCCCAATGATCCACATCCATGCGACAAAGACATCTGTTTAACTTTGTTTATAGCAGCATTATTTGTAATAGCAGGAGCCTGGAAGCAACCTAGGTGCCCCTCACCTGAAGAATAGATAAAGAAGATGTGGCACATTTACCCAATGGGATACTACTCTGCAGAAAAAAACAATGGAATCTTGATATTCACAGGCAAATGGATGGAACCTGAAGAACCATCCTGAATGAGGTAACCCAGTCACTAAAAGAGGAACATGGTATGTAATCACTCATATATGGATTTTAGAGATAGTAAAGGATCACCAGCATATAATTCATACCACCAAAGAAACTACAATACAAGGAGGATTCAAAGGGATTCGTACAAGGTTCCTTACTGAAGGGCAAAGGGACAAGATATCCTGAGCATATTGGGAATGGTGGGGGTGGGGTGCAGTGAGTGGAGAGGGAGCTAAGAAAAAGAGAAGGGGAGGAGAATAAAGCACGTATAACTAGGAAGATTGAATAATGGGAGGAATAGACAAAAGAGAAAGAGAGAGAGACCATAAAAGAGTGAGCCATTATAAGTTTAAAGAGAAAACTGACTCTCGAGAAATGTCCAGAGACTGTCCCTAACTAACAATTTGAGCAACAGTGGAAAGGTTTGCATAAATGTCCTTCCCTGATAATGAGATTGATGACTAACTTATCCACCATCATAGAGCCCTCATCTAATAGCCAATGGAAACATAAGCAAACACCCATAACTGAATACTGAGCTGAAGTGGAATCCAGATGCAAAGAGGCAGGACAAGACCAGGCTACAGAAACCCAAAGAGACAGTTGACCTGAACAAGGAGGAACTAATGGGCCTCCAGACTGATATCTGGGAATCCAACATTGGACCGACTCAGACCCCCTGAACATGGATTTCAGTTAGAAGGCCTGGGAAGTCTAAGGGACCTCTGTACATACATAACTCTGTACATAGACCAGTATGTATCCCTAGTGCACAAAAGGACTTTGGGAGCACATTCTCCATGGAGTGATACTTCCTTAATCTAGAGGCAGGAGGAAGGGCCTAGTCCCTACTTCAAATGACTTGACATATATAGATAACCCCTCCTGGAAGGCATCACTCTACATGTGGAATGGGATGTGGAATGGAAGGGAGGCGATGGTGTTTGGGTGGCATTGCAGGCTGAGAGAGAGAAAGGGAAGGACAGATAGGGTCCTGGGATTGATATGTAAAATTAGAAAAAAATATATATCTTTTAAAAGGGGGGATTATGGCATAGAAATGAATACTTAGTTTGGAATGGATTTTCATTTATTGACACAAATTTAAGGTTAATTTGTTACATGTTTTTCTCCTTTGGTTTAGGTATTATGTTTATGTAGCACATTTTAAAGTGTAATGTATAATTTAGTACAGATTATAGATAGTTATCTATAATAGTCAAAACTTGTATTAGTTAGGATTTCTAGATATACAGAGATATATTTAAGATGGATAAACATTCTTCAAAACTTTCAAATACCTACAGAATATGGCATTTAAAATGGTTTACAATTTTTCATGACAGCGAGTCATAACACCTACTGCATCAGAAAGGAAGATGGACATCAAAATCACAGAAACTCGTTATGGAGTTTGCTTCCAATATGAAAGACTAGCCATTTGGGCAAGATACTGCTCTTGTCTAGACTGTTCAACTATATGTGTTATAAAGTATACATGCGGGACTCCCAGAAAAGTGTCTGCTGAAACATGATGGACAGTGCTACAGGGTTCCTGCTTCATGGAAGTGTCTGTGAGACATTCTACAGGACGCAGAGAAAAGTGGTTGACAAACTGCCAATATAGGTGGACAGTTAAAGATTCTTGCTTTGCTAAAGAGTCTGCCAGACACATTTTGCCTATAACCTGAAGATAGAACATTATAGAAGAACTTTGGGTGACTGACCAGGTAGTGAGATGCCCCTGTCATTTCTAGAGTTTATATACTATCCTTCAGTGGTCTTTGATGGAGTTGAAGACTAATAGTTATTGTTATAGTTTTCCTTAGGATTAAAGATAAGTTACATGTAAGACTTTAGAATCACAAAGATAAGATAGATAATGTTATATATTCTTTATATCTTGCTAATGTTAATGGGCTAAATATTGTTAACTATAGTTCTTATTTGATAACTCTTTTGTTATATATTTTATATGTTAAAGTTAAAGCCCCTCTTTTTATTTAGAGAGAAAAGAGGAGATAATGGGAGATGGCATTCTGTAAATATGTTTCTCTTATTGGCTAATGAATAAAGCACTATTGGCAAATAGGAAGGCAAGATAGGCCAGACTAAGAGACAAGGAGGATTCTGGGAGATGTAGTAGAGAGCAGTTGAAATGTAGGACCAAGATGAATAAGAGGTCCAGACCTTTTCTCCAGTTAGATAAGACCATGTGGAAATACTTAGATTGATAAAAATGAGTTAATATTTAAGAGAGAGCTAGCCAATAAGAAATGCTAGTAACTTGACAACAGTTTCATAATAAAAAAATAAAAGTAAATATTTTCAAATAAAAATTTACAATAAAATTTTATCTGGATTAAACTTAATTCAAAAACAAATGTGTGCCTAAATGGAAATGATACAATGTTTCTAGTTAACATTTCAAATTTATGTATTCATTTATTATCTAAATATCAGGGGTCCTTAAATTTTTAAACTCACTTTTTTTATCAAAAGATGATTTAAAATTAGGCAAAGGCCATTTTTAGTTTTCTAGGAATTTTTGAATAGAGTGGAAGTATACTCTCCCCTTGTGTGTAAGTTCAGAAAGGAGTCTGTTGGATCCTTGGAAAATAGAGGTACAGGAATATGTGAGCCACTGGATGTGGATGCTGAGATCTGAACTCTTGTACTCTCTTAGAGCAGAAAGTAGTAACACTGAACCATCTCTCCACCCCTATTTTAAGAAAAATTAAAAGAACCATCACAATAGGTTTACTGCCTATGTGTGGTAGGGTAGAATCAGAATAAATGATTAGAATTTCCTTCATGGGTTTTATTTAATGATCAAAGAAAGACCAACACTGTGTAAGCCCTTCTTTATTCTTTGTGATCCAAGCCTCATTCAAAGACAAATATTTATCATTTCACCTGTACAGGCAAAGTTTTAGACAAGAATCACTATTTGCTAGTTTGAAAAAAAATGGCCCACATAGGAAGTGGGACTATTAGGAGGTACAGCTTTGGTGGAGTGGGGATAGTCTTGTTGCAGAAAGTATGTAACTGTGTGGGTGGGTTTTGAGGTATCCTATGCTCAAACTATGCTCAGTAACACAGTTTACTTCCTGTTGCCTGTGGATCACTGTGGAGAAAAACACTCAGCTTCTTATCCAGCACCATGTCTACTTGCATACTGCCATGTCCCACCATAATGATAATGGACTGAACCCCAATTAAATATTTTTCTTTATAAGAGTAGTCATGGTCATTGTGTCTCTTCACAACAATAGAAACCCTAACTAAGACACACTCTCAAGACAATTTGTCTTGCAGAACATTTTGTAAAGAGTCTTTCTGATTAAAATAAATAGTATACTTCTTCCCCTTCTTCACAAAGACTCAGTAATACAATGTTCTTTAAATCATCAACAAATAATTATGATGTGCCATTCAAACATTGATGCCTCACAAAGGGTATGGTAAGAATTGGGAAGAATGTGCCAAATAAGCACATCTATCTAGACCAGAAGTTTTGGTTGGGTTTGTTGCTGAAGATACTGATTGATGGTCTCCTTTTTCTGCAACATATGGTCTTTGTTCTAACTTACATCTATATACATGCTTATATGATTCAGGTTCAGGGCTAAATGATAGATAATGTCTGTCATACCCAAGTCCTCTTTGTGATGTTGGCTGGCTTCCCTCTGGGACATTTTTCTGGTTATGATATCTGCTTTTCTAACTTGTGAAAGCACTGGTGTGTGAGAAACTGCAGTCTTCACTTCCCGCCCCTTATTTCAAATGCTGTGTTTTATTTGCAAGAGCCTTACCTGGATAGATCCAGCTTGTCCTGCTGGCTCATTTCCAGCATTGATTTCTGCCAAAGAACTTTTATGGAATTGTAATTTTTAATTGGATTTAGAAAGACAAAAAACAACCAAGTTGAAGAGGATGTATTTGAATGCTTCAACATCCCCCTCTTGCATTAAGACAGTAAGCTTTGTCTTTCTGTGATGAGTTGAATTGTGAACAGTGGTTAGAGGAAGGTATACTGAGACTATAAAAACAGCAACTTCCCATTCTCCTAGCCACAGGCAAAATCTACACAATGTGTTTCGCTTAAAAATTTTAGCAGTATTTATGTGACAATTTCACCTGTTGTGTTATGAGATTTGAAAAATCATGCTTTGTACTTCCTGGTGCTTTGACAAGATGGCTCATGAAGTACTTGGGAACTCCTAGGAATACTTACAAGCTTCAGGTTTTCTCTCTGTTCTATCATGAAGTATACAACTTAACTTCTTTGATACTTACTATATAGGCAATTGAAATAACACATGGTTCATCTAAACTTTTGTTTTTTAATCTATCGGGTAGGGCATTGTTTAAACACACATATAACAGGTTTCTTGTGAACATTGAATTATATACTATGTGAAACAGGTCACAAATTCTTTGTCATACTATCAGTTTATGATGATGTGCAAACAAGTTCATACTATTAAGAGAGATGGCTGAACAACTGCACAGCAAATCCTAACTACATGAGGACTGTTTAATTCATTCAGCTTCCAGCCAACTGTGACAATCAACAATGACAGAAGAATGTAATTTAAAAACAATCATTGAAAGATGTGATTATCCCTTAATGCCTACCTCAGGGAGCTTAATAGTATTATGTAGACTTAGGGATTAAGTAGTATGAGACATACAAAGCCTTGACATATAGAGTAGTCTTGTTAAAATTTTAGTGACTTTTCTAATATTATGATATTATGGTTTAAGTCTGATAGACAGTCAAACACAATTAAGGAAAAGGACCACTGTCAATATCTAGAGTTAATTAGATTCTGAGTATTTAATGTCACTGAATAAAAAAAACACTCATAATTTTCATGGAAGTTATTATGACAGCTTTCAATAATTGTAAATTATAGTGGTATTTATTCTCAAGACATTTTTCTTTTCAGAAAGTAAAGCTAAACCCTCTGCATTTTGGTGCCCTATTGTTCTGACATTTCAATGTCCAAGACACCTACAGTGAGATGTCCACTAGGACACATTCAGTTTTGATGTATTTTATAAAATACTAACTTATGAGTATAATTTTTTAGCACATTGTGCAAAGGGACATTTTCTTCCTGGGCCATCACTTAAAAAAATCAATGTTTCACATTATTTTTCAATAGTTACTAAAATATGTTGTTGAATATCTATCACTCACTGTCCATAAGTAAACAGAAAAGTTAGGAAGAAATGTTTATATCCACTGTGAGCTTGCTACTTAAAGTTCTTGATTGGAGAAAAGGTCAACTTTAGCATAGCTACTTACAGCATTTCTTTATAACTAGTAAGGTTCAAACATTTGTCACTACAATTTGCCAGAGCATCTAGTTATACACCATGAAATGAAGGTGCTAAAATGAGCCATGGACACAGCCCCATTCTAGCAGATTTATTTGCATTCTGGGTATTCTCTAAGCCAACATCTGTGCATCAAGATATATGAAGGAGCTGACATTTTTCTCAATTGGAAATCTAAGCTAGCCAGAACAGTCTCATAGACATGAAAGATAGGACTCTTTTTTTAGACACAAAAGACACTACATTATTCATGCCCCAAGTAGCAATCAGCATTTATGTCAGCCACCCAAGTGCAATGCCCACAGGATGATGATGAAGAGGACCAAGAGGTGCCTGCATGCCCAGCAGATTACATTAGGGAAGAAGAAAACTAAGTATAGGGAATCCACACCTTTTATTGTGCTAAATCTGTCCTTTAATCTGCAGGGATATCAATGTCTTTGAGAAGATCATGTCTCAGTTTGCAAGACATGCAGATCCAGAGAGCCTCTACTCTCATGCGACCATGCTGGCTCTGTGTCCTCTGTAAACATTGTTCTGAAAGTATCTAAGTCACTGCTTAGGTTCATGGGCTGAGGTTGGTATCCAGCAGAAAACAAACTCTATGCTAATTCTTTGAAAACAACAATGCCTGGGAAAAGGGCAGTGTGTGTGTGTGTGTGTGTGTGTGTGTGTGTGTGTGTGTGTGTGTGTGTGTGTGTGCACGTGTATGACTGATGCTTATATCTGACTAGTTGACTACCTAGGTCCTTTATGCTGTGACTTCCAAGTTTTGTGTAGTTGTTTTCCTTTCATAAGATGCATTCACTTTTGATGTTTCTTTTCTCCCAGTGGCTTTCACTGCTTTATTAAAAATAAATAATCTGTGTGTGAGATCAACAGTGGGAAATCTAGAGCCTTCTTATGAAAAATTAAAAAAATTTCCAATGTCTTGGCCTGGCACAGAGTGTACCTACAGCAATGCTTGCAATCTCTTACACTTGTTTAATCAACAAGGCTTAGCTCCTATTAAGGTTCTTATAGAACGATTCAACAACTGTGTGTCAGCCCTTCCATCAAATATGCAGAAATTGGAACATCAGTTTCAATGAGGTAAAAATAATAGAATTCGATAACCCACTTAGTGAAGAATAAAAGCACTAATAAAACACACCATAACAGATTGTGGTTAATGAGGCCATGAATATGTGGCCTTTGCTATGAGGCAAAGGGCATGTTTTTCTCAGCTAATGTCTAGCAACCAACCTCCATGATTCTTAGGATAGACCACAAGCTATTGCCATGGATGGGAACAGAAGCAATCATTTTAGCTTTGGGGGACATGTGTAAGAAATGTCCCAGTAAGCACAGTACCCTGGAGCCTATTTGAAGTCATAATATAAGCCTGTATGGTTTGAGCTTTGAGTTTTTGTCAAATGTCTGCTCAAACTGAGTTCACAAGTTTTATCCTATACACTACTTGGCACTACTGTCATTTTTCATCTGTTGCAATCGTACCAGGAATATAAGGCTATTCCTCTTAGTGGGACTCTCCATCGCTCCTACTCTGGTGACTAAACCCAACCTTCCATCTGTGAACTAAAGTTTTTAATCCCACCTGGTCCCATAGCAATTTAGTCCCAAATAAACACACAGAGGCTTATATCAATTATAAACTGTCTGGCTGATGGCTCAGGCTTCTTATTGACCAGCTCTCTCTTAATTACTAACCCATTTCTACTATTCTATGTATCTCCACATAGTCTTGGCTTACAAGAGAATATCCAGGTAACCTACCTTCCCAGTAGCTACATGGTATCTGGCCCACAACTCATGCTTTGTGTTCCTCTTCCCAGAATTCTCCTAGACTGGTAGCCATGTCTATACTTCCTACCTGGCTACATCCTGCCTGTGCATTGGCCAAATCAGCTTTATTAATAAACCAAAAAGAGAAACACACATATTGACAACATACAGAAGGACATCTCCCATCAGTTATCCATTTTAAGAATGCAGTTTACTACCAATGCAGCCCAAAACATCTACTTCTGATTTTCTCCTATAATCTTGCCTCTTTCTTGCCTTGTTTCTTCCTTCAATGTTTATAGGACCCATACAGATTAATGGGTCATTTTACCACTTCCATAGTTCTTGTGACCTAATACAATTGTGAGCACACTCTTTCTCCCTCTTTCCTCTCCCTTCCCACTTCATCCTTTTCCTTGTCCATTCCTCTCTGTCTCCTGACTCTTCTTTATCTACAACTCATCTCTATCTCACCATTCACTAGATACTTGAATGTGGATAGTTTACTTAAGTTTTGGGGCTTTCATATCGTCACCTGTTAAGTGAGTAGGACCATAGTCCCTATAGATTGTTAAAAGGATTCAGCACACTAATATATTTCAACTACTTAGAAGTTTTGAGGGACAGAATTTCAAGTAACTTTCAACTAATCAAATGTCATATTAGACATATAAGTGTTTGTCTCAGTAAATCCAACTAATTATGTAGAAAGGTATAGCCAACCATCTCTATTCACTGATACTTTCATATCTTCATTATAATCTTCATTTTATTTTCAGGTCTGACATCATTCTTTACTAGAACATGGACAATTCATCATATGGATTCATGGTTCCTCAGAACTATAACAATCAATCTTCTCACATCATTTCCATTGTCCATATCACAAGATAACCACCACATAAGGCTGTATAGATTTTGAACTGTGCAAAAACACCAAGCAAATAAATAATCTGGGGTAAAATCTACAATGATTGAATTAATGTAGAAACCCCTTCTTCCAACAATATCCTATCTGTCTTCCCATCACTTAAATCTCCAAGTCTCTTGAGATTCCTAGCCTTAAAACCCATTATCATAATACAAGACACCCAGCTTGCAGATTTCTATCTATTACATACTCCCAGTCACATGAAGTTATGGAGATGCCAACTTGTCAACCTTACTTCACCAAAACCTCCCACATACCACTTCCCTTTTAGTGTAGAATCATTGAATTAATGCATAAGTCTATACCCCTTTGGATTTTCTTGTTAACACTGACAAGAAAAATATCTGCCATGGATAAATGCAATTTAGAAAAGCTCACTTAATTTATTCATGTCTGTCCCTAAACAGATAACATGGACCTAGAGAATTGGAGGCACTAGGAGGCACTGGAACCATGATAAATGCAAGGCCACTCATCAGAGAACTACAATCAATACTTCTTAATAATCAACAAAAGACAGCAAATTGGTCTTCATATCTATCCTCAGTATGGACTAAAATAATTTGATTCATTTCTCCATTATTCTCAACTGAAATGTTAGCACCATCCAAGCTTCCAATTTCTGTGAGAAAGGGAAACTGGTAGAAATTTGTGTTTCATAGCTGGATCTAGTAGAAAGATCTCAAATGTCAGCTTCTTTATTATTCTGCCACAATAGTGATATATATTTCTTTCCAGTTGAAACCCACAATCCCCCATTATATTGCTGGATATTTAGCACAGTCTTGGCTTTTGATTGCAGGAAATTCAACTAGCCTTCTGTGACTCCATTTTCCTTGTCCTTAATCAATCCCCTATTTTTTTTTTCATTAGAACATTTATTAAACTCACCACTAATGCCACTTTTCATCCCAGCAACCTGCTTGCACAAACAACCCTTCAAGGTTTTCAACCCCATATTAAATACTCAAAATAGCCACTGCATATTTGCTTTTATTATTTCACTAACATGGCCTTGAAGTAAAAAAATAAATGCCCTCCTGCTATTAATTTTCCTAGATGTCTTCTCATGTGGCTTGATCTTTTCATATTTTCTGATATCTTGTTGACAGACCTCCTACTTGTCTCTCATGTGTTCTATGGAATTTCTTCAGAATGTTTGCTTTTTTCCTAATAGATTAATAAATTCTGAATATTTTAGGAACCCTTCCCTAACTTCTTTTCATTTCATATTCTCTCTCTAGGATGATGACCCAATGTTTACCTTGTTAGGCATTAATGGTAATATTTCATACATTTTAACTTTATCTTTACAGTATTTCACTAGTGTCTATCCTCTATCATTATCTTTAGTCTCAAAATGAGGTCCCTGGAGCAAAGAATGGTTAATGAGCTCATTCAGAATAATTTAGCTGGTAAATGTCAAGATCAAGATTTAAATATGGTTAGTCTCATGACAGAATTCACTATATATATTTAGGCTTAGCCCTCATCCAGTCCCAGTTTCTAGTTATATCTAAATATTGGTGGTTCTTGTATTCCAGTCTTTGAAACAGATATTAACATTAAGCATTCTGGATTATCACATAACAATCTCAACAGCATATATCTAATATATCTAAGCTTAGTTTGTTGTCTTTATCTACAGCTGCTTGACATTTATTTTTTATCTCCACTGCTTCAGATGACTCAACACCATGAAATTTTCCTTCATCTAGAGCTCAAGTTAAAATACTTGGGGTTATTTATTGACTTTTTCCTGTACTCCTATTATCTCACAAACCATCATATACTCTCAATTTTGAATATTTATCAAATACTTCCTCCTACTCATGTTGCCATAAGCTTGATCCAAGAAGATTTTATGTTTCAGATGTTAAATATATTTTAATTTCAAAATATTTCAAATGCTAAAGTAGATCCCCAAGATCTCAGGGTTTCTAACTTTGGGTTCTTAGGGTAATTTATTTTCAAAGAAGATAGAGTGATGTCTTTAAGATTCAAATGCAGGCATAGTATTGGTTGTTGAAAGTTTTTAAATAAATTTTACTTTTCTTTGTATTTTACATTTCTTTCTATTTACATTTCATTTTAGTTTTATTTTTTAAAACAAGCTTGTTTTACATGTCGATCCCAGTTCCTGCACCCTCCTGCCATCCCTGTTCCCTCTCCCTATCCCCCTTCTCATCCCCTTTTTGCTGGGAAACCAGCAAGGTTTGGTCACCATTGGTGGTGGCAGCACTTTGGAGGCAGTAGGTTGCTAAGAGCATGCCTTAGGAGGTTGTTTCTGGTCCCTTTCTCCTCTGCTTTCTTTCTGCAACAAGTGAAGAGCCTCTGGCTCCACATGTCTCCATTGCCACTATGCCCTTCTTTATCAAAGGCCTAAGTCAAAAGTGCCAATTACTGTGTACCGAAACTTTGAGCCACAATGAATCTGTCATTTCTCAAGCTGTCCTGCCAGGAGTTTTGTCACAGAAATGGGAGAGTGACTGAGACATTGGATGAATATAAATTTTCATATTCTTTTCAGCTTGTAATAAGTAAATTTTATAATTCTGGGCCCCACTCAATGTATTTATAAGCCATATTTTCTAGTGGTTAACCCAGTTATTTATAAATTTAAAAGTGCAAGTAGGACTTATGAGGACTGAACTTGCATATTTTTAAATAGTAGCCTTCCAGGTTTATAGCCAAACTGAAGAAAACTACAGAGGTTTCTCACACATCCTTTCCCCTCAGTCTTTGATAATGGCTGCATTACCACCATCCTTCACCAGGATTGTACTCTGCCATACCTGGTGACTATACTGATAGAGAATTACTATCCATTGTTCATTGTTGGTTTTAGCATTGCACAGCTGTAGACAGATGTGATATCACTGCAGTATAAGATAAAGAAATTCATTCTCTTAAATCCCTGTGGTTCTCCTATTCCTTCCTAATCTTATTTTTATTTTGAATATTTTATTGGCTATTGACTATGTTTTTTGCATTTGGCAAAGCTTGTGACGTGAACTGGTTACTGTTAGCTGAGCAATCACTGAGTTCTTTCTAGGCCAATTGTAGAAAGAGGCTGTATAAAGTACTGGGATTTCATGACTGATAAGGTTAACATGGCGTGACACTTGTATATCCTCATCAAATGTGATACATCTCTAAATGCTTAGATATGTACAAAGTTAGAGAGAGCAGGGGAAAGTATGGTGGTTCATATATGCATATGCATGTCCTACATCATCTTGAAAATACTCTGTGTGTATAAACACAGGGAGACATTCATTGTAAAACTTAATTCTTCATTTCCATTCCTTTTTCCTGTAGTCAGGGAGTAGCACATTGGGGTGAATGCTGCTCCTTCTCATGGCACTTTCACTTTTTAATTTGATTTTGGGTCAATTCCATTCTTTCTACTCTTATTGTCTCACAGACAATCACATCAGGGATTTTTTATAGCATACAGCTTAACCCATTTTTTCAGTACATAATATCTTTTGTAAGCATGTATGTCAATGACAACAACAACAACGAAAAATATGCCAACTTCTATTTCAATGAGAAGCATCAACTAATTATTTGTAGGTCAAGCAAATATCATGTCATATAATCTAAAATAGTTGTTCAGTATGCACTTCCTTGAAATGTTCACAGTTTAAAAATCAATCTATTTGTTCAGTGCAGAAAGCTTTCAACAAGTGACCAGTTTCACTATTAAGATGCAATCCAATAAATCATAGTAGAATAAGAAGAAAAGACAAGTTAAGGTGCATTCCCAACTTATAAGACTAATGTAAAATTATAAAGGATGGCTGTTTCATATTAGTGTATTTTAATGCAGGATGATATTTGGATTTATGTAATAACTGGAATGGCTGCAGCAGTTACCATGGTATATGAGGAAGATTGGTGGCTATAGGTTACAAACTGCTATTGTTAATAAGACTGTGTTTTAATTTTATTTAAATAACATGTTTTTCATTTATTTTACATACTGACCAAAGTTTTCCCTCCTATCTTTTCCTTCCCCTATCCAATCTACCCCCTCTTCATCTACTCATCTATTTCCATTCAGAAAGGGGCTTGAACAAAGCATCACACATCAAGTTGAGGCAGGACCACGACAGAGCTCCTCTTTAAGGCTAGGTGAGGTAATTCAGCATGGGGAAGAGGTTCCCAAAAGCCAGCTAAGTGACACGGACATGTCCTGATCTCACTGCTAGGAGTTTCATAAAGAGACCAAAATTTACAGGAAAATGGATGAAACTAGAAGAAGCCATTCTGACTGTGGATACTAGGAGTAAAGTATAAGACAACCAACCTACAATCCACAGATCCAGAGAATCTAGATAACAAGGAAGACCCAAAGAGAGATGCATAGGTTTCACAGGGAGGGGGAAATAGAAGAGGTTTCCTGGGTAAACTGGGGCAGAGATGGGGGTTTGGGGAAATGGGAACTTGAGGGAGTAGGTTTGGAAGGCTACTTATGGGAGGCAGCTTGGGAGCAGGACCAAGAGGTAGAGTAATGAAAAAGATGCCTTGATGCGGGGAGAAACCTGGTGCCAGGGAAACTCCAAAGAATCCATAAAGATGACCCCAGCTAAGACTCCTAGCAATATTGGCAAGGGTACAAGACTTTGTTTTAGACTGGCTTATGTATTATGTCTAGTAATTTGTATTTAAGGAGGTCTTCACCATCCCTAGGTCTCCCGAGAATGACTATGTTTTCTACTTTGCAACACTGACATGCATTGTGTTGAACATTTACCTTCCTTGATAATTTAGTTCCTTGTAAAAACTCTGGGAACTGAGTCCCTAATGAGCTCCCCTGGTGGATGTCATCACTGCTTGCTGTTGAAGGAATTAAGTGGATCCTCTGTGACTCCCTTGGTAAAATATTCTTGGAAGCTGTTGTGTTGGAACATTTTCTCTGAGCATCCAATGAGCTATTTCCTTTTCTAATTTTGCTTCAAATCCATTCATTGTAATCATAAGTTGGTTGTCCATTTAGTAAACTACCAAAATCAGGTGGTATATGTGTATATGACTAACAATCAACCTTGTATTAACTGTGAAATCACTGAACATGTCCTTAACCCTTAAGAGTATATATAGAGAAACACAAAGTTTGAATGCAAAATTAAGAGCATATATGGAAAACCAGAAGTTCTGGTAAAACTCTTATTTCTTACTGTCATAGAGTAGCTAGAGCTGAGGATCAAGTTTAGACTTATGAGGCATCAAAACATTGGGACAAATTATACTCTAGCTTAATAAGATTTCTATACCAACGGGGAATGAGTGAAACCAAAGATACTGGATAAGAAGATGTGGAAAGAATTTAATCTCAGAAACTTGGATATCTGAATTAGGTTTGCTTTCCCCCTCCCTGAGAGTCTTCGGTTCTCCTTTGCAAGAAACCTCTCCTGGGCTGAAATGGTGAAGAAGTAAGGATACAGAGGAGGGAAAAAATGTGCATTTCTCTGCTCCCTTTCTTTGGATTTTACCATGGCCTAATTAGTACCCCTCAATTGTAGGTCTCTTCTCCATGGGGCCAGCTGCCTCTCTTGTGTGACTCTTTCTTCCCTAGTGCTTGGCAGTTCTCCCACTCCTCATCTCTGTTTATGTCTTTTCTGTGTGTTTCCTTATTCCTTGCTTATTATATGTGAATTTTTGTAAATACATACAGCTCAAATCATGTGGATGTTCATCTGCCATCTGTCCCATTATAACAGAGTGAAGAGAAATTAAACACAAAGTAGGTAGCCCCTACTCACCTGAAGATAAAGAAGAAGAGTATGACAGCAAGTCCATTTGGGGAATAGAAGTAAAGGGCACAAGACAAACACTTGTAAATAGGAAGCAAACAAAAATGATTTCCACATGTTGATGTGAAAGAACACAAAACATTGTAGATAGTGTGTAGGTTTTAATGCTAATGAAGGTACAGAGGACCATCTATTAAAGTACCAAAGGGTGTGTATGGATCAGGTTAAGGATAACTATGATGCTGCTAATATTATCACCATCACCACCATCAGCCATCAACATCAATCATCATCAACCCACACCATCATCATTACCATCACTATCATGTTACAGTTTACATTAATATGATAAAAGACCATGATCAAGGGCAACTTTAGGATAAATGAGTTTACTTGGCTTATACTTCCACATAACAGTCCATCATCTCAGGAAGTCAGAGCAGGAACTCAAGGAAAGAACCTGGAAGCAGGAACTGAAACAGAAGCCATGAAAGGATGTTGCTTACTGTCTTCCTCCTCATGATTTGCTCAAACTGCTTTCTTTCCTCATTGTTTTTTTTTTAATTTTTATTTAAATAACATTCCTTTCATTTATTTTATATACTGATCACAGTCCCCCAACCCTTTCTCCTCCTGGTCCTCCTCTACTTCCTCCAGCTCCATTCAGAAAGGGGAAGACTTCCCATGGGCTTCGACAAAGCATGGCAATTCAAGTTGAGGCAGGACCAAAGTCCTCCCCTGCACCAAGGCTGGGCAAGGTAATTCAGCATGGGGAGCACATTCCCAAAAGCCAGCTAAGTGCTGGGACTGGTCCTGGCCTCACTGCTAGGAGCCTTACAAAGAGACCAAGCTACACAACTGTCAAACACATGCAGAGGTCCTAGGTCAGTCCATGGAGGCTCCCTAACTGTTGGTCCAGAGTTATGAGCTTCCACAACATCAGGACAGCTGTCAGACTGCTTTCTTATGCAATCCATTGGTTGACACCTCTCTAAGTAGACAAGGCCTTCCCATTTCAATCATTAAGAAAGTACCTCACTGAATTACCTACAGACAGATCCCAAGGGGCATTTTCTGAACTGAGGTTTCATCCTCTCAGATGGTTCTGTGTCAAGTTGACAAAAAAAAAAAAAATAACCAATACAACAACCTTTATCAATCCTCACTATTATCAAATTCTAGCACTGTCAATCACCACCTCTCTCAGCATCATCAATAATCATCACCATCATCATCACCATCATCACTCATCACCATCATCAGTTCTCATCATCATTGCCATCATCATAATCAGTAATAGCAGCAGCAGTGGCAAGTACCTTCATCAACACAAAATAACAACAGTAAGTCTAGCAGGTATAATAGTATCAATAAGAATACTATAAGAGGTGGCAGTGTTTATAGGATACAGAAAGAAATAGTCCACTTTGGACAGAGCCAAAATATAAGATTAGTATGGGAAAATGGACATTTGAAGATATAGAAAAATAATAAAGTGGACTTGACGGAAAATTGAAATAACATAGTATAGAATTGTTAGATGACAGTAAAGGTTTGAAAGTTAATAATTTAAAAAAAAACCCTCACTCAGCCACAAATGTTTATTGACTTTGTTTGGTATGTCAGGCACTCAGATAAAGATGGAGGCTGCAACAGGAAGCAAATCAAGCAGGTCTCATATTTGAACTATCTTTGTCCATAGCTGTGTGAACAGCTTGCAGATAGGATTGTTGTACCTATAATTCTATCTCTTCTTGGCTATTCAGTAAAGTCAATTGAGTAGTATTTTAAAATGCCACTATTCTCAACTACATTACCCCCTTTTGAAATCTTTATTTAATTATTGAGGAAAAATGTTATTAATATGTGCACATATGCTGAAGAAAAAGCAGGACCAAGAAAAGAAAAATACTATTTTTCCATGTGAGAAAATGGAGAGTGAAAATACTAGAACATAGCGTAGTACTTTCAGTTCACCAAAGCTCATGTTTCCCCACAGTTCTGGCATTACTGCATAAGTAGAAATTAAGACTAGACTGGTTTAAATTAAAGTGCATTCTCATTTGTAAATGATCAGCCATTGTGCTTCATTACTCTCCCCTGTCAAGGTAAATATGAATTTCAGAGTAAAACAATAATGGAACAAACTACTTTTTGATTTGCACTTTTTAAATTGAAAACAGAGGTAGGGGTCCTAAGGTATCTTATAGTTACTCTAATCTACTATACTAACTATAGTACCCTAAGGTACTCTTCTACCATACTAACTAGGTATTGTTACTCCAAATAACTGTAGTACACTAAGGTACCTTAGTTTTATTCTTAAATCTGATTTTTGCATTAAATTCTTAAAAATCATATTTATAACAGAAGAGTTAAACCTGGACCTAATCACATGTCCATTGCATTCCATTTACTAACTGAAGAATAAAATAGTAAGTTAATCAAAATATTGTGTACTAAAAATGGGGTTGAACAGGTTGATGGGATATCAGCTGCTAGGCCACACAAAGATCTGGAAAATGTTCCCTATTGACTTGGAAATACTGGTTAGGTCATGCAAATTAGCAGAGACAAAAGATTATGAATTGGTGAGTAATACCTATCTGCTGCAACATTCAACTCTCCCAAAGACATTCCTTTATCAGCTATTATTTTTCCATCACTTTTAGTGGTAGTGGATATTTAATTTGAATATAAAATTTCTCTTTTCATTTTGCTTTACTTTACCAACTGGGAGGCAAATCATTTTGAAACGTTAAGTTTTATTTAAATGCATGAAATTTTACATTCACATTTATGCAAATTATAAAATCTGTGCCCCCATAGGAGATAGAAATATAAGCTGAATTAAACTACATTTTCATTTTGATGGCTGGTCTGAGCCAAGACTATAGGTATGCATTTTTATATGATTATTTAAAATTCACTTAGCATGTATTAAAAAATCTGGCTAATAAATCTTTTTGTCTTGGAGTTTTTCCCAGCCAAATGTATACAAATACTAGTCCTGATTTTATAGCTAGTATTAAAAAGTTAAGTATTTTTTAAGCCTTTATTTTAGCTTCATTCCAGAGTTATCTGAATGGGTCACAATTAAGGGATTGTCAGGGTCAGACTAGCTTGTGGGTATGATTATAGGAAATTGTATTGAATATTAGTTGAAATTAGAGGATGTGACCCACTGTGGGTAGTGACTGGTGGTTTTGGGTTGTGTGAAAAGGCTAGCTGAGCAGGAACCAGAAAGAGCAAGCCAGTGAGCAGCTTTCCTCCATAGCTCTTGTTTCTAACTTTGCCTGAGTTCCTACCAAAATTTCAAGATGGACTAACCTGGAAGCAAAACCAAATGAGCATGGCATCAGAGAGCAAAGTGGAATGCCCCTGCACCATCTGAGGAAAATTCAAGTTGAAAACACAGCATAGAATTGCTTTGTATACATCTTATTGGGGAGTCGCCTCCATGAGCATTAAATGGCTCTATGTTATACTAAGAATCCTACTCTAATTAAAGTTGCCAACAGGTTATTATTGCCCTAAGATAGAACTGGGTAAGCTTAATTTGAAATACAAATGCCTAATTATTTGTAAAAATTATTTAACCCAAAGAGTTTTGTACAATTCTTAGCTTTTAAATAATACTTTAGTGATATTAAAACATCATGCATTATTTGTTTATCATCAGAATTACATAAATTACTCATAAATTACTTAGCATATGTTTAAAGAGGGCTTTGTTGCTTTCTTGGTTAATTTTGAAAGCAGACATAGATTTTTTTCCCCCTTTTCAAATTTAAATTTGAAACAAGGTTGTTTCATATGTCAAACCCAGTTCCCTTGTCCTCCAATCCTCCCTTATCACTTCCCACCAAACCCTAGCCAATCCCTTTTCTGCTCTCCAGTGAGAGTGAGGACTTCCATGGGGAGTCATCAAAGTCTGTCATATTATTTGGGTCAGGGTCTAGGCCCTCCCGCATGTGTCTAGGCTGAGAAAGTATCCCTTTATATGGGATAGGCTCCCAAAGTCCATTCGTATACTAGGGATAAATATGGATTCATTACTACAAGTTCCATAGACTGCCCAGTCCTCCTAACTAACACCCACATTCAGGGGAGCTGGGTCAGTCCTACGCTGGTTCCAAGCTACCAGATTACAGTGCATGAGCCCCCTCTCTTTCAGGTCAGCTGATTCTGTGGGTTTCTCCAGCCTGGTCTTGACCCCTTTGCTCAACACTCCTCCCTCTCTGCAACTGGATTTCAGGAGTTCAGCTAGTGTTTAGCTGTGGGTGTCTTCTGCTGCTTCCATTAGCTATTGGATGAAGGCTCTAGGATGGCATATAAGGTAGTCTTCAATCTCATTATTGTGGAAGGGCATTAAAGGTAGTCTCTCCACTATTGCTTAAATTGTTAGTTGGGTTCATCCTTGTAGATCTCTGGGTATTTCCCTAGTGCCAGATTTCCCCTTGAATCTATAATGGCTCCCTCTATTATGGTTTTCCCTGTCTCAATCTTCCTGTTCCCTCATGCCCATTTTCCCCCTCCTCTTTCTCCTAACTCCCTTTCCCTTCCCTCCATGCTCCCAATTTGCTCAGGAGATCTTTTCCCTTTTCCCTTCTCCAGGGGACCATGTATGTCTCTCTTAGGGTCCTCTTTGTTTCCTAGCTTTTCTGGCAGTGTAAATTGTAGGCTGGTAACCCTTTGCTCTATGTCTAAAGGAAAACTCCAACCTAAAGAAATTAACTACACCTGAAAAAACATAGGCAATAGATAGTCCTACTTTACCAACAGCCAAAAGAAAAATGGGAAGTTCACCAGCAGACATAGATTTTAAAATATTTATTTTATTTTGTTAAATTTTATAACGGCAGCCTTTGTATGAACAGGTCATGATAATTTACATGTATCTTGGTGTGCTTAATATAATTGATAATTATTTTTGTCTTAGTCTGTCTTTCCTTGAAATTTCAGAGTTCCCTCATCATTTTCTGAATGCTGATATCTCCCCTTGTCCTCTTCCTTTCGTCCTTTACTCCCCTTACTATATCTATCCTTCTTGTTCTCTTCCTCTTCAGCTGCTGTTCTACTGTGTGGGGACTAACACTGTAACTTGTATATACAAGCAAGTACTCTACCTTCTATCTGTATCATCGGCCTCTATCCTACAGAACTCCTGAATGATGTTCAGTGTTTGTGACAGAAAGGGAAATGAATGCAATTCTAAGATACCATTACTAGTTTTCAATAACACATACATATGTATATATGATTTAACTACCATAAATCCAAGGTATTGATTTCTTAATGATTTAAAAATCAGACTCTTAGGTTTTGAGCTAAAATTGTTTTTTTTTTTTATCTTTGAGAAGAATTCCAATTATTCCTGACCTTTGAGAAGAATTTCAACCAGCACAGCCAGTTTTAACACTGGTGCTCTTTCCAGTAACTGTGATGGACATGTTGAATAGCTATTCCACATGGGAAAGTATAAAAACAGAAGATTGCTGCCTTCTCATTTAGAATGAGGAACCAAAGTAAACTCAGTTAGATTGCAAAGCTGAACTTCATGGAGAAATAAAAGCTAAATCACATTTTCTCTTTTCTAAGAATGATTTTGTCAAATGTTGGCTAAAGAGGCATTAAACAACATAAAAAAAATCTGAATGCAAAGGCCAGCATTTACTGCAGGATAATAACAACATGTCATGATGCTGCAGCTGCCACCATTAGACCAACTGATAGTCTACATAATAAAATAAGAATTAACTCATGCATATCTAATACATTTATATTTGCTGTTGACATTGTATCCAATTCCCATTTCTTGAATAATTTCACTACCAGTAGACCCCATTCTCAAGATCAGACTAGCTGTTTTCTGGCTTTGAAGTCTTGGAAAATGATTATGTTTGAGATGTGATGAATTTTGAATTTTTCTAAGGGAGATAATAAAAAGTAAAAGAAGTCCAGTTCCAGAAGCCAGTTTTGACAAAGAGGATTGACCTCTGTTGGCAAAAAGGGGCTTTTACAACAAGAATCACAGCTACTGCCTATAGAAAGTGACCCCAGAAGGATTTTCTGCTTAGACTCGGTGTATGTGAACAGTCAGGAAACTGTCTTTAGAGCTTTCAGGGTAGATATGCAAGGCAGAAATAACAGCACACACACAATCAGATGTACACCTCTGTATCTGCCTACCATGCATATGAATGTATACACACATAAAGAGTTAGTCTATGGGAGAGAGCAAGGGAGCATAGCACTATATTAAGGAAGAAGATGAACTTATTTTTCTAGTTAAACTTGGGAAATTATATTTTAAAACAACTGTACTTTGTAAAATGAACTAGTTTTATTCTGAGTTACCTCACTTCCTGAAACTTCCCATTCCATAAATAATTTCAGTAGTTTAAACTAGCAAAAAAATGAGATGAAAGATTTTTAACAGGAAATATTATGTGACTCATTGGATAGTCAGAGAAAATTAGTAAGATACCAGTTCATCATGGTGCCATTTCAGATAATGCAGAGAGCAGTACATTTTTAAACACTGATGACAATGCTGGCAGAGCCTAAATTAAAAGTCTAAAGACATAATAAATATGACAAATAATATTTATAGAGTATATACATACATGTAAAACTTTTAAAAGTAGCTTTAAAGGATGCTACATAGCCACACTACAAATGCATAAAGATGTTTTAGCACCAGAATAAACTTACTAGTGGAATACAAATACAAGTAAATGCAGATAACTGATAACCACTGTGCCAAACTATATTAGCTTATTTGTTCTTTAAATGAACACTTACAGATTATCTATGAGGTCCCTGACTTATGCTACACACTGGAATTGAAACAAAGAAGAAGGGAGACATGGGACTATGTGGTGAAACATTGTTTACAATCTAATAAAGCCACTGAAGATCAAAATACAAAGCTAGACACAGCCATAGAAGCTAGGCAGTGGTGGCATACACCTTTAATCCCAGGGCTCAGGAAACAAAGGCAGATGGGTCTCTGTGAGTTCATGACCACCCAGGGCTACAGGAAAGTGAATTAGTCTAAAAAAGAAACAGAGCTCACACCTTTAACCCCAGCAATAGAGAGTATATAAAATTGGAGCAGGACATTTAATATTCAGTATTCTGACAGTCTCTAGCCGTGTTGAGGACAGGATACCTCCCCAGCCTTGGTACAGAGAGATAAGAGCTCTCTGGTAGTTTGGCTGCTTTGCCTTTCTGATCTTCACTTTGAACCCCCATATTTGTCTCTGGGTTTTTATTACTCATGTTACAGTACTGACCTCAAGTTATTTATGTCAGATTTCAGACTAATGGTGACTAACGTGACAAGCTTAAAGAAGTGAACTGGGCACTACGGTCACTGACATATGCTTTTCAGTTGGAGAACGCTGAACAACACTGCACACATGGTCTTGAGAAGCTGCCATTCATGAAATCTGCAGATGATAAGATATAGTGAGTCAAATAAAGAAACCATGACATCTGCACATATGCTGCCTAAGGATTATGGCTGATAGGGCTCCATATACTATTCCAGCTGGACTCGGCAACATTTATGACATCATTGCGAAATAAGGGATGGGGTGTGGACAGTGTTATGTAGAAGAGGGTCATGAGTTGTGCAGATGGAAGAATTGAGTCCTACAGACAGCTTAAGTCTTATTTCTTGCTCATATAGCCTGCCAGTTTGCTACAGAACCATGGTCCCAGTTTTTGTGGCAATGCTTCCTTTTTTAAAGTAACATAGTACATTAACTCTCAGATAAATAAAAAGACCTTAACTAATATCCAGTCATGAGGTAAATCTTGGGACTTGAAGCAATCTCAGACAGGTGCTGTGTATGAGTTGATCTGGTGCCTGCAGCTATGTCTCTTGATAATTATAGTGTCCTTCGTGGCTAATGTTCTTGGGGTGCAATGATGTTAATCTTGAGGAACAAAAACCTAGATGTCAGTACATTTCCCACACATGGGCACTACTCAAAGGTCTGTATCATACCACTCTGGGATTTTCTAAAGGATATGGGAAGAAATACCGAACATGGAGAGCCAGTCACCTATGATTGAGAGGATTACCAGACCATCTTGTCCTAAGACTAGTCTATCACCTCATAAACATTCATGAAATGACTTTGAAATCCACAATCTAAAATCCTCTCTGATAATGCCTCCCACTTGGACACAGCCCACTCCAGTCTCTTTTTGGAATTCCTTATTTGCTCTGCTGAATAAACTCTGTTTAAACTATGTGCCCCTTGACATTTTGAATCAGAAGGTAAAAAACCAGGATATCCTTGTGGAATTGTACTAAAAATACAGTGGGCTTGAGTGGTTTCTAGTCTGCTTGACTGAAACTCTGATAAAAATATAATCAGAATTTCAACATGATAGCTAATCTTGGTTGTCAGTTGGATTGAATTGGGGATTAACTGAAGGACATACTTCTGGGCAGGGTGTTTTATAGAAGGTTCAACCTGAAGTGGGCAGTGAAATCTAGCAGTACTTTGGATGTAAAGAGATCCAGGCAAAAGGTAAGGCTTTTCTGCCTGACAACTTTTTTTTGCTGCTCAGTACTCAGTCTACCCTTGTTTTGCTTTCACTCCTGATCTGGCATAAGAGCCTGTCTTCTTTGTCTTTGCATCATGGACAAAGAACAAGAAATTCTTTAGCCATACCCCAGGTTTTCTATAGTGTCATATTGGAACTGGTGCAGCATTCAGACTATGCAGGAGCAGCTACTGAGTTCTCAGACTCTCCATAATGCAGTTAACTTACTGAATTTTCCAGAGAGTACCATGTAAGCCAATCTAATAAATCCTGCTTGTAACATATACCCATTCTGTTCATTCTGTTTCAGTAGAGAGCCTTGACTAAGACAGTGAGGTATAAGCTAGTTATAGTAGCCAAAGGCCTTCTTGGGAGCACCCACACCCTACCTGAATTAGAAGAATAGAGAAAACTTCAACAAAGATTAAGCTCTAAACCAAACTAGGCTTCCCATTTAAAGGTCAACCCTGCTGGTGAAAGAATAGAAGAATGTCATATATTTTGATTAGCTAACATTCTTGAATTATTTCCAGACCTGGTGAACCTGTAAAAATTAGCTGGCTTCTTAGTATGATCTGTTGGTGTTTTACCATTGTCTGTGAATGATGCAGAAAACTGTGCCCCACAGAATAACAGGCACTCTTTCAATACTTGTCCACAGACAACCACAGACAGTGGTTGAGTTATGTGACTATGTTTCCCATCTGGATCTGAATGATAAGGCAGAGATGGCAGCCATGATGAATTACTAGACATAGACATTAGGTACTCACGGAAACTAAGGAAGTGAGTTTGGGATCATAAGGTTTGTACACAAATGGGGTTTTCACAAGTTCAGACACAAAGTTTTTATTAAAATAAACACATCCTTTCCAGATACATGAATTAGCATTACAAGAAAAATCTAGAAAAACTCTGAACCTAGAATCATAGAAAGGTTGCTGTTCACACAAGAGAACATTTTTAAAAATGCCAGATCTCAATTTAAAAATGGTAGAAGTGATGGGAGATGTTATTCTGTAAATATGTTTCTCATACTGGTTAATGAATAAAGCACTGTGGCCAATAGGAAAGCAAGATAGGCAGGGCTAGGAGACAAGGAGGAAAGAGGAAGTAGTAGAGAGGAGTCAGCATGGAGAGCTAGAGGAAGCAAGATGCCAGCTCGCTGCGCTCAGATAAGATGACCACGTGGAAATACTTAGATAAGTAGAAATGGGTTAATCATTAAGACAGAGCTAGCTGATAAACAATAATAGTAACTGGCCAACAGCATTGTATCAAATATGGAGTCTCTACGTGTTATTGGGGCTCGCATGGTGGCAGGACCGGGAGGCCAGCGGGGAAGAACAAAGAGTGGGACCAGAATTGCGGCAGGGAAATGCCTCCTCGTAACAGTAGAAGTTAAAGATTAAAAAATAAACATAAGCAAGTAGGCTGGTATATATTTAGTAGAGTATTCATATTAGATTAAATAAACCCCAAAGTCTATTTCATTATGGGCACTTTTCATAAAACATAATTTACAAGCAAAGTGAAGTTAAGTCTGAGAGGAGACTAAGTTCTGTGATGGTGATTCTACTGTCTGGGACAGGCGGACAAAAGATGTTTTTGACATCCTGGGTTTATAAATGGCAATGGGGTTAATAAAACATACTCCCTCCAATAGAGAGCAGACTGCAATACTTAACTATGTAAGAAATTATTGTAATGAGTAGTAGATCAATGTGGCCATCTAGTGGATTTGACCTTCAGAGAGTTATGGAGCTAAAATACTTGGCTAATATTTCATAGTGTCTCTCCTGAAAGATCATTAGGTTGTTGTGAAAATATTATTTATAATTACAAAGAGCACCAAAGAGAGAGGGGAAGGCAGAAGGAGATGGAAAGAAAGGAGAGAAGGGACTTTTACAAACCCCAGGGCCCTGTTTCTGAACTTGCATCTTGATAGGGGCTTCACACAGGAGCTAACTGATTCTGCTGGGAAATTGTTAGCTTAAATTGGGGATGCAAAGACAGATTTATTTCACTTTCTTTTATAATATAAATTTTAATTAAATTAGAAACAATCTTATTTTACATATCAATCCCAGTTCCCTCTTCCTCTCATCCTCCCATTTTCTCCTCCACCCCCCCATCCCATCCCTCATCCACTCACCAGGGAGGATGAGGCCTTCCATGAAGGATCATCGAAATCTGTCAAGTCATTTGGGATAGGACTAAAGCCCTTCCCCGTGTATCTAAGCTAAGGGAGTGTCCTTCCATGGGAAATGGGCTCCCAAAGTCCATACATGCACTAGGGATACATTATGGTTCCACTGCCAGAGGCCCCATAGCCTGCCCAGCCTTCCTAGTTGACACCCACATTCAAGGGGCTTGGTTTGATCTTATGCTGGCTCCTCAGCTATCAGACTGACTGGGGTCCATGAGTTCCCACTTGCTCAGATCAGCTGCTTCTGTGGAGTTTCCCAGTGTGGTCTTGACCCTTTTGCTCATCACTCCTCCCTCTCTGAAACTGGATGCCAGGAGTGTGGCTAAGTGCTTAGCTGTGAATCTCTTCTTCTGCTTCCAGTGACAAACCTCCTCCAACAAAGCCACACCTCCTAATCCTTCCCAAACAGTTCTACCACATGGGGCCAAAGCCTTCAACTATATGAGCCTGTGAGGGAGATTCTCATTCAAACTATCACTACAATCAAACCATACCTATTCATTGATTTCACCATGTAGTAGAAATGAATTTTCCTGTGGCTTAGGAATAGGCATGAAAATCCCAAATCTCACATAGAAACATCTCTGAACCCTGGTAGCTAGCCATGTCCCAAGCTGGTTCTCATACACTCACTAGTCCTACCAATTCCAGGTAAGCCTTCTGGTATTTTCTGATTTAGTCTCTAGAGTGAATACTATATTCTTGTCCTTAGCATGATCTACCTACCATTTGGCTTTTAGCTTAAAGGGTTCTACATACAGAGAGAAAACAATGCTGACTTCTTTGCCTTCTCTTCATAGCCACACCAGATATGTTTGTAGACATATCTTTGCTAGAAAATGTATTACATTTATAGTGCTAGTCCTAGGCTGTGTAATTAGACATGTTAAGGTGTTTCTCAGACTGAAGATCTGAAGTCGGTTACTAAGAATAGACTGGTAAGCACAGGATGTTCTCAGCAGTGGCTTGAGGGGAGCCTGGGAAGTTGTTCTAGTTAGTTTTATCCAATTGGCATCAACCTAGACATATCTGGGAAGAGGGGATAGTAACTGATAAACCGTCTCCATTATCTTGGCCTATAGGCAAATGTGTGGGGCATTCTAGTGGTTAATCATTAATGTGGGTTCTCAGCCTACTAGGGATTGTATCAACCCTAGCAGGTGGACTTGAGGTACACAAGGAGCAAACTGAGAAAGCTATGCAGAGCAAGACAGCAAGCAGCATTCTTCTATAGCTTCTGCTTCAATTCCTGTTTCCAGTTCATGCCCCAACTTCCTTAGAGATGGACTGTGATATGAAAGTACAAGCCAAACAGGCATTTCTTCCCCGGGTTGCTTTCGGTCATGGTCTTTGTCATGGCAACAGAAACCTAAGACAGGAGTACGGAGAGGCAGCTTCTCCTTGCTGTCCATCATCTCTGTCCCCTCATCTAACATAATGCCCACCTCCATGCTTTCCTTTATAGGATGTCTAGACTGAACACTGTGTACAGAAGAGTAGACCATCTTGAAAAGAAAATGAACTGCTTAACACATTTGGCAATGGGAACATTTTATTAGTAGAAAAGAAAACAGTCAATTATACAAAATGTTTTAGACATTAGGTGTCAGGAAAATTTTGTGTTCAGGCTCCAATGGGAAAACATCCCCAGGAAGGATAGAATTTTAAAGAGTTAGAATACAGAATTTGCAAGAAGTGTTGCCATTGGTTACAAATTATAATCACTTTGTATCTTTCAAAAGTCTCTAGAAAAGAAAAAAATCATATTATTTATCATTTTCCAACCTTATATACTACCTTCTTTTATATTTAAAAATTTATAGAATGCTTATGATGCAAAGAAATGATCCCCTAATTATTTTAAAAAGTTCAGAAGTAGATTAATTCGGTTATTTTGAATGTTGGCAGTTTCCCTAGGCTGTCTGAATAAGCCTGTCTTTTTCTTTTTAAACTGAAGATCCTATTAATAGTACGACAAATCATAAATTTTCTTTTGTGTACAATTCATAAGAAGGTGTAGAGGTGTAGAAGAGGGACAACCTTGTCACCTGGATTAATTTTCTTGGCTGCTATTTCAAACATTAATGGATGGATTAGAATCCTTTTTGCTAATTATTGTCTTTTCTGCCTTGAGTGGAGAAGGAAGAATCTAAGTTCCCCCTTTACCTCCCTTATAATTAATTAAAAGTTATATTTATGATCAAAGATAAAGCTCAAATTAATTAATAGGTTGACTAAACTTTCATGTAAAACTTTTATGTAAAACATGAAAATTTTATGTATATTAAATATGTCTGAAGAACTATTATGAATTAATGGAAAGGAGTGTATATTTAAGGTATGGGTAATCCTTGTTGACTCTTAAGATTTTAAATAATGAAGCCACATGGCTGAAACATTAGAGAAATTTTAATTCAAATTTTATTTTAAATAATAAGAACTACATTAGTGCTCAAATCTATTAAAATTATATGTGTTGGTTTGTATATAAGACAACTCTTTGGTAGCAAAGTGTCAGCAAGGACACTAAGTATTTCTGATATGGCATAATACAGGGTTTATTTTTTTAACTCAGAGTTAATGAGAACCTTAGTGTTTGGAGGGAAAAAGTCACTAATATTTGCAGCTGCCCAGATGCCCACACAACTAACATTTCGTGTACTCAAAGAAGAAACTATGTTGTGACAAAATTACTGCCTATGACTTCAATTATTAGACTGAGAACTATACAGGGAATCACTGTAAATGGGAAATTGTATAGGGATGGAGAGATGGCACTTACAGCTCTAGAAGAGGACCTCAATTCAGTTTCCAGCACCTTTGCTGAGTAGCTCACAAATAACTGTAATTCAAGCCTTGTGTCAAAAAACAATGCATATTGTTGCCATTAGCATGGTGCTTGCAGAGAGCTGAGAAAAATGGGAAGAGTAAGCAAGTTAAGGGGAATATTGTGCAGTGCATAAACCAGAAAGTGAATTCCAGCCCTCTAGCAGCTGATCAATATTGAGGAGAACACTAAATAAATAACTGTGCCATTTATTAAGTAACCACAAAATAATGCCATAAAAGTAAAATGGGAAATGCAATGTAATATATCTCAGCACAAGATTATAAGGAAATTCTGGAATTTGATGCAACTTTAACAAAATATGCTCATGGTCATGAACCTAGATGTTAAAGTGATTCTTATCTTGAGGCGAGGTGAAATCATTATTAAAATCAAACTATAATTCCCACCATTTGATAGAAAATCACAAGTGACTTTTGCCACATATGTAAAATCTAAAAGGTCACCAGGACTCTCTTATGTCCCATAAACAGTAGCAATCTATGGCTTGTTAGTAATACAACTTTAAGAAAATTCAACAAATGTGATTTAAAGAGCAATGTAGAAATTTATACATTTTGACCATATAAACAGTGGAGATGAATACTCAAATGGATTTTTCCACACTCATTTTATAAAAGAAAACTATGCTAGTTATATTTCTCATTGCTATGATAAAAGTAACAACATATTAAGAACCTATTTTGATTTACAGCTAAAGGCAACTAGTCTGTAAGAACAAGGAAAGTAGGGCAGTGAGATCTTGAGAAATCCTCTAACCAGGCAGAGCCATGAATGATTGTGTTCATTGCCTCCTTCCATATATCAGCCCCAAATATCTACATGTTGAATACACATACCTGAAACATTCCAGGTAATTCAAACCAACTCAGACATAACCATTCAAGGCTAATAATAAAATTATTCAGTCTGTCTATTTTTGCTTGGGGTTACAGCCTCCCTAATTTTTACATGTTTGACCCAATAGTGTCTTGAGTATGTATAGGTACATACATTATGGCAACTGCAAGAAAGCTTTTATAGCTCTTTTCTACATTAAGCATTAAATGTCAGGTGTTCAAAACTTAGCAGAACTCATTCACTAAAAGATAAACATTAATTGTGAACAAGGTTTTGTGGAGCTTAACCTACAAAATATATTATTTAACTACTGGTTATGAGAATAACAGTTTAATTTAAAAATAAGATAAAGCTTCTATATTTTAATTACTTTTTTATATTTTTGAAATTAAAATATAATTAGTTCATTTCCCCTTTTTCTTCCTCTGACTTCTCCCATGTAACCCCAGTTGCATGAAACATTTCATTCATAAATTTAGAAGACAAAAACATGTAACTAAAGAATGTAGGAAAATAACAATGAAAGAATTTAAAACATAACAGATGACTTGTTATTTTGAAAATGGGTAAACATAAAATGGTAGAGGTTTAACTGGAAAAGAGGGGGGACCTCATTACAGAACAAAAAGGAGGGATGAGGGTAAAATCATACTAAGGCTGTCTGGAAAAGCCACAAGGAATCATATTATTATTTATCTACCATATATATATATACGTATATATATACATATATATACGTATATATATATATGTGGTAGATATATATATATATATACATATATATATATATATATATTATGTGTGTGTGTGTGTTCATATGTACTTTAAATGAAGTTATCCCACTTGAACTGACAATCCTCCCCCAAGAGCCATAGACTATCAAACAAAAACTCCAAAACCAGGCATAATAAAGCCACATTTATATTGTTGGTCAGGTCCAAAATACCACCCAAAATAATATGGACTATTGCTATGGCCCTTGGTTGCTAGGTTGCTTCCCAGAAGTTATAGATAAATCCCTATTGCTGAAGACAACACTGTACACTTCTGGCACAAGATCAGGAGGACTTGAGTTGTATCTGATTTTAAGGCTGCCTCCAGAAAACTAGATTTCATAGTATCAGAAAGTGTCACGCATGTTTTCAACAGAAAGAAGCAACCAGATATTCTACCTGGCTGTAAATGCCTATGAACCACAATGACAATCAGCATAGTACATTTAGGATACAATAGTGGCACCCATATCTTGACAGTAACCAACAACTCTCTAATTGAGCTTAAGATCTATTCAACAAGAGGAAAATAATACCTACTACTGGAAACCTAGTGAAGCCAAGGATCTTAGAGAAGAACCTACTAAGCCACTTTTCTAAATGAGCACAATTCATAAGTCCATTGTAAATATTTATCCTTATACCCAAAGATAAGTGTAGCTTTCACTCATCAAAGAAACATCTCTTTGCAATATATGGAGACCATTCAGAAATTCAAAATACAGAGAACATTCAGAAATGGTTAAACTATAGGAGAAGTGATCATGGTATGCCTAGTCCCAATTTTTACATTTACAACACTATCCCTACACCTAAGGCTGAGGGACCATTTTAGAAGAGAGAATAGAAAGATTGTAATGGCCAGAGATTCTGTTGTGAGATTGGGTCTGCTAGAAGAGTTAGAGAAGCTTCGCCCTTAATATCTCAATCATATGACTGCCTAAACAAAACTTGAAAGAAGTATACCACCAATAGATATCCTAAATGAAAGGAGGAAATCTCACAGAGCCCCATTCCTAGACAAGTAATTACAGGCAATTAAGGACTTCTGAGAGAGAGATAAATAACCTTCTCCCGGGATTTCCCCTAATTAGTTATCTGATACCAAGTGGTCAGTTCTGAAATAATATACATACAAGTAACATTAAGTAGACTGATTGGATCGTATATAAGGCCATGATTGAGAGAGGGAGCAAGGGGGGGAGCAAATACAAATTTAAAGAAGAAAAATAATTCAAGACTACCCTGAGATATGTAGTAAACTTTAAAGACAATCTCAGATCTGATTGACTAAACAACACTAATCAAATGTGTGTGTGTGTGCACTCACATGCGTATGGTTGTGTGTGTGTGTGTGTGTGTGTGTGTGAGAGAGAGAGAGAGAGAGAGAGATAGAGAGAGAGAGAGAGAGAGAGAGAGAGAAATTTCAAAGTCTCTATCTGATGTAATAAGTAGAAAAGACATTTGTTTCCAATAATAGTGATTTTTTAAAACACACAGGGAATCACAATTATATATATATATATATATACATCATGGCAATAAAATATATTAATGAATGAGGATGAGCTTGTGTTTGATAATGTGCTGGAAAAATGCTGTTATTCCAAGAAACTGAGCAGAGACAGAGAAGGCTGTAGTGGTATTAACTAAAAGTGATAACAGTAGGTCCCTGAGAGGACCAAAGCAAATAAATAGAGGAGGGGTTAGCCTGCTTAGAATGAACTCCAAATACTGTCAGAGCAAACCAGCTGCAGTTCAGTGTTTCAGTGTGATCAGCAGTCAGTCCTAGACTTCTGCAAGGTTTGAATTCAATCCTGCTTCACGTGAGGAGAAGTCTGGGGCTTCACAACCACAGACAGGAGATTCCATGACTGCTCTAAGCCCACCCCTTTATTCATGAAACCTGAGATGGTATGAAAGGGACAAACCCAAGAACTCTTTCTCCAGAGATATCCTTTGTGCATCTGCTCCATGTTAGCAGACAAACAGTACACTTTCTTTGCTTTTGTGCTCTAAAATCCCAGTAGCAAAGTGGTTTCATACTCAGTCTGATGTCCTGCATGGCTTGCCTTGCCTCTGCACTGATGCAGGCTGTACCTGAACACTATTATTCATGTTTCCTGCTCTTCCCCGATAATGCTGTGACTAAAAGAATCCTATGTTAACTTTGAAGACTCTCCATCGAAGATCTCACCCTCCCTGGGGAGCAGAAAGGTGATAGGATGGGGGTTGGAAGAGGGTACAGAGGAAGGACAGGAGAGTGAGGGAACTGGGATTGACATGTTAAACAAGCTTGTTTCAAATTTAAATTAAAAATTGTATAAAAAAGAATTATATGTTAAAAAATTAGAAAGGATTGAGATTTAGAAAAGGAACTAAGGGAAAGATAATACTTGCCTAGGAAGCATGAAACCCCTGTGTGCTCCCTAACATGGGTAAGAGGAAGGGAAATGATACCAAAACACAGAAATGTATTATGCCTTTGATGAATCTCTACTGTGAAGATTTCTCCACAGTTGTCCGTTCCCTTCTGTGTCTTTCCATGCTCTCCAACATCCTTCCCTTTTCCTTCTGCATTTCTCCTCCCTTCTTCTTTAAGGTGAGGCTTCTATATCCTTCAAATGAGAATAAATCCTATTTGACACATGCTTTTTAAGTTGTTCAGTAGTAAATTCATTCTAATTAGGAGCTTTTGCTTCTAAATTTTTTTTTACTTCAAATTTCTATTAACGAAATATCAGTATATTTTCAGGACCTCCTTAATAGGAATCAAAGTGTAAGCAGAATTAGACCATAATCTTAAAACTTAAATTTATATTTAATCAGTCATTTAGTAATCTGCTTTTTTCTATTCTTGTTGATCAAATCAATATGAAGTGCTTTATTTCAGACATTTTCTAAATAGGATAACTATGAGAACACGCAAAATTTTAAACCTCATCCTCTCCTCCTTTTGTGATAGTTTGGGTACCCCTTTTCTAGGCAATAAAGAGAAAGTTAAGAAGAGATGATGAAGTGAGGATAAGAATAAGATGGACATAAATAAGCTGATATCAAACAGATGCAGGATCAGGATTATAGAGTTAGCTATAGACAACATGAGGTCACAGTTGAGAAAACATGTGGACCATGCAGAGAGCAGATAAGGCTAATCACTAAATGACAGAATTTAACCCATCTCAGGCATGTATGTGCCACATCTAGGGCAGTCTGTTCTCTCCTTCTACCATGTGGGTTCCAGGGATCAAACTCAGATCATCAGGGTTGGCAGCAGGTATCCTTATCTGCTGAGCTATTTGGCTAGCCTAATAATTTAGAAACTGATTTCAATAGATGACAAGATGACAGTGAATTGATGACAATGTATTTGTGGAGGTCTCAAGGAAGGTAGAGCTTGGAGGAAGGTCACCACACACATAAGCATGCCATATGTCTTATTTAATTAGATAGTCTGCCATAGGTCAGTATTAATTTTTGATAGTTTTTTTTTGGCTCAGTCCTCAGTGTGTTGGTAGTATCCTTTGGTAGGCAACCTATAAGCAGTTTGCATAGTGCGTTGTATAAGCCAATTTAAGATTATACAAAAAACATAGATGGAAAATGGATTTGCCAGGTTATTAAAACAATAGCTTAAATACATTTTGAAATGTATTAACTAGTTGTTAAATTTAGATAGCTATGAGACAATAAGTGTTCAACTGTTCCTACCTTGAATATACATTGCATGTGTCTGAATTCATAATTATATCAATGACTTTTAGGCAAATGACAAAATGTTTCCATGCCTCATTTCCCCTAGATGAACAGAGCTTAAATTAGAGCTCATTCTGAGATTAAAGTAACATTGTTTATAACAATATATAACAACTTTAACAGAGCATTCTATAATTATTACTGTTCATAATATTATTATTATACTATTTTTACTAACTGTATGGAATTTTTATAAGATACGTTTTAGTTATGATCTAGCCTTTACTTTTTCTCTGTTTTTCTCATATTTATTGAGAGCTGAAAGATTTCTCTATATTCAAATTAACTTGCATTTCATTGGAAATTTGGGAGCAAAGACCAGAGTAAATTTACTGGCACAAATCTTATGAAACACCAGGCAGATCTGGGATAGGTTACAACTTAGTGTAACAATATAGGTTGGAGTCCAAGGTGCAGTTCAGTGGTACTGTGCTTGCCTTGAATGAGAGAGTCTCAGGGTTCAAAGCTCTATACTACAAACACATTACCAACAACAACAAAACCCTCCCCAAACAATACATACTATGTTTAATCTAAGTGGATTGTATATCACCACTTATTTCAACTTTATTTCAACAATATTTCAACTTTGTGTCCCAACAAACTAATGTTCAGAAATGTGAATATCTATTTATTTCGCACATTCATATAAGTCTCTGAAATTTTTCTGTTAGCATACAGTATTTCATCAATATGGTTAAAACAGGCTTGGGTGTCCTGGTTAGTTTTAACTACTACTTGACACAACCTAGAATAACTCAAGGAGAGTCTCAAGAGAAAGAGTACCTAGATCAGACTGACTTTCAGAACTCTGTAGGGGATTACCTTGATTGTTAATTGACTTAGCCACTGTGGACAGCATCCTCTGTAGGCAGCACCATCCCCTGGAAGGGAGGATGGCTGAGATCAAACAAGCAAGCAAGGATCTGTGAATTTATTTTTCTCTCTCTCTTCTTGACTGTGAATATGATGCATCAAGTTCCTGCATTGACTTCCCATAATAATGGGCTATAACATGAATCTGTAAATGGAATAAATCCTTTCTCTTCCTACTTGATTTTGTTTAGATTTTTCTAAATCACTGCAACAGTTAAAATAACCAGGACATGAAATATAATTAAAAATTTAAACAACATTTTAAATAAAATATAAGACTCTCTGTCTCTTAAACAGGAACAATAAACATTAGTGTGACTGTTTGATAGGATATCAAGATTCCAAGCCCTTTCTTCCTATTGAGCCATCCTTGACTTTCATATTGCTTCTATCCTGAACATGAACCCAAAAGCCATTGTACAAACTCTCATCATCACATCAAACTACAGAATATAAAAGAGAATGTGAAAAGGATGCATTTCTCAGTTGAGCTAGCTCCCTGGAAGAGCTTTCAGCAACACTACTACTTTGTTCCTGGCCATACTGAATAAACTTCTCCCTTGCCAAGTGATCTAGGAAATGTAGATCCTAATGTAGGAATTTAGTATGTGGGATATGGCATGATTTGCTGTTTTTCTATGCAACCATCTATGATCCAAGAGTGTTTGTTCCTATGAATGACACCCATTACATAAGGAGTAAAAAGATAAATGAAGAAAAAACGGATTGGGCTTTTATTAGATTTTTAATAATAGAAACTAGAGAGTGATTGACTACATAACTCAAGGCACTTTACGTGTCAACCATTCAGTGTGGATATGTGTTTACTCTTCACAAATGAGGATAAATAAGTTTTAAATAATCAAAATGTACTCCAAGATAGCAAATTATAAATTTAAATTTAAAGTAAGTAGTTAAGCTAGGGGAGCCTGGCTGCCCTGGAGGGAGCCTCTGTTCTGGAAAACCTGAGATAAGGAATTTTTTTCTATAAACCCTACTTTTTAGGTTCTACTCTTTGGCATTTTTATGCAAACTTTGTTGGTGCTTTGTTGGTACCATTTTGTTAATTCTTTTGTTTTAAATTATTTAGTGATTACATTCTTAATTTTTAAGATCTTCATGATTTACAAAGACTGTTTGATTAAATCCCAATGACTCCACCACTCTTAGATACTCAGTTAAGATACTCTGCTGGGAAGATGGCTGGCAAAGGCTCTTGGTGTGCAGGCATGAGGATGTGAATAAATATCCACATAGCAGTGCAAAAGCCAGGCAGGTCACAAGTATCTGTAAGCACAGCACTTGGGAGAAGCAGACAGGAAGAACACTGGGGCTTGCTGGCCAGTCAACCCACTTAAAAACAAAATAGCCAAGTATATATTTAGTGAGAGATCATCTGTTACAGGAGAAGGCATGCAAAATCTCATGTTCTCCTCTGGATTCTGAACAGGAGTGCACACACCTACATAAACATCATAAACCACACATGCATGTATACACATATACACACAAAACAACACAGACTATAAAAATAAGGTTATATTACACCAAATCTCTAAGTATGTGTTGCTGTCCTTAGGGAGATAGGTTTAAGCCTTTATTCTCCATTTCTGCCTCTTCCTCTTCTTCCTCTTCTTCATCTTCCTCCTCTTCCTCTCCTTCCCCTCTTCATCTTCTTCCTCTCATTCTCTTTCTCACGTCTTCCTTCATCCTTTCTTTCTTTTCTTTTGTCCTGTGATGTAGGCTGGTGTAAGGCTTCCTAATGAAAACATTTCTCTTTTACCTTTAACAACATTGGAGGATGTAACTTTTAGAAAACCTGCCAGTCGGGTACAGCAATATTGCTTTCAATAAGTTTATGGTGATTCCTAGAACAGTCAAGATAATCTGGAAGGAAATTATTCAAAGATTTGATGGCACTATTTAAGAAAATTACTGGATAATATGTTCTGTATGTGTTCTCTGTGACCCAGGGTGTGGGATGTAACCTCTGACAAAAAGATATTCTGAGGGTAAAGTTATCCATTCTTTATGAAATTTGTTTCAAGGAATTTCCCTGAAACTGTAGTAAGCCTTGCCTCTCCTTTTGTGCCTAGATACATATTTTATGAATTCTAACTGGTGGATCCCCTCCCAGGATATGATCTTATCCTCATCAGTCATTGTTTCTAATTATCTTTAGTGTCCCTTGGCTTTTGCTTAGGCAGGTAAAGTCACTTTCTAGTTACCATCATGACTGCTAATCCCATGCATGAGGGTGCTAAAATGTTACTTATCACCATTACCTTAAACAGATTGGAGAGTCTCTTTTTGTCCAGCAGTCTGCTTACCGCCCCCCTTGCCTCCCCCCCGACGATGGGTGGGACACACATGGCCATGTCATCACTACATCACTGATTACGGGGCTGCATAGGGGACTCAGTTTCCCTTTTAAAGCAAGCGTGTCCCCCCTCTTTCTCTCTCTTTTGCTTCTTCCCTTTTGCTCTGTCTCTCTCTCCTGCTTTCAGTTGGCCACTAGCTACTCCCCTCTTGTTCTCTTTTCCTCTCTCTCCCTCTCGCCCTTTCTGTTCCCAGTGCCTCTATGTCTCTTCCCTTCTCCCTTACTCCCCTTTATAAATAAACTCCTTATTCAATCTCTATGAGCCTGGCATGTTAGTCCCTCCCACCTTGGCCACCCTCACCTGCTATGGAACCTGTTATGCTCTCCCACGTGGTCCCTTACCTTGGGACCCCACTCACTTGGGATATTCACTCAGGACCACCTCCACCCCTTCAGCTTTTATTCTTATAACTGTATCTAAAGAACAACAGTCTCTTTATACAAGTAAGGTAAACAGAATGTAAGACAGAAGAGAGCTTTGTAATTTCCTAAAATATATTTTTTACATTGATTTTTTTTTCTATAGGGAGTAATTCCACTCACCAAATAGCTCATTCCTTAATTAGTCCTATGCATCACATGATATTCTTAGATATGTAAGTCATTAGGTTTAGGGGATCCAAAATTACTCAATTGAGTACTACTTTATTTTAAATGATAACACATACAATTATCTCTGTCTCTTAGTTACAGTTTCTAATGCTGTAATGAAACACTATAGCCAAAAAACAAACTGGGAGGAAAAGGGTTAATTAAGTCTATACTTCCACATCACTGTTCACCCTCAAAGGAAGTCAGGACAGGAACTCAAGCCAGGCAAGAACCTGGAGGCAGGAGTTGATGCAGAGTCCATGGAACTCAATTTATAGACAAGGTTGGCCTTGAACTCACAGAGGTCCAGCTGCCTCTTCCTCCTGAGTGCTGGGATTAAAAACTTGTGGACAGTTTAGTCTGCTTACTTATAGGACCCAGGACCACCAGTCCAGAAATAGCACCACCCATAGAGGGCTGGGCCCTCCCACCTCTAATTAAGAAAATGTCCAACAGGCTTTCATACTGCTGGATCTTATGGAGGCATTTTCTTAATTGAGGCTCCCTCTTCTCTGATGACTTTCTAGCTTGTGTGAAATTGTCACAAAGCTGGTCAGGCACTCTGATATCTGTGTTGAAGCACAGGATTTTTGAGGATGTCACTAAACCCACTACAAGGTCTCAGTATTTCTTCTAGCTTTGTTCAGTCTGAAACCTGATCATAGTTCCCACTAACCCCCAACTATTGGCCCTTCCCTTAGAGGCACAACCACTCTAGTAAATGTCTCAGATCAGTTTCTACTGATCTTTGCATCACTCTTTGTCAAAATTTTCAACTTTGTACTCTTATTAGCTATAGATAAAAAATTCCTTGAATACAGAGAACCATGAGAGCAAGCATTCTTTGCTTCACTAAGAACAGTGCCAACTAAGAATCTGGTGTGTTATGAGTAGTTTTTTTCCCTGCGGGTTCGGTCCCACTGCCATGCCATCCCCAAATAACACACAGAGAAGTTACATTTGATATAAATGCTGTTGGCCAGTTACTTGTTTCTTATCGGCTAGCTCTTTCTTAAATATTAACCCATTTCTATTAATCTAACTACTTCCATGTGGTCTCATCTTACTGGAGAGAGGGGCTGGCATTCTGCTCCAGTCTCACCATGCTGACCCCCTCCTTACTACTTCTTTTCTCCTCCTTCTCTCCTAGCCCCACCTATCTTGCTTTCCTAATGACCAACAGTGCTTTATTTATTAAATAATAGGAGAAACATTTATAGAATGACATCTCCCAACACTGGTGTGAGGATATGATTATTCAGATGGACATCTGGGCACATTTCATACAAAAAAAAATCTATTGAACAGAAGACACTTTGTGTTTTTTACCCATTCTTTTTGGCATAACATTCTTGTATTTAGCAATCCTAGATATAGCCAGAGTGAACTGGAAAGAAACTATGGAATGTTAACAGTCACTTTAAAGTGGAATAAAAAGAAATTTACAGAAGTCTTTCTTTCTAAATACATCTTGGTATTTCTTCTAGTAATTATTAGTATTAGGTAAGGTTTCAACTTCATTTTTCTCTCTAGGTATCCTAGCAAACTGAATTCTTTTGCCAGGTCACTCAAGGCTAGCTAGTCTGCGCACATGTAGTACAAAGATTAAGATGCATCAATAAATATAAATATTACATGAATTATAACTATCCAATATTAAAATTTAAACAATATCCATCAATTGTATATATGCCAGACAATATGTATAAACAGTATTTCACATTATAATATTTATGTTAGTAATTCATAATGTACCAAATAACCTGGAACAAATTACATTTCAGTGCTTCCTGGCTATCAAAGAATTTTCTTACATTTTCTCATTTGCAAATCATAATTTGAATTACAGAGCTTAGCTGTAGTTATAAGTATATATTGTTATGCAAGGGAAAAGTCATATAACTACAACAAGAGAAAAATCATGAAATCTCTGCTTTGGAAATTAATTAAATTCTCTTTATAGACAGCTACACTGAAAGTACATGCAATTCTGCCTCTGAAGATAGCATTATCTAAAATATTTCATAGATTTGAGTCTTCGTTTGATCACGGGTATCTTAAGCAAAAGTTGAAGATTGTGAATCAACTTTTTTTTTTCTTATTTTACATACCAATCTCAGTTCCCTATCCCTCTCTCCCTCCCTCGCTCCCTCCTTCACTACCTTTTCCCCACCCTCCCATGTCCCCAACCACTCTCCCCTCCCATTCCACCCTCCACTCCACATGTAAGGTGATGCCTTCCAGGAGGGTTCATCTAAATCTGTCAAGTCATTTGAAGTAGGGACTAAGCCCTCCCTCCTGCATCTAGGTTAGGGGAGTATCCATTCATGGGAATCTGCTCCCAAAGTACTTTCGCACACCAGAGATACATCCTGGTTCCACTGATGAAGGTCCCTTAGACTGCCCAGGCCTTCTAACTGAGACCCATGTTCAGGGGATCTGAGTCAGTCCCATGCTGGATTCCCAGCTATTGGTCTCAGAATTCATTATATCCTCCTTGTTCAGTTCAGCTGTGTCTTTGGGTTTCTGTAGTCTGGTCTTGTCCTCCCTCTGTGCATCTGGATTCCAGTTCGGTTCAGTGTTTGGTTGTGGGTGTCTGCTTCTGTTTCCATCAACTACTAGTTGAGGGCTCTATGATGGTGGATAAGTTAATCATCAATCTCATTATCAGGGAATGGCACTTATGCAAACCTTTCCACTGTTGCTCAAATTGTTTGTTGGAGTTAGTCTTGTAGGTCTCTGATCATTTCTCTAGAGTCAGTTTTCTCTTCAAACCTTATAATGGCTCCCTCTTTTATGTTCTCTCTCTTTCTCTGTCTCTCTCTGTCTCTCTGTCTCTCTGCCTCTCTCTGTCTCTCTCTGTCTCTCTGTCTATCTGTCTGTCTCTCTTCCTTTTCTATTCCTCCCCTGACTCAATCTTCCTAGTCACATGTGCTTTCCTCTTCTCCCCTTCTCTTTCTCCTAGTTCCCTCTCCATTCACTGAACCCCCCACTCCCTATATGCTCAGGATATCTTGTCCCTTTCCTCTTCTGTGATGGAACTTGTATGAATCTCTTAGAATCCTTCTTCTATCCTAGTTTCTCAGGCAGTGTTAAATACATGCTGGTGATCCTTTGCTCTATGTCTAAAATCCATACATGAGTGAGTACATACCGTATTCCTCTTTTTGTGACTGGGTTATTTCATTCAGGATGGTTCATCAGTTCCATCAATTTGCCTGCAAATATCAATATTCTGTTTTTTTTCTTGCAGAGAAATATTCCATTGTGTAGATGTGCCACATCTTCTTTATCCATATTTCAGTTGAGGAGCATCTAGGTTGCTTCCTGGTTCTTGCTATTACAAAAATGCTGCTATGAACATAGTTGAACACATGTCTTTGTTGCATGGATGTGGGCCATTTGGGTATATGCATAAGAGGGAGATTACCGGGTCCTGTGGTAGACTGATTCCCATTTTCCTGAGGAACTGTCATACTGATCTCCAAAATGGCTGTACAAGTTTGCACTCCCACCATCAGTGTAGAAATGTTCCCTTTCTCCACATTCTCACCACCATAGATTGTCATTGGTGTTGCTAATTTTAGTCATTCTGGCACGAGTAAGATGGTATCTCAGAGTTGTTTTGATTTGCATTTCCCTGATGGCTAAGAATGTTGAGCACTTTCCTAAGTGTCTTTTGGCCTTTTCGATTTCCTCTATTGAGAATTCTCTCTTCAGTTCTGTACCCCAATTTAAATGGGGTTATTTGGTGTTTTGGTGACTAGTTACTTGAGTTCTTTGTATATTATAGAGATCAGCCCTTTGTCAGATGTAGGATTGGTTAAGATCTTTTCTCAGTCTGTGAGCTGCCGTTTGGTCTTATCAACTGTGTTTTTTGCCTTACAGAAGCTTCTCAGTTTGAAGACGTCCCATTTATTGTCTATTTCAGTATCTGTACTACTGGAGTTATGTTCAAAATGCAGTCTCCTGTTCCAATTTGTTCAAGGGTACCTCCCACTTTCTCTTTTGAAAGGTTCATTGTGGCTGGATTTACGTTGAGGTCCTTGACCCATTTGCACTTGAGTTTTGTGCATGGGAATAGACATGGGCCTACCTGCAGTCTTCTACACACCATCCTTCAGTTGTGCCAGCACAATTTGTTGAATATGCTTTATCTTCCTATTGTATACTTTTAGCTGTTTTGTCAAAAATCATGTATTTAGAGATGTGTGGGTTAATATCAGGATTTTGATTTCAATTCCATTTGTCTGTCTATTTGTGTGCTAATACCAGGTTGTTTTCAGGACTATAGCTCTATAGTAGTACTGGAAATCGGGGATGGTGATGCTTCCTGAAGTTCCTTTATTGTACAGGGTTGTTTTGGGTATCCTAGCTAGGTCTTTTGTTTTTCCATATAGTTGAGTATTATCCTTTCAAGATCAGTGAAGAATTGTTATGGGATTTTAATGGCAATTGCATTGATTCTGTAGATTGCTATTGGCAAGATAGCCATTTTTACTATGTTTATCCTACCTATCCAAGAGCATGGGAGGTCCTTCCATTTTCATGTATCTTCTTTAATTTCTTTCTTTCAAGACACAAAGTTCTTGCTATATAGGTCTTTCAATTCTTTGGTAAGCATTATCCCAAGTAGCTTTTTGTTGCTTCTGGCTATTGTAAAGGGTGATGTTTCTCAGATTTCTTTCTTAGCCCCTTTGTTATGTGTTTATAGTAGAGCTACTGATTTTTTTTGAGTTTATCTTGTATCCTTCTAGTTTGCTGAAGGAGTTTATCACCTGTAGGAGTTCCCTGGTAGAGTTTTTTTTTTTTTTTTTTGGTAAACTAACATATCATCTGCAAAAAGTGACAGTTTGACTTCTACCTTTGTAATTTGTGTCCACTTGATCTCCTTTGTTGTCTTATAGCTTTAGCTACAACTTCAAGTACAATATTGAAGAGATATTTAGAGAGAAGACATCCTTGTCTCATTCCTGATTTTAGCGGGATGGTCTTAAGCTTCTCTCCTTTCAGTTTGATGTTGGCTGTGGGTTTACTGTATATTGCTTTTATTATATATAGGAATATTCCTGTTATCCCTGATTTCTTCAAAACCTTTATCATGAGAGGGTGTTGAATTTTGCTGAAGGCTTTTTCATCATCTAATGAGATGATCATGTGGCTTTTTTTTCAGTTTGTTGATATCGTGGATTACATTGATAGATTTTCAAATGTTGAACCATCCCTGAAACACAGAAATGAAGCCTACTTGGTCATAGTTGATGATTTCTCTGATGTGTTCATGGATTCAGTTTGCCAGTATTTTATTGAGTATTTTTGCATCAATGTTCATGAGGGATATTGGTCTGTAGTTTTCTTTCTTAGTTGTGTCTTTGTGTGGCTTGGGTACCAAGGTAATTGTGGCTTTGTAAAAAGAGTTTGGTAATGAGCCTCCTGATTCTGTTGTGTGGAACAATTTGAGAAGAATTGATATTAGCTCTTCTTTGAATTCCTAGTAGAATTCTGCATGAAACCATCTGGTCCTGGAGTTTTGTTTGTTTGGTTTTTTTTGTTTGTTTGTTTGTTTGTTTGTGTTTTTTTTATTTTTTTGTTGTTGTTTTTTGATGGGAAGATTTTGGTGACTGCTTCTATTTCATTAAGGGTTATAGGTCTATTTAAGTTGCTTCTCTGTTCTTGATTTTAATTTCAGTAAGTGATAGTTATCCAGAAATTTGTTCATTTCCTTTGAATTTTCAAATTTTGTGGAGTACAGGTTTTCAAAGTACAACCTGAAAATTGTCTGTATTTTGTCACTGTTCATTATTATGTCCCCCTTTTCATTTCTTTTTTAATAATAATATAATTTAAAATTTTTACATGTGGATCCCAGTTTCCTCTACCTTCCTCCCTCCAACCCTTCATCCCTCCCTCCATCCCTCCTTCCCTCCCTCCCTCTTACCCTCTTTCCTCTGTGACATGCACCCTCCCATCCCATCTCCCCACCCCATTCCACTTTTAGGGCTATGCTACCCAGGTTGGGTCATGTAAGTCTGTCAAATCATTTGAAGTAGGTCTCCTGTCTCTAGGTTAAGGGGGTATCCCTCCATGGGGGATGTGTCTGCAAGGTCCTTTGGTGCACCAGAAATAGATCCTGTTTCTACTGTCTGAGGTCCCCCAGAATGCTCAGTCCTTCTAGCTGAGACCCATATTCAGGGGGTCTGATTCAATCCCTTGCTGGGTTCCTAGACATCAGTTTGGGAGGCCCAAGCTCCTCCTTGTTCAGGTCAGCTGTCTTTGTGAGTTTCTGCAACCTGGTCTTGTCCCCTCTCTCTACATCTGGATTCTGGTTCAACTCAGTGCTTGGTTATGGGTGTTTGCTTCTGATTCCAACAGGTACTAGATGAGGACTCCATGATGGTGGATAATTTAGTTGATAATATCACTATCAGGGAAGGGCATATATGGTTGCCTTTCCATGGTTGCTCAAATTATTAGTTGGAGTCAGTCTTGTAGTTCTCTAGAACTTTCTTTAGGTTAAGTTTTCTCTTCAGAACAGTAATGGCTCTCTCTTTTATGCCCCCCCTCTCTCACCCTGACTCGACCTATCTAGTCACACGTATTTTCCTCTCCTCCCCTTCTCTTTCTCCTAGTTCTCTCTCCATTCACTGACCCCCCCCATTTCCCATGTGCTCTGGGGTACTTGTCCCTTCCCCTTTTTGTGAGGGACCATATATGAATCTCTTAGAATACACCTTGTATCCCAGTACATCTGGTGGTGTGTCTCATAGGCTGGTGATCCTTTGCTCTAGGTCTAAAATCCATATATGAGTGAGTACATACCCTGTTCCTCTTTTTGTGACTGGGTTACCTCATTCAGGATGGTTTCTTCAAGTTTCATCCACTTGCCTGCGGATTTCAAGATTCTGTTATTTTTTTCTGCAGAGTAGTATTCCATTGTGTAGATGTGCCATATCTTCTTTGTCCATTCTTCAGATGAGGGGCATCTAGGTTACTTCCAGGTTCTTGCTATTACAAATAATGCTGCTATGAACATAGTTGAGCACATGTCTTTGTTGCATGGATGTAAGTCATTTGGGTATATACCTAAGAGTGGAATTGCTGGGTCTTGTGGTAAGCTAATTCCCATTTTCCTGGGGAACCGCCATACTGATCTCCAAAATGGCTGTACGAGTTTACACTCCCACTAGCAGTGAAGGAGTGTTCCCCTTTCTCCACATTCTTGCTAGCATAATGTTTGGTGTTTCTAATTGTAGTCATTCTGGCAGGAGTAAGATGGTATCACAAAGTTGTTTTTTCATGTGCATTTCCCTGATAACTAAGGATGTTGAACATTTTTTTAAATGTCTTTCAGCCTCTTTGATTTCCTCTATTGAGAATTCTTTCTTCAATTCTATACCCCATTTTTAAATAGGGTTATTTGGTGTTTTGTTGACTAGTTTCTTGAGTTCTTTGTATATTTTGGAGATTGGCCCTTTGTCAGATGTAGGATTGGTAAAACTTTTTTCCCAGTATCTGGGCTGCTGTCTGGTCTTGTCAACTGTGTCCTTTGCCTTACAGAAGCTTCTAAGTTTGAGGAAATCCCAATTATTAATTGTTGATCTCAGTGTCTGTGCTACTGGAATTATGTTCAGGAAGCGGTCTCCTGTACCAATTTGTTCAAGGGTACCTCCTACTTTCTCTTCTAAGAGGTTCAGTGTCGCTGGATTTATGTTGAGGTCTTTGATCCATTTGGACTTGAGTTTTGTGCATGGAGATAGAAATGGGTCTATCTGCAGTCTTCTACACACCATCATCCAATTATGCCAGCAACATTTGTTGAAGATGCTTTCCTCCCCTCATTGTATTTTTTTTTAGCAGTTTTATCAAAAATCAGGTGTTTGTAGGTGTGTGGATTAATATCAGGATTTTTAATTTGATTTTGTTGGTCTACCTGTCTATTCTTGTGCCAATACCAGGCTATTTTCAGGACTATAGCTCTGTAGTAGCACTTAAAGTCAGGGATGGTGATGCCTCCTGAAGTTCTTTTATTGTACAGTGTTGTTTTGGCTATCCTGGGTCTTTTGTTTTTCCATACAAAGTTGACTATTATCCTTTCAAGGTCAGTGAATAATTGTGCTGGGATTTTAATGGGGATTGCATTGAATCTATAGATTGCTTTTGGCAAGATTGCCATTTTTATTATATTTATCCTTCCAATCCAAGAGCATAGGAGATATTTCCATTTTCTGGTATCTTTTTTAATTTCTTTCTTTAAAGACACAAAGTTCTTATTGTATAAGTCCTTCACCTGTTTGGTAAGCGTTACCCCAAGATATTTTATGTTGTTTGTGGTTATTGTAAAGGGTGATCTTTCTCTGATTTTTTTCTCAGCCTCTTTGTTGTCTGAATAAAGTAGGGCTACTGATTCTTTTGAGTTTATCTTGTATCCTGCTAGTTTGCTGAAGGCATTTATCACCTGTAGGAGTTCCCTGGTAGAGTTTATTGAGGCACTTATGTAAACTATCATATCATCTGCAAATAGAAACAGTTTGATTTCTTCCTTTCCAATTTGGATCCCCTTGATCTCCTTTTGTTGTCTTATAGCTTTAGCTAGAACTTCAAGTACAATATTGAAGAGATATGGAGAGAGAGGACAGCCTTGTCTTGTTCCTGATTTTAGAGGAATTGCCTTTATTTTACTGTATATTGCTTTTATTATGTTTAGGTATGCTCCTGTTATCCCTGATCTCTCCAAGACCTTTATCATGAAAAGGTGTTGAATTTTGTTGAAGGCTTTTTCAGCATCTAGGGAGATGATCATATGATTTTTCTTTTGCAGTTTGTGTTATATGGTGGATCACGTTGATAGATTTTCATATGTTAAACCATCCTTGCAACCCAGGGATGAAGCCTACTTGGTCATGGTGGATGATTTCTCTGATGTATTCTTGGATTCAGTTTGCCAGTATTTTATTGAGTATTTTTGCATCGATGCTCATCAGGGATATTGGTCTGTAGTTTTCTTTCTTAGTCATATCTTTGTGAGGCTTGGGTACCAAGGTGATTGTGGCCTTGTAGAAAGAGTTTGGTAATGTGCCCTCTGTCTCTATTGTGTGGAACAATTTGAGGAGTATTGGAATTCGCTCTTCCTTGAATTTCTGGTAGAATTCTGCACTGAAGCCACCTGGACGTGGGCTTTTTTTGGTTGCAAGGCTTTCGATGACTGTTTCGATTTCATTAGGGGTTATAGGTCTATTTAAGTTGTTTGTCTGTTCTTGGTTTAATTTTGGTAAGTGATAGTTGTCCATAAATTTGTCCATTTCCTTTGAATTTTCAAATTTTGTAGAGTACAGGTTTGCAAAGTATGACCTGAAAGTTGTCTGGATTTTCTCTGTGTCCGTTGTTATGTCCCCTTTTTCATTTCTGATTTTGTTAATTTGCATGATCTCTCTCTGCTTTTTCCTCAGTTTGGATAAAGGTTTGTCTATCTTGTTGATTTTCTCGAAAAACCAACTCTTTGTTGCTTTGATTTTTTTGTATTGTTTTCCTGATTTCTATTTTCTTGATTTCAGCTCTCAAATTGATTATTTCCTGGCGTCTATTCCTCCGGGGTGAGTTTGCTTCTTTTTGTTCTAAGGCGTTCAGTTGTTCTGTTAGTTCTCTAATGTGACTATCCTCTGTTTTCTTCATATGGGCACTCAGTGCAATGAACTTCCCTCGTAACACTGCTTTCAAGGTGTCCCATGAATTCGGATATGTCGTGTCCTCATTCTCATTGAATTTTAGGAAGTCCTTAATTTCTTTCTTTATTTCTTCTTTGACCCAGGTATCGTGCAATTGCCCATTGTTCAGTTTCCATGAGTTTGTAGGGTTTCTGTGATTTGTGTTGTTGTTGAATTCAAATTTTAAAGCATGGTGGTCTGATAAGATACAGGGGACCATTCCATTTTTTTTGTATCTGTTGAGGTTTGTTATGTTGCCGAGTATGTGGTTGATTTTATAGAAGGTTCCATGTGGAGCAGAGAAGGTTTATTCTTTTGTGTTTGGATGGAATGTTCTATAGATGTCTGTTAAACCCAGTTGAGACATAACTTCTGTTAGTTCTTTTGTTTCTTTGTTGAGTTTCTGATTGGTGGTCCTGTCTAGTGGTGAGAGTGGTGTGTTGAAGTCTCCCACTATAAGTCTGTGAGGTTTTATGTGAGCTTTGAGTCTTAGTAGCATTTCTTTTACGAATGTGCATGCCTTTGTATTTGGGGCATAGATGTTCAGAATCGAGACTTTTTGTTGATGGATTTCTCCAGTGATGAATATGAAATGACCATCTTCATTGCTTTTGATTAGTTTGGTTTGAAGTCTAACTTGTTAGATATTAGGATAGCCACACCTGCTTGCTTATTGTGTCCATTTGATTGGAAGATCTTTTCCCAGCACTTTACCCTGAGGTTATATCTATCTTTGTAGCTTAGGTGTGTGTCTTGTATGCAGCAGAAGGATAAATTCTGTCTTCGTATCCATTCTGTTAGCCTGTGTCTTTTTATAGGTAAATTTAGAGCATTAATGTTGAGGGAGAGTAAGGACCATTGATTGTTAAGATTTGTTTGTTTTAGATTTGCTTTTGGCAGTGGTATTTTGAATTTATTTGTCCTTCTTTACCCTTGGTTTCTGGTGAAGTGGGATTATCTGTTGCCTAAGTCTTTGTGAGCGTAGTAAACTTCCTTGGGTTGGAGTTTTCCTTCCAATGCTTTCTGTAGGGTTGGATTTGTAGATACATATTGTGAAAATCTGGCTTTGTCATTAAATATCTTGTAAATATCTTATAGTGATTGAGAGTTTTGCTGGGTATACTAGCCTGGGCTGGCATCCATGAATGCTTAGTACTTATAAAACCTCTATCCAGAACCTTCTGGCCTTGAGGGTTTTCATGGAGAACTCGTGTGTAATTTTGATTGGTCTGCCTGGCCTTTTTCCTTTGCTGCTTTTAATATTCTTTCTTTATTCTGTATGTTAGGTGTTTTTATTATTATGTGTTGAGGGGTCTTTTTTCTTTTGTCCAGTCTATTTGCTGTTTAGTATGCTTCTTGTACTTTCATGGGCATGTCCTTCTTCAGATTGGAAAGTTTTCTTCAATGATTTTGTTGATTATGTTTTCTGCACCTTTGATCTGGGCTTCTTTGCCTTCTTCTATGCCTATTATTTCTAGGTTTGGCTTTTTCACCGTGTCCCACATTTCCTGGATGTTTTGTGTTACAGATTTGTTGGATTTAAGATTTACTTTGGCCGATGAATCTATTTCCTCTAGTTTATATTCAGCACCTGAGATTCTCTCTTTGATCTCTTGTATTCTGTTGGTTATGCTTGCATCTGTAGTACCGGATCGTTTGCCCAGTTTTTCTATTTCCAGAATTCCCTCAGTTTGTGTTTTCTTTATTGTTTCTATATCGGTTTTCAAGTCTTGAACTGTTTGAGTTGTTTCCTTCAACTCTTTGATTGTTTTTAGTTTCTTTACTTTCTTTAAGAGATTTGTTCATTTCTTGCATTTTTTGCATGGTCTTTTCCTTTATTTCATCCAATTTTTGTTTGTTTTTTCTTCCATTTCTTTAAGGGATTTTATGAAGATATTTTTAAGTGGTTCTCTTTTCTTCTGCTTCATCTGTTTTGTGGTGTTCAGGTCTAGTTGATGTAGAGTAGCTCTATTCTGGTGATGTCATGCTTTTCTTTCTATTGTTAGGTGTTTTCTTGTATTGCCATCTTTCCATCACTTCTTCCAGTTGGGCTCTCTCTCTCTCTCTCTCTCTCTCTCTCTCTCTCTCTCTCTTTGCTACTCTCTCTCTCTTTTTGCTACTCCCTCGGTGGGCTTAGGTGGGTCAGGAGTTCGACCCAGTGATCCAAGCTCTCTAGGAAGTCTCTCCTCAGGCAGGGGCCCTAGGATGGGGATCAAATATCAGACAGGTGGGTCCAGTGTGCTCCAGGCAGATCCAAGAAGCTCCCCGGAGTTAGCTAGACCACTGGACCTGCCCTATGGTCCAGTGCTCAACCAGAGCAGCAAGGCAGTGTGCTAGGTAAGGCACAGGATGGGGGGGAGGGCAGGTTCTGGGTTGGTGTGGGGGGGTGTGGATCAGAGCATCAGGAGTTCTCTCACTGGAAACAGGACACAGGGGGAGCAAGATTCAGGGCCAACCCAGGGATTTCCCAGGGAAGAGGGCGGGGTTTGAACCGAACTGGTTCCAGACTCACCTCTGCCAGAGGCCCTTGAATCAACTTTTTGCTGTATGAAATTGTTAATAGAATTAAGCAATAAGTTATGAAAGGTTTTGTGAAATTTTAAGCAAAATGTAATTATAGTTTTCTAATACAGGCTCCTGATATTTATGTTTTCTTCTGCAGAGTGCTGGATGACATTCTAGCATTCATTTTTTCCCTCATAATTAATACAATCCCCTATGGGAGATGTTGTAGAGAAAATGTTATATTTCTCCGATTATATACAGCTGGACATAGCCAGTCAACTAACGTGTGACCAGGAAGATATATAGAAAGCTGTGTAGTGATTCTGGAAACAAATGTTAAAGGGGTGGTAGTGTTTTTCCTTTCCCATTTTTTCCCTTCCTGTCTATATTCTGATGCTGGAAATGAAGCCATTATGGGTAGAGCTGCACAAGGCATTCAGCAGTTAGATGGCCTTGAAATGGAAAGCATACATTATACTGGTTAGTAATAAAGTAGAAAACCCTGGGACTCTTGCTTTTCTATGATGCCTCTCTGAATTGGTTGCATCCATGTTTATTTTATTAGAGATTGTCTCTACCATGACCCCCGACAACCCTCCCATCTCATCCACCCTCCACTCCACAGGGAAGGTGATGCCTTACAGGAGGGGTCATCTACATCTGCCAAATCATTTGGAGTACGAACTACACAGACAGATAAACACAGCAGGTGGAACTGGATGCTCCTCTCTCCATGTCCTGCCAGAAAGAGAGCATTCCTGGCCTCCTTTGGAGCCCTAGTCCCACACACAGGTCACTTCTGCTCCTGGCTCCAGTCCTCCATGGGTGTGGTCATTGCCACAGAAGCAGACACAGTGAATATCCTATTACATTCCCCTTTGAGTCAACAGAGTACTAATATAAAAACATTTCAATGCCATGTTCTGCAGGTCTATGAAGTGATTGAAGATTAAGCATCTATGTCTGACTAATCTCATAGGCAAAGGAAACGTGTGAAGATAATCTGTAATATGCAGAGAGTTAGCTAAAAAAAACCTGAATAAAACTTCCTTGAGTAAAGCAAGAATAAATACCTAAACAATATAACTATATATATAACTACATACATACATATATATATATATATGTAAATTCCTAAAGTAGAGGTAGAGTAAAAATGTCTAAACAAGAGGTAGAGCTCTAAAGGACAGCAAGACAAATATCCCAAATTGTATCAATATACAAAATTCAAGACAAAATGTCTTGAACACAAGCAAAAGTATTCATACATAGAATATGGCAAGTATAATGTGCATAAAACATTATAAATGGAAAGATTTCACACAATATAACAAATATAATATACAATTCTTCCAGGAAGGGAATAAACTTAATTTTACATAGGTTACCACAAATATGAATATATAACAATGTAAGCTGTAATACTAATGTCTCCCTCTTACTAAATAATTCACAGGAAAATAGGCTAATCTGCCTATATCCATTCTGAACCATACCTTTCCCATCCATACCCTATTCCCGTCTAAAAGAGATAACCAAGTCTAAGTATCACCTTCCATACCCAACCCCAAGTAACTAAGACCAACCCTATGAAGATGAATATTATCCCTACAGTGGGGATAGGGAGTGTCATTATCTTAAGATTACTTCCTGCTGAAATGGGATGATGATTTCTTCATGGGATCCCATTGGAAGAAAATTTTAAGCAACCAAATTTCTCAACAGAACTGGCTGTAACATATGTAGGAAGTCATCGTGTGGTAGAAAATGCTTGACTGGAATTCTACTTGAAACTCTGGCCAGGTTGTAATAAGAATGTGCACCAATACAGCTAGCCAGTCATGAGTTGTCTCGAGAAAAGCAGTCTCAAACCAGTTTCAGGGTGAAGTTTGTAGTCCAGATGCACCAGTTGAGTCAAGTGGAAATGTCAAATTGGGGCCCCATCTTCTTTCCAGATTGTTCAAAGATTGCTGTTGAGAACTGTTATATTCTTTGTGGAAAGCTTAAATATCAATATCAAAGTAAAATTTTTAATTTTTATGGTATGCATCAGGGAAAGGCAACAATAAGCATTAAAATGTATATGAGAAAATTAGGATTTCAGAGAAAAAATTGCGAATAAGTGAATGAGTCCTTAGATTTTGTTTTCTTCTGCCTTACACCAAATTGGCTTCTTGATATAAGGCAGAAACTGTGAATTTAATCTTAACAACATGCTTGAATTTAGAGAAGCAAAGCCAAATCCAACTCGAAAGCCAGCATACATAAATCAGGACTACAGAAATATTAGAGAGTAAAGAGAAATAGATTTCAGTATAGAAACAGTATACTAGACTTAAATATTTTTACCATAAATCAGATTCCTCTTCATTAAGTGATTCTTCCTGGAGAGCTGTCTTCTCTTCTGTAGGTACCTACATGTTCATTGTCTCTTGGTTGTTTGAAGATAGGTGTTCTCTGTTTTCCTGTAAGGACAAGAACAGAGCACTTCCCCTACTTTGAGAAGTCTCCGCACATCTCTTAGATAAGTAGAAATGGGTTAATAATTAAGACAGAGCTAGCCCATAAACAATAATGGTAACTGACCAAAAGAATTGTATCAAATACAGAATCTATGAATGTTATTTGGGGCATACTTGGCGGCAGGACCATGGCAGCAAGCGGGAAAAACCTGCCATAACATAATTGTGTCAGAAGTGGAACTGAGAACTTTCACTTAAAACTTAACAAAAGCTTAAAAAAAATAGTTTTTAGAAACAAAGAAACAAAGACTAGCAAGACTTCTTAGTAGCAGCATTTTCTCGGTTGGTTTTGTTTTGCTGTAGACAGAGATTTGTATGGCTCCTTTAAGGGAGGCTTCCAAAATTAGCATAAGCGGCAAAAAAAAAAAAAAAGCCTTGCTTTTTAAGAGCTCTGCTAACAATTCATTGATGTGTATGAGAGCTGCAATGTGTTTTAAAAAATACGCTGGCTTGAGAGAGAAAAATAAACAGGGTACATGGTTTAAAAAAGAAAAAAGGAAGTAGAATAGATGGATGTGGTGGCACACGCCATTAATCCCAGCACTCGGGAGGCAAAGGCAAATAGATCTCTGTGATTTCAAAGTAAACCTGGTAAGCAGTGAATTCCAGGATAGATAAAGTTACACAGAGAAACCCTGTCTCAAAATATGTAAAAATAGAAGTAGAAGAAATAGAGTAATAAAAAAGGCACGTAAAGATGGAAAACACAGAGAAATTTTGGATACTATACGCACTTCTCTTGTCTTTAAATTATTTGATTGCTGAAAAAAATAACTACTGATAAAAGAAATGCTGCTGGATTAATTCAATTTATATATTTTAAAAATGCTTTGACTCCAAAATTTAAGCCTAAGGACAAGTTACTGGGGAAAAGGATTTCTATTTTTGTTTCCACAGAAAATGAAAAGCTGTGGATTTCTTCCAAATTAATGTGGTTTGATCAAGCCAGACCCCCTGAAACAATGCCCCAGATGATCCAATATTCAAAGCAGTTGAGACAAAGCCTTGCAGACTACAGCCAAGATTTCTGTGTCTTCTTAGGATCCCCATGACAGCGCCCTCTACCAGCAGGAAGTAGTTTGGAAAGAATAACGCCCAAATTCCCAAATATTGTTTATAAATGTTTGTTTTCATTTAAATGGGCTTGGTTATAAATGGTTATAACCACAACCAATCTTTTTAAAGGTAAAAAAGGGAATTATGGTATAGATATGAATACTTTGCTTTGGAATGAATTTTTTTTATTGATACAATTTAAGGTCAATTTTGTAATATGTATATTTCTCCTCTTGTTTAGGTATTCTGTTTATATAGCTCATTGAAAAATGTAATGTATAATTTAGTACAGATTATAGAGAGTTACCTATGATAGTTAAAACTTGGAGTTGAGGTAGTTAGGATTTCTAGATATACAGAGATGTATTTGAGATCGATAGGCATTCTTCAAACCTTTCAAAGACCTATAGAATATGGCATTTAAAATGGTTTAGGGTTTTTCTCGATAGTGAGGCACAACTGCTCCTGGTAACACCAACTGCGTCAGAAAGGAACATAGATATCGAAGAAACATGTTATGGAGTTTGCTTCTAATATGACAAGACTAGCCATTTGAGCAAGGTACTGCTCTTTTGGACTGTTTGATTTTATGCTGTAGAAACTGGACATGCAGGACTCACAAAAAAGTGACTGCTAATGCAAGATGGACATTGCTACAGGATTCCTGCTTCATGGACAAGGCTGCCAAACAGTCTACAGGACACAGAGAAAAATGACTGACAAACTGCCAATACAGGTGGGCAATTTAAAGTTTCCTGCTCTGCTGAAGAGTCTGCCAGACACACTATGGCCTAAGGGCTGAAGATGGAACATTACAGAAGAACTTTGGGTGACTGACTAGGCAGTGAGTTGTCTCTGTCATTTCTATAGTTTATATATTATCCTTCTATGGTCTTTGAAGGAATTGAAGACAGATAGTTTTGGTTATAGTTTTTCTTAGTTAGGATTAAAGATAAGTTACATATAGGACTTTAGACTCACAAAGATAGGATAGATGATATTTTCTTTAAGTCTTACAAAAAGTTAATAGACTAAATATTGTTAACTGTGATTCTTATTTGATAACTGTTGTATGATATATTTTGCTATGTCAAGGTTAAAACCCTTCTTTTATTTTAGACAGAAAAGAGGAGATGATGGGAGATGTTATTCTGTAAATATATTTCTCATACTGGTTAATTAATAAAGCCCTGTTGGCCAATAGAAAACTAGATAGGCAGGGCTAGGAGACTAGGAGGAGGAAAGAGGAAGTAGTGAGGGGAGTCAAGATATAGACCAGGGAGGAAGGAAGATGCCAGCCGCAGCTCCCAGATAAGATGAGCCACATGGAAATAATTAGATAAGTAGAAATGGGTTAATAATTAAGACAGAGCTAGCCCATGAACAATAATGGTAACTGGCCAACAGGATTGTATCAAATACAGGGTCTCTGAATGTTATTTGGGGCTCCCGTGGCGGTGGGACCATGGCAGCAGGACTGGCGGCAGCCGGCGGGAAAAACCTGCCATAACACTTATTTATTGGATGACTTGTCATTTCTCTTCATTAAGATGTTTCTGTTGTTCAACTCAGATCTTGATTAGCTTAGATGGTATCCAGAGCTTTTCTTCTCCCATAGATACAAATGTAAAACCCCTACCCCAACGTAACGCATATCCTGGTTTCCATTCTGAGGTCAATACATCCTTGAAGTACACTGGCTGATTTAGTTCAGAAGTTTTTTCTATTGTCCAGTGTCTTTCAGCAGCTTTTTTTTCCTTCTTCATCAGCATTAAGAAAGTTTAATGTTAATAAAGCATTATGTAATCTGTGTTTGGGTGTCTTGGTTCCTCCTGCATGTTAATGGAGCATATCCTTTAAAGTATGATTAGATCTCTCAACTACTGCTTGTCCTGTAGAATTGTGTGGTATACCAGTTATGTGTTTTATGTTATAATACTCAAAAATTGTTTCAATTTTCTGGAAATATATGCCGGAGCATTGTCAGTTTTTATTTGTGCAGGTATGCCCATAATGTCCGTTACCTCTAAAATATGTGTGATAACAGAATCAGCCTTTTCAGAGGTCAGAGCAGTAGCCCACTGAAACCCTTAAAATGTATCTATAGTGTGATGTATGTATTTTAATTTTCCAATTCTGAAGAATGAAACACATCCATTTGCCATATTTCATTTCTATTTATACCTTTAGGGTTACTACCTGGTGGTAAAGGAGTTTGGTTATAGAATGAGTAGTAGATAGAATCTCTTCCATGTCTGAGGATAATGGTAAGCTAGCAGTTAGAACATTGTTTCTGGAAGGCAGTTTACATGCCATTCAGATAATATCTAAGGATGAGAATATCAAAAACATGGAATCATTCATAGTTGGAGAAAGTAAGAAACTGACTGATGCAATGAAGGCTCTAGAAAGGGATATGCTTCAAGAGTTCAGACACTATATACTACTCTTTCCGTTTGATGTTCCAGTTTTTTTAACCTTATTAGAAGTTTCATCCAACTAAGAACGAGCTGGTTCTGCTAGCATGTTAATGCATAACATTGTTTCTGTTTTGGTTGTTGAGGCAACATCAGACATGGAACAAATTTTGTTTTCTATTTGGTCATTTTTATGTTCCATGTTTTGTATTCTACCTGTCAGCTCTCTGTTGCCATCTTCAATATTCTGAACCTTTTTTCCTAAACATTCTATGTTTTGCGTTCTGTCATTTTCAATGTTTTGAATCCTTGTTACTAAGTCTCCTATGGTTTGTACAAGTTCCTTATTGTTTGCGTTAATCTCAAACAATTTCTTTAAGAATATCATATTAATGATAAAACCCATTACTATTATGAAAAAGGTGTATATATTGATCCAGTCATAATTTTCCTCTGCTAAGATTCCTTCTATATATGAAGTAAATAATTCCTAAAGTCCTGCATTGTAAAATTATCTGCCATAGTTATGGAACAATTGATCTCAGATATTATATCAGCTTAAATTGCAAAAGATGTTACAATTACCTTAGGTGTAATTCTGCTGTCCTGGAGCTTTGACGCTTTTAGTTGTAGATCTCAACTTGCTGTAGTTACACTTGGAGGTGTACCAGTAAATAATGTCCGGCAGCAGAGGATCCTTCCAATTCTGGTTCTACCCGGAATTGCACCACCAAATAGTGTCCAGAAGTGTACCGCCAAATAGCTTCCAGCAGCAGAGGGTCCCTGTAGAATAGCTTTTAACAAACTAAGGCTAGGAAAATTTTGTTAAACGAAGGAGTGAAACTAGCCTTGTACAAATTGTTGAGACCACAGGGATAACAGGAGCCAGAGCCGCCTGCAACTGTAGTGTGTATATTTTCCGCCAGCCCACCAGCTGCTGCCGCCGCTGCCGCTGCCACCGGACCCGGAGCCCACAAGCACACAAACAGAGCAAGCTGAGTCCAGGCCTTGTACAGCAACACAAAAGTCAGGGCTAATGCCGCAGGGCTCTGTGCGAATGCAATCTGAGGGAATGGGCAGAAGATGAGCAGTGGTCTCAGGGCCAAGATGGAGATAAAAGGAGTTCTAGGGCAGGGTGTATCTGCCTGGTTTGGCAAGAGACCCTGCCCTTTCAGGGAAGGTGGGAGAAGGGTTGCTGCGGCACCTGGGTAAAACCCAGGTGTCATGAAAATCCTGATCCCGCTCCTGACACTCGATATTGCGGTTTAATAAGGGTCAGGAAAAACAAATAGGCCAAATAGATGTTTATTAAGCGAGAAACAACTCACAGCACAGACAGATGAACACAGCAGTTAGAACTGGATGCTCCTCTCTCCATTTCCCACCAGAAAGAGAGTGTTTCTGGTCTCCTTCGGAGCCCTAGTCCCACAGGTCACTTCTGCCCCTGGCTCCATCCCTCAATGGGTGTGGTCAGTGCCACAGGAGCAGACACAGTGAATATCCCACTACAGGGGAGGGCCTAGGCCCAGCCTCAAATGATGTGGTGGGACTCACCCTCCCTGGGGAGTAGAAAGAGGATGGGATAGGGGGTTGGGGTTGGAGGGGAGGATGGGAGAGAGAGGGAACTGGGATTGACATGTAAAACAAGATGATTCATAATTTCATATTAAAAAATAGCCAAAATCATCATTAGAGGTGAAAAAACAAAACAAGAGATTATCTCTTAAACCACAATAATTTTGGAATGTATTGATACATACATGTGGCTGAATTTAAAAGTTATTATGAAACACTACCTCACACACAAAAATAATACAATTAATAATACAAATGCTTGTTTTATTTCATTCCATTTGGTCTTCAGAATTTTCTGTAAAAAATACATAGAAAATATTTTAATCCTGTATAAATATAAAGTACAATATGTATTAATAGAGTTTTTGTTTGGCTGATGGCTTAGATTTCTTACTGGTTTGCACTCTCTTAATCTATTTATTTCTGGGTGGTTTCATCTTACCAGAGAATGCCCAGACCTGCTTGCTACTTCAGTGACTATATAGAATCTCTTTGGCAGGGCTTTGCTCTGCCTTCCTCTTCCCAGCATTCTCTTTGTCTGGTAGCTCCACCTATACTTCCTGCCTAGCTACTAACCCATCAGTGTTTTAGTTGCCAAACAGTAAGAGAAACATATATACAGAAGGACATCTCCCATCATAAAAAATGCATGGCAGGGAGTTGGATCTGTTTTCTGTTGAGGAGGGGTTTTAGGTCCATTGAAGAAGGGGTCCTCTGCTCATGTAGCAAATACAGGGTCTTATCTCAATTGGCTACAATGGATCATGTGATTGCCATCCTGTACCTGAAGAGACTTGGAAAATAATTATGAAAGGACTGTAAGCAGATGATTTGATTCCTTTACTGATTTATTTCTTCTATTGTATCTTCAACCTGATATTTCCCCTTCCATATCTTGTACACTGTTGGTTAAGTTTTTCTCTGTGGTTCCTGTTTGCTTTCCTAGATTTTTTCCATTTCAATAATTTCCTCAATTTATGTTTTCTCTATTGCTTCTATTTCCATTTCCAGGCATTGACCAGTTTTATTTGTTTCCCTCAATGCTTATTCTTGGGCTTCTTTAAGGGATTTCTTCATTTCCTCCAACTGTTCCTTTTTTCCTGGATTTTTTAAAGGGATTTATTCATCACCTTTTTAAGGTCCTCTACCATCTTCATAAAGATAGTTTTAAGGTCTTTTCCTTGTGATTCAGTTGTGTTGGAATATTCATGGCTTATTGTAGGAGAATGGCTGGGCTCTGGTGATGACATAGTAGCTTGGCTTTTGTGTTCTTATGCGGTCATGTAGGCATTGGCTTTGGGGTGATTGCAGGTATAGGTACTGATTTCTGAGTTTGTCTTGGTTACATGAGTGCTTTATTCTTTGGTTTCTGTTTCCTCTCCTCTCCTGTCTTCTGGCAGGTGTGACCTGTGATTGAGTAAGGTGTCTCCACCTAAGTTGGGATATGTATTTCTGGTGGTCAGTGTGTCTTCTGGTTGAGCAGTCCTCTTCATCCATGTTGAGGACTGGGGCACAGTGACTCGGAGTGGTGGAGGGACTGTAGGTAGGGTGGAGGGACACTGACAGAATGAGGGGGGTCTGTGAACAGATTACATACCTGGGGTTCTGTAGGCTGGCATGCCTTCTGGTTGAGCAGGGGGTCTCTACCACCTAAATCAGTTTTAAGTGTTTGAAATAGAAAGATCTGAATTTGTTTTAGCAGTGGCCATTTGTCCAATGTATATTGAGGTCAGACTTAGACCGAGCTTAGTATGAAGCTTCCAAAATGGAAGTTTTTGATTAGCTTGAAGCCAGGATGAGGGTATACACTCTTGAATAGAAAACTTGGAACCCACAGCAGAGCTCAGGATCTAGGTTTTAAAACTGGCCATCAGTATCTAGATACTTATACTTTCCTTCAAGTTCCCAAATGGCTAACTGTGCCTAGAAAATAAGGGAGAGTCTCCAGCTGTAACAGTTCTAGGGGGCAAGGCCAGTGGAAGATTCTGAGAGCTTTTGGCAGGCTCCTACATTCAGCAGAAATTTACCTAGTGCCTTTCAAGGAGCAGGATCTTACAAAAAACAGCTCCTGTGAGCTCTGAAAGCTAACTAGGATGCCTCTTCCTTAGGTCCAATGATTAGTTTGTTCTTCTTTGCTATGCTGCATTCATGTTCTGGTTGAATGCAGTGTAGGCTCACACCTAGGTCAGGCCATGTCAGGTAAGACTGTTACATGAGAAACAAGGGGTGGAGACAGAGTGACAAGGCTACATGAGAGAAGTGGCTGGCTCTGCAGGACTCCCCCACCCCTACCCCAGGTCCTACAGCAAAGGCTCAGAGCTGTCTTGTGGGGTTGGGGCTCCCAGATGCCTTCCTGCATCTTCTGCCACTACATGTTAGTTTATTTTAAAAGGCACCTTAAGGAGATGGAAGGCAGAAGAGAGCCTTGGTCTGACCTTGTGCAGGACCATGTTTATTCAAGGTGATGGGCATCTTTGTCCAAATGTTTTATTTTAAGAAGGCTTAAATTTGTCTAGCTTGAACAATGAAAGATAAGAAAATAGTCCCTTTCCATCGAAGCAAGTGTTCATTTGAATTCTCATGGCATTGGCTTCAGTAACATTGAAATGAGCAATCCTCACAATTAGAACAATGCCCTGAAACTCAGTGACATGCAGGTGTGTGTATGTGTTCTTGCCAAAGCCTCAGATATGAGAATGCTTCATTTTAACTAGGTTCTGTGATGCCTTGTGTATGGGGGGGTGGAATGTCTACAAGAATGTTTCTTCCAACATGCAAATCTCTTGTTGTGGAGAAAACAACTTTCATAGCACCTCTTCTACCTGAACTAAGTCATGTCTCTTCAACTGTAAGTAATTACAGTAGAATAGATACACACAAATTTTAACAATGTAACATCTATGCATACTTTTTAATAGCTGGTTGTTCATAAAGAAGATTATTTAAAAAGTGTGAAAATACCACCTGATGTGGAATAACGGTTTTGTACATTGTAAAGTTTTGTCACTTGTATTGGTTTAATAAAATGCTGATAGGTCAGTAGTCAGGCAGGAAATATAGGTGGGGCTACCAGATTAGGATAATTCTGGGAAGAGGAAGCAAGATGAGAATGTCATACTGAGAAAAGGTACTAAGCCACATGCCTAACATTGATAAAAAATTATGGATCAATTTAAGTTGTAAGAGTTTGTCAGTAGTAAGCCCGAGCAATGGGCTAAACAGTTTATAAATAATATAAGCCTCTGTGTAGTTTTTGGGGACTGAACGGCTGCAGGACCAGGTGGGACAGAAACTTCCATCTATAATTACCCAAACCCTTTAAAATTCATATTGTTTTCTCAGAGTTAAATGTCTATGGATTAACTAATGCAAAAACCATGTGGTCTGGTGAACAAGACTAAGATACAGCTTAATACATGTCAAATACTTTGATTACTAAAACTTTCAATGTCTTTTGAAAGATTCAGTCTGGCATGTTGGTGCCTGCTTGTAATCCCAGCAATCCTTAAAATTGTGAGAAGAGAGCTGAAGGCCAGCCTGGCCTACATAGCAAGATCTTGCCTCAAAAATACCACAGCAAGAGGATAGAGAGTAGGAGACAGACAGACAGACAGACAGACAGACAGACAGACAGACAGACAGCAAGACAGAGGCAGGGAGAGGGAAGAAAGGAAGGAAGGGTAAAAGAGAACTAAAAGAATTAAATGCATTGGGGAAGATGAAATTTTGGCTTCTTTTTTTTAAATCTAATTAAAATACAATGCAAAAACACTGGGAATGTTTGCATAATTACTACCATTTCTCCTTCAAAAATAGCCATCAGTTAGAGCCAAATAGACATCTTGCCAAGTTTTAAGAGGTGTTTCTAATGTTGGAAAATACTTTGGCATACACAAAAAAAGATAAGCTCAAGAGATGCTGAGATCCTTGCTTTAGTTCTAGGGAGAATTATTCTGTTTTCTTTTTCGTATTTGATAATGATGATTTTAATATTGGGGCAGGCAACTGTTTATAAAAATCTGATATTTTTAATTTCTAAGTATAACAGACCTTAGGACATTTGAAGTAAAAAAATAAGAAAAAGTATTTTCACTAATAAATGAATAAATATAACTGGAAGATTGAGGCTGCAGTTAATACATAAATATATAAATATATAATTTGCAAATGCAAGATCAAGAAAATTCTCAGTGACTAAATACATTCATATGATCACCTTGAGCACCTTGTTAAGTTGAAAATATGCATCAACTTACCTGAAAGTACCATGTCAATGGTGTTTTTAGGAAAAACACATGGCTATGCTTAGAAAAACCACAGCATGTCTGAAAGGTACTTTTCCTAACAAGAGGCATTGCTAAATTGAGTGCCTTTAAAATGCAGTAGACTTTTAGAATAAGAGGTGATAATTTGTTATAATAGAAGAGAGAATGGTGCTCTAGCTGCTGAGAGACCATTTTGTATCTCATTCTACAGTTCTGAGCATACTGGAGACAATTGGATTTCTTAATTAAAGTTGTAGGTAAAAAAGCATGACTACAAGTATTCAGATTCATGTAGTAGGTACTGATTTTCATGAACATAAAGGTGTAGGATAAGCATGAAAGATATGGTCAAACAGGCTAACTGCTTTGGCATGATTTAAGATCAATTATGACCTAAATGCATTCCCACATGAAATCACTGAAAAAAAAATGTTTTTAAAAAAGAATAGTAGATAAAATCAGCTAAAACAAAAATCATATATTGTGTAGATTCATTTAATTTGTATTCTTAAGAGAACAGTACCTGAATCACTCAAAAGATCAGTAACTGCTGGGGGCTGGAGCTAAAGTAAAGACTATTACAAAAGGACAAAGGAAAAGAACCTTGTCAAACTGTATGGCTGCATTCATACAGCGCTAAAGGAAAATGCTAACATGTATGTCTTAGATATCCCTAAAGGCCATGTGTTACAGGCTTGATCCTCAGCCCATGGATCTTCTGGGAGGTAGTTGAAGCTTTTAGACTTTAAGAATAGGTGGACTATACCTCCAAATATTAAGGACTATGTGTTATAATATTGCTTGAGGGGACCTTGGCAGATTCCATGGCTGGTGAGGGACAAGCATGCCTAGCAGACAGAACTTAAGTGAGAAATTTTATTAGAAAGGAAAAGACAGGGTGAAGAAGAAAAAGAGAGGGTGGGGGAGGAAGGAAGGGATGGAGAAAGGAACAGAGACAGATAAACTCCTTTCTGCCCCTTCATAGAAACAGCGGGAAATAGCCAAAGTGGGTGGAGTTTTTCTCATAAAGGCCATTTGCACCTGCATGCAGACTATGTAGTGACATAGCAGCCATAGAACCCTGGGCTGGCCAGGGTACTGCCTGAGTGCATGCTGCCAGGTGACAGGAACAGGCCATCATAATGCATGAATCCTTACACTATGTACTACAAATCTATAACCAACATTATATTAGGTGGAGAGAGAGAATTTCCTTTAAAATCAACAATGTCCACTCCATGCTTTCTTATTTGCTGCAATTCATGAAGTCTTAGCTACTGAAATCAGACAAGGGCAAGACATAAAAGATATAGCAATTAGAAGACAAGACATCATTATTCTTTGCTTTAAAGACCCTATTGAGCCCACTCATAATTCTTGGAGCTACTTAACTCTTACATTAAAACTTCAGGAAACAAAATCATCATAAAAACAGCAGCCTATATTTACACATATAGTCTTCTACAAAACAAGTTCCAGGACAGCCAAGGCTACACAGAAAAATCCTGTCTTGAAAAAAGAAAAAGGAAAAAAAAAGTCTACTTTCCAAATAAGAAATCAGGATAAATATTCTGTTCAAAATACCTTACTCCTTATTGCATTGATGGTATTGTGAGGATGGAAAAATTTAGCCTAACTCTCCACTGACCCCAGGAAGCTGGGAGTCTTACATCCCAGGCTGAATGTTACCTTCTTGAATGTTTATGACAGCATCTGTGAGTGAGTGAACACAGGAAATGAGCCTGTGTGAACGCAGACAACCTGGGCTAAGTGCAGGCTTGGATAGTTTAAATTAATCGATCTGCACTGGATGCTATGAGGTGATTGGTTCACGATGTGTGGGCTTTGTTGTAACCCTATAAAAGCTGACTCAAGCCTGTACTGAGGTCCCCAGTCCTCTACCCCTGCATGGCATATGGCTGTGGACCCCAGTGCACTTGAAATAAAAAAGACCTCATTCTTTTGCATCAAGACCACTTCTTGTGAGTGATTTGGGGGGAGGGCTGCCTTTCCTGAGTCTGGGCATGAGGATCCATGCTCGCGGGTCTTACAGTATAACGGTGAGTATAGCTGCCTTCTAAAATAACTCACCCCAAATTAGACACTTGGGAATGTATCTAACCATGGAAGTAAAAAACCTCTACAACAACAACTTTAAGGAATTGACAATGGAAGGAAATCATGGAAGACACTAGATTATGGACAAATATTTCATATTGCTGGATAGGCAAAAGTAATACTGTGCAAAATTAGTTTACAGAATTAATGAAATACTTATCAGAATTACCATGCCATATTTCATAGGTTTGCAAAAACAAAAACAGTTGAACCACAAAAGAAATAACTAAAGCAATCCTAAGGAGTAAAAATACTGCTAGAGTAAGTAGAACACCTAACCTTAACTTTTGCTGTAGAGTTATAGTGGTAGGCGGACGGATAGTGACATAAAAGTTGGCAAGTAGATCACTGGGATAAAATAGGGGACCTAGAAACAGCAAAGACACCCCCAATTAATTTCTAACTTAGAAAAAACTTACTCAACAAATAGTAATGGCAAAACTGGATTTCTATCTCAAAAGTTCTATTTCTATCTTTAATCTTAAACAACAATCAAAACCTCAAGATGGATCAAAAGCCCCAATTAAAATCTGAAATATTGGGCTGGAGAGATGGCTCAGCCATGAACGGCTAGGCTCACAACCAAAAATATAAAATATGAAATGCTAAATTTTTTAGAAGAAAACACGTGTTCTATACTTTAAGATACTGGGGTAGTCACCAAATTTTTAAATAAAACACCAAGTGAATGGTGTCAAACAGTGTGGCTGCATCATACAGTGCTAAAGGAAAATGCTTACATGTATGTCAGTGTCCTCAAATGTCAAAAGATGAAACCACATAAGAAAACATTCAGAGCTCACAGGCAGCCCTGTGGAAATTAAAAACTAAGAAAATAAAACTGTCAGTTAACAAATGGGCAAATTAACTAAACAATTTTTAGAAAGCAATAGAAATGTCCAATAGTTATTTTCAGAATACCCCTAGGAATGAAGAAAATGTAAATTAGAAGTACTTAGAGATACCACCTCATTCCAATCAGAATGGCTGCTATGAACAGATCTGGCAAAAAATATGGGTAGAAAGGAATTGTTACTCACTGTTGGTTGGGGGGAAAAGGAGCATAGCAACTGTGAGCTTCAATTTGGAGATTTCTCAAAAAACAATTCAAAATAGAACTATTGTATGACCCATCTCAACCAGCAAGACACCAGAGATGCAGCAGCCGTGATTTCGGCAGGCATAGTAAGTGCCCACAGGGCTGACAAACCATGTTAGTAACATCCCTGTGGTACTGATTTTGCAGCCATGTAGAGTGTAAATCTTAAGAGTGTTTAGAAAGCTTTCTGTGGAGATTCAAGAGAAACCTTGGGAGACAGAGCATTGTAGGGGATTTGTAGGGGTTAGAGTCCTTGAAAGCAGCTCTTGATCTCGGAACTGGGAGCCAGCAGCCAAAGCTATGAAGGCAATTTCAAGAAGAAAATGCCATTGTTATACCCAGTCCACAAGCCCTCCAGAGAGACCACCAAGGAGCTGACTCCCAAAAAGCAAACACAAGATTTCTTTATTGAATTCAAGCCTAGGCAGGGACCTGGTCCCACAAACTGACCAGCAGCTGCAGGAGAAGAACCGAGCCTCACAAGCAAGGAGTTTATAAAGACTAAAACCACAGAATATAGTGAGAGGTACAGGTTCAAAGCTGATTGTGTAAGACCCTCAGAATGAGGAGTCTCCCCCTTTTGGTCAGTACCCCCAAGAACTCAATGTCCAGTCCAGTTGATGCAAGATGCAAGAGGAAAGATGCAAACTGGAAAGGTTTGCTCAAATGGGCCCCCTCAGCATGCAGGCTAGAGAGAAGCAACATTCTCTGTGCGTGGGTATTTTTAAAGGAAAAAAACCACAACCTTAGGGTAGGGCTGTGATCCCCTGTCCATTGAGTATGTGACCAGAGTCATGGGTTCTCTTCTTGAGGCCAGATTGTCTCACTGTTCAGGTCAGCAGACCTCAGGGCCTCAGAGTGTGCTAATTAATCTTGTCTAAGCAAACGGGGAATTGCAGCAATCTCTTTGTTTCTTAAGGACACTATTTACCATCTTCTGACACACTGACAGGAGTGGCAGTTTGAATTCTTGGTATCAGGCTATCTTAGGACCTTGTGAGTGAAAGTTGCAGGTGGTTAGCAAATTCCAGGGAACTGTGTCATAGTGGCCTGGGTTAGCTTTCCAGGTCAAACTACATTTCGTTCCAAGTGGGGGGTTTCCTTAACTGAACTTTACTTTTTGTCTTTCAGTTGGTTGGGGTATCTAGAGGAACTTAAAGAATTCCCATAGGCCAATTTTTGGCACAACAGGTGTATCTTGTTGTTTTCCGCCAGCCCGCCAGCCACCATTCTGGGCCCACAGCCATGCCAGCCCCAAATAACACACTAGGACTCTGTATTTGATACAATCCTGTTGGCCAGTTACCATTATTGTTTATGGGCTAGCTCTGTAATAATTATTAACCCATTTCTACTTATCTAAGTATTTCCACATGGTCATCTTATCGGGGAGCCGTGGGCCCAGCATCTTGCTTCTTCTTTGCTCTACATCTGACTCCTCCTTACTACTTCCTCTTTTCTCCTTGTCTCCTAGCCCCGCCTATCTTGCTTTCTCATTGGCCCAACAGTGCTTTATTAATTAACCAGTATGAGAAACATATTTACAGAATAATATCTCCCATCATCTCCTCTTTTCTGTCTAAAATAAAAAGAAGGGTTTAACCTTAACATAGCAAAATATACCATACAACAGTTATCAAATATGAATCACAGTTAACAATATTTAGTCCATTAACATTTTGTAAGACTTAAAGAAAATATCATCTATCCTATCTTTGTGAGTCTAAAGTCCTATATGTAACTTATCTTTAATCTTAACTAAGGAAAACTATAACCAAAACTGTCTTCAACTCCTTCAAAGACCACAGAAGGATAATATATAAACTCTAGAAATGACAGAGACAACTCACTGCCTTGTCAGTCACCCAAAGTTCTTCTGTAATGTTCCATCTTCAGCTCATAGGCCATAGTGTGTCTCCAGACTCCTCAACAAAGCAGGAAACTTTAAACTGTCCACCTGTATTGGCAGTTTGTCAGTCACTTTTCTCTGTGTCCTGTAGACTGTCTGGCTGTCTGGCAGCCTCTTTCATGAAGCAGGAATCCTGTAGCAATGTCCATCTTGCATCAGCAGTCACCTTTTTGTGGGTCCTGCATGTCCAGTTTCTACAGCATAAAGTCAGTCTAGACAAGAGACGTACCTTGCTCAAATGGCTAGTCTTGCCATATTAGAAGCAAACTTCGTAACAAGTTTCTTCAATGTCCATATTCCTTTCTGATGCACGTGGTGTTACCAGGAGCAATTGTGCCACACTGTTAGGAAAAACCCTAAACCATTTTAAATGCCATATACTGTAGGTCTTTGAAAGGTTTGAAGAATGCCTATTCATCTCAAATACATCTCTGCATATCTGGAAATCCTAACTAACTTAACTCCAAGTTTTAACTATCATAGGTATCTCTCTATAATTTGTACTAAATTATCATTATACATATTACAAAATTGACCTTAAATTGTATCAATAAAAGAAAATCCATTCCAAAGCAAAGTATTCATATCTATACCATAATTCCCTTTTTACCTTTAAAAGATTGATTGTGGTAATTAACCATTTATAACCAAACCCATTTAAATGAAAACAAACATTTATAAACAATATTTGGGAATTTGGGCATCGTTCTTTCCAAACTACTTCCTGCTGGTAGGAGGCACTATCATGGGGAATCCAAAGGAGATGCAGAAATCTTGGCTGTAGTCTGCAAGGCTTTGTCTTGACTGCTTTGAATGTTGAATCACCTGGAGCGCTGTTTCAGGGGGTCTGGCTTTATCAAACCATATTAGTCTGGAAAGAATCCACAGCTTTTCATTTTCTGTGGAAACAAAAATACAAATCTTTTTCCCCAGTAACTTATCCTTAGGCTTAAATTTTGGAGTCAATGCATTTTTAAAATATATAAATTGGATTAGACCAGCTGCATTTCTTTTATCAGTTGTTGTTATTTTCTTAGCAGTCAAAAAATTTAAAGACAACAGAATCGCGTATAGTATCCAAAATTTCTCTATGCTTTCCATCTTTATGTGGCTTTTTTTATTACTCTATTTCTTCTACTTCAATTTTTACATATTTTGAGACAGGGTTTCTCTGTGTAACTTTATCTATCCTGGAATTCACTGCATACCAGGTTTACTTTGAAATCACAGAGATCTGCTTGCCTCTGTCTCCCGAGTGCTGGGAGTAAAGGCATGTGCCACCATATCCAGCCATTCTACTTCCTTATTTCTTTTTTTACACCATTGTATCCTGTTTCTTTTTCTCTCCCAAGCCAACGTATTTTTTAAAACACAGTGTAAACCTTCATTGCAGCTCTCATACACACCAATGAATTGTTAGCAGAGCTCTTTAAAAGCAAGGTGGTTTTTTGCCACTTATGCTAATTTTGGAAACCTCCCTTAAAGGAGCCGCACAAATCTCTCTGCCTACAGCAAAACAAATCCAACCAAGAAAATGCTGCTACCAAGAAGTCTTGCTAGTCTCTGTTCCTTTGTTTCTAAAACATATCTTAAGCTTTTGTTAGTTTTAAGTGAAAGTTTTTATAACCATATTGGGTGCCATCTGTAGCTTGTATGTTTTCCTCCAGCCTGCCTGCCACCGGTCTGGGCCCACAGCTGCACCAGCCCCAAATAACACTCAGAGACTCTGTATTTGATACAATCCTGTTGGCCAGTTACCATTATTGTTTATGGGCTAGCTCTGTCTTAATTATTAACCCATTTCTACTTATCTAAGTATTTCCACATGGTCATCTTATCGGGGAGCGGCGGGCCGGGTATCTTGCTTCTTCTAGCTCTACATGCTGACCCCTCCTTACTACTTCCTCTTTCCTCCCTGTCTCCTAGCCCTGTGTATCTTGTTTTCCCATTGGCCACAGTGCTTTATTTATTAACCAGTATGAGAAACATATTTACAGAATAACATGCCCATAAAAGTTATTTTGTGACTCTGTTGATTAACTTGGGGTAGCTGTTCTTCCTGCAGGGGTTAGGGTCATGTGTAGTTATCTGTTTTTCCTGATGGCCTGCTTTTCCTGGAACTGGCTGGGGGATGTGTGCCAGTCTGCACAGGTTATGCAATGAAAATATTCTGTTTCCAGCCCTTTTTTCTAAAATGGCCCTGGTTTTGGTGTCTCACGATGAATGTGGACCAACTACTAGGAAAGCAAAGAACAGGCAGAATTAGCCCAAGGCAGCCTGAGGTTTGCAGCCAGCAAGCCATAGGGCAGTACTTACCAACTCCACAGAAATCCACTTCTTTTTGAGATGTGGCCCGGATGCTGAACATAGGTTTCAGTGTTTGCTGACATAGGCTTCAGCGTTTATTGACCTGGGTTTACGGCTTTTGTTAGTCTAGCCTCGCCTCTGTTGTCCTGTTCTTCCCTTTTGGAGTTTGTGCCTTCTTTGTGTCTGGTCAGTTCTATAACTTTTTGTTGGTTTTTACAGAATGTTGGTTCAGAGTTGTTTGCCGAGTGTCAGACTCGACGCCAACAAAACTGAAGCTATTGAAACTTTGGAGAGGGACTGAATATGTTTTTAATGGAAAGTGGAATTAAACACCACAGGTATGCAGCAGAATGCTGCACTTTGAATATGTCCCTCAAAAGTCTGTCTGTTAAAGACTTGGCCTCCAGACTGCAGCGGTGTTAGGAAGTCCGAGAGCCTTAAGGAGGCGTCACCTGGGAGAAGAAAGTTAAGACACAAAATGTGTTTTCAAAGGGGTTTGGGAGTCTATCCACCTGCCTTCCTGTCTGTCTGTCTGTCTCCTTGCCTTCCTTCTTTCCTTTCCTCACATAGTTAAACAGGTTCTCTGTACCGCATACTCCCACCATGTTGTTTCTATCACAACCCCCAAAGTTATAGAACCACCACTGTAATCTCTAAAATGTGGTGTAAAATAACCCTTTCTTGTCCATAACTTCTTTACCAAGGGCATTTCACTCTAGGAAGGAAAAGCTGACGCTCACACAGCTCTGCCAAGCAGCTGGTGCTCAATAGCAATGAACTGCATTGTTAGAAGGGCTGGAAAAACAGCATGGAATAAGGAATCCTGTTGTAAACATTTGGGAGCTGGATTCTGATGGGGTGGGGTATGAGGGAGAAAGCACTGGAAAGTAAGAAGTAATGACAGTGTACTCAACATGATAATAGCTGCCAAATTCAGAGCAGTTAGGCCAAAATGTACTCATTTGTTTTAAAGAGAGAAAAAAGCACAATCAACAATTTATTCCATTTTTTTTCAAGGAATTGAATACTTATTCAAATTTCAAAGGACACATTCAGAATATAAGCTCCCTGGATCTATAATTTAAAGCAATTTTAGTGAGACCAATACAAATTACTAAGATAATTGTGAAATCATGGGATGATTGCATTGATTGAATGACATATTGCATTGGAGAATAAATTCCCTCTGTTTGTTAGGTAGTCTACTAAATTAGTAGGTGGCAAATTAAGATCACGATTAGTCATTAAAATGTCTTAAAGGGACAGGGAAACACGAAATCTTGCAATATTTGCAAGTTCTAGTGTATAGATGATACAGTGGATTTAATCATCATCAAGATGAATAAAAAAAGAAAATCAAAAGGAAGGAAAGGACATGACTGCTCCTAGGTGTGGTGGAGGAGAAAGTTTACTGTAGCTATATAGGGGAGCATAGTCAGAGGCAGGGACATCTGGACAGTCCAGAGTGGACATGACCACTCTGAGCTGGGCAATGTGGGGAGAAGGGGAGGAGAAGGAAAAGGAGAGAGAACCAGCCAGAAAGTCACAGGTACAAAAATGAAAGGGGGGAGGGTAGTCAAAATGTCTGGATTATATAGGAAAGAACCTCTGGGGAAGGGCAGCTCAGCCACTGGGCTGGAGAGTTCAGGTAAGAGAGCAGGGTATGTATGCCAGCCTTACCTTGTAACAAGTGGGTACAGAGGGATGCTGGGATACCCTGGCAACCAGATCTGCTGTGATATGTTAAACAGGCACCTCAACCTTTTGTCCGAGGTTTGAAATTTATCATGTTTGGAACAGGACTGAGTGTAGGGACTAAATGATGGTAGTATCCATGGACACCTAGTAGAGCACTTTCTGTAAGTATATTTAGCTAACATATTGGACCCTTTATTGATCAGCAGTCTTGTACTTTGAGTCCCCAATCTCTACGACCTTGTCCCCAACAGTAACTCTACTGACTATCACATCCATTCACTGCTGCCCTTTCGCAAATACTTAAATTTCCAGTTTTCAGAATCATTTCACTATATCCCTAACCACTGTGATTAAAATTCTGACTGTACTATTACTTCAAATGATACTAAATGTGATATTTATCAGAACATATTAGGATGATGAAAAATGAGTAAAACTGCAAAGGAGAGAGTAATAAAAGCCCAACTTTTGTATTGCAACAAAGCCCTTCAATAAGAAAAGGTGAAAATGAGCTATAAAGATTTTTCAGGAAAAATCTTTTCTTTAAAGATATAACTCTAATGTTGAATTTTTAAAAATTAAAAAAAAATAATAGTCAACTCAACTCAGTGAATCAGCAAAGTTGTTTTATTGTTTTCTTAAAAAAGTTTACTTGTGTTATATGTATCTTTGAAACCCAAGAGTGTTTGTCTCTGAGTTTAAAAATATAATTCAAAGAACTCTCAGAATTGCCCATTGTAATGAGTTGAGTAATGAGCAGTGAACATGGATGTTTTCAAAATTATCCACCTAGATTCGATCAACCCACATTATATGGTACTAGAATAATTTAAGGACACTCATCAGTGTTTAACATTGTTGAAGAATAATAAAAGAAAATTAGTTATAAGCTTCCACCCTCTGTGGTTTTAAATGCCAGTATGCATTGAAGGCTTAATGAGAAAAATTGAAATTTTAGTGAGGCTGCTTGTCATGTTCCTTGCTTTCTTATTGTTATATTCTTCTAGTTTGATTATAAAAATTGCCCTGCTTATTTATGATATCCATAGATTTTCCTTTATTCTTAAAACTCAAATATGCATCCATTGCTCTGAAAACAATGTGGACGTTCCTCAAAAAGTTATAAGTAAACTACCTATATCTTAGCTATACCACTTTTGGGCATGTACCCGAAGGACTTTTTCCTCCCAAAGAGACAGTATTGCTCTAGTCACAATAACTAGGAAATGGAAACAGCTTAGGTGTCCATTGCTTCATTAGTAGATAATTAAAATGTAGTATGCTTATACAATGAAACCTGATTCAGCTGTAAAGAAAATGAAATTGTGAAATCTGCATAAAATAAAAATCTGTAGAAATAACCATAATGAGTAAGGTAACCAGCCCCAGAGAGATTTATGCTGAACGTTCTCCCTCATATACAGATCCTCACAGGGATGTGGCCCTAGTAGGCTGCCCACACTCTGGTGGCTGGTCCTACACTCCTGAACACATAGGCAGCACTAGTTGGACCCAGTGAACTAAATAACAAGACATGAAGATTGGTGGGCATTCTAGTTGCCTCTCTGTTGAGATGATAAAACTCTCTTACAAGAAGCAGCTTGGGCGGGCAGGAGGGTAGGAGAATTACTTTGGTTTACACTTCCAGTTCATAGTCCACCATCAAGGAAAGTCTGGGCAGGGACTCAAGCAGGAACTTGAAGTAGAAACCACAGAGGCACCATGACACAAGTAAGAAAAAATTACTTGACTTTAATATATTCAAATTTAAATGAGTACTACCACAGCCAGTTAGAGAATACTTTCTCAACTCTATAAAGGACCATAGATACTAAGACAATCACTAAAGAAATGTCTGTATCCCACTTTGGGTATTTAGACGTTTCATGGATGTGATCACACAATATGTTCCTTTGCGGCTGGTTTCTTTGACCTGACATAATGCTTCTAAGTCTTGTCCATGTTGTAGCATGTGTCAGTACTCTATTCTATAAGGCTGGGTAATAAGCCACTCCTCCATTTGTTTATTCATGAGTGGATGAGTATTGGCTCTTTTCAACCTGTTTGGGGAGTCTTATGAACATTGCGTTATTATCTTTGAGAGTCCCTAGGCCTCATTTATTTCATATAGATATCCAGAAGTGTCTTCATTCTACAGCAAAATTGTTAAACATTGCAGAAACTGCCAGAGTGAATGTATTGTTTTAACTTCCTACATCAGATGAATAAAGATAGGAAATTCTCCAGCACTTGTCACAAAGCTGTCATGTTTAACATAACCATTTTAGTTGAGTCAGAAATGGCATTTCTCTGTGGCTTTCACTTGTCTCCTTCCAATAATTAACCATACTGAGCTTCTTTTCAAGCATGCTTAATATAATAAATGTCAATTGTGGCCATTTATTCATGTTTCAAATTAATTTTCCCCTTTTGTTGTTGAGTGCCAAGCATTCTTTGTGTACTGTGATATAAACAATTATTGTGTATATATTTTTACATCTTTAATATTGCCCTTAAAACCCATTTTCTTTTTATATTACTTGTGGATGTTTTTTTAAGCAGTTTTTTAAGCATTTATAAGCAGTTTCATTTAACCCCAATTTATGGAAATGTATACCTTTGGCAATTTCATGCAGAGTAGAAAATAAAGCAGGAAATAAACCAAATATCTTCTGTCTTCTAACTAAGATTTCTCCCTTAATGTGGAACTATATAGATAAATAAGCATTTCCCTAAGCTAGATACCTTTGTACAATTTTTTTGGACTGGTAATATCCAATTTTCTAAAAAGAAAAGAAATAAGAGGAAAAGAATATGTCCTCATGAATCGAGCTCCTGAGGGAAAATATATTGATAAATAAGTCTAAACAATGCACAGTATTGCAAAATGTTGAGACAATAAAAAAGAATTGACATGGGACATCTTAAAACAATGTTTTAAAACCGGATCTTGCTGCCTTTGAAGCAGAACATTGTTGTATCCCTGAAGACCAATCTTAGCCTTCTTTCCTTTCTCTACCAGCCAGTACTTTTATTGCTTTGCTTTCTCACTCTTCCCTAGAACACAAACTTTCTGGTATTATTCTTAACTGTAATTCAAACTTGAAGCTTAAAATATTCACTTCAAATACCAATATTTTTGGTTCAGGATTTCTGTATCCACTGATGCTGCCAATGTCTACAAGATGACAATTTGGTATGTCAGTATTCTGATATGATCCAATTGGGATCCAATTGGGATTTGTTTGAATACCACTCTGTTCAAAACACAGTGGTTGAGGGAACAAATAATTATCACAGATACATTTTCCCAGATATTTTCATTTTTCTCTTTGTGGATACTGTTTTTCTTTTAAGTCTTTATAATCACTCTGCTAATTATATGAATGTCTTTGTCATAGCCTGGCTGTGCCTTTTGCATTATTAAATGCTTAATAGCATTTGATGAATGTCTAATGGATAATGAGTAATTCTCCAGGGAGCAATATATTATTTTATGTCATTGCTCTGTCTTTTGTGTCTGAGAACAAAACGTTGAAAAAGAATTTGAAAGAAAAACAAATTCATAAAATGATTTTAAAAAAAGGGCTAACTTTGTTTGCCAAGTGACATGTCTTCAAGACACTTGCCTGAGAAGACAATGTCTAAAAGACAAAAGAGTCAAAAAAAATATGTGTTAAATTAGAATGAATAATGATTTGCAGGCAGTCTCTTTTAAGAGCGTTTATTGCAATTAATCTTTATTTCAAGAAGCTTTATTTTTAAAAGTATTTTGGAGGCTAAGAACTGCTTTGATATGTCTGGTTGTTCAGACATTCACAAGATTGTTTCACTTGCATTCATGAAACACTATGATGATTTACTTAAGTACCTCAGCAGAGTTAGGATAAGAGGGCCTGGAATAGTGCAGTGTTATTTCATTATCAGCATTTATGTATACAGCACATACTCTAAACCACAAGCATTTGACTCATAAGATATAAAGAGATCATACTGTTATTGGAAAACATAAACCTAAAAACCTCTGGAGTTGATTGGTTTCTTGGGTGTATTTTAAGGACTTTTTTTTGTCATTTTCTAAGTTCCTCTAGAAAGAATAAAAATAAGGATAAAGGAAAGAAAAGAAAGGGAAGAGGGAATGTTAGTAACTTTTAATACAGAGGACCAGAATAAAACAACAGAAGTATGCAAATCAAAAATTAATTTTTGACATTGTAGACTCAGGTATCAAACATTGGGCAGTAAAGAAAGCCAAGTCACTAAAAATAATTGCATCACAGCACAGATCCTAGTCACAGGATTTTAGGATAGAAAGGGAAGTCTTTAGATGGTGTAGCTTAAGGCATTTTACCTTATTTTCTTAGTTGTTGAGGGCTGAATCCAGGGCCTTGTGATAAGAGGAAATCATATGCCTCTTAACTAGACCCTTTGCCCCTGTTCATTTATTTTAAAGAGTCTCTTCACACACTGTGGATAAAAGAGAATGAAGGTGTAAAACTGTGATGTGTACTGGGTAGTTATGGAAAGCTTTGCCATCAGAGCAGGTGTTTATCAGTCAGGGCTTAGTCATAGGAAAAGTGGCAGTCACCTCTGCTTGCTCTTCAGGACTCCAGTCTGATTGACTTGATGAACCATCACCAGTGAGACCACACCCCACTTTTTCCATGTGTACAGCTGTGTCTATAACCTTTTAGAATGGGAAGCATGGGTAACAGCCAAAACTCCTCCTTCCAAGCTAAAGGACCCTCGGGATTTTTTCCTGATTACTCCTCTTTCTAATGTGTGCATGCATGCGTGTGTGTGTGTGTGAGTGTGAGAGAGAGAGAGAGAGAGAGAGAGAGAGAGAGAGAGAGAGAGAGAGAGAGATGGTAGACTATATATAGTCTCCTTTTCAATACATAATGATAACTAGTATATATACATGAATACACACACACATATATATATATGTATATATATGTATATATATATATATATCAATCTTTAGCAAGAACAAAGAGGCATCACAACGACTTTTTCAAAATACACTACAAAATATAGTAATGCAAGTCTATTAGAGTGTGGGATAGGCAGACATAGAAAAATGATCCATTGCATGCTGTGGTGGGAATTGTATATCAGCCCAGTAAATATAAAATATGGTGTGGAAGTTCCAAAAAGATTACAAGTAGAGAAATAGCTGTTGCCAATTCTGTTGTATATATACAAAGTAAATGAAATCCAACCTTGGAAAAATAGCCAAACTCCCATGTTCATTACAACATTCATCCCAATCACCAAGACATGGAATCAATCTAAGTGTTCATCTAAAGATGCATAGATAGGCACTATGACTGTTATGCACACACACAACAAACTGTGACTTAGCCTTTAAAGAAAGAAGGGAATTTTGTGGTTTTCAAAATTATGATTCTAAAGGACACTGCGCTGAGTATAACAACCCAGAAACAGAAAGATACTGCATGGTCTCACCTATGTGTGAGATCTAGAAAACATGAATTCCCAGAAGCAGAATTGAATAGAGGTTTTCCAAGGACTGGCCATGGAGGAGGGAAGGGATAAGGAAATATTGATCAATTGCCATATTTCAATCATACCAATTTGTAAGTTTTGGGTCTCTTATGTACTATGCATGCAAAGCATGACAGCTAACATCACTAACATACACTAGAAACTTGTCAATATAACTTCTCAACATAAATGGCAGGTATCATGGTAATCATTTTGCATTATACATGTATATCAAAGCATTGAATTGAACACTATAAATAAGCACAACGTTTTATCAGATTCATGTCAGTAAAGCTTAAGCATAGGCCGATATTCTGTGACATTCTAGCAGGTAACTTTTATCTTTAAAACCATAGATGATTCCATGTAAGACAAAACAACTAAACGGAAAAAAATGTTATAGAGCAAAACAAGACTCACTACTAGTTCATTACCACTCAATAACTACATAGAAATTGCTTTTTTTGCATAGACTTTTTTTTGCATCAGGTCCATGTTGAAAATTACAAGTTTGTTCAGTGAATCAATTCATTAAGTTTTCATAATGTTCTTAATTTTTATTTTATTCTTTGAGATGCTGGGGCTGGAACTCGGGATCTTGAACATTCTGGGCAGGTGTGTACCACTGTATTACATACCCAGCCCTGTCAAAGGACGATGAATAAAAATTGGCTTATATATTACTATTTGGAAAGAAGGAAGGAAGGAAGAAAGGAAGGAAAAAAAGAAAGGAAAAGAGGCAGTAGAAGAAGAGATGAAAAGATAGGCAACTTTTTCTAAATGTTATTTATCTCGATTCTCTCTTACGATTTTATTCCAAAACACAATCTTATTCTGGTCATGGGGGTCTGCTCTGCCCTCTATATTCATTACTTAAACTTACAGTTGTTACATTAAACCTTTTCACTTTTTAGTTTCAAAATCATAGCTTGATTACCTTGAGATTTGAGACAGATAATAATGTTAAGAATAAAACTAGGAGAACATTCAGTGGCTAAAATGACTGTCGTGTAAGCATGAGGACTTAAGTTCAGATGCCCAGCATCCACAAAAAAAAAAAAAAAAAAAAGCAAAAAACCTGGGAGGGGAGTCCAGCCAGCCAAGCAGGTATGCTAACTGCAAAACTCCATCTCTTCATCCACTCCTCCAAGTTCAGTCCCCCAGTCTCATCTCTAGCTCTGCAGAAGACCACCTGTTGTGACCACACCTTGTTCTCTGCTGCCATTCCCAATTGATCACACAGATGTTCCCCACCTACTTCCCTCCCCATACTCTGCTTGATCCCAGCTGTCAAATCCCAGATACTCCCTTGGAACCATCAGGCTATTCTGGGCAAGGAAGCAAGTCAGCTAACTATAATTCTTCATGTCTCCCTCAGCTGCTCCAAAATAATTCCCCCAGTCTCATCCCCAGAAGACCATCTACTGCAGCTTACTTCACTCCCAATTCCCATGCTCCTTCAGTGGATAATACAGATCTTCTTGATTATCTTCCCTTCCCCAAATCTTTTCTTTATCCTAGCCCCCCCAACCCCAGCAGGCACTCCCTGAGAAACTGCAGAGCTCTCCAGCCAGCTAAACAAGTAGATTAACCACAGATCTTCACTTTTCCCTCCATTCCTCCAAGTACAATTCCCCAGTCTCATCCCCAGCTATATAGAAGACCACCTACTTCAGCCTTTCACTCTCTGTCCCCATTACCAGGGGGCTAAGTAGATCTGGGAGAAACATATTGCCCACGCCCAACCCATCCCCAGTCCTAAGTGTCAGATCCTAATACCAAGTAACACATTTTACCTGGAACTCCCAGTAGACACACCTATCAGGATCCCAGAAGAATTTTCTACCATGCGACACACAGCCACTACATTCTCATAAAAATGAGAGAGGGAGACAAAAACACCCACCCAACAAAGACAAGAGCAGATATCAGCACCTAGAATTACAATCTTCCCAAACCCAGATGTCTATGTGACAGCATAAAACACAATCAAGAACAGGCAGGACAATATGTCTCCACCAGAGCCTATCACTATACCACAGCAAGTTCTAGGTATTGAAATATTAACTAAAGTATAAGAATGAGAACTGAAAATAGCCCATAGGGATATGACAGAGGTCCTTAAAGATGAAATGAATAACCACAAGTATACAGTGAAAGGAAATGAACAACACAGTTGAAGACCTGAAAATAAAAATAGAACAATAAAGAAAACCCAAAATTGAGGGGAATCTGGAAATGACAATTTAGGAATCAGAACAAGAAATATGGAAGCAAATTCACCAATAGGATACTAAATGGAAGAGAAAATCCCAGGCATTGAAGATGCAATAGAAGAAATGGATGCTTTAGTCAAAGAAAATATTAAATCAAAAAAAAAAAAAAAAAACTCCTAGCTTAAAAAAATCCAGGAAATCTGGGGGACCAAATCTTAGAATAAAAAAAAATACAGGAAGAAGAAACTAGATCAAATGCAAAGAATGTATTTTCAACCAAATCATAGAAGAAAGTTGAAAATTTCCCTAACCTAAAGAAAGAGATACCTATCAAGATAAAAGAAGTAAACAGTACCAAATATTCTGGACCAGAAAAGGAAGTCCTTTTAGCACACAAAACAAAACAAAACACTAAATATCAGAGGTCATTCAAGAGAAACAGCAAGCAGGTTTGGAACTCACGGAATACAGCTTGCCAGTCAACCTAAACACCGAGTGAGTCTTGAAGAGGCACAACCTCCAAAACTCTGTGTCTTGAAGACTTCATGCTGTATTGAGCAGAGCATGTTTCTCATTTCAATTAAACATTTTATGTATTACTGGTAAAAACCAAATTATTCCCTAGGATCCAAATACTTTAATGTCTAAGAAACTTTTTACAGATTAAAAAAGTGTAAGCAAGCAAGGTATTTTTCTCAGCCATATATTTTACTGCCAGGCTGAATTTTGTGATTACAAAAAAAAAGTATCAATCATTTTATTATATATCTCAAAAGGTAACCTTATAAAAATCTTTTTAAAATCACAAATTGGAACTTTTATATATTAAAAAAAAAACAAAACAGTCATTTCTACTTTAAATCCTCAGAGTGCATACCCACTCATCAACAGTTTTTTTACTAAATCATACCAGGAATTTGAGGGCAGAAATAGGTACAAGGAATTAATCATTGCCTTTGATCACCAACCCATCTTTAGCAAGAAAGGCACAACAGCTGGTAACAACTAGGCTACCTTTATTCTTGTCCCTTGACCTCAATGAGTCCCTTGCTCAAATATTAAAAGTGTGTCTTTCAATACTTCATTATTCCCCAAGATTTTCTACCTCAAAGCATTAACAAAACACTTTAACTTAAATTTACTAACAACCTACATCTCTAAATTCTCTCTATGGTGTGTATGTGTGGGGGGCCATTGAATCATTAATCTGCTCGAGCAGCAACACTTAGAAAAACTCAATCACTATTATTGTAAGTATCAGTGGCATTATCAGTGAGGAGCTAGAAACACCCTGAGAGTTTTTATACAACCATAGATTATGAGGGGCATGGTGACCAGGAGGGCAAAAAACAGAGCTATAACAGCATGAGGTCCTCAAGACATGCAATCCCCGGACTCTGCCTCTCCAAGGTTTACTCAGTTGTATATGCTGACCACCAAGCCATATCTCAAGAGTTCCAAAGCTGTTGATGTTCTCGTTGTATGGTCTAACAGCTAAACGTACAGAAGAAAGGAAGAATATCAGAAGCTTCAAGAGAAAAAGACCAGATAACATACAAAGGCAGATCTGTAACAATAGGCAATATATGTTTCAGAAATTAGAAGAACCATGGATATGAGGCAGCAAACTGTCGCATACATAAGCCATATTGTCTCATTATTCAATCATTGACAAACCAGGCTATAATGACCAAGAGCCTGATGGGAAAGCAGGAACCACTGCCGATATCAACTACGGCTATTCACAGTGTTGCCAGAAGCTGCACTGGGAAGTCCAAAAAGATGTAAAAGTGAGATTCCAGCAAGGTAACATAGGTGGGGAATAATTTTAGGCAAAGGGGTTTTCTTCCAAAGTGGGTGTGAGGATTAGGAAAAGAAAAGGAAAGCTGGGTCTGCTGAAGTCAGTTCCCCCCCCCCTTCTTCTTTAGCTGCAATCCTGTAAGTCACTATGGGAATCAGTGTGATGGCTCCTCAGATAAAAGGGAATCTACCTCAAGATCTTGCTATACTACTCTTGGCACACTTGGGCAAATACCCAAAAGATGTTTCATCCTATCACAGAGACACTTGATCAAAAGTGTTCATTGCTGCTCTATTTATACTAGCCAGAAACTGGAAACAACCTAAATGTCCCTCAGCAGAGGAATGGATAAAGAAAGTATAGCACATTTACACAATGAAATATTACTCGGCCATTAAAAGAAATGAAATTATGAAACCCTTTGGTACATGGATAGAACTAGGAACCAGCCCACCTCAAAAACAAACAAACAAACAAAAAAACATCCTGAGTAAGGAAACCCAGACTGGAAAAGAGAGATATGGTATGCATTCACTTATGTATGGATACTAGGTTTTAATGATATCAAAGCTATAATCTGTAGAACACAGAAGTCAGGGACAGAGTAAGGACTGGGGGATAGACCGATCTCCCTAGGAAATGGACATGGAACAGTTAATAGTTATGGATGGATGGGGGTGGAGCTGGAGTGAGAGGATAATCTGGGAAGGGAGAAGTAAGAAGGGGACAAGGGAGGGAATACGAAGAGAGAGATAGCTAACATTAAGACAATTTGAGGGGTAGTATGGAAACCTACCAAAGTCAAGGTTTCCTAAAATACGTACATATATTAAGGTGAGCTAAAAGCAATTGCCAAATAATGAGGAAGACAGAGTTCCAACTGCCCATGTTTTGTCACCAAATGAAGTTTGCAGTTTTGGGATTGAGTTATATCCTCTTGAATTGTTAACCAAAGAATCCTCAAATAACCTAGGCTGCTGCCAAACTACAGCTTACCCTCTGCAAACAGACAACAAGGTCCCATTTCTGGAGAAGAAGAGGCAGAGGACATGGAGGACACCAAGAAAACAAGGCCTCTAAATCAACTGCACACTGAAGACTGAGGAACAACGTACCACACTTTTCAAATCACCTTACAGGGTTAGTTTATATGCTGATCTTCATTTAGTATGTGTGAGTGCTTGCACCCACTCACCCCCCCCCCACACACACACAGGATTTTGAAAAACCATAGTTAAGCCATTGAATGACAGACTGCTATGTCAGTTGTCAAATATGAGGCATATATATTTTCCTGATGTCAGTTAACATAGGAGATTCACAGCCTCCTTCCTATTATTGTTGTTATAAAGCAGATGCAAACCACCCATCAAACTGGAGCAAATGGAAACATTAGCAAGTTCCTTTGATTTTTAAGACTTCCGCTATGGATTCCCTGTGTACAGATGAAAAGAGAACTGGATCCTAAGAAGTTATGTAGTGAGGGTCTAAAGCTGTTGTCCTGTTTCCCAAGCATAATACATGAATCCAATTATCACACACAATAAAAAGGAACATAAGGTGAAAGTCAAGGATACTGTGGTAGCACAAGAAGTTGAAAACAGTCTTAATTTAGGTTTGTAGTTTTGTGCTTTGTAACATAGTCTTGGGGTCAGAAGAGACAAGGTATCTTTTGGTTAGCCTAATAAGGGGACTTTCTCACTGAGAAGTAATTTGTGTCATTTCTGAAAGCCAGTGTCTGATATTTGCCATGAAAAAAAACATTGATGAATTAATTTCACTTCTCATTCTCATGTTCTAATTTATTGCATTGTTATACCATAAAAAACCACTTGGAATTACACAGATGGGACAGCTTGAGCTAGATAAAGTAGATGAATAGATTATAAGGTTGATTACAAGAATAAAATAGGGGAATGTAATATGAGAAAATAAAGAAGTTGGAATTTTTTACTCTAATGACCAGTTTTCTTTCAGCTGCCTGATAGTAGACACCTTTTCAGTGTAAAATATGATCGCTGTGAACAAATAAAGGTGGAAGCCTTCTCTGAGCTGGATGTGACTTTTAGTAAGAGGCTGGAGAGATGGCTCAATGATTAGGAGCACTTGCTACTCTTGCAGACGGTCCTAGTTCACTTCCCAGCAGTTAACATTGGCCAACTTACAACCTTCTGTAACTCCAGGTCCAGTAGATCTGGTACTCTTTTCTGGCCTCTGAGTGTACCTACATTCACACACACACACACACACACACACACACACACACACACACACACACACACCTAGAAACTAAGAATAAATCATTTAAAAATATATTTTTGTCTAGTGACATAAAAGAAAAATCATTACATGCAACATGCTGGAAATGACTTGACAACAGGCTTTGCCCTCCCTTGTTCCTTCTTTGTTCTTGAGTGATGTGTCGGTATGTTATACTTAAGTGACCTCAGCAATAATGAGATAGTAAAGACCTCAAGGAATTTGCCTTTCAATGAAAGCAATTTTTTAGAACTGGAACAAATTGGTCAGAAGAAAGTTTTTCAGACCATGAAAACTAATAAAAACTTTTCAGGAGCCTGCCGAACATTTGTGATAGAGGAATGGCAAAATGCAGTAATAACTGAGCTTTATGGCATGGCAACTCACCTTGGCTCCAGTCCTTGCTTTCTAGTGCAGTAGCAATAAAAATAATGGCTCACTTTCTCAGTACCGAAGAGGGCAGAATGGATCTAATTCACATGATTTTATGTGTTCCAAGGCTCCTTGGTATAGTAATGCAAAGAAATTTTTTTTTTAACAGATCTCTAAATTTGCCCAGCCTCAAGTCACTCCCAGGATAAAGGACAATGAAAATGTGTTTTTTGATTACAAAAAATGTGTTTTTGGTTATTTCAAAAGAAGCTGAATAAAGCATCATAAATCTATGTTGACATGACATATGTGTGGCAGAAACTTGTGCTCACAATGAAAGTCTTAGAGGCATGAAGAAAGGCTTTTGTATGCTGCTGACGCTTGGCAGGAAATACCATGAAGCAGTCCTGGCACCAGTATGATAGGATGAGGCAGAGATGACAGGGCAGTGCAGAGAGCAACCAGGGTCTCTGACAATGCTAGCTGGGACTGCTTTTGAATCCTTTACACAAGAAACCTGAGAAACCATTTGATTTTCTCTTACTGTGCTTCTCACTGTGACGTGACACTAAAGTTCTACATTAACTTTCACAGTTGGAACTCTGAGAATCCTAAACTTAGCAGACCCACCTCTCACCTGTGTCACAACCATGGACAGTGGGTCATCCTCAACTTGTCCTTCCTCTAAAGGGGGCTTCCCACTCCTTTTCCTGTTCTGTTCAAGGTTGACATCAGAAGTACAGATCTGCTTTTCCTGATTTTCTTCCATTTTGGAGCCTTATAATAGAAAATAGTGACCAAAATGTGTTCTTACTTACTTTAAAAGATAATGCCGGGGGATGGAGGTTAAGAGCACTGACTGCTCTTACAGAGATCCTGAGTTCAATTCCCAGCAACCACATAGTGGCTCACAACTGTTTACATAGTAAATAAATAAATCTTTTTTTTTAAAAAAAGATAATACTTAGACATTTAACCTAACAACTAAAATCTACTTAGGCTCTCTTCATACTCCAATGACAAAAAGGGTTGAAAAACACATCAGTTCACATGCCAGAATGCCTTAGTGATAAATTTTTAAATTTTGGAAAAATACGTGTAGTTATTGTTATCTATTTGTTTGTCTAGTGTGTGCATGTATATGACTGTAAGTGCCTGCAGAGGCCAGAAGAGGGCATTGGATCCTCCAAGGATGGAGTTATAGGCAGTTTTGAACCACCCAATGTAGGTGCTGGTTACACATCTCAGGTACTCCTTGAGAGCAGTATGAGCTTTTTAATGTTAAAAATTCCCCTAAACATAAGAGAAAGGCCATACACAAGTATTATTATTACTTCTTCCCTCAGGTAGCATAAAAGAATAGTACAAATCTATCTTTTACTTCCAGTGTATGTTTTGTCCTGGAGCTGGTTTAGTGGGTGAATGGTGTTATTCCGGTCCAGAGAGATGAGATACAAAGTGGGGAGAAAGGAGAGATGCATTCCTAGTTCGAGTGTCTTTCCTTGACAAGCAGAGAGCCACAGAACACTTGATACCCTCTGCTGAGCCATTACCACTAACATTACCAACATATTTAGGCTGGTTTCTTTGGAGTAGGTGGAAGGTAACATAGTTTTAGGGAAGTGTTTTCCAAAAGAATAATGGTACCATGTGGAGGAGAAATGGTGTGTGGTGTTCTGATGAGTTGCTGTGCTCTTTTTCTTTAGCAGTGTTCACTAGATTAATCATGCTTTAGTTTGGGGCTCTCGGAGATTTATTATTCTTTGATACAGAACAGCTAAGGACATTTTGCCTGATTGTACTTAATGACATTTATATCATAAAGTAGTCCATAATTTATGAGAGATAAGTCAAACTTTACAAACACCATGAACAATTTTGAAGTTGCAGCCAGCCTTAATACACCCACACAGATATCTCTAAAAACGCCTACACTTAATAAAAGTTGGCAGTTTTACTAAAAAAAAAAAAAAAAAAAAAGATGGAGATAACTTATTAGAGCAACTGGGAAGAGAAAAGGAATCCATCACTTCTATCTACAAAATACTAAATAATTTAAATACAGCCATGGACAGCAATGGACCCATTATATCAATATATTTGACAATTGATATATTTAAACCATTTCAATAATTGCTATAGTTTCTCAATTTATTTAATTTCAAATAGTAATTTATTAACATGTGTGATTTATAGTAGTTGATAATGTGAAATTTAAGACTGTAAGCATTATGCAGATCTTTTGAAAAGATGTTTAGATTTTCATCAAAATAACAAAATAAGCAGACTTATATAACTATCTATTGTAAAAAAAAAAAAGGGTAAAAGTCTCTTTCAAAATCTAATGTGTCATTAAATAGGCCTTTGAAAATAAAATAAGAGCAACAGCAGTTGTTTAAAGGCCAACTCAATAATATCTTTAATTCTTCAGTATGCATTTGGATACACAAGATCAAATGAATATCATGTTTCAAATGTTGTTAATGATGGTAACAGAGATCAATAAACAAATAGAGGATATATTCACAAAGAGGGCTCTCTTCCAGGCTTCATTAATGTGACTTTTGAGTATTTCATTGACTCCCAACTCTTTAAAGCAGCATTCACAGAGATGAGTAATAAATGATAGATTTTTAAGAAGGGCTGGAGAGATGGATCATTGATTAACAGTACTGGCTGTTCTTGAGGAGCAAGGACCAAGTTAGGTTCCTAGCACCCACAAGGTAGGTGTGTCTATACAAACTGACAAAAAAAAAATTGTGAAGGGCTGGATAATTAACATTTGAAGTTTTGTTGGCCATCCACTCTCTCTTATACTATGCTCTGTCGCTGGGTCTCAGAAATAGCCAGAGATAATGCATACGTTAATGGATGTGTTTGTTGTAATAAAATTTTATCAAAACAAACAGCTGGTTCATGGATTCACCTACTTCAGATGTTGGTCTTCATTGCCTACTTATTTTATTGTGGATTACATCCAGCATACACATGAACTATGGTGTGCAAGCCACTCCCAGAGTGACACTGAGCTACAAGGCCTTCAAGAACTAAGAAACCTACGTAGTCCAAAAAATGGTTTACATTTTCAAAGTAAGTCACAGGTTCCTAAAATTATCTTAATGGACTCCAAGAACTACATACAGCACTGTGCTCAATGTGGAATGTCCTAAAATGGAATTCTGAGTCAGCTGGAATTAGAAAATATCGTTCTTACTTATTATTCACATCTGTTCTGGGAGTTCCCATTCTTCCTCCCAACTCTGCTCCCTCTCTTCCTCCCTTCCTCTTTCTTCCTCTCTATCTCTCACCTTTCCTCTTATATAACATAAACTTAAGAAAGTTCCCCATTCTGTGTCTTGGCCAGTGTCTGTTTGCCTTCCTGTGTGGCTGTGCCTGTCACTGTAAAGTGGGCTAGAATCAGCCACCATGTTGTAACTGAAAACTCTTCTGTAGGTCATGCCATCCTTTTATTCCCAGCCGTATTGTCTGTGTTAGTTTTGCCTGTGCTTTTATAGCTTTTCTAATAAACAGCATTTTACTTCATGTAAGTAGCAGAAACCAAAAAAAAATTGTTTTTTGTTGCTACTAATTACTAGAGAGATGACTCAGTGGTTAGGAGTATTTGCTCTTGAGTCCTGCAGATAACCAGAATTAAATTCCCAGCACCTAAGGTCTGGCTGCTGACAACCAGCACCCTAGGTCCAGAGATGAGATGCCCTCTTCTGGCCTCTGGGACATTCACACACAGAGAGACACAATTTAAAAATAGAACAAATAATAAAAACATATGTTAAGAGCTGGATATGGTGATGCATGCCTTTAATTCTGACAACCAGAGAAGCAGGTGGATCTCTGTGAGTCTGAGGCCAGCCTGATCTATGAAAGAGTTCCAGGCCCCCAGGACGCTAAGAGAAAACAAATTCATACATAAATAATAAAAGCCTAGTATTGGATCTCTCGTGCATTTCCTCTTTAAAGAAGTTTACAGAAGCATAAATAATTTATGCTCTGTGGTTCCAGGTAACCAAATGGAACTGTCCACTTGCACTGTCAGGATGAAGAGCTATAGACATCATGTATACTCAGTGAGCTAAGCACTACTTTAGAATATTCTTGAAAACTACAATGAATATGCTAAAGATTCACTAAATAGACACACAGTCAATGTGGTCTTGGGTTGTTTACAAGGTGAGTATACAAAAAGAAAACGAGCTCATATATAACTTCAGAAAACAAAATAAAATGGCTCTCTGCATTTGATCTCCCAAGGTCACCTGATATGAATTCTTTTCTTTTTCTGTGAAAAAAAAATTTATTTTTTTTAGTTTCCCCATATTACATTTCAGTGGGTCAATTACAAAGTTATTTTATTATTTTAGGCATATTGTTAAGAAAATATGGTATTTTATATGTAAATATAGCAATTTTCTTCTTTTAGTAATAAAAACATAATTTCCTTATTGATTCTTTGGTGATTTCATATAATGCACTTCAGTTGCTCTCATTTCCTAGTACCCCAATTTCTGTCCTTCACCCTTGCAGTGTTCTCCCCAAAAGAAAATTAAAAACAATAAAACCAATCTAACACAAACAAAAAAAACCTCTTTGTTCCTTCATCTTTCCCATTCTCCAACATGTCTTCTTTTGTCTTAGTGGAATTAGGATCCTCTCAATGTGTCACACTATATATCCTTTTGTCCAATCAGCTTTATTTGCAGATTTTTATTGTAATGAATCACCTGTCTGGTTCAAAGTTCTCTGGTTTCTGGCACACCATCATCATCACTGAATCCTCACTGAATCTCCTCTCTTGTAACCCATGCCCTCCCTTTCAGATGGCCATGGGACTGTACAGCAGTGACAACTAGTATTTAACTAGTCAACCACTGGACATTCTTGGTCCTACACACCAGATGTTATTGTAAACCCCCACTTGGAAACCTGTGGGGTTATTGACTGGATGACTGGTTGTTCCTGAAACTTTCTCAGGTACCACTGCTATGACTTCCTAATAAGAACAGCTGTGGGGTATTTTTTATAATCCTTTGATGGTGTGTTTTATCCTTGTTGGGCACAAATATAGCTGTGAATGGTCAGTAGGATGATTTCTACTATCTGTATAATTTTGATGAATAGAAATACTAGGATATTTTACATTGTTCAGACTGACATAAGATTGTCAGCCACCAAGACTTTTACACAAACAAGCTAACTTTAGACTTCAAAGCATATTCAAATCAGGTGGTTGCCCCTGGATATAATACCTGTTTGCCTCTAGAGACACATACACATGATTATTTTTCCAGGTGTTACTTACAAGCCAGAGCTTGAAGAAAATTTAGTCTGCACGGACTCCCTACCATTTAAGTCTTGGTTTTTGTCTTGGAACCCTCACCAACTTAGAGCTACATACTTGGGTCAATGTGACATTCTTTGCCTGAGAGAAACTATGTGACTTAACATGTGTTGTGAGTATGGGTTGGACTTTGAAAAATAATACATATTTGTTCAGAGTTTGCTGTGAACAAATGTAGAAGGTAGAAAAGCAGAGGTAGTTGGCAGAGAGTGAAGCAGAGGAGGAGAAGCAGCAGAAAGAGCAGAGATAGAGCAAGAGAGCAGAGGGCAATATGCAGAAAGGCAAAGAGAGAAAGATGTAAACTAATTAGGGAGCAAGACAGATTTTTTAGAGAGGATTTTTTTTTCAAGATGAAGAGAAAGTTGCACAGAATGCATCTGTGCTTCATTTTTTTCTCCCCTCACATAAAAAAGATCTTATTAAATAAGAGCTTTTCCTAAGCTATCACCTCATCCATGGATTTTCTTGGTACTGACTGGGGGCTGGCCTCCCAACAGTCAGCTTTACTCCCTGAGTCATGGAGATCCTACAGTTATCATTCCACAGGACCAGTTCCTTAACACATTCCAATAGGTCCAAAATGGAATAGATATTAGGGTGGGCCAACCTAAGGCCCTGGATATAGGCCTGGATGGTAGCTGAGCTGGTCAGTCTGGGCACTAGGGCCTCAGAAGACGGACAGAGCCAGCTCTTCTATGACTGTGCCATCAGGGTCAGTTCACCCTTGCCTGTGGGGTGGGGTTGGGTGGGGCCCTGCAATGGGCTATGTCTCCCAAGTGTGTGGGGGGGCAGTTCTTCCATGCCTGGGACATTGAAGCCAGCTCTACTATTGTTAGTCCAGCTCTCTTGCTTCAGTGTCCAATGAGGGGCAGGGCAGCAAAGGGCAGGCCAGCTCAGCATGGCCCTTGGACTTTATTATACATGATCCCTGTGGATCCTGTGTTCACACGGACTACAGATATCGACACAAACCTCAGCTGCATCAGATTCTAGCCACGGCTTGGAACATATGACACCATGGCCCCACATGGCAGCACAGGTCACTCAGATCAGCATGACTCTGGTGGTGTCATGATCCTCAGACATGAAAAATGCCACAGGTTGTAGCCCTTACCCTGGATTCCTTGTGGCTTTGGGGGGCAATATGGGCCTGAGACTGCAGCACAGAACTCAGCTGCAGTAGGACCATGGATTCAGACATGGTCCTCATTAGCAGCTGGGTCTGGATGTCACCATTGCCCCCGGCTGGAAGTGCAGGCCATTCAGATTGTCATGCCCCAAAACCCAGACCTGGGACATCTGCATGGTTTTTATGGTAACGGGAGCCATGAACATCAACACAGACCATTGTTGCAGTCGCCAATGACTAGGATTCTTTTTTCTTATATCTAGAGACAAAATGAACCCAAGATCATAATACTAATCATGCTGCAAGATATCAACATGAAACACTTACATTTTAGTCTCTCTCTCTCTCTCTCTCTCTCTCTCTCTCTCTCTCTCTCTCTCTCTCTCACACACACACACACACACACACACACACACACACACACACACACACACACACACACACATACATACACACACACACACACCACACACGGGGCAGGGATGAGGCATTTTACAAAGTCATTATAACTCAGCCAGGGAACCAAGCAATCATCCTAGTGTTTAGTCCTTGGAGAGCTTATAGAGGGTTGCTTAAGTAGCCTAATATTTGAAGAAGAGATCTGTCTTTGGGATTTAGGATTTTCTCCACTTCTGAAGAATTATTCCTTTCCTTTTTTCCTGGAATTTTTAACCTTGGTCGTCACTAGGTGATAGCACTAAGTGAATGCTTAGCTAATAGTATCATCTCCAGAATTGAGTATTGAAAAGGTCATAAATGTTAATAAATGGATGCTCACTATACAGTTTTTCCCTGTGAGAAGACGAACATTATTTGTATCAGACAAATAAAATATTTAAAGAACCTGAAAAGTGTTATTTCCAGATAATAGAGACATTATCATCATTCATAATCATAAAAAGACATTTATTTAAAAAAATAGGATATTTTCATGAATTATATTTATTCTAACCAATTAAAATGAATACTTATAAGAATTTCTACTCAATCATTTTCTGTTAGGTTGTTATTGTAGATTAAATGTTTTTGCTTGCTTAACTCTTATAATCTTATTGCTTTTGACTATAATAGATTTCTAAAAATCACTGTGAAGAAGTGAAGATATTGATTCAGATGCACCAACAGAAATGAGCATCCAATGCCTCCCTTCACATACAGCACTTGGCTGCACCACCACTACAATTTCTATTCTTTGTAGGCAGCGTTCTTGTGAATAGCATAGAACCCAGTTCCCTACTTCAAAACATTCCTGGTAATATATAAGTTGTGCTCAAATTTAATAATTATTTAAGTAGAAACACATAAGTATGAATATACATTGTTTCTGTTTGTCAATACAAAACCAGCATCTTACTTAAAGGGCAAAACCAGGAACACTTATGTGCATTAGCTTCAGATAAAAGATAAGGCTATTATTTACTGATATTCAAGTTAATATTAATAATCAGTATTCTTTCCTTTATCTGGGGTTATAGACAGTGCAATTATTAAGGAAAAGGACATAAGCTGTGCGTCACTACGAAGATTAAGTAAAAAAATTATCAGTATTTTATTATATTATTTATTATTTTGAATATCAAAGGGGAAATATTTTTGAATATTAATGCATGAATTTTGGATTCTATGTTAACAATGAAAAATGCTGAGATGGTGTGGAAGAAAAGAGTTTGTATTTAACAATACAAAAATGTGAAATTAACAATCAAAAAACAACCCTTTGTCAGATGTAGGATTGGTGAAAATCTTTTCCCAGTCTGTGGGCTAATGTTTGGTCTTGTTCACTGTGTCTTTTGCCTTACAGTAGCTTCTAAGTTTGAGGAGGTCCCATTTATTAATTGTTGATCTCAGTGTCTCTGCTACTGGAATTATGTTCAGGAAGCAGTCTCCTATACCAATTTGTTTAAGGTTATCTCCTACTTCCTCTTCTAAGAGATTCATGGTGGTTGAATTTATGTTGATGTATTTGATCCATTTGGACTTGAGTTTTGTGCATGGTGATAGACATACAAAGAACTCAAGAAACTAGTCAGCAAAACACCAAATAACCCTATTAACAAATGGAGTACAGAACTGAAGAGAGAATTCCCAATTGAGGAAATTTAAAAAGGCTGAAAGACACTTAAGAAAGTGCTCAACATACTTAACTATCAGGGAAATGCAAATCAAAACAACCTTGAGATTCCATCTTACTCCTGCCAGAATGGCTAAAATTAGAAACACCAAAGACAACTTATGCTGGAGAGGATGGGGAGAAAGGGAAACACTCCTCCACTGCTGGTGGGAGTGCAAACTCGTACAGCCATTTTGTAGATCAGTATGGCGGTTCCTCAGGAAAATGGGAACTAGTTTACTACAGGACCCGGAAATACCCCTCTTAGGTATATACCCAAATGATCCACATCCATGCAACAAAGACATGTGCTCAACTATGTTCATAGCAGCATTATTTGTAATAGCAAGAACCTGGAAGCAACCTAGATGCCCCTCAACTGAAGAATGGAGAAAGAAGACGTGGCTCATCTACACAATGGAATACTACTCTGCAAAAAAAAAAAAAAAAAAAAATAATAATGAAATCTTGAAATTCACAAGCAAGTGGATGGAGCTTGAAGAAACCATCCTGAATGAAGTAACCCAGTCACTAAAAGAGGAACAGGGTATGTACTCGCTCATATATGGGTTTTAGACCTAGAGCAAAGGATCACCAGCCTATAATTTACACCACCAGAGGAACTAGGATACAAGGTACATACTAAGAGATTCATATAAGGTCCCTCACAGAAGGGGGAAAGGACAAATCCCCCAGAGCACATGGGAAGTGGGAGGGGCAGTGAATGGAGAGGGAACTAGGAGAAAGTGAAGGGGAGGAGAGGAAAGCACGAACGACTAGGAAGATTGAGTCAGGGTAGGAATAGAAGACAAAATATAGAGAGAGAGGGAGAGAGAGAGAAAGAGAGAGAGGGAGAGAGAGAGAACATAAATGAGGGAGCCATTATTAGTTTGAAGAGAAAACTGAACCTAAAGAAGTGTCTAGAGACCTACAAGACCAACTCCAACTAACAATTTGAGCAACAGTGGAAAGGTTACCATAAATGCCCTTCCCTGATAATGAGATCAACAACTAACTTATCCAACATCATGGAGCCCTCATCTAGTACTTGTTGGGAACAGAAGCAAACACCCATAACTAAACACTGAGTCAAACTAGAATCCAGATGCAGAGAGAGAGGACAAGACCATGCTACAGAAACACATACAGACTGCTGACCTAAACAAGGAGGAGCTAACGGGCCCCCAGACTGATAGCTGGGAATCCAGCATGGGACTGACTCAGACTCCCTAAATATGGGTCTCAGCTAGATGGCCTGAGCAGTCTAAGGGACCTCAAGACAGTAGAACCAGGATGTATTCCTAGTGCACAAAAGGACCTTGAGGACACATCCCCCATGGAGGGATACTCCCTTAACCTAGAGACAGGAGAGAAGTCCTAGTCCCTACTTCAAATATCTTGTCAGATTTACACTACCCCACCTGGATGGCATAGCCCTACATGTGGAGTTGGGGGGGGATTGGAGGGGAGGGTGGTCGGATGCATGTGAGGGTGGAGAGAGTGTAAAAGGGAGGGAGGGAGGGAGAGGGAACTGGGATTCACTTGTAAAAAATAAAAAAATAAAATAAAATAAAGGCCACTGGATTAAAGTTTAAAAAATGAATAAAAGGAATTTTTAGGATTGAGTGATTCCTGGAAAGAAAAAAAAACACTCTAAAATCAAAAATTTTAATTCTATATAAGGCATTAAAAAAAACTTAAGTGGAAAATTATCTTTTTTGATAGAAAGAAGCCCATATTTCTTTTGTATCAGTCTTTCTTTCTCTATGCATTTAATATTATCACCAATAAAAATAACCAAAAAGAAAGAAACCTGAGACAATTCTGCCTCAACATTTTTATAGAGTATGCTTCTAAAGAAAGAAGTACACATAGAGCAAAGGATCTCAGCCTATAGTCCACATTAATAAACAGGGAAAGCTATTTTTCATTTTGCTTCCTAGGCTGTTGGCCATGTCTAGATGAAGCTGAATATCTCCTTTCCAACCCTCAGCTGCCAGAAACTCATTGAAGTGGTTGATGAACACAGCTCTGTAGTTTTTATGAAAAGCACATGGTCACAGAAGTAGCTTCTGATGCTGTGGATGGAGAGTGGAAGGGTTGCATGGTTCAATCAGTGGTGGGAATGAATGACAAATGAGGTTTTCCCAAGAAGCAAGGCATCTTTAAAAAATTATCTAAATATTTTTTTATTTCACATACCAAACCCAGTTTCACCTCCCTTCTATTCTCCTTTCCCTCACCTCCCCATCATCCCACCCCTATCCATTCCTCAGAGCGGGTAAAACCTTCCTTGTGGAGTCAACAAAATCTGGCATGCCAAGTTGAGGCAGGACCAGGCCCCTCACCACAATATCAAGACTGAACAAGGTATTCCAGCATAGGGAATGACCTCAGTCCACAGTTTGTGAGATCCTACTAGCTAGGAAAAGCTGTCTCTGTGGTTTTCCCAATCACGATCTTGACTCCCAGCCCCATATGACTTCTACTCCCTCTCTCTTCAACTGAACTCAAGGACTTCAGCCCAGTACTTGGCTTCAAATGTAGGTTCTATGATGTAATTAGGGTAGTCATTAATCTGATTACAGGGGAAGGCCAGTTCAGGCACCCTCTTAACCTTTTGATAGGACTCTGGGTTCATCCTTATAAATTGCTAGGAATTTCTATAATACCAGGTTTCTCTCTAACCCCATAATGGCTTCTTCTACCAACATATCTCCCTGACCCGTTCCCAACTGGGCCATCTCAACTTCTCATGTTCTCATTCCTCATATCCTTCCTTTTATCCCCCTCCCAGTTTACCCAGTAGATATTAACTATTTCCCTTTCCTGGGGCCCGCCATGTATGTCCCTTTTAGGGTCCTCCTTTTTGCCTAGAAGCAACAGCAACCTGCTGTTGAGTAAGGAATACTCTTGTTATATACCAAGGAGAACTGTAGAGAGGAAGTGCAAGTCTGTTCAGGATGCATTGTGGATGTCAACCTGAATGTTTTCAACCTCCCTTTTCCAGCTGAATTTCTCTGGATCTCCAATTTTCAAACTTTTGGGGAATAGTTTGCATATTCAGCGAGAGGGAATCATTTGAGCCACCAGTTACAAGGATTCACTAGAAGAATATAAATGTGGACCAAGAGAAGTAGGAAGGTCTTGATGTAGAAACACTCTTTATATGTGTGAGGATGAAGCTGAAGCTACAGTTTACTGAGAGTAGCACTAGCTACGAATAAACTCACAAAGGCTGACAGATGAATGTTCACTACACTGTCTTCTCCCTGTAGAAGATGAACCATTTCTGTTTCATCTCCCAAATAGAATCATAGATAAACCTGAAAATGTTATTTCTAGATGATAGAGTCATGATCATCATTCCTAGAACAGCATTGTATTTAATATTTAGCTTCTTGGCATTTATTTTGTATGCTTTCATTCATATATTGCCTCAGTAACCAATACCTTTTTTTGTTTCTCACGTAATTCAAATAGAAAACAAGAGTGTGTTAGGAGCATTTTCCAGCCAGCCTGGTCCCAGAGCTGTGTCAGTCACAAAATATCACACAGAAACTCTATTAGTTATAAAATTGTTGGCCAATGACTAGAGCTTCTTATTGGCTAGCTCTGTCTTAATTATTAACCCATAATTACTAATATATATATATGTATATATATATATGTATATATACATATATATATATATATATATCTTTCTACATGGTCTTATCTTACCAAGAAAGCCAAACTCACATCCTCTCTTCCTGAGATCACATCGCTACTCCACTACATTTTCTATCTTGCCTTCCTATTTGTCAACAGTGCTTCATTAACCAATAAGAGAAACGTATTTACAGAGTGACATCTCCTATCATCTACTCTTTTCTGTCTAAAATAAAAAGAAGGGTTTTTACTTTAACATAACAAAATATATAACAAAACAGTTGTCAGATAAAAACTATAGTTAAAATTTAGTCCATTAATATTTAGCAAGATTTAAAGAAAATATTTCATCATCTATTCTATCTTTGTGAGTCCTATATGTAACTTACCTTTAATCCCAACTAAGGAAAACTATCTGTCTTCAACTCCATCAAAGACCTCAGAAGAATAGTATATAAAATCTAGAAATGACAGAGACATCTCACTACCTGGACAGTCATCCATTGTTCTGTATATTGGAGCATCCATATTCAGCCCACAGTGTATCTGGCAGACTTCTCAGCAAAGCCAGAAATTTCAAACTGTCCCACCTGTTTTGGCAGTTTGCCAGTCATTTTTCCTCTGTGTCCTGCAGAATGTCTGGCAGACTCTTCCATGAAGCAGGAACCCTGTAGCACTATCCATCTTGTTTCAGCAGTCACTTTTCTGTAAGTCCATGTTCAGTTTATACAGCATAAAGTCAAACAGTCCAGACAAGAGCAGTATCTTGCCAAAATGGCTAGTCTTGCCATATTGAAAGCAAACTCTATAACCAGTTTCTTTGATGTCCATCTTCCCTTATGACACAGTTGGTGTTGCCAGGAGCAATTATGTCTCACTGTTAAGAAAAACCCTAAACCATTTTAAATGCCATATTCTGTAGGTCTTTGAAAGGTTTGAAGAATGCCTATCCATTTGAAAAATATATTTATATATCTATAAAAACCTAAAAAACCTAACTATAAGTTTTGATTATTATAGGTAACTATCTATAATTTGTTCTTAATTATACATTTTTAAATGAGCTATACAAACACAATACCTAAACTAGATATATACATATAATAAAATTGACCTTAAATTTGTATCAATAAGTGAAAATCCAAAACAAAGTATTTGTTTCTATACCATAAGCCCCTTTTTACCTTTAAAAGAGATTGGTTGTTTTCGTTAACTATTTATAACCTACCCCATTTAAATGAAAACAAACATTTATAGACAGTATTTGGGAATATGGGTGCTGTTCTTTCCAAACTGCTTCCTGCTGGTTCGGGACACTGTAATCCCATGGGAATCCTAAGAAGCAGAAATCCTGGCTGTAATCTGCAAGGCTGCCTTGTCTCGGCTGTTTTGAATGTTGGATCACCTGGGACACTGTTTCCGGGGATCTTGCTTGATCAAACCATGTTAGTCTGGAAGGAATCCACAGTTTTTCAGTTTCTGTGGAAACAAAAATAAAAACTTTTTTCCCCAGTAACCTGTCCTTAGACATAAATTTTGAAGTCAAAGCATTTTAAAATATATGAGTTGGATTAATTTAGCAGCATTGACAATCTAGTGTGTTTTAGCAGTTGTTCCTTCCTTAGCAATTGTGCAATTCAAAGACAGCATAATACCATGCAGTATTCAGACTCTCTAGTACTTTCCATCTTCACCTGGCTCCTTTATTACTATACTTTACTTTTTTTTTTTTTAAATTTTTTGAGACAGGGTTTCCCTGTGAACTTTTGTTTTACTTTATCTGAATCTGTGAATCTGTCTTTACTGTTTATCTTTACCTTTTTTTTTTTTTTTAGGCACACGTCTTGTATCTGCTATACAGCATTGCTAAAATTAGTTTTAATCAGGGCCTCTTAAAAGAGCCTGTGGGTTTTTGACACTATGCAGAGTCAGGAAACTTCTCTTAAAGGAGCTGAACGAGTCTCTGTTTGTCTCTAGAAAAACAGAGCCCAAACCAGAAAAATGCTGCTTGTCTTTGTTCTTTTGTTTCTAAAATCCCCTTTTAAGCTTTTGTCAAGTTTTAAGTGGAAGTTCTTAGTACCCATGTTGTAGGCACCATTTGTTATGAGCAGTTTCCCGCCAGTCTCATTCCAGAGCCACGTCAGTCCCAAAATAACATGCAGACACTCAATTAGTTATAAAGCTGTTGGCCAATGGCTAGAGCTTCTCATTGGCTAGCTCTGTCTTAAATATTAACCCATAATCACAAATATGTATATATACATACATATATATATATGTACATATATATATATATGGTCCTGACTTCTCTCAAATCCTACATCTTGACTCCTCTCTACTACATCTCCCAGAATCTTCCTTTTCTCCTAGTCCCACTTATCTTGTTTTCCTATTGGCCAACAGGGCTTCATTCATTAGGCAATAAGAGAAACATGTTTACAGAATGACATCACCCATCAAAAGTGGGTTTTCTTTTAGGACCTGCTGCACCCCCCCAAAAAATTAAAAGTTTGGTTTTGCATAAAACAATCTTACATGTGTGTAACCCCCAGGGTGTGTCAGAGAAGTATGTTTTTTCCCGTGCCTTTTTATTTTAAGTTCATTCAGAGAGTAACTCAAGTAGCTTGAGATCCACATCTGAAGTGGTGGCATACTTTTTAATTTTTATTTTTTAACAGAAACATGAAGAGATGTGCTGGGGCAAATGAACAATTCTGACAGTACTTAACTGAGAATGTGGTTATTAGCTTATGGTGGAGAGCAATAAAATTCAATTGCAGGATTTTACTCCAATGTGGATAGCTGCCAAATCTTCTGTGGAGGAAGATCATTTCTGTGGTCATAACCCGATTCACTGGTACTCAAGAAAATCCAGCTGAGCTTGAGAAGAGTGTGTTCTTTCTGCTCAGTGTTTTATTAACATTTTGTTGTTGTTTAATTATCCAGTTCATTTCTTCCATAGTTTGATTCCATAGTCCATGTTTTGATTCTTGGTCTTTACCACAGGGGGGTTGCTCCTAGGTTTGGAGATCACCTATCTCTGAATCAGCTGTAGCTCAGAGACACTAAACAGCTATGGACAATGGTCTTTCCTATCAAAACTGGCCAATTCCCTGATTACCTTCTTTAACTAAGGAAAATTACCCCACACTGAAGCACCTCAGAGCCAAACATGCATAACAGAGATACCCCTACATCTCATACCTCTAACAGCACAAAAGCTATCTTACCCTACCCTGCTTCAATGTTGTCTTCCTCTCCTCATTTCCCTTAACAACCATACACTGAACCCTGGTATTTTCTTTAGGCCTTCTGCACCCTGGCCACTTTGGTACTATTTCTGCAAGGTGTTCATCTCCCCTCCTAGAAACTGCAAGTAATAAACTGGTCCTCTAAAAGTAGTTGTTTCTATGCTTTTGCCTCACTGTTCCTGAATCAAATGAAGTTTAGGCACACCTGACTACGCATCAATTCCTTGATCACCGAGATAGGCTTCATTCAAGGATGCCAAAGGGGAGAGAGTGCCACTTGAACTTTTCCCCATTGCCTCCCTTGATAACTGCTCTGAAGCTGTAATGCCTTGGTTTGTATTCTATATTGAAATGAAAATAGCAGGTAATGAACAATTACCTCCAGTGAAACAGCTGAAAATCCATTTTGGAAAATATCACAAAATAGGATTCTCTGTCCTCTGAATTTGGGACTTGTGCTTTCATTTCATTTACTCTCTGATAGCTAAAAACCTTAAAGGCATATCTCAAGGGAAATATTTAAGTCATAAAGTCCAGGACCATTTATATATGCCAAGAACATAGATTCAACCAGTTCAGGGCTCCATTTAATTATTATTAAATTTTAACAGGTACAATTGATTGCTAGGAAATAATTCTTGCCAATTCATAATGCATCCCTGCTATCTGACATTTTAGAATGTTCTAATCCACAATGAATCAATGCAACTTAGCTCTGCCATGCAATAACCTTAAATATGCTGTAAGACTAAAAATAAAACTAGATGAATAATGGCCCAGATTTTAAGTTCTTACTCAATAAGGTTTAGCTCAAGACTCAGGTAGTTAAGGTTGTGTATCTATGAGCATGTTTACATAGAAATTTCTTTTATGGGGTTATTTCACCACAAAAATGAAGACCCATGTTTTGTCAATACAGATGAAGTGCCATGGGATTAATCAACTAATTTCTGATTAGATATGTCTTGCTCCACAAGATACAATCCATATCTGGCCCCACTACTGGACCAAGAACCTGTGGTTAGACAAATCATGGGCTCTAGGGAAAAACCTACTACTATTACTCAACTAAATTGGCATGGTGTTAAACCTACTCTTAATAGTTTATTCTTATATCCATTGATTAATGTGTCACTCAACCCTCATCAAAGTAACTTGTATTTGCAGTAGATGGTGATTAATAAAAACCCACAATGGGTCAGGGTATAGAAAAAAAGTGACTGCAGAATGTTCAGCCTTAAAGAGGACATATGTGCTTTACTCTCTCCTCTCAAGACTCTGGGATCATTGGATCATTGTAGAAGAAGGGTTTGAAGGAGTATATGAGCCAGACTAGTGGATGACCTCAAGAAAGTCTGTCTTCTGGATATAGCTGTGCTGATGCTTGTATGGATTCAAAGCTGTTGTGACAGCATTTACAAGACCAGCACAAGCTCAACCCAGACAAAATCTCAGCATGGATCGGAAAGGTGGGAAATGAAGTCTCGCCCCTAGCTGAAGAAGGGATAAATATATTTCAGTTTTTAGCTTTCAGGGTTTTAGATCTAGAAATAGCCTGGTACTTATACCACCATGATCACCTTGCTAATATCTGATTTTAAATAGTTAATTGTCTTAAAGGTCTAGAGACCTTCATGGGTCCTCTTTCTTAGATGATTCAGGGTCAGAATTTTTACTTTCTAGAAAAGTGTTTTCTACTCTAGCCAACAAACTAAAAGCCCGAGTTCTATTGTTTCAATAAGGTTTGAATGGTGAAAGCAAATGATTTTATTATTACTTCTCTCTTTTTCACATTTCTGGTCATCATTGCTTCTTTATTTCTACCTGATGCCAAGTATTACCGGCTTCAATGATTTTTTTAAAAAAATTCTTGTACTATAAGTCTGTTGTTGAACACATTTGGTTTCCAATGTCTGCAAAGCTTTCCACTTAATTTTCAAAAAGTAGTTTATTCTAGTTAATGAATTTTAGGCTGACAACTTAGTGTTTGATGTATTTTTCATTTTATCACTTTAAAGATATTTTACATGAAGATTTGTTCCCATTTTTTGTAAATATTAATAATTTTCACAAATTTGGATCAAGGTTCAAATAATTTGCCTTTGTTTAGCCTATTTCAAACTAAAATTTAAAACAAATTTTGCTACCTGGGTTTTTTCCATACCTTGTAGACTCGGTGTGTGTGTGTGTGTGTGTGTGTGTGTGTGTGTGTGTGTGCCTTTTTTCTTTGTGTTTCATTCAGTACCAATGACTGTCTTCAAGTATTAACCTTTTCTTCTGATTAGTCTCATTTATAATTCCTTTCCATAGACTTTGACTTCAGAATTTATCATTTTTCTTACATAGAATTTTCATTTGGACTTTTTCAATAAAGTCCATCATCTTTATTGCTTTTGGTGTAGTTTCTTCAAAATACAATAACTACTTTAAATTTTTCTATCTACTACATTTATCATTTACATCATTTAGATCATATTTATTTACTAATTTTTTCCTTATAAATGGTATCCTCCTGCTTGTTTTGAGTCCTTAGAAGTTTTGATTAGCTTCCAGATATTGTATATGCTGCCTGTGAGACACTGGGCACTTTTATAGTCTCAAACAGGTTTTTAGCTTTTTCTTGGGGGTCTTCGAAACAGTTTAGTCCTTCTGTGTTTGATCTCTAAGCATTCTGGGCAGGATTTAAACTGGGATGACTCTTGCCCACCACTAATACTCATAAATTACTTATGAGTATTGGTTGCCTAGCCCCACCTTTGTGAACTTCAGGCATGATTTCCTTAGTTCTTGACTGTGGTGCTTTTTCTGACCAGGGTAGCTATTTCACATACATGTTCAAGCAGATTCTCGAATGCTTATTCCATGAGTACTCTGTACTTCTCTGAGTGTATCCATGTATAGCCTTCTCTCTTCCATGGTGATGCTCTGTGCACTCTATATTACTCAGCTTCCCCACTATTTATCTATCTCCTTAACACAGGGAATGTGGGCTTGCTTGATCCTGCTGTCGTCTAGAAACAAGTCAATAATGAGAGATCATTTGATTCCCCAACTATGGGAGACTGCCATGTCCCATTACAAGATAATCAAAACAAATGGGATATAATTTTATATATTTTTCCATTTTAAAGAATATGTTTTAGATACATGTAACACCTGTTCAGTTATCTTAAACTAAAGCAGAAATACTCACTGTTCATCTGCATTAATTTTCTTCAGTGCTATCAATGCCCTTGAAGTTTCTAGGAACACAAACCATATTTAGGCTGTGTGTCCCAGTTCATATGCTCTCCTGGAAACAAGATAAAGTAGTAAAATAATTGGATTCATTGCAAGAGGAAATAAGCATCTAAGGGCAGGCTGGCCAAGATACGAACAATGGAATGCTCTCTATTCCTTTTGTGGGGACTTCCATTGGTTCTTCCTATCACTCATCCCAGGGATGATGTCACCTAATGATTGTCATGTGCTCTTCTATCCATTGGAGTATGGGACAAAAACTACAAAAACACTGAGGTTATAGAAAGATGTCAATGTTACAAAGTTTATCTTTATCACTAGGTTGAACAATACCTATAGTTGTCCAGCAGCCCTCAAATCTCCATTGCTCATCTATCTACTGCTTACTCTATTGTTGCATTCTGTTCTAAGAATATCATTAAATTTATATTTCATTACAAGGCTATTTATATGAAAGGGTAGCTATTGAGCTATCTATAGCTCCTTCTACAAATTATAGACTTTTGTCACTTTCCCCTACTCTAAATAAATTGGGGATTCTCTGTAACACAAGTTCATATAGATCTTAATAATAAAAGCCCAAGTCAGATATAGGGGAAAATGCTGAGAGATCAGAGAGAAGAAGGAGTAAGCCAAAGCCAGCTTTACTAATTTACCAATGCAAAATAAATTGATTTTCTGTTTTCTCCTGCCTATACTTCTTTCTCTGCCCAGCCATCTCATTTCCTGTCTGTACAGACCTCCAGACCTCTATGGCTATCTAGTGGCAAACTCCATCTTCTGGTCTTCAGACACTTTTTATTTGTACAAACAAGATATTATCACAGTTCTCCCCAGGTTTCCTCTATCCTGAAGATTTCAAAAGAACATTGAGGAGGGTAACTATTGTCTCTTGCCCACCAGTCTCTACTCATCTTTTATACTTGCGTGTATTCTAACATTCCCCAAAGACTGAGTCATGTCTGCCTACAAAAATGCCAATAACTTCCTGAGAGCTGCACAAGACTGGCATTCTTTCTCCGTGTTTGAAAGTATTCTATAACCAGACTGAAAATTTCTTCTTGCATCAAATTACATAGGCAAATGAAGTTTAAAAATTATTTCTGATTAGATAGCTATCCTACCATCTGGGATGTTTCCTTTAAAATTCCACACAGTGCTGCCCGAAAGTCCAATCCAATCTTTGTACTCTGCATTTATGTATACTCTCCTCCTCCTCCTCCTCCTCCTCCTCCTCCTCCTCCTCCTCCTCCTCCTTCTTCTTTTGATTTTAAACCATTGGCTGCATGCCATTGAGCCACCCTGTTTTTTTCTCTCTAACAACAAAGCCAGCTTTTAGGAATTTCATCATTTGTTGACACCATTTGGGGAGAGTTTTATATACACAGTCAAAAATCTTTAACCCATTGACTTTAAATCAAAACTACCTAAATAACCAAAGGATGACGATACAAACTATATGGGTAAATTTTACTGTACCTGTTGTGGCTTGGGTATGAAGGATTCCCCATAAGAAATTATGTATTCAAGGTTTGATTCCCATGCAAGCAGTATTCAGAGGTTGGGTTTGAGAAAAATGATTGTACCCAGAGTGTTCTAAATTCCAAAATAAATTTATTGATGAACTTATAACATGATGATATTACTGGGAGGTAATGTATAGGTTAGAAGATAGAAGCAGACTGAAAGACAGAAATGACTAAGACATGACACTGAAGGTGATGCCTCGACTATTGTTCTTTCTCCTGCCCTATTTCTATTCTTTGCTTCTTGACTGCCATGAGGTGTATATCTTTTCTCCCCAGTGCCTTTCCTCTGTGGTACTTTTGCCTCACCATGACCCAGAAACCAACAAGTAGAAACTTCAGGAACCATAAGCCAAAATAATTGTTTCTTCTTTATTATTTTCAGGTATTTATCAAAGCAACAAGCACATAGTTAATGCTGTCCCCTATCTAAAATGATTCTGACAAATTTTCAGATGAAGAAATAGATAAATATGGAAATATTATTTGAGGACAGTGATGTGGTTCATGGGCTAAAGACACTTACTGGAAAACCTGCTGACCTGTGTTCAATCCACTAGACAACCCACAAGGTGGAAAAGGACAACTGGTTCACCAAATTTGTCCTCTGATCTCTTCATATGGTTTGTCTCACATGCATGCATACACATGACACATTAAATAGGTAAATAAATAAATAAATAAATAAATAAATAAATAAATGCAATGAAAGAAAATAGAGTTTTGGTGTAAAATTTTTATTCAATTAGTCCTGAAGTCTGGCCACCAGAGTTTCTTCCCCTGGGATGGTGTTAAGCAGTTCATTAAGACTACTGTTTAAAAATAAATAGAAAATTAAACAAGGCCAAGCCATTTAGAATCTTAACTAACATTTTCCCAGAAACTAACTTCCCTGCTTTCAGTGAAAACACACTGTCTTTCTTACAATAAAAACAAAACAATATATACTGTTTTAAGCAACATAAAATTTTCATCAAAAATTCACATGCCATTTTAAATGTTGCTTACATGTGTTAATCATTTTGAAATATTTAGATGGTGAAGTTAGAAAACTAGATTCATTCATGCTGAGAAGAAACATCCAAAGGACTTTATGATTCTTAGTTGAATAAATACATTCCATTGTAGTAAACAATTAATGGTATTTACTTTTACTACTTTTGCCAAAAGTATTTTTGTACCAGTGCTCTTAAAGAATCACTGAGTGTTTATGATAAAAATAAAGTAAGTATCATAGAACTTTTTAGCATATGTAGCATGATAAAATGTTTATATCACTCAGTTCTCTAGAAAATAATTGGCTAAATATTTCAGATAGAATTTTCAAAGACTTGTTTTTTAGAGTGTGTGAGAGAGAGAGAGAGAGAGAGAGAAAGAGAGAGAGTGAGAGAGAGAGAGAGAGAGAGAGAGAGAGAGAGAGAGAGAGAGAGAGAGAGAGCATGTGAGCACACGTGTGAGTGCATTATCCATAGATGGCAGAAGAGACAGTCAGATTCTTGGGAGCTGGAGTTAGAGATTGTGATTCACCTGATGTGGGTGCTTGGAAACAAAATGAAATCCTCTGGAAAAACAGAAATTTCTTTTAATGGCCTAACTCTAGACCCTGAGACAATCTTTAAAAGATTATTTGTATATGTTTTCTTGTATGTGTATTAATAATTATGCCAACTACTGAAGTACAGAATGATTTGATAGTTAAATTTCTGTCATTGAACACATTGATTTATTGACTAGCTGTAGCTCAGTAAAATCAATTTGATATTCTTCAAATACCAGACAGTCTCACCAGTGGCATACTCTTAGATAGCATAGATGTCAACTAACATCATTTTCAGACCCACTTGAATGTGCCAGGCAGGCAGCTTATTAATGATGCAACAGACCTCAGATGCAGCCTCTGGAAGTGATCTTTCTTAAAATGGTCACTAGGGAAAGGTGAAGATTAACAAATTTCTGGCAAACAACTGCCAGAACACTTACAGCTTTGTAACCAGTTCTTCTGTTTTCTATATGAGTAAAAATGATATGACATGGGACAGGGAACCTAACCACAGGTTTTACTCCACACTCTGGACTCAAACTGACTCCCTTGTTAGCTAGGCTTTCCCAGGACAGTTCCCTTCTGCCTCAATGTTTCAACACTATTCATCACCTTAGAGCATTCTTCTCCAAGACACTCTCATATCTTCTTCCTTTTGATTTCTTAGGGTCTCAATTCATAGACCAACATTTCAGTTAACTAGCTGTTCAGGAACATATGCCATTAGCATTTTCATAATCATACCCATCCCTTGCTAATCTGTTTCATAGCATGCCTCTATCAGCCTACTCTTTTCACCATCCTGTTTTGTGAGTATCTCCCACTCACATGTACCTCCCTAATTACTCTATTCATTAGCATCCCTCCCTACTCCCAGTTGCTATTCAGCCTGTACCATGATTTATTCTTCTCCTTTGCATTAACCATTAACATATGTTAAACTAATTGATCTGTTTATTGCTATTTTTCTTTCTTTAGAATTCAAACTTCAATAGAGCAAATATTTGTCCTATTTCCTGTAAACCTGATGTTCTCTCATAATCAATGGGTCTCATCAAACAATTATTCTGTAATTGTTACACAAACATGCCTTGGATTAAATAAACACATGAGTGAATGAATAGTGATTTTCACCTTAATTTTTTAAATCAGGCATAGATTCTTCTTACTTTTGGTGAGTACACTTGATAAAATTCTTTTGAGCAAATAATTTTTCATTTTTTATTTTTGAAACATGGCTAATAATTCTTTAATTAATTTCTCACTGTATAGGAGCTGAAAGTCCAATCCATTTACACAGAAACAACAAAATGCAGATTGACTATTTGTCTGCTTCCAAATTGTGTTGAAGTGAAGCATGAAAGGTGGGAAATGGATATAGCTGCAATGGGGTACAACCGTGGACCATATATAGGGTCACTGAGAAAACACACATTGATCCTGTGTTGATAAGGGTTCTACTTATGTTTCTCATATATTCAGTTTTATCTGGAGACTACTTTGAGGCGTTGTATTAACCTCATGGTGCCAACAAGTAAACTAATGTTTCAATAACCTTATTCTCTAACTTTGACTTAATAGATGAAGTCACCATACCTGGGAATCGCTTTCTTCTCATTGGTCTTCTAGAGCAGTTTTTAGTCCTTCTCTCTTTTCTCTATTAAAAGGACTGGTCTGAATTCAGTGCTGAGTTGTGTTTTAAAATTTTGTTTTTATTACATGTGTGTGTGTTTGTGTGTGTGTGTGTGTGTGTGTGTGTGTGTGTGTGTGTGTGTGTGAATGCAGAGGCCAGGAGAGGGCATCAGAGCTACTAGAGCTGCAGTTATAGGTAGTTTTGACTTCATGATGTAGATTTAGAGAACCAGACTCCACTGAGCCAGCTCTCCAGAACTTTGTCTTATAGTTTAAATTTTTTAATTTCTCTTCAAATGTAACAATCCTGAAACATAAGCATAACTTAGCTAGTATTTCTTCCTTAAGGATTTTGATACCACTGTCTATCCTCCTAGTAGTATTTTCTGCCCATGCTTGATATTAACAATGACATTATGAACTAAATTTCACCATCATATTTTTATATGTGTATTGCCTAATGATAATAGTTTGTTGATTTTACTATATTAAAATAAAACAAACAATATGAAAAGCACAAGTAAACTAAAAAAAGAAAATCTATAAACCTTTGCAGCCACATCTCAAAAGCAAAACCACTATCCAAACAGTTCTTTTTTGCATGAATTCCAACTTGTTACTCTTATTTTTATAATGTCATTATTAAAACATAGTGTTCCAACATGTCAATTAGATTAACATTTGTTCTGCCAATGTCTTAATTACTATCATGACATAAATGTTACAAAAAGGGTAGAGTAGGGTAATTAACAGAATTAAGAGTACTATGACATTTGACAATGAAAATGGTGTGTGCAGATCACTGGGTAGCTTAAATGTAACTATGGTATTGTACCTATCTACGTCAACCTTGTAAGGGGAAGCTAGTGAAACACTCTGCTCTGTTTACGGGCTCCAGTGAAACATTTTTCTTCAGAGTAAACAGCTAGTTTAGGTTCAGTAAATTAGTCTGTTTTGGTCCAACTTATAACCAGACTAAATTTTTTTTGCACCAGAAATGTTTCTATTGGAAAATGAAATATTATATCATGTCACTACTTAGCAGACAGCAGCACAATAACAAGCACCTCAAAACTGACCATATCTAATATCCAAGATAACACAAAGACTCAGTTTAGTTTGTTTTAAAATAGAACTAGATTGTTCACTTACAAGAAAAAGGAAATCAAAGCAAGACTGTATTGCAACACACTGGAGCTGGAGAAAGGGTCAGCTTAAGAATGCCTGCTGGTCTGCTAGTGATCAGATTGGGTTCCCAGTAACCATGTCAAGCCACTCATGATCAGGATACCTCCAGATCCAGGGCATCTGACAGGCTCTTCAGCCCTCCATCAGCATCCACTCACGGGTCACCCACACTCCCAGAACAGACATATAGGCAGACACACAGACAGGCAAGGTTTTAGTGAAAACTGAGGAAGATTTCAGATATGGAGTCTAGAAAATCAAAGGACACATGAAGAAACAGTGGGTATATGTAAGTCACTGGGGTTCACTTCAGATCGAATGAACAGATATTAGCTAACATGGGAGGCAAGAGGAAAACAAACAGGGCTTTGAAGATACAAATTTAACTTGAAAGCAAGACAGAATTGGAAACCCTATTTTTCACTGTTGATTAATCCCTCAGAAATCTCATCCATCAAAGGAACTTATCTCAGTTTGATAAAACCAGGACCCTTTCAAGATCTTTTAGGAAGTTCATTGAGAATGATGTCTTACATTGTTAGCTTAAACAAACAAACAAACAAAAAATCGTAACATGATTCTCAGATTTTCTCGTTGGTAAACTTGCTGGAATACAAGGAAAAAGTAACAAATACCAAATTATTACTCATTGCCTAAGGAACTAAAACGAATTTTTTTTTAATTGAGTCATTTAGGAGGCCTGTGTAATCTATTGGGCCTCTGGTTGTGGGTCAGTATTAATTCCTAGTGTACTGATGGACTTTGGGAGTCCACTCCCCATAAAGGGAGATTATCTCCGTCTGGACACATGGTGTGGGGGAGAGGAGCCCTGCCCAAATAATGTTACAGACTGTGATGATTCCTCATGGAAGGCCTCACCCTCCCTGGGGAGTGGACGGGGAATGGGTTGAGGAGTTGGTGGGGGACATGGGAGGATGGGAGGAAGAGGGAGTTGGGATTGATATGTGGAATAAGATTGTTTATAATTTAAATAAAACATAAATAAAAATCGAGTCATTGTTGATAAATAGCTCTCTCTGTCACTAAAATATTTTGGACAAGCAATAACTTTACCAATAAAAAACATGCCCTTTTAAAAATATATTTTGTTATTATCTATTTGAAAAGAAATACATTTACAATGTGTTTTGGTACTTTATCCCAATTCCTTAGTTCTGCCTTTCAAAGGCAATTTAAAAAAACCTGTTGGCATGTCATTTATTATATCTGTACATTATGTATGTACAATGAAGTAGACTGTCACTTGAAAATATTTGTGTCATTCCTTTGTGAAATATGAATACCTCACTGATGCAGGAAGAGGCCCTGTGATAAATAATGCTTCCCTGGTGCCTATTAATGTCTAGCTTTTACTCCTTTAAAATAATGCAGGTGGTTAAAATATTTTTCATAGTCTTATTATCTTATTCATGGCAGGTTTATGTTGTAGTCTTCAGGATATTGGTGTGATACAGGCACAGAAAATACTGAAATTTTAAAAGATTTTAGAATTCCCTTACTCTTAGAGATGATACTGAACAAATGGGAGGTGGGTAGGGAGGGAGAATGAAGAGCTCACACAGAGAGAGGTTATTGGAAAGAGAGGCAATGTATACATGGAACACTTGTCTCATACAGGTGAGATCCATCCTCACTATCTGATGGGAGACAGAAGAAAATGGGCACTGATTGTAATAATGAAACTCAGCCTAGCAAATTGTATAACAAATGAAGCACTATAGGAAATAATTGAAAAGAAATAAGCAGAAGAACCAGTGGTACAAAGTGTCACAGAAGAATGTCCTTCCACAACAGTGGAATGTCATATAAGACTATATGCTAAAAACTTAAAATAAGAGAAAGGTAGATGGTGGCTGGTGTGGGTTAAGATCAGGACAGGTTCTAAAGAGTCCAAGCATGTGAGAGGGAAAAGTGAAGTAGGGAAAAGTAGAGGGGCACTGTATGCTATTACCTCTATGCAGTTTTATACATATGATAGAATTAATTGGATGCTTGAATTTTTTAATGACAAAGTAGAGGGACCTGAGCTTCAAGAAGCAGATTTTATTTTTAAATATAGAAATAATGGGGAAATGAAATGCACAGGAAGACATTGATCCTATAACCTCATTCTAAGTTACACAGACAAGGAAGGAAAAACACACGAGTTTCTGCTTTAAAAGGATGCATGTCAAACCCTACAAGTCTAGCTAAGGCCAGAAGGCAGGGCACATATCTTAGGAATAGTAACTTAGGAAGTATTAGCAATTTCTGAGGATGAAGTAGGAATTTAGGAGGTTTGTTGGAAGAGGAAAAGGAAAGATTTTGTTATAAGAATAAGTCAACACATTGAGGGTATAACTAACTATTATCTACCCCATGTCTTGTAGAAAAAGAATGCCTGTTCTTAATTATATGCAAGTAAAATTATTTGATTTTCTGTTAGAGGTATCAACATACTATAAACTAACTCCACTAAAGCTAAGTGAATCTTTGCAGTAGAGGTTCACAAATGTTTAAATACATTCCAGGGAATGCATCTTTACAAGCAAATGAGTTTATTTTCACCTGTACTAAATTGCTATTGCACTGGAAGGGCAGCTAAAAAGAATCGCGCCTGGCTAGAACAGTATTCTAGGTAATCATGATCATGTCCTGTGCTCGAGAATTTTTGATTAGAAAATGAAGTGAGGCTGCTTGCAGCCAAGGACAAATGTGAAGGGAGTCCATGATAAACCGGTAGTAAATTTACTGTAATCATTGTAATTCTGTGTAATTTTTGTAACTTAATTCTGTACTTGTCAAGCATGAACTTTGGAGATGCCAACACTGTATTGCCTGGTACTTATGTCACTGACTGCTTAATAGATACCCATAATCATACTTCAGAAGGGGAAATAACTTGCCTAAGATCAAAATGCAGGAAATGACACAACTGAATCTGAAGATAAGTAGTCCAATGCCATCTCTTGACATACATGTATCCCTGATATAGATCTTAATTTTACAATTAGAATAAAACTAAAAAGGTATAAATGGCTCATTGGACTTAGGTGGAAAACAAATGGGAATCAGTGATATAGGCTTATTGTAAGTTATTGACTATTGAAGGTATAGGCAAGGACATACTAAACAAGCCATTGACATAGATGCTCTGTGGTTAAGGGGGGGGCTTAATTGTGTATAAGAGAGAAAATATCCAGATGCATCTGGAAGAGTCCAGAAAAGAGAGAAAAAGGTCAGGGAGGCAGGCTGTGAAAAAATCATGGTTGTTATAAGGAGGACAAGCAGCTGTGGGGAGGAAGCAGGCTTGGGAGTTTAGTAAAGACAGGAGCTGATAAGGGCCAAGATGTCATGAGCACTGAGACATACAAAGCGAACAGAGGGAGACCAGAGGCCAGTACAGGCTTTGACATGTAACCAGAGGTACATGTCAATGGAGAGCTGTGTGTCCCTTCTGCCAAAAGCAAGGGAAATGACTCGTTTTCACAGGAACTCATTTCACAAGTTCTTGGAGAATGCTTGCTTTTATCTAACACAAGAAATCCTTCTATAGTCAGTTTGAGCTGGCCTTAGACTAAATTTTGGATCAAGTAAGTGGGCCTGCACTTTTGGGGGTAAACTGAGGTAAACTTTGGCCCTCACAGAAGGGAGCTGGTGGTACCAGTTAAACAACGTGCACAAATATTCACTGCCTTGTCATTTAATTGATATGTTTGTTACACTATTTTTGAAACCTATTGTATATTAAGTTTATTTAAAGCAGTTAGTGAATAAATTTGTCTGAATTTTAGAGTTACTGTGAAAACTACTAGAGTAGTTCCTGACATAAAAACAGTTGTATGACTTAGCAGTTATTACTGTGACTATTACCTTTAAGAGTGGGAGAAAAGGCCTACAGCATTTTACACACTGCAGCCAAATGCACTAAAATCATTTTCTCTCAGGTTCTGAAAACTACCATTTTTCATTTCAAATTTGCCACAATTTGAAATTTCCAAAAAAGAAGTCCTCAACAACACAACTAAATCATTTCTTAGGGAGAACAAAATCATTGGAGAGTTTTGATGGTAAAACAGTGTCATCTAGTGAGAGTTTGAGATGAGAAAATCTCTGAGCCAAATGAAAATGCCTGAAGTGTTTCACTAGCAAAATTCAAATTCCTAAGATTTGTGGGGTGCAGGAGGGAGGCATCAGCATTAGCACTCAGCTGACAATAGGAGAGTAGATTTTGGGGTGAATTCAACCTAATAAGAAGACATAGAGCTCCTGCAGAGTCCAGATGCAACTCACAGTCACATAGCTAAGACTGACTTTGTGAATTTGGGATTGCAGGGCTCTGTGTTTTTGTTATTACTGTTTTGTTGCTAATTTTCTCTTGAAGACGCAAATGCTAACTCCAGTGGAAAATAAATGATAAATCTGTTTTCAGTTTCCTGTCACTTTGTCCCTCAATTGGCACTATTGGGATGGGAAAGTTGATCTAATTTTGGGCAGCTGTGTTGTCCATTTTGGAAGAGGTGGCAGACTCACAGACAGATGCTCCAAGAGCAACCACACTCATCTTTTCCTATCTAAGTGCATCCTTGACAAGGGAGGCCACCTCTATCCTAGGAAAGCATCTGTGACTTTGACTTCTACAATCATTTCTCCTGTTCTCTGCCCCAATAATGTTAACATATTTTCCCCCAAATTAAAATGATAAGCTAGCGAACATTTTGTAATCTTTTAAACTGTTTAGAATGTAATATCCCCACAGCATCTGAGGTATGCTAATGCTTGAGCAGGCAAACAGCTCACAGGCAGTCTGTAAGGATTCTCCCTAAAGCAACTGCAGCCTTCTTTTTGTGTGGAAATCTTTTCTCTTCCATGTGCTAATCATCACGTGACCTCCATTTTGTATCCACTTGGAGAAAATGCCCTGGACATACACTGCTTTGAGATAATTATCATTTTTTATTAGTGTAAAGAGACTTGGTGCACAATGTTAGTAATACTCAGTATAGACTAGAATCCCAAACACTTATGAAACAGGTTAATAAATGAAGCAAAGTATTAAAATAAAACTTTTATCCTAAAATTAGCATCAATGCTCACAATACTCAACCAATTAGTGAATAATTCAGTGAAGTCACTTAAAAGCCTGCTGTTTAAACTTAATGCTTGCAAGCTTGAAGTTTAAAAGCTTATATTAAAGTTGTATTTATGTTTATCGACTTTCTGATTTAGCTGAAACTGAACGTAGTAAATCTAAGTTCTTAACCAAAATACTTAAGGTGGTTGTAATTTTCAATGAAACTTGAATACTTAATTTTCCAATTTAGAACAATTAACAACATTGGTTATTAGTGAGTATTTGTTTATAGTTTATCATTTCAATGTAATAAAATTCTTTCCTAGCATTGACATTTTTCATGCACTATAACAAGTTAAGCTCGTACCAGTATGGGCATGGGTACTGATGTCTGGCATCTTCACTTTCTCTCCACCTTACTGTTTGAGACAGAGTCTCTCACTGAACTGATTTAGTTAAACTGGTTGGCAAGGGATCACAGGATTTTCCTCTCTCTATGCCTCCAAACTCATGTCCCAGTGTTCAACAGCCAACACTTGATCTACTATGCAAATACTCACCTCACGAGTGAGTATTTTACAGCATAGATGTTTATAAATAAACTCCACACACCCAGTATTATCACTATAATTATCTGCAAATATGAGCACTATGCCATTTATGTATACCCAGCTCATGGCAAGCCCTAAGCCCTAGACCCTCTACTCCCTTTTGAAGTTCTATGCATTGCTCATCATTCATCCCAAATCTACTTTCCATCTCCGGTCTCTTTCACTGTGCATGTTGTAACTCAAGTTGTTCATCCACAACACTTTACCACTTTTATCTTTGTTAAACATTTTTCTGGTGTTCTTACCAGGACTTCCCTGCTAGAAGCCAATAGTCCATTAACCTAGAGGTATAGGAGGTGGGTCGCTAGATTCACTTTTATGCTTTCAGCCTGCTTTCCACTTTCTCCTCCAAATATCCTAGGCTCTGATACGCAAGTCTTTGCTGCCATAATCCTGAAGGATTATGGAAAAATGATCTGATACATTTGTTTTTAAGTCTTGTCCCCCATTGTTCATTACCTCACACTAGCTCAGTCACCTGTACCTCTGTTTGTGTATAAATCATCATCCCATTGCAGTCTCTAAGCCACCTGCTCTCTACCCACCAACCTCCCCTTATTTCTCCAAGTTAAATACTCTGTTACCCAAACTCCCATTACTATTAATATAATTCAAATGTCCAAGTCACTGATGCTACTAATAGTGTATCACTGTATCCTCACATCTTTATCTCCCTTATAATTGATATGGATGCAGCTATACCAAGCAGACTCCATCTTAAGATTATATTACAGTGGACCAGACCTGGTACTTAGGACCATCCACCATCCAGACCCTTCCTTCCCCTCATCCCTGGACCTACTGGGCCCACTGCTCAGGGTGAGTGTTTGGCCAACACCCCTACCCTTCTGTTGGAACTTCCTGGGTTGGCACTGTGCATACTGGACCCACCCCTCCACATGGGATAATCTGGAGCATGCCCTCATCTGACCTTTGGAACCCTTTGACTGTATTCTGGCCAAGATGAGTTGAGGACCAGCACAGGCTGAATCCCCTCCACATCCTTTCCTGGGAACTCTCTGGGTCAGCTCCGCATCTTGACCACCCTATACCTTTGGTCTGAGTGATCCAGTCCTGGTACTCCAGATATTCTCCACCTGGAGCCTGCCTTTCCCTCATCCTTGGCCCTGCTGGGCCCACTGCTTAGAGGTCAACTCTGAGCATACTGGACCCGCCCCTCCATGAGAGACCACCTGGAGCCTGCCCTCACCTGACCTTTGGGCTTATTTGCTTGCCTTCTGCCTGAGCACTTGGAACCACCCGGAGCCTGACTTTTCCAAATCATTGGCCCTGCTGTGGCCTCTGCTTGAGAACCTTCCAAGAGAGCTCAGAAAATCCAGAGTTACTGACTTTGAATTCCTGACCTACCTACATCCACCAGGAGAGGAGAGCAGGGTAGAGGGAGAGACTCCACCTGCTCCCACTGGAAGAAGCAATGGAAAGATGGCAATACAGGAAAACACTCAACAATACAAAGACCAGTATGACCTCACCAGAATCTAGGGACTCTACACCAACTAGACCAAAGCAGATGAAGCAGAAGACAACGAACTAAAAAATAACTTTATGAAAATGAAAGAGCCCCTCAAAGATGATATGAGAATATCCATTGAAGAAATGGGGAAAACAAACAATTGAAAGAAATAGAGGAAAAGACCAAGCCCCCCCCCAAAAAAAGCAAGAAATAAACAAATTCCTTAAAGAAAGCAAGGAAACCCAAGGAAAAATAAATCAAAGAGATGAAGGAAACTGTTATGGCAGGTTTCCCCTGCCGGCTGCCGCTGGTTCTGCCACCATTGTCCTGCAACCACGTGTGCCCCAAATAACACTCAGAGACTCTGTATTTGATACAATCCTGTTGGCCAGTTACCATTATTGTTAATGGGTTAGCTCTGCCTTAATAATTAACCCATTTCTACTTATCTAAGTATTTCCACGTGGTCGTCTTATGGGGAGCCGCGCGGCAGGCTTCCTGCTTCTTCCCGGGCTACATCTCGACTCCACCTACTACTTCCTCTTCCTCCTCCTAGTCTCCTAGCCCCACCTATCTAGTTTTCTATTGGCCACAGGGCTTTATTAACAGTATGAGAAACATATATACAGAATCACATCTCCCATCAGGAAACAATTTAAGCAATTCAAGACCCGAAAACTGAAATAGAGACAATAAAGAAACACAAACTGGTGGAATGTTAGAAATAGGAAAACTGGATAAAGGATCAGGAACTACAGATGCAAGCATAACCAACAGAAAATAGATTGAAGAAAGAATATTAGGCACTGTAGATAAACTCGAGGAAACAGATTCATCAACCAAAGAAAATCTTAAACCCAACAAATCCTCACCAAAAAAAATCCAGGAAATGTGGGACACTATTAAAAGGCCAAACCTAAGAATAATAGGCACAGAAGAAGGCAAAGAAGCCCAGCTCAAAGGTACAGAAAGCATATTCAACAAAATCATTGAAGAAAACTTTCTGAATCTGAAGAAGGACATGCCTATGAAAGTACAAGAAGCATACAACACACCAAATAGATAAGACAAAAAAAAGTTCGCTCACCACATAATAATCAAAACACCTAACATACAGAATAAAGAAAGAATGTTAAGAGCAATGAAGGAAAAGGGCCAGGTAAAATATAAAGGTAGACCTATCAAAATTACATCTAACTTCTCCATGGAAACTCTGAAAGACAGAAGGTCCTGGATAGATGTTCTACAAGTACTAAGAGTCCACGATGCCAGCCCAGGCTACTATACACAGCAAAAGTTTCAATCACTATAAATGAAGAAAACAAAATATTCCATGACAAAACCAGATTTGCACAATATGTATCTACAAATCCAGCCCTACAGAAAGTTGTGGAAGTAAAACTCCAACCCAAGGAAGTTAACTACATTCACAAAGACATAGGCAATAGATAATGGCACTTTAGCAGAACCCAAAAGAAAAAGTGGGGCAAATATGCTCACTATACCACTGCCAACAACAAATCTAAAACAAACAAGAACTAACAATCAATGGTACTTACTTTCCCTCAATATTAATGGTCTTAACTGGCCTATGAAAAAATCCAGACTAAGAGAATGGAAATGAGGACAGAACACATCTTTCTGCTGCATACAAGAAACACATCTAAGTTTCAAATATAGACATTACCTCAGGGTAAAGGGTTGGGAAAATATCTTTCAATCAAATGGACCCAAGAAGCAAGCAAGTGTAGTTATCCTAATATCTAACAAGTTAGACTTCAAACCAAAATCATTCATATCATTCATAAGAGATGAAGAATGTTATTTCATATTCATTACAGGAGAAATCCATCAGTACAAAGTCTCAATTCTGAACATCTATGCCCCAAATTCAAAGGCACCACATTTATAAAAGAAACATTACTAAAACTCAAAGCTCACATAAAACCTCACAAACTCATAGTGGGAGACTTCAACATCCCACTCTCATGACTAGACAGGAGAACCAGACAGAAACTTAACAAAGAAACAAAAAAACTGACAAAAGTTATGTCCCAGTTGTGTTTAACAGACATCTATAGAACATTCCATCCAAACACAAAAGAATATACCTTCTTCTCATCTCCACATAGAACCTATTTTAAAATCAACCACATACCCAGCAACATAACAAACTTCAACAGATACAAAATATTGGAAGAGTCCCTTGTATCTTATCAGACCACCATGCTTTAAAGTTGGAATTCAACAACACAAATTGCAGAAAACCTACAAATTTATGGAAACTGAACAATTCATAATTGCATCATTCCTTGGTGAAAAAGAAATAAAAAAAAAGAAATTAAAGTCTTCTTAGAATTCAGTGAGAATGAAGACACAGCATACCCAAACTTATGGGACACTTTGAAAGCAGTGTTCAGAGGAAAGTTCATTGCAATAAGTACCCATATGAAGAAAATGGAAGATAGTCACATTAGAGAATTAATAGGAACATACCTAAACCTAATAAAAGAAAAAGATACAGTAAGCCAACATCCAATATCAAACTGAATGGAGAGAAACTTAATGTAATTCCTCTAAAATCAATAATTATTATTGAAGTTCTAGCTAGAGAAATAAGACAACCAAAGGATATCAAGGGAATACAAATTGTAAAGGAAGAAGTCAAATTTCACATTTTGCAGAAGATATGATAGTTTACATAAGTGACCCCAAAAAAACTCTACCAGGGAACTCCTACAACTGTTAAACACCTTCAGCAAAGTAGCGTAATACAAGATTAATTAAAAAAAAATCAGTAGCCCTACTATATACAGATGATAAAGGGTCTGAGAAAGAAATCAGAGAAAAATCATCCTTTACAATAGGCACAAACAGCATAAAATGTCTTGGGGTAATTCTAACCAAGAACTATATAGAAAGATCTTTGCATCTTTAAAGACAGAAATTAATAAAGATACCAGAAAATGGAAAGATCTCCCATGCTCTTGGATAGTTAGGATCAACCTAGTGAAAGTGGCAATCTTGACAAAAGCAATCTACAGATTCAATGCAATTCCCATCAATCACAGAAAAATTCTTCACTGACCTTGAAAGGATAATACTCAATTATATGGAAAAACAAAAGACCCAGAATAACCCAAACAATAAAGAAACTTCTAGAGGCATCACCATCCCTGACTTCAAGCTCTACTATAGAGCTATAGTCCTGAAAAAAGCTTAGTATTGGCACAAAAATAGACAGGTAGACCAATGGAATCTAAAGGAAAATGCTGATATTAATCCACACACCTACAAACACCTGACTTTTGACAAAACAGCTAAAATTTTACTGAAATTATGTAATGGAAAGCAGAAATCATCTTCAAAACATGGTGCTGGAATAACTGGATGATGGTGTGTATAAGACTGCAAATAGACCCATGTCTATCGCCATGCACAATACTCAAGTCAAAATGGATCAACATATATCCAGTCACAGTGAACCTCTGAGAAGAGAAAATGAAAGGTACCCTTGAACGAATTGGTACAGGTAACAGCTTCCTGAACATAACTTCAGTAGCACAGACACTGAGATCTATACTTAATAAATGGGACCTCCTGAAACTGAGAAGCTTCTGAAAGGCAAAGGACACAGTAAAGAAGAGAAAAGGGCAGCCCACAGAGTGAGAAAAGATCTTCATTAATCCCACATCTGACAGAGGGCTGATCTCCAAAATTTACAAAGAACTCAAGAAAAGTCACTAAAATACCAAATAATACAATTAAAAAGTAGAATACAGAACTTAACAGAGAATTCTCAATACAAAATGGCTGAAATACACTTAAGAAAGTGCTCAAAATCCTTAGCTATAAAGGAAATGCAAATCAAAACAACTCTGAGATACCATCTTACTCCTGTCAGAATGACTAAAATCTGAAACACCAAAGACGGTTTATGCGGGAGAAGATGTGAAGAAAGGGGAACATGCCTCTACTGCTGTAGGAGTGCTAACTTGTACAGCCATTTTGGAGATCAGTATGGCAGTTCCTCAGGAAAATGGGAATCAATCTACCACAGGACCTGGCAATTCCTCTCTTAGGCATATACCCAAAAGATCCACATCCATGCAACAAAGACATCTGTTCAACTATGTTCATAGCAGCATTGTTTGCAATAGCAACAACCTGGAAGCAACCTAGATGCCCCTCAACTTAAAAATAGGTAAAGAACATGTAGTACATTTACAAAATGGAATACTACTCAGCTGGAAAAAAAAACAATAGAATCTTGAAATTCGCAGGCAAATAGATAGAACCATCCTGAGTTGGGTAACCCAGTCACAAAAAGAGGAACAGGGTATGTACTCACCCATATGTGGATTTTAGACATAAAGCAAAAGATCACCAGCCTACAGTTCACTCCACCAGATAAGCTAAGATACAAGGAGGACCTAAGAAAGCCATACAAGGTCCCCTGAAAAAGGAAAAAGGGACAATATTTCCTGATCATATTGGGTACAGGGAAGGACATTGAATGTAGAGGAAGTAAGGAGAAAGAGAAAGGAGGGTGAGAACATGAGGGACCAGGAAGACTGAGTTGGGGGATGAAAAGACAAGAGCAAGAAAAGAGATACCATAATAGAGGGAGCCATTATAGATTATAAGAGAAAACTGACACTGGAGAAATTTCCAGAGAACTACAAAGATGACCCCAACTAACAATCTGATCAATAGTGGAGTAGTTACCTTAAATGCCATCCCCTGAAAATGAGACTGATGACTAATTTACACACCATTCTAGAACCCTCATCTGGTACCTGATGGAAACAGAAGCAGACATCCACATCTAAACACTGAGCTGAACGCCTGGAATCCAGTTGCAGAGAGAGAGGAGTGATGAGCAAAGGGGTCAAGACCAGATTGGAGAAAACCACAGAGACAACTGACCCGAACAAGGGGGAGATGGTGAAGCCCAGACTGATACCTGGGAAACCAGCACTGTACTGACCCAGAGCCCCTGTGTGTGGGTCTCAGTTAGAAGGCCTGGGCAATCTAGGACCTCCAACAGTGAAACCAGGATGCATCCCTGGTGCATGAAAGGACTTTGGGAGCACATTCCCCATGAAGGGATAGTCCCTTAACCTAGAGACAGGAGGGAGGGCCTAAGCCCTACTCCTAATGACTTGATAGATTTTGATGATCCCTCCTAGAAGGCTTCTCCCTATCAAGAGAGTGGGGAATGGGATGGGAAGAGTGTTGGGGTACATGAGAGGATGGGAGGACAAGGGAACTGGGATCAATATGTAAAATAAGAAAAATAAAATAAATACATTTCAAAAAAGATTCTAGGTTCAATTGAGTTATATATACATATATATATGTATGCATGTATGTATGTATGTATGTATGTATGTATGTATGTAAGTAACTTGGGCTTGAGCTTGTCTTGACCCATTTTCTGGAATTTGACATGTTTCACACCCTATGCCCTGACCTCCCCCCAATAAGATGTTTGGACAAATAATTTTGAAGTGTTTAGCTAAATTTCTATGTAACAAAAAAGAAAAAGAAACCTTGGAAACCTGTAGAGAGCCACAAAGTGCCACGCCTTAAAGTGGCGCTTTACACCTTCCCATTGGTGATGGCTCTCTGGCGTAAACAAGCCCTTAATTGGTTAAGGGTTCAGCCTGTCTGCTTCTGCATTAGAGTAGCCTATCTGCAGGGTCCACATGGCTCACTGAGGTTGGTTAGCTCAAGGGTATTTAAGCCTGTGCAGGGTTCCCCAAGGTCTCTCTCTCGTGGGTCAGAGGAAGCATGTTTCAAGGATCCTGATTAAAACTGCCTGAAGAAGATCAAGCCCGGAGTCATGTCTTCCTTGCTGGCAGGGGCAGGCATGGTACAGATGGCAGCCGGTACGGGGAATTTTTCAGATCAGAATTTCTTGCAGTCAGGGCAGCGCTGGCAAGTTCCCAAGGTAAGTTGGGACCAAATTTAAGGCCCTCGGTAAAGAGGCGATGAGGTCTCTGGAAAGGAGCGATGAAGTTCCTGGTTTGGACTAAATTAAGGCCCTTAGTAAAGAGGCGATGAGGTCTCTGGAAAGGAGCAATGAAATCCCAGGTAAATTGGGACAAAGTTAAAGACCGCAGGAAAAAAAAAGCAGCAATAAATTCTCAGGCATTGAGCTAGCGGTTGTAACAAACCGAAAGTAAAATTTTTAAGATGGGGACTTCTCAGTCTCATCCAATTTTTCTGGCTCTTCAGGAGCTACTTTTGTCAAAGAAACTTAAAATGAAGAAAAGCACACTAGAAAGATTCCTGAGCGAATGTGATGCCATTGCACCTTGGTTTGAAGTTTTGGGAGACATCAAGGTAGCGTGCTGGGCTGAGGAAGAATTACAAGCCCTCATAAAAGGAGTTCAGAAACAATCCCCTAAGGGGCAGAGGAGGAAGGAAGAGGAGAAATTGAGATGTGGGGAGGGGAGGGACCCTCCTGGAACAATGCCTTCAGTGCCTTCTCCTTATCACAGTGAGGAAGGGCTGGGCCCAGGTACAGGGCATTCCCTTTGTCCTGAGGTCTGGAAAGCCTTATGAAATGACTTAAGTCTTGAACAAGTAAATCAGATTGCCATAAAAGCATGGAAGTCATTACTAAATAAGGGAGAGGTGAGTGGTAACCTCACTAAGATACTGTAAGGCCCCATAAAACCATTTTCAGATTTTATGGCCTGTTTGGTAGAGGCTACAGAGAGAGATTTTGGCATTACAGCAGCCATAGTTGCAGTTATCTCTTTTGCAGTTGTGGATTCAGTCATGGTTGCCGTGGCTATGAGCACATCAGTGCAGACAGCCTGTAAGCTAAATGAGTTGTCCAAGAATGTGGCTACCGCCTTGGATGCTAAATCCACAATTGGTGCTCAACTAAAAGGAGGTTCAATGATTGTAAACCAAAGAATTGATCTGGTGCAGGAGCAAATAGATACCTTGTGGCAGCTGGCCCAATTGGGATGTGAAATGAAATATCCAGGTTTGTGTGTTACCAGCATTCAATATGAGAACTTTACAGGTGCTGCTAATTTGTCACAACAGTTGTCTAGCTATCTTTTAGGAAATTGGTCTGCTGACTTTGATGACCTGATGGCACAGCTGAGAGTGTCCATTGTTGCAGTGAATTCGACACTTGTGGATGCGGGACTGGCTGCCGGATTGTCATTGTGGTTCCCGTTGCCATGGATCATCTGAAAGAGTGGGCAGGAATGGGAGCCATGGCTGTCCTCTTGTTGCTTATCTCCTTCGTGGGCCTGTGGTGCCTTTGCAAGATGAGGTTTGCTCAGAAGCTGTATGCAGCTATGGTTGTCCAGGCATTTACAGCCATTGGGGCAGGACAGTGTCCCCAAGCATGGCTCACAGTCATGAACAAGTATTGATCCTTCACGCTCAGGTTGTATGGCTTAGCACTGCACTCCGAGTTAGCTCTGAAAGTGAGCAACTCCAAGAAGGGCAAGTCTGGTTGCAGGTGGGTTGGTGTCCGAGGCCCCACCTCCAGGAAAAAGATGCCGGACGGGTGTGGCACCGACTTGGCTGACTACCAGGATTCAGGTCATTACAATGTCCATTGCTTTACTGGAGACCAGACCACTACCCTTGCCTGTTGCGTTATTAAAACAAAAAGGGGGAACTGTAGAGAGCCGCATAGTGCCACTCCTTAAAGTGGCACTGGCTTCTGCCTTACACCTTCCTGCTGGTGAAGGCTCTCTGGCTAAACAAGCCCTTAATTGGTTAAGTCTGTTCAGCCTGTCTGCTTCCGCATTAGAGTAGCCTATCTGCAGGGTCCACATGGCTCACTGGGGTTGGTTAGCTCAAGGGTATTTAAGCCTGTGCAGGGTTCCCCCAGGTCTCTCTCTCTCGTAGGTCAGAGGAAGCATGTTTCAAGGATCCTGATTAAAACTGCATGAAGAAGATCTACCCGGAGTCGTGTCTTCCTTGCTGGCAGGGGTAGACGCGCACAGAAACCCCCTAGTCTTAACAGTTTTTAAAGCTCTGTAAATTCCACTGTCTCCTGTATTTGCTGTTTTCTCAAACCCCATTGTAAGGAGACAACACTGTCTGACAGAAAATAAAGCTTGCTTTGACTAGTAGGATTTGGGTAATGGTTTTTACTCTCATTAGGTAGGATTAGCATTGCTACTAGACATACTACTGTTATCACTTTATTTCAAGGTATTTCTATCAAAGCACAGTGCTCCAGATATTTGTGACATTACCTTAGATTTTCAGTTTTTCTTTTAATCCAAACTTCTCCCAAGGTTAAGCCTTACAAACATTGTTCCCACACTTTATTACAAAATGACAATTTTATTCATTTTCTTTCCCAGAAACATGCAATATTAGTTCATGATTCAGCTGTTTATCTTGCCCATTTCCCTTAAAAGATTAATTAACTCAGTAGAGGACATCTGCAAGCTCTCAGCACACTGCCTCTCCTTCCTTCTTTGTTCCATATCCTAGTAAAATCCAGTGCTGTCTTTTTATTCAAGATCATCAGTTTAATACGTTCCTGCCAAATCATTCTGTTTAGCATAAAATTATTATGTAATGCATCAACTGAAAACAAAAAAACAAAACTACTTTTCTGTTCTACCATGCTATTTCCTTGTTTCCCCTTTCAGAAAACTTCACAATGATGTTATCTGTACTTGCTCTTCAGGGTAAAATCCCTGCTATCATTCAAATCTATCCAGGTTTCCATCCCTATCACCCTGCCTTTTACTTTTCATCACTCCCTTCCTTAACTTCATTCAATTCTCACAAGAATGAATAATTGAATAGACTTCATTGTTTATTATAAATGAGTTGTGAGCAAGGCATCAGGTTACATCTTGTGGAGTAGATGCATAGGCTACTAGATAGACAGGAATGTCATAAGGAAAATTCTCCAACCAATGGAAATCAGATATGACATTATATATCAGAATGGTAAGAATCTTTCTGAGACAGTCGATTCAAAGCTGTTGTGACTAACAGGCACCGATGCTTTATTTGGGCCCACACACTAACTAAAAACAGGGTGAAAGCTTTACACCTTTGCCCATGTTGTACCTGTCTGTCTTTATTTTGGCTAAAGGAACAAAAGTTTAATTCACTGTAATCAACTATTCCTCTTGAGTCACCTTGGGTTCAATAAACAGCCTTAGAGAACAGAACTCAGCCTGCAACATACACACAGACAGATCAGGGCAATTAATGTGTGACAGCAGGGCAGCACTCTGCAGCAAAAATAATCATTTTATGAAACTAAGATCAAGATGACAGATATAAGGCCTTCTTGGGACCATCATACAGAATCAGAACTGAGACAATTAGCAACCAGATGACATCTTGGTCAGGACTGTTTAATTATGTGTACCTCCTGATGTTCTGACCCAATTCTGCCTCATTTATACCAAGACATCATGTCGGTACCCAAAAGTCAAACTTAGAATCATTGAACAAAAATCTCCTCTTTAATTTTTTAAAGAGATTTATTTATTATTTATTATGTATACAATGTTCCTATTTCATGTATCCCTGTAGGCCAGAAAAAGGCACCAGATCTCATTACAGATGGTTGTGAGCCACCGTGGGTGCTGGGAATTGAACTCAGGACATCTGGAAGAGCAGCCAGTGTTCTTAACCCCTAAGCCATCTCGCCAGTCCTTCCTTTCTACATTTATCATTATTTTTCTCTTAATTATAGGGACTGTGTGGCTAAGATTGGCTTTGGGAAGCTTCAAGAGTCTAGGTTTCTGGTTACAATATTATATATTTCTTGAATAGTAGGTGTGTATAATGCATAACATCCTTTAGACTATGCACAAAAGTATTGTCATCAGTTTAACAAACTATAAAATAATGTCAAATGAGCTTCAAAACTGAAGAGATCTTAAAGAGGGTGTTCACACAAACCATAGCTCTTACAACAAATAAAATAAGAGTGAGTGATCATGACCCATGAACATGCATTTGGATTGCTTTGTGCCACAAATAACATATTCTAACATGGAAGCAATTTGATGAATGTTTTATAGTTACAAAAGAAAGTCATATATCAAGGAATCTACAAAATACATTGGTAGGTAGGTTTAAAGCAAAGTGAGAGAAATTGTGCTAAATTCTTAGCTTGGGGCTGGTGGAAGCTAGTTGGTGCTAAGAATACTTTCTAAAACTTTTACCTGATAGTCAAGAGAATGTTGGGTTATATACAGAAGGCAAGTTTCAGCTGGCTGTTGACAGGACCAAAGAGAGTCCGGTATAATTTGACTATGGGTCTGTATAATCAGCTCTCCATAATCATGAAGTTCTCATAAGTCAATCAGGCTTGTAGACTCTCTTGCAAGGATGCATCCCTCTAATAATAATTTCAGTTCCCAGTAAATATACATAAATATCTCAATGTGAAGAGTATATTTACTAGAAGAAATGATGTAGAATGAAATCATTAAGAAGGGAACATGAAGAAGAAATTCACAATAGATTTGATCACTAAGATAGGGGAAATTTGGAGGAGGTAGTGTTTGGTGAGTATGATCAAAATACATTGTATAAATGTATTGTACTTTTGAGGAATAAAAAAAAATACTATTTTAAAAGTCATGAGCCAAAAGTAGAAACTGAATTTAATTGTGAGATAGGCTATTAAAGTTCTTTCCTGAAGCAAAGAAATGCTGTTTCTGTTCTCTGTTATAGAGGCAGTTTTTACTCAAATATAGGACAAGGAAAATAAGTTCTTATTGGTAGCTCATTTTCTGAAAGAGAAAAGAATCTCAGGTTCCTGTGAGAAACAAGATTCTCACCCATTCTGAGTCCTGAGGGAACCATGGAGTTGGCCTGGCCTAGCTGCCTTGAGATGCATGTGTCATAGGTTTTTCAAGTTAGAGTCCATATCTCCTGAAGCACAATGTGCCTTCTAGTTCCTGAGAGAGCAATGCACTTCCTCAGGTAGTGAAGCATTCAGGCCACTCTGTGTTTGCTCTGTTTGTTCCCTTGTAGTCAAGGCAGCATGGAAGCTTGACAGGAGAACTGGTCTTAGACATTAATCTTGTTTACCCAGTATAGCTTGCAAACTTGTTTGTATCCTGGTAACTGCAACTGTATTGATCTTGGCAATTGCTATTATATTCTATTTCTGATAAAGGCATAAAAATTTTGATTTCCCTCAATAAAATTGTCACAGCCTCAGTTGTGATATGGCCCTCCAAATAGCCTGATTTAGTTCCTCAAGGCCATTCATTATCAGGTAACTTTGGCCCAGTAAGTAAGTGCTTAGTACAGTAAGGGCAGTGCTTAGAGAGTCCAGCAGAGTTTTTGCCTATACATCCATCATTTTGATAAGTAGAGACAGGAAACCTTTTATATCTTCTTTTCTTCTATGTTTGAAACAGAAAAGGCTTAATTAACTAATTAATTATATCAGTTTATTTACTGTATGTGTGACAATGTATGTTGCCAAAGCAAAAACAGTCTTGTCTCAAATAAGAGTCAAGTTATTCTGGAGCCAAATATGAATGGCCATGTTTTGGGAACACAGGTTTAGGAGAAATTTTCATGTGCCAACATGGTAACAATTTCATGAAGTTCATATGATAACAGAAAAAAGAAAGAAAGAAAACTATGCACTAAGCACTTTTAGAATCCATTGGTGGAATCGCCAGGTTACAACCCAGCAGGGTAACCTTCTTAGCCTTTTGGTTGATGGATGCTTGTGGTCTCTTTGTAGATTCCAAAGGATTTACCTACTAGTCACAAAGACCTTAGGGCCTGTGCAGAGATGGGTAATAAAAGTCTATTGAGGGGACCTATAGATGGCCAAGATAATTGGCATCAGACTTCCAATATAACAGCTCTACAATGTTGAAGTACTAATGAATTAATCAGTCTCATATGTGTATAAGTATAAGGAAAAATTCTTTCCAGTGTGCATGTAGGAGACACATACATGCATACCATGGTGTGCATGTGGAAGTGAAAAGGACAGCTGTTTTCATGTCCTCTCACACCGTAAGCATGCTGAGATTATATACACATTACAGCATCTGGCTTTCTATGTAAGTTTCAAGGATCTGACCGGTTAACAGGTTTGGCCCTTTTCTCTCTGAGCCATCCTCCCAGCCCTTACTTTTAATTTGAAATAGTTACAAAGACTACATTCACAAAAGCATTTGATGTATGTTAGACATTTTGTCCCCTGTAACTCTCTACTCTTCCTTTTCTTTCCCCTTCTCCTTCTCTATAGTCCTCTTTTTCCATAGAAAGTTTTGCTTCTACTTAAATGTCATGTCATATATACATATATGATTTTATGTTCCTATATATAATCCAGAAACGTAGGGAAATCCACGGCATTTGTCTTTCTAAATCCAGTTTACCTTGCTTAACATGACTTTATCCGGTGACATCCATCCTTTTTCCTCCAAGCGGTATAGCTTCATTCTTTTTTTAGAGTGAAAAGAAGCCATACATTTTTAATATATTAATAATACATACATAAAATAAGAGATTTATATACTTCTTTTATCCATTCCTCTGCTGGACACCTAGGTTGGCTCCATAAGTTAATTATTGTGAATGGAGCTGATGTGCAAGTGTCTCTGTGATGTTTTGATTTAGGGTTAAAGTACCCAGGGGTAATAGAGCTTGGCTATAGGTAGAACTGTTTTTAGTTTTCTAAGAAACTTTCATTCTGACTTCCCCAATGGTTTGCATTTCCACAAGTAATCTATATCCTTGTCAGCATTTGTTGCTGTTTTCTTAATGACTGCCATTTCAAATAAGTGAAATGGAATCTAAATGTAGTTTTTATTTGAATTTCCCTATAGCTGGTGATGTTAAGTCAACTCCTGCATCCTTGATAAGTACACCAATTTTGCAAGTGAAAAGAGGGCAGGGTGATAACTGTAGGAAGCATCTTTAGCATTGCTCTTCTCTGATAAGGGCTTCAGCATAGGACTAGTGGCATCAAATCAGACAAAGACTCCTGATGGGATATTGAAGCTGACTTGATCTTGGCTTCTACAACTGTAGCAAAGGTCTACTGTTTATACTTGGTCTAATGTATTCTGTTCAATAGTCTAAGTGGAGGAAAAAAATAGTACTTAGAATATATGATCCTATTCAAAGTAGGAAAAGCACTGCAGAAATATAGTGTAAATGATACAAGAAAGCTTTCTGTGAAAGAGACACTTCAAATGAAGACAAACAGTAATTCAGGAACACAGGCACTTCTGCAGTCTATACAAAGACTTACCAGATGTCCCCTGACAGAGGAGGATTGAAATGTTGCAGATCAGGGCCCTAGCCACAAATAATTAATACCATGTCTAATATGCTTAATTGGATAAATTAAAATTGAATTCAATAAGCATAACTGTTAAAATTAAATTAACATTAATAAGTGAAAGAAATTAAAATATTTAAGAAAGAAGAGAATTAGTGGCAATGTGAAACAATGCTTTTCTCATATTGTTAAAGACACAGACCTCAGCTGGAGTTTCCAGGTTCTTGTGTCTCAGGGTAAGAATTGCACCAGGGATGCAAGGTCAAAAGTAGAAGTATGGGTGGTTTATTAAGAACGAGAAAGCATCCTGAGAATGGTTGTGGGCTAGTGATCTTTACACTCTATAAAGAACTGCTCATGCGGTCCATGACCCTTTATAGGTCCTTTGCATGAAATCTTCCTTCTCCTGTCATTTTAGTGATTATATTTATCTCAGACTTTTCTCTCACATGCTTTGTTTGGTGCATACAACCCAGGTGAGGGTGGGTTTTCACTCTTTCTTGTCAACTGCCTTCTCTATGTTAGTCTTGACAAGACGTTCTAGCCTCAACTCCCCTGCCACAATATTGCTAGTGAAAATATAAATTAATAGAAATAACTTTGAATGAAGTTTAGCCTTAGCTAGCAAAACGAAGCTCAGTCTGTTTTCTAGTTTCATGTCTCACAAACACTCTGATGAAAAAAGCAACTCCAAGAGTAACATTTACTTGACTTCATTCTAGTTTATAGTCTGTTATTTGGGGGAAAATCAAGGCAGGAACTCAAAACATCACATCACAGGCAGGACCAGAAAAAGAGTAAACATGGATCACTGCTTACTTGTTGTTCACTACTTTTTCCTATTATTATAGAGCCTCAGAAACTATACTGCCCTCAATGAGCTGGGCCTCCCTACCACAATCAATAATCAAAATAACCCTCCACATACATGGCCACAGGCTAATCTGATCTAGATAATTCCTAATTAAGATCCTCTTGTCAGGTGATTCTAGGCTGTCATCTTGACAGTTACAATTAACCCATAAAAATGGCTCCTCTTTATAAATGTATCAAAGCAAATTGAGACCATCTAAGCACATGGATCTATTAAAATTATATCAGCAAAATCAGGCCCATCAAACACACTAAACCAAGGATCACTGTTGTTACCTAGACACCATGAAGAGGTGACCACTTAGCACATCAATGGTGATGACCTCACTAAAATGTCATCTGACCACTATCTATATGCACCTGGCCCTGGAACTTGACTATAGACCTTCTCTTTGTGAACTGTGTAGATACTTGGTTTTTATTACAGTAGTCTCTTATCTCTCAGAACTCCTTCAACTGAGCAGCAGCCTCTTTGATTCTTTATAGCCATTACATAACAATACATATTCTGTTGTGTGTGACATATAGAGAGATTCCCCATGTAACAAGTAATATGTGATCTAAGAGTTGATGTTAGCAGTTAGGATTTTACAATAAAAGAACCTGTATTTTTCTCAGCTAACTATTAGTCAGAACCATATGGCAAATTCTGGCCTACGACATTCACTAAGCTTATAAATGTACTGCTATCCACTAAATTACATATTGTGATCTGATGCAAAAATATTTCCTGTTTCTGACATAGCACACATAAGACCTTATATATCTCACAATATATATCCATATGTGCCTTAACTTCATTTTAGCAATGCAGTTATGTTCCTCATTTCATGTTGTCCAAGGCTACTTTTGCCCCATAGTGTTAAAGCTGAGTAGCTGTGACAGAAAAAATATGGGCCACAAATCCTGAAGAGTTACCGCTGGCCCATTTATGTGAAGTTTGCCATTCTTGCTCTGTAAAATGCCTGCATTTATGCACTAGATGAGTGAACTGAAATGCCATAGGCAGCATTACTGCATAAACATGAACTTGGAAACAAGTCTAACACAAGGATAGAGTGGATATGCAGCCTATTGCTAGCACACACACATGCATATACAATAAAGACACTCACCTGCTTCTTCCTCATGTCTCAGAAACAACAAGGACTCACAGTTGCCTCCATTCATGGAAAATTTGAAAATGTTAACTATTAAGCAGAAAGTAGTCATCCCTGAAATCATATGCATACAAATAGCATTGTAATGACTGAGCAAGGTGTAGTTACATATTTATGAATATATAAATATAGAGAACAACAATTTAAAAGAGGCTAGAAGCCATGAATCTGAAAGATATCAAGGAGAGATACATAGGAAAGGTTTGAAAGAAGAAAGGAAAGTGGGAAAATTATGCAATTATTTTTTCTGAATAACCCATTAGTTAGCACAAAATGTCAGACACATTTCTTAAAACCTCAGCTAAGATTAGATGGTCGTGGTGTACCCCTTTAATCCCAGCACTTGGGAGGCAGAGGCAGGCAGATCTCTGTGAGTTCAAGACCAGCCTGGTCTACAAGAGCTAGTTTCAGGACAGGTTTCAAAGTTATACAGAGAAGCCATGTCTCAGGAGAGAAAAAAAAATAAGCAAAAACAAACAAACAAAAACAGCTAAGACAGAATGACCTCAGCTCAGACTGGGAAGCCACTTAGAAATACACTGAAATACACTCTTTCCTCATTGACAACTTGTGGAATCCTTCACCACTCTGGGCATGTTCTTATGATTCCATTATTATTGGGCTCAGCTTTTAAGCTAAAGAGATGGAAGTGATCCATGAAAATTCCCATCTTCTGGGCATAGTCTGTGTCTTTACTTATAACTAATCCAAGGAGATTATAGCATCTTCAATTTTTCTTTCTTTTTTCTTTAATATTTATTCTATAATGTTATTTATTAGATGACTCAAGTATAATCACCAAAGTCCTTGATCAACAGTAATTCACTACTATTCTTTGCTTATTTAGCACTTAAAAGAATTAGTTGGTTGTTATGAATTTTTTAACTCCAGCTTTCCAGAACCTGACACCTTCCTATGGCCTCCAAAGGCATCTGTATAACATCACACACACACACACACACACACACACACACAAGCCCACGCATACGTGTATATATGAATGTGTGCTTGAAAGAGAGAGACTCATAAATGAGTTTCCCTTAGCTCACCTACTCATTGTGTTATTTTATAAACATATTAAAATTAAGTTTACTGACTCCAGTCAAGGAACCAAGCAAGATCATAGCAAAGCATCACGTCTCCCTCAATGCCTCCAAAGTCAATATTCCAGTCTTCTCTGCAGTTCAGAAGCTGACCACCAACTGTGGCCTTCCCTTCCTCTATACCCCAATCCCCAGTGATCACACAGATCTTTGCCTCCAAACTTGCCTCCCAGTATTCATTGCATTATCCCATCCCCCAACCCAACCCCAGCAGGGATTCCCGGGAAACCTCAGGATACTATAGCCAGAGAAGCAGACAGGCTAAGGGAAGATCATCATCTCTCTCTATTCCTCCAAGTACAATCTCCCAGTCTCATCCTTAGCACTGTATTAGACCACAGCTTCAGCATCTCCTCCTTCTCTACCCCTATTCCCAGAGGACTAAGCAGATTCTGGTGGAAGACCCTGCTTTCCTTACTTTTGTGGACCCCTTCAGCCTATGATGCCCAGCTAGCTCATCCTCACTCCTAAACGACAACTCAGAATACCTAGAAACCTTGAGCCTCTAGTAGTCACAACAATCAGTATACAGGGAAGAATTTCTAGCCAGGAAACACAAAATCAACACTTAACACTCACTTAAGAACCAGAGAAGGCATTAGAAACAAAGGAACAAAACACTCACACAACAAAGACAACACCAGTCATCAACACCTCGAATTACTATCTTTTCAAACTCAGATGCCTATATGGTTTTGTAAAAGCACAATAACATCCAGGAAAATATGTATCCACTAGCAGGCCCTGGGTATTACAACATAGCTGAGGCACAATAAAAAAGACCTTTAGGGATATGATAGACATCCTTAAAGAAGAAATGAATGGATCCCTCAAGGAAATCTATAAAACAAGGAGCAAACAAACAAACAAAAAAACAAAGCAAGAAATGAATAAAACAATTTAATACCAGAAAGTAGAAATAGGATCAATGAAGAAATACATGGTCTTCTGGAGAAGGAGAAAGGAACAAAATCTCCCGAGCAAATTGAGAGTATAGAGGGAGGACAGAGGAAGTTAGGAGAAAGAGAAGGGAAGAAGAGAAGGGGAGAGGAGGACATGAAGGAACAGAAAGACTGAGTCAGGGGGAGAATAGAGAAAAATAAGAAAAAAGATACCACAATAGAGACAGCCATTCTGGGTTTAAAGAGAAATCTGGCACTAGAGAAATGTCTAGAGGTCTACAAGGATGACCCCAACTGACAATCTAAGCAATAGTGGAGAGGCTACCTTAAATGCCCTTCCCTGATAATGAGATTGATGACTACCTTATATGCCATCCTAGATCCTTCACCCAGTAGCTGATGAAAGCAGAAGATACCCACAGCTAAACAGAACCAAATTCCTGGAATCCAGTTGCAGAGAGGTAGGATTGATGAGCAAAGGAGTCAAGACCGGCTGAAGAAACCCACAGAAGCAGCTGACCTGAACAACAGGGAATTCATGAACCCCAGACTAACAGCTGGGAAACCAGCATAGAATAGAACCAGGCCTCCTGAATACAGGTGTGAGGAGGCCTGAGCAGTCTATGCGGCCTCTGGTAGTGGAACAGCATTTATCCCTAATGCACAAATAGACATTGGGATCCCATTCCCCATAGAGGGATACTCTCTCAGCCCAGACACATGGGAGAGGAGCTAGGCCCTGCCCTAAATGTTGTGACAGACTTTGAAGACTACCCATCGAAGGCCTCACACTTTCTGTGGAGCAGAAGAGGAATGAGATGGGGATCAATAGGGTATGGGAGGAGGGGAGGGAGAGGGAACTGGGAATGATATATAAAATAAGATTGTTTCCAATTTAAATAAAAAGAAATTACAAGAGATGAAAACAGTGACATATATTCATAGAGACTGTAACAGCAAGCAGAATATATACACCAGTTCATATCCAACAAAATACCTGCTCTGAGAAGGGGAAGTTAACACAGAATCCCATCCCTAACCAAGAAGCTATTTGTAATTGATAACTTCCATGGAGTATCACAATGAATAGCAACCACACTCCAAACCATGTCCTGTGCTTGGGAAAGAGATGGCCAGCACAAAATGAAGTCCATGATTTTTACTGGACCTTGATTACATTGATTTTGTTTGGTTGGTTTTGTTTGTTTGTTTGCCTTTTTTGTTTGTTTCCCTTTTCTCTGTTTTATTATTATTATTATTACTATTATTTACTTAATATATTTTGATCATGTTTGCTACCCAATTCCTTGCAGATCCTCCCACCCACACAACCTTATGCCCCCCTTCTCATTCTCCCCCTTTCTCTTAAAATAAAAACAGAAGAAAAATGAAAGTCAATTTGGCCAATTACTCCTGGGCATTGGGCCTGTCCTGTAGTGTAATTGCTGTACTCAGTGACTCTCCATCACAGAAAACTGATTTTCCCTTTCCCAGCAGTGACAACTTCAAATAGCTTCTTGATTAGGGGTGAGATTTTGTGTCCACTTCCCCTTCTCAGGGCAGGTATTTTGTCTGGTATGAACTAGTGTATAGTTTGTGCCTGCTGTTACAGTCTTAGTTAATTCGTATCTGTATCAGTCCTGTTGAATCTGTAAGACATGGGGGTGATTTTTCAGTTTTTGCCTTGTTTTGTTAGAGAGAGAGAGAGAGAGAGAGAGAGAGAGAGAGAGAGAGAGAGAGAGAGAGAGAGAGAATGAAGTTGAATGAGCAAGGATATGAAGACATTGGGGAAGGGGTGGGGGTGGAGAAGGCATTATCAAAATGCTTTATATGAGAAAATGTAAATAAAATACACAGAAGAAGGTTACTTCAAGCTCTGCAGTCTGACTTTTCTCTGTGAAACATCTTGCTCTTACACCATAATAAACCCCAGGAGATAGCTATGCTTTTGATTAGATGGTTCAGGCTATTTAAATAAAATGTCATCAAAATCAACAAGAAGAAAAAGCAGGATAAACAAGGAGCCTCCAAATTTATTATGATCATTAGTTTTGCTTTTAAAACCTTTAGGGGAAGAATTTTAGGACAAGCTAATACAGCTTCCAATTGTTTCCTCCCAAAGACTCAGAGCCTGTCTTCAACACAGTCTCTCCCATCAGTCACCAGTCTTCTCTGGCTCCCTCAGTACCTCAGAATGTGGTCTGCTGTCTTAGCATCAACTCTTATGTCTCCCTCTTCCAATACACAAGAGAAAGTTACTGGATGTATTATGTGCCTGTCTTCCACTGTTGCCTTGGTTAGAAGCATAGCTTTGGACAACTGTACAATCAAAAGGCTCTGTGACTCTTGTCACTTGTTATATTACTCTTTATTCAATTTACTGGTGGATGGCTTTGCTTAAAAGAATTAACTTGAGAGTTTTCTGTGCAGGAGAAGATGGAGTAGACAAGTATTCATTAGTTTAATTCTTTTGATAAAACTTAAGACTGAAAGAGAAGTTTCTGTTTTTAATGACAGTGTGCTTTCCAGTCATCTCCTTCAGCTGTCTCATTTTATTATATAGCTTGCTGGAATATCTATGGTTCATTTGATGTGACATAATTAACTTACAGCCTCATGTCACACTGTGTGGTGTAGAACACTGGGGTTTCTATTGTACTTACTGATAAAGATCTATGTTGTTTCTATTACTTTTTTAGCACATGGAGTAGTACAATAAATACTCTTGTAACCATACTGTTTTGTCCTGTGGATACATACAAAAAGTTGCTAGATCAAAAGATATAAGCTTACTCAATATTGAGACACTGAAAAAATTGGCAGACAGGGTTTACATTGTTCTCTTCCATAAGAAACTCATAAGCACTTGTGTTGAGAGACAGAGAGAGAGAGAGAGAGAGAGAGAGAGAGAGAGAGAGAGAGAAAGAGAGAATTTTTTTAATGATGCTATAGGGAAAACAGACTTATGGGTATAGGACAAGATATAACCAGTTGCAAAGTCCTTCCATTCTGCCCAAAGTATCTGGGAATCAGCCACATGCTGCTTCACAATGCCTGAACTGGTCTTTACAACCCAAGAGAGCACCTGACCTCTGTCTCTCTCCTTTTAAGAGATCTCAATCACAGACAAAAAGCCAGGCCCTAAGGCAAGTACCCAAAAACTATTGGCAGAATAAATTCTCACAACACTCCCCTTTTTGTCTAAATAAGAAGGTTCTAAATTGAATATAAAACTATATACAATAAAAAACAATTATCAAGTATTGTCCAGGAGAAAGAAAGGACAATAACATACACAAAAATGGAACTTCAATCAGCAAGAACAACAAGTAAGAAACACATACTAAATCTACAGGCTATAGGTAATTGGCAATTGGCAGAGATTATTCTGATAGCTGTCCTATCCTGAAGAGTCTAAGTCTTGTACCTAATATGCCTTAGCTAAGATATGAGAGATTGGTAACTGTGACAATCTAGTATTCAATTTCATTAAAGCTCTGAGAAGGCAAATAATATTATCTGAGTAAGCAGGAAATGCAAGCAAACGACTTCCGAAAAAATGTGAGTGAAGACGGAGTTTCTGTCCTACTTGGTCCCACAGAATCGTATATTAGTTACAAACTGTTTGGCTTGTAACTCAGGCTTCTTATTGGCTAGCTCGCTCTTAATTATTAACCTATTTCTATCAAACTATGTATTTCCACGAGTCTGTGGCTTACCATTAATACTCCAGCATCTTACTCATTTGGTGGCTACATGGCATCTCCCTTGTGAATCAATCTCTGTGTTCCTCCTCCCAGCCTTCTCCTACTCTGGTAGCCCTGCCAATAGTTCCTGCCTGGCTACCTCCTGTCTGTCCATTGGCTGAAGCAGCTTTATTTATCAAACAATAAGAGAAATATATATTCACAGCATACATTCCCCCATCATGTGAGAAATTACAGAAACAGCTGGCTACCTGGACAATCACCCAAAGTCTCTCTGCAACATTAGAGCAACCCATTTTGGCTAAAGGCCTAGAATATCTGACAGACAAATTTTAGAGGCAGGAAGATTCAAACGATTGTCCTACACTATCTTGGCAAAGTTCACCCATTGACTTTCCTCATATCCTTTCTGTCAGCAGTCAAGGCAAGGCCAGATCTTTGTCTGATAGGCCAGTTTTACCAAGAAGAAAACAAGTTCCATATGGGATGTTTTTGGTTCCCATCATTCTCTTGGGAATAGATTGGTGCTGCCAGGAACAGTCATGTCTCATGTCCACAGAATTCCAAATTATTAAAACATTTAAATGCCACATTCTGTAGGCCTTTGAAAAGTTTGAAGATTACCTATCTATGCAGAGTTTATCTCTGTGCATCTAGAGAACCTAACTAATATAACTATATGCATGACAAACATGGGTGATTATTAACCTGTAATTCTTAATAACCTGTATAGCTTAAGGACTAAAGCTTCACATTATAAAAATAATCTTCAAATGTGTACAGCATAAGGAAGATGATCTCAAAATTGTAACAATATATAAAAATATCTTAATCAGAGATAGAAATGTATGGTGCAATATGACATAAATATTCTTAATTTGTATCAACATATAAAATATCTTAAGCAGAAGTAGAATCATAATACAGTATAAAAGAAGTAATTTTACATTTGTGTACAAAAATATTGTAAACAAAAACAGAAATATATGCAATATGGCTAATATAATTTTGAATCTATATTAATATACAAATTATCTTACAAATAAATGCAAAATAATTTTACATATGTATCAATATGCAAGAACCTATACTAATTAAATTGTCTAAAATTAATAGTTACTAAAATAGTTTACAAATAGCTATGCTACTCAACCTTATTTTCCTATCCTATTTCCCTTTTTTGTATACCAAATGAGATTCCTGAGTCTATTATTATTCTGTACCCAACCTATAATAACTTATAAGAGGGACATTCTTTTTTAGAATTACTTCCAGCTGTCTTGGGGCTGATGTTATCTCTATGGGATACTTTAAAAAACTAAAACAATGGTTAAATCTCAGAGAACTAGCTGTAACATTTGTAGCCAGTCTCTGAGTAGTGGGCTTATATGAAGTTCTTATCAGAAGTTCTGGCTAGAGTGTTGTAAGAAGGTGGACTGTCTCAATTAGCCAACTTGGAATTTTCCTGAGCAGTTTGTAGTTCAAAGCTGATCTCGAGTGGTGTTTATTGGCTCAATGGCATTATTTTTAACCATTAGAATTGTTATTGTGAGGACCTATCTTTCTTCTGGAAACTTCAGAGATTGCTGTTAGGAAAATTTATTATTCACTGTGGAAAACTTAAACATTACTAATATCAAAATGGAAAGTTTATCCAAATAAAGGTACTGAAGAGTCAAAAAAGAAATACGGGAGAAATAGAATTTGGGAGCGATAACAGAGTTAACAGAGTTTTTACAGTAGTCTTTTTTTTTTTTTTTTTTTGTCTTAGTTACTCATCTGAGACAGAAACTTTGAATTTTTCTTTTAATGACATGATTGGATTTAGAGGAGAGAGAGTCATGCTCCAACTACAAAGCCAGCTTTGATTTTTTAATTGAGCTGGGACTACAACTTTTCTGAGAAGAGATGTAGATGTTTAGGTAGTGAAATTTTGCCCTGCAGAGAATATTGGTACCATAGGTCAGATTTTTCTTTGCTTAGTAATTTTTTTCTGGATAGCTTTCCCTTTTTCTCTAGCTATCTAAATGTCCAAGGTCATTTGCGTTCTTGAAGATGGGCATCTCTATTGTTCTATAAAAACAAAAAACAATACAGAACCCTACTTGAGCCCTTATTCGTTGAATTTTTCTTTCAATATATCACATTGTTTGGTGAAGTATCACTTCTCCTTATTAAGAGGTATCTTCTGTTCCAAACTAACCTAATCAGCTAGCAAGAGATCCTGTTTTAAAGCAACACATGGCAGCCTGGTCCAACTTCTACATGTGTAAACACAAAGAATTATTTCATGTAAGTATGGTAAGTGCTTCACTACTGACTCTTCTTTGTGTAGAGTTTAATAAGTGTTTACATTTACTAATATTGTTTGCTAATTTTCAAAAACACGAGTTTGTCCCTACCAACACAGAACAGTTCTGTTACATTTTTATTTGTGATTTTTTTTTTCATTTTCAGGAGACTTGGTAGACAGAGAAGAAAGGGTATCAACTTATACAGACATAGTTTCTTAGCAATTGAAATGTTGCATATTTGAATATGGGAAGGAAACGATACACTGCATACTTCACTTAAAAAATAATGTTTTGTGGATATTTATATGGGTAAGTTATAGCACTGATTTACCACTAAAATTTATTTTCTATGTAGGATGAACTTTAATAAGCATAACAAAGTAATGAGCAGTAAAATTACATTACCTTCTCAGCCAAATATTTCTTAAAGAACAGTGACCAAGTCTTTGAAATTATACACAGTCTAGAATGAACAAAGAAATATGTAGTGAATTCTTCTGTTTTCTTCACTCACTTAATATGACAATAAAATAGTAGCATGTAAATGGAGTTCTTAGTTTGTCTAGATAATAAAAACACAGAGTCAGATACATAGGAAAATATTGAGAGATCAGAGAGAAGAAGGAACGACCTACTACCATACTTCACCTCCTTACAAGAAAACTTCACCTCAGCAAACAAGAAAGTTCCTGTTTCTCCCCACTTATAGCCTGTTTCAGCCCAGCTATTTCACTTCCTATCTGTCTGTACAGACCTCCAGACATCTCTGACCTTCAGATAGGCTTACTTGTACAAGCAAAGCATCACCACATGTATGTTGGTAGTAAACTCTTATGATTTCCTCACCTACTTAATATGGAAAAAAATAGCATCATACTTTCGAATGTCTAAGGTTAAGTTTTCTCATTTCAGATACATTTACATCTTAAAGATTTTCATTAAAAGACTTTGCTTTCTATTTTATTCACTTGAGTGTTTACCTATGTGCACGTATATATACCATGTATGTACCTGGTGTTTATGGAGGCTAGAAGATGGAGTCGGATCCCCTGAAACTAGAGTTGTGGGTGTTTCTGAGCTGCCAAGTAAAGGAATAGAACCTAGGTCCTCTGCAAGAGAGATGGACTGAGCCATCTCTCTAGCCCCAACATTTACATCTTATGTGAAGAATAAACCTTTTAATTCCAGTACCTACTTTGGAGGCTATTTATTTATAATCAGATAACTCATGAACACTTGTGTAAGAAGCTGGTCTGACTGGTTAGCAAGTCACAGGGCCTGGGTCTGCCTCCCCTGCACTGAGACGGACAGCATGTGTTACTGCACCCAGATTTTTACATTGTTGCTAAGGACTCATGCTTAGTTCCTGGTGCTTGTGTAGTAAGCATTGCACTGACTGAGTCATCTTCCTAGCCCCATCTCACCGTTCAAAATTATTGTATAATATTCAATTGAATGACTTCTCATTTTATTAATTATATCATGCTATTACATTTTTAGTTTATTTTGAAGTTTTACTCCATAAAAATGTGACAAAGTGTTAAATAGGATTTTTTTTCATTTATTCTTCTTTCATATATTTCATTCCAGCTTTCCCTCCCTCTTCTTCTCCCGATCCTCCCGACCTCCATTCTCCCCTGGATCCATTCTTCTGTTTCCCTTCAGAAAAAAGCAAGCCTCCCAGGGATGCCAACCAAACACGGCATAATATGAAGTTGCAATAAGACTAGACACTTCCCTTCATATTAAGACTTTGTGAAGCAACACAGTAGGAGGAAATGGGTCCCAAAAGTGGGCAAAGAGTCAAGAGACAGCCCCTGCTCCCCCTGTTAGGGGTCCCCAAGAACACTAAGCTACACAATCATAACATATAAGCAGAGGACCTAGATCAGAGTGAGGCAGGCTCCCTAATTGTCCCTTCAGTCCCTGTGAACCACGTAAGCCAGCTTAATTGATTGTGTAGATTTTGAACTCTATGGTTTCTATAATCTTTCTTCTCCTTCTTCCATAGGATTCCTTGAACTCTGCCTAATGTTTGGCTGTGGGTCTCTACATATACTCTCATCTTTTGCTGGATGCTGCTGGCTAAAGCCTCTCTGATGATTATGCTAGGCACTGCTCTATGAGTTTAGCAGAGTATCGTTAAGAATCATTTCCTTAGGTTTCCTTTCTTTCTTTCTTCGTTCCTTCCTTCCTTCATTTTCTTTTCTTTTTATCCAGTCATATTTGGGTCTCTCTTAGGTCTCTGGGCCATTCAGCCTCTGGTTCCTAGCCCTGCAGATAGTGTCAGGCATGGACTCCTTCATGTGTCTTCTTGAGGCATGGGTCTCAAGCTGGACCAGTCATTGGTTGGCCACTTCCACAGGTTCTTGACCACTTTTATCCAAGCACATCTTGCAGGTAAAAGAAATTGTAAGTCAAAGGTTTTGTGGCTGGATTGTTGTCCCAGTCACTCTACTGGAAGACGTGACTGTTTACAAAAGATGTCTTAATCAGACTCCATATACCCCATTACTAGGGTCTTAGCTAGGCTCACCTTCATAGATTTCAGGAGTTTCCATTATACTAAGTTTCTACATTACTCCTCAAATATACCCAAATTCCAGTCATCTTTTCTGGTACTTTTTCCCTCCATTACCCTGACCTGATCCCTCCTGTTCCCATAACCACCTGCCCCCAGTTCACCCATGAAATCTATTCTATTTTCCTTTCACAGGGCAATCCATGCATCCCCCCTTGAGCCTTCCTTGTTACTTAGTCTCTCTGGGTCTGTGTATGGTTCTCCTTTACTTTATCACTAATACCCACTTATAAGTGAATATATACCATATTTGTCTTTCTGAGTCTGGGTTAACTCATTCAGAATGACTTTTTTTTCTAGTCCTATCTACTTGTTTGAAATTTTCGTAATGCTATTTTTTAACAGCTAAGTAATACTCCATTGTGTAAAAGAACCACATTTCCTTTATCCATTTGTTGCTTGAAGGATATTTAGGTTGTTTCCAGTTTCTGGCTATTATGATCAAAGCTACTATGAACATAGTTGAGCAAGTATATGCTCATGAGTGGTGTAGCTGGGTCTTGAGTTAAATTGATTCCCAATTTTCTGAGAAATTGCCTGTTGGTGGCCCAGAGGTCCTTGTGCTCACAGAGAAGTACAGGGATGTTAGCAGAACCAGGGTTGTCAATCTCACAGGAGTGGCTCCTCATGAAGGAGATACAGATCAAATACCTGCATTCCGTCCAGAAGGCTAAGAGTAGAGGTTCTTAACAACCTGGCACTTTTTGCTATCTGAAGGGACAGATAATCTTTCCTCAGATTGAATACTCCAGAGTCTTTCCTCCCTAGTTCCTTGTTTATCCTTAAGGTAGATATCTTAAGTGCTTTATGGTCTGCTGACCTTTATGCTGTTAGTTAGAGACCTCACTAGAGTCTAGACCTTTTAGATATAGGACCCACCCTCATGGTCACATGTACATTGTGAAAGTTTTACTGTATACCTGGAATTGGACAGATAGGAATGATTGTGGCCTGGTAACCTTTTCCCAAATTGTACTGTGTTTTAAATATGCTGACAATGAACTGCCTGGTATTAGACTCCCTGCAGTCTGATGCACGTTGATGAAGACCTGTTAATATGTTCAACAAAAAAACTTCCCACAATAAACAGAGATCACCCCCAAAAACAACAACAACAACAAATTTTAAGGTCTCCAAAGAAGACAAGTGAAATACCACACTGAGGACCCCACCTAGACAGTGGTCACTCTAACCACTGGGGAAAACTGTCCTATGCCTCATCTACCTCTAGGAACCTTCATGAACTATGGCTACTTTTGTATTGACTGTTGTTCCCTGACTTGTCAAAGTTCTGTAAACCATAATTGTAGTAAATTTCTGCTAGTACAGAATTAATATTCTGTTTCTTGCATGAATCAGTTGAAACTCTAGGTGGTGTCAGGACAGGAAACGGTCAATAAGTTGGGAAAGTAGCCAAAGCCTTGGCTGAGGGAAGTGTGGAAGAAGGGCCTTAATAATGTAATAAATAAAGGAATTAAAACTGTATCTGGCATAGAAGCAAGTATGGCCTGGAGGATGGCTGGAGAATCTGAGTTTAGGAGTTGGGGGGGACATCATCAGGCTAAAAGTGGGAGGCTTTTTGGAAGATAGCAGCAAGGAGGAGGAGGATGCACTGTTAGGGATAGTTTATGTAGGAGAAGGAATGGAAAAATAAAATGTTGTTGAAGGGAAGTTTTGGAAGTGTAGAACAGAGTTAAGATATAAGAGATTTGGGTATTCTGTGTTTGTATAAGCTGAAGGAGGTGTTTCAGGACAGGAAAGGTTTAAACTGAGACAGTGGCAGGAGGGAGGTGTGGCTGGCTTGACAGAGGATGGATGGCATGGAAGTTGTTGGCCAGGAGCTGTGTATGGACTGGACAGGAACAGTGGTGACCTTAGTGGAAGGAATTGTCAGTCAAACTCTGTCACCAATAGGGAGACAATAGTCTGAAGAGAAATCCAGGACCTGTCACATTTTGTATGGTTAGGAACAGACACTGGATTCCAACATGTGGTCACCAAAAGTGAGAAGAAAATTTCCAAGCAAGCCAGACTGAATAGAATGTGATGACTGGCTGTCCAACAGAGTCTACTTTAACCAATGAAGGTCATGGTGGTATTCAGTCTCCCCAATCCCACAGGACAGAGCAGGGACACCAGACATTCAATGGCTGTCACCTGACAACCTGGGGACTGTTTAGTACAGCCAGGGTGGAAGACTTACCAATCAGCCACTGTTGGACAAGGAGATCAGGCATCAGGAGGTCTGACCATGCGAGAACTGGTTTGGGTAGTGGGATCCTATAAACAAAATCCAAGTCACAGAACTGTACGAAAGAAGAAATATTGGTTCAGGATCCTCAAGACCACATTTCTCAGCACAAAGAAGATTTACTTGCCCCGGAAGGTCAGAGGTCAGGGGTAAGAAGCAGGAGATAGAGGAAGAGAGAGAAGGGAATGGGAAGAAAGGGGAGAGGATAAAAGGGGCAAGAGGGAGTGTAAGGGGTTTTTGTCCCAGAGGGACAAAGAACTGCCTCTGAATAGAAAGGAGACATATGTGGCCCATAGGTAAATGGTTAGGATAAGGTGTTTAATTTTAATTAGGCATGTTAACTATGTGAGTCAAAGTAGACTTTTGATTGTTAGATTTCAATACTCTGATAGCTGGATCTTAGTAGTCAGCCTCAGTAGGAGGAAGTGGCTAAGGGAATGGACCCTGGGGGCTAGCTTTAGGAATGTAGTCTAATGGTTTTTAGCAAGGCAGAGAGAATCTGGGAGAAGGGCAAGGCCTACCAGAGCCATGTTTGCCATGCCCAGGCCTGCCAGAGTCCGGTCAGGTACCAATTTCTAGTTTTGCCTTTGTTGGATGGGTGTTTTTCTCTTGGTTCTATTTCCTCTCTGGTCTTCTGGCCTGATTGGCAAGTGGTTTTGGTGACTGGCAAGTCTTCTGGTTCAGTAGGGTGACTCCTATGGGGTTTGGTGGCCTGTGTGACCTCTGGTGTTCTGGGTGACAGTGTTGTCTCTAGGGTTCTGGGTTCTGGGAACTGACATGTCCTCTGGTAAAGCAGAGAGCATCTTCCAGAGTTGTGGGCTGAGATATGGTGATGAGGGGAGGGAGTACTATTGGCAGAAGGCTGGACAGTCTCTGAGGAAGTGTTGGCACTCTGCAGGTTGGCACTCTGGGGTTTCAGGTACCAGCATGGCCTCTAGTAGAGCACAGGTTTCTGCCAGAGCAGTGACTCAGAATAAACATCACCTTTTCAAATTATTATATAATATTCAGTTGAATGATTTCTCATTTTATTAATCATATCCTTGTTATTAGCCTCTTAGTTAATTTTGAAGTTTTTCTCTATTAAAATATAACAAATAAAAAGTTAAATAGATCTTTTAATAGTCTGTACTGACAGTAGTGATAATTTCCCCAAAATCCTGTCAAGCAGTAGTTTATTTTCCTGACAGGAGAAATGATATTTCTTGTAATTAACTTAACTGGTATTTCCATTTCTAGAGAAGCAAAACACATATCCAAATATCCACTGGCGAAGTATATTCCTGCATTTAGTAGCATTTTTGTGTCCTGGCCATTACTCTTCCATATGGTTTTGTCTTACTGGTTTGTTTTGTTTTCCACATTAACATGTTCATAAAAGACCTTTTGTTGTAATGTCATGGAAACATGTTTTCCAGTTAGTATCTTGAATTTAAAAGAACTTTATTACTATTTGTACCAAAAACCTGACAGCTTAAAAACCAGCATAGGATGGAACCAGACTCCTTGCACATGGGTGACAGCTAGTAGGTCTGGGCAGTCTATGGGGCCCCTGGTAACAGAAGTGCATTTATACCTAGTATACAAATGAACTTGGGAAGCCCATACTCCATAGAGGGAAACTCTCTCAGCCTAGACACACAGGGGAGGGCCTAGGTCCTGCTCCAAATGATGTGACAGAATTTGATGTTCCCCCATAGAAGGCCTCACTCTTTCTATGGAGCAAAGAAAGGATGGGATGGGGGTCGGTGGGGGTATTGGAGGAGGGATAAAAGAGAGAACTGGGATTGATAATAAAATAAGATTGTTTATTATTTAAATTTTTAAAAGAACCAATAAAACTAAGAAAAAAATCATTTAGGTTCTTTAACATGTTTCTGTTTGGATAGCAAGAGTTATGTCAGTTTGAAAGCCAATTTTCCTCTTTTGGCTAAGTTTTGTAATTTTTTTCTCTTGTTAAACAGTTAACTCTTGGGAACTTCAGGAATTCCAATTTGATTCATTCTAGTGCTGCAATGAGTGAGCCCAATACTAGCTGTTATGTGATTATTTTTAATCTCTGTTGATCAGCTCTGTCCTATACATGCTTACCAAATCCTTGGGGCTGGAGAGTCAGATGCATGGTTAAGACCACTGGTTGCTCTTGCAGGAGTCTGTGATTCAGTTCTCAGTTCCCAGAACCACCATAGTGGATTCCAGCCATCAGCAACTCCAGTTCCAGGCTTTCAGTGCCCTCTTCTAGCCTCTAGAGATACTGCATGTGTGTGGCAAACATTAATACATGGAGTCAAACATGCATACACATAAAATAAGTAAATCCCACTTTGCTTTTTTTCTATTTTCTCCTGTTATCACTGATTGACAATACTAATGACTACCTTCACTTCCCCCTGTGTGAGTAGCTAATGATACAATTGCCTCCAATTCTCTTTAAAATAAAACTTATTGGGCATGTGATGGGAGATGGTATTCTGTATATATGTTTCTCATACTGGTTAATAAAGCTCTGTGGCCAATGAGATAGCAAGATAGGCGGGGCTAGGAGACCAGGAGGAGGAAAGAGGAAGTAGTAGGGAGGGGTGGAGATGTAGCCCTGGGAGGAAGGAAGACGCCCGCCATGGCTCCCCATAAGACGACCACATGGAAATACTTAGATAAGTAGAAATGGGTTAATAATTAAGACAGAGCTAGCCCATAAACAGTAATGGTAATTGGCCAACAGGATTGTATCAAATACAGAGTCTCTGAGTGTTATTTGGGGCTGGCGTGGCTGTGGGCCAAGACTGGCGGGCTGGCGTAACATACACACTATAGATTGGTGCCAAACCTCCCGTAACATAATGGTGTCAGAACCGGGATTGAGAACTTTCACTTAAAACTTAACAAAAGCTTAAAAAATAGTTTTTAGAAACAAGGGAACAGAGACTAGCAAGACTTATTGGTAGCAACATTTTCTCGGTTGGATTTGTTTTGCTGTAGACAGAGATTTGCGCGGCTCCTTTAAGGGAGGTTTCCAAAATTAGCATAAGCAGCAAAAAAAAAAAAAAAAAAAAAAAAAAAATGCCTTGCTTTTAAAGAGCTCTGCTAACAATTCATTGGTGTGTACAAGAGCTGCAATGAAGGTTTACACTGTGTTTTAAAAAATACGCTGACTTGGGAGAGAAAAAGAAAGGGGATACAATGGTTTAAAAAAGAAAAAAGAAAGTAGAACGAATGGGTATAATGGGGCACGCCATTGATCCCAGCACTCGGGAAACAGAGGCAAAAATCTCTGTGATTTCAAAGTAAACCTGGTATGCATTGACTTCCAGGACAGATAAAAGTTACACAGAGAAACCCTGTCTGAAAATATGTAAAAATAGAAATACAAGAAATAGAGTAATAAAAAAGCCACGTAAAGATGGAAAACACCGAGAAATTTTGGATACTATACACGATTCTGTTGTCTTTAAATTATTTGATTGCTGAGATAACAACTACTGATAAAAGAAATGCTGCTGGATTAATTCAATTTATATATTTTAAAAATGCTTTGACTCAAAAATTTAAGCCTAAGGACAAGTTACTGGGGAAAAGGATTTCTATTTTTGTTTCCACAGAAAATGAAAAGCTATGGATTCTTTGCAGACTTATATGGTTTGATCAAGCCAGACCCCCAGAAACAGCTACCCAGGTGATCCAACATTCAAAGCAGTTGAGACAAAGCCTTGCAGACTACAGCCAAGATTTCTGCGTCTTCTTTGGACCCCCATGACAGCGCCCTCTACCAGCAGGAAGTAGTTTGGAAAGAATGACGCCCAAATTCCCAAATATTGTTTATAAATGTTTGTTTTCATTTATATGGGCTTGGTTATAAATCACTATAGCCACAAGCAATCTTTTTAAAGGTAAAAAAGGGAATTATGGTATAGATATGAATACTTTGCTTTGAAATGGATTTTCTTTTATTGATACAATTTAAGGTCAATTTTGTAATATGTATATTTCTCCTCTTGTTTAGGTATTCTGTTTATATAGCTCATTGGAAAATGTAATGTATAAATTAATACAGATTATAGAGAGTTACCTATGATTGTCAAAGCTTGGAGTCAAGTTAGTTAGGATTTCTAGATATGCAGAGATGTATTTGAGATGAATAGGCATTCTTCAAACCTTTCAAAGACCTACAGAATATGGCATTTAAAATGGTTTAGGGTTTTTCTTGACAATGAGGCACAACTGCTCCTGATAACACCACCTACAGAAGAAAGGAAGATGGACATCGAAGAAACTCATTATGAAGTTTGCTTCTAATATGGCAAGACTAGCCATTTGAGCAAGGTACTTCTCTTGTCTAGACTATTTGACTTTATGTTGTAGAAACTGGACATGCAGGACCCACAAAAAGGTGACTGCTGATTCAAGATGGACACTGCTACAGGATTCCTGCTTCATAGAAGAAGCTGCCAGACAGCCAGACAGTCTACAGAACACAGAGAAAAATGACTGACACACTGTCAATACAGGTGGATAGTTTAAAGTTTCCTGCCTTGTTGAGGAGTCTGGACACACACTATGGCCTATGGGCTGAAGATGGAACATTACAGAAGAACTTCGGGTGACTGACCAGGCAGTGAGTTGTCTCTGTCATTTCTAGAGTTTATATATTATCCTTCTGTGGTCTTTGAAGGAGTTGAACACAGATAGTTATGCTGATAGTTTTCCTTAGTTAGGATTAAAGATAAGTTACATATAGGACTTTAGACTCACAAAGATAGGATAGATGATATTTTTTTAAGTCTTACAAAATGTTAATGGACTAAATATTGTTTACTGTGATTCTTATTTGATAACTGTTGTATGGTACATTTTGCTATGTTAAGGTTAAACCCCTTCTTTTACTTTAGACAGAAAAGAGGAGATGATGGGAGATGTTATTCTGTATATATGTTTCTCATACTGGTTAATAAAGCTCTGTGGCCAATGAGATAGCAAGATAGGCGGGGCTAGGAGACCAGGAGGAGGAAAGAGGAAGTAGTAGGGAGGGGTGGAGATGTAGCCCGGGAGGAAGGAAGATGCCCGCCATGGCTCCCGGATAAGACGACCACGTGGAAATACTTAGATAAGTAGAAATGGGTTAATAATTAAGACAGAGCTAGCCCATAAACAGTAATGGTAACTGGTCAACAGGATTGTATCAAATACAGAGTCTCTGAGTGTTATTTGGGGCTGGCGCGGCTGTGGGCCCAGACTGGCGGGCTGGCGGAAACATACACACTATAGATTGGTGCCAAACCTGCCGTAACAGGCATGTGCATGACTTACACACTAATTTTTGCTGTATATCTTAAGGTATCTGTAGGCTATGAATTGCATGATAGAAAAAAACTTCAAACATAGGGGAAATGATGCCCTAAATAAAGTAGAATTGAGTTTGTTGCATATATTATTCTAGGATGACTATTGATTATTCATGAGGGAGATATTTGATCAATGTTTAGTCAAGTTTATCACATTTTACAATTCTAGCAGCTTACCAAAATTGATTATATTAAAATTATGCAACATAGCATAAACTTTCTTACTCCAGATAGCTATCATAGCATTTCCTGTAGAGTAGGGATAGTCAATAAAAAATACAATGCAAGATACACATATTATTTAAAACTTACTATCAGTTCACTTTTTTAATTAAATACAAACATGAAAAAATAGCTTATAGTTATACAATAGGAAAACAAAAGTAAAATGTTTAACAATATAGTTTTTAGACTTTTACTTATCCTAAGCTTTGAAATCTACTATGTAGTTGCATGTATGCTTATGAGGTTTTGTTCATGACAAGATTTTCTATGTATAACCCAGGTTAGTATCAAACTTGGTGCTGACGGACTCTTATTATGATGACTACAGGCATGAACCATACCCAGCATTAGTGCTGAATTTTAAAAGTCCATCAAACCATCTTAAGCTCCCAGCAGTCATGAGTTTCTAGATTCTACCACACTGAAAAGACAATGGTAGAATTGTAGCATATAATTCTGTATACCACTTAATAAAATATAACCCAATATGTTGGATGCCTTGCAGGTGAGAAGTTGAAGTCAATCATGAGCTGAAAGCTCTCTCCAAGTTGAGCAACATGAGGGACGCCCTTTCTAGCTATACTTCTGGCTTTCTAACTGCCCTTATCTGGAGTCTGTCTCTAGACCTGGAGGAATGGCCTTACCTGAAAGCTGTTTTTAAGCCTGGATGCCTGGTTTATATCTAGCATGGCCCTTGGCATAGTTTCCTGCTACCTTTCCCCTTTTGCCTCTATGCTAAGACTTGTTCTAGGAGTTTTGCTATAGGACACTACTGCCACATACAAAGTCTTCTAATAGGAGCATGCTGTTTAATGCAAATTAGAGTTTGTCCCCATGCTTCCCAATCCTATATATTTCCTATACTGGAATAAATTTGAGTTGTCTTATTAAAGTCATCTCCCAGAGGGGAATCTGTCAAAACCACAGCTAATCAAACCCTGTTGCTTGCTTCAGCTCCCTCCCCTATCATGGACCAATGAGCCCTGAGGAAGAAGGAGAACCACAATAATTAAACAGTTATATTGCTGTCAAGTCTATAAAATATATAAGCATAAGACTTGTCAGTTGGTGAACATTTTTAGGGTTAGTCAAATATTGTGTTAAGTAGTTTAATTGAATTAAGTATGTATATTTGGACAATATGTCATAACATAAATGATACTAAAAATCAAGAGGTAGTGCATTTTTTGTCTCAATAGCCAGACCCTAGTGTAGAATTAAAATGATATGGCTATATATGAGATGGGTTCCCAAGAATTATCTGTAAGATGCTTCATTTAGTTTCTAATTTCTGACACAGTCTAAAAAACTTTATCAATTATCAATTTTTACTGCACTCAGACTTTCCTTACATTAGCATATTTCCTTAGGCATTTACAAAAGATTCCATAAAATAAAACTGTCATGTATTATCACTTCATCTACTTTTTTAATCTATTGTATGCATGAGAAAGTGAGATACAGAGATAGACTGGGCACATCATGGGTACTGAGGACAGAACTCAGGCTCTCAAGCTTGTGTAGCCAAGGCATTTATCCAATGAACCATCTTACCAGTTTGGACTTCATTTTATATATTTGTTTCATTTACAAATGAAAAAAAAACTACCTTCAAAGCATTTAAATGCTCATTAAGGTTTGTTTGGATAAAAAAAAATTGTGAAACATTCATAGAATAAAATATCACATAGCAACTAATAATAACACAAAAGCTGATAAATTTAACAAACAGGTTTGGTTTTGTGTTTTGGTTTTTTTTTTTAAGTTTTTTCCACATAAAAGTCAGACCCAGAAAAGGCTCTCCCATGTTACCATACAAAGAACAAGAATCTAAGCTAATAGCAATCAGCTATATTCTCCAAAGGGGATGAATTTGGTTTAAGAGAAGCATGAATAACTTCTCTGTGATGATAAAAATATTTTGTATTGTAAGCAGTGTGTTGTGAGGTTTCATTCAAAACTTTCTGAATCAAGTCTTTCAAATCTACATAATTCACTGTCAAAATGTCATTAATAAAAATGTTCATCATTTGATTGTGTGTGTGTGTGTGTGTGTGTGTGTGTATCTTCCTATGCCATAAGGAGATCTTGCAAGCAACTAGGCTTAGGGGTTCTTATAGATCAATGGTTCTCAAGTTATGGGTCGTGAATCCTTTAGGGGGTTACATATCTGCATATTTACATTTTAATTTATAACAGTAGAAAAATTAGAGTAATAAAGTAGCAACAAAATAATTTTATGAATGGGGGTCACCACAACTGTATGAAAGGGTCATAGCATTAAGAAGCTTGAGAATCACTGTTATAAAAGATCCAAGTTCTTCTCTCAATACCAATATCAGGCATGTCACAGTGGTCTGTAATTCTAGTTAGAGGAGACCTTAACACCCTCTTCTGGCCTTTATAGGTACCTGTACACACACACACACACACACACACACACACACACACACACACACACACTGACAAACAATAAAAATTTAAAAATAAGTTTTAAATGTACTGCAGGACACATGTGTAATTTAAAATGTTCTAGGTAATAAGACTTTTAAGAATGTAAACAAACAGACACTATTCCCTGTTTAAAAGAGAAGTGAATTACCAGCTTCACAACATTGAGTTCATATAAACCCACATAGCTAAGAGTCTCTTTCAGCCTTGCCAGACTGGCTTTGTGTTGGAACAACCCTGGTAGCCTGTCTAGGTCACTCACAGTTCTATATTTGCCTCTCCTTTCTGTTCATGCTCTAACTACACACAGAAGCCTGGGCTATGTCAGGAAGTTTTTCTAAGCATGTGTCATTTGTCGAGAATGCATGGGACATCCTCTCCTTAGCATCTGGCAGAGCTATCCCAGCAAATGCCACAAACCAGTAATTCACCCACTCTTGTTTTCCTTTTAAACCTCAGTCCATCTGCTCTATTCTTTATCTCAACTGCTGCTTTTCAAAAATAATTTCTCATTTATATTTTATGACTTCTTTGCCTGCTTCCTACTCCAATATCCTCTTTATCTCTTCATAGATATTGAAAATTGAAAACACTCGCCTTAAGTTATTGTTTATTGCATCTTTTTAATTCGGCCTTATCTGCTCTAGTTTCTCTTTCTCTTACAGCAGCACACCAAATATTTGTTTTATTTTCCTGGGAGTGTTTATGCCTTTTGTAGGTATATTCATACTAGCAGATTGTGTTTGAGGACAACCAAGGAGAAGGTAGAACCAGATGTTCATATGTATCCTGCTTGTTGAGCATGAGGTATGAATAAATAGGATCCTGGAATAGAGCCTAGAACATCATAGCTATTCCATTGTGGGAGTACTTCCTTTTGGTCTTAGGATGCAGGAAGAGAAGGCCATGCACCAGACTAAAGAGGTTTTCCCAGGTTAATCTTGGGTATCCCTCTGAATAATTTATGTGTCTTGACACCACTGTGTTGGCTACAGAATATCCTTAGCAATATTAAAAGAAAGAAAGAAAGGAAGGAAGGAAGAAAGAATAAAAGGAAGAAAGAAAGAAGAAAAAAGAAGGGAAGAAAGAAAAAGAAAGGAAGAAAGGAACGAAGGAAGGAAGGAAAAGAAAAGGACACACACCTTCATTTTTGTACTCAGACCTCTTTTAGTAAGCTGATGCATGTGCAGTTGTTTCTGTTCTGGTCTGCATTCTCTGGTGACTTAAAATTACAGTGGTGAAATTGTCCTTTATATCTCAACTTTCCATTTAACCTCAGTTGTGAGTGCTAAGAATGGAGTAGTATAATACTATATGTGGCATTTTTCCTGTTGGTTGCATACAGAACAGAAAAATAAGAATATTAAGCTACTGATTTATTTTGGGCTAAGAGCATGTCAATTAGATAAGAATAGGTACACACAGCTTCAAGAGAAAGGATTAATTGACTCAGCTTCATAGAACTTGGCTATTGAAAAACCATTGTGAAGCTGTTTACTTTAGTGTCATTTACAGTTCCATTTCTGCACATTGCAACACTTTCTTCTCCCCATCTTGTCTCATATGACACAAAGTTATCATTGCATCTTCTTACACCTGACATTTAATTTCTTTGCTTTCCCTCCATACACTTTCCCTCGTGTGTATGAGGTTGCCTTCTCGCCCTTTGAACCCTTAAACCTTCACCTACCTCACTGACAGTTCTTTCTATCAAAGACTTAATGTTTATATTTAAACTATTTTATGTTATACATAACATAACATTGCTGAATTTTCAGACTTATCATATTTAAGATAAAGATATCTGAAGTATTAAGGGCTGGGGAAATGGCTAAGAGTTTGAAGAATGCTCACTGCTCTTCTAGAGTACCTGAGTTTAATTTGTAGCATCCTTATAAGGTAGCTCCTAATTGGCTATAACTCCAGCTTCAAGAGATATAGTGTCCTCTTCTGGCCCTTGTAGACACATGCACACTAGTGCTCATACATAGACCCTCCCTTCCCTCACATAACATTAAATATAAAATAAATCTTTTGACTTAAAACAATTATATTTGAAAAGAGAAGATACAATTGAAGTATTCTTTAAGCAGAATATTTAGCACTGTCAACTAATTTATAATTTTCTAATGTTTAAAGAAACCCAAGAATCATTATTATAAAATGCATGAAGCTTTAATATTCCAGTTGGGTAGAAAAGTTGAGATAGAAACTTGGAAGGAAGAGTGTCAATCAAAATCAAAATAAAAGTCTCATCCAGGTGTATATATTGATTTATACATATGCACATGAATATATATTATGATTCTAAATTTTTCTTGAACAATTCATATTTAATAAAACAATTTTTATTTTTGTACCTGCTGTCAGCATACTATCAATGAGTTGTCTTCAGTACAAAATGTGCCATTTTCATAGTATGACACCACAAAACAGCTATTTAACTTCAGGACCGCATGCATCTAATTTGATAGTACATTCCAAATTAAACAGATCACAAAATTTTTCTTACTTGTTTTCAATATAAAAAGAGTCCAAAGCATTTGCATATAAAATATATTATCTGTCATGAAATATTTATCTTCAAAGCCAGTTTCATCAGACAACATTTATTCAAACATGCTGTCAGAATGTGAAAGGAAATTTAGCAACAATTTTATTTAAGAACATTGTCATCCTGGGTCTGGAAAAACAATCCGGACACCGTTTCTGCCAAGGAGACTGAGGAAGCCCAAAGCCAGTTAGTTATGCAGATCGGTCCCAGCAACACCCGGACTCAGATGGCCTTAGACGTCATTCAAGGACGCATGGGTAATGACTTTCCTCTGCTGTGACCATTTTCATAATTGTGCATTTAAAAGGAAAAGTTATATTTTCAACCCATTTAACACCAGGAAGAAGATAATGAGACTCAGGGGTGGTTGTTTTGATGATAACAGTGAAATTGTTAAAAATTTTGATGGAGAAATGCCATTTTCCCCATGGTGAGAATTATTTTCTGGCAGTTTCATTTCTTATTCAATTGTCTTGGTTAGTGGTAATGATGTGCAATACTAGGAATATATTATGATTATGTGACAAAAGTTCTGCAGACTTTGGATTTGTAAACACCAAATAAATATTGTTAACTTAATTGTCAGCTGTGTAGATTGTAGATTCAGGATTACATAGGAGGATGTAAAGCTTTAAAGATTTCCTTCATCATTTTTAATAAAGCCCATAACCCTTCCCATATAACCCAAAGCAGAAATAACCTGAAAGTATCTGCCCTATTTTATCATTATTTCTACAATACTCTGCTCCCTATAAACAAACAAACAAACAAAAACCTACAAACAAGAAAGAAAATAATGAATTTGCACTTTTGCACAGCTTTTTATATTGATTTTCATGAAAGAATTGCATGGCCACGTGTTCTCTGCCTAAGCCAGATGCATGAGTGCTTTGCTGCCCTAGTTTGTGAAGGGCCTTGGACCCCTTGTCTTGGTCCTTATTTTCAATTAACAGGCAAGACAACAGGAATAACGGATTTACAAATAGCTACAGAACTGCTGAGGTCCAGCCTCTGCTCAGGTTCAGGTCTTGAAATGGGGAAAGGGCTTTGGTCCAAGAAAGATTTCTGATCACCAAGTAGATTATACTCAAATGGCCCTGAATATCTCAGGCTGTCTTTGTTTATACTTAATATTTAAAACATAAGTAGCAGGTAATAAACTAGTAACTGGCCAACAGAATTATATCTAATTCTGCTCTCTCCATTAGTACAGAACTAAATAGAGAATTCTCAATTAAGGAATCAAAATGGCTGAAAGACACTTGAGAAAGTGCTCAACATCCTTAGCCATTGGAGAAATGCAAATCAAAACAACTCTGAGATACCATCTTACTTCTGTCAGAATGGCTAAAATCAAAAACACCAAAGACAGTTTATGCTGGAGAGGATGTGGAGAAAGGGATACACTCCTCTGCTGTTGGTGGGAGTGCAAACTCATACAGCCATTTTGGAAATCAGTATGGCAGTTCCTCAGGAAAATGGAAATCAGTCTTCCTCAAGATCCAGTAATTCCACACTTAAGCATATACCCAAAAGATCCACATTCATAAACAAGGACATCTATTCAACTACATTCATGGAAGCATTATTTGTAATAGCTAGAACCTGGAAGCAACCTAGATGTCCCTCAACAGTAGAATGGATGGAGAAAATGTGGTACATTTACACAGTGGAGTACTACTCAGAGGAAAAAAACAATAAGACCTTGAAATTTGCAGGCAAATGGATGGAACTAGGGGAAACCATCCTGGGGGAGGTAACCCAGTCACAAAAAGACAAACATGGTATGTACTCACTCATATATGGATTGGATTTTAGACATAGAGCAAATGATTACCAGACTACAATACACACCACCAGAAAAGCTAGAAAAAAAGGAGTACCTTAAGAGAGACATACTTGGTCCTCTGGAAAAGAGGAAAGGAACAAGATCTCCTGAACAAAGTGGGAGCATGGGGGAAGGGGAGAGGAAGTTAGGAGGAAGAGGAGGGAGAGTAGACATGAGCTAGCAGGAAAATTGAGTCAGGAAAAGACTAGAGGACAGCAAGAAAAAAAGTAAGCATAATAGAGGAAACCATTATAGGTTTTAGGAGAAATCTGACACTAGGAAAATATCCAAAGATCTACAAGGATGATCCCAACTAAGAATCTAAGCAATAGTGGAGAGACTACCTTAAACACCCTTCCATGATGAAATTGATGACTACCTTATATGCCATCCTAGAGCCTTCATCCAATAGCTGATGGAAACAAAAGCAGACACCCACAGCTAAACGCTGAGCTGACCTCCTGGAATCCAGTTGCAGAGGGGGAGGAATGATGAGCAAAAGGGTCAAGACCAGGCTGGAGAAACCCACAGAAACAGATGACCTGAACAACAGGGAGCTCATGGACCCCAGTCTGATAGCTTGGAAACCAGCATAGGACTGACCTAGACCCCTTGAATCAAGAAATCTACCAGCCCTTGGAACTTTCCTGTATTTTTTATCAAAAAGAAATCTGGTAAATGGAAAATGCTTACAGACCTGAGAGCCATAAATAAAGTTATCCAGCCAATGGGCTCTCTACAGCCTGGAATTCCCTTGCCTTCTTTGATACCTAAAGAATGGCCTATTATAGTTATTTATTTAAAGGATTGCTTCTCCACAGTTCTTGGATTACAGATGTACATCATACACAGCATGTTACATGACTGTGTGAATTTGAACTCAGGTCATCATGGTTGCACAAGTTTTCTTAACCACTAAGTCATCTCTCTGTCATCCATGGTTGGTTTTACTGAGATTCACTTTTAATTATTATTCTTACCACCTTTTTAGCTCTCACCATTGGTGCATAAAACTGTATAGACCCCTAAGAAGTTTGGGACAACTTCCCACAGTTTTTTCAATGATTCTCCTATCATTTCAGAAGTTTATTCATGTAGACTGTGACTAAAAATAATGAATTAAATATAAATATATCCCTTTAATGAGAAATTAGAGGGTGAGTCATAAAACAGGACTTGATTAAAATGTGTGTGTAACTACACATTGGATATGATACCAACAAAGGGAATTAAGCATTTCTTCAAAAAGTCAACACGCTAAAATTAAAATTAAATCGTAAAGAGGAGTTATGCATATATAATCATACACTATATAAAAGAAGCACAGAGGTCAACTATCACTGTTTCAAAGTTCCATAAGCCCCAAACCCCAAATAAATATTCAGAAGGAGCTAAGGGGCTGGAGAGATGTCTCTTTGGTGGAGAGCACTTTCTCCTTTTCCAGAGGACCAGAGTTTGGTTTCCAGCACCCATACCAGACAGCTCACAGTTGCCTAAAACTCCAGCTGCAGGGGTATGGTACTCACACTGCTGTATATACTCACACAGATATACACACATATACATCAATAAATACAAAAGTCACACATTTTGTCTCATTTGTAGATGTTAACTTTGATTCTTCAAATATGTGAGTTTCATTTTGAATACCCACAGAGATCTGGAAATGAGTAAAGGACAATGGGGACTAAACAGGTCATAGGCTCAAGGCGAAAACTTACTCTGTTAAACTACCACATTATTAACTAATGCCTACTGGCATCATTACACCATGGATTAAAGCATCTCTCAACTCTCATTAGAGAAGCTTCTTCCTTCAAGAGATGGCAGTCAGAGGCTAAAGAGATGGCTCAGCGGCTCAGAGGTCAAGAGTACTGGCTGCTCTTCCAAAGGACCTGGGTTTAATTCCCAGCACCCACATGGCAGCTCACAGTCATCTGTAATTCTGGCTCCAGGGAATCCAGCACTCTCACAGAGACATTTGTGTAGGCAAAACACCAATGCACATTTTTTAAAAAATTTAAAGAGAGATAGCATTTAAAGCAGAGACCCACAACTAGTCCTATTGCAGCGAATAAGAGAACGCTAAGTCTTAAATAGAACACCTATGTCACACCTCCTCCTCCTCCTCCTACTTCTCCTCCTTCTCACAAGATTCAGAGATCATTGCAGAATAGGGCATGGAAAGAGTGTAGGAGCCAGAGGTAGTGGGTGACTACAAGGAAACAGTGTTTTCATGACACAGCAGAACATCTGCACATGAGAACTCATGCAGCAATAACTGTGTGTGTGCACATTCAAGTCAGCACCAATCCCAGCACAGAAAGAAGAGATGGACAGGAAATCTCACCCCTAATTGGGGACATATTAGTAACTGACAGCTACTGGAGAGGGAGAGTCAGATTTCGTTAACATGGTCCCTGGTAGGTCATCCACACTCCCATGGAAGGCTACACAGCCAAGCATATGGACAGCACAAAATGAATCTGATTGCTCTTTATTAAAAGAAGATTCAAAATTGGGTGGGTAAGGTAATGGATTGGGGAAGAAGTGGGGGAGCAGATGATTGTGACCAAAACACAGTGGATAAAATTCTCAAAGAACTAAGGCCTGGAAGTTGTAGCACATGCCTTTAATCACAGTACTTGGGAGGCAGAGGCAGGCAGATCTCTGTGAGTTCCATGCCAGTCTGGTCTACAAGAGCTAGTACCAGGACAGGCTCCAAAGCTACACAGAGAAACCCTGTCTCACAAAAACAAAAACAAACAAAAAGAAAGAAAGGAAGGAAGGAAGGAAGGAAGAAAAAAGAGAGAGAGAGAGATAAACTCAAAGAATACAAAGAACATTTGTGAGATTAAAAGAAAGAAAAAGATGCTAAAAAAAAAAAAGGCCTAGATTTGGATACTATATTTGTGGGAAATTAAATGGAAGACTTGGAAGACTTTATGTATGTAAACATGGGTTTTAATGGTTGGCAGATCTGTGGGTTTGTGGAATGAGACTGCTAATGTGAGGGCTTCTTTTTTTAATTCTTTTTTTATTTTTTTGAACTTAAACTATAATTAAGTAATGTTCCCCTTTCTTTTTTCCTACATCCTACCCCTTCCATGTATCCAACTCCCTACATGCTTTCAAATTCATGACCTCCAACTTTTTAAAAATGATATATTCCTAAATATATAGATGCAATCTACTCAGTTTACATACTGTTACTTGTATACACAATTTCTATTTTTAAGAACTTTAGACAAAAAAATCTAATGTATTGAGGCCTTGAAATTTGGGTCCATTTTTCTCTTGTAGAGAAGATGAGAATACTTTGAGCCTTGAAAATGGATAAGCAGAAGCAAACATATATAGAGAGAATCTGTAATATGGTTTTCTTTGTCCTGGCTGGTTTTGCTGCCCTTTAGCTCAAAATAAACACATGTACACAATATTAGTTATGAAATTGTTGGCTGGCCAGTGGCTTGGGCTTCTTATTGGCTACCTCTGTCTTAATTATTAACCCATTTCTATTAATCTATGTATTTCTACGTGGTCTTGGCATATCAGAGAAAGCCTGGAGTGTCCTCTCTTCCCTGGCTCTACATCACCACTCTGCCTATATTTCCCAGAATTTTCCTCATCTCCTAATCTTGCCTATCTCCCTTTCTCTATTATTCATCAACCAATAAGGAAAACATATACAGAGAGGGTCTTCTCCCATCAAGAGTTTTCAGTGCATGATAGAAAGCATCTGAAAATGAGGACAGAAGGATGCCAGATAGGCAGGTTAAAAGAGCCTTGTGTTTGGGTATTTTGGCATCCTGTAAGCCAAGAAGAATCTAAAGGTTACCTTCAAATTAGTTGTGTGCTAAGAAAAATATAATGTGTTTTAGTAGCAGACCCCGGGAGTTCGGTGACAGATTGGAAAAATATATTGAAAGAACATGCACGCTACTGAAATAAATGTTGTAACATTCTGGGAACAAAGAAGCAAGCCTGAGCCAAATGACAATAGTGATACAAATGGAAAGGTAAACACATCTTAATTGGTTAATTATTGTTACTCTCCCACAGTGCCTATATTTTCTTAGTTTTCTTCAGAAATTTACATTTATTCATGCTAGTGAAAAGGAAGGAATATTAAGTATGGCCATAGAAAGCACTTTATGTGTATAATACTTTTAAATCCAAAGCATTTTACAGCTAGAGAAATGGAGGCCCAGAGATGCCCAGTCACCTCACTTGAGCTCATGCCTTCATGAGCTCTTGAGAGACTGCTTCTGAAGGAGATGAACACACTTTCACAAACTGCTATCAAATTCCACCAAAGAAGACACATGCAGTACAAGATCATGAGTGTCCAGAGTCACTTGACCACAGACAATTTTTTTTTACAAATAGTTCCCAGTTTGTTAGCTTTCAGCTCACAGGAGAAATAGTGTGGAATAGATCTCTTAGAGGTATGCCTTGACTTAAATTCCCACGAAATAGCTCTAAGAGGACAGATGATCCAAGACCACTGAGGACCACTACAAAGAAAGACTTCATTAGGAAGGTCTCAGTTGGGTAAAGTATTTCATTAACAAGGAAAACAGTTCAGAATGTTAATTTTCAGAAGCCTACTTTGATCCATTTTTCCGAATATTCCCTACATATGGCACCCACAAAGTTCATATGTGGAATGCCAGAGCTGATTCAAATATCATAGACAATTAAGTTTTAGCAAGTTTGGAAAGTACCTGATTAACTGGTAGAAGGGGAAAGAAACAGTGCAAACGCTATCTTTACAAAGCTAATTGATGTCTTTAGACATTGTAGTGCTCTGCCTTTCCCAGGTCTATATGTAGCATGCTAAGAAGACACTGCAAAGCAACATAGAAAAAGGCTCTATGAAAGATTTCAGTATTCAAAGGTGGTCAAGTATCCAGGAAGCCAAGGCAACTTACTAGTGGCTCTAACACCAAGTTCTACGACTTCCTTTTCCCCAACAACTACTGTGTACAGCAGCTTCTCAGGCAGAGAGGGTGCTGCCAGCACCTCCCTCATCTTGAGGGAGTACTGATGGAGCATGTCCTGCTAGGTCTGGTGCTGTGTTCATAGATGCAACAGCAAATCCATGACCAGGAAAGAGCCTTTCACAGCAGCACATTCATCTAAAAATCTACATCCCTGCATTCAGTGTCTTAAACTAACTGTAGTTTTGGGGTTGGGGCCACTTAAGTTTTCCTCTTTCCAGGTTATATGAGAGTTTCCATGTTGTGGTTTATTACATAGGCAAAGCTTCTCTCACTTTTCTAGGAGACACAATCTCAAAGAAAACTTCCTGTTCTTCTGACTCTTACAGTCTTTCTGACCCCTCTTCTTACTGTGATCTCTGACCTTTAGCTGCAATAATTGCATTGTAGATACATCTGTAATGAGTATGTTTTCCCTCCAGCTGCCTGGTCCCAACGCCGCACCATCCAGCCACAAATAACACACAGAGACTCTGTATTTGATGCAATGCTGTTGGCCAATTACTAATTTCTTATCAACTAGCTCTGTCTTAATAATTAACCCATTTCTATTAATCTAAGTATTTCCATGTGTCTCATCTTACCAGGGAGTGACGGCACAGTGTGCTGCTCTCTCCAGGCTCTCCATGTTGATTCTTCCTCACTACTTCCTCTTTCCTCCCACCTATCTTACTTTCCTATTGGCCAACAGTGCTTTATTCATTAATCAATACAAGAGACATATTTACAGAATGACATCTCCCATCATCTCCTCTTTTCTGTCTAAAATAGAAAGAAGGGTTTTAACCTTACCATAGCAAAATATATCACACAACAGTTATCAAATAAGAATCACAGTTAACAATATTTAGTCCATTAACATTTAGCAAAATTTAAAGAAAATATTTCATTATCTATCCTATCTTTGTGAGTCTAAAATCTTATATGTAACTTATCTTTAATCCTAACTAAGAAAAACTATAACCATAACTATCTGTCTTCAACTCTTTCAAAGACCACAGAAGGATAATACATAAACTCTAGAATGACAGAAAGAACTCACTGCCTGGTCAGCACCTGAAGTTCTTTTGTAATGTTCCATCTTCAGCCTAAAGGCCATAGTGTGTCTGGAAGACTCCTCAGGAAAACAGAAAACTGTCCAGCTGTATTGGCTGTTTGTCAGTAATTTTCTCTGTGTCCTGTAGACTGTCTGGCAGCCTCTTCCATGAAGCAGGAATCCTGTAGCAATCCTGTCCATCTTGTTTCAGCAGTCACTTTTCTGTGGGTCCTGCATGTCCAGTTTATAAAGCATATAGTCAAACAGTCTAGACCAGATCAGTATCTTGTCCAAATGGTTAGTCTTGCCATATTAGAAGCAAACTCCATAACGTGTTTCTTCGATGTCCATCTTCCTTTCTGACACAGGTGGTGTTACCAGGAGCAGTTGTCCCTCACTGTTAAGAAAAACCCTAAACCATTTTAAATGCCATATTCTGTAGGTCTTTGAAAGGGTTGAAGAATGCCTATTCATCTCAAGTACATCTTTGCATATCTAGAAATCCTAACTAACTTAACCCCAAGTTTTGACTATCATAGGTACCTCTTTATAATCTATACTAAATTATACATTACATTTTTAAATGAGCTATATAAACACAATGCCTATACAAGAGGAGAAACATATATATCACAAAATTGACCTTAAATTTGTATCAATAAATATAAATCCATTCCAAAACAAAGCATTCATATCTATACCATAATCCCCTTTTTACCTTTAAAAATATTGCTTATGGTCATTAACCATTTATAACCAAGCACACTTAAATGAAAACAAACATTTATAAACAATATTTGGGAACTTGGGCATCATTCTTTCTTTCCAAAGTACTTCCTGCTGGTAGGGGATGCTGTCATGGGGGATCCTAAGAAAACTCAGAAATCCTGGCTGTAGGGGTCTGCAAGACTGCCTTGTCCCATTGTCATTGCTTCAGGGGGTCTTGCTTGATCAAACCACATTAGTCTGGAAGGAATCCACAGCTTTTCACTTTCTGTGGAAACAAAATTAAAAATCTTTTTCCCCAGTAACTTGTCCTTGAACTTAAATTTTGGAGTCAAACCATTTTTAAAATATATAAATTGAATTAATCTAGCAGCATTTCTTTTATCAGTTGTTGTTATTTCCTCAGCAGTCAAACAATGTAAAGATAACAGAACAGTGTACAATATCCAAAGTTTCGCTGTGCTTTCCATCTTTACATGGCTTTTTTTATTACTCTATTTCTTCTACTTCTATTTTTACATATTTTGAGACAGGGTTTCTCTGTGTAACTTTTATCTGTCCTGGAATTCACTCTGCATACCAAGTTTACTTTGAAATCACAGAGATATGCTTGCCTCTGTCTCCTGAATGCTGGGATTAAAGGTGTGTGCCACCACACCCAGCTACACTCTGACTTTTTTAAATCATTTTATTCATTTTTTTCTCCAAAGCCTACATATATTTTAAAATACACTGTAAACCTTTAGCAGTTTTTCTTAATGTGAATCTGTCTTTACTGTAAATCTTTATCTTTTTCTGGCCACGAGTCTTTATCTGTTAAACAACAACATTGCTAAAATGAAAGCCACAGTTGTTTTAGATGTGGTCTATCCAAGATGGCAGTGGCTACCTTTACCTCCAGAACTGAGAGCTGTACTCACTGCCTTGGTCTAAGCTGCCATCCAGAAGCATGCTGCCGGCTTGGAGATGTGGTCACTGCCATTGCCAACTCTTGTACACACCAATGAATTGTTAGCAGAGCTCTTTAAAAGCAATCCGGGTTTTGCCACTTATGCTGAGTCAGGAGCCACGCAGAAAAGGAGTCTCTAGCAAACAGAGTCCAACACAGAAAATTGCTGCTACCAAGAAGCCTTGCTTGTCTCTGTTCATTTGTTTCTAAAAACTATTTTTTAAGCTTTTGTTAAGCTTTAAGTGAAATTTCTCAATCCCACTTCTGACACCATTTGTTACAAACAGGTTTTTCTCTGCCGGTCTTGTTCCACCACTACACCAGCCCCAATAACACACAGAGACTCCCTATTTGATATAAGGCTGTTGGCCAGTTACTAGTTTCTTATTGGCTAGTTTTGTCTTAATTATTAGCCCATTTCTACTTATCTAAGTATTTCCACATGGTCTCATCTTACCAGACAGTGGGCCTGGCGTGCTGCTCTCTCCAGGATCTCCATGCTGACTCCTCCTAACTACTTCCTCTGTCCTCCTAGTCTCCTAGCCCCACCTATCTTGCTTTCCTATTGGCCAACAGTGCTTTATTCATTAACCAGTATGAGAAACATATTTACAGAATAACATCTCCCATCATATATCTATTGGCACTTGAATCCACACCTCCCCTTTTGGTGAATTGTCATTTTCTGTAATATCTTTGCCTGCTGCAAAGAGATATTTTCTTGATCAAGGGTGAAACTACACTCATCTGTGGGTATAAGAAAAATATTTAGGGCATAGTTAGGGATTATGTTGGTTTAGTAACAGTTGTAAGTTCTTCTACAAAGTCCATGACTGTGGTGACCCTGGAAAGAAAGAGAAGAGGTAAAGTGATGTAATTATAATCTCAAAAACAAAATTATTTTTAAAAAGTCTAAATGTTGTGGTGCAAACCTGTAATTCTAACGCTGGAGATAGAGGCCAGCTTGAACTACATGTCAAGTTCCAGGATAGCCAAGGTAGTAAAACCTTGCTCAAAAACAAACAAAAACCTGTGAATCCTATAGAAGCTATGTTCAAAGAACTATAGAACTATAGTCCTGCATGTCCAGTTTATAAAGCATATAGTCAAACAGTCTAGACCAGATCAGTATCTTGTCCAAATGGTTAGTCTTGCCATATTAGAAGCAAACTCCATAACGTGTTTCTTCGATGTCCATCTTCCTTTCTGACACAGGTGGTGTTACCAGCATCTAAAACATGCATCTAAACATGATTCTTCAATGGTGCATTCTGTAGTGTGTTTTCCCAGTAAATCCACACTTGACCAAGGTGAGAACTTGATAAATATGCCTCACTTTGTGGTGCCATCTCGGGACTCATGAGCACAGTACCTGTCAACTTATTGGAAGCCATGTGTATACAGCTGTTGGAAACCTGAAGCCTGGCAAGCATCCCTAGGCATCCAGTCAATAGAATAGAATGGAGCAACTCTCCAGCCTGGACATGGCCTTGCAGTGCTTTGTGAGCACTTGTGGGTCTATAAGCTGAAGCACAGAGGAAGCTCTTGAAAATAGGAATCATAGCATGCTATAGAATTGTGAGATACACACACACACACACACACACACACACACACACACAAATATATATGTGTGTGTGTATATACATATATGTATATAGAGAGAGATAGAGAGAGAGAAGGATGTATGTGTGTTCACAAATGTGTGAGCACATGTGTCTGATGCACATGCATCTGCATACACATATACATGGAGGCTTCAGGCTAGTGCCAGGTGTCTTCCATCTCTGTTCATGCTTTATATTGAGGCAGGATCTCTCACTGAACCCAGATTTCCATGATGGGTCTATTCAATTTAGCCTGCTTATTCCAGGGATGCCCTTTCTCCATCTTCCCAGTCTAGAATTACAGGTGGGTGGCTGAGCCCATATGATGCTTACAGAGGTTCTAGGAACACAAACTCTGGTCCTCATGCTTGTGGCAAGTGCTTTACAAACTGAACCATCTCCTTATTTCCCAGATCATGACTTAGGAGATGCACTCAAGTCCTTTTTTCTCCAGTGTGTTTAACATTATGCTAAACTGAGAATTCTCTGTGATAGTCTTTTATGGTACATTATGAAGTTTTTTGAGACTTGTATCGACAAGCCCTTCAGAAGGTGTGTGTAGTTAGATGTTGGGGACTTCAATAAGAGGACTGCCACCACTTTGATGACAACCTTTGATAGATAGTGAGCTCCAGGCCAAACTGTGCTATGCAGTGAAACCCTGTCTTAAACCACAAGATCCCCACCCCAAACAGAAAATCTTACTCAATGCATGCTTAATAAAAGATGCATTTTAGTTTGTGTTCTCCAAGAGAACTAAGCACATCATCAAACTGGGGGTTTGTAGCCTGGACCCACTGCTTATTCTCTGTCTGCTTTTGGACTATGGGTGCAATATATGGACCAGCTTCATACTCCTGTTACCATGCCATTTCCTCCATAATAAGCTATATCATCTATGGATCTGTAAGGCAAAATATAGGCTTTCTCACTTAATCTGCTTTCATAGGGATATCTTATCACAACAACAGAAAAGTCACCAAGATAAAACAGCAAATGGTAAATAGTGCTATTTCAAGGGATGGATCTGTATGTTAGGAAATTTTGTAAGATGCATGCTCTCTACAAGACTGACTGTTTACTGTTGGGAATAGTATTATTTAAGAGAGTGTCTGTGGCAGCCACACTAATGCACATAATAAAATAATGGAAAATCGTGTGCGTGTGTGTGTGTGTGTGTGTGTGTGTGTGTGTGTGTGTGTGTTGTTTCAGAATGCAGCACACATACCTTTTAGAGAATTTGTTTTCATGAATTCATGTGGTAAGTATACTCTAATAAACCCAATAAAGCATACAAACACATGTTTAGTCATGGTATTTCAAATAATTTTACTGAGATCCAATGATTACCGTGTTATTTCTGAGAAAGGATGTAATGTCTACACCACAGTGCATGAGGCAAGGTTAAAAGCATGTGGGATGGAGAGATGTCTTCATAGTTAAAAGCAGTCTCTGCTCTTGCAGATGATTTAGGTTCAGTTCCCAGCCCCACCTAGCAGCTAACAACCATCTGTAACTGTAGTTCTATGGATCCAACATGTTTTTCTGGCCTCTCCGGTCACTGCACACATGTTGCTCATACGTAGTTATGGGCAAAACACTCATGCATATAAAGCAAAATTAATAAATGGTTTTTTAAAGCTCATGTACAAAAATATTTTAAATAGTTCTACATTTTAATACTTTGAGAACACTATTGTTTTTATTCCTGAATGTGGACCCTATAGTCCATGCAGTAGAGTTTTTAAAGACATACAGTACAAAATTTGTTAAGAACAGTGTTCGTTGCCCAAACAGAAGGAGTTTTTATCAACCAAATTACTATTCTTGTATGGAGTCATAGAAAATTTGAGAATATACAGCATCATAGTGGAACAAAAAGAGTATCTGGTGAAAATGCTTGGCTTACCTGCATGAGTAGAGGTGGCTAAGAATGGAAAGAATGGTAGAGTCCCTTAATCCTAGCTATCAGCTTCTCCAGAGGCTTGTTGTGTAGAGGACAATATATTGTTCATCCTGGGATAATCAATAGCCTTTTTTCTTGCTACAGAACCCCAGAGGTGAAGAGATGGCCTGAAAGAGACTCTCTAGGAAGTACTGTGTTATAAGGGACCCAGAGCTATCACTTCTTAGACACTCACACATAGCCCTTACCACAAGTCACAGCCACTCAACAATTACCCACACTTTAAAGCAACCATATGGCTACGCTGCAACTTCCCATGCATTGGCTCCATAGCCATTTTCACAGTCAGATGTTTGTGCTGAAGATCCACAGTCTCCAAACTGTGTTTTAAATGCTTCAAACCAATGCTACTCCACTTTGATTATCATCTTTAACAATGGGCACTAAAGCCTGGGAACATGACAGTGAAGTCTAGGGAGGCAATGATATTAATGTTTCCATAGCAGGCTCTGTGGTTTCACATCACAATTTACAGGCTGGGTGTGTTCATAGGGTGTGTTCGTACTGAGGAATCAGGGTCTGGAACACAGGTACCAAGCTACAGTCTTGAGTCCATGCTATGGGCCAGCTGCTCTGGCTATCTAAGTATATGGAGAAACCTGAAGCTCTAGGAAGGGACTGGAATGTAACCTAACTAGTAATAGTGATTGATCTGATGCCCCACGTGTGGTGTAAGCAATGAAGGCTTACTGTGGTAGCTTAAATGAGAAATGTTTCCCACAGGGGACATGTATTTGAACACTTTGTCTCCATTTGGTCTCACTGTGTGACTAGGTTAGGGAACCTTTAGAAGGCAGTGCCTTCCTAAAGGAAAGACATCATTAGGGGTGGGCTTTGATGGTGTATAGCCTTGTTCCACTCCTGTTCCTTCTCTGTTTCCTCTTCATGAATAAATATTTAATCAGCCTGTTTGTTGTTTCTGCTCTCTTGCCATGCCTTTCTCTGCCCAGCTATTGTAGACTTTCTTTCTCCCTCGGGAACCTAAGTCAAAATACTCTTGCTTCCCTGAGTTATTTTGATCATATTTTATGACAGCAACAGAAAGGTAGGAAACACAGAAGCCATTGTTAAGGTCTGTAGTTTCACATATGTATTTATGTTTGTTCACCTGTGGGCTAGGCCAAATTGTAATTACCTAGCTTTCAAGCCAATTTGTGAACACTCCATTTCCCTGTATTCAATCCTTTTCTAACAAGACAGCTTGACTCTTGTCAGTACTCATCCTAATTCCTGACAAGCAAGTGATATAACTACCACACAGCTTGAAGTTTTTTATCACAATTCTGAGGCCACTTGGATATGTTTGTTTTCTATAATTGCAATTCTAATTTGCCATGAGCCATTATGAGTTTCTTTGTTCTTGACTGGGTTGGTTTTGGTATTGGCCAGAATTCTCGCTATAAGTTTACAATATCCAGGGGGAGCTTTGCCAGCATCCTAGCATTCCTCTTGGACTTCATGCTCGGTGTAGATCTGCTCCAGACTGCTTTGTCTCACATCTCTTTGGATATGTGGGCCTGGAGGATTAGCTCTTCCTAGGTTCATCCCCACAATGCCACTTTGGGCAAGATCTAAAACCTTTGAGTTCCTATTATCCATGACATCCCCACCCTCCATGGGGAAATTTCTTCCCTGCCATTAGGCAGAAGTTAAACTTTCTTCTTTGAATCTCTCTCGAGTGTGTGTGTGTGTGTGTGTGTGTGTGTGTGTGTGTGTGTGTGTGTAAGAATTGCATGCTGAGATTAGAGGCAACCTCAGCTATCGCCTTCTTTAAAACAGGATCTCTGATTCAACATTATATATCCTAGGCTAGCTGGTCTTCATGCTAGAGTTGGGATAACAGAAGTGTGCTACACATGTGACTTTTTCTGTGTTTTGAGGCTTTCAACTTAGGAAGTCACTGTGTGCAATATCACCATCTTAGTTGGGGGTTTCTATTTGTGTAAAGAGGCCAGGGCCATATCAACTCTTATAAAGCACTTAAGCCATTCTCTTCATGGTGGTATCCAGGCAGACATGGTGCTGCAGAAGGAGTTGAGAGTCCCACATCTTGATCTGCAGCCAGTAGAAGCAACTGTGTTGCTACAGTGGGTGTAGCTTGAACACAGGAGACCTCAAAGCTCAGCCCCACAGTAACACACTTCCTCCAACAAGACCACACCTACTCCAACAAAGCCACACCTCCTAATACTGCCACTCCCATTGGGGGGTCATTTTCTTTCAAACCACCAAATGCCACTTTTTGGCCCTCATAGGCTTGTAACAATATCATAACACACAAAAAGCATTTAGTCTAACTTCAAAAGCCCCCATTGTCTATAACAGTCTCAAACTTAAAGTCTAAAGTTCAATGTCTCTTATGAGATCCCTGCAATCTCCTCTTTTCTCCTGTAAAATAAAAAAAAGCAGATCACATACTTCCTTCCAACATATAATGGCATAGGATATATATTGCTATTCAAAAACATAGGGAAGGGAGCATAGAGAGGAAATACTGGACCAAAGCAAGGCCAAAAATCAAACTCTACATCTTTGTATCTGATGTCAAAGCACTCTTCAAATCTCCACTTTCTTTCAACTTTGTTTACTGCAACACAGTAAACACCCTTGGGCTGGTTTCAATCTTTGTTAGCATCTTTCATTGCAGTATCTCCAACATCTTTGGATCTCCAAGACTATTTTGGCTTCACCTTCACAGTTTCATGCAATGGACTCTATGTTCTCCATTCAGGGACACCCCTGACTCATATCTGGCTTCAATGACTTTGTTTAGGTGGAAGAAAATTCTATAACCAGTTTCTTTTATCCTTGACTCTAAAACCAGAATCACATAGCTGAAGCTGACAAATTCTGCTACTTGTTGGGTCTGAAACCTGGCCTCCTTGTTCAATTCCATCTTCACCAGCTTTGTGTTTTAGATGATTCCCTTCAAGGCCTAAGCTTGGCTGTCCTGAATCTCAATCTGTAGACCAGACTGGCCTTAAACTCAGAGATCCCCCAGCCTCAGCCTCCTGAGTGCTAGGATTAAAGGTAAGAACCACCATGTATGGGCCTAAGTTGTTCTTTAATTTCTTTCCCAAGCTGGAAGCTTAGCTGGATGGGCTCCTTTAATTCTATTTATTCCATTTCTTAACCTGTTTATCTCCTTGAACACAGAACTTAGGTCCATTCCACTTCCTAGTGTCTCTATCCTCCTCAAATTGTATAATATGTATATTTTCACTTTCTCAGTTTGATCCTTTTTTTTTTTTCATAAATCTTTAATAGAGTTAACACTAACAGCCACATGACAGAGTATGTACTAGGTTGTTTTGAGATTTCCTCTACCAATGGAATTAGTCCAAATCTCTTCACTTTAGCCTCAGGCAGACTCTTTGGACAGGGGAGAAAAGCAGCCACCTTCTTCACTAAAATATCAAAAGAATGATCTCTGAGCAACACACTAACATTGTTTTTTGAAATCTTTTGAGTGATTTGCCAACAGTTCAAATAACTCTTATAAAACAAAATACTTAATTGGAGCTGGCTTACAGTTTAAGAAGTTTAGTTCATTATCTTTATGGTAGCATGCAGGCAGACATGATGCTGGAGAAGGAGCTGAGAGTCCTACATCTTGATCCAGAGGTAGCAGAAGCAACTGAGTGTGTCACATTAGTTGTAGCTTTGAAAGACAAAAACTTAAGTCCAGTTAAGGAAAACCCCCCACTTGAAATGAAGGGCAGTCTGACCTGGAAAGCTAACCCAGGTCACTATCAGTTCCCTGGAATTTGCTAACCACCTGCAACTTTCCCTCACAAGGCCCTAAGATAGCTGGATATCAAAAATTCAAACTGCCCCTCCTGTCAGTGTGTCAGCAGGTGGTAAATAGGGTCCTTAGGAAACAAAAAGATAGCTGCAATTCTGGTTTGCTTAGACAAGATTGATTAGCACACCCTGAGGTCTGCTGACCTGAACAGTGAGACCATCCAGCCTCAAGAGGAGAACCCATGACTCTGGTCAAGTACTCAACGGACGGAGGGTCATAGCCCCACCCTAAGCTTGTGGGTTTTTCCTTTAAAAATACCGGTACCCAGAGAATGTTGCTTCTCTCTAGCCTGTGTGCTGAGGGGACCCATTTGTGCAAACGTTTCCAGTTCATTAAAGTCTCTTGTGTGTTGCATCAACTGGACTGGACATTGAGTTCTTGGGGGTACCGATCGAAAGGGGGAGACTCCTCATTCTGAGGGCCTTACAGCTTGAGCATAGGAGACCTTAAGGCCCACATTTATTGTGACACACTTCCTCCAACAAAGTCATACCTACTCCAGCATCTCCTAGTAGTACCACTCCCTATGGTGGCCATTTTCCTTTACCACACTTTACCCACTAATACCAGGTTTAAAACTTTTCTGCATAACCCATTCATTCTGGGCCTTTAACTGCCACTGAGGCTGTCTGTGCCTTAACCAGTGTCCTCTCCTGGCCTCTCATACTGCCAAACTGCTCTCCATGCCTCCTTCGTGCCTTCAAAACCTGTACCTCTTAGGTGACTATGACACTACCAATTTTGGCTGCCAGTTTAAGGTAAAACCTCAGCCCACTTTTGGAACACAGATTCTGTGTGCTGACCCTGAGGAAACATTTCCCAGAAGATTTCACCTCAAAGATGCTGGTTTCTTCCTAATCAGTGCTAACTTCTTGGCTCCAGCTAATCTGCACCAATTGTCCCGGTACTGCATAGTTTTCACTTCAGTGGTACTGATCTCTTGTTAATTATGGCTGACTCCTCAACCCCAGCTGACAAGAATAACAGCATCTTAATTCAAAATAGCAAATGGCCCTGAAACACCACAGGCTGGGGCTCCATTGTCTGTGTGGCCCTCAACATTCTATGTGATTATTGCTGTGATGGAAACATCACGACTGAAAGCAAGTTGGGGAGGAAAGGGTCTGTTTAGTTTACCCTTCCTTATCACATTTCATCATCAAAGGAAGTCAGGACAAAAACACAAACATGGTGGGAAACTGCAGGAAGGGGCTCATGCTTACTAGCTTGCTTCCCATGGCTTATTTGGCCTGCTTTTTTGTCTTTTTTCTTTTTTAAATTTCTTATTTAAGTTAAAAACAATTTTATTTTACATACCAATCCAGTTCCCTCTCCCTCCCTTCCTCTCATTGCCCTCACCATCTCCCCATTACCCCCGCCCCTTCACTCTTCAGGGAGGGTAAGGCCTCCCATGGGAACATCATCAAAGTCTGTCGCATTATTTAGGGCAGAAGCAAGGCTCCCCACCCAGAATCTAATCATCTTGTTTTCTTATAGAACCTAGGACCACAAGCCTATGGATAGCACCATCCAAAATGGACTGTGACCTCTCCCACCAATCATCAATTAAGAAAATGTTCTAGAAGCTGTGTAGAGCTTAATTTTGTGTAGGCATCTTCTTAATTTAGTTTCCCTCTTCCCAGATGACTTTATCATGTGTCAAGTTGAGTTGACACAAAACTGTGCAGCACACCACAGGGTAGACAGTCCAAGTTTTTAGTTAAGGGTGTCTCTCTTCTATTAAGCCTAGATGTGGGAACCATAGCTCTGGTCTCTTCTTGAGTCATAAATTTAATATAACTGAACTCATACTGACATCTTGTGGCAACTCTGAGTTTTACAACTAAACTCTAGAGGGACAAAGCATTGCCTTTTTTGACCACTTTTTGATGTTTGTTTTTGTTTGTTTGTTTGTTTGTTTGTTTTTCCACAAAAAGCCTTGTGGAAGTGTGAATAATCTCAACTTGCAAAATATTTTATTCCAGGTCAGAGGTAGGAGATGGGATGTTCCTAACAGGTTGGCGGTCTCAGCTACTGCCTTGACTGGTGGCAGTCGTCAAAAACACATCACATGTCACAGCCAAAACCACAGTTGTCTTTATCTTAGCCAACAAAATAATTTTCAGAAGCATAATGTGTAATTCCTTTGAAAACACAGTTAGACAACCTCTCCTAAAACTGTATCTAGCATTATAACTCCTCTGCTTCCTCCCCTTGTAAATATATTAGAACATGCCTCCCCCCGACCCAAGATTTCAAATTGTATTAGCCAAAACAGAGATTTTTTTTAATTCCTAAATTATTTTATTTGTATGCAAAATTGGAAAATGCTAGCTTTAGAACCAAGTAAGGAGAGGCTGGTTTTTTGTTTGTTTGTTTATTTGTTTGCTCATCCACCCATGTGTTTCCACTGGCTCCAAGAAGCTCCTAAATATGGCTGGAAAAAGAGTATTTCCTTCCAGGCAATAATGTGCCATGAGCAGGAACTTTCTGTTCAAACCTCTGAATGGGGTGTTTCATGTCACATCCTCTCTCTGTATTACCTTTCTGTTACTAAGAGCCTTCTCACAAACACCTTGCCAAACTGCAATAGTCATTCACACTTAACACTCTTTTCAGTAAGGGGAACCCCAAATCTCATGCTGCTTGCTGAATTTAAAGCCATCATTAAGGATTTCTCTGACATTGTCACCAGCTCCACAGTACCTGCTGAGCAACGAGGGACAAACCTAACATCGCTGGCTACAGCAGCCTGCGGAGGTCTCCTCTAAAGCCCCTTCTCACTGCAGCTGGCATCTTGATTATGAAGCAAAAGAATCCCCGGAGCTTGTGAGTGTGGAGTGAAGTCTGGCTTTATTAAGGTAAGTGAAGTATTAGTAGCCCCACTTGGTGTCTTTAATAACAGGTATCCATGTGACTTTGTGTCTTTTGAAGTTGCATTCTTCAAAGGGCTTAAAAGGTTAAGTTAAAATGTTGGGTTTACCTCTTTTTACTTGAAGAGTTTTTCTTTGGCAAATGAGATTATAAGACAGTTTGTAAAGTACATTACACACATTCACAGACAAGAAAGGAGTGGCAGTAAGATAGAAACTATGGATGCTAAAGGCCAAAGGAATTCTCACTACACACAGACTGAAGGATAACAAGGCTTGTGCTGTGAGTGTAAACATGGCTCAGAGTCTGTAGCGAATCTCAGAAAAGCACAGGTCTGAACATGAAAATGGAGTAAGGGCAAACTCAAAGGATGCAAATTGTAACCTTAAACACAATCCATTTCTTTTTAACATTCTGTTTGAAATTCTCTTAAAAATTAAAAGGTGCTGTGTGTCTGTGGTTGGGAACTGTGTCTCTATGGATAGGTACTTTGCCCTGTGGATGGGTTCTGTGTCTCTGTGGATGGGTACTGTGTCTCTATGGGTGAGTACTGTGTCTCTGTAGGTGGGTACTGTGTGTTTGTGGATGATTTTCATAGGGTGTTTTTGTTGTTGTTTTATTTTGTTTTGGGCTTGTGTCATCATTCTTGATCCTCAGACAGTGCAAAGTCTCCCATCAGATCCCTGAGGTAAAAGCTATCCTCGAACTTCCTGTGTACCCTGAACTTTCTCTGCTTTTCCACCCTGGCTTGGGACATTTTCACAAGGAATCTGTTTATTAGAGTGGATGAGTCAGGCTACTTTGATCCTTCCCAGCTTGTAGACAGGCTCGCTGGAGGAGAAAAGCTTGGTCAAGTCAGCTGTGGACAACTGATGAAGATATCGCTGAAGGGCACAAGAAGTAATTCACCTCCCTCATCAGACAACCCCTGTGCTCTTTCCTAAAGTCTGAACAGAGGCAGATTCAGCAAGGTAAGGTACTTCAATGACTTTTAAAGGTCTAAAGGCACTTTTAAAGAATGTTCAGTACTGGAAGATAGTGAATTTCAAAATGCCCCAAACAGCTCGGCTTTAGTTACTGAATTACTCAATCCTTGAATTTAGGTAGGCTGCCTAAAATGCTTTCTGGGAGATATTTATGCCTTAAAAGGAAACCCCACCCCACCCCATGAGGATTCTTGGTGACTCAGCCAGGACACTAAATGACTAAATGAACTCCTCCGGAGAACATGTGATCTTTCTCCATAACTCTTGTACTTTGCTTCTCTCCTACTACTGCCTTTCTTTTTTGTTTTTTATTTTACTACTTATTATTATTATTTCTTATTTTACATATCTATTCCTGCTCCCTTACCCTCCAGCTACTCAGTGGAAAAAAACAATGGAATCTTAAATCGCAAGCAAATGAATGGAACTTGAAGAAACCATCCTAAGTGAGGTAATCCAGGCATACAGTATGTACTCACTCTTAAGTGGATTTTAGACATAGAGAAAAGGATCACCAAGCTATAATTCACACCACCAGAGAAGCTAGGATACAAGGAGGAACCTAAGAGATTCATTCAAGGTCCATCACAGAAGAGGAAAGGGACAATATGTCCTGAGCATATTGGGAGTGGGGGTGGGGGACAGTGAATGGAGAGGGCGTTAGGAGAAATTTGGGGGAAAGAGGATGGGTGAGGAGAACATGAGGGACCAGGAGGATTGAGTAGGGGGATGAAAAGACAAAAGCAAGAAAAGAGACAACATAATAGAGGGAGCCATTATAGGTTTGAAGAGAAAACTGACACTAGAGAAATGTCCTGAGACCTACAAGGATGACCTAATTAACAATCTGAGCAACAGTGGAGAGGCTACCTTAAATGTCCTTCCCTGATAATGAGATTGATAACTAACATATATGCTAGAGCCCTCATCTAGCAGCTGATGGAAACAGAAGCAGACACCCACAGGTAAACACTGAGCTGAACTCCTGGAATCCAGTTGCAGAAGGAAAGGAGTGAAAAGCAAAGGGGTCAAGACAAGACTACAGAGACAGCTGACCTGAACAAGGGGAAGCTCATGGACCCCAGACTGATAGCTGGGAAACCAGCATTGGACCAACCCAGACCCTCTGAACATGGGTCTCAGTTAGAAGGCCTGGGCAGTCTAAGGGACCTATGACAGTGGAGCCAGGATGTAACCCTGGTGCACAAAAGGACTTTGGGAGCACATTCCCCATAGACGGATACTCCCTTAGCCTAGAGGCAGAAGAGAGGGCCTAGACCCTACCCCAAATGACTTGACAAATTTTGATGATCTCTCCAGGGAGGGTAAGAGAACTGCCTTTCTTTTAACTACCACTCCCAATCCTGTTCTCTGGGGACAGAACCCACAAATGTCACATCCTGTGACCACAGAGCTAGCATTTAAAAAGCCTCAAGTTATCTGCCATTGGGAATTCCTATGACAGTAAATGGACACAGAGAACAAGAGAAACTTTAGTTTCTCTGATGACACCACTGCAAGAAAAACTCAGAAGCCAGCTAGAAAGTCTGTAAATGTGCCTTGTTCCAAACCCATGGCAACCCCTTAACAACCCCATCTCCAGGGTTAATATGTACTTTTAACACACACACACACCCACACACTCCATATACACAAAGAGAGAGAGAGACAGAGAGACAGAGACAGAGAGAGAGAGAAAGAGAGAGGGGGGAGGGAGGGAGGGAGGGAGGGAGGGAGGGAGGGAGGGAGGTCATATACACCTTTTGTTGAATATTGGGCTTTTGTTTGGGGCATTGCCTCAGCTCCTCACTCTTCTCAACCTCCCTAAAGGAAAGAGGTGTCTCAAATTCTCATTTTTTTTTTCCTTTAATTCCTTCTCCAAGATTCCTCCCAGGTAAGGAGATACAGGTATTGCCTGGAATGTCCTTGTTCCATTTATCTCTGGCTAGCTGGCATGGGCCCAGGGAAGAATGGGACTCGGTAGTCATCCCCCAGTGCCCTTACACCCATTTCCCAATTACATCAATGTCCTGGTTTGGGGCAAAGCAGGATGCCACTGTTATAATCAAACATGGCTTGTCTTGCTTTCTTTCCATAGATGTGTGCCATGAAATTTAGTGAAAAACTCTCACTCCATCTTGGCGGCAAATGAACCAGTGCTGGGTACTTGGTTTCTCAACCCTTTCTGCCCCTGGCCCAGGCTCTTGCCCAGTCTTCCCTTCTGTGAAGATGATAGATCCAGAGAACCCCCATAGTGCACACACAGGTTTGCACATAGCTAGCTTGTTCCTGACCTTTATCTTTGGAGCTCTGTGCTCCATAGGTGCTGTGGGATAATTCGTCTGTATGCTGTGAATATGTATTACTCTCACTGGTTAATAAGGAAGCTGGTTTGGTCTATAGCAAGGCAGAACGAGGCTAGGCAAGAGCCAAAATTTATAGAGATTGTCACTGACTATCTCCAGCCAGGTATGGGAGTCCCTGGCATTAGGGTACTCAAAGACTAGGTGGGTAAGGATTCGGCAGTGACAGAGGCAGTTTGAATCTGAGTGTATTTTATAGCTTTCAAGTGAGCCTTTTATAATAAAACAAAAATCTGCTCAGAGTTTGTGTTCAGTGAAGAAATACCCATATGGCATCATTGTTACTAGGCATAGTAGCACACAATTTATCAAAGGCTAAAACAATAAATCAAAAAATCATTCAACGATAACCTTAGCTAACTGCCTATTTCTAAGATCAGGTTAATAAATTTTTATGGTCAGTTATTGTTTGACATCTGTTACCTAGTTCTAATGAGTCTTTGAAATATTGGGCTATTTTGACCTTTTCTTATTAAAAAGCTTTCTTTACCAAACATTTAAACCCACTCTCGATTACACATGTACAGTCGTATGAGACTTTATTGTTGGGAAAGTTTTGTCAATACTATTTGTACTTATGTAAATCACATCAATGATTTGAAAAGTGTTGGTTTTCCTGGAGATGAGGCCAAGGTCAGTGACCACATTTCAGGGGACAGTTTCTCATTTATTCCTTTTGTTTGAAATGTCACCAAAGGCTTTCAAGAACATTTCACTAATATGAGAAAAGAACAGAAGGATAAAAATTGCCATAAGAACTAGGCTCAATATTTTTCTCTGGCCAAAAGTCCCACAGCCCTTTCTAGGAGACCTCCCTTTTGAAATTATCGCCTCAGTCTGTGGAACTTGTCACACAGAATCTACTGGATTTGACGTGTCAAGAGATGAAGAAGGACAGAGTCAAGGGAGAAGTGAGCCAGTCACCCCAGGAATATGTGCTAGAGAACAGGTAAAGTCACAAAGCCACATGACAAAAAGTAGATTAATAAAAATGGGTTAGTTTAAGTTGTAAGAGATAGTTAATAATAAGCCTGAGCCAAACATTCTATAATTAATAAGAGCTTTTGTGTGTTTATTTGGGACCAGGTGATCAGGACAAAAGAAAAGTTCCACATCTGTTTACATGAGGTGCTGGTGTGTACACATCCACATAAAACCTATAAAAGCTTTAAAAAAAAAAGTGTAAACATACAGAAATGGACCTGAGAGCAGCTTCATAGTTATGTCTTTCATGTGGGCTCCGGTACACAACCATGTCCTCTGGTCTTGGTGGGCTTGAGATGCAGCATGATGGAGTCCACCATGGTACAAAGAGTTTTCTCCCAGCTAGCTGCTGACTCGCTGTGGGCCTGAGAGCACAAACTTGAGCTTCATGGTGGACTTAGTGTTAGCAATACACAATAAGGACAGATTCTTACAAAAAGGCCTCTATACAGGTCACAACATGTTTGAAAAAAAGAAAAATGTGTGTAGACTTGAGAGAGAGAAGGGTGTGAACAGTCATAGATAATGATTTAAAAATAATAAAATCCTTATATTTTTGGTTGTGAGCCTAGCCTGTAACAACTGAGCCATCTCTCCAGCCCAAAATAATAAAGTCCTTAAAAAGGAATATATACTAAACCATGTAAAGATAGAAAAAACACAGAGAGTCCAGATTATGTGTATTATTGTCTTTTCTTTGGAGTTTTTGACCGTCAGTGAGCTAAGTGCTGACAGATATTTGATTGCGAAAGCTACTAAATTAAACCATCCTACATAGTTTGAAAATGTTAATTTGGGAAAGAGAGGTTATACTTTTGTTTCCACAGGAAATGAGAAGCTCTAGACTCATTCTGGGTAAAGAAAACTCAAGTTTGATGGTGGAAGATCCCCTGTAAAATCTCCAATGGGAATGGTTGGCCCAGCACCCCTGTTGCAGTTTCCTCTGGATTCTACATCCAGAATAACTTCAAGGCTACAGACTGATTTGATCCAACATCACAGAATACTCCAGCCAAGACTTAGCAATTACCCTGATTTTCTCAGGGTCCCTCAAAGATTAACAGTGGCCACCAATCCAAAGAAGGTAGTCTAGAAAACTGTGCCCACATTCCCAAAATATTGGTTATAAATTTTTGTTTTTATTTAAGGGTGATTGGTTACAAATTGTTTATTGTCATAGGCAATCTCTTTCAAAAAGAAAAAAGGAGGATATAATACAGAAATGGTAGGGAAAAAGTTAGATTATTGAATCTACATTAATCCAAGAAACAATTGCTAATCTCAAAATATCTTACATTGGTATGGATTTTAGTTTATTAATAAAAGTTTAAGGTTAATTTTGTTACAATGTACTATAGTTCTACTCTTGTTTAAGATATTGTGTTTATATAGCTCAATTAAAAAGGTAAGGTATAATTACATAACACAAAAATACAGTAGTCATCTATAATAGTCAAATTTACAGTCATGTTAGGTTTTCTAGGTATACAAAGATATATTTTATATACATAGTTAATACTCAAACACTTCACAGACCTACAAAACATGGCATTAATAACTTGGGCTTTTCATGACAGTGAGACATCTCTCTTCCTGACAGCACCAGTGTACTCCAAAAAAGATGATGGGCATCAAAAAACTAAATGTGGAGTTTTTCTTTACGGCAAAGCTAGCCACAGGAGCAAAGAACTACACTTGCCTCAATTTCTGACAGTTAGTATCCAAAATGAACCAGCATCTCACACACACACACACACACACACACACACAGAGAGAGAGAGAGAGAGAGAGAGAGAGAGAGAGAGAGAGAGAGAGAGAGAGAGAGAGAGAGAGAGAGAGGTGGCAGCTGAGTTTTGCCAAGACAAAGTAGGACAGTTGTTCAAACATCCCTGCTTTGCAGAAAAGTCTGTCAGGTATGCTCAACCTGTAGGCCAAAGATAGATAGATGCCATACACTGCAGAGGAAGGCTGGTGACTGTCCAGGCAGCCAGCTGTTTCTGTCATGTCTCACATTTTTTGGAAGTTCCTTGCTTGCTCTTCCTGCTTACTCTGGTAATATTATTTCCTCAGGTATTTGATGGGGTGGAAGACTAGATACTTATGGTTACAGCTTTTCTAATTACAATCAAAAGTAAATTAGATATAAAACTTTAGACTCACCAAATTGATAAAAGTATTTTCTCTAATTTCGCCAAATACAAATGGACTGGATATTGTAGTTGTAATTCTTACCTGATAACTATTTTGTTGTCTGTAATTTTACTGTGTTAAAATTGGAACCTTCCTTTTTTATTAGGCAGAAAAGAGGAAATGCTGTGGGATAATCCTTCTGTATGATGTGACTATGTATTACTCTCATTGGTTAATATTGAAGCTGATTTAGCCTATAGCAAGGAAGAATGAGACTAGACAGGAAAGTCAAACTAAAAATACAGAGAGGAAGAAGGGCAGAGTCTAGAGAGACATGAAACAGCTTACAAGGAACAAGACGGGCTAGAGGACAGATCAAGTCAAGAAATCACATAGTAAAATGTAGATTAATAAAAATGGGTTGTTTGAAGTTGTAAGAGCTAGTTAATAATAAGCCTGAGCTTATTATTAGTCCACCTATAGGCTAAACATTCTGTGTGTTTATTTGGAACTGGGTGGTTGGAACAAAAGAAAAGCTCCACCTCCATTTACACATAGGTCTGGATTAAACTCTCAGCCTGCTGCAGAGATGGATCCTAGGATGCAAAGCTATGAAATACTGCAGATGTGTCTTTGGCACTGGGCCGGACACCTCATTTCCTCCTGAGCTATGGCCTGGAGCTTCAGCCCCTCCCTCTGTATCTGGCACAACAAAAAGGAAGTCAAAACTCCGAGGTTCATCAAGACCCAGTGGCTGGCAATAGGACCCCATAGTGTGCTCTGGTAATGCATACTGGAAGTTGTCTTTCTTATTCATCTGACCTTCTTCTAAATGGGATAAGTCACACAGTTCCCAAAACAACACCAACACACACACACACACACACACACACACACACACACACACACACACACACGGGGGGGGGGGGAGAGAGAGAGAGAGAGAGAGAGAGAGAGAGAGAGAGAGAGAGAGAGAGAGAGAGAGAGAGAAAGAGAGAGAGAGAGAGTCCAATACATTAGCCATTAGACTCAAATGAAGAGGAAAATCTACAAGCTATCAGGTCAGAGATACTTCACCCTAGACTCTGACAAAATCCATAAACCAGGAGATCCCCTGAATGTTCTGAACATGGCAGCGAACAACCCAGACTTGGGCACTGATAGGCTGCTGAAAAGGACAGAGTATAGCAGGCTGAGAAGGGATGTCCCCTCTTCAGGGGCCCAGGCTTGCTTGGGAGTCTTGGAGTCTTGGGGCACCAAGAGCAGTCTCCTCTTTTCCAGGACACAGGATGTCTTCATTCCGTCTCTAGCAACTCCTCTTGGCTGTGTTCTCAAACACTAGAAAGACCTATGGGTGGATACTGTAAGAAAAAAAAAAAAACAACCAGTCTCCTGTGACCGGCTACCGTCCTTCACGATTGCACGATTGCGTCCAGCAGGTGACAGCAGAGGGACAGAGAACCCTGTGTCTATATTTTTCCTTCGCAATGAGAGGTTTAAAGCTTTGTTAGAGGATTCTGGGCGGATCTTACAGAAATTCTAATATATCTTCATCATATCTGATGGCTGGAAGGATTTTTCAGTGCCGCTTTCTCGCTGTCCTACAGCAGATGAAAAGCTTTCAGGGAGTGTCACCCAACAACGTTGACAAACTGCATGCACTAAATTCAGTCTTCCACCAGAGGGCATTTGCAGCACCAGCCGCGGGTATCCATGGGACCAATCAAGGAAAATGTTAGAGAACGGCTATTGCAATGTTTTGAAGTTTGATAGAAGGAACGAGATGTGTGAACAAACTGGGAAATTGGGAAGAGTCAAAGAAATGACTCAGGCACCTAATTAAGGCTCTCCCCTGTTTAAAACAGGCCGGTTGAGACCCTTTAAAATGTATACAAACAGAAACCGCAGTATTGCTGAAAGTCAAGTTGGGAATATTCACTTTATCCCCCAGTTGGCTCCTGATGTCTACATAGCTCTTGGCCCACAGGCACTTCTAGTCAACTCATGAAGGTACCCTTCTTTGTTAATACGACAGCCAGGCTGAAGAGGAGAGAAAAAAGAGACCCAGTGGAACATGGCAGACTTTTGGTCGCTGGGAAATCACACCTCAAAAAGATCCAGCATGCCTCCCCAAAGATAAGCAAGGCTGCTATGGTGGCCTGCCTCCTTTGCCAGGATGGACATTGAAGTAGGAAGAATCTTCCCATCCTCAAAGGTGGCTACTGCCCAAGAGGCCATTGATGTGTGATGTTCTAGTAATACAAGATGTTCCATTGATAAGCAAAGGGAATTTTGGAAGCATGAGTGACTCCAGTTTCAAAGGGGGGAATGATCAGTCACTAGCAGGTATTTGCTGGCCATGCCTGACTGAAGCTGTTGAGGGTATTCTATGCCCCTCATAAAATTATCTACACTGGAGATGTGGTAAGGGGACACTTTCTTCACAGGTACAAAGGCATGAGCCCAATCGTTGTCTCTTATTCTGGTAACGTCTCCAAATCTGGCATAGTTGTGAGGGTCCATGGAATGTCTCAACTGAAAAGATTCACCCAGGCCTTTCTTGTACTTGATAAAATGAGTTAATAACTTGGCAATTTCTAGTCATCCCAAAGTTCCCGACTCTGTTTTGAAATAGTACTTCCCAAAACATTAAATCTGAAGGCCACTGACAAGTCAACTGCTGCTATTCAATGTGCAAAATATAATATGGCAATAAATATGCAAATATACATAAACCAAAACTACAGAGCAGACCAGGCAGTTAAAGCAATTCAAACACAAGTCCCTAGAGAGCAGAGATAATCAAATAAAATCAATATAGATCCAGCTAACGCCAGGACATCTTCTCTCTACCATCACCAGAAAACTGACTCTACACTAGAATGGAAACCTTTAAGAGATACAGGGTCTTTAAGATATGAATTATCTAAACCTTGCAAGGCTCCTTCCAATATTGCTATTCTTTCTACAAAGAAGTCACACTGAGAATAATAGTAGATAGTTCATCAGCTGAGTTGATGGACTATTTTTGGTCAAAGCAAGCAGTTTGCTGTTTTAGATCCAGAGATGCTTTCTCCTATGTACAGACTCTCACTGCCTGTTTACATTTGAATGGATGGATGTAGTCAGAGTTTTCCTGTCTGGATTACCTGCTCCCAAAATAACCAGCAGCCACTTCCCAGACACTTAATACAAATTATAAATGCTCAGCTGATAGCTCAGACTTGTTACTGTGTAACTCTTACATTTAAATTAACCCATATTTCTTATCTAGGTTTTGCCATGTGGCCCATGGCTTGTTACCTTGTTTTCTATGCATCCTGCTTCCTTGGTAGCTGGCTGGTGTCTCTCTAACTCCACCTTTCTTCTTGCCATCATTCTCCTAGTTTGTTTGTCCTGCCTATAATTCCTGCCTGGCTACCAACGAATCAGCATTTTATTAAAACAATCTCAGTGACAAATCTTTACAGAGTACAAGAGGATGATTCCACAGCAGATGGATTCAGTGGTTTCTACTACTCAGCAGTACATTTGAACAGTCCTGCTACCAGGAATTAGAGGCAGCTGCTACCTATAAAACCATGCTGGGATTAGGAATTCAGAGAGCTTCAAGTCAGTGAAGGTGTTCCATCTCACATGTAGATTATATCTTAATAGATAGGAAGTCTTCCCAGGGAAAGAAGATTCTCTGAGTTTAGGCAGATAGAGGTCATCCAACAAGACACAAATTACCTAGCTAAAAGTTCCCTACCTATAGTACACAATCATCCCAAGAAACATTTCAGGAAGAAGGGCCACGCTGAACATCTCTCTCCCTTCCACATGAGCTCAGGGTGAAAGAAGTGTCCTCTGCAGGGGCTGGATCTCCAGTCTGGAGTGGCTGCAAAGACCATATGCCAGACCCTGAAAGGAGACATTCAAGTACCCATAGGTCTAGAGTCATAACACTGGGCCTTTACCCCGATAAAAGATGGCTCAGTTACAGACCAGTGTTGAGGCCTCTTTTAGCCTTTAGGTAGCTAAGAAGTGGGGAATTGGCCTTGGAGACCTCTAAGGGTTGGGAGATACTTCAAGGCTGATGGCCTATTTCTCTAAAATATCTGAGACTGTTGGTTAGAGACAGCCTGACATCACTGAGCTGTAGCAGCCATTGAACCCTTAGGGTAGAAAGCTAACAGTGTATGAAGACCACACTGAAGTTTAGGTGGTTTGGGGTAAAACATCAGTGGATTCCAGGAGAAAGATTTTCCAGATTTCAGTATTTAGTGATGGACATACTAGAAAAGACTCCCATTTACTGCTGCTCAGGGAACCTCCTTTTCTATTTGTGCACAGAAACTACTGAGCAGACATATCTCAACAGGCCTCATTTTGGAGATCAGCCTCCAGACAACTCCATTCTCTTGTGGTTTACTCATAGAAATAGTTTTGTTGTAGATGGTGAAAGAAGAATGGTCTGTATCAACATCAGATTCAAACAGGGTAGTTGATGAGTACCACATGTCACTCCATTTCAAAAGACTGAGCCCATCGATAAAGGGGAGGTTACTATTGTGTCAACATTGCCTTTTAGTACTGCATGTTCATGCTGCAATTTGGAAGAAAAGAGGACTCCTCACTGCAAAAATACTTCTGCACTGAATATGATCAGAAATACTCAATCTGTTCTCACCATAAGAACTGGCTCTTATTCACTATAGGAGACAACAAAAGAAAGAATTTTAACATGTATGTAGGGGGGGTAATTTTGTTTAATGCCATTTTAAAAATATTTATTTTATTTATAAGATTGTTTTGCCTGTGTGTATATATGTGCATCACCATAGCCATGCCTGGTGCCTGCAGAGTGTGTAAGATTCCCCTGGAACTAGAGTTATAAATGGCTGTGATCCACCATGTGGGTGACAGGACTGAACCCAAGCCTTATGAGAGAGCCATCAGTACTCTTAGCTGCTGAGCCATCTCTCCAGCCTGGGAGGCCATTTATAAGATCTGATCTGGCCACTGATTCAGAAATTTGACACATAATCTAAGACAAGTCTAACCTGATGGGAGATGTTATTCTGTAAATATGTTTCTCATACTGGTTAATGAATAAAGCACTGTTGGCCAATAGGAAAGCAAAATAGGCAGGGCTAGGAGACTAGGAGGAAAGAGGAAGGAGTAAGGAGGAGTCAGCATGGAGAGCCTGGAGAGAACAGCATGCAGGCCCGCCCCTCTCCGATAAGATGACCACGTGGAAATACTTAGATAAGTAGAAATGGGTTAATCATTAAGACAGAGCTAGCCAGTAAGAAACTAGTACCTGGCCAACAGCATTATATCAAATACAGAGTCTCTGCGTGTTATTTGGAGCTGGCACGGAGGTGGGACCAGACCGGCGGCCGGGAGGGGGTTGGGGGGAAGCTGCTCGTAACACTAACCAGCTTTGAACAAAATTCTACCAAGCCTCAAAACCAGAATTATCATAACCCAGTCCAGCTGGAGAACCTGGTGGTCCAGAAAACCTACAGACAATTAAGATGACCACCATCACACCATCACATCGTTTGGAAGTGTGCTTATTTAGTCTGAACTGACAAGTAAACACAACCTAAAACTCATTTCCAAAGAGGTTATTAGGAATTATCTGAATCAGTTTGACCTGGGGGCATGTCTGTGGCACATTGTCCTGATTTTTAATTGATATAAGAATATTCTGCCTACTGTGGGTGTCAGAATTACCTAGGCAGGGGGTCTTGGACAGTGTGAGAGGATCAAGCTAACTGAGAACAAGCAAGCAAGCATGCAGTCTCTTTGCTCTTGAGTGTGGCTGTGATGGGATTAGCTGCTTGAGTGCCTGCCTTGACTTCCCAAAAGTGCTGGAGTATAACCTGAAATTGTAGGCCAAACAAACACTTTTTTTCCCTTATGTCACTTTTTGCCACGGGTGTCTCATCAACAGAAACAAAAGTAGGACAAGAGGTGACTTTATTGGGTTTTGTTGAGCATTTCAATAGCTGTCAAATTTCAGGAAATAGTATCTGGATTTCCCTGTACACAATTAAGCCCTGGTTTCCATAAAAGGCATATTGTGAAATGTAAGACAACCCTATTTGCAGCTGTGAGCCAATCAAGAATTTCTTGTCTCTTCAAAAGGGACAGCAAAGGCCAAACTTCAGCTCAGTAAATCTGAAGCCCTTCAAACTTCAGCTGGTAGTTTTGGAATCACCCTCCTTGTGGGGGGGGGGGTGTTCTGATAATGCTAATTCTGTCTTTTGACTGTTAGATGTCTTTCTCCCAAGAAAGTCCTTTCCTGAATTCCATGAAGACATTTTAAAATGTTCCCCTCACATGCCAGTGCTGATTTGTCTGCTCTGAATAAATGGAGATCTAATTCTGTTAATATTGCTATATTGCTTTTGGGTCTGCCATGCTTATCCTTAAACTCAATCAACACAGCCTCTATTTCACCCAATCTCCAAAGTATATCTTTTAATCTCTGTGCATTATTTGGTAGCTAACTGATTCTTGTTACTATTGGTGCTCTAAAAAACACTCCTGCAGCCAGGCATGTTGGCATATGACTATAATGCCAGCCCCAAGAAGGCAGTAGCTCTAGGATTAGTTCAAGTTTGAGGTCAGTCTTGTCTGAACTGTGAACTCTAGACCAGAGTGGTCTTAAGAGTCCAAACCAAGTAACTTTCAGCCTTTATATTCCAACTTTTCAATCTATTTTTCATGCATAGCAAATCCAACTTATATTTAACCCTACTCTGTTGGAACTGTGTGTGTGTGTGTGTGTGTGTGTGTGTGTGTGTGTGTGTGTGTGTGTGTAAACTAGAGGTTGATACCTAGTATCTTCCTTTATCAGTCTTCACCATAATCTTTGAGGCAGTATCTCTCCCTGACCCAGGATCTCCCTGAATCATCGGGAGTTAGGAGTGGTTACTTGTTAAGTTTAAAGTTTCAGTATGTAGAGATGAAAGCGATGCAGAGATGGACAGTGCTAATGAAGTACATAAAAATGTGAATGCATTCAGTGCCAATGAACTCTATAAAATGGGTAAAACAGGTGCAAGATGGCTGTGGAGTGTCAGAGTATGAAGTAATAACTGGGGGACCTTTGGGCCTTGGCCTGGCTACAGCTGAAAGACTGGTAGAACAAGGGTCATAGTGGGCTTCTGGACCCACCTAATCTAGGAGGTGAGGCCCAAGCAAAGATGTTAGAGAGAAGTGTGTTGGCCTTAGCCAATGTGACACCCCCCCCCCAAGAAGGAGTCACAAGCAGTTCTAACTCCAGCAAAAGCAGTTTGGTCATGAAGATGGGACTGTCAACTGTGCAGGTACTTTGGTAGTCATTAAGACACACAACCAAAAGAAGAACTGGGCTCATACCTTGAAGAGATTCAAAGGGGTGAATCTCATAGGCACTTTCAGTGTGATCTACCTGACGGCTGCTGAGATGGGCCGTAATGAACCAGACCAGGTAGGCCAATCTGGAGTTTTTGTTAAGAGTGTCGGGCCAGTGTGTCTGCCTTTGATGGCCATGGTGGACAAGCTACATATGCTGCATTCAAAGGGGCAGCGTGGGTGTGACACTGCCCATTGCTCCAGATCTGGCTCCCCTAGGAATCCATTGTGATGACAATTGCTACAGGTTTGTTTACCACCCTGTCAGAGAAAGTACACAACTTCTTGGTCAGCCTGGTATCCTTCCACAGCCAAGCAGGTGACCCTGATGAATATACTCAATTGGCACAGATCATAACTGAGAACCCATTCTGTCTGTCTGTCTGGTTTTGCTTTTGTTTTTTAACATCCAAACCAAAGTTTCCCCTCCCTCCCCTCTTGTCTATTCTGCCACCCACCTCCTCTTTACCACCTCCCCACCCACTCCTCCTACACTGTTTTTCTTCAGATACAGGCAGCCATGGTATATCAAGTTGTAGTGAGATGAGGTACCTCCTCCTCTACTGAGGCTGGAGGAGACAATCTGATCAGAGGAATAACAGGCACAGAGTCAGAGACAGCCCTGCGCCCACTTTTAGGAGCCTCATAAGTAGACCAAGCTATACACCTGTCACATATAAGCAGAGGGCCTATGTCAGTCCCACAGTCACCCTGGTTGTCAGTTCAGTCTCTGTGAGTCCCTGTGAGTCCAGGTTAGTTGATTCTCCAAAATCCAACTAATGTTTGGCTGTGGGTCTTGGCATCTGTTTCTATTAGTTGCTGGATGAAGTCCCTCTGATGACTGTTGGGCTAGGCAATGCTCTATGAGTATAGCAGAATATCATTAGGAGTCATTTCAATGACTTTTTTTATTTTTGGTTTGCCAGTTGTGTTTGGGAAAACCCATTCTTGAATGGAGAAGTCAACTAGCTGTCTGGGGCCATTGGTGTGCAGCATTGAAAGGTGAAAGAGAGAAAACACTAGCTAATTTTCATATTGGAGGAAAATGAGTCTCATAAATTTTTAAACTTAAAAAATGGCTAAAACAGCACTTTTGTTATGTACATTTTTTTAAAGATTTGTTATTTATTGTGTATACAATGTTCTGTCTGCATGTATCCCTGCAGGTCAGAAGAGGGCACCAGATCTCATTACAGGTAGTTGTGACCCATCATGTGGTTACTGGGAATTGAACTCAGGTCATCTGGAAGAGCAGCCAGTTCTCTTAACCTCTGAGCTATCTCTCTAGCCTCCTGTTATGTACATTTTACCACCATAAAAGGAAGTGCTTATGGAACATGGCTAAATGGACAAAGCAGTCACATTCACTCCAGGACAAAAGACAAGTAGTGGAGTAGAGAGATGGGCAGAACAAGGAACAAAAGTTCTTCCAATGATTGGTTATTAGCATTATTAGTACTTCTATAATTTCAGGATGGCTTGTTCCAATAGACACTTACTCACACTGATGCATAATTCCGTAATGAATTAACGTGGAGTGGCAGGACCTTTAGAAGGGAATTTGATTTTGGTGGTCCCTCCTTGTAATTAGAGCAATATAGTTTTCACAAGGCAGTCACAAGAGTGGCCTGCTATAAAGAAAGTTTGATGCCTCCCCTTGTTCTCTTACATATCTGTTCTTTCACATGCCCTGCCTGCATTCTGATGTTCTGCCACAAGTTGCTACAGTGTGAAGTCACAATAGAAGATGAGAAAGTGCTGAAACTTAATCATGAACTTCCCAACACCTATACCTATGAACTAAAATAAACCCTCTGTCATTACTCATTTCCCAATCTCACCATTGCAACAGAAAATGGACTAAGACACTGACATTTTTTCAAGTCTTAGTTTTCTTAATAATAAAAAAACAGAAAGGGCAATAATTTTCTTCATCTTTATAGTCTTTCTTCAGCCCTGAAATAATTGTGCAGCTTACCAAGATTTGGGGAGATAAAAACACTGCTGTTCCCCAAAGCATGAAAACTCAGCCATGACTGAGTAGTTTTATACAACACGCACGCACACGCACATGCACACGCACACATATGCATGCATACACAAACGCACACATAAATTAACACTGTATTACAATATTCTATTCTGTTTCTTTCTTCTTTTGCTTTCCTATTATCTACCCACCCCATGAGTGCCTATACACCCAGAAACACACACACACACACACACACACACACACACACACACACACACCACCACCACCACCACCACCACCACCACCACCACGTGCACATTTTGTGAATTTGCTCTCCTCCCACACTAAAAACCACCAGATTTATTTTGTTGGCCAATTTTCTCCCTAGCACTTTTTGAAAGTTGTCTAAGAGGGAAGTATGCATTTGTTGCCAGGCAACAAGCATCTCCAGAATGTGCATTGCTTTTCTTAGATGGAAGAAAGAGCATTTAATTATTGCAAGTGAGGTTTTATTTCAGCCTTTGAAAGGTCACCCTGATAATTCAGAGTAATGACTTCTCTATGAACACTATAAATCCAGGTTTTTCTTTCCCTAGAGTTAGGATCAGGAACTTTTAGCCACATTATTTGCTATCTGGTACAAATAGCAAAAGACCTATTGGGTTTTTACAGAAGAGGTAGACTTTAATATGTCTGAGACATGGGGTAAGGAGATAGGATGAGAAGGTTTATATAATGTATGTATCAAGAAAATGTATGATACTAAATCAAAAGAAACATACATTTTTGTGGAGAGTGGGGGTTTTGTGGTTATTGCTTCAATAACAGGATGGAGTGACATAGTCTCATGCCATCAATCCCACCTCATTCCATATAGTCATAACTCATAGGAAACAAGAAAACTTGTATTATGTTTTTCTTTTAAAAAGTTTTCCAGCCACATATGATGACTCATGCCTACAACCTAATCTGAGGATTCGGGAAGCTAAGGCAGAAGAACCGTCACGGGTTCTTGGGTTGTATAGCGAGCCTGAGGCCAACCTGAACTACAAGTGAGAATTGTCTCAAAACAAACAAACCTGAAGGAGAACAAAAGTCCAGTTAAAAATTGTTTTCTTCATTTAACTTTATAAAAGAGCTTGGCAGGAAGTTCAAGTCAATAAGAGAAGGTAGCAGGCATGTACACAATACACATACATACACATGGGCAAAACACCTATACATATGGAATAAAATAATTCATTTTGGTCCTGTAAATAGTAAAATGTAGCTCTCATCTGGAGACATGTTGCCTGGCAACACTTCCCTACACCTGGTTCTGCTGGCATTGGGGTATTTGCATTTTTCCAGAAACCCACTCTGCTAGCCTTTCTTTCTGAGAGGTTTTTGTCATGTTGAGTAGAGTAATTGAATTTTCAGGAAGGAGAAAAGAGCAAAGTCAGAGCTCACACTGACCTCAAGGTCTTCATGCATGCACTAGAAACTGTCTGCTTGCTTATTCTTCACCATCTTTAGAAAGTTATTATGAAGCAGACAGCATCTCCCAAAAGCCTGCAAATCTGATGCAAAAGGAAGGTGACTAAAGCACAGAATTAGTGAAGTGTAAGCCTTTTTCTCCCTCTCCCTTTTCTTTAATGGAAAGATCCCATTAGAGACCAATAACAAAAGCCACCTTCTTGTTAATCTTTGTCATGGAATAAAAAAGCAAAATGGAGTAATATTGGCCCAGGGCACATAGACTCAATAGACCATTGTTAATAAGACCTCATACACATCCCTTGGATTCATGTTGACCTTTGGACTAAACTGGACTCTGATTTACTTGTTATTATTTAGGGTTCTTAGTTTCATTGGTGAATAAATGCACCAGTAGATTCCTGACTATATATCCTCTCCCTCCAACTGGGTTCTTCTAAAAGCATGCATGCAAACCACTAACACAACACTAGATGTCAGCAAAGGTAGACAAAAATGTTTTGTTTTTAGCAACTTGAAAACCAGGAAAGAAATTCCCATATACGTCACAGTTTATTTCTGTTCATCTTTTGACACTTTCCTGTAGCAATGAGTATTTTTTTAACTCTTCACATAACTTTGGTAATTGTGGCTCCTCACAGGACTTTGAAAGATGCTTTATGAAGTCCCCCAGATGATAATTATTTGAGAAAATTGTCTAATGCTGAGTATTTGGGTCCTGAAAATGTCTGTCTTATGTTTCACTGTGTATCATAGTTATTCTTGTCTATTTCTTTCAAGTGTATACACTTATCCATTTATATAGCTACTTAGGGAACCCTTTGAGTTATCACATAAAGGATCCAGTTACTTGATCTGGGTGAAGAACAGGCTTGTGACTCAAGAGGTAGGTTGGAAATAATATTCCACATGATTCCCATCACTTCATCACTAGGGACCTCATGTTTTTATAGATGTAACATTATATCACCCTTCTATCTTAGTGCTAACAGGTCTTGATTCTCTACATCTACAAATCTCCCCAGACAAACGACAATACACTAGTACTAGGGAGCTCAGAAACAGTTTGTCTCAGATCCATAATTTCTACTAATAAGATCAGGAAGTTCCTGAGTCTAAACTGGCAAGGCTGCAATCAGGTTTATTTGGTTTTGTCCTTTTGTGTTACTGGAGACTGAAGTTAGGGCTCCCACAGGCTAAACAGGAAGCATTCTACCATGGAGCTAAGTGCTCAGCTTCTTCTATCTTTTTGTTTTCTTAATTCTGAGATGGTGCTGTCTCTACATTACTTGACTGGCCTTGAGTTCACAGACCAGACTGGCCTTGAACTAACTGATCTCCTGTATCAGATGAGAATACAGGGCTTGGGCACTAAGGTCAGCTTGTTTGAATCCTGTATCTATAGCATGTGTTTATTCACTAAAGGGCCATCCAAAGCTAAACAAGATACCCTGACATAAAACAGAGAGAGCCATATTTTCCTGTTGTGTGTGCCCGTGCTCTTAGTGGTATTTACCCAGGGTCATGAGAACAGTCTGATAAGATACATCCATACAAAAGGTTTGCAATGATCCCGGCCCAGGGGTACATATCTGTAACCCAGTACTTGGAAGTTAACAGGGTGATAGGCTGGCCTTGGCTAAGTAGCAAGTCTGAGGCCAGTATGAGCTACATAGACTGTCAAAAAAAAAAAAAAATAACACAATCAACCATTCATACAGAAAAGCCTTTGAACAAGCTACTAAGCAGCAGGGATGCTTGACTGATAGCACATTTTCTTACAGAGGAAAAACAAACTGCTTCAAAATAACAAGTGCTCATTCTGTTCACTGTGCACTACATCTTCTTTGTTTCTTTTCCAAGAAAAGAGAAAAGAACACTGAGGTACAGTAGTTTGATTCTTTAGTGTAGACATCAAAATGTAATTGCATTTCATTTTCTCAAATATCTGCCAGAAAAACTCAAGATCTTTAAATAGCCCATAAGAAGCAGATAGAACCTAGAGAAGTATGTGGATGGATAGGTCCTCCAGGGCAAGAAGGAGTCCTGCCCCTCTGTGTGGCCACCACATGAACAGAGACTCCATTGCCGCAGTGACTCTGCATTCACTCTGTCCATTGCTGCAATGACTCTGCATTCACCCTTTCCAGTGCTGCAGTGACTCTGCATTCACCCTGTCCATTGCTGCAATGACTCTGCATTCACCCTGTCCATTGCTGCAATGACTCTGCATTCACCCTGTCCATTGCTGCAATGACTCTGCATTCACCCTTTCCAGTGCTGCAGTGACTCTGCATTCACCCTGTCCATTGCTGCAATGACTCTGCATTCACCCTGTCCATTGCTGCAGTGACTCTGCATTCACCCTGTCCATTGCTGCAATGACTCTGCATTCACCCTTTCCAGTGCTGCAGTGACTCTGCATTCACCCTGTCCATTGCTGCAATGACTCTGCATTCACCCTGTCCATTGCTGCAGTGACTCTGCATTCACCCTGTCCATTGCTGCAATGACTCTGCATTCACCCTGTCCAGTGCTGCAGTGACTCTGCATTCACCCTGTCCAGTGCTGCAGTGACTCTGCATTCACCCTGTCCAGTGCTGCAGTGACTCTGCATTCACCCTGTCCATTGCTGCAGTGACTCTGCATTCACCCTGTCCATTGCTGCAGTGACTCTGCATTCACCCTGTCCATTGCTGCAATGACTCTGCATTCACCCTGTCCAGTGCTGCAGTGATTCTGCTCTGCATTCATTGTGTTGCTGTCTTACTAAAAATGTGAATGTTGACAGAAATAAAATGAAACTCAGGTGTACTCAGAATGGTGTGACAGCCTAGTGAGATTTTAATAAGAACCAGGTTTCTTGACTCTAACCATAGAAGTAGTTTGTTATGATAGGATTCAGGTAATTGTGATGCAAAGCCTGGTTCTTTGACTAGCTGGCATGCAGAGCAATTGCTTTATTTCTTAGTCCCTCTAATCTTGTATCACTTCTCTCCTAGCTCCAAGCACAGAAAGAGATTCTTTCTGGAACTCCCTTATCTACGTTAAAATCAGACCTTTAAAAGGAACACAATTGCCTTCTATCTCTACCCTAAAAAGAGAAAATGTAGAACTATTACCACACCTGGTCAAATTTAGTTGCATAACAATGCCTATCCTTTGGGCTCATTTAAATTCGCAAAAGACTGAGCAGGCTGGTTTCTGTCACTGGAGAACCATTCATTTTCCATTTATGATCTACCTTTCCATTTCCATACAAGGCTGGTTGGTAACTTTTTAATGTTAAAGTCAACAGGAAGACTTGGTAACAAAATGAGGACACAAAAATTAAATGTCTAGCAAAGACCACATCAGAGACTTGGCTCAGGACCCTCAATTACACTGAGGCTAGAAAGGGCCCCTCTTTCACACTAGAAACACCAAATTACTACAAACATGCTAGGTCTTCTGTCTCTTCTCTGGAATCTGAATCATTAACATAACATTAGGCAGGCTTTGCCTAGGTATGTGGTCCATATTCCTACCATATGATCTTCCAGGTGGGACGTTTGTCCTGCCTCCAGCCTCCAGGTTGTGAAGATGCCTCCCCACCTCCCTGGAGCACACTCCAGGTGGGAAGGTTGCTTGGATACTGAGAGGGCCAAGTAAGTTGCAATGTCTTTACTACAGTTGAACTGAGGACTTGGAGGTAAAGATAAGCATAAGATGGGTTATTATTTTACTTCCTAATAAATTCAGTTCTGTATTATTTCAATACTCCCACTTCTTGAAAAACAAACCCTGGAGGAAAGTCACTGCTCTTCTGTAAGATTCATCTCTATCTTTATTTATCACCCGAAGCTTTGGATCAATATTCCAACCAACAGCTTCACCATTCAATATGTTTTTTATTCTTTTCATTTAAAAAAACAATGTCTTAAGAGGAAGAGTGAGAAATCGGAGGTAGCTTGTTGTTCTGGGTTAATGAGAAAGGAGAAATTTATGCCAACTCTTCTTGAATGTGATTCATGAACAAATTGATTTGGAAGGCTGATTGAAACTCAATGTTTAAAATGCCTGTCTCCCCCTCCCCCCCAGTGGAATGGAGCCTCCATGTGTGCATGCTGGGACTTCTGATGGTGTGAGTGATAGCCCTAATTTCTGTCTCTGTTTTCAGTGACCTTTTACGAGAGACAAACTTAAATGTGCTTGGGATTCTGGCCCTGAACAGATTGAAGAGATCTGAGAAGTAGGGACCTAGGAGCAGAGATGAATTCACGTGACTGCTTCCCTAATTTATTATTCTAATTATGGTTGCATAATATGTTTTCAATTATACACTCTTCTTTCCCTTCTGAGGCACTTAGAGACTCAAGCCCATGGAACTGTATCCATTAATGCACTGTTAGCACAGGGAAAAGAAAGATCAAAAGTCTCTAAAGAAGAGAAAAACATAGTGACAAAACGAAAACACATAGATATTTGGCAGAGAGGGAATTCCAGAACAATGCCCACACTCCACTTGTTGCTGTTGGTGATGTGGCAGTAGTGAGAATCAAACCCAGGGCATTATAAATGCTGTGCAAGAGTTGCAAAGGAACATCTCATCTTTGAGCTAATTTCCAGAAGAGTGACAAGGTTGGTTTCCATCATTGAGAAACTTGCATTCTCAATTTATGGTCCTTCAAAATTGTCTACCTTTCTGTTTCCACACTGGGATGGTTTGTAACTTTTAAATGCTATATAGATACAACCCCCCCCCCCAGTCCTTCCATTTTCCTGAACTATGTCACTGTGACCTAACACTGTACCAGAAGATCCTATAGTTGCTGGTGAAGGGACTTATTTGGGTCCATCCATTTTGTATGGCTCCCTAATTCAAACACAGGTAAGCCATTTATTTTGACATTTATTACCTGCAAAATAGAAACAGAAATGCTAAAAAATGTGCTTAAGTGAGAGATTCCTGGTGCCAGTAAATCAATGCTACAACAGGCAGAAATTGGGCCCATGGAACAGCAGCAAAATCCATAGTCATTGGCAGTAGCTGTCAGTGTTATGTCCGAATTCCCAGGCAGCCTCAACATACAAGACAACATAGCACAGCATGTCTAAACACGGACTGGATGCTGCAGCATAGAGGCTGTGCTCAGAGATTGAACAAGGCCAATCATCAGAGTATAGAATTACTATTACTACTGCAGTACAGAGTCTAGGCTTATGGCGACCCCCACCCTGGTCATCCGTGATGCTAACCCCACATTTTCATTACTCCTTATGGTTGTTTAAATGAGGATACATGGTCTGGAGTTGGTGGAACTGTTTGGAAATTATTAGGAGTGTGGTCTTGTTAGAGGAGATGTATCATTGGGGGTGGGGTTCAAAAAGCTATTTCCAGTTAGGTCTCTCTCTCCCTCCGTCCCACTCTCCCTCCCTCCCTCCCTCCTTCCTTCCTCCCCTTCCTCCCTCCCTCCCTCCCCCCCTCACGCACACGCGCGTGCATGTGTGTGTGCGCACACACACACACACACACACACACACACACACCAGGATGTAAGCTCTCAACTACTCTAGCACCATGCCTTCCTATCTGCCATCATGTTCCCAGCTGTGTTGATCATTGACTCTAACCCTTTGGAACCATGAGTGCAATAAATGTTTTCTAAGTTGCCTTGGTCATGATGTCTTTTCACAGCAAAAAGAAAAATAATTAAGAAAGACCCATCTCCAAAAATGGGGAACAGTTAGAGGAATTCTGACACTCCATGTCATTCTCTGGCTTTCACATAGGGAAGGAAGGTCAGGCAAAGATATTGCCATTCACATGCACACACACACACACACACACACACACACACACACCTCTCATACATAGCAAGTACAGGGTCTTTAAATCCTTCTAAGTTGGACTGTGGGAGTAGGCCATTGGTCAAGTTCTGTTTACCATGAATGGGGCTTGGATACCATTCCCAGTATCAAAATAAAATACAAGCTTTAGGTACCAGATACTCATTAAATTTGCAGTACTTATTGTTGACAGTCTTTATAAGTGCTCGCTCTTGTTCCCCTACATCCCTCCCAATGACAGCTGAATGTGAGTCTGCCTGCAGAAGCCAAGGAGATACTCCTACCTCGCCCTTGTACAGTTGTCCACAAGCAATTGGGAATCTGTCTTAACTGGTGGAGTCAGTATCCATACACCATGCATTTCACACTCTCCATTTTTGGGACAGTAGTCAGTAACCTGTAAGGGTTAAGTAGTTAGCAATAGATGTCACTAGAGTGACCAACTTGGTCTTTTTTGGTTGTAACACCAAAATTCATATGCTCTGAGAAGCCCATTAGTCTTAGATAAGCTGAGTCGGTACATGCCCGACTCCAATTATCTTATCCTCTTGAAGCTAGGTAGGTAGTCTCCAGGTCCTGTGGTAACTCAAGAGGATCTAAGGTTAAGGAAGGCCTTAGAGAGGAAGGTACTATTTCATAGCTTCTCCAGGCAGAATGCATAGTGTGTTAGGTCAGTGCTTCTCAAATGTTGAAGTATATGTGGGTGATAGTTAAAATGTGCATTGACTCATTCAGTGTAGATGGGTCTTAAGCGTTAGGGCTTCTGATCCACAGAGAAGACACAGACACAAGGCTGGAGTTCAGGTATGGTGCAGGGTCAAGCGGGAAAAACAGGAAGACTACTAAAAACTTAGATTAAACATGAAGGAGGGCACAATGTCCCTCAGCACAGTATTGCCTCAACAGAGTTATTGTGGTAAGAGTTTTATGTGCTTGGTAGTTACTGCCTGTGCAGAAGCCCTGGAACAGAGCTGGCAAGCTACAGCCCCATGCTGCCTACCTGAACACAGTAGCAACACAGGGGAGGTCAGCTCATTGACTTCGTTCCAAGATAAGTCAGCTCCAGAAGGGTCATCAAATGCCATTCACAGCATCCCAATATGATCATTTCTGGAAACCTGCCTCTTTAGCTATCATTCCTGTCTAGTTATGAATTATAAATAAATGGAGATTTAAAATATAAAACACTCTGGCCACCGCACCACCTACCAGAGAACAAATGGAAATACTTCCTGTTCCATAATTCATTAAGAACTAAGGCTCCAGGTTGTGTTCTCTGATTTTGGCTGAAATAGCCCCATTTTTTTCAAAACACCACCCCCACTGTGCTTAGTCATATTTCCTTGTTCAAAACCAAGTAATTCATGTGTTCTAGATAAAATTGTGCTCCTTTCTGACTTACTATTTTTCTCCCACAGGGAATCTTCATTACCATCTCACCTTGTGTCTACCTGACCCATAGGCTAGCATTCTAGGTCTAAATCCAAGATATTTATAATGTCTAAAAAGATGCAAGTCTAAATTTATGACTGGTTTCACCATAAACATGATCACTTTCATTTCCAAACACCTATAAGCTATACTTCCTATACTATACACCATGAGAAGCATATTTTGGGGATTGCATATTTTGTGTCTGGATTATCTTTCTACCTAGACTTAATACTAAGAGTCAGAGCATATATACATGCATGTATGTATTTATATAACATGATAATTGCTCATTCAGAATCATCATGAGATAGCATTATTATTCTTTATTAAATTATGTAGCCCATGTACAGAGAGATTTACACAATCTGTTCTCTAAGATTCTTGGCACTTTCTCTATTATAGCTAGAATTTTAGTTGCTTATAGCATGTCTTCATGTTCTTTACTTAATTTTAAGCTTTATTTTTATTCTCATCTACTCAGTGGCTTCCCATCCCATCCCAGCCATCACAGAGTTCCCAATAAGTTATTTTATCTAAATCTTACTGTCTACATCACACCTGTAGTATTTATAGTTCTATCCACCCCTCTGTTCATATTGCTACATCTTATCAGCATCACTCAGTTCCATCACAACACCCACAGGATAAAAGATATTGTTCAGAGATAAACCCAAGGTGCACTGGTAAGAGGAGAAAGCCTAGCATGGCAGTTTTGATTCTAGATTCTAGATGGGATATTGAAGGGAAAGTACGGGGCAATGTTGTTCTCAGTTCAACTAACCATTTTTTAATTTTTATTTATGAGAATAGGTGTTTTGCTTGCATGTGTGTCTGTATACCATGTGTATTCTTGTTCCCCATGGAAGCCAGAAGAGGACATCTCATCCCTGGAACTAGAGTCACAGATGGTTGTGAGCTGCCATGTGGAGCTGGGAGTTGAACCTCAGTCTTTGGGAAGAGCAGCCAGTGCTCTTAACAGTAGAGCCATCAGTCTGCACCCCACCCCCAATCTTTTATTGATATAGCCTTAGTTCTTAAAACAAGAACTAAATATGAAAGTTAGGTTACTTTGACCAGTCAGTGAAGGAAAGACAGAGAGCAACCCTGGCTATCCTAGTTTTGCTACACTAGGCCAGCATCTCAGCTTAGCTGTGTCAGTTTCTTCACTTCCATGGAGCAGCATATAGGAACTCTTTATTTATTCCTGATAGAAGAAGATCTTATAGTTTCTCCTTAAATGAAGAACACATTTTGCACACAGAAAGGTGTTTGAGGGGAATGGGGAGATGGTTCAGTTTGTAACGTTCTTTATGGCTAAGTATGGGGAAGCATCTGCACAGAGCTAGAGAAGTGTTGAAAGAAAGATGCTCAGGCTTGCTGGCCAGCTATGACAACCAAATCAGTGATCTCCAGGTTCAGTGAGACACTTTGTCTCAAAAATAAATAAACAAACAAATTAATTAATTAAGGTGAATAACAACTGAGGAAGAAACCGCAAATTAACTTCTGGCCTCTAGCACATCTGAATCCATATACACACTCACACACACGGGGGGAGGGGTGGAGATAGACAGACACACAGAGAGACATAGAGAGACATACACACAGAGAGAGAAAGAGGGAGAGACAGAGATGAAGAGAGACATACACACACAGAAACATACACACACAGAGAAAGAGGGAGAGACAAACAGACACACAGATGTAGAGAGACTTACACACACACACACACACAGAAAGAGAGAGAGAGAGAGAGAGAGAGAGAGAGAGAGAGAGAGAGAGAGAGAGAGAGAGAGGAGGGAGAGGGAGAGAGAGAGAGAGAAAATATGCAAACTCTTACATGGAGACCAGAAAGTAAGAAAGTAGCTGGGTAAGGAGTCTTCTAAAATTCTTTCAATGATCTCCCACACTCTGATAAAAATGTCTTTGTATATTTCCCTATGTCTAAGTGTGGGATATCCCTACTGTATTTACTTTACTGAATATAAAACCTGTAAATGTGATATGCATCACCTCAAGGTTAAATGATAAGAATCTGACATTTCTCTTTCTCTCTTGTCCTCTCGCTGCCTAATGTTAATAAGGCTAGCTGCCATATAGTAAGATTACTTATGAATGACTCACATGATAAGAAACTAAGTAAAGGAAACCACCAATCAAAGGAAGCATGGGAGGGAATTGAGATACCTATTCTAATATCTTATAAGGAAGTCAGTCCTATCAACACACACATAAGTCTAGAGGTGGGACTTGCCCTGTGTAGCTGTCTGGGACTGTGGATATTCCATGGCTCCACTGTGGTTTGTGTGTGGGGGGGGTGTCTCAGAATCCACCAAACTGATAACTATGGAGGAGGGTGTAGGTATGGGTGGGTGTAGGTGTGGGTGGGTAGATGTATGCAGGCCATGGCACAATTATGGAAGACACAACTTGCAGAGTTGTTTTTTTCCCACCATGTAGGTCCCAGGGATCCAATCAGGTGGTCAGGATTGGTGGCCTGAACTTAGCCACTGCTGGCCTCACCCATATCATTTCTAATATATAGTTACTTAAGAGTATCCAAAACAATCCAACTATTCAATGCATGTAGAAAACAATTAATAGATGAGCAAAACGAAGAAAGTAGTGAAGAGAGCTTATCCACTTATTATAATCATCCCCCAGACCACTCTTCCTAGCTCCTCTCATTAATACTGTCATCTGTGAGTTTAGTCAGCCTTGTTCTTCTGCCTGGAAACATTCTGATTAGTATTTGGATCTACGCCCACACACACAATTCTCATCTTCCCTTGAGGATTTAAATCCTCATTAAGGCATACAGGCATTAAAGTTAAATCCTGATTAAAATGCACATAAACATAGTGAGTTGAGGTGAAAACCCAAAATTTAGACCTAAGATGGGCTTACAGTATTAATGACTTGTAGTTAAGTAGCACGATATTGGAAGGATCCTGACTCAGAAGTGAATATCTGATAACATATTTTTACAGATCAGCCATATAGTACAAAATGGACATGATTTTCTATGTTAGATTCTTTAATTTTTATAATTACATTTATTATAGAAAGACATAGGCAAATAAAATCATAAAAATGTAGCCATTAATCCTTCTCACTGTCAAATAAAAAGCATGGTCACTATATAGGTAAATAATTCACAATTTTTACCACTTTTTTTTCAATTAGTTAAAAAAATTTAAGGATAGTTATGGAGTGCTTTGGTCTGAACATGAAATATCTCCCATAGGTCCATGTGTTTGTTATATACTTGGTCCTATGTGGTGATACAATTTTGAGAAGTTCTGGCAACTTCAGGAAGTGGGACCTTGTAGGATATTGGAAGCTGATATTTGGGGCATCCTATTCCTGACCCTTCTCTCATTTGCCTATTACTACTTAACATGCTTCTACCACCCCTGTGTTCTGCTTCCCAATAAGCCCCAAGTCAACAATGCCAATGGTTGTAGACATAAACCTCTAAGTGATAAGGCAGAATAGCCTCTCTTCCCATTAGGTGTTTCTTTCAAGTATTTGGTCATGGGCATGGAAAAAGTTAATATGTGTTAATTTTGAAATTATCCTAAGTAGGGCTTAAAATGTGGTATTATTTTGTTTTTATTTTTGCTGTATTTGTTGGAAAAGAGTATTTTTTTTATATAAGACATAGAAACAAACAAAGGAAAAAAGAACTGGCAAGGCAATTTCTTTTTGCTAAGAATATGCAATGTACCAACTATGTTAGCAAGAAACACACATGGCCAAGAAGGTCTTTGCCATTTATCTTCAAGGAAGGGGAGATCTCGGCTGCATATCATTATCTGGGAATTAACTTTATAACTTACTCCTGATCGGCTAATTTAGAAACCAATACAAAGGAAATGAAAGGAAGGGGAAAGGGAGGAGGGTCTCTCTGGGCGATCACATTCTAGAAATACAACAGGCCTTCACATAAACAAAAGAGTAACCATGTGTGGGAAATGAAAAGATGTTACTTTCTTTGCATAAAAATTTTAAATGATGGAAGAAATTTATGGACTATTGGTGTTCAGTCTGTTAGCTATCTTTGAAAACAAAAATCCTGATTTACCTCAGGTGAGCTGGGCTAGATTTTACCTATGTTCTAAAAGTTTGAGTTAGATTGAATTCAAAAGTTGTGTATTAGTTATCTGATGGAAAAAATAGCATAGTACCCAAGATATGGAATGGTTTTTGCTTGCTGCTTTTAACCAGATTTACAGTGATAAAGAGTTTGAATTGCAAGCAAAAAGGCTACATAGCCAACTATAGACATTGTTAAAGACGGTCATGTCATTACATTAAAACCCTTGGGGGTATGACTCAACCCATCAAAGGACCCTGGGCATAAAAATTTTGCTTTGAGATTTAAAATCTATTACAGCCATGTTCCAAACACTGACTTCCCCATAAGTCATTGAAACATCATGAGCCTTCCTCAGTGAACAGAGAAAAAGAACAGAGAAAAAGAAATTGGAAACTAAAAGGTTTGTTCTGATCAAGGTTTTGGAATTTTAGATAATTTTTTCTTTATGTAAATAAAAATTGTTCTTTCAAAATTGTTATTGTCATTGAAAAATTATGAACATGCAAAAGGATACAACCCTTGCAAGTAAAACATGCATTGGCTCCCTCACATTTCTGTATTTGGTAGTAAGTGGACAGCTTACTCAGAAATCAGAAGAAGGAAAATATACATGCCATCCTTCTCAAACACCTTCTACAAAAATGGGCACAGTGACAGTAGCCTCAGTTTGACCACTCTTAAGATGTGGTTTAAATGATAAGCAAGATTTAGACAAAAAGAGGGAAAAGAGAGGCGAGAGAGGGAGAGACAGACAGACAGAAACAGAGAGATAGGCAGAGAGAGAGAGAGACATATATACACACAGAGAGATACAGAGACAGAGAGACAGAGACAGAGACAGAGAGAGAAGGAATCTTACATCACATTACATCAAAATTGACTATGGTGACATCAGCTATGGTGAAATTTCTAAAGGTTTCCATATTTCTTCTTATCTATGGGCTTTCTATAGAATTCTAACTGTGTGCGTGTGTGTGTGTGTGTGTGTGTGTGTGTGTGTGTGTGTGAGAGAGAGAGAGAGGGGGGGGGGAGAGAGAAAGATCCCTGCCCATGCAGAGAAAGTTTTAAAATTTTTTTGAAATTTTTAAAAAATAGGAACTCAAAGATGAAGTATGGTTTAGACTAGTATTTTCCAGTGAATGACTTTTGTAATGATTTTTTTTAAATTTTGTTTGAATTGTTCTTTTTTATTGGTCCCAAAATTGTGCTGATTTTAGTGAGGCCAGGTAGACAAGACAGTCTTCAATCTAATCTCTCTTACACTTCTATATATTATAAAATGTATGAATGTATACTTATATAGTCACCAAAACTCCTTATGGGAGAAGGCATAGATTGCAAAAGATAGCTCAGTAATCTAGATGTAAATGAAAAAATGCCCAGTGTGGGGCAGGTCCAGAGTGAATGCCTCTTTCTTGCTGGAAACTTCAATGAATTTTCACCATACTACCTACACCACTTCTCAGGCCCAGAACCCACACTGCTGTTACACAAAGCACCTATTTAAAGCAGAAACCAGGATATACTAATTCTCTTCCTTTTCTACCCTCTGCTTAGGGTTTGAAAATATTGAGCAAATAATTGAAGGATCATTGATCCACCATGTGTCTACCTGACCACATTTTCATTGATCACAACTTGCAAAGATTCAGTTGTAATTTATGGAAATGGAGCACAAATATGCCTTTACCATAGCGCATTTAGCTATAATAGCTGACTATGTCATTCCTCAGTGACGATAAATGAGAGTAAAATCGGCTTCTTACACTTAGCAATATACAGACACCCTTGCCTCTGATACTCTGTTTTCTAAAGCATTTAGATCCTTCTTCTATCACCAGTGACAAGATAACATCAGAAGATGATGGAGTGGCGCTACATTGTGCTTGTCACCTCAATACAAGCATTAATCACAGCAGCTGTCCACTCAGGAGAAGACTGTCATAGAGGCTCATGAATGGTTAGAGCTCCTGAGTGTAACAAAGAGCTAAAAAGAGGGACATCAAAGGGGGTCTCCTCCCCTCCAAACTGAGAAGGTGGTAAGGAGAAAAAAAAACTCTGCGTATTATGAAGACACTAAATTGAACATGACTTTACCATGCACCCCAGAACAGACCCACCCTGCCCTTGGCTTCCTGTTTCATTCCACCACTTATGGCTAAATTTCTGGCCTTTCCCAGATTCCAGATCAGTCACATATCACACCCTAAGCCAGCTTCAGGGAGCTAAGAATTCATATAAAATCAACTCCCAGGCTTCATCACATGGACCCAGACTCTATAATCAAATCCTGAAGAAGCCCTAGTAGCAAGCTGGCCTTACCAGCTGTTGACTCTAGCACCTAGCACCTAGGCATCTCCTAACACAGAGCCAGCATCCACAGACTGAAGCTCCAAGAGAGTCCCCACCATCTCAGACACCAGGCTACCACCCTCAGACACAGGCTGCAACTGTCCCCAACAGATCCAGACTCCTGAGGTGCCCAGCCCCTAACTGACTCCAAGCTCCATACTTGTTTCGTTGACCCTACAATCCTATGGGCAAAAGCTGTGAGCCCACCTCAGTATAATACAAGCACTGTTTTGGTTGATACCAACAGCCTCAGGCTCCTGTAGACCAGGTCAGGTTTCAAAGTCTAAGGTTCAAATCTTACTCTGTGGTACTTATATTTTACTCCAACTTCTACTGAAACAGACTCTGAACTCATCCCTGTAGACAGAGTCCAGAAGCCCACCCTTGGAGACACTAGTGTCTGATTGGACATTGTAGAGTTAAAAAAAAATGCAGGTATGTTCCAATGGATCCCGGATCCATGTCTGTTTCTGTGCATACAGGCTCCAGACAGGTTCTTGTGAATCCAGGGACCAGGCATGCTCACTTTGACCCAGATATCAAGCCAGTCTGCCCAAAGATGCAATAGGAGGGAGAGGGGGGGAAGGGAGGGAAGGAAGAAGGGAGGGATGGAGGAAAGAAGGGAGGGGAGAAGGCCTATAGAACCTATAGGAACCCAATTGAACTAATGTTCATATTAGACCTGCCTAAAAGATCAAAGAAAAGAAGGCAGCAGAGAGCTATTTAAAGAATAGTGACAGGACATTTTATAAATCCAGATGTAAACGGAAAGTTTGGATGTTCAAAGCATTGAGAACCACAGAGTCCACAGTAGTAAATCTTACCAAAACATGGTGTGATCCTGTTTCCAAAATTTAAGTGCAAGGAGATGTTTGAAAATAGCAACCCAGCACTTGGGAAGCTGAGGCAAGAAGGCTAACCTAGGCTACACAGGGAGAGTTGATTAACATATAAACAAAGAACAATAGAACAAAAACAGCAAGTGAAAAAACAATATTTCACATATAGCCAAACTTCTGCAAGATGAGATTTTTGGTGGAAAAGTTGTGTCTACAAGAGAGTAGTGTGGTGGTATGAAAAAGAATGACTCCCATAACTCATAGATTTGAAGGCTTGGCTGTTACATCAGGTCTCCCCGCCGGCCTCCCAGTCCTGCCGCCACGTGGGCCCACAGCCGCACCAGCCCCAAATAACACTCAGAGACTCTGTATTTGATACAATCCTGTTGGCCAATTACCATTACTGTTGATGGGCTAGCTCTGTCTTAATTATTAACCCATTTCTACTTATCTAAGTATTTCCACGTGGTTGTCTTATCGGGGAGCCGCGGCACGCATCCTGCTTCTTCCCTGGGCTACATCTCGACTCCACCGTACTACTTCCTCTCTCCTCCTTCTGGGCGCCTAGCCCCGCCTATCTTGTTTCCTATTGGCCACAGGGCTTTACTAACCAGTATGAGAAACATATACACAGAATAACATCTCCCATCATCTCCTCTTTTCTGTCTAAAGTAAAAGAAGGGGTTTAACCTTAATATAGAAAAATATATCATACAACAGTTATCAAATAAGAATCATAGTAAACAATATTTAGTCCATTAACATTTTGTAAGACTTTAAGAAAATATCATCTATCCTATCTTTGTGAGTCTAAAGTCCTATATGTAACTTATCTTTAATCCTAACTAAGGAAAACTATAACTATAACTATCTGTCTTCAACTCCTTCAAAGACCACAGAAGGATAATAGATAAACTCTAGAAATGACAGAGACAACTCATTGCCTGGTTAGTCACCCGAAGTTCTTCTGTAATGTTCCATCTTCAGCCCATAGGCCATAGTGTGTGTCCAGACTCCTCAACAAGGCAGGAAACTTTAAACTGTCCACCTGTAATGGCAGTTTGTCAGTCATTTTTCTCTGTGTCCTGTAGACTGTCTAGCTGTCTGGCAGCCTCTTCCATGAAGCAGGAATCCTGCAGCAATGTCCATCTTGCATCAGCAGTCATCTTTTTGTGGGTCCTGCCTGCATGTCCAGTTTCTACAACATAAAGTCAAACAGTCTAGACAAGAGAAGTTCCTTGCTCAAATGGCTAGTCTTGCCATATTAGAAGCAAACTTTGTAATGAGTTTCTTCAATGTCCATCTTCCTTTTTGATGCAGGTGGTATTACCAGGAGCCTCACTGTCAAGAAAAACCCTAAACCATTTTAAATGCCATATTCTGTAGGTCTTTGAATGGTTTGAAGAATGCCTATTCATCTCAAATACATCTCTGTATATCTAGAAATCTTAACTAACTTAACACCAAGTTTTAATTATCAAGGTAACTCTCTATAATCTGTACTAAATTATACATTACATTTCTAAATGAGCTATATAAACACAATACCTAAACAAGAGGAGAAATATACATATCACAAAATTGACCTTAAATTGTATCAATAAAAGAAAATCCATTCCAAAGCAAAGTATTCATATCTATACCATAATTCCCTTTTTACCTTTAAGAAGATTGCTTGTGGTTATAACCATTTATAATCAAGCCCATTTAAATGAAAACAAACATTTATAAACAGTATTTGGGAATTTGGGCGTCGTTCTTTCCAAACTAATTCCTGCTGGTAGAGGGCGCTGTCATGGGGGTCCAAAGAAGATGCAGAAATCTTGGCAGTAGTCTGCAAGGCTTTGTCTCAACTGCTTTGAATGTTGGATCACCTGGGGAGCTGTTTCAGGGGGTCTGGCTTGATCAAACCACACAAGTCTGGAAGAAATCCACAGCTTTTCATTTTCTGTGGAAACAAAAATAGAAATCCTTTTCCCCAGTAACTTGTCCTTAGGCTTAAATTTTGGAGTCAAAGCATTTTTAAAACATATAAATTGAATTAATCCAGCAGCATTTCTTTTGTTAGTAGTTGTTATTCTCTCAGCAATCAAATAATTTAAAGACAATAGAATCACATATAGTATCCAAAATTTCTCTGTGCTTTCCATCTTTACGTGGCTTTTTTATTACTGTATTTATTCTACTTCTATTTTTACATATTTTGAGACAGGGTTTCCCTGTGTAACTTTTATCTGTCCTGGAATTCAGTGCATACCAGGTTTACTTTGAAATCACAGAGACCTACTTGCCTCTGTCTGCCGAGTGCTGGGATTAATGGCGTGCACCACCACATTTTACCCATTCATTCTACTTTCTTTTTTAAACCATTGTATCCTGTTTCTTTTTCTCTCCCAAGCCAGCGTATTTTTTAAAACACAGTGTAAACCTTCATTGCAGCTCTCGTACACACCAATGAATTGTTAGCAGAGCTCTTTAAAAGCAAGGAGGTTTTCTTGCCGCTTATGCTAATTTTGGAAACCTCCCTTAAAGGAGCCGCACAAATCTCTACAACAAAACAAATCCAACCGAGAAAATGTTGCTACCAATAAGTCTTGCTAGTCTCTGTTCCCTTGTTTCTAAAAACTATTTTTTAAGCTTTTGTTAAGTTTTAAGTGAAAGTTCTCAATCCCAGTTCTGACACCATTATGTTACGGCAAGTTCCTCCCCGCCGGCCTCCCGGTCCTGCTGCCAGTCCTGCAGCCACGTGTGCCCCAAATAACACTCAGAGACTCTGTATTTGATACAATCCTGTTGGCCAATTACCATTATTGTTTATGGACTAGCTCTGCCTTAATTATTAACCCATTTCTACTTATCTAAGTATTTCCACGTGGTCGTCTTATCCGGGAGCTGCGCAGCAGGCGTCCTGCGTCTTCCCTGGGCTACATCTCGACTCCACCCTACTACTTCCTCTCTCCTCCTTCTGGGTGCCTAGCCCCGCCTATCTTGTTTCCTATTGGCCACAGGGCTTTATTAACCAGTATGAGAAACATATACACAGAATAACATCTCCCATCACTTGGCCACCAGGGCGTAGAGCTAGCATGGAGGAAGTGTGTTCTTGGGGGTAGCTTTGGGGTTTCAAATGCTAAGTCAGGCTCACTGTCTCTCTCCCTCCTTGCTGTCTGCTGACCCAGATGGAGAACTCTCCGTTCCTTCTCCAGCATCATGTGTGCCTGTATGTTTCCATGCTTTCCAACGTGATGTCAATGGACTAACCTCTGAAAATGTAAGCCAGCCTCAATTAAATGTTTCCATTTGTAAGAGTTGCCTTGGTCATGGCATCTCTTCACAGCATTAGAACACTGACTAACACAAGTGGTTTTGCTCTTTTGTTTGAAGTATACTCTGGCACCCAAGAATAATATTCCTGACAAGTCTGTCCTTTTTTCAGGATTGAAGGAGAGGTAAGGACTCTCCCACATGAACAAATGCCCCAGACATTCATCACCACTGCATTTGCTTTTTCAGTAAAGCAAAAGTTAATTGAGTCAAATCCAAATAAAAGGACACAGAGTGAAGAATGGATGCAAGGGTGACATTCTCTGTGTGTGGAAAAAGCAAACTCTAATTCAGACCACTGAGGAGAACAGGAGCTAGACTGAACCTGGCCAGGAGTGTTAGCATAAAGAAGACTCCTTAAGTGACTAGATTCTTTCTTGACTTGAAGCTGGAAATGTTTTTGAGTCTGTTGCCAGCATTGTCCTAGCTGGAATCCAAGAAGGCCAGAAATATTTAAGGCGGAATGTCCCTAGTTCTGCCATGACCAGAGGCTGGGGTGACAGAAGTGGTCCAGTTTTTTCTTAATTCTTTCTCATGGGAGTTCCTTCCTGGAAACCTTAGTGAGGTTGTAACTGAAACTGAGGTACCTGCACATTTACAGTGAGTTGGATAAATCAACTCATTCCCCTCCACTTCTTCATCCAGGAAAGCCTCATTAATTCCAAGGCAGTGCCCCTCAATGGTGTCCTACTTCCAGAGACTCCACGGCAGTGTCCCTTGACATACTCCACTTCTGAGGACCCTACCTACCACACAGAGCTCTGCCTCAATGGTGTCCCCCTCCTGCGGAACCTCTCCTACCACAGAGGAGCTCTGCCTCAGTGATGTCCCCTTCCCAGGGACCTCTTTCCATAGAAAAGTGCTGTTTTTCCTCTTACTCTTGAGCTCCAGATAAGCACAAATTCCTTTCAGGAACAACCCCATGATCTGTGAATTTTGTCTTCCAAGGCTCCAGACAAGAATCCAAAGAACATGGGCTCAGTGTCTGGTTCCACACCTAAACTCTTGAGTGGAAGGCCACCCAAGAGCAGAGAAAAAAAAAAACAAACATGTGCACAGGTGTTTTTAACAAAAGAAATTCTGGATAATTGTAGTGAAATGAAGAACCTAAGGTCATTGTGCTAAGTGAAATAAGTCTGGCGCCGGGTGCAGGACACACGATCTTATTTGTAGGTGGAATCTAAAAATGTTAAAGTCATAGAAACACACAGTGTTGGTTTTCAGGGTTGAGGGGATGTGCATTTGTTGGTCAAAAGATACAAATGTTTCAATAGGTGGGTGAATAATTTCTAGAAATCTTTTGTACTTTTTGTTAACTATAATCCACAATAAAATATTACATACTTGAAAGGTGCTAGAAGAATAGATCACAAAGCTTCTCAACTCAAAAAAGCAATGAGTGTGAGATAAAAGACGCATTTGTTAGGTTGATTTAATCATTTCACATTCTTTACATGCATCCATCATACTGCATACCACGCATGCCTAGAATTTGTATTTGTTAGTTACATTCTAATGAAACTGGAGACAGGGAACAAGAAATAGCATAAAATGTCAGCTTTTCAAGGCACAGTTGTCAGAGAAGTCATCCATGAACTGATGCTGAGCTAGCCCTTGCCAAAGGTTTGACTAAGACAGCTGATATTTGAGAGACACAGTTAGAGAATCTGATAACCTCTCATTCCTAAATGCTGACCTTTTCATTGTTGTCAAGTAAAGAACAATGCACCAGGCCACATTTTTTTCAACACATTCCCAAAATTTAAAAAGTTTATGTTTAGTGGTTTCATTCATTCTTGACCTTTTTCTTACACAAGACCACACAGAACAGATGGTCTAAAGAATGTAACTTCATTTTGTGTTTAGAGATTTTTTTTTTCAGGGTAATTAATACTCAGCATCTCTATAGTCTTCAATCGGAGCTGAGAACATTGATATTTAACACAGTGCCCATCACTGGGGGATAGTTACTCTATATTCTTTCTACACTCTATTTCAAAGCCATTATCTGCAAATAAAATGGTTTCTCTTCAAAAGATGAAAACTGTGACTCATTGTGATTTAATATTTATCATGCCTATCAGGGTTTGGGGCTGAAATCCAGTGAATGTATTTCGAGTGTGTATGCTTCTCTGTATGCTAAAGAAGACCATAGTTTGGCATGCCCTGAAAATTCATGGCATCCATGCAGTGTGAGTCCTTCACACTGCCTGACAACCACTCTTCTCCCTTAAGTTCTCTCCTTTCTTTCTATAACATTCAATCACCCTACTCAACCTACCTGGTTTACCCCCCCCCCTTGTTTATACAGTTATAGTATCCGCTCTCTCAAACTTGTCCTACCCTCTCCACTTAGAATGTGATGTCTTTCCTATTTCCCTATAATGACAACAGGAAAAGGATTCTTCCTCTTGGCTTTGGTTACTCTGTCACCAGTAGTGCTAAAAGCAATACATACTCCTCGGATATTTGGTAAACTTCAACCTATGCACACATTTTTAATTTTTTTTATTTTAATTGATGCATATATGTCTGTGTGTGAGTTTGTGCGTATGTGTACAGATGCCCATGAAATCCAGAAGAGGGCATAGGATCACGAAGGAGATGGAATTACAGGTGGTTATGAGCTGCCTGCTGTGGGTGCTGGGAACTAAACTTTGGTCCTGAGCCATTTCTCTAGCCACCTGATCATCGTTTATGAGAATGTTTTAGACTTCTTGACACTCTGTTCATAACTCAAGCCTTGCAATGCATTTTCTTTCCACTCCATTGAAATTGTTTCAAAGTGTAATAAACCAGTCTTTAGAAAATCAGTGGATATATCTCCAAACTGTATTATACTTGATTTTTTCCACTTGATGCTTAGATCACTGGTCCTGACATTTTCTCCCCTCCTCACAATTTCTATGGGAAAATAAATCTAACTTCAGTAGGATTTTTTCTTCAAGTTTCAAAAATAAATTTTCTCATAAAACAAAAAATGAGAACATTACTATTCCTGTGGATAAAACCAATTAGCTAACACAGATGGTCACCTAAACTGCCAGGTGAATCTATAATTAACTACATATAACAGACAGTCCCATCACAGGTGGTTGGTTGTATGCTGATATCTAACAAGGCTGAAATGCACATAGCCAACCATGAAACAAACCTAGCTCTACATCTGTATCTTCTGGACACTTTCACAGAGGCACAGATGATATGGACACAAGTACATTCATAAGCTAAATAACTTTCCAGTAATTTTTGAACTAAATAAAAATCTCTAAATAATACAAGCATATAGCAAGCTGTTAAAGGGGTAGGTATTGTGAACTTAAGCTGCTATTTCATATATTCTGTATTATGCAATACAGTCATAGTTTATATATGCTATGGATATCAAAGTCACAGTTCTACAGAGTATAACATCAAATTTGATGGTGCTTATTCCTCTTTATATAGCACTGTGGGGAAAAGGTCCAATAATAAAGAAAATAGAAATATTTAGCAGAATAGTAGCTTGTAGCAGATGAGGGACCGCTACAAAACTATGAGTAGATTTTCTTCACCAGATACTCTACAGGTAAAAAGCAAGCAGAAGGGCACATTCAAAGGGCAGCGAGAAAAAAGGAAGAACATTATAAATAGCTACTAAGCAGTGTGAAAACTTAAATCGTCTTAGACAAACACAAGCAGGAGCGGGCACCACCACCAGACTTACCCTGAAAGAAATGTAATTTCTTTAAACTAAAGAAAAGCTCATTAAGCTTATATTTTCAATCTGAAAACATAGTAAAATATAAAACACTAGTAACTAAAGTAAGTTTATGATTTAATTGAGATCATGGGTATTATAACAGCACTCTGCAATCAATGGTATCTCTAATAAGGACGAAGGAACAAAGCTATTTAAGCAACTGGAGCTACAATGAATAATTAAGAAATACAAATTACAAAGATGTAATGTGTGACATCAAAAAGAAGCTCAGGGGTTTTGGCAGTAGGAGTTAAAGCAAGGGATCAAACTAAGCCAAGTTGCTATTAGCTTAGAACAACCAAAAATTAGTATGTTTTAGAGGCATTTGAATGGACTATTGGCAAACAAATCGATAAAAGGAATGGATTCAAGCATATCACATATTCAGAAACTCATCAAACCATACAGATATTAATAAAGAAGAAAATAAACAGAGGCATACTAATCAAAAGTTACTGAAATGCCAGTCTCAATTCCTTCTGTATTAATAATTACCTTGAAGAAAATGGATTGAATTCTCAAGGCAAATGCATGAAATGGGCTTGAGAATGTAGCTCCATGATAAAATGCTCATAGCATGATCAAGACCTTAGCATGATTAAGAAAAAGACATCAAATAGCTGAACAGATTCTGAAAAACTCAAATACATGTTGTCCATTAAGAGACTAACTTCACTTCTAGAGGCACATTGCAAATGAAGGGATGTAAAAAATATTTCAATGGAAATTAAAAGAGGGCAGGAATGATTACCTTCATTCTAAAACTGTAAAAATAGAAAAATGACGTTAAAATGATACATGGGATAGATTTATCAGGAAATCACATCAATTAAAAATAGGTGGTACCCAGTATTGAAACACCTAAATGTCAATTCAACCAAATAGTAAAAGTTCCCAAGTTAGCAAATAAATGTATAAAACAATGATGCTATAGAGCTTCAGCATGCCACGCTAAACATGGATCAGGTCATATACATAGAAAAACAATTAATGAACTACATTTAGGTTAAATTGGTCTAACAGGCACTTTAGATAACTGATCCAATAACAACAGAGTGCAAATTCCACCAAGAGCAATATTTCCGTTATGAGTTTAGGGGCTGTGATACTGGGAACATAAAGATTTATAATTGTTACATACTTCTTTAAAACTAAGAGATAACAACCTCCCTTGTCCTTTTATTGCATATCATTAAAACTTATTTCATGTGATGTATGACTAACCCTGCTTCATTGTGAATGCCAATAGAGTGGCTTACTCCATTCTTCCCTTTCTGTGTCTTCACAGGTAAAGTGAATGTCATATAAACAGAATATAGTGGGTCATATTCTGTCTAGTCAGTCATGCTATGCCATATGACTGAAGACTTTCATCCATTTACTTTCAAGGTACTTAGATGAGGTTGCACTACTGCTATCTCATTACCTCTTTCCAATGTTTACCATAGGTGCTTCCTTTCTCTTCTTGTGTACAATCTCTGTGGTTAAACTTTCTTTAGTATCTATTTTACTTCCATATTGTTTTAATGTTCCCATTATAAACGTGGGCTTTGTTACAAGAATTTTTAAACAAGATATTTTGGAAATGACTGGCATTGGTTGTAAAGATTGTAACTGAAACCAAAATTAAAAATGCTGACAGAAAAATTCTACACTCGTGCTCCACTTCTGACCATATTTTGAAGATTTTCGAGGTTAGAATAGAATTGCATTATTTCTCACTTCCCTTTCTTCTCTCCAAATCTTCTTTCCCTCCTTGTTCTCTTTCAAATTACCAGCCTGAGATATACTATATATATATATATATAGATAGATATATAGATATATAGATATCTATATATATATAGATATAGTATATATATATACTATATATATATCTAGTATTATATAATATATAGTATAATATAGTAGCATCTAAATGCAATCCATTCAATCTATATAATGTTACTTGTATGAACATCTCCAGGTATGACAATTTGGTACTGGATAACCAATTGGTGTGCTCCTCTCTGGTGAAGACTATTTTTCTCACCCTCAGCATTCTTTGGTTGCCTGTGTTCTGTAGTTCCTGTAGTTCTTAGCACAGGGTTGAGACCTTCTGGGGCTTTCCATGTCCACTTTGGCATGTCTATTGATGCCATCCTTGTTCAGCTCTTGTTTAAGCAGTCATGTTGGTGAGACTTCCTGAGTGAAGCTTCTGACAATCCTAGGATACACAATCTCACAGCAAACACCTGGATCCTCTGGCTTTTACAGTCTTTCGACCCTTTCTTCCATAATGTTCTCTGAGCCTTAGGTGTAGGAATGTTCTGTAGATGTATTAACTGGGACTGGGCTCAGCTCTGCATTTTCATTGGTTGCAGATTTCTGTAATGGCCTGTTTGCTGCGCTGAGAAGTTTCCATGATGAGAAGTAAAGCTGTTCAATTAAAACTACTTTGTTTTATGTGTGTGGATACCACACGGTATTGTGCAGTTTTACTGTGGATAAGAAGAGGTGTCAGCCAGTGCTCATCAATACTGAGCTGCCTCTCCAGTCCCATATTTAGAATTTTTGAAGCCCCACTTTACACCTTTCTATATTGCTTATCTCTCGTTATTATTTTGCTTATTTTAATAGTTTTGTTTTTAGTCTTTGTAGTAAACATGTTTATAGCATGCTATGGCTATAATACTAATACTCAAAATCTGTGTATTCTTTTTGAGGAATGTTAAGCCTCTGATAACTTTTTCTCATTCATTATTACCTCTTATTTCAGTTTGAAGAATTTTCTTTACAAGATTCTTTGGTAGTTTCAAATCTTGTAGCTATTATTTGTCTGGCAATGAATTTATCACCTTCATTGCTAAAGCAAAGATTTAATAGGAACAGTGTTTTTGCTTCAGAGTTTATACCCCTTAGTACTTTGACTTGACAGGAAGACTTCTGTTGACAGCTGTGCACAGGGAACTTGTGACACATTGTGCATTTTGTTGTGCTGATACTTCTCTTTAGCTTTAAATTTGTAGAGTTTTGTTACATTGTATCTTGGAGTAAATTTAGTGATTTGAATCTGATTATTGACTTCTTCAATTCCATAGTCATGAGCCTGTATTCAGGTTTTGTAGGATTCTACCTGGCCTTGGAACTCACAATGGAAGGAGATTCTTCAAGATCTCATACAAGGAGATGCCTCCCTTTCCCCCAGGGAGATAGTGATTTTCTGTATGTGTTGAGTTATTGGGGGAAAAGAGAGAGTGGGATGGGCATGTTTATGGTCTCTGACATTGCAATGATGGGTCACACCCAGAGCACACAGCCTGCTGAGGTCAGTGCAACCAAGAAACAGGACCAAAGTTCATATTACCATAGGGTTATGACTGACAAGGACTTTGGGTTGCCACTGGACCGACATGAGTCTGAAGAGTTTGCCTCTGAGTACTGTCCTGGAGATAACTATTCAGACCTGTCCAGTGTTAAGCTTTGCCAGCTCATCACTGAGTGTCAAGATACAGCCTGTGTCTTTTTTTTCCTCCTGCATCAATACCCACTAGGAAGAACTTTATTCTTTGGTGTGCTGCCAAGGGATGAAGGTACAGTGAACTAAGTCTCTTGGCTTCCAACATTACAGTCAACCAGATCATATCTGAATTCCATTGACCTGTATTGTTTCTTCTGATGAGTTTCCTATTAGAGGAACTAGGAACCACATATATTTTCCTTGCTTCTAGAATTTTCTGTCTTTGTCTCTGTCCTGCACTTGTTATATGACTTTGAGTATATTTGATAGAGTTCAATCTCTCAGATGACCCTTAACCCTGAATATTTTTTTTAACATTTCTGTGTTTTGACAGTTATTGGTGTTATTCCTTTGATGCTATTCTTACCTCTTTGCACTCACCAATATATCTTCAACTCCAATATTCTGGGTATTTGCTGCTGTAATCCCATCCTTAAATTCCTGGAAATTTTCTTCACTCTCCTTAGTTCTTTATCTATCTATCTATCTATCTATCTATCTATCTCTTTCTTTCTTTTTCCTTCCTTCCTTCCTTCCTTCCTTCCTTTATTTTTCCCTTCCCTCTGTCTAACTGACAGTCTGTCTGTCTCCACTGGTTCTTTGTAAATAATCTGCCTTTGAGACCACAGACTCTCTGAATTTTCTATTGATGGCTTCTAGCACACATTATTTATTGTAATTTTCAGCTATAGTATTTCTGTCTGGTTTTTTCAAAACTGTTTGTCTCAGCATTAAGTTTATCTGATTAACTTATGAGTTATTTCTGTTTTTTGAAATCCTTTAAGTATCATTAAAAGCAGCTACTTTACATCATCTGACCAAGACAGCACACATAATTATTGCTTTTGTGGCTAGTATCTACATATCATTTCATTCTCAGGTATGGTGCTGCTCTGGGGACATGAATTTGTGTGTCTGTTACACCTAGCCAGGCATAGCCCACAAGACAGTACTGTAGTAGAGAGTGGCACATTATTCACTGGGAAATGATAAGCCTGCTCATGACATTTGATGCCAGAAGCATCAACTCTTTCATAAATAGGACAATTATCCACCACTAGTGGAAATGGAAACTAGTGTAACCACTACAGAAATCAGTACAGATCCTCAGGAAATTCAAAATGGTGCTGTTGCAGGGCCCTGCTATGCTAATTTTGAGTTCATACCTAAAGGACTCTGTATCTTCCCAAGGAGATTTGCTTGTCTTCATTTATTAATTCTCTATTTACAACAGCAAGGAAATGGAATCAGCCTCAATGCCCATCAACAGAGGAATGGATAAGGAAAATGTGTCATACTTACACATGGAATTATACAAAGAAAATAGAATTACAAATAATTTTCAGGGAATTAAGTAGAAATACAAAGTATTCTATTGAGGTTAGCTCCTTCTCAGAGAGATTAAAATTGCATGCTGTCTTTCATATGCAGAGCTAAATTTTTTAATGGTTGTGTGTGACAGTAGGTATAGATTATAGAGTTATATCGGAGACTATATAGAAGGGAATAGGGGTGTTGAGAAGGGAGGGAAAGAAGGGGTAAAGATCCTCTGTCGTCTGAAGATGCAAGGGAAGCTACTGGGTGTGGGAGGGCACACGGAAGGACAAAAGATGGGAAAGGACAGCAAAGAGAAACAATAAAAAAAATCTTGCTTTAAAAATGCCCTAATAAATCTAATTTTGGTATGATGATATAAATTATATTATATATTATATACAATATACAATGTATAATACCATGTATAAATATAATATGTATATTGTATAAATATTTATACATAAACATTATGTATATTTATATATCTTATATATAAAACATAGACATTTCCATGGAAATGTCTAAGAAACATTAAGAATTGCAGACTAATGTCTTTGCTGTAATTTGAAAATATAAGAGGGTCAAACTGGCACTGATGCCGCATCTATAAATATATCTCACACTACCAGGTACCTTTGGGAAGAGCTTAAATGAGAGTGAGTTCGGGGTTGGGAAGAAAGATGAAAACTGGAATAATAAGATGACTATATCTGGTAGTGTGAATAAACTGTACCAGTCTCTCCTGATGCTCTGGGTCCTGGATCTAGATTGTCGGGACCTTTCCAGTGCTCTGACCTTCCACAAAAGTCAGGAAGAGTCTGAACTCGGGCTCGCAACAGACAGGAACTACGTGATGGACAGAGAGCCCTCACAGCCTGAGGCTTGAGAATCTCGCCAGGCAGTGGAACCTTGGCACATTTGCAGGGAAACAGGAGGCCCTGCAACTACAGTTCCCAGGGAGCCCGGGGTTATTCTAAGCAGCCTTAGGGGCAGGGCAGCAGCCAATGAGCTCTCCTGCTGCAGACGTTGGCTAGGAGTGGACAGCCATCCACCACTTCCTGGTTGCAGTCCTGATGTAGCCGGTGAGCTGAGCTGAGCTGAGCTGCGTGGCTGCCTGACCACACGTACTTCGAAAGCCCAGCTTCACCCGGTTTCACAGGAGGACCAGGAAGCCGAATTCTACCTGGGCCTGAACGGCAAGTTCTAAAGTTGTTCAGAAAGTTTTGTGGTTCATACTTGGAAACTCATGCTGTAAATATTTAACAGAGCATGGGTGGGTGTGAGTTACTGGTTCTCAATCTGTGGGTCATATATATCACATTTATGTTACGATTCATAACAGTAGCAAAGTTACAGTTATGAAGTAGCATCGAAAATAATTTTATAGTTGGAGGTCACCACAACATGAGGAACTATTTGAGTCATACATTAGGAAGGGTGAGAACCACTTGCAAGAGGGATGCTTGACTCAACCTGTCTGGTGAGACATTTTTACCAGTGAGAATTTGAGTAACTCTTCGCTTGTCTAAATTCTGTTTTCCAACAGCAAAATGAGAGCTAATGATGGTGCTTACTTAAAGGTTTGTTGCATATTAACAGACTGTTACAATTGTATTTCCCTCGGGAGAACTTCTGACAATAATGTCCACTCGTCCTCTGTCCCCAAAAGGGAAAGTTGCAAAGGGCGAAGTTAATGAATGGTACAGGGAGCAAACTGAACATTTCCAGCAAAACCTGCAGTACCTGAAGAAAAAATACCTCAATGGCCCTACTTGTCCAGCCTCGTTGGATTGTATATGTCCAATAAAGTTGTAGCATGCTGTGCAGAACAGTAGAAAGAGCTTTCAGGAGCTATCGATGACAAAAGACCAACTTCACTTTCAGTCAGACTATGAAGCCAGCCTGAGCACAGTCCATAATTCTACAGGGGCAAGGAACGTTCCAAGGCTCAGAGCCTCATGTGCTCTGTTCTGGACTGCTTCTGGCTCATGGACAGGATGGCTACCAGAAGAAGCTTCCTGGATCTCTTCTGAACTTCTGTTCTCTTTCTCTAAGTAATCTTCGTCCATCCGTCTGTCTGTCCATCCCGTCTGTCCTCCCCACCCTTCCCCCTGTGCCCCAACCCTGCATCAGGCATCAGTCCAAACAATGACTCCACCCTGAATTCCTCCCAATTCCCCAGTGCCTTCAGTGTTCGGGCTCCCCATACTGTATTGCTTACCATCTGTGCACGTCCTGGAGGCCAGCAGGTCCAAAAGGTTTCATGTGAGTCCCGATGCATGCTTTTTAAGTGTGTTGTGATTGCTTTGGGCAACCTGTGATTGCTTGCCAACTTTTGAACAGCTCCAAACCTCCCTGTTTCCTTATCACAGTGCACTGCACTGCAGTAGCGTAATCTGAGTATGTTCTGGCGCATGATTTTTCAGAATATAGTGCATGCTGCCTGAGGTTCCAGTCCGAAGCCTTGGAGTCTACAGACCATCTACTTTAATTATTGAATATATTTTCTTTGCATTGTCTGAGTGTTATAAAAGTTGTCTCAAGTCACAGCCCCTTTGGAATGTAGAACTTCGTTGGACATGATGCTTCCAGCTTGCTTTCTCAATTGCTGTCTGCTAAAATAAGATATTTAATTTGAATGTCCCTACATTTATGTTTGGATAGTTCCAGATCTTTCTAGATCTGGTCATTCAGGTTTCACTTTTGATTTTGTTTGTTTGTTTGTTTTGAACTGGGTTTCTCAGGTACTAGGCTGGTCTTGTACTCCCTGTATAAACTTGAACTTCTCAACCCCCTACCTCCACTTCGGGGTGGTAGCATCACAGGCATAGTCTTCTACACCTCGGTTTCTGTGATGTCGAGAATGCAAGTGATAGCTTTGTGTGCTCTAAGAAAGTGCTCAACCGAGTTCTACTGCTAACCCCTAAATTTTATTTTATGCATATGGGTGTTTTTCCTGCATGCATATTTGCGTACTGTGTACATGCCTGGTAACTGCTAAGGCCAGAAGAGGGTATCAGATGCCTTAGAACTGGAATCAAAGGTGAGTGGCTAAGTGGGTGCTGGGAACTGAATCTGGATCCTCTGGAAGAGCAGCCAGTGCTCTTTACTGTTGAGCCATCTCTCCTACCTTAAGTTTTGACTTCTCTGTTCCGTAAGAGCCAAATTTGAATGGAAATGTGCTCCTGGGGTTTCAGATAGAAGGTAAAAATCTACTGGGGATTGGACTAGAGGGCACCCATGTCACACCATGTCATAGGATCTCTCAAGGCATTGTGTTAGGATGAGCTTGAAGGAGACAGGACTGTTCACTGGGTGAAGGAGATTGCAAGGCAGCACAGAGTTCTGGAACTGATGTAGATACTGTTGATTGCAGACAGCGAGACTTGAGTTCACTGAGAAACAGAACTGCAAGATTTGGAAAACTTGCAATTCAGCTGAAAAAGGCACATATATGAAGCTTCATGAAGAATAGGTACAGTTCTTGGGTCTCATAAAAAGAAGTCAAACATGATCAGTTCACTGGGACAATAGAAAATAATGCCTTGGGGGCATCTCTGGAAAGAGCTGTCTGCACCTCTCAGTCTCAAAGATGTAAAAGTGAGAAGTTGCCTCTAATGTTTTCTAGGGCAGAATCTTTTGATAAGAAGGGAATTGTGCCTCTCTGGAGCCTCCTTGGGTTAACCTCATGATCTTTTCAAGCTGCTGCCAATGAAAACACAGTCTGCATTGTGCAGGTGATACTGGTCTCTCAAATAAAATGTAAGGGTCTGGGCTAGCACAATTGCAGAATTGGTGTGGTTGGTGAGATGCCTGCCACCAAACCTGATGATCTGATTTTCAGACCCAGAAACCACATGGTAAAAGGAAAGAAGCCATTTGCCTGGGTTGTCCTCTGACTTCAACAGGTACACACACACACACACACACACACACACACACACACACACACACACACGTTTAAAAACAAAAATAGCAGAGTCACAGCTATAAAGATTTCGACTCAGATTTCGAAGGAAGTCTTGGGAGGCTAGGCAGTGTGTGGATGGGGAGAACCTATGTAAGCAGAGCCTAGCAGACTGACTCATACATCTGCTAGAGGGAAGAGGGAAGTTTCTCAAGCTCTAAGAGCCCACATCCTAGATATAGAGACATACTGTAAGAGAAAGTTATTGGTGCATTTTAGGGCACCTTGTTTTGAAATTAGCTCTGCTTTGTAAATTTGCCTCCTGATTTTCAGTTCTTTGTACCATATTGTAACTTTGTAAAGAATGACTAATGAATAAAATCAACAACTCCAATAAAAGGAGACAAGGAGGCAGAAAGACTGTTCTAGATGTCATGTCCAGTAACATCGCATTAGCTTTTTAAAACCTTTGGAAACTTCTGGTCCTTATAACACCAGCGAGTAGCCAGTGACTTGTCAAATGCCCCTCTGTAATTAAAAGAAGAATGTCTGGCTTGCATGAAAATGATATTTGCCAAAAATATTACAGGGCAGATTATAGGACAGGGCCCAAAAAAGGAGGGTCATCTGTAACCAAAAGGTTAAATCACCTGAAGAGAAAAATAATATTCCCTGAATGGCCCAATTGACCATCAAGTAGCTATGCATGACTGTGTAGCCTTTCTGTTGAAAGAGCCTCCTTTAAATAACTTAAAAAATTAGTCAAATCAACTAGTGCAGGGAAACTAGACAGGGAGGTATAAACACTGGTCACAGTACCTCAATCAGTGGTGTTTCTTTAGTTTTCAGAACCCCTGGGTGGGTCTTGTGGTCTTTGAATATCATTGGTGTGGAAACATTTCTGTGCTCCCTCTGTTCTCTGATCAAAAGACAGCATAGTAGTCAACATTCAGGAAAGTAATATGCTTATTTAAAGGCTAGCACATCTTAATAAGACCTGGTTTTCCTACTGGAAAGTTCATCTCCCTTTGGTTTTCTTGTTCTTTATTATTGCTCTTTATCCTTCCTTTGCAATGATAGCACTAACCCTGGGACAGTGTTTATCAAAGTGTAACTAATTTAATTTGCACAGAGGTTCCCAGCTCAGCCGGCCTGGAATTTCAGAGAAGTCTGACTTGGACTTTTGAGTGAAACTGGACAGTTAAACTTTAGAAGTATGGGATATGGAGTAAATCCATTTTTCATTTTAAGAGGAACATAAGTCTGTGGGACTGAGGGAGGAACACTGTCGTTTAAATAAAGTATATTGCTATAGGTGTTATTCCAGTTTGTCCCATGATTTGAAAGTCACAGGCTGTAAAACCATTGAGGATGCAACCTTGAAGTGAATTTTGGGAGGCTGGTCCCTTCCTGTGTCACTCTTTTCTTTCCAGATCGAACAAATTAAGCTGCTTTCTTAATCGCATGTTCTTGCCATGCTGCATTTGGCCACCACAGACTCAAAGCAGTAGGGCTATGGATGGAGAAGTCCAAATGGCTAAACAAAATTACTACTCCCTCTTGCTTAAGTGTGCGTTCATTTGGCATGTGCTGTGTGCATGCAGAGACCAGAGATTGACCTCAGGTGCCTTCTTCAATCATTGTTGACCTTTGTTTTAGAGACAAGGTCCTTCTCTAAGCCTGGAGCTCATTGATTTGGTTAGGCTGATTGGACATCGAACACCAGGGACCCATCTATTTCTCCATTCTTTCTCCACCCTGCCCATAACTTACAGATTCATTCCCAGTGCTATGGAATTTCACTTATGTCCATATTTATGCTTATGTGACAGGCCCTTTACAAACTGAACCATCTTCTAATTCCAAACACATTATTTTATCTGGTTATTTCTAACTTTTGCTTATTGAGAGTCTGTACTGTCAAATACCTATAAGGAAGTTCTTTTTTACTGTTCTATTTTTTCTTCTAATGGTTCTAGTCTTTCTAGGTTTGAATTTTTTTTGCATGTATGTTTTTTCTTCCTCCCCAATAGTATAGTGTATTTTCATTTGTCTTGTCCTTATAGTTTTATATTCATAACTCTACCTCTATGTTTATTTATTTCTCAAATCTGATGTCACTGGTGTGATGTCTGGCTGTTGTTAGGCACGGACTCCTCAGTCTTGCCAGAGGAAGGGTAAGACAATGAATTTGAATAAAGTCTTTTTTCATGGAAATTTTCTGTGTAAGTGGCTAATTTGCCTCTATTATTAATATATTACTGTGTTTTTCTGTCCCAGATATAATCATCTTCTGCAGGAAGATCAGATGCTATTGCTTCTTACTGGTTTGGTGTCCATCCTTGCTGTCCCATGGCAATTAGTCATCTGGTTAGCCGATAGATGACTCATAACTTCTAGACCTCACAATTTCCAGTCTGTCATGGTAATCAGCTCCTATAATTACGCTTTGAATAAATGTCCCCGTGTATATCAGATGCCACCTTACTATCTTGTCAACTTCTTCTCTTCAGAATATTTAGGGATTTTTCATAACTTTTGAATCACATAAAACTACCATTTTGTTTTTAAGAAAAGCTATGTTGGGGCTGGAGAAATGACTCAGCAGTTAGTAGTTCTTAGTGTTCTTGCAGAGAACTTGGGTTCAGTTCCTAGCACGCACATTAGGTGGCTCACAAGCCAGGCTGTGATGCCCTCTTCTTGTCTCTAGGTGCCTATGGGCATGTGGCACACATAAAGTCAAGCAGGCACATACAGACACACATAAGTAAAAAGATAATGTTTTTAAAAGGGAAAAACTATTATCTATATTTGAAATTATTTTTATTGTTTCTACAGTTTTTACCAGGAAGAAGAAACATCCTGAGACATCTGAATTAAACCTGACACTCAGCCTACTTTGAGCATAACAGCGCAGGTATGAAGAGTCTGACAGGTCTCAATAGTCTCCTTTAACTCCTTCAGTCTCCTTGTATTGATGAGGTTGTGGAAAGGAAGGGATGCTGTTTACAAAGATGCTGCAAGTCATTGTGCGGACCTGGCAGGGTTTCCCTTTAGTTTCCCGGCAACTAGTTTGTAAGTGTTTTCAGCATTTCAATTTGAATCTCAGCTTCAATAATATGTAATTAAAATATGCTTAGGCATAGGCTAGTCAAAGTATGGATTGATTACAAGATGTCACTTGTATTGAGGTCCCTAGCAATTTTCACCCTGATGGAGCTTCCATCAGTACTCTACAGTTTGGCATTTTATCTTAAAGAAGACGTTTGTTAGTGAAAGAGAAGGTGCACAGGGAAAGAGAGAAGTGGGAAAGAAGGACGTGGGCAGGGATAGAGAAGATGCAAACCTGAAATATAAATATAATGCTTAAAAAGAAATATAATGCCCTAATAGGAAGCAAGATGACTAAGTACTTTTTCCCATTTAGTTCAGCTTCCCTCTCTCTTCCTACCATACTTAGTACAAATTCTAGGACAGGGGCCAGGGAGAGCTTAGGGTATTCTGACAAACACCACTTGTTCTTTCTAGGACTGAATAATAGATTTTTAGAGCTGTCTAAATGCCAAGGAAGGGTGATGGTATAACAGAGCAAATGATTTAGGGGAAGTATTACAGACGTCGCAGACAGAGAAAGTGTAATCCTTGACAATGTGGAAAGGATAGCTGTATGACAAAGAAAAGATACTGTGGTGAAATGTAAGATCATCATTGATCTGAGGGCCGGGCCCCCTGTAGTGTGTCATTTCAGAGTGCTCTACACTGTAAAGGGGTTTGTCTCAGGGTCTGTGTTCTTCTATCACATTCAAAGTCTCAGGAAATTAAGGTTCCTGGGTAGCAGATTATCAAACACTTTCTAGATAGACTGATTAAAATGATTTTAGAAAGTGGAGAGTTCGTATTCCTTCATTTTCTCTCGCATGTTCTTTGTTACTGTTGCTTTTTTTTTTTTTTCATCATTTTAGTAGGTTTGGTTCTGCTGCAGAACAGAACATAAATTTGTCAATAACATTTCAGATACATTTGAACCACACACGTGTCATGAGTCAAACATTGGTCCTAGAGCGTAATTGTTTTGAACTGGTACTACTAGCTGCATTTGGCCATTTATAGTGGTAGACAATCCATTATCCAAAGGTTAGCCAGAAAACTGGATTTGACTGCAGCAAGTATTGGCACAGTCTAACGCCTCTCTAAGAGGTCTATCATCTACACTTGTCATCATTTTCAGCAAAACTCACAGGGGACCCATTATCCATGAAGTCATCGGTAACAGTGAGAGCTCATCTCAGTATATTCTTGTCACTTTTGTCCCAATCATCCTGGCTTTCTATTGCTTCTGCTAGGAACCACCTTCCTCACACATATCTGCAGGGCCCAGTCTCTAGCATCCTTCAAGTGTGAATGAGGCTTGATTTGCCAACATTATTTCACAACAAAATTCTACCTGTACCTCTTTCCTTGTTTTAGTTATCCTGGGGACAGTTACATTGCTTTTTTAAAAATAAATGTACTCAGTTCACTGTATGTATTACTTTAATGCCCACTAAAATGCAAAATCTTAGTGGGCAAGGAAACACTAGATCAATGGTGAGTATCTCCAGGGTATTCATTAATCCATTCATTGAATGAAGGAATGAACCCTTGGTCAATCAATGTAAATCTTTGAGGAGGAAGGTTTGTGTGGCATTGAGTTAAATGGAGTGATGCAGTGGACCACTCAACATGGTTACTGTGTTCTCTATTGCATAATTCTCCCCTTTTTATGAATGTCTTAGTTAGGGTTTTTATTGCTGTGAAAAGACACCATGACTATGGCAATTCTTACAAAGAAAACTTACAGTTTCAGAGGTTCAGTCCATTGCCTTCATGGTAGGGAGAATGACAGCATACATGTAGATGGGGTGTTGGTTACATCTTGAGCAGAAGGCTGCATGAAGTCGACTGACTGCTACACTGAGGAAATATTGAGACAAAGAAACCTCAAAGCCCATTCCCACAGTGACACACTTCTTCCAACAAGGCCACACATCCTAATAGCACCACTCCCTTTGCAGACCATTTTCTTTCGAGCTACCACAATGGTTATAACTGTTTAGAAATTTATTTTACAGGGTACCAGAGGTAATGTCTACCATTTACCAACTTGGAGACTACATCTAAGCTGTTAGTCTTTTGACTGGCCATTTAATCTGACTTGAAAGCACAAGAAATAACAAAACTCCCTTTCAAGGGTCACTGAGAATATTTAATGAACTGCATATAAAAGCAAGCAAGTCATACATTAGAAGCAATATGATTGTTGAGTTGTTTAAGGCATTATTCAGTTATACAAGTTAGCAGTACATTCTAGCTACAATTAGCCAACTTTAGGACATCCACAAGGAACTGTTGTAATGTTTAGTTGGTTTCATGTTGTTTGCCTTAGGGAATCATGGACATTGAAGCATATTTTGAAAGGATTGGTTATAAGAACTCAGCCAATAAATTGAACTTGGCCACTCTAACTGAAGTCCTTCAGCACCAGATGCGAACAGTTCCTTTTGAGAATCTTAACATGCATTGTGGAGAAGCCATGGATCTGGACTTAGAGGCTACTTTTGACCACATAGTGAGGAAGAAGAGGGGCGGGTGGTGCCTCCAAGTTAATCATCTTCTGTACTGGGCTCTGACCAAAATGGGCTTTGAAACCACAATGTTGGGAGGATATGTTTACATAGTCCCAGTCAGTAAATACAGCAGTGAGATGATTCACCTTCTAGTACAGGTCACCATCAATGACAGGAACTACATTGTTGATGCTGCCTATGGAGGCTCCTACCAGATGTGGGAGCCTGTGGAATTAGCATCAGGGAAAGACCAGCCTCAAGTGCCTGCCATCTTCCGTTTGACAGAAGAGAACAAAACCTGGTACTTGGACCAAATCAGAAGAGAGCAGTATATTCCAAACCAAGAATTTGTTAACTCAGACCTCCTTGAGAAGAACAAATATAGAAAGATCTATTCTTTTACTCTCGAACCCCGCACTATAGAGGATTTTGAATATGCGAATACCTACCTTCAGATTTCACCAGCATCTGTGTTTGTGAACACATCATTTTGTTCCTTGCAAACCTCAGAAGGGGTTTGCTGTTTAATAGGCTCCACCATTGCAAGGAGAAAATTCAGTTATAAGGACAATGTAGATCTGGTGGAGTTTAAGAGTGTGAGTGAGGAAGAAATAGAAGATGTACTGAAAACTTCATTTGGCGTTTCTTTAGAGAGAAAGTTTGTGCCCAAAAATGGTAACCTATCTTTTAGTATTTAGGGTAAACAGCAAAATTGTGTTTTTCATTATTATTTCATGTTCTTAGACATTTGAAACATATGCAAATATAGTCCATATGAGCCCTTAAAGGATCATCAACAAGCTACATATTGACCAACTAATGACTTGTATCTTCTGTTTACTACATTTTATAAAAAAGAAATCCTAGCTGTCCTGTTGCTTCTCCACTAAAAATATCATCAGTTATAATTAAATAAAAAACTTAATGCTACAATCCTTTTCAAGAGTGATCACGGGAAATTTTCTACTGAAGATTAGTTAACTTGGAAGCCATATTCATTTGTAACAAAAAAACTTCAAACATTATGTTATTGTTGTAATCACATAAAACTTATACTAGTAGTTGACTATGAATAAACAAAGGACCGCAGGCATTAAATTTAGCCAGAATAAATCTGATGTCTAAGGTTTACAAGAAGCTATCTTCACAACTTAAGATCAGAATAAAGCAAACAAGAATGAGCCACCATTTCAGTTCCAGGAAATTTCTTAGACCTCAAGACAAAATTTAAGCCAATGCATGGAGCTCTGTGAGTAGGTGCCAAGACAATGACATGGCTTAGAATTTCTTACAGGGTTAATTTTGCAGACACAGTTCTTTTATATTTGACTTTTTTTTAAAGGTATGGGAGCAGTGATAATTTGAATTATGTGATTTATGCCTCATAAAATGTATGATACCTTGAAAAATATTGTTTATGAAGTATATTATTGATGAATATAATAAAATAGTATTGGCTAATATAATATGAATCAAAGGTTTCTTGGAAGTATTGGGATATGGTAAAAGATATGTCATCTGTAAGGTATATGTTGCTCTCATGCTAGTTTAATATCCCTGCTATATTCTTCTACTTCACGCTACACTTTAGCTTAAGAGGAAACAAGCAAGCGAACAAATATGTGTCTTAGTGGATCTTGGAGTTCAAACCTTGAGCATATTGGTGGGTAAACTTGTGGATCCGATGCAAGAAATAAAACTGAGTTTAAGACATTCTGTACCAGACATAAAGACCACAAATGTAGGGCTGGGGGGTAGTTCCCAATGTTATACTACTGGCCCAGTATCCTGAGAACCCAGAATTTGGTTTACAGCACTACCATACACAAAAGTGTTTTGTTCTGGGATGAAAAAATAATGTTGGTAAGTACTTCTAAGTTTTTCCATCTTTCTTAACTTCACTCCTGTTGAAATCCTGTCATATTGTGAACTGCCTACTGCATGCTTGATGAGGACAGATGCCAAAGACAGAAATATATGGCTTGTGCCCCAGAATCCTAATCTTTAACTTTTCTGTACTTTGTGATTTCTGACTGGATTCTCTAACAGTGTCATGTTAGAATTAGTCTCTATCCAGGCCTCAATACTTGGAGCAGCCTTCACTCCATAGCCACCAATAGTGATTGACAGGTGCCATGTCTGTGAGTTCCTGGGGAACAGGAAGTCCTGGTGCCAATGAACATCAAGGGAAACATTGGCTTTGGCGCAATAGGTGACACACATCCTCCTCCCCATCCCTTCGTAGATTCCTGCTTGGGAATCAAGAGATCCTGGATGCAGGTTCTTGCTGTGAGCTTCCTCCATTCTCAAAAGGGACAAGAGTCTCCTTCCTCTACTGCATGTCTTCTTGTTCTCTCCAGAGACCCCCATCTTTGGAACTGAGGCCTGAACTCTCCTTGGAGCCCTATTGTTGTCCTTTGGTCGATGTGCCCATGCTGCTAATAACTCTTCCAATAAACCCATTATTCCCAGTAATCCAGCCCAGAGTGCTCTTGGATAATCCCCTCCATGCATATCCCAATGTCAGGACTCTGATTAAACTGGATAGTTCACTTTTCTTCAGTCTTCAACTGGTCATGACCATATTAAGGTTAACAAAAAAGCAAGGGCTGGAATAGTCCCAAAGAAACAGGTTATATTGCCACAGGGGTGGGCGTTTTGTTTTGTTTTGTATTTAGGGGAGTGGGCTTATGGTAACCCAAACTGGCCTTGAACTTGCTAAGCAAGTCAGGATGGCCTTGAGTTCTTGATTGCCCCACCTTCACTTCCCAGGTGCTATGGTAACAGGTATTGACTACAGTGTAGCTGTTGTTTTGTTGTGTTTTGTTTTGATTGTTTGTTTATAGCCATATAATAGTTGGGAAGTGCTAGGGCAGGTATAAAACTATACAAGCAGCTTGCCAACAAATGGTTTGTCACCAACAGAGGATGCAAAATCCCTTAGAGCCACACTGAGAGGTACATGACTCAGAGGGACCCAACTAAGCAGGTAACAAGTGGGGATATGGATTCTATAACTTGCCCCTCCTCACCTGACCCCACCCCCAGAAGCTGAAATCTTACAGTATATTTTGACTACCCAGAATATAAGAATACTTTGTGCCAAATAGGTAACATGAAGGACTGATTCTGCCATGAATCAGGGTACAGGGAAACGGCTAAGAAACAGCAGGCAGTATCTGCTAGTATCATTCATATACATAAAAAAACAGCAGAAATACAACCACATGACCTGTGTGTGTCCTGTTTACAGCATATGTACGGACACACGTCATACACATTTCACAGTGCCTTTGTGAGAGAAGTGGAAGGCCTGAAGATAAGAGGTGAAAGAAAGAAAAAGGAAAACAAACTGATAGAAGGTGATTCCTGAACTGGGCATGTGAATGAGTTGTGGCCATCCCCTCCTCCTCCAGAATCTGCTTTGTCTGAGCCCTTTTCAGGCCTTGACCTCCCACAGGCTCCCAGAGAGCACAAACTCTGTGAAATACCAAGGCCCTTCACAAAATGCCTCACTCCTTTTCAAAGAAAGGACTTGAGAAAGAGTTCGCCAGGGGAGGGTGAAGCCTTACAACTACATTTCCCAGAGATCCATGGGTTGACTTTACCCAGGCATGGGGGCGGATCAACTTTGGACAGCCAATGAAAGGACTTCCTTTGCAGTTTGCGGTTGTTCTCAGCCTCCTTCCTGGTCTTCCTGGCCAAGTTCCTACTAACAGGGTAAGTGGGTCCTCCCGGTAGACTTGGAAACCGGGCTTTCCTCCTCTGCTGAGAGGAAGACCAGGAGATAACAGCATAACTCAGCAGAGAATTGACAGTCCTAAGATTGTTGAGAAAGTTTGGGTGGCACAGACTTGGAACCCATGCTATAAATACTTTGTAGTACACAGGTGCTTCTAACAAATGTTTTGTTCAAGTGGGTGATAGCCACAGCACGTTCTATTAGAAAGACTTTTAGAGCCATTTAGTTCCGTTAATACTCTTTACTTATCAGTAAAGGACACACTAGTAATGGTGCCTACTCAAGGGTTTGTGAGAATTAAAGAGGTGTGTTAACAGCTTAGGACATCTTTAATTGAAACCACCCCCACCCCCATCCCGGCTTGGATTCTCTTAACAATGCTGACCACAGCACATCTAGAGGAATTCATGAAGGGAATTTTGTCATGCTTGAAGAAGGGTTCATGTGGAGGGTATTTAGGTGCTGTCAATAACACCAGAAACTAACGACTCCCTATGAATCCGGACTGAGACATTGCCTCTGAACACAGACTCTAAGATTACACAGCAGAAAAGCCCCAGCTTATGCTAGAGTCCCAGGAGCTAGCCACCTGCCTATGGGACCTCTTGCTCTGTTCTGTACTGTGGGCACAATGTCAACCACATTGCTTTGCTCTTTTCTGATAACAGTTCTTCCCTTTCTGTAGCCCCTCCTTTGACTGACTGACTCAGGCACAAGGCAACTAATTCCATCCAGTCTTTCAAAATGAGAAAAGAAATGTCTTTTTGTTTGTTTTAGCTCATCTGCCAAAGACTATATGGCCATGCCATGTTCACCTGTGGCCCTGTCTCTTTCCCCTTGTTTTTGTCTTCCTGGTAGGATCCCCAGCCTTTGCCTGGTAGGATCCCCTGGCTGCTGGAGGCCTTTGCTGGAAACCCCTGGTGCCATGGAGGTTTCTTATAACCGAAGCACAGCTTGGTAGTGCTCTTTGCATATGGCCGGGCCAGTCTCTTCCATCCAGTTAATCAAAGAGATTGCCTGGGTTTGGCCACAGAGTTAGATGCTGTGGGCTTCAGAGCGAAAGAGAAAAGTAAAGAAATGGGGGGGGGGCAGACATACAAAATTACAAGCAATTCATTAGTTCTCACTGTAACTCTTCATTGAATATTGCCAATAATCCATGAAATGATTATAGTGGCTCCTCAATGTTATATCCTGCTTTTAGCATGACGGTGTGTCACTCATATATCAGAGGTATTCTCCTTCTGGATTAGGCTCACAAGCCCATGTGGGTAAAGGATAAGGAATTCTCTTATTAAAATAGTTGAAAATCAACCTTTTACATGAAAGATGCAGAGGTTCTAAAGACTAGGAGTTAAGCAACAAGGGCTCTCTACACCAGCCTGTTCTATGAAGGGGGGTTATGCAGTATATCTAAAAAGCACAACTTATGACTTTTAGGGACAAGGCCATGTCATTTAGGGACAAAGTACAGCAGCTGGTATAACTATTGCATATTGATCATTTGACTAAATAAATATTCTGTGATCTGCAGAAAGCAGGGAGACTCCTGTGGCATTGCAGATCTCTCTAGAAGTCTCGCAATTTGTCTAATTTTAACCTTATTATACACAGTCCTATGGAACAGACTTGAAGATGGTCAAACGCAAATTTCCCCAAACCAGATGCTGGGGCAAAGTTACATGAACTAAGGAAGTGCTGAAGAAAAGCAGTTCTGCTTGTACAGATTATAATTCCAAGTTTGTCCACACAAGAGCAAGCAAGCTGTGCCAAGACTCCTTGTGCCAACAAGTCCTTGGTTCACAGCTGAGGGAACACTTATTCATGCTTTTCATTTATGGCCACCAGTAAAAGAAGCAAGGGAGCCCCAGAAGCTGTTGGGGAGCTCCCAAATAAAATACGGGGTGCAAGACCGTGTGTATGTGTGTGTGTGTGTGTGTGTGTGTGTGTGTGTGTGTGTGTGTGTTCAAACCATGCCACAGATTAGTGAAAGTGGTACAAAGAATCTACAGATGTAAGTGAATTCCAGGATCCTCACAAACTCACCTTGGTCTTCAATCTTCTCCAAGCGCCTGTGTCCTCTTTGGATGCACAAGCATACCATGTTCTTTGTTCTTCAATGTGCTTGGTGAAGAAAAGTACGTGTAAAGGAGCTTTGTGTGAATCAAGGTGTACTTGAAACTTTATTTTGTTTTTATTATCATTATTATTGTCTGTCTTTCAGGTAGTGCCTTTTCCTACGGAGCCATCTCACCAGTCCCATATTTTCTTAAGTGTATTTTTGTCATTTTAGGTAAGGAGTGCAATCTAACTTATCTTGGGACTTGTCCTTCCTTTTTATTGCATGTATTTCTGCCTCATATGTCAATAAATTATCTAGGTTAGGGATTCGTTTCTTCTTAAGGTTTGGATACATATTGTCCCCATGAATATCTCAGATGTTGAAGGAGGATCCTCAGCAGCTGGTGCTATATGCCAGTGATTTAGTTGTGAGGGTGTTCTCCTCATCAGTGGGCTCAGTTCACATGTGAGTGGGATCTTAGGAAGTAGGGCCTAGTTGGAGCAAGTAAGGATATCTTGTCACTGGCTCCTTCCTCTTTGTTTCTACTTTCAGGCCACCATGAAGTGAGTATGTTTGCCTTGCCACTATAATACTTCTGTCTCAATACAGATCCAGAGCAGTGTAGGCAGCTCACCATAGACTGGCATACCTGAAACTGTCATCCAAAATAGAGCCTTCTTCTTCCAGGTTTTCTGCTTAACATGTATTCCTGTTTAATCATGACAACAGAAAATAGCTAAACATCTGTTAGAGAGCCTTCATGTGGCCTTTGGACTGGGTGACTCCAGTGTTTGTCATGCACAAGATAAACAATAGATGAGAGCCAGAGACTTTGCCTATTAGAAGCTGCTAACCATCTGAGGAGTTTCTACCTTGTCTCGTCACACACGATCATTGTTCTTTTCTGGGAGAGTATTAGCCATAGCCCGACTGGAACACTGAGCAAGTTGAGGACTGTGCTGTCTAACCCATGGATTGTCAGCTCACACTTGCTATTGCAGAATCAGATGTTCTACATTGACCTTGTAATGGTCCATAGGGTCTTCCTATTTCTTTTCAATTCCCAGTCTAGCTTTATGATTTACTTATGTCTACCTATTTCTCTATAAGACAAAGTGACTTGACCAGGAGTCACAATGTGTAGCCCTTTTCTACTTCTCTCTGTGTGAAAAACACACAGTGCTTGTAGCATCCCATCATGCTGTCCTCTCTACTTCTTGTCTCTCCTTTTCATCTACTGGCTGGTAAAGAAGCATTTTACCAGGATAGCTCACAGTTGTTTCTGAAGTTCTTTCACATTTGAGATTGTCTTTGCATGCCTGGTAACTTTCTAATTCATTGGAATCCCAACAGAATAGCAAGCACCACTAGTGTGTCCCTTCAGAGCTTTGTAGACATGGTTCCATTGCATGTTTCTGTGGGAACGTCTGTTGCCAGGCTGATACCTTCCTGATGAACTATTTATTTCTCTGCCAGATGCTTGAGTACCTATTCATGATTTCAGATTTCAATAATTTAAATAGATATAGTCACATGCCATGCACATAGAATTCAGTTTTTCCTAGAATGTTACCTCACTTGTTTTTCTGATATGATTTCTGCAGAATTTTCATACACACACACTCTAACATCATAAATATTTTTCTATTCTAATTTTGCACTTTCCATTTCACAACTTTGGTTGCTTTTTATATGTGTCAACATTTAACTGGCTTTAACATGGCTTTATTATTCAATTAGCCTTTATTCTGACCATCAAGCTATCTTTCTACATAACTAATGTGTTATCGTGTTCTATCTATAGAGTGCTGTTCATTGTAATTAGTGTAGTATCTTGCTTTATGTCTTTAATTAGTTTCTAAGTTTGAAACCTTTCTTTGTATACACCACATTGTTCAGTCACTGTATCTGTCACTTCTATGAAGAAGTTGTAGTACTTTTTTTAGTCCTTTTTAACGTGTAGGTCATATCTCATCTCCTCGTGCCAATGTCTTGGTGTATTTTCATTCACTGTTTCATTTTATTTAATCATATATGTGCAACATTGTCTCTGCCCTTAATTTCTTCCTTGAATCCACTTTGACTAGTGAAATGTCCATCCATAATTGGGCTTTGACTTTATTGTATCGGAAGAAGCGGGAGATTTAGATATGACAAGAGATTCTTTGGTGGCATGTCTCCCACACAGTTGTCCCTCTCCTTCTCTGATATCATCCTTATTAAGATCGCCACTTTTTTTCCCTGCCCTTAGTCCCCTGCTGTAGGTGTTACCTCAAGGAAGGCCACTGTACAAACTGCTTTCTGTGTGCAGTCTGTATTTAGGTAGTAATCAAGGACATCAAACATGGTTTATCCTCTTTGCTGTTCCTATGGCAACTAGTGATTGTTGCTTCTGGGCCCTGTACTTATGAGAAAGTCCCAGGCTTAGAACCTATCATGGTGCTACAGTCTCTTAATATCATACTTCCTAAAGACTTCCCTGTGTAGCTCAGATGTTCACTTCCATGCATTTGTAATGTTATGTGATTCCTCATAACTTATGATACAGAAAACTAACCTTTTCTTTCAAGAAAATTAATATCATGTTTCACATTGTATATTTACTTGGGGATTGTCTACCATTACAATGGGGCTGGTTCTCTCCATCCCCTTTCCAAGTTATGAGGGTCAAATTCAGGTTTTCAAGCTTGGAATCAGGTGCTTTCCTCTCTCTAGGCTGTCCTCCCAGCCCATGTTACATTTCATTCTAAATCTTCATTTTTAGAGTTTATACCAGGAAGAAGAAGCACACTGAGACTTTTGAATTAAAGCCAGCAATCTTTGAACTGATGAATATAAAATGTACTTTCTAAGAATCTTAAAGGATCTAAGTGTGTTCACCAGCTTTGTCTAAGTCTTGTCTACATTGATGACCAGGGTGAAGGGAGGGTTTGTCCTTTTGGAAAGACTCTGCTAGCCTGCATGTGAATGTAATTATATTTTCACTCATCTCCTTCCCTATCACCTACTCTCCATGAACTCACAGAATTTCACCTTGAATTTTACCCAGCTTCATCAATATACAGTTGAAATGTATTTAGTCACAGAATACCCAGGTATCATTTGCTTACAAAATATAGCTAATGTAGAGGCCCTAACAAAAACTGATGTAACTATAATGAATCTACAGTTACTAAATGTAAATTCCAACTCAAACTTAGTCTCCAAACAAAAAACAAAATCTGACTACTGTTTATACTAATATTTCTGTTATTCCACTGCAATGCCTCTAATTTGTTTCCAAGTGTGTGTTTCAGTCCCATCTTCCATGTATTCTCATTTCATTCTTCTTCCCCAGTCCTGGGGAAGCAATAGTCAGGTGACTAGTCACACAAAAACCACCACACATTCTACTCTCTTCCCACTAGATTCGGTACAAACACTGAATAAGAAGCCAAACAGGGCAAGTGACATCTAACTAAATTTCATTTGTTCTTTCTAAGCATTAGATATTTTATACCTATGAAAATGGTACCGTGAGAGCTATGTACTCTATGTACTGTTTTGCATAATTTTTCTGATTCTATGAGGATTTGTTCAGAAACCCATTTTCATGGATTCTGATTGGAATCTTTTTGCTATTTGTCCTTATCTGGCTTTTTACTTGGTACCTGGGTATACACAGGAAAGAGTGCAGAGCATCCTCCATCTGAGAAGTTTATTGTCTGGCTCATAGCTTGACCATATTTTAAAGAAATGAGAAAACATTCATCCTGAGTCACTGAGAAGAGTCAACACTTGTCTAAGTGTTATGAACATTTATTGTGTGTCAGTTAATATAACAGAGGCAAGATAAATATAGATAGTTGTAGGTATTATCTATATTTATTTGTTGAAAATGAGTTTTAACTGTAGTTATCCTACTCCAATAAATTCACGAGCAAAACTAGTAATATTTTTTTGGATTCTTTTGTTTGCCTTAGGGGAACATGGATATTGAAGCATATTTTGAAAGGATTGGTTATCAGAACTCCAAGAACAAACTAGACTTGCAAACATTAACTGAAATCCTTCAGCACCAGATACGAGCTATTCCCTTTGAGAATTTGAACATCCATTGCGGAGAATCCATGGAGCTGAGCTTAGAAACCATCTTTGATCAAATTGTGAGGAAGAAGAGGGGTGGGTGGTGTCTCCAGGTTAATCATCTCCTGTACTGGGCTCTGACCAAAATGGGCTTTGAAACCACAATGTTGGGAGGATATGTCTTTAACACACCAGCTAATAAGTATAGCAGTGGTATGATTCACCTCCTAGTACAGGTGACAATCAGTGACAAAGACTATATTGTTGATGCGGGGTTTGGACGTTCCCTCCAGATGTGGGAGCCTCTGGAATTAGCATCAGGGAAGGACCAGCCTCAAGTGCCTGCCATCTTCCGTTTGACAGAGGAGAACGAAACATGGTACTTGGACCAAATCAGAAGAGAGCAGTATATTCCAAACCAAGAATTTGTTAACTCAGACCTCCTTGAGAAGAACACATATAGAAAGATCTATTCTTTTACTCTCGAACCCCGCACTATTGAGGACTTTGAGTCCATAAATACCTACCTTCAGACATCACCAGCATCTGTGTTTACAAGCAAATCATTTTGTTCCTTGCAGACCCCAGAAGGGGTTCACTGCTTGGTGGGCTGCACCCTCACTTATAGAAGGTTCAGTTATAAGGACAATGTAGATCTTATAGAGTTTAGGAGTCTGAAGGAGGAAGAAATAGAAGATGTACTGAAAACTATATTTGGCATTTCTTTAGAGAAAAAACTTGTGCCCAAGCATGGTGATAGATTTTTTACCATTTAGAATAAGCAGCAGTAAAAGTTTTCAGTGTCCCTCCATGTATCTGGATTTTCTATGATAATTTTTCAAACAGATGTACAGTATATGTAATCATGTGAGCCTTTTTGCATTTGTCTCTAGCTTACCAGTTATTGATAACTAATAATTTGTTGTATACTCTCTAGTCATATATTTTTATTAGCAATAATCTCATTGCTGATAAACCTCATTGTCTACGATACTGCCTCTGTGCAAAGCTCTATTCCTATGTTTTAATGGAAGAAAACCCTAAAAATTTCATCCATAAAATATCAGCACTGTTGGTTACATGACTTTTGAATGAAACATACCCACTCAAGCAGTACTAAAGCAAGGACATGGGCATACTGGTGACCCCACCTGACATGTGCTAGGAAATACCCAACATTGGCTCACTACTAAATTCACATAGTATTTTTGCTAATTTTTGAATAAAAGAAATAGTGGGAAAACCACTATTCAACCATTAAATTCAACCAGCATGTAGCCAGTATCTAATTTTTATGAGATATTTGTTATATATCTTATATATATAAGATATATATATATATATATATATATATATATATATATATATATTAGCATTTGGATGCAGCAAAGAAGAATGGGAGCTAGTGTTGGTTTCAAATTAACTGTGTAGTCTTCAATGTATGACTTACACCAACACTTAGAGATGTGTGATGAGGACCCCAGAGAAGCAGTCACACAGCTCATCATTTCTTTCTGTGTTGTCTTTGTATCTAATTCTTACTGTGGGAACAAATACCAATATTTATAAATTTGAGCTTCTATATTTTAAAATGTATGTCTTAAATAATTAATATACAAAATGAAATATGTCTCCAAAACATTTTCAAAGAGTAATGTAGTATGAATGAGAGATTTTGTCTAGAGGAGTTAGGATATAATGGAGGTTGGTGCCTTTTCCAAGCGAGTCCTGTTTATTTTACTTCTCAGTCATGCTGATTAATCTCCACTGCCAATTTGACTAGATTTGTAATCACATAGCAGAATTCTGGGTATTTTGTTAGTATTTTTTAGAGCCATTTAACTGAAGGGGGAAAACCCAACTGATGAAGGAATGTGGGTGGCACCATGGCCTTGTTTATGTCCTGGGCTAAATAAAATGGGAAAGATGAGAAAGTGAGCTGAGCAATGTTTATTCAATTGTCCTCTGACTATGTCACAGTGTGACAAGCTGCCTTGTGTTCTCACCTCTTCAGCTATCACTGAGCCCTCAAACTATGAGCTAAATATATATATATATATATATATATATATATATATATATATACATATATATATATGTGTGTGTGTGTGTGTGTGTGTGTGGACTCATTTTATCTGTGGCAAGTCAGCCACTAACTTAGGTGTGTGTGGTGAGGGGATAATTTCATGCCTACCATAAATACTAGATAAATATCTGTTAGATGGATGCTTGGGTAATGCCATTAAGTCAGTAATTTTGACTCAGTAGAGAAGCTTTTTTTTTCTCAAATTCTTTATTGATTCTTTGTTCTTTGGGAATTTCACATCATGCACCCCAATACCACTCACCTCCCAGTCGTTCCATATCTGCCCCTCACCCCTGCAGCATATTCCCCCTGAAATTAATTCAAAACAATAACAAAAAAAGACCACCTTGCTCCTCTGTCTTTTCAATACCTCTTCATTCAGCCTAGTGGCATCGGGAGCTGTGCTGTGTCACATAATACACACTTTTGTGCAATCAGCCCCACCCATACAATGTTCATGCAATGAGTCATTGGTCTAGTTCAAAGTCCCTGGCACACTATCATCACCGGGCCCTCATTGAAAACTCCTCTTAACCAGTCCCTTTACTCTCTCTAGCAGGTCATAGATGTGATAGATGTTAGGGTGAGCCAACTCAAGCCCCCAAGATGGGGGTCTTAGTGGTAGCTGAGTTGGTTGTGCTGGCCACTGGAACCACCCTGATCATGCAAAGTGTAAAGCCAGCTCTCCTAGGCCCATGCCATAGTAGCCAGCTTTCCCATGCCTGCTGTGAGGGGTGGAGATACCTCTCCTGAGTGCAGAGAGCCAGCTCTCCCCATGTGGGGTTGGGATAACATTCATAATACCGAGTCCAGCAAGAAGCAGTACAAGCTGTCCCAGAGCCAGTGAGGGGCATGGCTGGATTAGCATAACACTAGGATTTCAACATGCACGATTCCTATGAACCCCTGTGGTAACATGGGCCATGGACACCAGATCCTGGCTGCTGCTTGGCCACAGACCCAGACATGGTCAACATCAGCAGCCTTGATCCAGACAATACCATGGCTACATGTGATAGTGTGAGCCACCTAAATCAGCAGTGAGCACAGCCCTTGGAGACCAACAAGATCATAGGATATGGCCTGGACTCCAGGCATCTGTGTGGCTTTTGTTGGCACCACGGGCCACCACCATCAACACAGCCCCTGGCTGTGGTAGGACCATGTACTCAGACATAGTTCCTGGAAGCAGCCTGGGCTCACATGTCACCATGACCCCAGGTGGCAATGTAGGACACTCAGATCAGCATGGCTCTCTTGGCAGAGTGGCTCCAGACACCACCATGGCCCCAGGTGGCAGCCCAGATCCCTGGCATCTGTATGGCCTTCAATGTCTAACAGTTTTATTATTTGTGTCACATCATGCATTTCAGTCCCATCCATCTTTCTGTCCTGCCATATCCACACTTGAATCCCTCCCAATAAAATAAAATATAACAGAAGAGAGAGAAGGAAAAATTTGTCATGGAAATTATAGTGCAACACAGTATACCCTCTAGTCCATGTATCTTTACTTGCAAGTGTTCATTGCAAAGAGTCATCAGTCTGTTTCAAGGCCTCTGGTTTCTGCTGCCTATACCGGGCCTTCCCTGGACCTCCTCTAGGATATCCTGATTTTCCCTGTATCCTGAGATCTAGCAGATCATAGATGGGGCAGATATTGGGGTGAGTCCTTGCTCTCCCAAGGACAGAGAGATCTCCCTGGTGTTGCAGCCTTTGAAGTGTGGGGCCACCTCTGAACAGCTCTGTTCTCACAGCCTTTGGTGCTATCAAGAGCCATGGACATCAACACAGACCATGGCTGCAGCAGGACCATGGATCCAGATAGGACCCTCAAAGCAGCCCAGGCCTGGGCATCCTCGTGACCCTGGCTGGCAAGCAAGCCAACTACCTCAGCTTGCTCCTCACTGCCTTCACCTCTCCAGATCTGTCTCTCTCCAAATGAACTGAATCAATCATCTGTCTCTCTCTTTTTCCCATCCTATACCATATATTTGCTCACCACAATAGCGCCTGACCACCCAGCACCAAAAGATCCTGAGACCTGTAAGTATGCCTAGCACTTCAAGATTGGAATGCTGACTTTTCATTACCTCGTATTTTCTATTGTGCTTCCCAGTATCAGGGATAGAATGTAAAATTCACACTCTCAGAGTAGTATTCTTTCTTCAACTCTGATTACCAAGAAAATATGAAGTGAGAAGCAGTATTAGAATAGAAGAAGATTCTTTAAGCTAGAAGGTTTCCACATGGATATTTTATGTGTGATGGAGATATGAGGTGAGAGAGTGCATGTCCCAGGCAGAGGTTGTCAAATGGCCTGACTTTAGTAAAAATAAATGTAAAATAATGCTTCAGTTAGGGACACTTTCCCACCTCCCTTCTTTGGCTTTGTTTACTTCCACTATTTTTCTTGCCAATGAGAAATCTTCCTGGTACTTCTGAACAGAAAAGATTTTCATACATTGTTGAAGACATCACCACTGACACCAACACACTAAGCCAATCAAAATATGATCTAATGAGAATGATGCGGCTTTAGGACACTCTCAGTGAAGTTATCTGTACAGTGAGTATCCTAATCCCAGTCCAGTTGGTTTTCCTTAAACCATATGGGGAAAACAAAAACTTATCAAAATATTCAAAGATATGAAATTTAATTTACCCATTAGGTCCTGAGTGCAGACTGCACACCGTTAATTTCTATGAAATAAAATTTAAATGAATAAAGAAAGTAAATCTCCCCAAATTGTATAGTCAGAAATTTTAAGACAGTCCCACATTCTTTATGGTTATCCAAACATTTGTTTGTCCTGGTACCACCACAGAGATTAGGATAGGCCATCTTTGGTCAGAGCTTCTAGACAAATAAGGTTGAAGAAGTCTGACCCTAAATAGTGAACTGTACATCAGTTCCTTCTGTCTTTAAGATGGAGCCAAGTAAAGTCCATGTCCTACTCTGCAGAGTGCAGGTAGAGGATCCGTGACAAATGCAAGTATCTCATAAGTCCTATTAACTTTTAATTCTGCAGAGGTAACCACACAAGTAAGTTACTACATATTTATATCTGCATTTTCAATGGTCTAGGACCCCTGGGGATAAAAAAGCTCTGCAGCCAAAAGCAGTTCTATGAGTGATATTTAAAGTGCCTATGCTGAAAGAGAGAGAGAAAAAAAAATCACATAAACAATCTAACACTATATTCTCAGGTACTCAAAAAGCAAGAGTTATCTAACTTCAAAGTTAATGGAAGGGGGATATAAAAAATAAGAGCAAACATTCAGATTGCACAATAACAGAGAAATAGAAAAGTTCAGCAACACAGTTGGACTTTGGAAAAGTTAGAAGTTCTGGGAAACAATTAACTAGACTACATGGAAATAAAAAGTACCAAAACCTGGACAGTGATGGGGGGGGAACCTTATAACTAATAACAGCTACAACTATTTCTAAGAGATTACTATGAACAATGAATGAGTCAACAAATTAGACAACTAAGGAAAAGATAAGTTTGTAGAAATATGTAACTTACCAATGCTGAACCAGAAAGAGAGAGGATATTTGAACAGACCAATAATGAGAAAGGGCACTGAATCACACATTGAAAGTCTTTAATTGATAAAAAATCTAGAACCATATGTCCTGATAGCTGTTTCATTTGAAGAAAAATTAGTAACAGTATTTCTCTATCTCTTCCTGCAAACTGAAGAAGGAGGCACATTTATAACCCTAAGTCACCTGACAAAAGCTAGTGATGTCCCCAGAAAAGGAAACTGCAGCCAAGTATTCCTAATAACGTAGATGCAAACAATAGCATGTCAAAGGCTCAATAACATGATATATAGGATTTATTCTCTAGGTGCAAAAATGACTCAACAAAAACATCTTTCAAAATTCAACTCATTTTCCTGATAAAATATCTCAATGACTTCGGCATTGAAAGAATGTTCCTGAAAAGAAGAAAATCACATGTGACAAACTCACAGCTAACATCATAACCTAAGGTGAAAAGTTAGCATCCTTCCCTCTCAGGTAGGCAGTAGTACAGGATGCTTACTCCCAGCATTCTGTTCAACCTAGTGTGGGGCACTCTAGTGTCATAGGAGATGAGAGAGATTCAAATACAAATGCAAGAAGTGAAATCTTTTGTCTTTGCTAACTGTGATCATATATGAAATCCCATGGTCTCCAACAAAAAGACTTTTATTTTCTCTCTTATTCTTCTCCTTCTTCTCCTTCTTCCTCTTCCCTCTCTTCTCTCTTCTCTCTTCTCTCTCTCTCTCTCTCTCTCTCTCTCTCTCTCTCTCTCTCTCTCTCTCTCTCCCCCTCCCTCCTTCCCTCCCTCCCTCTCTCTCTCTCTCCACCCATACCCACTCACCCTCCACACACACACTTGTGTTCTGTTCTGTTCTGTTCTGTTCTGTTCTGTTCTGTTCTGTTCTGTTCTGTTCTGTTCTGTTCTGTTCTGTTCTTCTGTTCTGTTTTGAGAAAGGGTCTCAGTGTAGCTTTGGCTGGCCTGGGACTTTTCAAGACCAAGTTGGCTTTGAACTCAGAAATCTGTCTTCTTCTGCCTTCTAAGAACTGGAATTAAAGATGTGTGCCACCGTGCCCAGCTGAGACTCTTAGAAGAAAACAAATTTTTGTAATATTACAGTGATCTTTAAAACTCAATAGCATCTTCAGAGTTTATCCAGCCATCATTAGAGAAAATGGGAACAACTACAAATACCCACAGCCAGAAAACACACACACAGAGACCTTGGAACAAACAGCTCTAAAGATGGTATCTCCATCAAATCCTTCCCACCACAGCTCAGAGAACCCCACAAAAGAGGAGACACAAGTATAAGGGCCAAAGGAGATGGAGGACTCCAGGAGAACAGGGCTCTCTAAATCCACTGAGCAAAACTTACCTGAACTCACAGAGTCCAAAGCCTGCATGAATCTGTGCCAGGCCCTTGGCATATTTAGTATAGTTTTCAGTTTAATGTTTTTTTTTGGGGGGGGGATTCCTGAGCATGTGAATGACTCAGTTTCTAATTCTTGTGCTTTCTCTTGGGGCTCTTTTACTTCTATTTGCCTTGTCTAAATTCCATGCGATGGTCTTTGTTTTAACTTATTATATTTTTATTTTGTTATGTTTTGTTATTATCTCTTAGAAGCCTGTATTTTGCTAATGAGAGACAGAAGTGGATCCAGATAGAAGGGCAGGTGAAGAGTAGAGGGAGGGGTAATCAGGATGTATTATATGAGGAAAGAATCTATTTTTAATAAAAGGTGAAAGAAATAAATTCCAAAAGACCACCTCAATTTTATAGTTGGATATATAAAATATCTATTAAGTGAGCCCCATTTAGAAATAACAGTACTTACTGTAATTAGAGTTGACATGTGATGTGACAGCACTATGACAAATGACGGAAGGCAGCATTCACATGTCTATAAATCTGAATATATTAGGCAATTCTTAAAAAAGAGAATAATGATAAAAAGCACTATTTTCTCTTTAGATTCAAGAAACTTAATAACATCTCTATAAGCTAATGTTAGATCTTTGGAAACAAGAAACTTAATAGCATTTCTATAAGCTAATGTTAGACCTTTGGAAACAAAAGCTAGAAAGCTCTCTCTTTTATAATAGCATCAAAAGTAAATAAATAGGCTAAGTAAATGGCCTAGTGGTGGAATTCTCATTTAGCCTGAGATATTGGGTTCAGTCCCAAGCAGAAGAAAATAAACAACAGAAAATAAAATAATATATATATATATATTTGTATCTATATACTGCTCATATATATTTAAGCAAGAATATATATTTAAGCAAGGAAACAAAGTATCTGTAGACTAAAAATGATAAATGCTTTGTGGTAAAAACTATTCATGCTTCATAAAAATTGAAAAATAATCTAAACTTTATGTGGAGCCCAAAAGTACATTTAGTCCACTCTTAGCTCCTAAAATAGAATGCTTGATAGCTTATAACCCATGTAGACTTATTTCTCAGAGCTCTATAAGAAAAAACCAAAGTGTTCAGGGTAGGAATTAGTACAAGGGCTTTCCTGCTGTATGGTATTAGGTGATGGGCATACCATGTGCTAAGTAGAGTCTCTCTTCTTCCTCTTATAAAGCCAATACTCCCATTATAATCTTCTGTAAATGGAGTTCTTAATTGGTGTAAATAATAATAAAACAGAGTCAGATATAGAGGGAAATGCTGAGATAAGAGAGAAGGAGAAGCCAAAGGCACCTTTACCTCAATAGCTTCTCAGTAGAAAATAAAGCAAGTTCTTCTTTCTACCCACATATATATATATATATATATATATATATATATGTATATATATATATATATATGATCATAAACATACCTATGGGTAACATGTGGCACAAACAACCTTCATCCTCATGATCACAACCATAGCTAAAATCACCTTAAGCAAGGGGACAGAGTCAGAGGCATTACTACTGGATTTCAAAATATTTTACCAAGTTATGGTGATAAAAATAATATGCTATTGATAGAAAAACATAGCACATGAACTAAAATATAAAAATAGACAGCCCAGACATAAACTTTATAATGTGTGATCAAGTTATTCACAAAAGTACCAGGAAAGTTACAATGAGAAAAGGAAAGTCTCTTCAATGACTATTGTTGAAAATATTGAATATCTACATGCAGAAGAATGAAGACAGTTGTCTTATCCCTTACTCAAGAATGACCCCAATATTGACTGATAACTTGAACTATAAAAGTACTGGATAAAAACACAGCAGAATGCCCGATGACATTTATCTGTGCATTGACAGCTTACAGATCATAAGCAATATAAAACAAAATAGACAATTGGAATTGCATAAAACCAAAAGGCTTTTTCATGGTGCCAAGGGCAACTGGCTAAGTAAAGAGACAACACACACAATGGAATAAATGATGTTAAATCACATGTCATATAATGAACTAAGATCCAACACATATAAAGAAAGCAAACTATCCAATAACAAGAACAACAATAGCCCTTAAAAGTCAACAAATGACTTGGGCAGACTCAAAAGAAGACATCAGAGAAATACAAATTGAAACCACAATGAAAAGCCACTAGCTACTTGACAGGTTGGTTATTATCCAAAAGATATTTTTTAATAATTTCACAGACATATGGAAATGGAAGAACTGTAGACTCCTGGTGGCAATGTGATAAAGTAGTAATCAGTCCAGAAAACAATATGAAGGTAACTCAAAAAATTGAAAATTGAATTATTCTAGGATTCAGTAATGCCACTCCTGCATACATATATGAAGGAATTGGAATTGCTGTGCTGTAAAGATGTCTGCACAAATGAACAAAAATGAACAGCCAGTCACTCATTCATCAACAAATAAACTTTTAGAATATAGTATGTACACATAAATACTATCCAGTCTTTAAATAAAAGAAAAAATCTATCACTTGCTATAATATGGATGAAACTTAGAGACACTAAGTAGAATAAACTAGGAACAGACAAACATTTATCATCTCATTTAACATGTAAAATCTGAGAAAGTCAAGACAGTCATAATGGCACACATTTATATTCCCAGCACTCTGGATGTTGAGGTAGGAAGGTCACTGATTGGAAGCCAGCCTGGTAAATTGGGCTACATGGTAAATTGGAGGTAAGCCTGAGCAATATAATAAAATTCACAAACTGAAAATAAATAGATATATAAAATAGCCAAATGTATAAGAATAGAATACAATGATAATTATCAGGTGTTTAGAGCCAGAGGAAAGGGACAACAGTGATCCAAGTTTCAGACAGATAAAATTAGACTCAGTGATTGGGAACTATTGCATACAGTAGTGAACATAGCTAATAACAATATACTGTATATTTACTTTGTTTCTTTTTCCCCTTATATTGAAAATAGATTTTTTTCCCACACATAATATAACCTGATATGGTTTCCCCTACCTCAATCCCTACTAGCTACTCTCACCTCTTCTCCGATCTAGATCTATCCATTTCTTTCTCATTAGAAAACCAACAGGCATCTTTGGGATAATAATAGAATATAACTTAATAAGAGAAAACGAAAACTAATCAGAATATGACAAAACAAACAGAAAGAAAAGATTCCAAGAAAAGATACATAAAAGATTATCTGCTCATTTCCACTCTAAGGAATCCCATAACAACACTAAACTGACCTCTAGGGTAAAAGGAGAAAAGAAGAAGAAGAAAACAAGAATTAAAACTTAAAAATAAGATAAAATTAACAAAAGAAAACCACTGGCTCAACATTATGAGAAAAGGAAACTTTAAAGATGCTATTGAATTCATCTACCTCTGTGCATGCAGCAAATTACTTAGTAGTAGTTTTTTCTTCAGGGAAACTCCTTGTGGAAACTAAATATTCATTTTCAAGTGGTTATTGTTTGAAAATTTCTTCTGGTGAGGGCTCAGGGCCATTTCTTCTATCAGATCTAGGACCTCAACTGGTGCAGACCTATGTAGTCTCTGTGACTGCTACCTCTGTCTCTATGAATTCATATGTGCTTTGATTCTGTCAATTTAAAGGGTCTTGTTTTTTTAGTGTCCCCACCCATTGTTTCTGGTTTTAACACTCTTTCCACTTCTTCTTCCACAGGGTTCCCAGATCCCTGAGGGGAGGGATTTGATGGACACATCTCTGTTTGGGTTGAATGTTCCAAGACCCCTCACCCTCTGTATAATGTCTGGTTGTTGGTCTCTGTATTTGTTTCCATCTGCTGTAGAAGGAAGGCTCTCTGATGAAGTCTGAGCAAGGCACTGATCTATGAATATGACTGTCATTAAGAGTACCACATTAGTGTTTTGTTTCTTTTACAACAGTAATATTTGGTCTTGCTGTATGTCCCTGGACTATCTGATTTCGGGTTCTTGATCATTTATGCAGAGTCAGGTATGGGTTTCATTTCAAGGGTCTGCCTTAAGTCAAGTCAAATTGATTGGTTATTCTCCTAAGCTTTGTTCCACCATTTCACTAGCACTAGCATATCTTTCAGGCAGGACATTATTGAAGATAAACTGATTTGTGGCTGTACTGGTGTTTATGTTTCTCCTTTGGTAGCCTGCAGAGTACCTTCCTGTACCAAAGACACAAAGGGATGAATGCTCTATGTGGGCACCAGCTTAATTTCTCCATATTCAATGAGTTGTGTAGTGTTATCTTCAGCAATGGAGACTTTCAATCTGTTTGTGGCAGTAGCTTGGGTTATTTGGGGATTCCCATGGGACCCCTTTGCCCAACATATTAATTAGATGTAACACAATCTCAGTAATGGAATCTTCAATTGGTGAAAATAGATGAAGAGATGTTCAGTTGGGTCTTTGACTCACCCAACTGAATTACTGGGTAATTTCATTTAGAATTATCTTCATATATGTATATGTTTTAGGAAGATTCTACTGTATTAAGTATCCATACCATCCCTCAAATGGCCCTTAGTTTTAGCTGTATCTTCCCATATTCTCTCTTCCATCCCCCTCTTTCTTCTCCTCATTTGATGCTCACATTCCAGCTCCCCCCCACACACATTCATAATTTTGTATTCCATTTCTCTTAACCTAGGGAGATAGGTCCCCCTTACTCTTATTTTATACATAACTCCTGTCGCTCTACAGTTTATAGGATGATTATTATTAATTTAACAGCAATTATTCACAAGTAAGTGAATATATAACATATTTGTCTTTCTGGGTCTGGGCCTCTTCCAGGATGATTTTCTAGTTCCATCCATTTAAAATAATATGATTTCAATTTTTTGAATGGGCTGAGTAATATTCTATTGTGTAAATCTACCACATTTTCTTTATCCATTCTTCTGAGACCTCTAGGTTATTTCCAATGTCTGACTATTATGAATAGAGCAGTAATGAACATGATTAAACAGCTATTTCTGTGTTAGGATGAAGTATCCTTTGGATATATGCCCAGGGGTGGTATATTTGTATCTTGAGGTAAATCAATTCCCATCTTACTGAGAAACTATCACACTGATTTTCATAATGGTGTAAGACTTTGCACTCCTGCTAGCAATGGAAGAGTATTCCCCTTGCTCCACATTCTCACCAGCATGAACTTTCACTTGTTATTGATCTTAGCCATTCTGAAAGGTGTAAATGAAATCTCAAAGCAGTTTTGAATTGCATTTCACTGATGGCTAAAGATGCTGAACATTTAAGTTTTTCTCAGTCATTTCAGTTTTCTCTATTGAGAATTGTCTGTCTAGATCTGTATCTCACATTTAATTGGATTATTTGTTTTCTTGATATCTAGTTTTAAGCGTTAATTATATATTTGGAAATTAGTCCTCTATCAGATATAGAGTTGTTTTTTTTTTTTTTTAAATCCCACTCTCTAGGCTACCACTTTGTGTTATTGACAGTGTCCTTTGCTTTACAGAAGCTTTTCAGTTTTATGAGGTCCCATTTCTTAAATGTTGACCTTAGTACCTGAGTTAACAGTGTTCTGTTCAGAATGGCTTTCCCTATGTCAGTGCATTCAAGGCTATTGTCCACCTTCTCTTCGATCAGGCACATCTATTTATATGTAAAGATCTTTGCTCCATTTGGAGTGGAGTTTTGTGCAGGGTGGTTAAGTATGGATCTATTTGCATTTTTCTACATACCAACATCCAATTTGACCAGCACCATTTATTGAAGATGTTTTCTTTTTCCAGTGTGTATTTTTATCTTCTTTATAAAAATCATGTATCCATAGGTAGGTTTTACATCCACATTTTCAATTCAATTCCATTGATCAGTGTGCCTGTTTTTATGCCATTACCATGCTGTTTTGTTTGTTTGTTTGTTTTTGTTTTTATCACTATAGCTCTGAAGTATAACTTGAAATTAGGGATGTGATATCTCCAGCAGTATGATTATTTTGGGTATCCCCTCTTTGTGTGTTTCCATATGAAGTTGAAAATTGTCCTTTCAAGATGTGTGAAGAATAATGTTAGCATTTTAATGGGGATCACATTGAATTTGTAGAATAGCCATGGTGTGGTGGTCATTTTTTAGTATATTAATCCTACTTATCCATGAGCATGGAATATCTTTCCATGATGACAATGTTTCTGTCCCAACTGGTCCTGTGGCCCTTTAGTTCCAAATAAACACGCAGAGACTTATGTTCACCATAAACTGGTCAATGGCTCAGGCTTCTTATTGGCTAGCTCTCTCTTAATTATTAACCCATTTCTATTAAATTGTGTATTGTCATGTGTCTATGGCTTACCTATAGTGCTCCAGAACTCCCCAGAACTCTCCTAGTCTGGTAGCCCCACCTATACTTCCTACCTGGCTGCACCCTGCCTGTCCATTGACCAAAACAACTTTGTTTATCAACCAATAAGAGAAACATATTCACAGCATACAGAAGGACATCCCCACTCATTTCCATCTTCTGATGTCTTCTTCAATTTCTTTTTCATTTTCTTAAAGTTTGTGTTGTACAAGTCTTTTACTTGCTTGGTTATAGTTACCCTAAGATATTTTATATTATCTAAAGCTATTGTGAAAGATGTTTAACCTGAATTCTTTATCAGTCCATTTGTCATCTGTACATAGGATGGCTACTGATTTTTGTGATTTAATTTTTTATTCAGCGACTTTGCTGATAATGTTTATCAATAGTAGGAGTTTTATAATGGAAATTTAAGGGTCACTTATCATATCATCTGCAAATAAAGACAGCTAAGACTTTAAGTACTAAAAGAGCAGAAAATCTTGTCTAGCTCCTGATTTTAGAGGAATTGGTTTGTGTTTCTCTTCATTTAAGTTGATGTTGGCTATGGGCTTTCTGTAAACTGCCTTTATTATGTTGACATATTTCCCTTGCATCATTAATCTTTCCAGTGTTTTTATCATGAATTGGTGTTGGATTTTGTCAAAGGACTTTCTATATCTAATGGAATATAAATGTGATTTTTGTCTTTCAGTTTGTTTATATAGTAGATTACATTTATCTGTTTATATATGTTGAATCATCCCTGCTTCTCATTCTGTGATCAAGTATTTTATTTATAATTTTCACATCTATGTTTAAAGGGGAAATTATTCTGTGTCCCTTCTGTTTCTACTGTGTGGAACAATTTGAGGAGTATTGGTATTAGCTCTTCTTTGAAAGTCTGATAGAATTCATGCTGAAATCATCTGGCCCCTGGGCTTTGTTGTTGTCATTGTTATGAGACAAAATGCCTGCTTTTGTTTCATTAGAGATTATAGGTCTGTTCAAATTGCTTATCTGATCTACATTTAACTTTGGTAAGTGGTATATATCAAGAAATTGATTTTTTTTAATTTTCTAATTGATGGAGTACAGGTTTTCAAAGAATGCTCATGATTCCCTGGACTTCCTCTGTGTTGACTGTTATGCCTCCCTTTTCATATCTAAATTTGTTAGTTTGGATATTCACTCCCAGCTAGAATCTTATAAGGGTTTGTCAGTCTTACTGATTTTTCAAAGAACAAACTCTTTGTTCCATTGATTCTTTGTATTTTTCTTTGTTTCTATTCTACTGATTTCAGCCTTGAGTTTGATGATTTCTTGCCATCTATTCCTTTTGGGTGTGATTTCTTTTTGTTCCACAGTTTTCAGGTGTGCTGTTAAATTTGAAATATGAGATCACTCAATTTTTATGTAGGCATCTAATGCTATGAACCTATCTGTTTGAATCCCTTTCACTGTATCCCATGAGTTTGGGCATGATTTGTATTCATTTTCATTGGAGTCTAGAAATTCTTAAAGTGCTTTCTTGATTTCTCTCTTGATGCAGTTTTCATTCAATACTGGGTTGTTTACTTCCCGTGAGTAAGCTTTCTGTGGTTTCTAGTGTTTAATCCACAATAGTAAGACAGGATGTATGGAAGTATTTCAGTTTCCTTGTATCTGTTGAGACTTGCCTTGTTTCTGAGGATGTGGCCCATTTTAGAGAAAGGTCCATGAGATGCTGAAAAGAAGGTACCTTATTCTGTGGTTGGGTTTATTGCCCTGGAATAAAGTGAGGAATCAAGGGAAGGAAGTTTAGAGGGGAAGATCTGTGTGATGGGAACAGAGAGCGAAGGGAGGCAGCAGCAGGAGGTTTTCTATAAAGCTTGGGATCAGACTATGGGAATGAATTTGATGGAGAGGAGAGAAAGGTGAAGATATGCAGTAAGCCTACTTGTTTCTCTGGCAGGACTGGCCAGAGGGTTCCCAAAGAATGCCTGCTGCTGTTGGAAGCTGGCATAATGGGATGAGTTGGGAGTTGGAAGAAGGAAGATTTATGTGATTCCCTGGAGAAGGGGGTCAAGAGTAAAGGCAGACTATAGCATGTGTTCTGCTATAGAGCTGGGGATGAGACTGCGAATTGGCTTTGGAGAGAGGAGGATAGGTGAAGATCTACAGTTACCCTACTCTCTTAGGGTTTTTATTTCTATGAAGAGACACCATGACCAAAGCAACTTAAAAAAAATTAGTAGGGGCTGCTCTACATATAAAGAGGTTTAGTTTATTATCGTGGCAGGAAACATGACAGCATGCAGACAGACACAGTGCTGGTATGTTACGAGTAGGTTTTTCCCGCCCACCGCCGGCCACCCGGTCCCACTGCTATGCACGCCCCAATAACACGCAGAGACTCTGTATTTGATACAATCCTGTTGGCCAGTTACTATTATTGTTTATGGGCTAGCTCTGTCTTAACTATTAACCCATTGCTACTTATCTAAGTATTTCTACGTGGTCATCTTATCCAAGCGGCAGGCCAGCATCTTGCTTCCTCCACGCTCTCCATGCTGACCCCTCCTTCCTACTTCCTCTTTCCTCCTTGTCTCCTAGCCCCGCCTATCTTGCTTTCTCATTGACCACAGTGCTTTATTCACTAACCAGTATGAGAAACATATTTACAGAATAACATCTCCCATCACTGGTGGGGGGGAGTTGAGGGTTCTACATCTGGATCAGCAGACACTAGGAAGATAAAGAGAGAAAAAGAGACACTAGGCCTGGCTTGAGCACTTGCAACCTCAAAGCCAACTCCCAATAACACATCTCCTCAAAGGCCACACCTCCTCTAACAAGGCCACTCCTCCTAATAGTGCCACTGTCTGGGAGCCTGCAGTAGTCATTCAAATCACCATACCCACCTTGCACTGTCTATTTCTAAATAGCTGGAAGATATTTTAATTCTTTTCATCACAAAAAATGATAAATATTTGAGATGAAGATGTGTTTGTTAGTTTGATTTAATAGTTCCACAATGTCTATGTAATAGTATAATACCTTTACCGAACAAAATGTGTGCAATTATTATCATTTTACAATAAATAAAATTTTAACAAGTAAATAAGTCATCAAAACAGATGAATGGGTGTCAAATTTCAAAGAACACAGGACATCACTCTGGTAAACAGAGGATTTCTATGGTAGGAGTGAGTTGTTAATTATCTGGAATTATCTATATAGTCAAGTGGTACTGGGATGAGATTAGTGTTGGTCCCTTACACCATACTGGTCCCAGGGTAGTTGTGTTTTCTGGCATGGAAAGTATGAACTCTGTGTGTAAGTAAGGCTTCTGACTAACAATGTGGAAAATAAATCTCATTTTAAATCATTTATTTTTGACAATTTCATATATTATACAATGTGCTATATTGTATCTACCCCTCCCTTATGGCCTTCTGTTTTCTTCTTTCCACTCCTACACTCCTCTTTTCCTCAGCTATTACCCTTCCTACTCTCATACTCTTTTTTGTAATTGGTAATTTAAAAAAATTTCCTTTATTTTGAATTATGTGTATATCTGTCTCTATGTGGTATTTGTGCATGGGCTCAGATGCTCACGGAGGCAGGAGGGGGGCAGATGTCAGATTCCCTCAACCTGGAGTTACAGGCAGTTGTGAGCTGCCCCCTGTGGGTGCTGGGGACTGAACCTGGGTTGTGTCAAAGAGCAGAACATACTCTTAAACACGGAACCATCTCTCCAACACCGGCAAATTTGGTTCTAAACTGTGAAGAAGATCACATTCCAGAAAACCATTTTACTACTTATTTTATAGAAGGGCCTAGTCTATTGCATTTGGAAAATTTCCAGTATCATATATTTTCCACCTCAATCAAATTCTAAACATTTGAAGCACCTAAGATTTTTCCGAACTGTTTGTGAACCATTTGGACACCTTTTTATAACCTACCTTCAAACCACAAGGCTTCTTCTCTGCTACAGTCTCACTGGATTTACAGCCATGAACTATTTCAGAAACAAGAGCAGAGCTAGTCTTCATTCTTCTGTGTGAGAAGAGCAGTCTACATTCTACATTTTTCATATCATCTTTGGGAAAATCTGCCATAATCATCTACTCAGAATTTTTTTTAACTTTCCTTTTATATGCAAGATATTCTTTGTTCATTTCAAACTCTAAAATATCTCTTCTTTTGCATTATGGTTGGAGATTCAGGCTGGGAGGTCAAGGTCTTGTCACCATGACTAGGAGTTGAAGGAGACTTTTCTAATGTGGTAAGTCCAAACCTTAAGTGCCATTATTCTTGACTTCAGACCTTGTCACCTATCAGCACATATTTCCCTCCAAACACTCAAAATTCAATAATAAGACAAACATAACCACCACATACACTTTCATTCATACAAGAACCCAGGAGCATCTGCTAGCCACCAGCCCAAAATAGTTCTGAAGTTCAGTTGGTTACATGTGATAATTCCTTGATTAGAACTGAGTCTTAATTCTTGAGCGTTGTTTCTATGGCTGTCACTCCAACTCCCTGGGCTTTAGGGTTTTCCATAAACATCCTGTCATTTTTTTTGTGGGGGGAGTGTCAGTTAATTAAAGAACTATTTTCTGTTTAGGAGGTTCCAGTTCAATGGGAGCGAATAGAATAAGTGACTTGTCAAATGACACATCCTAAGTTAAGGGCATTTCCACCCACAAACCAAGGAGATAGTAAGATATCCCAGATACCAAGCCACAAAAAATGGGTTTCCTTACAAACAGGATGAGTAAAAGCTTATGTAAGTAAGCAGGTCAGATGACAGAGAGGGGCTGCTTTGCAGAGATTAGTGCCCTGGGACCCAAAACACCTGCTGCTTAAGTGCAAACCATGGAGTGGAATTTCCAATGCCAACCAAGAAAAAAATATATTGGTGGTGTGAGAGTAGATATAGAAGCACAGAGACTCTGACATGGCAGTTTGGGAGGGGATACCAGTAGGTTAAGTAGGCTAGTTAGGGAAGAAGAAAACCTGTAAGAGTGTTTGATAAATCTACTGTTATTGATGACCCGGGCTAGTTTCCACTGGGATTTACAAGGAACATGAATGAGTGCCTTCCAGAACTGTCTGCCCAGAGGAGGAGCCCATCAGCTCCTACTTAGCACAAATGGAGAGTTCCCATTGGGCGTTCCTCCCAGGGGTGTTACTGCCCTGGCCCTGCCAGACCACCTATGTGAATTCCTGTGTGTATTTGCTAAATTTCCTGTGGCAGAAAGCAAAATTGCAGCATATATGTGAGATGAGATACTACAGTATGAAGCACTATAAAGCCCAAACTGCTGAACTAGGAGTTGTAAAGCGGGTGCGGGTGCATTGTGGTGTGGGGACTGGACAGAAAGGCAAGGAAGGGGGAGGAAGGTAAGGGCCACCCAGGGCATCCTGGGGTAAAGAATCAGTCAAGTTTAGAATCTCTATTCAGGCTTGAAATAGGGGTTAACCTAGTGTGTGTGTGTGTGTGTGTGTGTGTGTGTGTGTGTGTGTGTGTGTGTGTGTGCACATATGGGTTTTTGTGTGTTTTGTTGGTTTTGGTTTTGGTTTCTGTCTTAAAGATCCTGGGTACAAATGGAAGTGAGGAGGCAGCATAAAAAGACCTATACAGCAGGAGGATAGCTGCAGTCTCTCAGCCAGAAAGTAAGCTTCCTACCAGCCACCTGGAAAACACATGTGCCTTTAAGTCCTCAAGAAACCAGAGTCCAGTTATTTTCTGGGGACTCCAGAACACCCAGTGGCTCTGTCTGTCCATCACTCAGATGTGTTTTTCAGACTGGCTCTGACAGTTATAGAGTCATTATCATTAGTACTATATTGCCACAGTACCACCTTCTAAACTGTGTAGTTCTTTTCATACTTTGCACTTATCCTGAAAGCACTTCGCAATAAATCAACACAGTCTTGATCTGCATCGAAGAGGTGAATCCCTGAATGGGACATTTCATCTGTGGTTTTTGACCTCTTTCTTCTTCCACAATATCTAACTGTGCAGCTTAATCTCACTGCAACACTAACTAATGGGATGCTAGCCCAATCCTGAGCTACACAGAAGAGTCTGAGTTGCTTTATTAACCACAGAAATTAGTGGTCATGATAAAATACTTACATACCAGCTTTAAAAGAAGGGGTATAGGGAGTGCAGAATTACACTGCCTGCTGAGCATATGCCATCTTCAAGGGGCTTCATAAGTATGTGCAGTTCACATTTGATTCAGGTACTGCAAGCAGATCTCCAGAAAGACTGCAAGCACGAAAAGCATTTCTCCTTTCAAAGGAGGCATCAGCTAGGCTCATATCAAGCAGGGACTCTGCCTTATTCATCCTTTAGCTCACAGATGTTACACAAATATTTGTTAAACAAATGGATGAATGCACCCAGTTCTGACTAGCAGTGCTTGACAAACAGCAGTGATCAAGATGTGCTCGCTGAATGATGCATGAGATAGAAATAAATGCATGCTTTGTTGGTGGAAAGGACCCTGCACTTAACTGAACCAACCTTTCCCCTCTTCTACATCTTCACTGGCATTTAACACCGCAGTGTTAGGTGCTCTGAGATCTCCACCTTCTCCAACAAGATGGGGAGGAGAGTTCCCCATAGGAGTGGTTCACAAGACCAAAACTGCAAAATACTGTCATGTGCACAGCAGAGGTGTTTTTTGTTATTGTTATTGTTGTGGATCTTTGTTGTTTGTTTGTTTGTAGTGGTGGGATTGACCCTAGGCCTTCATGCATATTAGGGAAGCATCCTATAACTGAACCAGGCCTCCAGGCACTTTCTTGTAGTTTTGCTTTCTACCACAAACAAACAAGTAGAAATCCTCACCAAGGCAGGGACAGGCACTGTCTCAGCAGCAGTGGTCCTAAATGATGCTAATAGTAAGAAAATGACAGGCAAGGTGGCTAGTGTGGCTGCCTTAGTTTATGCTATAAGTCAAGGAAGGAGCAAATCTTTTATGAAAAAACAAAATCTAGGTACTTAATAAATGCAGTCTGTTGATAAATAGTTTGGCCACAGGTGCATGAATGAAGTTCTGATTCTGAGGGTATAAATCCTTCTTTACAGTTCACTGTATAAACCAACCACCTCTCAGCCTCTAGAATACATCATTCTGGTCTGATGTGAATTTCAATTGCTACTTACAAAGTTTATTGCCCCATACTTTCTGAGAGGAAAAGTATACTGTTCAGATTAGATATGTACCAGAAGGACTGGCCTTCCCCTTGCCAATGTCTTCGTATTTCAACACTCCAGCTTCATTTGTAGGTGAAGTCGACCCTCAGCAGTCCTTTTGTACAATGGCTTAGAACATATTGACAAAAATCTCCTTTCTAAAAACAAATCATTGGAAGTTGACTTGCTTGCCCACCGAGGTCAGAAGAATGTTCTGGCACAGATTCCCAGACAACTAGAAAAACAAGCATCTCAGGGGACAAATCCTCTGAAGAGCTGTCAGCACAATCAGATGTTTTGCAAAGGGTGACCCTTTGCAAAACATCTCTGAAGTGTCCATTACCAACCTGTCTGGCCATACCTACACCATATCAAAACCTATCAGCAATGTGGGCCTCTAGCCCTTGCAGCCTCACCCTAACTCACAAGCTGTGCACAATACGGGGCAAAGGAGCATGTGCATCAATAAGCTATCGGTAGAGGCACCATTTATAAAGCAGTATCTTGCCTGAACCCAGACTCTTGACTATAAAGTGCATGTGTGTCTGCAGGAATCCTGCTCAGGAAGAACCTGTTGATTAATTCTGTATTGCTGCCACCACAGTTCCTTCTTGTTGCATCACAAAATGGCACAAATGTGAAAGAAGAATGTTTTCCGGGCATAAATGGTTCTAAACATCCACTTTGCACATTAATAAGCAAGCCTTCCTCTTCAGAGATCTCCAGGTTATCTCTTTGCCCTGGTGGGGTTGGACATTGTCACTTTTCCTGCCCTTTCCACAATCCCAGGCCACAGCCAGGGAAAGGATTTGTCCCTAAGCAGTAGAGGGTGAAAGGATTCAGCAGGCACATCCTGGGCTCTACACCATGCTCTGTATGATAGCCCTGCTGGGAAGGAGACATCTAAGATGAGGAGGAAAAGTGAAGGAAGCTGGCTGGTGCTCCCTGGAGGTGGGCCTCCCTGGGTCATGTAGCAAACAAAGTCAACCTCCCCTGGAAGTTCTCACTAGGATACTCCAAAGTGTCTAACTGTGGTGAACCCCAAATTTTAAAGTAAATTAGTAAGTGGATACTGTGTAACAGGCTTTTAGTCCAAAGACTGAAGATTGTACCCTGTACAAATATTGTAGAGGCAAGAAGAAAAGGCAAAGAGCCACCAGAACTATCAGCTTACAGGGAACCCAGACATGGAGACAGGGCCAGAGGGCCAGATGGACAGGCTTGGCTGTCACACAGTTGGAGAGTGCATAGTTGGCAAATGTAAGGAACGAAGAGATTGCCTCTCAGTACACTGCTAATTCTTGACATTATTTCAACAATCCATGATGGTACCTATCTGTGTTGAGTCCCATGAGAGATGAGAGTTTAGGGAACATGGCCGACTTCTCGGGGAGGAAACTGAGAGGGAGCCCACCAGCTCTGTTGCCTCAGAACATGTTCTATTCGCTGCTTATTGTAGCACATGCCTTATCCCCTCTCTGGCAGACGACAAGGCTTAATTCTGACTGGCACCTGAGAGGTTGCTCTACAGGAATGTGACATCTGAGCCCAGAGGATTACTGTGGTCCAAGCTGTCTGACTGAAATCAAGTCTGGCCCTGATCCACATTTGTACCCTTGCTTATAACGTTCCAGAATGCATCCTCCCTACTGCAACCCCTACACCCATCTCTACTCACCCCAACTCACTCCTCAACCTTGATTCCAACCTGTTTCTCTAACATCACGAGGAAGACAGCACAGACACAGAAAAATACAAACAAAGCCAAAGTCTTTTTCATATTTACCCCAAAATGTACATTTTCTGTGGAAATACTTTCCAGGTCTCCCAGGCAGCAACAGCAGCTCCGTCCTCAGTTCCTTATTGAATGGCACTTACTATGTGTGGTGACTGCAGAGCTGTGCCTGTGTGCTATAGATTTGCTTGCTCTACGAAATCTCTTGCTCCTATGTGAATAGGTTCTGTTGACTGGCACTTACTGAGTGCTAACCATACGTCTAGCATGTGTTTGGTTGAGGGTTAAAAAATTTAATACATCTTCCTTACATGGATGTATGACCGAAAACATTATATTCTTCAATGTTTTTTTTTTCCAGCGAGAGGAATGTGGTATATTAGCTACAATATGGATGGACTTCTAAACATCAATTTAAGTGGGAAGGAATCATATATAAAGGCTGGAGAGATGGCTCAGAGCTTAATAGCTCTTACTGCTCTTCCAGAGGACACTAAAGTGAAAAGTGAGCTCACATTTCACACTCGCCATGTTAGTGAACTTAAAAAGTGAGTATTACAATCAAAACAAAAATCGCCAGTGAAACAAATACCATTCATACGAGCTAGTTCCAATCCCCCAACATTGATAAATGTTGGGTCCTGCCCAAACCTAAAACAAAGTTTCCAAGGCCCCTGCTAGGTAGTACCAAAATAGACTAATTTAATTTTTTTTTTTTTTTTTTTGAGACAGCGTTTCTCTGTGTAGCCCTGGCTGTCCTGGAGCTAGTTCTTGTAGACCAGGGTAGCTTTGAACTCAGAGAATTCTGCCTGCCTCTGCTCCTGCCCCTGCCCCTGCCCCTGCCCCTCCTCCTGCCCCTGCCCCTGATCCCTGTGTGGTGCTATTAAGTCTTGCACCACCATCACCTGGCTAAAACAGACTAATTTTATATACCAATCGTCAGGGAGCTTGCTCTAACCAACAAAATGAAGACTTGCAGAATGCTTTGACCTTACCCAGCCAGAAAGGATCAAAACTTGGTTCCCAACCAAGGCTACACCACTTTCCTAGCCCTATCACCTTCTAGCACTTTCCCTCTGGGATCTGTGAGCAATGTCTTCATTCACATGAACACTTGTCAGAACAGTGGCTAAGCTCACTGCTTACTTCCCAATACTTGGATTTTGTCTTTCCTTTACAATAAAGACTTTAAAATGACATATTTTCATTAATTTGGAGTTTGGAGATGGGACTCACTAAATTTTTTCATATTTCATCAGGCCGTGAGTTATAAACAAAGCAGTGAGCAGATGTCTGACAGCATCAATATCAAGGTTATTGATTGAAGGAACAGCTACCATTTCTAAAGCAAACTCTGACTTGGTCCTTTCTTCTGTACCCAACTTCTCTGTGTGCCGAGATTTCAAGACAAAATGCTGATGGGCTGATTTTATGAAAAAGTTGGATATCAATAGTATCATGTGAGGCCTAATACTCAGAACGAGCTATGCATTGTTCTGATAAGCCAAGTCTGGTGGCTATTTCAAATGGGGTGTGGCCTTGTTGGAGTAGGTGTGGTCTTGTTGGAGAAAGTGTGTCACTGTGGGGATGGGTTTTGAGGTCTCACATATGCTCAAGCCATACCCAGTATCTCAGACTACTTCCTGTTGCCTGGGCAAGATGTAGAACTCTCAGACACCTCTCTAGCACCATGTCTGCCTGCGTGTAGCCGTCTCCTACCATGGTAATAATGGACTGAACCTTTAAAACTGTAAGAAAGCCACCCCGATTAAATGTGCAATTTATAAAAGTTGTGGTCTGTAGTGAGATATCTATCCACCCCACCTACACCTGTAGCACTGACCATGCCTGTTTGGGTGTGGTCACAGGTTCGGACATGATGGGGGAGGGTTAAGGCTAGGTCCCTGACCCCAGCTCTCTCTCTCTCTCTTGGTTATGGTCTGGTCATGAAGAGCAGCCTTGGTATGAATCCTTGGGAATGGGAACTTGGGAGTCATCGGTTTCTTATGTAAGTGACTTCTCCCAAAATAAAATTATAATAACCTATATTAAACCTAGTCTCATGTATCTCAATCCGTGCATCAGCATCTGGCAATAGTGGTCAGTGGTCATGATGTCTCTTCACAATAGAAACCCTATCTAAGAGAATGTGGTTATATTTACTTTCTGTGGTGGGGGGAGGACGGGGGTAAATTGTACATATACACATTTGACAGCTAAAATACAAGAAATACGTAAGCACATTGTTCTAGCTGATAGAAGTCAAATACCTGGGCCTTGGCAGGCTCAATCTGAGGTTTCTTTCCTTGGCCAATGCCCCCCACACCCCTAGCAGGATGGGTAGCATGCCAATGCCCCCCACACCCCTAGCAGGATGGGTAGTATGCCAATGCCCCCCACACCCCTAGCAGGATGAGTAGTATCCCCTTGTTCTCCACAGCCATTGTGACTCTTCCTGCTCTTACCTTCCCCACTGTATTCCTATACAAAGTACTATGTGCTTTTCACTGCCTTCACATCTTCATTGCCAATCTAGATGTGGTCTTCATCCTAATCTCTTCTCTAAAAACACAAGTGGGATTAGGCTACAGTCCAGAATATTGCCTTCTTCAACCTTAGCTTCCCCTTTAAAGACATAACTCAAAGAACATCAGGTTCTGAGGTGACCTGCATTAGATTTCAACACATGTGTTTGAGCATGCATGATCATAATTCTACACATAATATTTTGCCCTCTGGCCTTCCAAAGTTCATTACCCTCTTTTTTATGAAATTTATTCGCTATATACCAATATCCACAGAATTCTTGACACATGCCCAAATCAAAGCTAAGTATCTATTATTTAAAAATGTGGTAGCATTGAGGCATGCTTCTACTTGACATAAAATTCCACGTCAGTTGTAAACCCACAAAATCAGATTGTCTGTTTCTTACATAGAAGGTGAAAATGCAGACACTCCCATTTTAAAAAGGGGAACCAGAAAGAACAGAGATGTTTTAAGCAAATTCAAAGTCAGAACAAATTCCACTGGGTTTTAGGATTCAAAATGAATTGTCTTCTTTTCTTTATTCTCTGTCCTTCAGCATTTGTAATGGTCACATGTCATACCTGTAGGTCATCAGAACAATGGCCTCACCATTGCCATCTGAGAGGCAGTTATTGGAACCACTGACATGAAGAAAGTGTTCTAAGATATTTGATTGTGTCTGTGAGTCATAGTCACCATTTCTTTATCACAGACTTGACTTATCTTGTACATCTTTTGTGTTCTCTCCAGAACACACTTCCTTATCTTTTTTCACTGACATTGGCAAAAAATTTCCAAACCCTCTCATTCTGGTTCCTTTTTACCTCACTGTAGCTTCTTCAAGTTATCTTTGCCCTCCCCTCTGTTACTAAGGACAAAGGAGGAAAACAAACCTCATCCTCAACTCTTAGCTTCAAATCTCCTTCAAGAAATTGCCAAGTTTACCACCCAGAGTTCTTCACCAAGTGTGCTCTGCATGTCACAGTGAAAGATACATGTAAGTAAGCCAAGATATCCTGACCAGTCCCACCCGGGGGAAGCTAACTATAAAGATGTCATTCTGTCCACACAGGACAGAATTGCCTACAAGTCCATCACAGGAAGCACCAAGTACTTTTGAGCCACATCTCTGCATGATGGGTAGTATGCCAATGCCCCCCACCACCTCTAGCAGGATGGGTAGCATGCCAATGCCCCCCACACCCCTAGCAGGATGGGTAGTATGCCAATGCCCCCCACACCCCTAGCAGGATGAGTAGTATCCCCTTGTTCTCCACAGCCATTGTGACTCTTCCTGCTCTTACCTTCCCCACTGTATTCCTATGCAAACACTCCCAAACACATCAGTGCTTTGACCATGTGGTTCCCCTCTGCTCCTTTCTGCACAGAGACCAGAACCAGCCCACAGGGGTATTCATCATTAAGGCAGCCTCCAGCGCAACAGTTGATAACGTATGCAGATACTTTTAGTTGCCACTTGGGGATAGTGTAAAATATCCCATAATCCACAAATGTCATAATCCACTGGCCTTTCACAGTGTCTAACACAGCCTCAAATGTCAATATTGCCAATATTTGGAAACTTCTGGAAAGGAGGGAATTTCCTGACTGTAGAACAGAATGTCAGAGAATAGGTAATGGGGAAGAGGACAAGGGAAGTCTTCACAGAATGTACATTTTTCTATTTCTCAGAGCTTTGAGTTCAAATCTACTCTGGGCTACATGAGATTAATCCAGTCTAAAAGAAAAACAGGGCCAGGCAGTGATGGCTCACACCTTTAATCCCCTTAAATCTAGCTCTAGAGAGGTAGACACAGGAGAGATATGGCTGGGCAGGAGGAGACAAGAGCTCATAGCATTCAGTCTGAGGATTCCAACAGGATTGTCCACTTGGTCTGAGGATTCTATAGTGGCTGGCTGCTCTGTTTCTCTGATCTTCAGGCAACCTTTACTTGTTAAAGCACAAACATAATATCACGACAAGAATCTTTAAACTCTCTAGAAGAACCAGCCACTTGTGATGCTTTTGATTCTAGTCCTCTCATAAGGAGGGCACAGGATACATTTTGTGTGGCCTTTTGCTGAGTCATGTTTATTGTCATTTTACCTGTGCATGAAAAACCATAGAGTTAAAACTCCTCATCATTCTCATTTTCTTTCTTTTAAATTCTTTGACTTTTTCCACATTTTTTCAAAAGACGGAACATGTGATGTTTTTGTGTATGTCTCAGTTCAAATGCTGGGGCTGCCATGTCTCATGAGGAAAGTCGGTGGCTTTGATTCCTCAAGAGATGGAAACTGTTGTTCACTCTATGGATGAATGGATGATGGCAGTAGTGCTTTGGGTAGCAGATGAGCAGCTAATGGCAACTTTCTTCTTTCGTGCTTTATTTCCGTTGAGCCTAAAATTCTAGTTCCACTACGAGTTTCTTGTTTCACCCTTCATTGAATTTTGATAACATATCAAATGCCTACAACCTAAGAGCATAGCTTCTGCTTCATAACCGAGTCTCTGCTTACCCACAGCCCAGATATTCTGTTTGTGAATTTCAGTATCCAAGCTACCAGTTGAAATGCAGGCTTGTTTTTGGATGACACCCCCTTCAACCTCTGATTATTATAACGAAGACTAAAAGCAGATACTAGAATAATGAACCTCTGAGAATAGGTTATGTTGCCAGAGTGGATAGTCATGTATTTACATAACATTTGGGCAATACTGGTGTGTGGGTGGGGATCCTAGGGAGAGGTAATTATATGTAACACCTGGTCTGAATAGAAAGAACTAAAGGATTAAAGATAGTCTCAGGATACAAAGGATGCATGATTGGCAGGTTATTTGTGAACAAAGGAAGCAAAATAAGTCTGAACAACACTGAGAAAACAACGTTGGGGCATGCCTTGAGCTGCCCAACTGGAGCAGGTAAACCATCTCATCAGCGGTTGTAGTACTGTCCCAGAGAGCATAATTTGAAGGCTTATCCAGCCTGTTCAAGCATATGACAATATGGACCTTCATCTACAGCAGTGGTTCTCAACCTGAGACCCACTTGGCAAATTTCTATCTCCAAAAATATTTATGCTATGAGCCATAACAGTAGCAAAATTACAGATAAGAAGTAGCAACAAAAATAATTTAATAGTTGGAGGTCTCCACAGCATGAGGAACTGTATTAAAGGGTCATAGCATTAGGAAGGTTGAGAATACTGTTCTAGAGAGTCCAGGCTACTCAGCAGAGAGATGTACTAGAACAGCAGGTGCCAGAGGGCATCAGCTGCATCATGAATGCAAGCTTTAAGATAGAGTGTAGAGGGAAGCATCTAGGGAACATCAAGAGTTAAAGCGCAACATCATTAATATTAACCAAAACCACAAGATGAACAGATGGTATGTGTCATGTTCCTCTCATGTCTGTGTACCCATTTTAAGCATTACAAATTGCCTTTGGATAGAGGGTTAAAGAGAGTAAGGACAAGGTGACAGTTCAGTGTGTGCTGTGGCTCCATCGGGCTTTATTCTGTTCTCTTTCCCATACTCAAAGCCTGGCTGTTACCCAGCAGTAATGTGAGATGATGATGATAATGATGACGATGACGATGATGATGATGATGATGATGATGATGATGATGATGATGGTTGTGAGCTGATTGCAGGAGCCAGTAGCTAGAGGCTACTGGCTAGAAGCTACAAGCTTGGCTAGAAGGGAGAATGCTCTATTCTAAAGAAAAGAAAACCCTGCTCCTGACAAGAATAACATTATTGGTGTGGTGAGGACCAGGTTCTCACACTTAAGTTCCTGGAAAGATGCTGATTCTGTCATGTGGCCTATCATCATGTTATATTCTATACTTCACAGAGAAGTGGAAGAGGATACTGGAATATTTCTCTTCTTCCTCATTTCTCCCATCCTCAGTCAAGCTCAATTTCTTTTTCCCAACATTCACCTATCTCTCTGGTTAATTAGTCTTCTAGCAGTCTTCCAAGCCTGAGTTTGGTAAAAAATGAAAAGAAAGTGATAAGCACCAATTCATAGAGTTAGCGTAAGTTGGGAGTGTGTTGCAGAGCCTCTACCATTTTCTTCTGATTCCTTTAGGATGCTGGATCCGCCCATACAGACACAGGAAGTCTGACTTCAAGTTCTAACACAGCAGGAACAATGTGACACACCAGAGACACATCCCCTGAAACATGAGGCCTATCAGGTCGTGGAAAGTCATCTTTTCAGTGAAGTATTTGAGGAGAAATCTACTGGGCAACCTGAGGCTTGGCAACTACCATCCCAGGAAAGCTGAGGACTGATTTGAATTCGAGTCCACAGAAAACTGACCCCATAGCTAGTTAGAGCTCTTCTGAGAACTTGAAGGGCCAGCGCAGCACTTGGCCTGCTTTCTGGGTGCAGGTGAAGCTCCCTGACTAACTCACAATGCACTTTACATCAGGGTCTCTTCCGGTCTTAAAGGGCAATCAGGTAAGTTGTCTTTCCTGAACATCCCAGTAATTTGACCAAAATGTTTGGGTGGCACATGCTTGAAACAACTGGTGTGAATACTTTGTCATACTCCAGTGAATCTGACAGGCTTGTTTCAAAATATATAGTGACAGTAGCAGCCACGGTGCATTCTATCTACCCACGAGAACTTGAACCAAGTCTCTCAGCCCCTCTAAACACCTGCCATTCGTCTGTATAATGGGAGTCATCCATAGAGTCTACTTACCATAAGGAATTGTAAGAATGTTTGTGGGCAGCTACACTTACGAAAATGCCCAAAAGAACTTCTGTCTTGAGAATTTTTAAAATTCTTCTTTTATTTTTTTGAGATAATATAAATTACATCATTTCATCCTTCTGTTTCTTCACTCCAACCCCCTACATCCCTCAATTGCTCTCTTTAAATTGTTCTTTTGCCATCTTTTAAATTTTTTTTTCTCTTTTTCCTTTTTTCTATTTCCTTTATCCTTTTTTCATATATTACATCTTGACCATAGTTTCCTGTCCCTCCTCTCCTTCCAGCTCCTTTTTACCCACTCCTCTCCCCCAGATCCACCCCTTTTTCCCTTCAGAAAGGGGCAGCCCTCCCCTCCCCCAGAGATATCAACCAAACATGCCATAAAAAGTACTTCTCCTCATATCAAGGCTGTATGAAGCAACAGAGGAGGAGTAGAGGGCCCTAAGAGTAGGTAAAAGAGTCAGAGAAAACCCTCTCCCAGGCCCTAAGAGTAGGTAAAAGAGTCAGAGAAAACCCTCTCCCACTGCCACTGTTAGGAGCCCCACAAAGCACCAAGATATGCCACCATAACATATATTTAGAGGACCTATCTCAGTGACTATTGCTTCAGTCCCTGTTAATCCCTATGAGTCCTGGTTAGTAGATTCCGTAGGCCGTGTTCTTGTGGTGTCCTTGACACCTCTGGCCCTTCAAGCCTTCCTCCTCCTTCTTCTGCGGGGTTTCCTGGCTCTGCCTGGTGTTGGCTATGGATCTCTGAATCTATTCCCATCAGTTTTTGGATGAAACCCTTCTGATGACCATTATGCTATGCGCCTGTCTACAAGTATAATAGAATATCATTAAAATCATGAATCATTTCATTGTTTTTCTTGTTTTTGCCAGTCATGTTTGGCTCTATCCTAGGTTTCTGTGCTTTCTAGCATATGGTTCCTGGTCATCTAGGCAGTGCTCAGGCATGGGTTCCCTCTCATGGCAGAGGTCTCAAGATGGACCAGTTATTGACTGGCCACTCCAATAAGTTCTGAGCCACCTTTATCCCAGAACAACTTACAGGCAGGACAAATTGTAGGTAGAAGGCTTTGTGCCTGGGTTGGTGTCCCAGTTTCTCAAATGGAATCCTTTAGTTGAGTCACTCGTGTATCCAGTACTTTGCTGGATTTACCATCTATAAATCATCTATAAATAAAAAGGGGTTTATCATCTATAGATGTTCCCTGGTACTTTGGGGTTACTTATGTATTCTATCATATCATCCATCTGAGAACAAAAAATACTTTCACATCTTCCTTTCTGATTTGTATCCCCTTTAGTTGTCTTATTGTTTTAGCTAGAAATTCAAGTACTATATTGAATGGATATAGAGAGTGTAGACATCCTTGTCTTCTTCCTGACTTTAGTGGAATTGCTTTGAGTTTCTTTCTACTTAATTTGTTGTTGGCTATAGGATAGCTGTAAAATACCTTCATTGTGCTTAGGTATATCTCTTGTATCCCTAATTTCCCCAAGGCTTTTTTTTTTTTTAATCATGAATGGGTGTTGGATTTTGTCAAAGATGTTTTTAGCATCTAATGGGATGATTATGTTTATTTTTATTTCTCCTTTCAGTTTATTTATATGGTGAACTACACTGACAGGTAGACAGGTTTTTTTTTTGTTGTTGTTTTGTTTTGTTTTTGTTTTTCTGTATATTAAAGCATCCCTGCATCTCTGGGATGAAACCTATTTGATCATGGTGGATTAGTATGTTCTTGGATTCAGTTTGCAAGTGTTTTATTGAGTACTTTTGTATTAATGTTCATAAGGAAAATTGGCCTGTCATTCTCTTTTGTTTTTTGATTCTTTGTCTGGTTTAGGTTATCAGGGTAACTGTGACCTCTTAAAATGAATCTGACAATGTTCCTTCTGTTTCTATTTTGTGGGATAATTTGACAAATATTGATATTAGCTCTTCTTTGAAATTCTGGTAGAATTCTGTGCTAAAATCCTCTGGCCCTGAGGGGTTTTGTTGTTGTTGTTGTTGTTGTTGTTGTTGTTGTTGAGGGTTTTTTTTTTTTGTTTGTTTGCTTGTTTTGGTTGGTTGGGAGAGTTTTAATGACAGCTTCTATTTCACTGGGGGTTATAGGTCTATTTCGATTGGTTATCTGATCTTGATTTAACTTTATTATGTAGTAACTATCAGGAAAATTGTCTATTTCTTTTTGTGAAGTACAGGTTTTTGAAGTGTGACATGATGGTGCTTTGTATTTCCTTGGTGTATGTTGTTCTGTCCCCATTTTCATTTCTGATCTAGTTAATCTTGATATTCTCTCTCTGCTTTTTACCTCATTTAGATAAAGGTGTATCATCTATCTAGTTGACTTCCTCAAATAAATGAAACTCTTTGTTTCATTTATTCTTTGTTTCTACTTTACTGATTGCAGGCCTCAGCAGATTATTCCCTGGTATCTACTCCTCTGAGTGTGCCTGCTTCTTTTTGTTTTAGAGCTTTAAGGTGTGCTGTTAAATTGCTAGTATGAAATGTATGCAATTTCTTTTTGAAGGCACTTAGCACCATGCACTTTTCTGTTAGTACTGCTTTTAATGAATCCCATAAGCTTGGATATGTTGTGAATTCATTTTCATTGAATTCTTGGATATCTTTAATTTCTTAATTTCTGCCTTGATCCAGTAGTCATTCAATAGAGAGCTGTTCAGTTTCAATGATTTTGTAGGCTTTCTGTTGTTTCTGTTGTTGAAGCCTAGCTTTATTCTGTGGTGGTCTGATAGGTCACAGAAGGTTATTTCAATTTTCTTGTGTCTGTTGAGGTTTACTTTGTGAGTGAGTAGATGGTCATTTGGGGAGAGATTTCTGAAAAATGCTAAGAGGAAGGTGTATTCTTTTATGTCTGGGTGAAATGTTCTGTACACATCTGTTAAGTTCATTTGGTTTATAATCTCTGCTAGTTCCATTATTTCTTTTTGTTTTTGTCTGGATGACCTGTCCATTGGTGAGAGTGGAGTATTAAAGTCCTCCACTATTAATGTGTCTGGTTTTATGTGTGATTTAAGGTTTAGTAGTATTTATTTACAAATGTGTTGCTCTTGTGTTTGGGGCATAGATAGTAAGAATTGAGATGTCATCTTGGTAGATTTTTTTCCTTTGATGATGTGTTCTTTTCCACTTTTTTGATTAATTTTGTTTGGAAGACTACTGTTTTTTGATATTAGAAAGAGTGGAACCAGCTTGCTTCTTTGGACCCTTTTTTTTTTTTTTTAAATCTTTTTGCAACTGTTTACTCTGAAATAATGCCTATTTTTGATGTTGAGTTATGTTTCTTGTATATAGCAGAAAAATGGATGGTCGTTTTGCATCCATCCTGTTAGTCTTTTTATTGGGGAATTGAGACCATTAATTTGGAAGATACTCATGGCCAGTGTTTGTGTGTGTGTTTTCTTCCTTTTGGTTTTACTGGTATGATATTATTTATTTTCTGTGTTCTTATAGGTGTAGTAAACTTCCTTGGGTTGAAGTTTGCCTTCTAGTATCTTTTGTGGGGATTTTTTTTTTGATTTTTGGATAATTGTCTACATTTGTATTTGCCATCAAATATCCTGTTTTCTCCATCTATGGTGATTGAAAATTTTGCTGGGTATAGTAGTCTTGGCTGGCATCTGTGGTCTGTTAGAGTCCAGACACTTCTGACTTTTAGAATCTCCATTGAGAAGTCAGGTGTATGTTACTTGACCTTTTCCCTTGCTGCTTTTAATATTCTTTCTTTCTTCTGTATATTTAGTGTTTTTATTATTATGTGTCAGAGGGATGTTATTTTTTGGTTCAGTTTATTTGGTATTTTGTAAATTTCTTATATCTTTTTAAGGTTAGGAAAATTTCCTTCTATGATTTTGTTAAAACTATTTTCTCCTTTTATTCCAAATATTTTTAGGTTTAATTCTTTTCATAGTGTCCCAAATTTCCTGGATATTTTTGTGTCAGAAATGTTTGTAGATTTAACATTTTCTATTATTGATATACCAAGTTCTTCTACACCTGAGAGTCTCTCTTCCATCTCTTATATTCTCTTGGTAATGTTTGTGTCTGTAGTTCCTGTTCACTTACCTAGATTTTGCATCTCCAGGATTCCCTCAGTTTCAGGTCTTGAACACTTTTATTCCTTTTTTTCATCTGTTTGTTGTTTTTCCTTGGCTTTCTTTACAGGATTGATTTATTTCCTCCTACTGTTTGTGTTTTCCTGGATTTCCTTAATGAACTTCATTCATTTCTTCCAACTACTGCTTTGTGTTTTCCTGGATTTTTAAAAAGGATTTATTCTTTTCCCTTTTAAGAGTCTCTATCATCTTCATAAGTTGGTTTTAAGGTCTTTTTCTTATGCTTCAGCTGTGTTGGAATATTCAGAACCTGATATTGTAGGATAACTGGGTTCTAGTGGAGACATATTGTCCTGGTTGTTATTTCCGATGTCTATCACCATGCACTAAACTCAAGTCCAAATGGTGCTGTCACAATTGGATGATGGTGTGTAGAAGACTGCAGATAGACCCATGATGCACAAAACTCAAGTCCAAATTGATCAAAGACCTCAACATAAATCCAGCCACACTGAACCTCTTAGAAGAGAAAGTGGGAAGTACCCTTGAGCAAATTGGTACAGGAGACTGCTTCCTGAACATAACTCCAGTAGCACAGACACTAAGATCGACAATTAATATATGGGACCTCCTCAAACTAAGAAGCTTGTTAGGCAAGTGACATAGTTGACAAGACCAAACAGTAGCTCTCAGACTGGGAAAAGATCTTCACCAATCCTACATCTGTCAGAGGGCTGATCTCCAAAATATACAAAGAACTCAAGAAACTAGCCAACAAATAACCCTATTAAAATGAGTTACAGAACTGAAGAGGAAATGGAAAAGTTTTAAAAACACTTAAGAAAGTGCTCAAAATCCTTAGCTATCAGGGAAATGCAAATCAAAACAACTCCTAGACACCATCTTACTCCTGACAGAATGGCTAAAATTAGGAACACCAATAACAACTTATGCTGCAGAGGTTGTGGAGAAAGGGGAACATTCCTACACTGCCCTGCCAGTGGGAGTGAAAACTTGTACAGCCATTTTGGAGATCAATATGGCATTTCTTCAGAAAAATGGGAGTCAGTCTACCACAGGACCCAGCAATCTCACTCTTAGGCATATACCCAAATGATCCACATTCATGCAACAAAGACATGTGTTCAACTATGTTCATGGCAGCATTATTTGTAATAGCAAGAACCTGGAAGCAACCTAGATGCCCCTCAACTGAAGAATGGATAAAGAAAATGTGGCACATTTACACAATGGAATACTACTCTGTAGAAAAAAAAAAAAAACAATAGAATCTTGAAATTTACAGGCAAATAGATGGAACTTGAAGAAACCATCCTGAATGAAGTAACCCAGTCACAAATAGAGGAACATGCTATGTACTCACTCATATATGGATTTTAGTCATAGAGCAAAGGATCACGAACCAGTAATGCACACTGCCAGAGAAACTAGGATACAAGGAGGATTCTAAGAGATTCAATATAAGGTCCCTCACAGAAGGGGAAAGAGACAAGATCTCCTGAGCGAATTGGGAGAGGGGGCAGTGAGTGGAGAGGGATGTGTGTTTTATTCCATGGTTTCTGTTTCCTCTTTGATCCTTGAGTCTTTGTGTTCTGTATTTCTGGGAACTGGTATGATTTCTGGTCCACAAGGGAGCCAGTCAGTTGGGGACTGACTTCTGGCACCTAGAGCGGCCTTTGGTTCAGCAGAGGCTCTCTGTTCTTCTAAGTGGCTTGGCCTGCATCTGAGTAGCAGATATCTGCCATAAATGGAGGTGGGGGTGATGGCAGCAGGGATGGGTGGTGGGGCAGTAACAGTGTCAGTGGGATGGGTCTTTGGGGTCTGAATGGAGGGCATGGGGGGGTTCTGAAGACTGGTGGACCTATTATGTGTTCTTCTGATTGATGTGGCCTGCACCTGTTCTTCTAATGTGGTCTGTACCTGACAATTTTTTTCTTTTTTAAATTATTTTTTATGTATATGCAAATATTCCTTAATACATAAATACAACATGTTCAGACTGTATGTGTTTTCAGAGATGACTATTTGGTATGGGATAACCAAGGGATGTGCTCTGTTTGTGCTGTCCTTGTTCAGTTCATATTTAGGCAGTCGTGTTGATGATAATTCTATGGCTCTTCCATTATTTCCCCTCTCTCTTCTGCAAAGATATATGAACCTGAGGTGTGGGAGTTGTATATAGATGTATCTGTCTGTTGAGACTGGGCTCCATAGTTCTACACTACAGTTACTGTAATGGTCTCTGTTGTGTGTTGCAAAGAGAAGTTTCCTTAATTTGGGGTATGGCTACACTTATTTGTAGGAATAATGACAAATATTTGGAATTTAGTTAAGGATTATGCTGTTTTAGTAATGTAGCTGTAGGCTTCTTCTAAAACCCATGACTTCAGTAGCCATGGATGGGTAGTTTGCTATGTGTCCAGTACACAACATTATTTCCTTCTTCTTGCATGAGTCTTAAGCTCATTTAGAGAGTTGGTGGCTACCACCAAGATATGCATGACATGACTATGCTTTTAGGGTTATTAGTCTATGCTGGTGATCGATGTATTCATAGGCATCATAGTTAGGTCAGATTGTTGGTTGCTTCCTTTCTTTGGAAGCTTGCATGGTACCTTCAGGTACCATGAAAGCTATTCCTCAAGCATGGGGGCATGAAAGTCAGTTCCAGTTCAGGGTTCTCTGGGCCCTGTGTCTGTAGTGCACGGTATGTTCAGCAGTAGGGACTCACCTTAAAATTGTGGTGGTGGCGGGGACAACCAAAGGCAATTTTAGTTATTAATCTCCACTATCTGTCCCCATAGAGTCCAACTTGAAAGGGCACAGTTAATCCCAAGAGAAGAAGTGGATAGCAAACCCTGCCATCTTGTTTCTTAATAAGAAATCTCCTAATGGTCCTAAATAAGTCTGTTGTAGATTTTGTTATCATAGGATGTAAGGGAATCCCTGGGAAAATTTGATCAAGTTGTAAGAAATTTTAGTGCTGAGGATCTCTCGTGTCTTTCACAAAATCAGCTGCTTCACTCTCACTGAGATTAGAAGATCACCCCCTCAACACTGACTACACAAACTCGTAAGAGTGATGTGCAAAATGCCCCAAGAATGAGAAGCCTATGGAAACTGTGCTTCAAGTGCTGCTCTGTGCCTGTTCTGGGCAGGATGCCAGGACAGTGCATTGCTTAGTTCATCTCTTAAAACCATTCTTTAGCCCCTCCTTGGACTTCCTCATACTCCAAATAGCTACAACACCCTGTCCTTCAAGGAAACACTTTACTTTTCTCTATCACCTCTCTGCCCTGGGATTTATTTTCTTCACCTTCACTGCCATTTATCTTGTTGCTTTTCTGTCATTTGCAAATACCCTGTGGTGATTCTTGGTCATGGGACAGGGTCACTGAGAACCAGGGCTGGAATGCAGGCCTCCTGCAAGCTATGATGATTAATGATTTTTGGATATGACCAACTTAGCAAGTCCTTTTCAACTAGACAGTCAAAGGCTGGGTTTGTGTGGGAAAATCCATAGAATCAATAGAGTGGGAGGTCATGCCCTTCATTGTGGGAAAGGCCAAAGAAACAACTGAGAAAGAGGGGGGGATGCACATATACAGAGAGTGAATCACTAGCTCTCCTTATTGTTTTATTTAGTAATAACAGAAATACATGTAGTGAGCCTAGAAGATTCCAGCTGAGTCCCTCCTAATTGGACTTGGGCTGCTTGTACCTTTCAAGTACAACATTGGTGTTTTTCTTTTGGTTCGGTCTGCATTCCTGCTCACAATTCCATTTGGGGGAAAAGATTGTTTACCAATAAAAAATGAGTTAATAACAACACACACACACACACACACACACACACACACACACACACACATATATATTATATATATATAGAGAGATTACTGTTTCCCAAGAAATATGAAGATATCGTAAAGACTGAAGTTCTGTACAGTAGTTTGCTTTCCTAGAGAACATTAAAATGGAAATTTGTGATTAAAGTGCCATATCAGAGGGACAGTCATAACAGCTGGTTCACCTATGAACATTGGCCAGTCAGCAGTGGACAAGCATCTATGTGATGTATAGAAAAAAAACAATATGCTTTCTGAGGACTTCAAATCCCTTTAGAAGTTGCCTCAGTCTGTCTGTCTTGACTTCCTTTCAGACAGCTCTTCAAAAACACAACAAAGGTGACTTAAGTTAGTTACTCCCAAATGTGACACAAGTCAAAGCATTCAGACACTAGTGACTTAATAATTCCGGGAGGAATTCTGACTGTATCTTTGTACCTATCATAATTCAAAAGTTTGTCCAGATTGTAGGTGAAGTAGCTTTGCCTTCAAGACCTTGAGTAAGCCATTGGCCCATTTCTTTCCAGAACACACTGATGAACAACACACTATTTCCCAGGAAAAGAGGGCAAAGAAGCTGTGGGTACCTAGAATAGTTCTTGGGGGACACTGGCCTTAGATGAAAGCTCATAAGTGAGATATAGACTCTTGAAATCATGAGGAAAACTGATAGAGCTATGTGACTTACACACAGCATCCCTACATGCTACCCCTGTCCCGGGTCCCCTCCATCTCCAACTGCATGTCTCTACTGGGTGAACTGCTGTCTCCATTAAGCTTTTCATGATTTGAATGGTCCAGTCTTTAGCTCTGGAAGATCCAGTGCTGGCAATAATAACCAGGTCTTCTCTGGTTTTTCTCAGTCTTCAGATTTCTGGTTTCATTTTGTAAGCTCTACTGCTGCATAAGACAAATGCATGTTCAATTTCCATATGGCCCATCCCTTCTTTTTAAGCTTTGTCTTGTATGAAGGGAGCTGAGGCTCATAGTAGTCTGGCACTGTGGCTCCTTCTTTCTTGGATTTCCTTTAGATTTATTCTTTCATTGGCCAAAGAAGAGGAAAACATCCTCAGGAAAGGTCAGATTTGCCACATTTCTCAAGTGTGTTCATTCTGGATGTTGTCTTTGTATGCATGACACCTTAATTCAATGAAACACTAGCAAAATATAGCTATAGGGTGGCATTTTCCCTCAGTGCATTAGAGACATGTTTCCCTCACGTCACCTTTGGAGTTTTCTGTGGAATACTTTGTTGCCAGATGGATATTTTCTTCTTACAAAGTAACTTTTTTTTTCCTCTGCCAGATGCTTAAATAATTCTCTTTAATTTTGGATTTCTATAATTTAACTAGAATAGATTCCAATGTCAAACACATAGAATCAAATTTGTCCAGAATCTTGTCTTTCTTTTATCAGATTTTGTCTCTGCATTCTCTCCTTGCTCTCACACACACTGTCCCATTTGTGAATGCTGCTCCTCAGAGGATCTGTGACAGTGGTCTATGGTGCTGTCTGTATTGCCTCGCCTGTAGCAAAGTTTGCAACAACATGCCATCATTGTTAGTCTTCCCTGTGAATACAAAACTTGTCATTTTTTCCCTTGTTTTTGAAATTTTAATTACAACATTTTCCCTCTCCTCCCTTCAAACCCTCTCATAACCCTTCCCCCTCAATTCTCCTTCAAATTCATGGCCTCTCTTTTCATCAACTGTTACTACACACACACACAAACACACACACACACAAACACACACACACACACACATTTATACACAAACCCATACCCCCCACACACACACAAATACAACATGCTGAATCCATATAATGCTACTTGTATTTTTGTTTCCAGGGCTGAGAATTTGTCATTGGACAACCATTTGGTGTGCTATTTCCTTAGGGCCATTTCTTCTCCAAGATTTACTCCATTGCCTTTTTGTAAGGTTGAGGCCCCCTGGGCTTTCCTCCATGCTGTTCAGTATGTTCACTGGCAGCATCCTTATTCAGCTCACATTTGGGCAGTCTTATTGCTGGGATTTTACTGGTATAGTTTCATGTATTACTAGGAGACAAAAATCTCATAGCAAAGTCCTTGCTCCTCTGGCTCTTTCTTACAGTCTTTCTGCCCCCTCTTCTGCAGTGTTTCCTGAGCCTTAGGTGTGGGTATAAGCTTATTTTCCATATGAACCCATTTGACATTGTGCTCTGTCTTTAGAGATCTTATTTTAACATCAATTTTGTGCCTGTTGTGTTTATGCCCTCAGCTCATTTTAAATACCTCATAAACTTCACAATTTCATCAAGCTATTTTAAGTTCTTCATAATACAACCATTACATTTGCTATCACAAAGTGTCTGTAAAGACCTAGTGATGTGTATTGCTTTTTTTTCTCACCTTGGTTGTCTTTTTTGACATATTTCTTTTGCACTTTCTAATCCAAATCTTACAATAGTCTTTTCTTCTTTTAGTCATACCAATATATGTGTTGTTTTGTTTTTCTACAACTGTTTTCTCTTTTGAGTCTACTGTGACTGGTAAGACATTAACCTAGGGTTTATCTAGGACTTTCCAATCTCTTCAGAGATACTAAGAGAAAGTGAATATAACAGATTCTTTGATCATGATGGCCTGAAAATAATAGTGCCTCTTCCTTTCTGATGGTACATTCTACATTCATTTTTCTGTCTCAATATCTCCAAATAAAGCTGTAACTTAAAAAAGGAGCAGGTGGACTAGAAAAATGGCTCAGTGCTTAAGAGCACTTGCTGCTTTTGCAGAGGACCAGAGTTCAGTGCCTAGCACCTACCTATAACTCCAGCTCCAGGGAATCTTACACCCTCTTGTGGTCTCAGCAATTGCACTCACACACACACACACACACACACACACACACACACACACACACACACAGAGAGAGAGAGAGAGAGAGAGAGAGAGAGAGAGAGACTAAAAAATAAGGTAAATCTTATTGATTTTTTTATTCAAAAAGACTGCATATCAATGGTTAATTTTCATTGTTGACAGAATCACCTATGAAACACCTGTGGTGTGTCTGTGAGAGTACTTCTGGAAAGGTTCACTTAAGAGAAAAGGAAGCAGTTTTAATGTGGGTAGAGCCATCTCATGGACTGAGGAACTGAGCCAAATAGAAAGGAAACAGTGAACTGAATGGCAGTATTTTTCTGTCTCTGTCTCCCAATTGCACATGCAATGTGACCAGCTGCCTCAAGCTCCTGCTGGAAGTCTTCCCTGCTGTGATGTACTGGACCCCTTCAAACTGTAAGGGGAAATAAACTCTTAAGTTTTCATTCTTTTTGTTTTGTTTTTGTTTTTCGAAACAGGGTTTCTCTGTGTAGCTTTGGGGCCTATCCTGGCACTCACTCTGTATCCCAGGCTGGCCTCACACTCACAGAGATCCACCTGCCTCTGCCTCCCCAGTGCTGGGATTAAAGGCATGCACCATCACCACCCGGCAAGCTTTTATTCTTGCCCAGTATTTGGCCACTATAACAAAAAAAGTAACTAACAGGAGGCTCCACCACCACATAGTGATTATTGATATATTTGGAATATATATTAATAGTAATAAAGGCAATTAGACTAAAGTTTGTGATTCCTTTATATAACCATGACATTAATCATCTGATTGATTTCTTTTGTACCTACTCCTGGTACCTAGGCATAGAGCTCTTGATGTCCTGTCCTTTCATCCTGTGCAGCCCAGATGATCTGGTTACTGCTTTGTTATCTCTCTCACAATGCTGAGGTACGCTTCCTAATTTATAGTTCACTATAAAATAAATTAGTAAAAGTCGTGTTATCTTCTAACATATCATTATTATCATTTCTAGGGTGTTTGTGGTAGATCCTAAGGCTTTTGAACTCAAACTGAAAATCAACCTCTGTTCAGTTAAGAGGGGTAAGAAGAGTCTCTGGGAGCTCTAAGTGGGTGTTGTAGTTGTGTTCAAGATGCTGCCCATCTATATAAAGCTGACAGTGTTTTCACTCTGTCCTTTCCCTGGCAACATTCCAAGTGCTTTCTGCATTTTCCTTTGAGTCCAGGCTTTATCAACACAGAACTGAAATATGTTAGTTCCTAACAACTAACTTGGTTACAGTTTGTCCTTGATCACAAGGCCCCTGGCTAGCTTTTTTTTTTTTTTTATCAAGTATGGAGTTGTGAATTCCAATGGTGATTTTGTCAATCTCTGAGTAACCTCTGGGACTAGTCTTTCTTTTACTTAAAAGATGACATGGTATGAGTGCAATAATTATTTGTAAACAGTCAGCCCTGAAAACATACATTCAAGTAATATTGTATGCACTCAATCAGCTATGTGTAGGAATATATATATATATATACATATATATATATATGAATACACACGAGCGCACATGCACAATAAAATTGATGAAAAAAGAGGCCATGAGTTTGAAGGTGACTAGAGGGGCTATATGGGAGCAGTCAGGAAGAACCGAATACAGTCTCAAACAATGAGATAAAAAAGTAATAATAAAATACTTGTGGGAAAGAAAGAACACATATTTCTATAGCCATGCGATTTTGTGAGTTAATCTTGTAGAGATCTCAGATGTCACACAAGCTTATGCCACTCCACTCGACCTTTCACTCACTAGTGTGAGCTGGCAATAACTCTGTTGAGGTTGTTGATTGCATTTGAGTCACACTTGCCATTTCTTTACCCCTGCCTTTATTCAGACACACACTTATTCTCTACAGAACACACTTTCTCATCTTTTTCAAAATGGACAGGCTGGGAGCCTTCTGAATGTTCGTGCTTTGGCTCCATTTCATGTAACAGTTCCTTTCTTGGTTTACCTTATCCTCTCAAGTTGTGCTAAAAAAGGAAAACACTGGTTTCACTTTCAACACTTAGATTCAGCTTATCTCCCACGGTGCCCCCCCCACACACAAGTTATCAGAGCAGAATTCAGCAAAGTCCCTTCCTACCTTGTGCAAGAATTACCTCCTCATCCATTGCTCCTGGCCTTCAGCAGAAGCAGTGTGTTGTCCATATTTCTGCCAACAGTGTTCATGGCAGCAGGATATTTTCCTAATATGCACCTTAAACTCCCATAAACTCTGCCCATTATCAGCTTCCAAAACCACATCTGCCTTACTAGATTTTGGTTCGACTATAAACATGAGCTTAGGGAAGAAATCATTCTACAACACAGAATAGTGCTGCATTAGAGATTCCAGGTATGTGACTTTGTGCAGTGCATGTACCAGTTTTTATAGTCTCAATATCATTGTAAGTTTCCTGCATATATTAACTACTTAACCTTCGCATGAAAAAAAAAACATAGAAACACAATAAAGGTTTAGAAGCCTTGGCTCACAGAATATTAAATTTTAAAAACTATGAGTAACTGCTACTGTAACCTACAAAATGTTCCAGACTAGGAAACAGAAACTCTGTGAGTGCAAGCACCTTGCTAAGGTCACACAGGGAAGAGGACTGTGATGGGGTGACCCTGACCTAAATTCAGTATACACCAACTCTTCTTTCCCATTCTGCTGCTCATGAAGCATTCCTTTCTTGCCGTGTGGAAAGGCCACACAAACAAGCTAGGAAATCCCCACAGGAAGCTGAGGTTATACATAGGAAGCCCCGAATATCCACACACAGAAGGCAGTATAATCTATAACCAACCATGGGACACACCCATCCAAATTAATATACATCTCTGTAGACTCAGTAATATCTCAATACAGAATACATTCTTGGCAAAATGTATGGTGATTTTTTTTTTTGTCCTCCCTAACCAACTGGGATCTTCACTTCACATTTTCAGTTAGGCACTTTTGTCATCTTCCTTGGAGACACCAGCATCTACTGTTCAGTCATCTCCACGACATCAGCCAATGGCATGGCTCTGGTCCTTCTTTCAGAGTCTATAGCAGCTCACAGTAGTTGTCATCTTTCAGGCAACTGCTCTCAAATGAGGTCAATTTACTTTCCAAGAGGATATTAACAATGTATTCAGAAGTTCTCACTTATTACAACTCATGGGGAGAAGGGAGTGCAACTGACATCCAGAGTGCCATTATCAGAGATGATAAAAAAACATCCTGTGATGTTTTGGGAGCACAGTTTGTCCTCCCACCATGAATTATCCAGGCTGAAATGTTGATATCACCAAGGTTTGAGACTACTGATGGGGAGGACATTTGTGTGGCATGTAGTGGGATGCCAAATACCTCATCCTGAAGAACAGGGTCAGGGAAAAGCATTTCAATATATGCATTTCTGCTTCTCCACAGTGCTTTGCAGATGACCATGACCATGTGCAAAGCTGTGCTTGACTAAATAATGAGATAGAACTTCTGTCTGAATAAATATCCCAATTTTCCTTCCCAGTAAGTAAATTTTTTTGAGAGGATCCATCTGAATTTTTATAGAACCCAAGTTTCCAGCCTTAATTTTTCTATCTATTTGCAATGGAAAGATTTTTATTTCTAAAAATGTCACTGAACTCTAAAATGACTAAGGTTAATATCATGTTGTCAACATGGTATTTAGCTTTGCATGGCTATTTGATGCAAAATTAAGCATGTAGGCTTAGTAATGTTATTACTTTTAATATTGTTGTGTCAATAGTGACCCTGACGATGGTTGACTTTAGTTTTACACTGGCCAGTTAAACACTCATGAAAATTCCACATGACCCTGTATAGAAATTCCCTTTCTCACCCCCACCTAACCTGCAGTCTCTCACACACTTTGAACAGTGGCTTTGATAATGGTGTATTTCAAAATGAATGCCCCAAGTCCTGACTTGTCTCTAATTACTTTGTGTGTCGCTCTTTAGAACAGATACCCATATTGGCTATCTAGTCAGATCTTGTCCAGATTCTAGCACTTCATCAACCTCTCCCATGCCAATTCCCCATAATTAACCTTCTCCCAGGTCCCTGCTGCCAGCAATGTTCTCGATGTCTTTAAACTCCACTTTTGGGGCTTGACCTCCTTCCAAATCTAAAATGAAATCCACATCTTCACAACTCAGATACACTGTTTCTAGCCTAGCTTTCCTCCTTCAAAATTGCATATTGCACAGCCTTTGCTTATGAAAATGTAAATCCATTTTAAAGAGAGCAGCTGAAGTGAGATACTCCTATAGGTTTTCCTGCTCCTGGATAGCTGCTGCCTATGGAAATATTTCCCCTAGGGTCAAAGCACAGAAGCTGGTGTAGGTGTGGTCCAAGGGGGCCAGTCTCCACCCAACGTTGCCAGGAGAACTTGATAAATTGTCCATATAGTGCTGGACATATAGTGTCCATATGAATACTGCAAGGTTAGGGTGTGGTTTTTGTTTGTTTGTTTCAATGTGTGTGCATATGTCTCTCTGTCTATGTGAATCTTTGTGCACTCTTGCCCTTTTTTTCTTGTTTGGTTGTTTTGTCCTATTTTGATTTGTTTGGTTTTCTAACCTTATTTTATTTTATTATTATTCTTTGGATGCCTGGTTGTTTTCTAAGGAGAGACAGAAATAATGGAACTGGATGGAAGGGGATGTGAGGAGGACTGGGCAGAGTAGGGGAAAGAGAAACTATATTAAGACTATATTGTATAAAATCTATTTTTAATAAAAGAAAAAATATTCAAGAGGGCCACCAAAGCCAGGCAATATATAGCAGGATTAGATTTCCTACAAGGAAAGTCAAGAGTCTATTGCGTGAAGCTGCAAGGTGAAGCAAAGGTTGCAATCAAGACCCCGGGATTTTACAAATGCCACAGCTGGGGAGTGTCTGCTGAGAAAAACTGCCAGCACATGTACTACAGACAGCAGAGCTGGAGAAGTGAACCTTTTCTGTGGATAATGCAAGTGCTCTGTCTGTTCCAAATATAGGTGTATTATAAGGTACTACTCCCTCTCCCCCCACAGCCAGTAGTCATTGGAAGGTTGAGGAAAAGGTAAGGACAAAATGGGAAAAAAAGAAAATAGGTTGCATTTAGAAATGTGCATTTGACGTTGTAGTGTAGCAGCTAATTAAAACATTCAATTTCTCACCTGCAAAACAGTTGCTTCTACCCTGTCGTCCAGAAAGAACTTTTAAACTGTCATCTCCTCAGGCACTTTCCACCAGAGACTTATTTTCCTTTGGCTGTCACCATCTCCAGCTATGGACACTAGTTGCCTTTAGATTTGTTTTGGGGCCTTCCTGGAAATACCCCATTCCTGCTCCTTGGCAGCAAGAAGCTGTCATTGGAGCCATTTCTGAGTTGCTGGTCCCCTGAACACTGGAGACTGTTGGTGTGGTCTTTGAGTGTGGCCAGCCCAGCCACCCCTTTTCTATCCAGATAGTTAAAGGGCTGGCTTGGTTGGATTCTGGAGTTAGTGCACAGTGGTGTGGTTCCCTTCAGTGTGGACGAGGACAAAGCAAACAGAAAAAAAAAAAGATAGAGAGCAGGAAAACACACTCAAATAGAGTAAAGCAAGTCACTGGCTCTTTGCAATCCTTTTCTTCAGCAAAAACAGAAATCCCTCAAGTATGCATGTAAGACCCCGCCCGAGCCTTTGTTAATTGGACTTGTGCCGTGGTAACCTTCAAGTACGACAATGTAGCCTGGCTGGCTGACAGAAATGGGAATAGACTAATGAGACACATATGTCCATTCCTTAGCTATCAGACTGTTAAAGGAATGGGCCCCAAGGATTTATAATTCCATCAGGAGCCTCCTTCTGGGGGGAAAAGACTGCTTGCTTTAAGGCAGGTGTGGGGGGGGGAATCTGCAGCCAGTGGAGCATATTTACCACTTGGGAGAGAAGATTCATAACTTGTCAGCGGATGTTGCAGGAAATACCAGCCTTTCAGGGAAGTCTAGGCTGAGACCATAGCAGGCATCCCACCTTGGCTTCCTTGTGCAAATATCTCATCTTCTAGTTAAGCCTCGTGTTGGTGCCTTGCAACTAGACTTGAGGGGTATCTGAATCTCTTCCTTTCCCTTCCCAAAGTTGACTAATCTCCCTTTTCTGTTTTTCACTATTAATTTAGCTCTTAGTGCATATTGAGGACCAATGGCCAAAACTGGCTAGCTGAGGCATAGCTGCCTTCATGTGTGACCAGATAGCATAGTCAGTCAATCTGGACCAATTTGCTTTTAAGTCTTCTTTGCTGGATTCCAGTTCAAACCTTCATGTGTGGTTAAAAAAAAAGGGGGGGGTGTGTGGTTTCTTAGCGAAAACAAAACACATGACAAGGCATGCTGAAAGAAGAACATTTTTCTTTATTGTGTTGTAGGTTTAGAGATCCTCAATAATTGAGCCCTTAAAACAATCCTTTTGTTTTCAAGAGAAGTCATGTTTTAATTAGCCCATCATTTGCACTCAGAAGAAGGGGCACTCCAAGATTCCTGATTCAAGCTGTGCTGTGCTCTCTAGAACAGGTAGCTTCCTGTACTATGGTAGTGGACTTCCTGAGTATCCGTAGCCTGTCTCCTCTGAGTCTTCTAGGGCGACAGCCAAGGTGAAGGGGAAAGTGTACCCTTCACAGAGGTTCCACAGCAAGCATGGGATTCCAATGCCACTTGTGTTCAGCTCTTTTCTTGGAAATCACTTTCTGAGTATCTTTAGTATTTTGCCCTGAATCCCAGCTTAACTAACAGAGTTTAAACATAGCCCCAGAATATCTAATATTGGTTATGTTACCATGATCTTAGGATACCAATTCTTTAAAAAACAACTTTATTCATAGATTAAAATTTCAAAACCCATACCTAGCCAAATACCAACAGAGATTTAAAAAATCAATCAATAAATATGACATCATACCAACATATGGAGAGAGGGAAGCAGATGGAGTGATAAAAAAAAGTATTATGGTGGCATAACATTTTCAACACCTTGCTTCAAAAGAAGTATAATGTTACGGGCAGGTTTTTCCTACCCGCCAGCCTCCCAGTCCTGCCGCCAAGGTCCCGCTGCCACATGAGCCCCAAATAACACTCAGAGACTCTGTATTTGATACAATCCTGTTGGCCAGTTACCATTATTGTTTATGGGCTAGCTCTGTCTTAATTATTAACCCATTTCTACTTATCTAAGTATTTCCACGTGGCTCATTTTATCCAGGAGCCGTGGCTGGTGTCTTCCTTCCTCCCCGGACTACATCCTGACTCCTTCTTACCACTTCCTCTTTCCTCCTCCTAGTCTCCTAGCCCTGCCTATCTAGTTTTCTATTGGCCAACAGGGCTTTATTAATTAACCAGTATGAGAAACGTATTTACAGAATAACATCTACCATCATCTCCTCTTTTCTGTCTAAAATAAAAAGAAGGGTTTAACCTTAACATAGCAAAATATATCATATAACAGTTATCAAACAAGAATCACAGTAAACAATATTTAGTCCATTAACATTTTGTAAGACTTTAAGAAAATATCAGCTGCCCTATCTTTGTGAGTCTAAAGTCCTATTTAGCTTATCTTTAATCCTTACTAAGGAAAACTATAACCAAAACTATCTGTCTTCAACTCCTTCAAAGACCACAGAAGGATAATATATAAACTCTAGAAATGACAGAGACAACTCATTGCCTGGTCAGTCTTCTGAAGTTCTTCTGTAATGTTCCATCTTCAGCCCATAGACTATTGTGTGTCTCCAGACTCCTCAACAAAGCAGGAAACTTTAAACTGTCTACCTGTATTGGCAGTTTGTCAGTCATTTTTCTTTGTGTCCTGTAGACTGTCTGGCTGCCTTTTCCATGAAGCAGGAATTTTGTAGCAATGTCCATCTTGCATCAGCAGTCAGCTTTTTTGTGGGTCCTGCAAGTCCAGTTTCTACAACATAAAGTCAAACAGTCTAGAAGAGCGGTACCTTGCCCAAATGGCTAGTCTTGCCATATTAGAAGCAAACTCCATAACACGTGTCTTTGATATCCATCTTCCTTTCTGATGCAGGTAGTGTTACCAGGAGCAGTTGTGCCTCATTGTCAAGAAAAACCCTAAACCATTTTAAATGCCATATTCTGTAGGTCTTTGAAAGGTTTGAAGAATGCCTATCGATCTCTATATATCTAGAAATCCTAACTTACTTAACTCTCTATAATCTGTACTAAATTATATTACGTTTCTCAGTGAGCTATATAAACACAGTTCCTAAATGAGGAGAAATATACATATCACAAAATTGACCTTAAATTTGTATGAATAAATGAAAATCCATTACAAAACAAAGCATTCATATCTATACCATAATTCCCTTTTTACCTTTAAAAGGAGATTGGTTATAATCATTAACCATCTGTAACCAAGTCCACTTAAATGAAAACAAACATTTATAAACAATATTTGGGAATTTGGGCGTCGTTCAAAACAATATTTGGGAATTTGTGCGTCGTTCTTTCCAAACTACTGCCTGCTGGTAGGGGGTGCTGTCATGGGGTCCAAAGAAGATGCAGATATCTTGGCTGTACACATTGCTTCAGGGGGTCTTGCTTGATTAAACCATATTAATCTGGAAGAAATCCATAGCTTTTCATTTTCTGTGGAAACAAAAATAGAAATCTTTTTCCCCAGTAACTTGTCCTTAGGCTTCAATTTTGGAGTCAAAGCATTTTTAAAATATATAAATTGAATTAATCCAGCAGCATTTCTTTTATCAGTAGTTGTTATTTTCTCAGCAATCAAATAATTTAAAGACAACAGAATCGCATATAGTATCCAAAATTTTTCTGTGCTTTCCATGTTTACATAGCTTTTTACTTTGAAATCACAGAGATCTGCTTGCCTCTGTCTCCCGAGTGCTGGGATTAATGGTGTGTGCCACCACATCCATCCATTTTACTTTCTTTTTTCTTTTTAAACTATTGTATCCTGTTTGTTTTTCTCTCCTAAGCCAGCGTATTTTTTAAAACACAATGTAAACCTTCATTGCAGCTCTCCTACACACCAATGAATTGTTAGCAGAGCTCTTTAAAAGCAAGGCGGCTTGTTGCTGCTTATGGTAATTTTGGAAATCTCCCTTAAAGGAGCCGTGCAAATCTGTCTACAGCAAAACAAATCCAACCGAGAAAATGCTGCTACCAAGTTCTCTGTTTCTTTGTTTCTAAAATCCATTTTTAAGCTTTTGTTAAGTTTTAAGTGAAAGTTCTCAATCCCATTTTTGACACCATTATGTTAAGGGGCAGGTTTTACTCTTTGTGCCTCCCCGCCGGCCTCCCAGTCCTGCAGCCAAGGTCCCGCTGCCACATGAGCCCCAAATAACACTCAGAGACTCTGTATATGATACAATCCTGTTGGCCGGTTACCATTATTGTTTATGGGCTAGCTCTGTCTTAATTATTAACCCATTTCTACTTATCTAATTATTTCCAAGTGGCTCATCTTATCCGGGAGCCGCGGCCAGTGTCTTCCTTCCTCCCTGGTCTACATCTTGACTCCTCCCAACTACTTCCTCTTTCATCCTCCTGGCCCCACCTATCTTGTTTCCTATTGGCCACAGGCTTTATTAATTAACCAGTATGAGAAACATATATACAGAATAACATCTGCCATCAGTATAAAATAATTCTGCATGGGAAACCCAACCTTCTAGGTCATAATTATAGTGCAGTGTGTGCAGGAACCTTTTGCACCAGCTGCTACTCTCCATTCCATAAACAGTGGCCTTTATGGGTATCAACAAGGCTTTGGTGTACTCAGGGTAAACCCTAGTTTATTCTCACTGGGTCTGAACAGTGGAGATGAAGCACTTATGCTGCTGTTGAGGAAGAGAACAGTTACATGCTGGGTGAGAAAAGGACACAGCAGATACCTTAATGGATTTATGAGAAATTGTACTGGCATCCACAAAAGAGAAGTTGGAAACTGGCAACAATGGAGTTAGGTGGGCTTTAAGAGAGAATGTATATGCAAGAGATGTTGAACTAACCACTGTTTAACTGGTGCCAAGTTATCACAGGCTGTGCCACAGCACAAACACTTAACATTGAGGCCAGTGCACAGTTGTTACATTCAAGGTCTCAATACTATGGCTCTTAGATGGCAATTTGCAAAGTCATTCTTTTCAAAAGGAAGAAAACCTTTGGCTGTTTTGGTTTGATTTGTTGCTGTATTGTTTGGGTGAGGTGTTACATTGTTACCTAACAGTTAAAGATAGTGTTGGACTCCATCCATGTCTTTCCATCATTAGAGGGTTTCACTCCAGAATAACACCAGTAGATTTGAATTAAATTAATAGTTTTTGTTATTATCCATGTCTCTCTATAAGGTCTCACTGCCCTACCTAGACCATGTATCATAGGCAGTCGTGTCAACCATAGGCAATCACTTGTCACAGATGCAAACTGTTTGAAATGGGGCCTTCCTACTTGATGTGAATCAGTGTGTGCAGCCTGTTCTACATAGAGTGCCAAGAAAGATGACTTGGATAGTGGTCAATATTGTTAAAACTCCCTTTTCATCCCTCTATAGTTTTCTGTTATGAGTAGGTTTTTTCCTGCCTGCTGCCAGTCTGGTCCCACCACCACGCCAGCCCCAAATAATACACAGAGACTCTGTATTTGATGCAATGCTGTTGGCCAGTTACTATCATTGCTTATCAGCTAGCTCTGTCTTAATTATTAACCCATTTCTACTACTCTAAGTATTTCCACATGGCTCGTCTTCCCAGCCAGAGCAGCTGGTGTTCTACCTGTCCGGGCTCTCCATCTTCACTCCTCCTAACTACTTCCTCTTTCCTCCTTGTTTCCTAGCCCCTCCTCACTTCCTTTTCTATTGGCCAACAGTGCTTTATTCATTAACCAGTATGAGAAACATATTTACAGAATAACATCTCCCATCAGTTTTCATTCATTTATAGCAAATCAAAGATGTCAGGTTTGCTATAAGGACACTGTCTTCTGTGTGTTCTAATCACCATCCACTCTTCTCAGTCTTCTGTGACTTTCCATGTATACTAGATGTCCCTTGAGTACTCCAAGAAGCTTACAGTTTAGAGCTTTTCCCCACTTGTTTCCCATTGTGCCCACAGGCTCAGTGTTGGTCACAGTTAGTTCTACGGAGGGTTTCTTTGGTTACATTATTTGATACGGGAGGCTTTCCTTGTGTGCTTACTTGCTGGAGTCTTTGCCTTTTGGCGGGGGCAAGTGTCTTACTTAGGGTTCCTATTGCTGTGAAGAGACACCATGACCACAGCAACTCTTATAAAGGAAAAAAATTAATTTGGTTCAGAGGTTCAGTCCATTAATCATCAAGGTAGGGCATGGAGGCATGTATTCAGACATGATGCTGGAGACGTAGCTGAACATCTTATATCTTGCACAGCCAACAGGAAGTGCTCTGTCTTACTGAGTGTGGCTTGAGCATAGATGAGACTTCAAAGCCCACCCCCACAGTGACACAATTCCTCAAAAAGACCACACCTCCTGTTAGTGCTACTCTCTTTGGGGGCTATTTGCTTTCAAATCACAAAAACAGTCTCCTACATTGTTTTATTTGCTTACTCAGTTTCCCTGTATCTGTCATTCTGATACCTCAGAGTTGTGATAGTTTGATTGAGATGTTCCACATAGTCTCAGGCATTTGAATACTTTGTCCCCAGATGGTGGCACTGTTTGTGGAAGCTTAAGAGGTATAGCCTTGCTGGAGGAAGTGTACCACTTTGAGAGTAAATAGAACCATGCCATTTCTAGTATGTTCTCTCTGCTTGTTGTTTACATTTGAAGATGTAGGCCACCAGCTTCTGCTCCATCCCCCTATCCTGCCTACCATGATGATTATATATTGTTATCCTCATTAAGCTGTACATCCAAATAAATCTTGTAAAATTCCTTGGCCAGGCTGCCAAGGAATATTACTTTATCACAGTAATATCCTTCAACACAAAGGAAGTCATCTCAGCACTTTATCAGTGGTAAGCACTTGGTGAATACTCAGTGAATTTTTTTCTTGGGTGCATCAATCAATATGTGAATGCATATCCAACTTTTTTAATAGAGCACATTGCATAGAGTAAGGTGCAGCTAAAGGGGAAACAGGGTGTTCATCTGTGCTGCTATGCTAAAAATAAAATTATGACACAAAGTAAGTTAGAGAAGGTAATGGTTTACACACTATAGTTCATTACCAAGACAAGTCAGGCAACACTGGAAAGAACATGAAGTCCCCCAACCCCTGCCACCCAAAGCCATACCCACAAGTCAATATGACTCTAGGCTATGGGAATTAAACTCCAGAAGACAGTCAGAGATCATAAAGCTTCAGTGTTCTTTTACTAAGTACTCCTGTTTCCTTTAGGCTCTGTTTAGCTGCCTGTTTGATGGGCACCAGTTGAAAAGCCCCATTTATTTATCACAGAAAAACACTCGTAATCCTCCACTTTATCACTCGCTACATCATCTAATCTAGATTTCTAACTTCTGATGCTTGAAAGATGGAAGAATGGCCAAACATTCCCTTCAGGTTCACTGATACTATTAAGTGAAATATGCATGTAATTCTTATTACAGATGTTTAAGTTAATTTTGTTTTTGTGTGTTTACATATCTTTTACATAACTTTAATACAGTTTAGATAACTAACCTGTATAAGGAACTCCAAGTACAGATAGTAATATTTAATGTTATGTTTTCCATGCCTTAGGGGATCATGGATATTGAAGTATACTTTGTAAGGATTGGTTATCAGAACTCCAGGAACAAACTGGATTTGCAAACATTAACTGAAATCCTTCAGCACCAGATACCAACTATTCCCTTTGAGAACTTGAACATCCATTATGGAGAATCCACATAGCTGAGCTAGGGGCCATCTTTGATCAAATTGTGAGGAAGAAGAGGGGCAGGTGTGTATCCAGTTAAACCATCTTTTCTAGTGGGCTCTGACCATGATAGGTTCTGAGATCACAGTGTTGGGAGGACCTTTTGCCTGCAAAAATGGCAACACCATGATTCACCTTCTGCTACAGGTGACCCTCAGTGACAAAAAAAGTGTACCATAGATGCTGCATCCCATTTTCCTACTAGATATGAGAACCTCTGTAATTAATTTCTGGGAGGGACCAGCCTCAGGTGCCTGCCATCTTTTTGATAGAGAGAATGGAACTTGGTACCGGGACCAAACTGAAAGACAAAAACACATTTCAAACCAAGAATTCATTGATTCTAACCTTCTCAAGAAGAACAGCCACACACACACACACACACACACACACACACACACACACACACACACACACACACAAAACAAACAAAACTATTCTTTTAATACTCTTGAACCTCAAATGATTGAAGATTTCAAGACCATGAGTGAAAACTACCAAATATCTCCAACTTCTGCAATCGTAACTACATCACCTTGCTCCCTGCAGATCCAAGAAGAGGTCCATAGCTTAGTAAGTACCGCTGTTGCCTTCAAGAAGTTTAATTATAAGGACAATGTAGATCTGGTAGAGTTTAAGTCCCTGAAAGAAAAAGAAGCAGAAGTACTAAAGTAGATATTTGGTATTTGCTTGGAGACAAAACTTGTGCCCAAAACAGTAATGCTTTCTTTTACTTCTTAGGGAAAAAGGTCTTCAGCATTTCTATATGTACTTATTCTTTCACAATGAAACAATCAAATTATGCAAATTAGGTAGCAGACTAATAAGCCTTGATTCATCATCACAGAGCTCATCAATGATTGACTGGTGGCATATCAATATCTGTCCCCTATATTATGTGAAGAAAATCCTAGAACCAAATTGCTTTTCTATCAAATTATCCACCTCTATAACTAAATTACTTCTATGAAAATATGCCATTTAAAATTTAATCACAATAAAACTATTTTAGTGATGATGTACTTGTCTTGATTTATACTATGAAATCTTCCATGTTGACTCTTGCTGAATTCACACAAAGGTTTTAATGGCAGTCAGGTAAAGTGTATACTAAAGACACTATATTCACCTAGCAAAAATTCAGATTCATTTACACAAAATGCCTTTAAATAATTTAAGGGACAAATAGGGAAGAATGAGGTACAGTGTCTGTTACAAGTAATTCTGAAAGCAAGAATAACACCAGTAAAAAGTACTGAGAGATAAGAAGGCAAGAACAACTCAAGTCTAAGTGGATCAAAGACCTCAACATAAAACCAGCCACACTGAACCTCTTAGGAGAGAAAGTGGAAGGTGCCTTTGAACAAACTGGTACAGGAGTCTACTTCCTGAACATAACTCCAGTAGCACAGACACTGAGATCCACAATTAATAAATCGGACCTCCTGAAATTGAAAAGCTTCTGTAAGACAAAGGACAAAACGGCAGCCTACAGACTGGGAGAAGATCATCACCAATCCTACATCTGACAGAGGGCTGATTTCTAAAATATACAAAGAACTCAAGAAGCTAGTCACCAAACTACCAAAGAACCCTACTGAAAAAATGGGGTACAGACTGAACAGAGAATTCTCAATAGAGGAATCTAAAATGGCTAAAAGACACTTTAGGGAGTGCTCAACATCCTAGCCATCAGGGAAATGCAAATCAAAACAACTTGGAGATACCATCTTAGTCAGAATGGCTAAAATTAGGACCACCAATGACAGTTTATGATGGAGAGGATGTGGAGAAAGAGGAACACTTCTGGTTGGAGTGCAAACTCGTACAGCCATATTGGAGATCAGTATGGCAGCTCCTCAGAAAAATGGGAATCAGTCTACAACAAGGTCCAGCAATAACACTCAGGCATATACTCAAAAGATACACATCCATGCAACAAAGATATCTGTTCAACTATATTCATAGCAGCATTATTTGTAATAGCCAGATTCTGGAAGCAACCTAGATGGCTCTCAACTGAAGAACAGATACAGAAAATGTACACAATGGAGTACTACTTAGTAGGAAAAAATACAATGGAAACTTGAAATTCGCAGGCAAATGGATGGAAGTAGAAGAAACCATCCTGAGTGAGGTAATCCAGTCACAGAAAAACAAACATAGTATGTACTCACGTATATATGGATATTGGACATAGAGAAAAGGTTTATCAGACTACAATCCACACCTCCAGAGAAGCTAGGAAACAAGGAGGACTGTAAGAGAGACATACACAGCCCCCCCCCCAGTGAAGGGAAAAGAGACAAGAGCCCCTGAGCAAATTGGGAGCATGAAGGGAGGGGGTGTGGAGGTAGGAGAAAGAGGAGGAGAGAAGAGAAGGGGGAGGAGAATATGAGGGATCAGGAAGGTTGAATGTGGAGATGAATAGAGGAGAGCAAGAAAGGAGACACTTCAATAGAGGGAGCAATTATAGGTTTAAAGAGAAATCTGGCACTAGGAAATTGTACAGAGATCTACAAGGATGACCCCAACTAGGAATCTAAGCAATAATGGAGAGGACACCTTAAATGCCTTTCCCCTATATTGAGATTGATGACTACCTTAAATGCCATCCTAGAGCCTTCATCCAATAGCTAATAGAAGCAGAAGTAGAGATCCATAGCTAAACACTGAGCCCAACTCTTGGAATCCAGTTTCAGAGAGGGAGGAGTGATAGACAAAGGGATCAAGACCACTCTGGGAAAACCCACAGAAACAGCTGACCTAAGCAAGTGGGAACTCATGGATCCCAGTCTGACAGCTGGGGAACCAATATAGGACCAAACCAGACTCCCTGAACATGGGTCTCAGTTAGGAGGCCTAGGAAGTCTATGGGGCCTCTGGCAGTAGAACCAGGATGTATCCCTAGTGCAAAACAGATTTCTCAAGCCCATTTCTCATTGGAGGGATACTCCCTTAGCCTAGAAACACAGGAGAGGGCCTAGGTCCTACCACAAATAACTTGACAGATTTTGATGTTCCTTTATGGAAGGCCTCACCCTGCCTGGGGAGTGCATGGGGGATGGAAATGAAAAATAAGATTATTTCTAACTTAAATAAAATTTATTAATTAAAAAAACCCCAGGAATATAATGCAGCTGGTCATTTCTTCCACAATGGCTTTGGCAGCCATAATTGTTTATTCATGATGTTTCTGAATTTGTTAAGATTCATATTTAGAATGTTTTGTTTCCAATAAATGGTTCATCTGTAAAGTAACAATTATAAGTTATGGAATACATATCAGATACAAAATAACAAAGAGGATATTTTTGGTTAATACAATGAGAGTCAGAGGTTTTAAAGCTGTAACTGTATTTTGAGCCTACATCATTTTTCTACAGTTTTCTTCTTCCTGTGCTGTCTTATCTGAAAAGCATGTCTTGTGGTTCCGTCTACTCACTGTTATAAGAAAAAAGAACTTCAATTCCTTTTAATGTAGTTGAGTTCACATACTATTGACCTTGAAGTAGATTCTTGATAACTTCTGGCTAGGATTCCCTAGAAGAAAAATGGGATAACATTTTTTTTATTAGCCAAAGACAAATTTAAAATGACTTTCCAACAAATTCTAGTGAAGTGACTGACCAACACCACTCAACTAAGGTGGTAGATGAGGAATTAATAGTGTATATATCGGTTCTACTCTTTGTACTTGAAATCGTGGTCCTGGCTTGAAGTTGTGGTCCCTCTGTCATTTCCTGGTACCATTTAATTAGATGTTGATATCAGACATCCATTGCTAACAGATTCTTTGGCTTGTAGATTCACTGTCAGGGCTGTAGTCTAAAAATGCAGACTTATTTTTCCATTTGTAGTCAATTAAGGAAGGTGACAAGAAATGTGAGGACTAGAATAAATGGCATTCATTAAGAGAATGGGCCAGATATCTGCACGAATATTTTATATAGTGAAATATTCACTAAAGGTGGAGATCCATAGAGAGATGGACAAGAAGCCTGTCCTGAGTGGGAAGGAAGGATGTCACTGTCACTTGGTCCTCCAGCTCCATGGTTCTCTCTGCCAATGTCAAGTCAACCTGGAACTCTTGAGCTCAAACAGTTTTCATATATTCTGACCAAGATAATTCCAATGGCAAAAACACCGAGCCAGTCAAGAAAAGGAGGCCACAGAAAATGCTGTAGTTATGTAAAAAATGTATCAATAGTGCCTATGTAAAGTGACCCTTCCCAGTGTAATCAGATTTTTTCCACTATTTCAGTCATTCTGGGCAGGGGTGGGAAGCAACAGTTGTTGAAAGACCTTGTAGATATAGATCTTAGCTGGAAGACTACAGGGTTGAACATGACTGCATAATGTCAACAGTTACTGTCTGAGATCTGAATGACTAAAGGATAAAGTGAACATGTGTGGCTAAAGATTCTAAGATATCCTTTGTAGCTTTATGAAGAACTGACTATCCTTCACAAAGAGTAGGAAGTATCATATCCTTTCAAGACACCAAGAATATAGAGAGCAGAACCCTGTTGTCTGAAAAGGTTGGGATAATGGACCTTATGGTGAAGCCAAGTCTATGAATTTATGTTCCACTCTGCCCATGTTAATCCAGAGTGAGTGCCTGTGCTGTCCTCAGTTTCTGGGAAGAGGGATGGAGAAGGAGGGTTATTGTGAATGTGCCTCTTGGAGTCCCAGAACTTAGTTATTAAGTAGTCCCAGAAGTGTTATATAAATAACAGTAGTTACTGATGCTAGCCGTGCATCTAGAACTCTGTTTGACAAAAGAAAGCACAAAATTGCAATTTTGTTAAATGGATACACTATCAAATGTGCTCTATTCATACAATTGTCAAGTTACCAGTTAAATGAAATAGTAAATCCTAGCTGTTCCACAGATGAACTTCAAAACAAGCTAAGTAAATGGAAACAAACACTAAATTTAGCTGTGGTGACCATTTGTATAATGACATAATTAATTGACTAATATTATCAGATTATATACTTAAACAAACAATAAATATATGTGAAAACAGCTATTTCAGATGGTTGGTCCTGCTCATTAGACACTGATAAACAGCTATGAATTCCACATACAAGTGAAAATAGCTAAACCTTTCCATCTACTGCGAGGCCAGCACCCTGGTGGAGATAATTAAAGATTCCTTCTTGAACAATAAACAGAGAACTTGGTTTAACCAACAAAATAAAAATTCATGCAGTTACTTGGCCTCAGCCAGGCTGAAAAGATCAAAAACCTGATTCACAGCCAATACCATACTCCATACCTGTCATACAATCTCTTAACATTTTTCCTCAAAGATCCATTCACTAATTCATCATCCATGTGAGAACATTTATCTGGACAAGAACTAACAGTGCTTGCTTGCCTAAGATGTTTAGGGCTTTTGCCTTTTAGTGTGTGTGTGTGTGTGTGTGTGTGTGTGTGTGTGTGTGTGTGCATATGTGTGTGTTTATGTACGTGGACTGTATCATGTATATGTGTGAGGTATACGTACACCTGTGTATGCTAGTGAGCATGCCCATGTGTACACATCTGAAAACCAGAGGACATTCTGTATCATGAGCTATCACTGTCCATATTCTAGAAGACAGTGTGTCTCACTGAAACTAAAGTTCTATGTTTTGGCTAGGATTAAGCCGCTAGGATCCTCTTGTCTTCACTCTCAGTAGTGCTAGAGTTACATGTGTGTCCATGGCCATAACAGGTATTCTTTGGTAATTTCATACATGTATACAATGTATCTTGATCATATGGACCCTCATGCCCTTCTCCTACTCCCCCTTGGATTCCAACACATGTCCCTCCAATCATAATATCCTCTTCATTGTCTTACACTTATGTAATATCTTTGTAAATAATACTGGGTTGCAGTGGTGTTTGACAATATGTATGTGCATGGATATGGCCACCTACTGGAGCACAAGGCCTGGCCTTTAACTTGGATGCAGGAATCTGAACTCATGTTTATGTTTATACAGTGAGTGATCTGACCCACTGAGCCCAAGGAGCCATCACTCTGATTTTTGTCTTGTCCTCTAGAAAATTAAGACTCTAACACCCAGGCCATGAAGAACCCATTTATAGTGACCTAATACCTGTCCAAAACTTGAAGGTCAGAGTGGATATATCTATCAGTGGAAAAAATAGCTAGCTCCAAATTGCCTTGATCTCCATCCCACTGTATCCCCAAAGACTGGAACACTGCCCCAAGGAAGCTTTGTTCTTTGATTGAGAAACATTCTCATAAGGTCTTGTAATTTCATGATATGAAGCAAAGCTGCCTCCTAAATGCAACAGGCTTTTATAGCACAGTCATTTATCATATAAACAGCAACTACAAAACAACTTGGAGAGGCAATGGGGAGGTGAGATGTCATTGTAAGAGCTCTGCCCCTCTCTTGGGAGAGGACCTCCAACCAAAAGCTGATGATCTGTTTTCATGAAGAATGTGAACATCAACAAGCAAAAATGTGAGACCCCAAGTTTACAATTAATGTAAGCCTCTGTGCATTTATTTGGGGCTAAATGGCTGTGGGATCAGTCGGGACAGAAACTCCATCTACATCAGTCCATTATCATCATGGTGGGGAGCATGATAGCACACAGGCAGGCATGGTGCTGGAGAAGTTGCTGAGAATTAAACATTCAGATCCACAAATAGCAGGAAGAGACACTGGACCAGACTTGAGCTTTCAAAACCTCAAAACCACTCAAAGTGACACACTTCCTCAAACAAGACCACACCCACTCAAACAAGGCCACACGTCCTAATCCTTCTCAAATAGTGCTACTCCCTGATGGCTAAGCATTGAATATATGAGCCTATTCAAACCACCACTTGTGACATTCAATCCTTGCACCTTCACCTTCCAGAACAGTGGCCTCGGCTCCTCTGTCTAGAAGTCCACCAGAAAGTAACACTCAGGGACAAATAGGAAATTTATATGTCTTTTCTCTATGAAAATATTTTGTGTATAGAATCAAGATCAATTCAATTAAAGTAAATGAATCCTCCAATCTCCTCTTATGACTAGACATCATTCCCTTTGACCCCAATGCCAAGAAGCAGATAATAAGGAACAGAGTGAGGGGAGGTCCTTTTAGACTAGACATCTTTCTACTTCAGAGTTTTGCAGAGGACTATAACGCAACAAAGGCACAAGACTCTTTTTGTTTGTATATGAGCACCAGTTTGCTTTTCTTCTAAGTAAGCAGTGTACTTACTTAGGAGGGTCCATCAGACATTTTACAGAATCCAAACTTCAGATTAAATAAGCTTTCCTTGTTTAGGTTAGAGGTGAGAATACTTGATATTTCTAAATATATCACTGAACACTATAATTACTACTATAATTGTCATCTAGAGAAACAGCAGCTAACTTTGCATGGTTGTTTGGTACAAAGTAAGCATAGAGTCAGTAACGCTCCTGATGTTATTATCCTTTTTAATATTATTGTAGACCAAGGAAAAATAAACATATTTTAATGTCCACAGTGATGCCAACAGATGGAATGATCTCAGTTTCATGTTGTTGAGCCTAGCACTCACATGAACACCAATTAGGCAACTATAGAACTCCCTTTCCCAGATGCAGAGATCCACAGCTAAGCACTGGGTTGAGCTCCCAGAGTCTAGTAAAAGAGAGAGAGGAGCGATAATACAAGCAAAGGGGTCAAGACCATGATGGGGATACCTACAGAAATAGCTAACCTGAGCTAGTGGGAACTCACTGACTCTGGACTGCCAGCAGGGAACCTGCATAGGACTGAACTGGACCCTAAGAGTGTTATGACAATGTGTGGCCTAGGCAATTTATGGCCCAACTGGCAGTGGGACCAGAATTTATCCCTAGAGATTGAACTGGCTTTGTGGAGCCCATCCTCTTTGGAGGGATACCTTGCTTACCTACGTGCACGGGGGATGATCTTGGTCCTGCCTTAAAATGATGTGCCAGATTTGTTGACTCACCATGGGATGCCTCATACTCTCTGAGGAGTGGATGGGGATTGGGTAGGGGGAAGGTGCAGGGAGCAGGAGGAGGGGAGGAACAGGGGACTAGGATTGGTATGTAAAAAAATTAAAAAAAAAAAGATTGTTCAAAAAAATAATAGAACAGAGAAAAAAAAAGGAGCTCCCTTCTCTCGACTGTTGTGGACTTCCACTCACAGCACTTTACTCCCTCCCACAACTCAAGCAGATGCTCTGAAGCACGGAGTTTCAAATTTTCAGACTAAATTTGAAACATGCACCTAGTTTCTGAGGTGCCAAGTACAACTGTACCAGAATACCCCTCCTGCTGCCTTGCCAAGACTTGTCCAAAATCCTACCCAAGTCAGCCCTACCTCCTAACAAACCATTCTTTCCATGAGCATCTTCTCAGTCATCTACAGCTAAGAATGCAACAAGCCCCTTCACACTCAGCTTCCCTCATATTGTTCACTTCCTTATCAAACCCATGTCCAAATTCTGACCATTCAACTGCTACCATATTTGTGGTATTGCTTTCTTCCTTCATAGTCCTATAGTCCACACACTGGTTCAGGGCCCGGTTTCAATTCCCCTGTACTGTTAGATGATACAGAGTTAGATGGGAATCCACATGTCTCTATGGTCCTCAGTCTTTCTACCTCAATAGATTTTCCTTTCACAACCACAAGGCAAGGTTCAGTGAACTCTGACTTTGCACACAGCTAGTGCCACTATCCCAGATGAAATCATTTTAGCATTAATCATCCTTTCACACTCCCTGCCCATCATATTTGAATTATCAGTGCATCCTACATGCAATGAAAGTATTTTATAAATCATAAAGGGCATAGTTTCATTATTAATATGATAGAATTTTTAGCAGGAGGGAACAATAATAACTTAGGTGAATAAGAATTCCCTTTGACGTTTGAGTCTAGGGAATAGAGTCCCACAGAGGGAAAGGCATAATGACAGAAGGGACTCATGAATATGATAGTGGGAGCATGGTGTAGTTATATTATAGTGTCTGTCAGTCAAGCACAGATCTCAAGCTAGCACTGGAACTGGGCCATAATCCATAAAGCCTATATCATAGTAATCCCCTTCCTATATTCAAGCCCTGATTCTCAAAGCTTCTACAATCTGAAACAGAGCCAACATCTGGGAGCCAAGTATCCCAGCAAGCCATAACATTCTGCCCTTGACCCTGTGCACTCATGTCCAACTCATAGCATGGAATGTATTTAACCTAACTTCAAAAGCCACCATAGTCTATTCCCTATAAACCCATCCAAAAGCTCAAAGTCCAGTTTTTCTGAGAGTCATGCTATCTTCTATGTAATTCTGTGAAACAAAAATGCAAGTATTATTCTTCCAAAATTCACTGTCACTTAGTACACATTCCATCCTAAAGGAAAGTATTGATGCATAGCAAAAGAGAGACTGCACTAAAGAGATAATGAAGCCCAGCAAAATCAACACAAAACTCAGTAGTTCCATGTCTGTTATCTCATGTTCCTAAAATCTATAACACCTGCATCTCCACTGTTTAACAGTCACAGCTTTACACAGTGGTGTCTTAGTGCCTCTACTACACATTGTCTGGCCTCATGGGGCTGTTTTCTAGATCCCTGACACAAGTCCCCATGATCCTGTCACTGCTGTGTATTGTATGCCTGCAAAACTGTATCCCCAGGACAATGCCTTGTTCTGCTACCAGCTTAAGATGTAGCCTACCTCTGTTGGGCCATGGCTACAAAGGCTTCTAAAAACCTCAGGTCTGAATTTGGAAAACACTGCCATGGGCATCTCTTTCTCAATAGAGCATCATGGAGGCTTTATTTTTCAGATAATCTTTTTTATTAGAGTTCTCCTTTCAAAATAATGTCTGTTTTCACCTACCGAAGTCTTTGAAGGGTAGAATTTTGGCATCAGGGTGCCTTTTCTGATGTCCTGGTGTAAACTTCCTAGTTTCCCTTTCATGGCCCTCATCTCTTCAACAATTATAGCTCTTTGTCCACACTTAACATATTAGTAACTTTAACTGGGTTCATGCTCTTTTCCTTACCAAACTGCATAGTTTTTACATGTTTCTGGTATACTTTCTTCTCATACTTCTAACTGTAAGCTGGCTAAGTGAAGTGAGCAATATCCATACCACAGCCTGCATACTGTACTGTCTTGAAATTCCCACCACCAAACAGATTGATTGGTCAATTACTTTTTAATTAGCCTCACTCAAATATGTGAGACATGGGTAAAACACAGACAGATCCTGTGAGAGTCAAAGTTATGTTTTAAGTTTCAGTTACTGTACCTATGAGATCAATAAAACAAAATGCTTCTGACTTGTAAGCTCCTTGCCCAAGGACAGATAGTTCCACAAATGCTGGAGGCTATCATTTATGGGAGATAACAAGCCACATGCTCTCATTCCCCTAAACAAGTTTGGTTGACCCATCTGTACCTGTACCAGATGTGTTTGATCACATGTGGGCAGAAGGTACATGGGCAGGAAATAGGTGAGGATGTATACTTACTTGCCCCTGGTTGGACCCCATGAGAAATGTGTAATTGTGGGTTTTACCTTTTTAAGCCCCTGTAACCCATGAATTGGACCATTTCCTGGGAACCCAAGTATGGATCTGATCAGAACCCATCCACCTGACTAGAATTAGTTAAAGCTTGCTTCAAATTTGGTGTTAAACTGTGGTAGTAGTTTTATTTTGGACCATTGGAATTAGCAATCACATGTGACACTATAATATGAAAGACATATAGCGTGTTCCTGATAAAATCTACATTTTCTTATGAAACTTCATGAGCACAGTCTTTACTGTTCACTTTTCTATGGACATTCTGGTCTACCAAAAGCTACATTAAAATCTCTGCTTATAACATTCTGGTGTTGCTTTAGCCCAGGTCTCAGAACTCTTCTGTATTCCTCTCATAACCCATTACTAAAAGCCTAACAAGTAACAATCCTACTTCATGAGACCAGTTCTGTATGCTATTTACTTTCTCACTGATCTGTTCTGATCAGTGGAAGCAATTTAAGGAAGAAATATTTTATTCTGATTCTCAGTATTGGGGTACCATATAATATGTGTGGTAGGAAAGGCAAGAAGAGCTCACATCTGGCAGAAGGGCTGTGAGGGATGGCTATTTCATATCAGAAATCATAGACTTGATCCAGAACGGGTCCAGTTATGAACCATAAGTGACCTGGACCTACTGGATCATTCTTTGGTTCTCAGGGGAAGGAGGCCAGGGAATGAGAAGATAAAGAAGATAGAAAAGCTGATGTTGAGAGGTCTTCTACAAGCTGTGGCTTACTCCAAGAAAGATTACTAAGAAATATAGCATCTTATACACAGCTTTCCTGAAATTGACAGTGGGACAGTATCTCCAAAAAACTGTCATATGAGGGGATGAAGTGAGTGGGAAACTAATCTAACAATGTTACAAAAGAGGAACTCAGGGTATCTCAATGACATCAGAAATGAGGCACACAGTGTGTGCTTGGGACTGATGACGAATGTCCCCTAGAATGGGAGCATCTGGGTGCTCAACAACTAAAGCTGTAGTTCCAAGGGCCCTAGCCCTGGCTATTACTGGCTCCATCAAGTATAGGCCTGGTCTTAAAGAAGACACTATATTCCCTCTCCATACATCAAGGCCTCCAGAAAAGATCTAGCCCTAAACATAAAAGACTTGCTCTCCTCCACTCCAGTGGCCAATTCCTCTAGCTAGGCCTGACCTCTGAAAGAGTCCAAAATATCTCAAAATGATGCTATTATCTGAGAACCAACTATTCAAACAGAGGAGCCTATGGAGCCTCATATTAAAACCATATCATAATCAAACCATCAGAGTACATGGGACTGTCAGCCCTTTCTGTAGCATAAGATGGACATATACATATACAACTCTTTATGATTTGTCCTGGTTATCAAATGCATGCACATGCAAAGAAGGGCATATAACAATGAGGTTACTAGGACAATTTGAAAAAATCATTCTGATTTAATTAGAAACCACAAAGCCAATCCTTTTATATTTCCAGACTCTGGGAATTACACTTGACTTAACCACATCTTTAAGGCATCAGTCCCTGTGGATTTTTCTTCCTAAACTATTCCCAAAAATATCTGTTCACAAACTACATATTAGACCGTCACATTCTGTAGCCTGGACAAGCAGGCATAACTGCTTTCTGATGTGAAAGACCAGCCAGAGCTCATATACTATTGGGAATTCATGATGATAAATTCCTTAATGCAGAGACTGCCTTATTCTCATTGTGTATTGATCCCCTAGGAGAATGCCTGCCACACCAATGCTCAATAAACAGAGTTTGAGTGAATTAGTCTGTTTTCCCCTGATGACCACAAGGCTTACCTGACACAGATACTGGCAAACACCTCTGTAATAGCATTTTACCAATAATACCCATTTCTCCTTTGTCCTTCCCTTAACCATCTCATCCAATTCCAAAACAACAGCTGGGTCCATTAATGGAATCTAATATAAATATCAATTCCAAGCCACTACTTTTGTCTAGCATGAACATCTGAGTGAGGTGAGAAAGACTTGCTTGGACCATTCCTTTCTTGCTTCTCTTGGTTGTGGATGAGCGAGTATGTTGATGCGCTTACTTGCAGTCATCATTGTAGAACTATGATAATGGCCAGCACTAAAATAAATTTAATGCTTTGATACAATATTGGAAAACAGAAAAATCAATGTTTGTCTTTGAATCTTGTTTCATTTATCTTGGGAACTTTGTTACGTCAAACCTTCCCATTTTATGAAACAGCAAATTTACTTGTCTAACAAATTAAAATTTTCTAATACAACAAAGAAACTCTTAAATGGTTCGCTGAATTGTCATCCTTTAATATTTCCTAAATATCACTTCATATTTCTAAAAGTATTTTCCTACATCTGATTTTTTTATGTTCCTTGTGAAACATTTTGTCTTACTCAGTGTTTGTAAATCTGTAATGTGTGGAAGGGAAATGAGATAGGAAATAGGGCTTTCTGACAACAAGGAGAAATGATCAGTGAATATTACTTATACACAAAGCAATAAGAGATCAAAGATGAAGAAAAATGATAGTTAATGTGATACACTGTAGGAGAATATTCTAGATTGTTGCCAGACTTTATCTTGACTGGAATGTTAGGAACTCTAACATTTCCAAAGGGTTGACCTGAAGTCAGGGCAAATTCCACAGATTCCACAGCTGGGTAAGGTTGGCACTATGATGTAAACTCAGCATTTTTTTTCACTAACCTTGCAGCCTGTTCAGAGCTAGTAAGGTACCTTGTTTGTAAGAGAATTGCAGCATGATAGACTCTACCTCTGAGTCGGGACATCCTCTGTTTTGGGAAGCTTCCATGACATGATATCTTATCGTTTTGCATCCTGTGATGCTGAATTGATGCCTAGTACTGCTTTATTTTTCCCTGCCTATAACATCCTCTTTTATACAACATAAGAAAATGTTTTTTATAGATGTGAATATCTCTGAGAGATTCAGTTTGATCATGTAAGACCTTTCCATTCCTTGCTTTGAGTAAAGGCCACAGAAGGTGAGAAGGCTCTCCAGAGATCTTTAATATAGCAACATTTCTTATATATACCACATCACCTACATCATTCAGTAATCAACATTTCACCCCCTAATACTCCTTGACATTTTCCTTTCAGAAACCAATTATTCTAGAACTAAGAAAAGGAAAAGATAAAGAAAGGAAAGAAATGAGAAATGAATACACTGAAAAAAAAATATTATTTAACTCCAAAATTCTCTGAAACTTCAGAGAACAGAATGAATGGATAGATAATAGAGTACGGTACATATCAAAGACCATGATTGTTCTTGCCACAGTACTTCAGTAGGTAGGTAACAAGCACATATGCCCCTTAAAGAAAAGTGTCAGCAGCCCCGATCCCCAACAATTTCACAAGGCATTTATGTTGTTTGCTCCTTATTATAGTAGATAGGTTGCAATGAGTTTTAGGTAATAATTGCTTAGATCATTTAGCAATCCAAAATGTTTGCAAACCATGTAAAACCAAATGTGTTAGCATGCACCTATGGTCATTGTGCTGTTGCGGCAGCAAAGAGAGGACAGCTAGTCTGGTCTATGCAGTAGCACAAGAGCTGCTGTCTTGAACAAGGGGGAAGGCTATAACACTCAAGGCTATCCTTTGTTACCTGTGCTGAGGCATGTGTGTGCCTATAAACACACACACACACACACACATATATTTACACATATATATATACATATACATACACACACATATATGTGTATACACACACACATATATGTATGTGTGTATATATATGTATGTATATATATATATATATACACACACATTTTGCTTCTATATAAATGATTGGGTATATCTAGCATTGTATTTACCATCACATTTTAACCAAGTAGAAAACTGAACAAATATCTATATATAAAATCTCTCTTCTTCCCTCTCCCTCTCTCAGTTTAAAGGAAGACAATAAAATCTGATGGTCAGGCCCCAGGTGAGATGGACCAGTATGTAAAGGCACTTGTCACCAAGCCTAATGACCCAGGTTCAGTCTCCTTAACACAAACGACAGAGACAATTAGCTTCCACAAGTGGTCAGTCCTCTGACCTCCACATATACGCTTTGGTATCTGACACTTATGTACCTACTTACCCACCAAAATATCCCCCCCACACACACACACTCCAAGTAAATTATTGTAATTAGAGAAATAAATGTAAATACACAAAGGTAAAAAAAAATCTGATAGTCAACCACTTAAGTTTTATAATATTCTTCTAAAATCTACTAGCCATACGTAAAAGAGAAAAATGACTCCAAAACACTAGAGATGTTGGAGTAACCATGACTGCTATTAAATAGGCTATTATAATGCAGTTCCTTTCTTTAGTAGTAGGACTCCTGGGTAAAAGGCAAATGCATACAATCTGCCATAGAGAACCAAGTTCCTTCCCATAGATGCTAAGCCACTTTGCACCTCTACCTGCATGGTTCCTAAGTAGCTGCTTCCCCACAGTTTGCAAGTAGAGTGAAAATCAAGCTGGTGAATGTTTGTCCATTTGAGAGAATGAGAAGTGATATCTCATCTTCTGCTTACTGTGTGGAAAGCCTGGAGTCCGATTTATTAATCCTGAGGTACAGTATATCAGGTAAATCTTGACCTTCTTTTGTCTTCTCCTGTAAAGTGTTTCTTTCACTAATGTTGGGTATGTGCTACTCTGTGAAAGTTCTTGGGTATATCAGCAGTAGGGCACAATGAACCCAAAGATATAATGTGTTCTGGTTACAGTATACCCACTGTTTGGTTTATAGACATTTTGTGTATATTCTGTGTATCAGAGACACACAGAAAGGCAGGCACCATGGTACATGTCTATAATCTCAGCAGTTAAGAAGTAGAGGAAAGAGGATCAGGAATTCAACATCATTTCTAATATATAACAAGTTGAAGGTCATTCTGGGCTACGTAAGTCCCTGTCTCCTAAAATTAAAACAAAACGAAAAAAGAGACATATCCTTTTTCCCTCTTGAGGGAGTCAGATGGGGATCTGGAATGCAGAGTCAATAACCAAGAAATTAATGCTCTCTGAAGAACTTGGGAAATGTAGACCCATAGACAAGCATGAAGAGACACATTCCAAGGAAGGAAACTGAAGACAAGGTGTACTGTTATACTAAAATCTTAAAAAAAAAAAACCACAAGATAAGCATATTGCCCCTCACCAAGTGAGTCCTGCACTTCACCAGTGCAGAGCAGTAGAGACCACCCTGGTGGTGCAAGTGAAGGTGAGCCAGGTAGAAGTGCATGACATAGAGAACTGGCCTGGTTTCTTGCTCCCTGACACAGTAGGTGAGCTACTCTGGGTGGTGACAATGAGGGAAAGTTGTCAGGCTAACCAATCCAGCTACTACCCAAGCCCAGAACTAAGACTGCGAGGTAGACCACCACAATATCCACCTCATCTATGAACTACTGGAGCATGTGAAGGGGCCAGACTTGCAGATCCAAAGCTGCAAGATTTCCATGACACAGAATAACAACAGTATATCCAGGAGGAGTCTTGGTGAAGGCCTGATGGCAGTAGTGTAACAGAAGCCTGAGGCCTTGAAGTAGACATGGCTCATTCAATGAATAGTTAGTGTTCATTGTTCATCACGTATGGACTAAAGGGTATACTGTATGACCCACTGGGCTATACTACAGCTTACACGTGTGTGTGTGTGTGTGTGTGTGTGTGTGTGTGTGTGTGTGTGTGTTTCTTTTAAGTTTTGTTGTTTTGGGATGGAGGTTGCAAGTTCAGAGGGTAGAGGTGAGGGGATGGGGGTATGAATGTGATCAGGATGCATGATGTGAAATCCAAAAAGAATCAATAACAAAATTAAAAAAAAATAAACTATACTATTAAAGGTATTTCCACTTTTTAGTCAACTTGTGTCTGTTGGATATTTATGTGTTTATTCATTTGTTTTTGAATGAAGCAATCTTGCTTCATTGGATGAAGGAAATAGAGTTGACAACTTTCTTGTACTGGGCCCAAGCTCTACCCCAACTAGAAGATCAAAAAGAGAAATACCATAGACATAAACTAAGGAGACATTGTCATAGCATATCTGGTCTGGTATCTCCAGTAGTTTCTGTAGGCAAATCATAGTACAGTCAAATACTACAATCATGCAAGAGTGTATACAGTTTTGCTTAGAATTTACACTTGTTTCTCACAATCTTACCACTAACCATTAAATTAATCACATTGACTGTGTTGACTGTATCTGCTCTGTCTGCTTGTTTCCTACTTTAATTGAAAGAGGACAACTTCAGAACACAGTTTAACAGTCATTAAAGAGCCTAGTGCAAGTGGTGCATGCTGGCTATATTCGCTTTCCCTTCTTCTATTACACTGCCACACTGAAAAGGAAAATTTGGTTGCAGATTCTCCCCTGTGCAGGTTGGCTCCGACATCTCAAAGTGCTTTCTGTGGGATTAAGTAACTTTCTTCTGAGGCCTAGCATACTAAGCACCGGGCTAAAACTTTGTAGGGAGCAACTTACTGACTCTTTAAGACCATTTTGGAGATACTACTATATCCTCTGCCAGGAAGAGGAGATTAAGGATAGAGGCCCAGCTAGTGACTGAATGGAATGAAAATCCCATTCCTTACCTACTCTCCATGAAGCACAGTCAGAAAAAAAAAAACAGCTCTCAAAATCACTGAGGCATCTTCCCTAAGAAGCTAATTGCTCCCCAACATAAAATAAATGAGATTATAAACAAGCAACAGCAGCCTTTTCCTATAAAGGAATGAAGTTAATAGCTGAGCACACATGACTGGGGTGATGGCATAATTCATCACCATTTTAAGCAAAGCAGTTTGAGGAGGGGGGAAAAAAGCCACAGAACTCACTGGTGATTGATGGCCCTCTGCAGCTTCCTTGAGGTCTCAAGAGTCTCATAAATCTTTACTCAAAATGAATTTCTTGTTGTATTTTTAGTTTAGGCAATTTGTGGTCTTGGTCATCCATCTTTCTAACAAACCCAGAGCCTTGGGGAAGTACAGGATTTTTAAGATTTAAAAATTCTCTCATATACCAGATTGATGACTACCTTATATGCCATCCTAGAGCCTTCATCCAGTAGCTGATGGAAGCAGAAGCAGACACCCACAGCTGAACTCTTGTAATCCAGTTGCAGACAGGAAGGAGTGATGAGCAATGGTCTTGATCAGACTGGAGAAACCCATAGAAACGGCTGACCTGAACAAGGGGGAGCTCATTGACCCCAGTCTGATAGCTGGAAACCAGCATAAGACCAACCCAGACTCCCTGAATGTAGGTGTTAGTTGGGAGGACTGGGCAGTTTATGAGGCCTCTGGTAGTGGATCAATATTTATCCCTATTATACGAATGGATTTTGGGAGCCCATTCCACATAGAGAGATATTCCCTTAGCCTAGACACATGGGGGAGGCCCTGGACCCTGCTCCAAATGATATGACAAACTTTGAAGACTCCCCATGGAAGGCCTCACCATCCCTGGGGAGCAGAAAGGGAATGGGATGGGGGTTAGTGGGAGGAACAGGGGAAAACTGGAGGGTTGGGGAACTGGAATTAACATATAAAACAAGCTTGTTTCAAATTTAAAAAATTTATATAAAAAAGAAACAATAAGGTTTTTTTTTTTTTGAAAAATCCCTCATATTCCAAAAATAAAGCCTGAACTTCAAAGTCATGTTTTGTCAAATAGATGTTTCTTCCATGAAAGAACAGTGTTCAAAATTCAGAAGATTCTAGGCTTTGGACTATAGTCATCTAAAACCAAATTTCAGGTAGAGATATTAAAATGGAAATTGTCCAAGAATGCATGCTTTGGTGAATTGTTTTGTGCAATGAAATAGACTTCTAGAAACAGTCAAGCACGGGGATGTGAAGTTATTGTTTAACTTTGAGATAAAAGACGCCTACTTTGGAAAGGAAGAGAACTCTGAAAAACCTTGTATCTTGAAAGATCAACATGAATCAGAGGGATGAGACAATCTACCCTTGAGGGGGTGGAAAGGGCTTTTACTTTCAGGGCTGCAGATGAAACATGTAAAAATAAGATTTCAGAGCTCCCATCCCCTTGCCGGGCTTTGTGACTCAGAATTGAATTTGTTAGTTTGACAAATTGGTTTTTATAGATGACTTGATTTGAAAACCAAATATAGTGCTTAGTTGATAACCTCAAAGAGGGCACACATAGAGGGTAACTTCCACTGTGTGTGCTTTTGCAGATGAGAAAGGATAAGGAGGGGCTGCCTCTCCTGCAGAGTGGTCCCACCCACACAGGCTCTGATCTGTGTCGATAAGGAAAAGGTTAGACAGTCTGTGTGACTCTGTACTGAGAATTTCATCCAAGTGCAAAGGATCCCAAAGAGAAAACTGAGTGGTCAGGCACTAGAGTCTAATAGATTTGAATTCTACCTGCAGTACAGGCTGCCAATGTGTCCTCTCTGAGCACCCATCCTATTAAACTGTGACACAGTTATAACAAGGTAACTCAGTTATGAGACTCCAGAAAAATACAACCAATCAAATAATGATGATTGATGGGTGGACGGATGGATGGATATGATAGATAGATAATAGAAGATAGATGGATATGATAGATTAGATAGATAATAGAAGATAGATGGATATGATAGATTAAATAGATAAATTGATTGATTATGATAGATAGATAGATAGATAGATAGATAGATAGATAGATAGATAGATGATAGATGAGAGCGATAGAAAGATAGATAGGTGGGTGGGTGGGATTGGTAGGCGGGCAGGTAGACAGATGGATGGACAGATAGACAAACATAAAGAGATCTATCTTGAGAACTTAGGTAACGTGCATATAAAGGCTGACAGGAGACTTAGCCAATCTTACAGTCTGCACCCAAAAGTAGTCTTCTGTGGACCCATGGAGAGACAATGAACCAGACTAAGTCATAAGGCAGGTTTGAGAAATTCCCTTGCTAAGATGTGGCCAGTTATTTTTGTCCTATTCAGGCTTGATTGTATGTGAACACCACCCACATCACTGAGGGTAATCTACTTTCCAAACTTCACCCATAAACACTCAGAGCACTATTTGGCCAGGCAGTGAAGCTGACATATACAATAACCCATATAATATTCAAACAGCATCACATATTACTGTTTGTACAACACACCTCCTGGGGCCCATACCACAAACAGCTATCAGTATGGTTCCTTCATGTGCCAAAGAATGACAAAGCCAGGGGACATTTTGAATCTATCTGTTTTGAGATAATTCCAAATGAATCTTTTTGGAAAAAAAGATACATGAAATAACTTTGACAGCATAATTTAAAGTGGAAACACCAGCTGGTTATGTATCTTAGTGGATCCAGAGTACCAAAGGTTTTACTTCTAGACCAGAGGCCCTGGCTTCTATCCGTAGAATATGCTGCTGGAGAAACAGACATCTGTGAGCTCCAGGAGAGCCAACACTTTCTGGCTTCCAAGGACATCTGCACACTTGTAACATAGACAGACACTACACATGTGTATGTATAAATGTATATGTATGTACATATGTGTAGTATAATAAAGATGTATATTTTATCAGTTTAAAACTGGATTGATCTGACTGGCCTGTAAATTGATATTTATGAAATAAAACCTCCATCTATCAAATTATTGATATCATGTTGAAGAAGTGAGTCTCTCTCTCTCTCTCTCTCTCTCTCTCTATATATATATATATATATATATATATATATATAAACATACAGATGTCATAACAATGTGAGAGTATACTCCCATTCAGAAATAATGATAAATATAGATATCTAATGTATAGCAACCTTAAAGTGAAAAATTCTAACAAAAGACTCAAGGGTAGAAGATAGAATCCAAGTAATTCCTTCACATAAATAATGGACTGGCCATTAAAACTCTAGATTGCCTGCTCTGTTACAATTCATTACAAAATTGAATCTATCAAATTTTAACTTTAACTCTGAATTAGAAGAAGGTGCTCATTATTTAAAAAAAAATTAAACAGTCCACATAGTATCTTGAATTTTCCGAAGAAAATTCAAAGGGATTTGCATGATTCATGCTACTTGACTTGAGCAGGCAATAAAGAATAGAGCTAAACCATGATTGTGTGTGTGTGTGTGTGTGTGTGTGTGTGTGAGAGAGAGAGAGAGAGAGAGAGAGAGAGAGAGAGAGAGAGAGAGAGAGAGAGAGAGAGAGAGAGAGAGAGAGGAGTGATGTATTCCCATGTAAAAAATAAACCACAAAAGCCAGAGGAGGGTGTCAGGTGTCCCGACTCTCCCACTCTCCACTATATTTCCTTGAGACAAGATTCTCTTTGACCCTGGAGTTAGACTGTCGTCCAGCAAGCCCCTGATACCCCTGTACTTGTCTCCAGCAGCACTGGGGTTATACACATGCTCACCCAAGCCCAGCTCTTCAGAAAGGAGCCAGAGGTTCCAACTGAGGTTCTCATGCTTGCACAACAAGCTCTCCATCTATCTGAACCATTCCCCCAAGTGTCAAAACATGACGTCTTATCACCTAAACCAGAGACATTTGATCAAGTCACAGATAAAATCAGCTAGAATCAGCTAGATACAGTCACTAAACCAAGTTGCAAGAGAAAGAGAGGAAGGAGTCGTAGGAAATACACCACCACATTGTCCATAAAGCTCAGGCCCAGTCTGCCTCTAAGGAAGGTTGTTAGTAACCCTGAATGACCTGTTGAACACATCATAAATCATGAGTTATTTCACAATAAAATGTGAAAAAAGGCCCCATGATCAGCTTTGTTTGCAAGCACACACACACACACACACACACACACACATACACACACACACACACACGCACACGCACGCACAACTGTCAACAGCAGCAGGCTTTAATCTTAGGATTTCAAACTGTTCATGCTCCTAACATTAAATTACAATCTCCATTTTCGAAGCTTTTCCCATGAAATTAAAATGCTATTGTCTGGCTCTTTCTTTCCCATCACAACAAATGTTTGGCAACTTTAGTACAAACATCAAGAGTCAGGAAGAAAAGTAGTTAAGGATTCTGGGGAGTAAGAGAAGGTGTATTCCAGGAAGCTTAAACATGAATTTTAATTGAGAAAATATTTTAGATTGTTTCCATTCAGCATAAAAATCAATTCTACAAACATTTAATTTTTCAGCTACTACCTCTTCTAAAAGGCCAGCTTTAATGTAAAAGGTAAAATGTTTTCCAATGGACTTTAAAGGGATCACTTAAAAATTATTAAGGGGCTGTAGAGATAGTTCAGTAGTTAAGAGCACTGGCTGTATTTGCAGAGGACCAGGGTTCAAATCCCAGCACCCACATGGCTGGTCACAGGCCTTTGCAACTACAGCTCCAGGGGCTCTGACTACTGGCCTCAGTAGGCACCAGGCATACATGTGGTGCACAGATACACATGTTGGAAAAACACCTGCACACATAAAACAAACTTTAAAAAGAAATAATTCACACGTGGAAGTAATTATACTGAATTTGTGGCTCATCCGCATCTCTAATTCATCAAGGCCTCAAAGCTGAGTTTTATTTATTCTCTTGTTCACTGATTTCATTTGCTTCCTTGAGTTTTTTTAGACTACCAACTGAAAGCTTTGATACGTCCTTTTCATACATATAGTGTGTAAGCACCCTATTCAAGTAAATTCTGCTCTGAAATAGAAATGCCTCGTTTACATTTGTGTACTTCTTACTCCTATGAAGTTCAGATGTATCCATGTTTCAGTGGCAATTCTGGTTTTATCAAATGCTTGACTGCTTCTAACTGCTGCATGTAATTTCAGAGAATGTATCCCAGGACATCAAACTCTTTGGGCTCTGTTGCACCATAGTCAGTGAAAAGGCCTGTGTGTGTGTGTGTGTGTGTTTAGGTTTGTGTGGGAGTGCACAAATCTGCACATACATGTGAGGCTAGGGGTCAACATGAGTGTTATTTGTTAGGCTATTATTCACCTAGATTGTATTGAAATTGGATGACCCTTTGGTTCAAAAGTGGCATTCAGACCTTAGGGAGCAGCCTATCTCCACTTCCCCAGTGCTGGTACTGCAAACACATATCACCATATCCAGCTTTTACAGAACAGGTTTCATTTAGTACTATTCTGTGTGTGTGAGTGCTTTGCCTGCATGAGTGTAGATGAACCATGGATGTGTCTAGTGCCCTCAAAGGCCAGAAGAAGACATCAGATCCCCTGCCACTGAAGCCAAAGGTGTTTGTGAGCTGTTATGTGTTTTGGGGAATCAAACCTCAGTCCTCAGCAAGAGCAGCAAGGGCTCTTAACTGCTGAGACATCTGTCTGGCCACTGAAATTTTAATTTTTTTTACTATGAATTTGAATGTGTATAGGAGAGGCATGGGTGTTGGACTCCAGAGGCAGGGGTTATGTAGATTATGAGCTACTTTACCTGGAGGCTCAGGGCATTTCTCTCCACTGGTTCTGGGCATGGAACTCGGGCATTCACATTTACAGAGCAAGAGCTTTACTACCCAATTCATCTCCCCACTATGATCTTATTAAAAGTCCTTTAAGGTCTTTAAAGCATAAAACCATTCTTCAGCAAGTGCTACCATCACCTTTGAATTGTACTTTCATACATTGTCTTCATCCATCTGGAATTTCTGCTTATACATAATGTAAGGGCAAGAGCCGTTTTGAAGGTTTTCTGTATAATGAATCTGCTTTAGTTAACACCACGAAGTAATAGACTTTTCTTCTTTATTTGCTTATAGAAGTATTGTGTTGTATTATAACAAGTTTTATCTCTTCTGTTTCTATTTCTATTCTAGTATCAAACCTATTTTCATTATTATTCCATCATGACATGTCTCTATCACAGGGTAAATTTTGGTTTGCCTCTTAAAGTCCAATTATATACACTTTCGATATATTTCCTAATATGAATGAATGAGCTAGAATTTTGGTTGGGGTTACACTGATTTATGGATTAAATTGGAAAGAACAAATAGTTTTACTGTTTTTCATCTCTAGTCTCCTAGCTAGTTTGTGTTGTGCTAAGTGCAAGACTTAATGTAAGTCAATAGCTTATGGTGTACACAATGCGTGGGTACAGACCCTAGCACACATAGGGGAAAAAATGTTTCAGATGATAAAGCCTTAAATTTGGTTTTATGCATTATTTGTTAAGTATTAATTCTGTGTATGAATACACTTTGCTAATTTGTAAAAAATGTCACATGTTCAGTTTCATTTCTATTTGTTTATTGTTTATCACAGCTGCTAGTTGGAATCTTTACCTACTATTCTAAAAGTTTCACTGCTGATGTAACTAGTTTTTCCATCCACATGCTTGCATCTAATTCAAGTATTAAAGTTATTGAGCCCCTCTGCTTGCTGATATTTCTAATGTACTTCCTCTCCATCACCTGTAGCCTGGCTAGAGGTTTATCAAATTAATTGGCTTTTCAAAGAACCAGCATCTATTCTGTTTTTTTCTTCTTTTTTCTCTTTATTTGCTTAACTTCTCTACTAATTTTTATTATGTGTTTTCTTCTACTAGCTGCATTTAATTTTCTTTGTTTTCCTTGCTTCCCAGAGTGGAATTGCATATTATCTTTTGAAATTCTTCTTTTCTAGTGTATTCATTCTATGCTATAAATGTCCCTCTAAATAATGCTTTGGCTGTGCCCCCAAGATTTTGATGAGTTCTATTTTCATTTCATTCAAAGTAACTTTCAGTTTCTATTTGGTTTTATTTCTTAATACTGGTATAATTTAGAAGGATATTGAGTTATTTTGAAAAATTTCCCCCCTATTAACCATCACTGAATTTTAATTTAATTCAATTTTGATCTAAGATCAAACAATTATTTTCCTATTCTTTAAAAAAATATTAAGGTATGCTTATACTCCAAAATACAATTTTTGTAAAGTTGCAATTCTAAAGGCACAATCCATAAGAGAAAAAATTTATAAACTTCACTAAAATTATTTTTTCTGCTCTGTGAAAAACCCTGTGAAGGGAGTGAAAAGTCAAGTGACACACTGAGACAAATATTTGAAAAAGACATGCACTAAATAAAGGACTGATATCTACGATTTACAAAGAACTGCAGCTGGGGTGTAGACAGTTGGTAAAGAGTTGCCTAGCATGCAAGAACCCACAGAGTGGGCATGGTGGTTGATTCTCTTTTGGGAGGTAGGAACAGAAGGGTCTGAAGTTCAAGGTCATCTTTAGCTACATGCGAGTTCAAGGCTAGCTTGGGTACACAGAGGCTAGTTTCTTCCCTCTGATTAAAATAACTAAGCTTATAGGTTGCAGTCCTTGAATTAAAGAGGGCCAAACAGAACTCAAGCAGAAACCATAAGGGATCATTGATTGCTAGCTCATCCACAGGTTTATGCTTCATGATCCAGGAAATGGTGCTAGGCACAGTGGCCTTGACCCTCCTATATCAATTAACAACCAAGTCAGGCCCCTACAGGCACTCCCATAGGCCTATCTAACCTAGACAAACTCTTGACTGAGACTCCTATTTCATATGACTCTAAATTGTGGTAAATTAAATTAAATAATTAAAACTAATTTGAGCACACATATATACAAATAAACACACACACATATATGCACATATATGAGTATATATATATATTCACACAAAGAACTCTTAAGACTGAGCAACAAGAACATAAATGAGCTAGTTTTCAATTTTATAGAAACTGAACATCCACCAAAGAAGATAAATAGGTGTAAATTAAACACATGAAAAGATGGCCCACATTGTAAATCATTAATTAAGAAAGTGCAAATTAAAACAGCGATGTAATATTTCTATGTAGTTTGAAAGGTCATCATCAAGCACACTGACAACATCATATGTTGATGAGAATGTGGAGCAATAGGAATGCTCATTCGGCATTGACATCAAAGAAAAGTGACAGCCACTTCTGAAGACAATGTGGCAGTATATCATAAAACTAAATGTGCTCCTGCATTGGAATTCAAAATTTGCATTTCTTTGTATTTATTAATATAAATGTTAACTGCAACATAAATTCTATACACAGATACTCTATAATTTTTATTTATAATTGCCAACACAAGGAAACAGCCATGATGTCCTCCAGTCGATGAATAAACAACTGTGGTGCGGTAACAGGAATTATTGTTCAATTCTAAGAGGAAATGATATCAGGCTATGGAAAGACATAGAGGAGGATTACTGACTGTCACTAGGAGACATAAGTATGGATGCTGTGTAACTGTGAATACACTACCTTCAAGAAAAGGCAAAGTGTGGAGTTATGAGAAAGGTCAGTGATTGACAGGAGTTAGAGGAAAGGAAGGTAAATAGTCACAGCACAGATATTCTGAAGCATCACAGTCTCATGGCATAAGACCATAATGTTGGGTACACATCAGTGATGATCTGTAAAAACCCAAAAACTACATTACAGCAGGCACTAAAAGTAAGCCCTTTGTAATGCTGGGCTTGGAAGCTGTTGATCTGCTGACAAGGGTTTATCAGCTGTAGAGCACGTGTCACACTGACTGGATCACTGATACCAGGGAAAGCTCAGAATGTGCTGTGGAAGATAGAGCATATCTGGACTTCCCACCGGGTTTATCTGTCTATCTAAATGGCCAATAAGATGCACAGTCTATTTTAAAGACCAAATCGTAGTGATAGTTTCAAAAGGCTGTAAAATTTCCCTAAAAGATTTCTTTCTGCTCCAACTAAGTTACAGAAATGACTCGTCAATAAAACCGATTGACCCAGAGAAGGAGATTTTTTTTTAAAATGAAGTGCACAGTTTATTTGAAATAGCTTGGGAAGAAGCTTCTGCCACCTCCTTCTTGTTTCTCACCTGGAACTCAATGCACCAGTCCATTCTTAGTAGAAGAAACCACAGGGGGCCTAACCTGAGGCAGGAATATGAGCCCATCATACCATGGGCCACCCTGCTAGACTTGTCTGCTGTCTTGGTTCTCCTTAAATATAGGAATCAAATCCAGAGTTGTTCTGGAACCCTTATATTAAAATTTTCTGTTACTTGGAGCTAAACCAGAACCTAGTTTAAAAGCCTATCTCACTGGCCAACTTTTTTTTAATATTGGCCATTCTGTAACTTGTTTCTCCATAATTGAAATAAATGGGTTCCACTTTAAAAATATTTTTAAATAGGAAAATAAACAAATCATCCTAGATTTTATAACTCTAGCATTTCAAAAAATATAGGAGATTTATATTATACAGTTGCCTTATAATCTGCTTTAAAATTTGACATGTCTTATACATTTCCATGTTTCTATAAATTTTGGAAAAAAACTTGCATACTGTTCATGTAAGTGAGTGATCTGTAACTTGCCTGATGGTCAAGTTGTATCTGCTCTCCCAATGCAGTAGGTGTCATTGCAAAGAGCATGTTAATGCCTCTAAAGCAGGTGCTTTTAATACCAGTGTATCAGGCAGGACCTAATTAGGATACAGACTCCACAGCCCTCATTTGAATAGAATGACATTTAATATGAAGGATTATTGACTACCTACCAACTAAGAAGGGTAAATACTAAGAACAAATGAAAGAGAATGATGATGTTATACCAAGGCTTAGCAAGAAAACCCTGAGAAAGAACAAACTTGGAAAGGTTCTTCCCTAATACTGAGTTTCAGATATCACAAAAAAGGTGGGTGTGGTTCTGTGGATAGTGGGGGGATTCACTAGTTGCATTGATTCTCCAGCTGAACTCCAGCTGCCAGACAAGGTTGATGAGCAAGAAACCATGGAACCATGCTAAATAATAGAACTTACTGGTGGGTGAGTGTCTCTGAATGCCCTGCAAGCAAGAAGCTATACAGCTGCACATGTGCACGCATGCATGTGCACACACACGCACACAATCATACACATACACACACATATGCACTCACACTTGTACACACACCAAGACACACAAAGAAGCACACTTACACTAGGAAGAATGATGGGAGATGTTATTCTGTAAATATGTTTCTCATACTGGTTAATTAATAAAGCCCCATTGGCCGATAGGAAACTAGATAGGCGGGGCTAGGAGACAAGGAGGAAAGAGGAAGTGGGAAGGAGGAGTCAAGATGTAGAGCCTGGAGGAAGCAAGCCACCAGCCGCAGCTCCCGGATAAGATGAGCCACGTGGAAATACTCAGATAAGTAGAAATGGGTTAATCATTAAGACAGAGCTAGCCCATAAACAATAATGGTAACTGGCCAACAGGATTGTATCAAATATAGAGTCTCTGAGTGTTATTTGGGGCTCACGTGGCAGCGGGACCATGGCGGCAGGACTGGGAGGCTGGCGGGGAGGAAAAACCAACCTGCTGTAACAGAAGAAAAGTTCATTGGTCTTGGAATACGGCTCTAGTGCCCTTTAAAGGAAAGGCCCAGTATTGCACCAGACAGGTAATGAGACATGCTCCCAGAGGTTGATTGCACAATACAAGCAGAGAAAGGACAATAAACCTTGGAAACGAAGTAAAATACTTAACAGATACAACCAGCTTTCACTCATCCACATGACAGCAATACCCCAACTTCCCATCCTGTTTTTATGACATCCCAATAGGAGCATCTAATCTTAAGCAAATGGTACAAGATTGGTGACACATGTAGAGATTCTGATCTACTTATCTATCATCGTTCTGTCACCTATTTGTCAATCTTCTTTCCATTATCTACCAAGCTGTCATGTGTCTTCTATAATCTATCATCTGTCATCTACTTACCTGTCATTTATGTACCATCTATCATATATCTATTTATCTACCATCTATCTATTTGTCTGTCAGACAGTTATCTACTGAATCCACAGATTGAGAGTCACATGCATTTTTAGCTTCTTCAGTGGGGACATTATGAGTCTTTTGATGTTGGGGACAGAACATCCATCCCAGAAATGAAGCACTTGTGACAGGAAGCATTATTCAGTGACGCAGATCAGTTGGGTCTTTGATGACCTTGTTTATGTCTTAAAATCAGTCACCTGTCAGCCTTTCAGTTCTTGACACACAAATATTCACCTTTCTTTCATTTAGTCCAGTTGTCATGGGTTATTGTGTTTTCTGTCAGTGGCAAAAGAAAATATACTAGACTAATACTGACTCATGGTTTCATTGTATTAGGACTTTTTGTAACACTTCATGTGTTTGGTCACATACTCTTAGTAAATATTAAAATAGTCTCTTAAACATTGTTCACATATGATATATGCCTACTCATTACTTATTACTAATCTGATGACATTAATTCATCTAGAAAATATTATTGGGTGACTGATGGGCTGTGTGCTTTGCTAAACAGTGAGCTTGGATGTGTCAACACAATAGGCATGTTCTTCCCTTTGCAGTGTTGATAGTAAAGCAGATTTTGAGAGGTACAGAACCAACATCAATTCAAGATCAACTGCTTGTTGAGGAAGGTGTAGTCTTTCAAAAGCATGGAAGATGGACACTTGAGGAAGACTCTGAGAAAGATTGAGAGAATTCAGAGAAGATGGTGTCTAGACAGACTCTGAGAGTAAGTTTTATTTCTGGATTAGACATTAACATACCACTTGCTATGTGGTCAGGAGAATTCTAAGCACATTAAAGATAGAAGCTGTCTTAACCTTTATAATAATCCTTAGAGATTTTGTTCACTTTGGCTTCTCATAAATTTCAATCTGTGGTCACTAGGTCTTTTTATAGTGGGAACATGTGGCTGCTGGGACATACAAGAGAGAGAGGAAGGGGTCAAGGTCTTCATATTCACTACAAGGGTACACCCTGATGAAACAATTTTCTATCACTAAGTCCTACACCCTTAAAATTACTCCCTCTCCCCCAAAGTATCACAGGCTGGTGACCAAGTCTTCAGTATATTATGTTTATGGTAAATTTAAAATACAAACTGTTATGGACAGTTCTTCCAGCCAGCCTGGTCCCACTGCTCTGTCAACCCCAAATGAATACTTAGATGCTAAATTAGTTATAAATCTGTTGATTGTTGACTAGGGCTTCTTATTTTGCTAGCTCTGTCTTAATTATTAACACATAACTACTAATATATTTATTTCTACATGGTCTTACCAGAGAACATCTGACTCAAGTCCTCTCTTCCCGGGCTCACATGATTACTGCTCTCTGTCCATACCTCCCAGAATTCTCTTTATCTCCTAGACCCATCTATCTTGTTGCTCTATTGGCCAATGGTGTTTTATTCAACAACAAATAAGATAAACCTATACAGAAGGACAACCCCCATCAACAAACTATAACAATAATCAAGTTGACTCACGTCAAAGAAGTCTGAACTCCAGAGTTCACATTTTAACAGCATCTGTGTTGCCCTTCTGGTGAAAATGAGAGTACTTAATCATGACTGGGCTGCAAAGGAGCATCACTAGGTGTAAAAACAGATGAAGACTTCCAAGAAGGTGAGAAAAATGATATGTGGAAGAGAAAAGACAATGAGAAGTGTAGGCAAAGCATTTACACCTTCATAAATAATATTCAACAGTGAAGGTTTTATCCTATAGTCAAGTGCCACCCAAAAGTTTCACAGTGTGTCATGATCCCATTTGTATGTCAAGTCACCCAGGATTATGTGAATGAAATGGGGCTGTTCTATTAGGAGGTAGCTGTGGTGTTCCAAGTGTTTTGTTATGCTAGGCTGCCTTAAAAATGCTGCAGTCCAAGAGCTAACATACCTATTTCCCATATAAGAGTCTGGGAGGTCAATGATAGTGGTAATGTTAGGTTGACTGTGTGAGAGTAACCCTTTCTAGATTTGCTGATTTGCTTTGACTTTCTTGCTTTGACTTCACATACTAGAATGAATGAAATCATCAGGGACTTTTCTATATTATAAGAGTACTAATCCCATCCAAGGGCCGCACCCTCATGGCTTCATTTCATTCTATTTACTTCCAAAGTCTCCATCTTAAATATCACCATAAAGGTGGTTAAAGCTTCACAACATATGAATGTTCATGGTGCACAAACAATCTGTAACACCAGTTAAAAAATTCTAGTTGCTTGGATGAGCCCCAATATGAAACATATTTAGGAAGTAAATTTGACAGGTCATAGTGACATTTTGATGTGTCCTTAAGGAAAATTATACCTCAGTTAGCTTGGCAATGTTAATTAACTTAAGGAATAGAGAAAAATGAACAGGTGACTTTGCAATTTTTGATCTATTTGATGTTGAGGGTATTTGGAAGAGGAAATCTGTTAATTGGTATGTGACTCAGAAGGCTAGGAATGACTTAGCTGGGAATAATGAAATAAGACTCACAAGTCAATGGAAATTTAGGAATGAAGAAAGGCAACCTTTTGTGGACTTGATACTGAATAAAAAGGTCACAGATAATGACACAGTGACACAAATGAGTAAGAGATGGTCAAAGAAAGATATACAAAAGAGACTGAATGTACAGGAGCAGAGAAAGTCAACTCCTTGAAGGAGAAAAAATCTGTTTCCTCTCCTTTTCTTTTTTCACAACTTTTTAAAGCTGTATTTTGTAGCTCACAGGTCAAATCCTTTTGGGAAAACTCAATGAAGTTAGGGTTAAGAATTGGTGATTTAATTTAGTAATGAGAAGCTCATCGGAGGCCTCAGCAAGAGTCATTTTAGTGGTCAGTTTGATCCACATTACAAGTGACTGGGAATGGGGAATGTAAACAAGGAAGTTTTGCTCTTCATAGAAATTTGTTTTGACATGAAAGACAGGGTAACTGAAGGCAGATTTGAGTGTGAAGGGATCTTTCTTCAAAAAGTGTGTGGACATTTTAATGTTAATAGGAAAAACCCAGTGAAAGTATAAAGTTTGCGTTCCTAAGAGGAAAAGGAAGCAATCCCTCAGTGAAATCAAGATGACAAAACAAGAGCAGAGGTGGACAAATCATCTTAAGCAGTCAGTCAACAGTACACACACACACACACACACACACACACACACACACACTTTAATTTTTGTGCATGTTTGCCTCTGAGGACAGGCGCCCATGAGGCAGGTACCAAGATAGACCAGAACTCGCCATCTGATTCTCCTCATGCTAGCTAGAAGTTGTACATCTCCTGATGTGGTGCTGAGACCCAAACTAGGGTCCGGGTAAGAGTAGTGCCCATGTCTTAACCACTGAGCCCTCTGTCCAGGAAATTTTAAAAATCTTTTCAAGAACAAGGGAAATTACATTTCATTAGTGCTAATTAGGGCTACAGTCCAATCTGAGGAAAGACAGATGTTGGGGGATATCCTGCTATGCTGTGAATATATGTTTCTCTTATTCATTGGTGAATAAATGCTGATTGCCCAGTAGTCAGGCAGGAAGTATAAGCATGGTTACCATACTAGGAGAATTCTGGGGAGAGGAACACAGAGAAGTCTTGAGGGAGGCACCATGTAACTGCCAAGGGAATAACATGCTGGAGCATTACGAGTAAGCCATGGCCTAATGTCAATATGCAGTTTAAAAGAAATGGGTTAATAATTAAGACTGAGGTAGCCAATAAGAAGACTGAGCCATCTGCCAAACAGTTTATTTGGAACTAAAGAGGTGCAAAACCAAGTGGGACAGAAACTCTTCAAATAGCACCCAGTGTGTGACAGTTAAGTCTCGTCATGAAAAACCCTATTAAACCATCTTAAATGCCATATTCTGTAGGTATTTGAAAGGTTTTGAAGAATACCTATCTTTTGAAATATATCTCTGTATATGTTGAAAATCTAACTAACATAATTTTTGACTATTATAGGTGACTATAATCTGCATTTAATTATACATTACATTTTTAAAAGAGCTGTATAAACAAGTACCTAAACAAAAGTAAAAATATACATATAACAAAATTGACCTTAATTTGTATCAATAAATCAAAATCCTTGACCAATACAAAGTATTCATTTCTATATCATATTCCATTTTTTTTTAGAAAGAGATTGACTGTGATCATTAACTATTTATAACCAACCCTATTTAAATGAGAATAAAAATTTATAAATAGTATTTGGGTATGTGGGTGTAGTTCTATCCAAATGTTTTTTTTTTAGAACAAAATTATAAACAATTACCTTCACACAGGCTTTATTTGTACAAGCAAGAGATCACCACAGATTTAATCCTATTGAGTCAGTCTGTTTCAGAGTGCTTGGGAATTGAACCCAGGGCCTTGAGAAGCACATGAGTACTTTACACTGATCTTCATTCCCTACCACTGAACAGACTTGAAAACATGCTCTAAAGATTGTAGCTGTATTTGTATGCCTAAAGCAGAAGGGCTTAGACATTATAGCATGAGTCAGGTGTAATTACTTTGGATTGTCTTTTAAATCAGGAGTTAGTGTACCTCCACCCCATTCCATTCTCATTAGATATTCCACACAGCTGACATGCTATGTTTCAGCTTTCTATGGTTTGGCTCAGTCCAATGGTCAGCTCCCCTGGGAAGCACTCCTGGGAGGAGGTGGGCTCATATGTAGCACCATACAAAGGTGCAGCCACAGAGGTGATGAAGATCTGATTAGCAGTGATGTCTACTTCCGTTTCCATAGCCCAGCAAGAAAATAAAAGCATAATTTGTCAGGGGGGAGAGTAGGCTTGAGGGGCAATGACACCAAAACAACAGGATAGATTTTTATTTCCCACATGCAATAAAGCAAACTGCATCCTACTTTCCTCCTCCTAAGTGCCTCTAAATGCTACCAGGGCTGGTGAGAACCACACCTTTGATTTTTGCTGCCTCCGGCATTTCTTCATCTGAACAAATAAGATTTTCATCCTTCTACATTTCTTTGCCTATGACTTTCCCTCACAAAGATCTGCAATTTTCTGGGACAAAGAGGTCCTTGACTGGTAGCCACACTGTGCCTCTAAACCAATTACAACTCTGCTTTCATGTCACAGTGCCCTTCAAGTTTCCCAGTCCAGTTCTGCATCTGCATTCACAAGGGTGTTGCGACAGTGCAGAGCAAATAGGAGCATCGCAGGCAAACCATTGCAGACATTAGAAAGGCCAACAGTGAGAAGTGCTTTCGTTTTTAGAACCTGAAATCTTACTTCAAACAGTATCTACTTGCATTCTTGATTTTCAGGGCAGAAGAAGATGGGGAGTTTCCAGACAAAATCTCTTTTGATTGAATGCTATTCCTAGACTATGGAGTGAGGGGACACATGTTTAGATGGAACAATATAGGAATCTATATTTTAAAAAGATTATTAATAACACATGCTTACTCTTGTATAAGCAAACATGTATAAATATGTATTTCCACATAAGGGGTCAGGGGACCTGGGTCCTAGCCTTTGTCTTAGCACTGTGTGGGTGACAAGCCACATTTGCCCTCTCAGTACCTGACCTTTCTTGGGTGTAAAGTGAGTGAGTTTCACCTGATGAGTCCAGTGGTTTATCTTGAAAAATCCACTCTTTTTATTTTATTAACACATCACAAGACATCAAAAATTATTTAAGTGCTTGTAATTTTTTATTGCAATTATCATAGGAAATGTAAATGTAACCATCACTCCTCTGTCTCTATATGGACTCCTCTGTCTTTCTGTCTGTCTGTCTGTCTCTTTCCCCCCACTTCCTTTGTGTGTGTGTGTGTGTGTGTGTGTGTGTGTGTGTGTGTGTGTGTTTATCTTTATGGTGTATGCATGCAGGTGTGTAGGTCTATGGAGACCAGAGCTTGATGTTGTGTGTTACAGCAGGTTTCCCCGCCGGCCTCCGGGTCCCGCCGCCACGTGGGCCCACAGCCGCGCCAGCCCCAAATAACACTCAGAGACTCTGTATTTGATACAATCCTGTTGGCCAATTACCATTACTGTTTATGGGCTAGCTCTGCCTTAATTATTAACCCATTTCTACTTATCTAAGTATTTCCATGTGGTCGTCTTATCGGCGAGCCGCGCGGCAGGCTTCCTGCTCCTTCCCCGGGCTACATCTTGACTCCACCTACTACTTCCTCTTCCTCCTCCTAGTCTCCTAGCCCCACCTATCTAGTTTTCTATTGGCCACAGGGCTTTATTAACAGTATGAGAAACATATATACAGAATCACATCTCCCATCACCTCCTCTTTTCTGTCTAAAGTAAAAGAAGGGGTTTAACCTTAACATAGCAAAATATACCATACAACAGTTATCAAATAAGAATCACAGTTAACAATATTTAGTCCATTAACATTTTGTAAGACTTAAAGAAAATATCATCTATCCTATCTTTGTCAGTCTAAAGACCTATATGTAACTTATTTTTAATCCTAACTAAGAAAAACTATAATCATAACTATCTGTCTTCAACTCCTTCAAAGACCACAGAAGGATAATATATAAACTCTAGAAATGACAGAGACAAATCATTGCCTGGTCAGTCACCCGAAGTTCTTCTGTAATGTTCCATCTTCAGCCCATAGGCCATAGTGTGTGTCCAGACTCCTCAACAAAGCAGGAAACTTTAAACTGTCCACCTGTATTGACAGTGTGTCAGTCATTTTTCTCTGTGTCCTGTAGACTGTCTGGCTGTCTGGCAGCCTCGTCCATGAAGCAGAAATCCTGTTGCAATGTCCATCTTGAATCAGTAGTCATCTTTTTGTGGGTCCTGCATGTCCAGTTTCTACAACATAAAGTCAAACAGTCTAGACAAGAGAAGTACCTTGCTCAAATGGCTAGTCTTGCCATATTAGAAGCAAACTTCATAACGAGTTTCTTCAATGTCCATCTTCCTTTCTTCTGTAAGTGGTGTTACCAGGAACAGTTGTGCCTCACTGTCAAGAAAAACCTTAAACCATTTTAAATGCCATATTCTGTAGGTCTTTGAAAGGTTTGAAGAATGCCTAGTCATCTCAAATATATCCATCTCTGCATATCTAGAAATCCTAACTAACTTAACTCCAAGTTTTAACTATCATAGGTAACTCTCTATAATCTGTACTAAATTATACATTACATTTTCCAATGAGCTATATAAACACAATACCTAAACAAGAGGAGAAATATACATATCACAAAATTGACCTTAAATTGTATCAATAAAAGAAAATCCACTCCAAAGCAAAGTATTCATATCTATACCATAATTCCCTTTTTACCTTTAAAAAGATTGCTTTGTCACCATAGCCATTCATTTCATTTTCTTTTTTCTTTTTTAAACCATTGTATCCCGTTTCTTTTTCTCTCCCAAGCCAGCATATTTTTTAAAACACAGTGTAAACCTTCATTGCAGCTCTCGTACACACCAGTGAATTGTTAGCAGAGCTCTTTAAAAGCAAGGCGACTTTTTTGCCGCTTATGCTGACTTTTTTCCTCACTTATTCTAAGGGTTCAGTAACCACACCTTAGCTCCAACTTCTTGTTCCCTAGCCTTGAGGTCAGGAGTAGCCACACCTCAGATTCAGGTCTGTTGTTCTTTAGACTAAGACAGCCAAAACATCCTTCGGTAGCCACACCTTTGACCTTTAGGTCTTGTGACTTGCTGACAGCTTTGAACTCTCTGTCCTTGTGCCAAGATGGAGTGCAGACATCTTTATGGGCACCCACAAATTCCCCCTTCTTAATTTAATTAAAAAATACCTGTGCTTCTGCTACAGGACAGATGACTGTGTCTGTCTTAGGTAGTCTTCTTCAACCTTCCAGCCTTACCCATCATGGGAAGCACACATTCTGTCATGTGTGTCCTGGCTTATGTAGCTTGGAGGCAAAAAGACTTTACCTATCCCTGACTACCAGCCTCTAAAAAAGAACATTAGGGGATAGTGCATCCCACTTCTGACACCATTATGTTACAGCAGGTTTCCCCGCCGGCCTCCGGGTCCCGCCGCCACGTGGGCCCACAGCCGCGCCAGCCCCAAATAACACTCAGAGACTCTGTATTTGATACAATCCTGTTGGCCAATTACCATTACTGTTTATGGGCTAGCTCTGCCTTAATTATTAACCCATTTCTACTTATCTAAGTATTTCCACGTGGTCGTCTTATCGGCGAGCCGCGCGGCAGGCTTCCTGCTCCTTCCCCGGGCTACATCTTGACTCCACCTACTACTTCCTCTTCCTCCTCCTAGTCTCCTAGCCCCACCTATCTAGTTTTCTATTGGCCACAGGGCTTTATTAACAGTATGAGAAACATATATACAGAATCACATCTCCCATCAGTTGTGTGTCTTAATCTGCTGCTAAACTGGAGTTCATGGATTGGCTATCCTGGTCAGCAATTGAGCTCCCAGGATCCTCCTGCCTTTGCTGCTCACCCTTAATGCCAATTTATTGGAGCACCCTTCTTTTTACACTGGTAATAGAGATTTCAATTTAGTTCCTTGTGCCTGCACAGCAAACCCAGGCCACCCCATCTTCCCAGCTTAACTCAACCTTCAGTAGTCATCTTCAGCAAAATCGGCATGCAGATGTCTCTCTACAATGCTAACTGCACATGTTTCTACTGACATTTTATATCTCAGTTTAGAAAGGGGTGGGGAGATAGTTGGAGAATGTTAAAGGTGCTCCACTGTAGAGTGCTTGCCTGGATATTCAAAGGTCCAGGCTCAGTCTCCAGCCTCACAGTGCAGAAAAGAAGAAAGAAAAGAATATAAATGAGTGAATTTTTTTCCACTTACAAATAGTTTGAACTGTTTCCCTTCCCTGATTAACATGGAAGAACTCCTAGGGATACTTTCTCTTCTCTGGTCCAGCTGTGCTGAGTCCTTCTTCTTTTTCCTATAGTTGTCAATTGACAACCAGGTCATCTGTGTTGCATAGGGAGGGCTTATAACTTGGTGTGTACAGTGTGTGACATCCATGCACAGCTTTGTTGCTGTGTATCAGGAAGACAACCCGATTACTAACAGGTTTTCTACCAGGGGAAGTCAGACCCTTTTGAAAATACTTAAATGCTATTCTACTAAACATTGCTCCTCTAAGGAGAATTTCATCTTTTCTCAGTTGTAGAAGTTTGCTTGAGGACAATGATAAAAGAGTATACTTAATATATTCAGCCTTGAAAAAAATATCTTAGGGGATTTCACACCAAGAACTATTTAAACCTTTGGATTATGATCATCTTTGCCAGTTTTGTCAAAGATGAGGAGACAGCTAAAATCAGGGGTTGGCAACTGTAGGTCATCTCTACCTGCAACTATGAGCTAAAATCAGAGGTTGGCAACTGTAGGTCAGATCTGCCTGCAACTATTTTAGTTTGGCCAACATAGAATCTTTAAAATTCAAAAATTTAATCTCCTATCAACTCTGAATTTGGGCACATTTGGGAAAATATGGTGATTAGGTCAGGCTAGTGTGGGTAGGATGGGAAACAGCAGGAGACACTGGCATGGGGTATGATAGTGTGAGCTGTTATATATTTGGGCTTCCTCCCACTTTCCTGGCACATACTTCTTCAAAACCTTGGCATTTCCTGAGTGATGGATGTCTTTTTTGCATTCCACTGGATGCCCAGATGGCTGATTTGAAGGCTAATCTTCACTGTAAACTTGGCTGTATTTAAAAACACCCAGAAGACATATAACTAGGTGTGTTTGTGAGGGTGTTTCCAGATTTTAACTGAGGAGGGGAAAATCCATCCTGGTTGTGGTACATGCTTTCTGGACAGTGCAATAGACCAAGCCACTCCCACTGCCTTGCCTTAATAGACTAGATTCCTTTAGATCATGATCCAAAATGAACCATTCCTCCTTAAGTTTTTTTGGTCAGGTCACAGCAATGAGGAAAATAGCTAATACAGCTGGACCTTCCCCAAAGAAGATTCAAGGTTAAGATTAGAAAGCTTGAGTTTTAGATCTCCCCACCTAACCCGAAGCAGGAGACTAAGCTGGTTGAGGATTCAGGCAGCCATACTTAGGTAATGAGGCCTCCACAAAGGAACTGCTTCAAAGTTTCAGAGCATTCAGCACATACAGGCTCCTGTTCTAGAAAGGGCATGCAAGATCCACCCCCATCCTCCATCCCTCACCCCCACCCTAATAACACAATGCTGGTGACAATGTCTTTAATACATGAACTTGTGGACAGAGATTTTGGAAGATGCAAACTATCACAATAGGTTCTTCAAGCTATGTTGAAATCCACTCTGGGCACAGCTCCTGAAGAACAAAGGAGCCTGTGAAAGTCTAATGTCAATTCTGCTGTGTCCTTGACCTCCTGTGTCTTTTCTACCTCTGGCTTAAGCCCTGTGCCCAGAAGTAGATGGCAAACAAAAAGAACTCAGTGCTATTGTATGGACTTTCTGTCTCATAGTACTATGAACATTTTTTTGGTCTTACTAGTCTTTTGCTTATATGTTATGATCTCTCTCTCTCTCTCTCTCTCTCTCTCTCTCTCTCTCTCTGTGTGTGTGTGTGTGTGTGTGTGTGTGTGTGTGTGTATGTGTGTATGTGTGTGAAGTTCTGTTTGTGGGTATGTATTTTTTGTGCCCTTTTTTTTAACTGTTCAGTTTGGTGTATTGGGGGTTCTTTGTTTGTCTGTTTGTTTTATGACTCTAGAGAAAGAAAGGGTATGCAGTCTAGTAGGTAGGAAGGTGAGGATTATCAGGGAGGATTTGGAGGAGAGGAGATTGTAATCAGAACATATTGTATGAATAAAGTTTAAATCAAATACAAGTAACTTCAGACCCAATTTCAATCCTTGATGAGCCGTTGCAGTTTCTCTTAACTGGAAATGAGGGGAAATTAAGGTATGTAAAGACAAACCAGGAAGTTTCTGGAAGCAGAAAAAGGAAAGAATGGCACAAGGTAAAGTTCCCAGGTGCTCTAGCCCTGGAAGCTGAATTCAGTCCCTGGAACCACCTGTGAACCTTCACCTGCCATTATGTTCTTTCTCATGCGGTCTCATGTTCCTGTCTGTCTTGGATACAAATGTCTTCCCAGACATGGGCACAGGACCTGGTACAGTATATTTACTCCCTGAATGCTTGTTGGCTAAGCCCTAAGATTGTTAAGCTAAACAGTACTAGAAACTTTTAGGAGGAATATTCCATCTAGACCACTAATCAGTTCTGCCCTGACAACCACTCCCAAAATAACCATACACTGACTTATTATTAATTATAAAATCTCACCTGATAGCTCAGGCTTGTCTCCAACCAGATCTTACAATTTAAATTAACCCATTTCTACTAATCTATGTGCTGCCCTGAGGCTCATTAACCCAATCTGTGAACTTCCCATGTTGCTTCTTCTGAGTCTGGCTCGTGAATCCCAGACTCTTCCTCCCCCTTCTTCCCTGCATTCTTTTAGTCTGGTTCTTCCACTTAACCTTATCCTGCCTAGCTAGGGGCCAGTCAGACTCTTTATTAAACCAATCACAGTGACATATACTCACACAGTGAGAAGGAATATTCCACAGATACTAGACTCCCAACATCTTCACTTCATTCAGCACACTAATCACTGAGCTCTGTGGCAATCCTACCTACTTAAGTCGACTCACACAATGAGAGGATCCATGACATGTGGGCTCCCTAGAGATCCCCAGCACACATTGGTTATTCCAGAGTCTTGGGGGAAAAAGGTCTCTGAGCTGGTCTTGTACAATAAAGAAATTGTCTTGTATTTGTCATAGATATCTGGTGTGGAGCTTCTAAAACCATTTGGAATATTCTGAGTGACAGTTGTGAGCCTCTCGAATTCTGCCTGCATTTGTGGAAACAGTATGACCCTAGGGACTGAGAAGATAGCCTAATGTGTGAAGTGAATACCATTCAAGCATGAGGACCTTGGTTTGAATCTCAAGAAATCATGTAGAATGCCAGGCAATTATAGTGAGCATCTGTAACCCCAAGGTTCCTATAAGGAGATGGAATTCAGAGACAAGAGAATTGTTGGAAATCAATGGGCCAGCTAGGGAAAACCTTGCCTTAAAACAACAGGAAAATGCCAGGCAGTTTTGGTGCATGCCATTAATCACTGCACTTGGGAGACAGAGGCAGGCAGATGTCTGAGTTGGAGGCCAGCCTGGTTTACAAGATAAGTTCCAGGACAGCCAAGGCTACAAAGAGAAACTGTATCTCAAAACACTAAAAACCAAAACAAAACTAAAACAAACAAATGAAAAAAACAAAACAACAGGGCACCTGTGCCATAGTACATTGTATCAGAGTACCATTCCCACCGTTGCAGGCTGTGACCACCTCACTCACCAGCTCCACTGTCAAGGCAACAGCAAAATTCTCATTAACCTCTTTCTGACTACCTATTAACCAAATCTTCCTATAGTTGTTATCATTACAAACCTGGCTAGTGTCCATGACTATCATCATGCTCAGTAACTCCCTCAGCTTGAGATCCCTGTAATCCCAGAAAGAGCCAGGAACCAGGAGAAGGTTGCTATTACTACCATCTTGCCAATGACCCTTGACCTGTCACCCCAAACACACACACACATGCACATGCACACGAACACGCACATGAACACGCACACGCACACGAACACGAACACGCACATGCACACAAACACACACACACAGACTCTGGATTGAGCTATACATCTGGATTGGCTGTGCTCTTAGAGGGATGGCCACATTGGCCACATGGTGCTAACCTTGACTTGAAATTTTTGCTATACAGGCAAAGATGAAAAAGAAGGAATGTTCTAGGTGGAAATCACATAAGGAACCAACCAACAATCATCCGTCCACCATGATTGCTTACAACAATGATGCAGTACTTGGCTAGGCAGCCATGTGGTAGTGTAGGGTAGATATAACATAGACTGACTATGGAAAAGCTGCAGGGATCAAGCTGGCTAAGCTGAAGACAGGAGAAAAAGTCACTGTAATTGGTAGTGTTTCATCATGATAAGAATAGATATGCATTGTTCAAATTTATGACCTAATTCTTATCGTGAGAAAAACCACCATTAAGATGTTAAATTGCCTCTTAATAGTCATCTTCCTAAACAGGTGTGTGTGTGTGTGTGTGTGTGTGTGTGTGTGTGTACATGTATGTATATATGTGAATGCATATGTGTGTACATATGTATATGTGTGTATATATGTGTGCATATATGTGTTGATATGTGTATGTGTATGTGCTTGAACCCAACTATAGTTAAAGCTCTAACACACTTCCTATTTTCCTATGCATTTCTTTATTTTAAAAGTAACAAATCATTTTTAACAGCTGATTAAGTCAATTCATTAAAATTAAAATAGTTATCTTAGGTGTCTGCAGCCGTGACTTCAACCTCCACTCCTGGCTTCAATACTGATGGAAGTATTTTTGTTTAACAATCTCAGAAGGACTGTGTCACTTGTGGATTCTCATTTGGAAACAATCCAAAACTTGGAACCTTCACCACAAGGTGATTTTCTTGCAGTTATTCTCAGTGTTTGGGCAGGTAGTTCTTTGATTTTCAGATTCTTTTCCCTTAGTGCCTCTGACCAAGCTGGCACACACGTTCCCCAGAGGCTTCCTGTTGCATCTGGTGAGACTGACTCAAATTCAGTGGCTTGCCACCTTAGGTTCCACTTTCCAGTATCTTTAACAGACATGGATGTGGCACAACATCCTAGCCAACTTGTTCCTCAGCAAGAGCGAACTTTGGTGAGTCAGGATGGAGCAGACCTAGCAGCGCTCTGCTGCACATGCCACCATGTCTCAGAAAGCAACAATCATTGTTTGAAACACAGCAATGCAAGAATGAAAAATAGTTACCAACACTTCCACCCAGAAGGTAGAAATTTATTGTCAGTACTTCAGGCTGATTGTGCAAATTTAAATATGGCAAACTTAAATATGTGATCATAATATCCATAGGGATCCAGCCGGATGTGACTACAGCCGTCTTTATTACAGATGTCATTTTGTCTGCCAGATGACCTTGTCACACACTCTACCCATTACAGGAAAAACAGAATCATTAATGTAACCAGCCATACTGTCTTGCCAGGGACTGACTCTTTCTAATGCTTGACATATGGACTGGAGGAATGAAGGACACCGAGGTTGGTCACAGCCCACCAGTGTGCAATTTAGCACATGAACCCTTCTCCTTGCATTAAGAGTGATGATCTTTCTGTTTTGCTGTCAGCAAGGTTTGGTTCTGTCTATGAGTTCTTGATAAATTACACTATGGACTCCTGAATTTGTCCTCAGCCTCTCAGCACCTTCAGCCTTTGGGCATTGGTTTTCAGTTGCTAGGATTTCTGAAACAATAACACACAATTTTATTGGTGTTATAAATCCCAAAGATGCGCAGCCATAGGGCTTTATAAGAGAAACTGTTCCCCAAACAGACACAAAGCATTCACTTGGAACAGTATTTTATGACATCCCATAATTGCACAGAAGATTATAACTGACATATTACTTGGATCTTGCTGACGAGTTGGCCCAGCTTTGAAAACTTAGGGTGTATTCCAGGTCTGTGGTTGGAGCTTATATGGCATTGTCCTTTACTTCCCCTTTGATAAATCTTCCTCAATGAAGGAGGGCCCAGTCATTGCCCTCACTAAATTTTCTAAGCCAATATCCTGGTGTAAGTTATTTCTCTTCCATAACTTATCTCAAATTCTGTCTCAATGAGCCTTATCAGTACACAACCCATAATAGAAACCAAAACTGCTCCTAAGAGATGGCAGCACCAGAAATCAGTATGATAAGGCCTGAGACAATGGTGGACTGGCCAAAACAGCATCAAGATTGCTAACACACACTTCTTAGCACCCCATCCTTTACCCTCCCACTCCCACTCCTGCTCTGACGCTTCCCCCTCCACTTCCATTCTTACCCTCTTACCCCCAGTCCTACCCATACCACACCAGGCTCTTCCTCAACAGTTTTTTATTATTATTATTTTATTTTCAGGGAACAGTGTGACACATACCTGTAATCCCAGCTCTCAGGAGACCAGAACCAGATGATTTGTGTGAGTCTAGAGTCAACTTGAGCTACATAGTAAAATTCTCTGAACATTCCCCCAACAAGACAGATAGATAAAAAAAAAAATGAAGGACAAAATTAAGTAAATATAGTTAATTCTGAGATTATACTCCAAAACATACACACCCCAGTGGAAGCTTAAAACCTGAACATTTTTTTCCCCAGAATTTCCTTGTTTATTCTTTGGAAATTTTACATCCTGCACCCTAACTCTACTTACCTCCAAGCCCTTTCATATCCTCACCTCATTCCTCCAGTGTCCCCCAAAAGAAAATTTAAAAATAAATCATATCAAAACAAAACAAAGCAAGCAAGCAAACAAAAACAAGAAAAAAAAAAAAAACAAAACCAAATCCCAAAACCTCCTCTTCCATTCTCCATCTTTCCTGCCCCTCTAACACTTCTTCATTCATCCTGGTGGCACTTGGAGCTGCAGTGTATCATGTAGTATACCCTTTTGTCTAATCAGCTTTACTAGCAAATGTTCATTGCAAAGAGTCACTGGTCTAGTTCAAGGCCTCTGGTTTCTTGTACACCATCATCACTGGATCCTCACTGGAATGCCTCTGTATATCCTGTGGCCATCGCAAGTCATGGAGATCCTGTCAGTATCATTCCACAGGACCAGTCCCTTCATGAGCTCCAGTAGGTCCTAGATGGAGTAGATGCTTGGGCCAACCAAGGCCAAGCTGTAGACCTGGGTAATAGCTGAGCTGCTAAGTCTTGGCCATTGAGGCACACCCTTAAAGGAGAGGGGATGGAGCCAGCACTCCTACGCTTATATCATCAGGGTGAGTTCTCCATCATGGGTGGTAAAGGGTGTGATCATCCCTCCAAAGTGCAGAGGCCAGCTTACTCATGAGGGTTGTGGCCAGCTGTCTTGTTGCAGTGTCCAGAGAAGTGCAGCAAAAGGCAGGGCTGGCTCAGTGTGGCCTTCTGGTTTCATCACACATGGCTCTTACAATGGGGAATGTTCATATATATATATGTATATATATATGTATATATATATATATATACATATATATATATGTTTCTCTTATTGCTTGATGAATAAAATACTGTTTGGCCAATGGCCAATGAGGAAGGAAGATAGGAGGGACTAGAAGAGGAGGAGAATTTTGGAAAAGGTAGGCAGGAGAGCCCTCCAGAGGAGTCGCCATGTTGTCGGCAAAGGAGTTGGAAGTCTGGGCATTCTCTGGTAAGGTAAGCCAAGACCACATGGCAAGACATAGATTATAGAAGTGGGTTAATAAGACAGAGCTAGCCAATAAGAAGCCATAGCCACCTGCCAAGCCAGCAGTTTCATAATTAATATAGCATCCATGTGTTTATTTGGGGATCAAGGGCAGTGGGATCCTACTGGGTCAGAAATGTTCATACAACATTGTTATGGTCCCCTGAGGTAACACAAATGACAGACATCAATACAGACCCCAGCTGCAGCCAGACCACTGACCTAGATATGGCCCATGGCCTATGGTAGTAAAAGGAGCCTCAGCCATCAACACAGACCCAGGCTGAAGTAGGGCCCTGGACCCAGATATGACCCTCACCTGAAGCTCTGGCCTAAACATCACCATAGCATTAGGTAGCAGCATAGGCCACCCAGATCTGTATGACTCAGGCTGTAGCATGGCCCTTGAACACCAACATGGACTCAGGTGGTGAACTAACTAACCCTGGGTATCTATACAGCCCTCAGTGGCAACAAGAGCCATAGACCTTGGCCTTGATCAACCTAGACTTTGGCCACTATAGGACCACAGACCAAGACACAACCCTTTGCCATAGCCAAGAGTGTCATCACCATGGTCCTGGGTGGCAAGCCGGCCTCCCATGTCAGCCCACTCCACACTGCCTTCTTTTCTTCCATGCTCCCTCTTTCCACAGCACACGGACCATTCCACTTCTCTTTCTCCATTCCTCTACCACATATTTGGTCATCATTATGGGACCTACCTACCCAGTGCTGCAAGAAGCTAGGCTGGCCCATAGATGCCTTCCTACCAGCCCACCAGCCAGGGCCTTGAGGGCCCAGGCTGGCCTGCCTTCACAGAATCCTCATGCTACAGTCCATACCATAGAAGTAGTGCTTGGGTTGCTAGACTTCTATCCTTGCTGGTGTTGGCCATAGGACATAAACTCATTCCCTGGTTTAATCACTGCTTGTCTCTGCTGTTCAGATCATTTTTTGGACAAGTGGCCAGGCTTGATCTGTTTGGTTCTCTGATAAAAAACAATGAGCTAAGATTTGAGACATAAGCCCATCGTGTGTTCAAATATAAATGGCCAGTATGCAGCCAGCTGCCCTCTATCTCCTGGATGCCATGGGCACCTTGTAGCTCCTGGATGTTCTGTCTCTTTCTTGGACTTATATCGTTTGCTTCTGTGTACATTGTTGCTCACCTATCTCCCTTTCTAGTTTTTCCTTTCTCTTACAGGCTAGCTAAAACGTAACACAAAATGCCTAAGAAGATGTGCACACATCCAGAGAAGGCATTAATGAATGGATAGAGTTATCATTGTAAATTGTAACATGTAAAAAGAAGTTGAGGCCAGTAAAAATAATTTTGCCAAAATGCAAACTTAAAATTAAAATGTCATAGTAACTATGATGCATACAAACTGTACTGCATGTTTAAAATTACTAAGTGGAGTATAACTCAGGGAATATTTACTGACTAGTAGTATCAATACCATTCACTACTAAATACTAAATTCTTTTATTCAACACAATATTGAAGATAAAAAGTGAAGTCAGCTGGGAAAATACTTAGGACCTAAGTTCTGATTCCCAGAACCCACATAAATAGTGAGGTACTATACTGCACACATGAAGTATAGTACCTTGGATGGGAGGATCCTTGAGGTTTGCTGGCCAGCCTATTCAACCTATTCTAATTGGTGACTCCAGGGCTGGTAGTGAACCTTATGTAAGGAGAAAAACAAAAAAAAAAGGAGAGCAACTGAGAAAGACTTCTAAGGTTGACTTCTAGCCTCTGTGTATGGACACAGAGAGAGAGAGAGAGAGAGACAGAGACAGAGACAGAGACAGAGACAGAGACAGAGACAGAGACAGAGAAAGGGAGGGAGGAAGGGAGGGAGGGAGGGAGGAAAAAAGGGAGGGAGTCGGAGGGAGAGAGAGAAGCAGTCAGGAGGTAAAGTGACAAAAATTACAGGAGTTAAAATAGGGAACTGCACAGCCACAAAAATGGTTAAAATGAATGTGTCAGACTTTATCAAATGTTACCACAATTTCAAATCACTTACAACTCTCAGCAGTAATATAGAAGCAACACAATTACTTGGAGGCAGTCTAGAAGCTGCTTTAAAGAATGGAACATGACCACACTGTGCAAACAATTGTGCACCTCCTAAGTATTTGCTAAAAAGTGGCAGTGGCAAAAGGATGGATAGAACCACACAAAGACCAACAAGTGATAGTCAAAGATAATTTTGCTATATAGTACTTCCAAACTGGAAGCAATAGAAACATCTATCAGGAAGTGAGTTGAAAAAGTAAACATTGGTATCAATGTTACTGGAATACTACTTAACTACAGAAATGAGCAAAGTACTACATTCTACTACACTGATAGGTTTCAAAATAACTTCCCTGAATGAAAGAAGACACAGACAATAAACAAAAAATAATTGGCTCCATTTCAACAATGCTCTAAAAAATTTAAACTAATGTAAGTAGTGATGGAAGGCAAATTGGTGCTCAACTATGAAGAGAAGCAGGGTTGGGAAACTGAGAACAAGGGATTCAAGGCCCATGGAAGCTTTGGAGGTGATAACAGTATTTTGGAATATTAATTTTTAGATTGTTCATGTCAGTCTGAATATTTTTATTTAGTGCCAAATATATAATGATGTAAATCAAGTTACTTAATATTAATTACATAAGGTATTCTCTTTGGAAAAATGGGACCTTACAATCCTGGGCTACATCCTTTAGAAGCTCAGAGTTTCCCATAACCCAGAGGTGATAACTTTGAACATTTGACACATTTACATTTGCCATGAATATTCTCATTTATGCACTGTTAACATTTTCATGACATTTTACAAATGGAATCATTTGTAAGGAGATCATTTTCTGCTTTGCACCTTTCAGAAATGAACCTGTGTCTAGAGAAATGGCTCAGAGGTTAAGAGCATACAGTGGTCTAGCCAAGAACCTGAGTTTGGTTGCCAGCATCAGATGGCTCAGAATCTTCCAGCATCAGGGGATCCAGTGCCTGTTTCTGACTTCTATGGGCTCTGCACTTGTAGGCACAGACCCCCACACAGACATACACATACACAGGTTATCTACAATACAAACAAAATCTTTTAAAAAACCTGTCAGAACTGGGCATGGTGGCAAATTCCTGTAATCCCAGCAGTTCAGGAAGCAGGGGCAGGAAGACCTTGTGAGTTCAAGATCAGCCTGGTCTACACTTCAAGATTCGTCTTTTAAAAATTAATGAGTTAGTCTTTGGAAAAAATCAACAAAGAGAAAGTACCTTGAGCAACATGGCTTGTTTTAATAAGATTTGGAACTCAAGGACCAGAACAGCATCACTAGCCAGTAGGACAGAATGGCAAGAGAAACTGAAGCAAAGCCACGAGTCAGTCAGTTTGAAAACAAAACAGATTTTAAAATGTCAACCTCAGTAGCAATGAGAATATAAAGTCCAAAACAAAAAAAAAAGGAAGAAAGAAAGAAAGAAGGAAAGAAAGAAAGAAAGAAAGAAAGAAAGAAAGAAAGAAAGGAAGGAAGGAAGAAAGGAAAAGGGGAGGCACAAACACAGAGTATCTCTGTGAAGAACATTGTAAAAGTTTAAGGTAAAAGGAAGAAAAGGGAAATTAGGTATATGTGAACCAGAATCATTTTGTAGAAAGGACAGATGGCTAGTATAGAGTTCATTTACTACAAATTATTCTCTAAACTTGATAAATAAATCCAGATCACTATAGAATTTTTTGAGGAGCTTATCACGCTACTATAAAATTCATTATTGAGAATAGGTAAGATATAATTTTGAAAGAGAAAAGGAAATGGTGTTGGCTCTGCCTGTTTCCTTGCCCTTGTGTTAAAAGATTTAATAATGAAATACTGTTGGTGGTCCCAAGAACGGGCAAAGAACAATGGTATAGAGCAGAGACTCCAGAAATGGACCCTGCATCTAAGAAAAATCAGTTTACAACAGAAATTGAATCTCACAGCAATTGAGATTAGAGGGTCTGGGATGTCACTTATGTGTGTCATGCTTCTACAGTTTATATAAACTGACAGGTTTGATCTCCAGAACCTCGTCATTAACCTGGTGCAGTGGCCCATACCTGTAATCCCAAGCTAAGAAAGATCAGGAATTCAAGATCATCCATGGCAGTATAGTGAGTTCAAGACCATCGTGGGCTTCCATAGACCCATAGACCCTGGAGAGAGAGAGAGAGAGAGAGAGAGAGAGAGAGAGAGAGAGAGAGAGAGAGAGAGAGAGAGAGAGAGAGAGAAGAAACTAGTCAACAAATAGACCCAGAAGATGTCTCTGGAAATGAGAGGGAAAAAATAATTTATATTCTTTGCACAGAATGTAAAGAGTTCAACAGATAGATGTATCAAAACATACATAAAATTAAAATTATGCAAATATATTTGGAGTAGACTTAGAATGTTTGTGTATATTTGTTAGTTTTAAGATGGAAAATATGACTGTGAACTGTGCATACCCGACTATAACCTTGGCACTGGGAGGTAGACGGAGCTGGTTCTGAGAGCTGGTCAGCCAGAGGCTGAGAGTGAAAGGTGAGCTGCTGTGCAGTGAGAGACCCTATCTCAAGGCAGTAAAGTGGGAAGCAATGGAGAAAGGCATGCTGCTCTGACCTTGGTGTATGCACACAAGGGCATGTGCACTAGCATGCTTGTATGTATACATTAGAAAGTTTATACAAAAAAGGACAAGTAGATAAAATTATCCAAATATTGAAGACATTTGTGCATGAAAGAATAAGTGTCAATGGCTATTACTATGTGAACAGATACCTAACCACTATTTCAGTAAGTAAAGTAAACAGTAGGATACAACCAGCTATGGAACAACAGACTGGCCAAAGTGGAAGTCTGCTAGCTGGATTTGGCAGGACAGTGTTGATGAGTGTGAAAGCTGCAGCACATTTGAGACACTGTGAGATACTATACTGCTTTGGATCAGAATTTCTATTTCTTAGTATCAGTCATGTGTCTAAGGATTCAGGGTATTAAATTAAATATGCAAACGAGTGCAGAGTCTATGGAATTTCATTTCCTTTGTGTTCTTGTGTGCATTTCTTTTCTTTGGTGTGTGTGTGTGTGTGTGTAGGACAGAGGATGTCAGGTGCTCCCTTCTGTCACCCCCATCTTATTCTCTTGAGACAGAATATCTTGTTTTCATTTCCTATTGTTGTGATAAAAACAGCATAGAGGACACACAGCTTATCAAGGCATCTGGATTTTCCTAGGCTACAATCCATCAGGGCAGAGAAGTCACAGCTGTGGGTGCTTGAGTTCATTGGCCACATCATATGCATAGTCAGAAGCAGAGTACAACTAATTCATGCATGGATTCCAGTGCTCAGATTTGCTCTCTCATTTAGTCACTCAAAGGCACAGCCTGTAAGGTGATGCTGGACACATTCAGGGCTGGCTTTCCCACCTTAAGCCCTCCTCCTAACAAAAGGAAATCAATTGACGTGGCAACACGGACAAGGGACATCTCACAAGGCCCATTCCTGGCTGAAGAACTACAGGAAACAAATGAGAGAAGGATAATTAATCACCCTAAGGGTGAGCATCCTAAGGGGTTATACAATAACAAATATCATCCTGGAAACATATACATATAAGCATCACTAAATGTGCTCAGAAGGTTTATTGACATACTTATATGTATGTATACATGTTAAATCATAATTAAAGAAAAAAAGAGAAAAGAGATGATGCATGAAAGAATGAGGCCTTTGGAGGTAGAGGAAGGGGACAGGTGGCAGGATGGAACGAGATCAGATAATGGATGATTTAAGATGAGCAGAGCATATTATGTATGTGTGGAATATCATAATGAAGCCTATTATCTTGAATAATTAATAAATCTTAATAAAAAATGAAACTAAATCTCCCACAGGCATACTCAGAGGCAACATAACCATGACAACTCTTCATTGAAACACCCCTCCTAGATTACTCTGCATTGTGTCCAGTTGACATCACACATGGTCTTTCCCTGGACCAGGAGCTCATTCCTTTGGGCTACACTGATGACCAACAAGCCACAGAGATCTTCAGGTTTCCTCTTTGTTCTCCTTCAAGCCCAGTGCTGGGATTATAGGCATAAGTAGCTATACCTGATTTACAAGGGTGCTGGGGATTTGAACTCAGATCTTCATGCTTGCATAGAAGGCTCTGTTAGCCACTGAACCATCTCCCAAGCTCCACATTTTCTCATTTTCATTAACCTTTGCATCTGATTGGTTTTTTGTTTTGTTTTTTAGTTGTGGATTCACTTCTTTAATAATCTTTTTTGTTCTTTAGGTAAATGAGTACATACGCAGAAGGCCATTAGCCTGAGGCCACCTGCCTACTTTGAGTTATATGTAAGGAAAGGAAATTTATGTCAATACATAAACAAATTAAAACCTAGCTTAGGGATATATTTCCTATAACTAATAGCCAGACTTTAGCCAATAAAATGCAGCTAAACCCATCAATTATTTGCAGTCCACTAATGAGATTATGCCCAAATAGTGACTAGCTGTAGGCAGTCAGGCGACTTTTTTATTCTGCTCCCAGATCTATAAAGACTTGCTTTTACTTGTGTCTTTCATGTGATTTTGAATTTTTCTTTCCTCTTCTGGTCATTTTATCTTGTTAACACTGCTCTGATTGTCATCTTTGAAAATAGTTCTCCCTTTCTCTCAACCCATGAAGTTTTGTGCCTTTTGCTCTGGTTTTCACTGATACAAATTTCCCAGGTCAGTTGTTCAGTCTCATCTTAGGACTTTCATTCTGGGAAACCTTTCTAAGTTCCTTTAGTATTGCAAGCCTTACCCTCTTTTGGGAGATGAATGTCAATACCCACCTTATAAGGTCTCGGTGAAAAACCATGGTAGAAGTTCAGAAGTTCATCCCTGGTTACCTGTCTTAGTCACTTTTCTACTATTGTAAAGAAACACCATGACCTAGGCATCTTATAGAAAAGTTTATTGGGAACTCAGAGTTTCAGATTGTGAGCCCATGGCCATCATGGTGGAGAGCATGGCAGCAGGCAGGCAGGCAGGCATGGTATACTAGAAAAGTAGCTGAGAGCTTACATCTTATCTAAAAGCAAGAGATAAAGAAAGCTAACTGAGAATGTCAAGGACTTTTGACATTTCAGAGCCCACCCCCACTGACATACAGTCAAGGTCACTTGTCCTAATCTCTCCCAGAGAGTTCTAGTGAAAGACCCACAGCAGAGCATGGACCCTCATGCTTCCACTCATGAGAAGTGGTCTTGATGCAAAAGCATGAGGTCTTTTATATTCCAAGTGCACTGGGGTCCACAGCCATACTCTGCATGGGGGTAGAGGACTGGGAACTGGGTACAGACTTAAGACAGCTTTTATAGGGTTACAACAAAGCCCATGCATCATAAACCAATCATCTCATAGCATTCAGTGCGGACCAATCAATTTAAACTATCCAAGCCCGCGCTTAGCCCAGGAAGTCTGCTTTTGTGCAGGCTTCTGGGTGGGGTGACAAGGCTCATTTCCTGTGTTCACTCACTAACAGGTGCTGTCGTAAACAAAGAATGTGACCTTTAGTCTGGGATTTAGACTCCCAGCTTCCTGGAGTCAGTGGAGAGTTAGGCTGAATTTTCCATCTTTACACTAGCAACTGGGGACCAAGTATTCTAACACATGAGACTATGGGGGCTGTTCTCATTTGAATGACAATAGAATCAATGTGTTTATTTGGCTCTGTATGGAGCACTGGTGAGGAGGTCACCTCTGGGATCATGGGTAATCCCACAGCAGCAACACTAGGAAGTCTGCATTCACCATGAAGGATGATGTTTCTATAGCCACATAGGTGAAGCCCTCCTCCCTGTATCCTCCCTAGACTGTAGATTCTACGCTTCCTAGACTAATTATAATTAAGGCTGAATCACATACAGATGGCCAGGAGGTATGCAAGGATGGGCCCAGTAATCTTCCACAGTTCCTCTTTCCATGAGGAAATGTCAACACCTGCCTTGTGATGGTCTCTTGCAAGCAGGCACAGCAGATCTGAAGAAGATGATAGTTGTTATGCTTAAATTACAACATGGAGACAACTCGTGGACCAGGCTGCCTCCATCTTAGGTTGAAAAGCCATCTTATAGTAAAGATAAACTAGGTTCATTCCTGTTCATGGATGGGGCTATGCCCCACCTGTAACCTTAACTAATTCAGTACTTCCTGTTCCAGGAAATGGTAATCATACTTTTGTTTCAAAAAGTTATAACCATTTTGAAATCCTTCTTTATTGTTTCAAAAGGTTGTTATGACTACTTTGCTATGACTACCTGTTGTTATGACTTCCTTACAACCACCTAACATTGTGACTTTGTTCTAGGAGGTTCTTGTGACTAACTTTGCAACACAAGTTCTAATTAGTCTAATAAAAAACCTGCAGCCAGCTATGGGGTAAATGCTGAAAGATCAGAGAGAAAAAAAAGCAAGCCACAGCCAACACTTACCTTGCTAGCTCCTCAGCCAAAAGAGGCCTAGTTCCTGTCTCCCCCCACCTTAACAGACCTCTCTCTGCCCAGCCATATCTCTTCTTATCTGTATATACAGATATCCAGACCTCTATGGTTAGATAGTGGCTAGCTCCACCCTCTGATCTTCAGGAAAACTTGATTTATTAGAGTATAAACAAGATGTCACCACATAACTTTTATGCTGCTCCTGTAACCCCACCTGTTTTGCCTACCAAATCCTCCATGGAATCCCCCTACCCCTGAACTCCAAAAACCTTGCCTTTCTTACATCCAGTGCTAAGTTCTTTAACCTTTCCCTATGGGGAGGCAGCCAATACACATCAATAAAAAAGCTTGCTGTAACTAATTGCTTGCTTTAGTTAACTTGACCATGACAACTTGGGTTAGTGGTCTTTCTCCTACTATCTTTGGGATTAAGAACAACCTCACCAATTTTATGTTTTATCATGATATGCTCTTTTTCTCTGCCGAATGCCTGTTCTACAGGAGTCATATATCCCTATACTCTATGCTGAGCAGTATATTAGGTCTTACAATTAGCCACTCTAAAAGACTTGCTGTCAACATCAAGACCACTTTCCTTATACTTTATCTACCTTCTCTTAAATTACATTTGTATTTCTCCCCCTTATCTTCATCCTTGTAGGAGAGATGCTTATTTTGGTTGACATCAGGAAAAATGTTAAGATTCCAGAGATACAAAGGAACCATAGGCAAGCCCAAACACAAGAAAGTTTCAAGAGTTATTAATGAGAAGACCTTGACTGTAAATCTTAATATTATGGTCTCAGAATAATGACAGTTGAGGAAGCAAGTGTGTAAAAAAATTTAGACAGAAAGACACCAGATTAGAGTCATAACTAACTTTGTATGAGACACAAATGAAAAAAAAAGCTGTGTATTTGTGTTCACTGTGTATTAAGAGAGCCCTCTAGGCAGATATTACCATTAGGATTTGATAAATAAGGAGACAGGCCTAAGGACATTTTGCAATTTGCTCATGATCAAATTGCAGAGGTTGGGAGCTGGGAAAACAGATCAGTTAGTGCAGGGCTTGTCACACACAAACGAGGACCAGTGTTCAGACCCCAGCATCCATGGAAAAAAAATAGGCCTGGTGACACACTAATTCTAGTCCTGGGGAGGATGACAAGACAAGAGCATCCCTAGGACTTGCTCACCACCAGCCCAGAGAGGACAGCCCTGGGTCCCAATGAAAGGCCTGTATTGCAAAATAAGGTAGATGGCTCCTGAGATTGACCTCTAGCTTCTGTGTTCACATGAACACACACACACACGCACACACACACACAAGCTTACCATGAGGTCTTAGGGCTGACAAGTTTCTTTTCTCTTAAAACAGAACAGTTAGTTCGTGGTGGTATTTCAAAATTCTGAAGTTTTCATAAAAGTGGTTTAGTTTTTCAAATCATAACTGGTTTTTTCTGGTCACAAACCCAATGGCCGATGCACCTCTGGTGACAGTTAACTGAACTGCTCACCCTGGGTATCTTTTGAAACAGAGCCCAGTATAGCAGCCTTGCTGATTGAGCAAAGACAGGCTTCTGTCAGCAAAATCAATCTCTTTAATAGATCACAGACAGTCACCGTTTACCTTGCAGGTTTGGGGGTCACAAAACATGCCCCCACACCCTGCACAGTTTCCAAAAATACCTGATCAAGAAGGACCTAGCTAACAAATAATTTCATAATCCTGGAGACGTTGTTTGTCAGAGACAGTGAGCAAGCAGGAAAATGAGGCTGTGGTATATAGTCCTTAAAGGCTATCCAAGAATCCTCCCACTGTGGCCTGTCTTCCATTCTGAGTGCCAGCTACACATCCCAGAAACAGACAAAGCAGCGGCATAGGGGAAGCATGCCAGCCCACCCCACCCCCCAACCCTGTGCCAGTTCTTCCCTGGTTTTCTTCCTCTGTGTCCTTAACCATGGCTTCAATCATTTTCCCTTTCTCTGATCTGTAAGAAAACAATGGATTGATTTTGTAAGACCCCAGGTTACATTTCCAGAAAGCTCATAGTCATTGTATTATCTTGAGACCTTTGGACAATAATGAAAACTAGCGAACAATCTAAAATTGTGTCTTTAGAGAGAATGCCATGATAGACAGTGGTTAAACATTTTTGGCAACAAACAAAAGATACTTATTAAACTATGACCTTGTCTATGGTAGACCTGTATGCCAGTCTCCATCTATCCTTCCAGAAGATATTTTCTGCTTGTAACAAAAATAAACTGAAAAAGAACAAGATGATACTTTTTTTGTTTGGTTTCTGTTGCTGTGAGAAAAACAGTTCAAAACCAACTTGGGGAGGAAAGGGTTTGTTACATCGTCCATGTTGAGTCTATCATCAAGGGAAGTCTGGACAGGAGCTGATGCCAGCAACCTGGAGTCAGGAACTGTAGTTATGAAGAGATGCTACATTCTGGCTTTCTTCCTTTGGTTGATTCAGCTATTTTTCTTATACAACCATGGACCACCTACCTGGGCATGGCACTGCCCACAGTGGGCTGAGCTGTCCTACATCAATTAGTAACCAACAGAATGCTTCATGGACCACAAACTTGCTCACCAGTCAATCTGATGGAGGTGATGATACCTCAACTAAGGCTCCCTCTTTCCAAGTATCTCTTGTTTATATCACTGGCAAAAAAGCCAAGGAGCGCAATATATATTTGAAATGTCTCCCAAGGTGGGTTTGGTAATACATGTCTATCGGCTCCATCATCCCAGTGCTTTGGAGGCAGAGCCAGGATGGCCACCCTGAGCCATGACAAGGAGACTCTGTCTCAAACAAACAAAACAAAACAAAGCAAGAAACAGGAGCAAAACAAAACAAAATTTCTTGCAACACATAAGTTAGACAGTGGAAAGTCTAATTTATATTTGAATTTTTACTTATTTCATTCTTGAAGCTCAACATTTATTTGTTAAATAAATCTGTAATATTTTGCTCAATCCAAATTGAATACATTTTAGACATAAAGTAATTTTAAAAAATGATTAATCCATATTTCAATGATGTGTCTGTGTCTCTCTGTATATGTACTCACCAATGACTGTATCTATAGAGGCCAAAAGAGGGTATCAGATCCCCTGTAGTTAGAGTTAACAGGCAGTCAGGCAATGCTTAGAACTGAACTCTGGCCCTCTGAAAGAGCAGCAAGTACTCTTAACCACTTAGCCATCTCTCCAGCCTTGTGAAGTGATTTGTTAAATAGAAATATAAACTCAGAAAACAATAGGATCCCTTTACCTTCATAATAAAGAGAAACCTATAAACTAATGTCTAAAGTGATGCTTTTCTTTCCATCAGATACCAATTTCTCTTTTCTATATGCAATTGTGACATCAAAATGATTAGAGGTCAGTTCTAATACACCGCCCAAAATGCCAGAAGATTTAATGCATGCTGTCACCAGTACACACAATAAAGATTTTCAGATGAGGAAAATTCTAAATACTCTATGCTTCAAACAACATATGTTGTCAAGTTCTAAGTTACTGATTATTTTTCTTGAAATTCACATTCATTTTAGCCCTAATCTCTCCTACCATTTATACACGAGAAGCAGCTGATGGGAACACATTGAGCTATTTGTAGCTGCCCATGTGTTCAAGAAGGTAGCATGTGAAAACAGGATCTTTGTTCCAGGTGGTGATTTCTACCAATAAAATTTGAAGATATAAATGGTTGGGCTTTGACATCACCGTAGAAGTTTTTGTTTCTAGGCAACAGACAGAATGTGGCTGCAATATTGTCTCACAGTCGCAGCAGTGGCTGGGGAGTCTGGCTGATAGGGATGGCAAAGACTGACAGGCAACTTACAAAGGGCATTTATAACTTACAAAGGGCATTTATGCATGTATAGGTAGTTAGACTAACTAGTAAGCACACTGAAAGCCCACTCAGCATGGTGTCAGACTTTGATCTGCTCATTGTCCCCACCACATATTGGTCCTGTGCTTCGTCCCTGGGGTCTTTGGGGATTTCCCTGGAGTGTTTCAGTGAATGTGGGTACAGATTTGCCCCTTGTCTTAACTTGTAGGTGGACATAGGAAAATACAAATAAGCTTTACTCCTGTGTTCCTGTAGGTGTGTCTCCACACAATACAAAGAGTTTTAAAGGCTTTTCCATCAGAAAGACTTCATAATAAAAGGAAATTAGAAGTGAGTGGTACATGCAAATGGTGAGATTCTAAAGTGGAAAGATAAAGAGCTGGCTGTATATACAGATGTGCCTCTTAGCAACAGGGTTTTGTTCTGAGTGATGTGTTGTTAGGAAATTTCATCACTGTGTGGACATCTTGAGGCTTACACAAATCTGCATGGCATAGTCTACCACACCTCACACTGGAGATGAAATGTCACTATACAGAGCACAGTGGTAGGGGAAACCAAAATGGGGATTTGAGCCACAGGACATGGAGAAGGCTTAGCTCTGGAGGGACTCTCCCAGCTATGGCATTGCTGTCACCAAAGATTACAGCCTTGCAAAGAGGACCAGCTTATGTTTGTGACCATCCATGTTAACTCTGACATTCACTGAGGTGTCACCATGGTCCGGGCTGTATGCTAACCTCTCCCATCATGACCTCAGTCTTGTGCACAACTGCCACAGGCATTCAGGTCACTCACCCAAGATCCCACAGGGAGGATGGGTCAAGGACTGGGCACAGAAGCATGTTATTAACCCCTCTTCTGGCTGTGCTCAGTCTTCTGAACCCTCTGGGAGAGCCCATCCCTCAGCCCCAGGTGAAAATCAACACTACCCCAGCCTCTGAAAACTCCCAGGATACACATCCCACTTCCAGAGCGCCCCATTGATGAGAAACAGGAAGGAGTTAGAGCTTGGGACCTGGCTAGACCTAGGGAAGAGCAAGACAGAATGCAGTATAGATAAATTCTATGATTTAAAAACAGGATTATTGCTGTGTCATGGTGGCTTACACCTGTAATCCCAGAACTCAGGAGGTAGAGCCAGGTGGATCTCTGAGTTCCAGGACAGCCAAAGCTACACAGTGAAACCCTGTCTTAAAAAAAAAAAAAAAAAAAAAAAAAAATTCCTTTAGGATCTGAATCTTGAATGGTTTTCTGTCATTTTTTAAATAAATTTTTATTCCATAATTATAAGCTGGCAGTTGACCATGCTCATGGTAACATTATTATGATTTATATATGCAGCATGGAATAACTAGTAGTTTTAATAATTTTCCTTGTAAATTTATGTATTGAGTGGGTTGGGGGAATGCACATGTCAGAGCCTTCTCTCTTTTTACTATGTGGGCTATAAGGGCAGAACACACATTGCTGGGCTTAGCAGCAAGTTCCCTTATGTGCTGAGCCATCTTGTCTGTCCTCTCATGGAAAATATCTAAATCAGTTTAAGTAGTCTTTCTTTGCATTTTGCAGTTATACACCCAGGAAGGTTGCATCTCTTTGTTTAGTGCTGTTCCCTGGCAGATTTCAAAATTTCAGACTGATTGTGAATTACCTGATTCTGAAAGGTGGATTAATAATAAGACAAATTTAAAATCAGCCCGAATGTTTGCGATTCTCTTGTATTCTGAGGGGAGAAAATCCACCCTGTGCCTGGGCATGTCAGCAGTGTTCCAGGGCGTACCCCTCTTGGGATTCTTTCGATTCTCTAATACCTGTAGTAGCATCTCACCTTGTCAGTGAATTTGTGTTACTGTCACCTGAGAGAAAGAAAGAGGGAGAGAGAGAGAGAGAGAGAGAGAGAGAGAGAGAGAGAGAGAGAGAGAGAGAGAGAGAGAGCCTGCCATGTATTTATTTCTCTGTCTTCTGGTCGTATCTGCATCTGTAGCCATGTCCAAAGGGTTGTGGCCAGTAACACAAACTCACAGCAAAGGCCAGATGCTACTACAAATACCCCTGCTGAAAATGCTCATGATATTAGGACAGCCATTGCTATTCAGTGTTGAGGGCTCTGTGAAGCACCTGGGTGAGGAAATGGACTGTGCATCCACTGTGGAAAACAGTATGAGGTGATTTCGAAACACCAAACCAGAAGTACCAAAGAATCCAGCAATTGCACTTTGGCCACTTCAGACTGTACTACCAGAAGATTGGAAACCTACACTCACTAAAGACATCAGTACCCAAGTTGTATATTATAGTATTGTTCACAGCAAATACAAATAAATCAAATGTCAGTCAATGGGTGAATGAACAAAGGAAATGTGATGTGTGATACATATGTACAGTCACAAATGTATACATGAATACATATGTTATATATGTCCACATATTCTACACATATAATCATATTATGCACACACATACTGATATGTACACACATGAATGCCCAATGGAATGTTATTCAGTTTTTATGCATTTATTATTATTATTTTTAGAAATAGGCCTCTCTAGCCTGTGTTGGGTTGGAACTTTTAAACTTCAGTCTTTCTGTCTCACCCTTCTGAGTATGCGGATATCAGGCATGTGCATTTACAAAGCAGAAAACCCTGCTGTGTAGAGCTCTGTGGGTGTGCCAGGAAGACTGTTCCAGTGAAACAACACAGTCCCAGAAGGAAGAACACTGCATAATCCCACCAACATGAGGTATCTAAACCATCCAGATTCACAACAGAGAAGACAATGGTGACTGTCAGGAAACCGAGGAATCAGTTTCAAAGGATATAAAGTTTCTGTTATCTGTGGCATGCATGGGGCCATCAGTTAACCACATAGTATTATGTGTGCTTTCAAATATGTTAAGAGGGTAGATCTCTTCTTAGTCATTATTAACACACACACACACACACACACACACACACACACACACACACACCAGACACCTAACATGCTGGGAGATGATTCTATCTGGTACCTATGTCACAGTGATGGAAGCATGGGTTTGTGGCTATGTCTAAACTCATCAATATGTGTGTGTGTGAGATTTTGAATATTTTTATTAAACCTCAATAAAGCTAACTTTAAAACTGAGACATACTTGGGTGGATTGTATAAACACTGTAGGCTTCACTATCCATCATCCACAATTAAAGAAATAATGGTGCCTACCTTGTAGAGTTGTTAGAGTAACTAAATGTTATTTATAAAAGCAATGACATGATGCTTTTATAGGTAGACTGCAAGTAAAATTACCACTGGGACTTTGTTTTCACACTGCCCCATGGGACTCTGAGGTGTCATGGCTCTAGATCACCCTATAAAAACAGTTTGGAGAATAAGCAAGAAACTACAAACCTTTAAAGGGCTCCAGGAAGAACTTGCTCTGTTCTTAAAGTATTAATCAACAGAACCAAGACAAAAACTTGTACTTGAGAATGAGACCTGCTGACACTGGATGCCATTAGCATATGTAAAGATGTGGAAGAAAGTTAACAGGAGAGGAACACTAAAAACTCAGATATTGCCAGATCCCAGAAAGAAATTGTATGAATCAGAAATTATCAAGTTTCCCATGGGGTGAGCATTGTTACATAAATCGGAGTGCCTTGTAGGAAAGGGGGAAAGCAGGATGAAGTATCCCCTCTTCATTTTGCGTACTGCTTCTGGGGTGAGAGCATCTCTCCTCTACATCTCATCCATAGAGAGGGTGACTCTGATTGAGGAACCAGAAAGAAAATCCCAGCCCTTAGCAAAGAACACTAACACCTTTGTTTTGAGAATATAGCTTCAAATATTGTGAAGAAATGTTATTCACAGAAGTGGATGTTACTCAAATATTAAATAAAAACAAAGATTACATCTTCCTTCCATATGGGAGTTTAAAAATTACAATCCTCTTTTCTGTTTAGCAAATGACCCAACACCTTCATTGTAAATAGTTACATTTATCCAAATGAAATGAAAACCTGTGCTCATACAACAACTTGTATGCAAATATTTATAGTACTTCTTTCCACAGTTGATTCAAACAAAAAACATTCACCCATTAACTGTTGAATAGCTAAACTGCATTGTACCTGCAGTAGTTAGCTACTCAGTAATGAGACTTGTGAAGTCTTAACACCTGAGGCATCAGAAGCCAAGGCAGGTAGCATCAACAGGCTGTCCATTGCATTCCACTCCTATGGCATTCTGGAAAAGCAAAAACCCACATGTGTCAAAGTCAGTAGCAGGCTGTATACCAGAGTCAGACTACCCTTCTGTACTGTTTGTGGTGTTTCATCATACAACTGGATACACACGAAGAAGAGTGAGTTTTAATAACGCTAAATATTTAGTTTGTGTATGTGATGGGAAGATGGCTCGACAACTGTGCAAGCAGGAGAACTGTTTGGACCCCTAAGGCTCACAGCAAATTGAGCGTGGTAGCTTGGGTAGCTCGTATCTGTAATGCCAGCACTCCTGTGGTCAGATGGTCTGCAGAGACTGGGGACTGTGGACTAGTTAGCCTGGCAAAGGGTGAGGAAGCAACAAAGAGACATGTCTCCAAGAAGATGAAAGGCAAGAAACAACACTGGGGAGCACTGGAGTCTGTCCTGTTATCTCCACACATGCCCTGTCACATGCACGCATCTGCACTCACACACATGAACACAGAAACACACACACCAAGATTTTTTTTTAATTGTGTTGGGTGTAAACAAAACTTCTATTCTGACACCCAGGAGGCAGAGACATGTATATCTCGGTGAATTTGAGGAATGTCTGCTGTACATAGGGAAGCCTGCCTCTGCCTCAAAAACAAAAAGAACAAAAACTTTTATAAGGCAAACATGGTGTGGTTGATACAGCACTTTATGTGTTTAAGGCCAGCCTGGGCTACATAGTGAGTTCCAGCATATCCCAAGTCACATAGTGAAATGGTTTCTAAAGTCGGGGGTTAGCAAATCTCAGTGGTTTCTCAGCTTTGCCTATCACATGCAAATGAAATCAAATTCCAAATAAAACTGACAAGAAAACAGAAAACGGGTGGAACATGTAACCTTGGGGAATGTCCCGAAACACAGCAAAGCATGTCATCTTTTTTCCCCCACAAAGGCAGTGGTCTCCCTTTTGAGCATTTTGGATTTTGTGGTCTTAGCTCCACAAGAGCCCCCTGCCCTGAAGCTATCTCCTCCTAGAGCCACACAATCCCAGTTGGAGGAGGTCAGGAAGGACTCAAGACTTCCCTGGGGCACTGAATCTGTGGTGGTAGGGAGCACACCTTCCTTTCCCTCTGCCTTTCCCACCTTCTTGCTCTGTGCACATAAACTCCTGCTGGCCCTGAGAAATATCTCCCTAAAGCCCAGAGTCCAGGTTGGCTTTTGAGCCTTCATTTGCTCCACAAATTGATTCAACTGGTCAGGCATCTCTGTCCCTTCATCCCTTCTTCAACAAGCCTTTGGCATCCTAAGAGAAAAACAAAAAAAGCTAAAGAAACAGAAAATTGTGAGAGCTGCTGAAGATTTCTTAGCCTTGAAACAGGACTGGGGATATCAGGAGCTTCCAGGAGCCACCAAGTTTTTGTTATAGCGGTGGTAACACCTAACGTGGCATGCACATAATGGATGCAATGAATCAGACATGTCATCCATGAAGCTCAAAACAGTCGTCTCAATAGGTGACACTATTTTTGACAGTGGCTTAAGCTGAGGAGGTTTAAGATAACGATGTCACTCTTCCTACGCTCACTCTCACCCTCAGCTGTCTGTAATAATGACAAAGCTAAGTATCATCACAGGATGCAAACAATAAACCAACCACTGTTGGGAGCCACATGAAAAAGGCACCGATCACCACCAGCATTAGGAAACATGGAACTGTGGCACACATTCATACACAGTGCTTCTGGCCTGAATGTCAAGGACCCCATTGACTATTCACTTCCATACTGCTGCTTGACCACGACTCTCAGAGAAGTTGTCAATAGGGATGGAGTTCAAAAGTTCTAGAAGCTAGAGAGTTTTAATACAACTTTCTATTACATTTAGTGTGTGTGTGTGTGTGTGTGTGAGCGTGTGTGAAAGTGTATATAAGTGAGTGTGTGTGTGTTTGAGTGTGAGTGTGAGTGTGTGTGAGTGTGTGTGTGAGAGAGAGAGAGAGAGAGAGAGAGAGTGGTATGTGTGTGTGTGAGAGAGAGACAGAGAGTGGTGTGTGTGTGTGTGTGTGTGTGTGTGTGTGTGTGTGTGTGTGTGTGTGCATGGGAGGTTAAAGGATACAGGAGTTGGTTCTCTCCTTTCACCATGTGGGTCATCCCATGATAGAGGTCTGGTACTCAGGTTGGTAGTAGCTATCTTTACCCACTGAGCCATTTTGCTGGCCAGACATTTTTTTGAATTAATTATTTTATTATTTTGTGTACATGAGTGTTTTGCCTGCATGTATGTCTATGTGCCATGTTTTTAAATGCTTATCTGTTTTTGAGACAACATATTATTATATAGCACAAGCTGGTCTAAATCATGCAATTCTCCTGTCTCAGTCTTCACAAAGCTCAGAATGTAGGTTGTGACCACCATGCCTCTCCAAAGTTGAACCTTCAACAGGCAGTTCTGGAGGTACCTTTGCTTTGTGAAATCTTTTTCACTGTTTCATTTCCTTTTCTAAATGTTGACAATAACTTGCTCCTAGACCTCTGGAATAGCATCAGACTTCTAGACTGCTCTAAATCATCTTGTATTGCGCTCCAGAAATGTTAGGCATCACATAAAAATAGTCCCAGGAGAGTTAGAGCCTATTGTCCTTGATACCCACCTCTGGCCTAGGCCATTCTGGTTCTTGACACAACCCCAAAGAAAGATGTGTGAGCCCAGCATTCTACAGTCCTTCTGAAACCCCGGAAAGATGTGTGAGACTAACATCCAACATTCCCTCTGAAGCACCAGGAAGATGTGTGAGCCCAGCATCCCACAGTCCTTCTAAAGCCCCAGGAGAAGATGGTACTCTGAGTGAACAAAGTTTAGTCAGCTCTGGTTTTTAAATGTGCTTTGGTGGAGTTTATTGACAAACTAGGAATATGTAACCTAGAGGCACAGAAACAGTATGCTATTGATGAAAATATTGCTGTCATTGCTGTTTAGAAGACTTTCCCCATGGACCAGTGAGATTTTCATTAGCTGGCATGTCCAGGTTCTGGGGAACACCATAGATAACCAAGACAGAACTGCAGCCTGGTGACTGCATAGACCAGGTGAGAGACAGGGCCACCAGAATCTGGAAAGGGAAATTGTGGGGTAAGTATGGGCTGTGGGTAATGTCCAGACACTGGCTTTATGGCATTGGAGGAGACCGAGCGGTGTGAGTGAAGACACCCAGCAAGGAAGAAAAATGGCTACTCAGGTTCAAAGGCTTCTCAGAGAGAAGGCACTAAGGGAAGACAGTGGTGGTAGGGAGCAGTTGGGATGCTGCTGAAAGGGCTGTGATGAGAAGTGTTGCAGTCGGCATTGCAGAGAAAGTTAATGGGTGTGAGAGGAGAGAATCAGCAGGACTAGGTTATGATAGGAGAGAAAGAGCCCATCTTTATGTGACCTGGGGCTGGAGACGTGGCTTTATGGATAAAGTACTTGTTCTACAAGGGTCTGAACCAGAGTTTGGATCCCAGAGGTCAAGTGAAAGCTGGGCAGACCTGATATCCTTGTAATCCCAACTCCATATCAACTGAAAGAAGGCAAGCTGGCTAACTAGAGTAGCCTATCTGATGAACTCACTCAGGTTCAGATTCAGTGATCCCATGCCTCAATAAATAAAGTGGAAGGTCAACTATTTCAGGCTTTGACAAATACATTCTCCTCTCTCTGTCTCTGTCTCTGTCCCTGTCTCTGTCTCTGACTCTGTCTCTCTCTCTCTCTCTCTCTCTCTCTCTCTCTCTCTCTTTCTCACACACACACACACACACACACACACACACACACACACACACACACACACATATGTTCACATGCACCATGAACAAACACCGGCATGAAAAGATGCACCCATAAGGAAAAAAGTTTACAGAGTAGCCTTCTACTAAATGGAAGTTCCTCTAAATGGAAGATTGTCAAGTTCCCCTCATACCAAATTATGAAAACAGAGACTAACTGACATTTCTGGTAGAAGAGTATGTGTAAGATGAGGAGGAAGGACCCCAGGCCCTTTCTGCCTCCCCAGCTCTGCCTGTGACCATAGCAACCCAGTTAATCCTGCAGAGGAATAAGGGAGACAACTGAGGTCAGAGCTGGGCCTGAGAGAACAGCATGCAAGTTTCCTGCTCATCCCCACCTAATTCAACCTCTAGCAAGTGATGTTTCAACCCTAACTGCTGACTCGGGCTTTCTCACAACCACTTCAAAGGTTTCTTGAGAAAATTAAGTAATATCACAAAAGAGGACGCGCTTGTCATTTGTTCTTCTCCTTCTTGTGTGATTTTCTTCCAGGAGTTGAAGAACAATGCTGGGTAGAGCTGATGGATTCAGCCACAGTGACAGTGTCACTCAGCAGTCTATAGATGTGTGCTAGCTGCACATGCTTCATCGTAATTGTTCAAAGTAGTAATTTGTGTACTCCAGCTATTTTTAACATAGTGTTTTGAAGTAATTGTAGACTAAATAGAAGTTGAAGAAAAACTAGTACAGAAAGGGTCTTGTGTTCCCTCCACACCCAGTATTCTGGAACGGCAGCTGGAAATGTAACTAAAAGTGGTAAAATATTGTTGTATTATGGCACTTACAAGGTAAAATTGAGCTTTTCCTATTTTAATTTCTCCCATTTTCTTTCTCCTTGCTCTTCAACACCTATCCAGGGACTATAGGTCTTAAAGAGATGCTAAATTAAATTGCTACTTAGATCCTGGTCTCGCATACACTGAGAGACTGGGGGATATGGTATATAAACCTCTTCCCAAAGTTGACTTTAAGAATAGTTTTTTTAATTAAAATGCCTATGAAAGTCTAGAGAATTTCATGAGATGAGCTAAGGCTAATTCTAGTTATTAAGTTGGTTATCATCATTATGATTGACTGAGATTGCAAGACAGCATTTCTGTGTGTGGGCCTCATGGCAATCTGAAGGCAAAGAAAGGTCTGAATTGTTCACCCTGCCCCAGCTATGTAATATTGCAGCTCCTTCAATTAGGGGATGAAGTCTAAGCCCACTCTCTGAATTTGTCATTTGGATTGTTCAGTGAGACAGAGGGGACAGGCAGCTCTGAGCCAAGACCTGAAGAAAACTTATAAATTTCACAGTTCTTTTGCACACATATTTTATAGTTTGCATATGTGTGTGTGTAAGTACAAATACACACAGAGGTACTGATGACAGAGACTGAATCCAGGATCTTGCCCATATTTCACATGTACTTTACCACTGAGCTATACCTCAGTTCTTCCTCAGTTCTCTTGAACACTGATCATCTTCATATGAGCAAGGTTAGACTGGCATTCTGGAAGACACGGCACCGTGTGGAATACAACCCAGGTGAGGTCATCTTGAATGATCTAGCTGGAATGATCTAGGTGTTATGAGCCAAAGCACTGGAATCCAGTATGCTCCAGTATGCCTACACTAACAAGAAGCACTCAGTTGATACAAACATATTCAGTAAAGAAGCACTGATTGTCATAAGTCACTTGCTTTGTAGATGCTTATTATGCTTTATTATTGTGATAGCAAGTTACCCAAAAAGGAGATTCATATAGGTGGGGCATTAAAGGGTCCAGGAGACAAGGAATATTAGCTGAGAGGTTAAATTGTGAGGTAATTCACTAGGGTTCAAGTGGCTATTGTGCCATGTTTCCTTAGGTTCAAGGGACTGTTATGAAGACAAAAGAAGAGAAAACCAGCTATGGGTTAAACATGTCCTGCAGAATAGAAACACAGCTGGAGTGGGCATAGCTTGGAGGTCTCTAGAGGTATCCAGGAAGGAAAGAAGATTGTCACTTGTCTAGTCCTATCCCTGAGAACAAGAAAAGTACACAGGAAATGGTTTGATTGAGCAAAGCGAAGCTGCATGGGCCCTTGGGGCTGGTGAAGACCCCTTTGTGTTGAAGGGCTTGTAGCTTGGAACCAGTAAGAACTCTCCTATAGTTCTAAGGTTTCTATAGTCCTGAGGTTTCAAACTGTCAGGCACACATTAGTAGTGGCTGGTTACTGTGCCTACTGTGCCTTTCACACTGTATTCTCTCATACTTGGTGTAGTAAGCTCCAACTTGTAAGTGTCCTTAAAGCTCACAGTTGGGTGAGAAGCTATGGCAGAACAATTATAGAGCAAGGAAGAAGAGAGAGGTGGGGATCCTGCAGAGAGTAAGGGAAGGGCATAGCTGTCATCGCATTCTTCCCAGGGCCTTGTGGTCCAAGGACTGTTGTTAAGTTCCTGTTGAATAAAACATGCAATATGCATTACTTCACTCATCACATCATTATATGAAAACAGATTTCATTAAGTGGTCAAAAGCACAAGACAAGTCACAGAGAGTGCTGTCATGTCCTTTGACTCAAGATGCACTGTAGGAGCAGAAAGCCCCCTGGGGAAGATAAGAGTGCTTAAAGCAAGAAGAGAAGAGCCTGATAGGTGATGATTTCTCATGAAACTGACATTTCATCTGATGAGTAGTAACTTGAACAGGAGAGAGGAAATTTCAGGAAGGGCATAATGTAAGCAAGATCTCAAGGTGGAGAGACTGGAAAATAGCAAGCTCTAAATAAATGTGCAGAAAGAGTGAGAAACCATAAGACTGGATAGTTGAGCAGAGGGTGCTGGGATCAATCAGTGATTTGAGTCACGAATCCAAGAATAGCAGGAAGCCATAGAATATATTCAAGTCATATAAAAGTGTCACTTTTTATATATTTGCATGTGTTTGCACGTGTATGTACATTTTGGGGAATATATGTGTAAACATATGCACATGTATACGTATACATATTGGGTGCAGGCAGAGTTCAACCTCAGTTGTCATCTCAAGTGCTGTCTACCTTGTGTTTTTGAGACACGGTTTCTCACTTGGTTGGGACTCATTCATGTGGCTGGTTCTGTTGGCCAGTGAGCCCCAGGAGCCTGTCTCCATCTCCCCAACACTGGAATTACAAGCATGTACCAACATGTCTGGGTGTTTTCTTAAATGTGGGATTTGGGTCAGAATTCAGGTCTTCAAAAGCACTTTACCAAATGGACTATCTCCCCAGCCCCCAAATTTCCATTTTTATTGGGCATTAAACAACAGCATGAGTGTTTTTTTATGGTTCAACCTATTTTCATCAGTGGGATTCTCAGTCTGATTCCACCAAGTTCAATTCTTTGTTATGAATCTTTTCCTTCCCACATGATTTCCTCATTTCCTTGCCAGAAGTCCTATATTTGGCACCAAGAGAGCAGAGAATAAGGGCTGTGGGATCGGAGGTGAAAGGGGTCAGCCTCCCACACACTTCAGCAAATGTCTACTAGCATCCAAGACACCAGCCTGCAGGTCTCTGTGGGTTTACCAGGGGAGACTGCTACCTCAGACAGCTGCTCCTTGACCTCCTGGCTGCTCAGGAGTTATTGGAATCCATGAGTTCACAGCAGAGGTGGTAGCGTCCTAAGGTTCTAAGAGAATGTTCTCAGGCAATACAATCCTCTTGAGTGCACTCAGTCTTGTGGCCTTGTGTTCCCAATTTTCAGATGCTTCTCTGTGTGTGACCAGAATCTAGGTCACACCTCAACTAGACATCACAGCACTGAGATTTCTCATTATTCATTTCAGCAGCTCATACTGAACTGCTATAGAAAAGCAAGGAAGATCATACAAGGCAATATGTGTGAGGTAAAGATCACATTTCACAGCATCCTTCATCAAGAGTTCTCCAGAAAACTCTGACAGACTCCACAAGAGAAGCCAAAAGCTCTGACTTCTCCCTATGTTAATAAGACCCTAAGAAATCAGAGGTGATTTTATCCCTAGTCATGGTGTAGAAGCTGTTTTAAACTGACTGGGATGGATGGTTTATTGGTTAGGGTTAACACAGAAGCAAACCCAATAGTATGTGTATGTATTTAAAGATGACATTAAATTGTTTTACACTATTTGGTGATGGGAGCACAAAGGTCCTTGTATTCACAGAGAAACACTGAGAGAACCAGGAATGTTAATCACACAGAGTTGCCTCCTCAATGGAGGAGATAAAATAAAAAACCCACATTCCATCCATAAAGATGAGAGTAGAGGTTGCTAAAAGACCTTTTTGCTACCTAAAAGGACAGACCTCACCCAAACTTCCTAGAATGAATATTCCAGGCTCTTCCCTCCCTAGATCTTTACCTGTCCTTAGGGAAGTGCCATAACTATTTCACAGCCTGCTGACCTCTAATTCAGACACAACACTAGATTCTAGACCCTTTAGCTATAGAACCCACTCTCATGGTCACATGTACTGTGTAATAGAGTCTCCATGTAGGCATGCCTCACTCTTCATTGTACACCTGGAACTGGAATGATTGGACTGATGGTTGCCTGGAAACCTTTTCCCAAATTGTGTTTTAAATATGCTGACAATGAACCTCCTGGCATTAGATTCCCTGAAGTCTGATCCAGGTTGATGAAGTAGTCTACACTGGGCTTTCATTCTTACCTTTTCATTTTTTTTTTCTTTAAATTTGAAACAAAGTTGTTTTACATGTCAATCCTAGTTTCCTCACCCTCAGATCCTCTACTATCATCCCCAACAAACCCTAGCCCATCCCCTTTCTGCTACCCAGGGAGATTGAGGCCTTCCACTGGGGAGTCTTCAAAGTCTAGCATGTTATTTGGGGCAGGGCCTAGGCCTCTGCTATGTGTCTAGGCTGAGAGAGTATCTCTCTATGCGGGATGGGCTCCCAAAGTCCATTCATACACTAGGAATAAATACTGATCCACTACCAGAGGCCCCATACACTGCCCGGTTATCCAAAGTAACAGCCACATTCAGGGGGTCTAGGTCTATGCTGGTTTCCCAGCTATCAGACTGGGGTGCATGAGCTCCCCCTTGTTCAGGTGATCTGATTTTGTGGGTTTCTCCAGCCTGGTCTTGACCTCTTTGCTCATCACTCCTCTCTGCAACTGGATTCCAGACGTTCGGCTAGTGTTTAGCTGTGGGTGTCTGTTTCTGCTTCCATCAGCTACTAGATGAAGGCTCTAGGTTGCCATATGAGGTAGTTGTCAATCTCATTATCAGGGAAGGGCATTAAAGGTAGACACTCCACTATTGTTTAGGTTGTTAGTTGGTTTCATCTTTGTAGATCTCTGGGCATTTCCTTGGTGCCAGATTTGTCCTTAAATCTATAATGGCTCCCTCTATTTTGGTATCTCTTTTCTTGTTTTCTATTCTTTCCCTGTCTCAATCTTCCTGTTCCCTCATGCCTACCTCTTCCCTCCTCTTCTCCCCTTCTCTTTCTCCGAACTCCCTCTGCCCTCTTTCCATTCTTCCAATTTGCGTGGGAGATCTTGTCCCTTTCCTTCTCAGGGGGACCATGTATGCCTCTCTTAGGGTCCTCCTAGTTTCCTAGATTTTCTGGTGATTTGAATTGTAGGTTGGTAATCCTTTGCTGTATGTTTAAAATCCATATATAAGTGAGTACATACTGTGTTTGTCTTTTCGTGACTGGGTTACCTCACTCAGGATGGTTTCTTCTAGTTCTATCCATTTTCCTACAAATTTCAAGATTCCACTGTGTTTTTCTGCTGAGTAGTACTCCATTGTGTAAATATACTCATATTTTCTCCATCCATTGTTTAGTTGAGGGGCATCTAGGTTGCTTCCAGACTCTGGCTATTACAAATAATGCTGCTATGAGCATAGTTGAACAAAATTTTCATGCTGTATGAATATGCATCTTTTGGGTATATGCCTAAGAGTTGAATTACTGGATCTTGAGGTAGACTAATTCCCATTTTCCTGAGGAACTGCCATACTGATCTCCAATATGGCTGTACAAGTTTGCACTCCCACCAGTAGTGGAGTAGTGTGTCCCTTTCTCCACATCCTCTCCAGCATAAACTATCTTTGGTGTTTTAGATTTTAGCCATTCTAACAGGAGTAAAATAATATCTCAGAGTGTTTAGATTTGCATTTAGCTAAGGATGTTGACCACTTTCTTAAGGTCTTTCAGCCATTTTACTTTCCTCCATTGAGAATTTTCTATTTAGTTCTGTATCCCACTTTTTAATTGGATTATTTGGTGTTTTGGTAACTAGCTTCTTGAGTTCTTTGCATATTTTGGAAATCAGCTCTCTGTCAGATGTGGGGTTGGTGAATATCTTTTCCTTTTCTGTGGGCTGCCATTTTGTCTTGTTGACTGTGTCCTTTGCCATATAGAAGTTTCTCAGTTTCAGGAGAAACTGTTGTTAATTGTTGATCTCAGTGTTTGGGCTACTGGTGTTATGTTCAGGAATCAGTCTCCTGTACCAATTTGTTCAAGGGTTCCTTCCACTTTCTCTTCTAAGAGGTTCGTGTTGCTGTCTTTGATTCATTTGCACTTAAGTTTTGTGCATGGATATATATATATATATATATATATCCACATTTTTCCATTGTATAAATTTTGCTTCTTTGTCAAAAATCAGGTGTTCTTAGATGCGTGGGTTAATATCAGTGTTTTCCATTCGATTCCATTGGTCTACCTGTCTATTTTTGTGCCAATACCAAGCTGTTTTCAGGACTATGGCACTATAATAGAGTTTAAAGTCAGGGATAATGATGTCCCCAGAAGTTTTGTTATTGCACAGGGTTGTTTTGACTATCATGGGTCTTTTGTTTTTCTGAAGTTGAGGAGTGTTCTTTCAAGGTCTGTGAAGAATTGTGCTGGTGTTTTGATGGGGATTGCATTGAATCTGTAGACTGCTTTTGGCAAGATTGCCATTTTTACTATGTTGATCTTACCTTTCCAAAAGCATGGGAGATCTTTAATTTTTTTCTTTAAAGACTCAAAGTTTTTATTATATAGGTCTTTCACTTGTTTGGTAAGCATTACCCCAAGATATTTTATGTTGTTTGTGGCTATTGTAAAGGGTGATATTCCTCTGATTTCTTTCTCAGCTCCTTTATCATTTGTATATAGTAGAGCTACTGATTTTTTTTAATTAATCTTGTATCCTGCCACTATGCTGAAGGTGTTTATTAGCTGTAGGAGTTCCTTTTGTAGAGTTCCTCTGGTCACATATGTAAACTATCATATCATCTGAAAATAGTAAAAATTTGACTTCTTCCTTTCCATTTTGGATCCCCTTGATCTCCTTTTGTTGTCTTCAAGCTAGTACATTGAAAAGATATGGAAAGAGTGGACAGCCTTGTCTTGTTCCTGATTTTAGAGAAATTTTGTTGAGTTTCTCTCCATTTACTTTGATGTTGGCTGTTTTATTTTATTTAGGTACGTTCCTGTTATTCCTGATCTCTCCAAGACCTTTACCATAAAGGGATGTTGGATTTTGTCAAAGGCTTTTTCAGCATCTAATGAGATGATCATGTGGATTTTCTTTTTCAGTTTGTTTATATGTTGGATTATATTGATGAATTTTTGTATGTTGAACCATCCCTGAATCCTTGAGTTGAAGCCTACTTGGTCATGGTGGATGATTTCTCTGACGTGTTCTTGGATTTGATTTGCCAAATTTGCATCAATGTTCATGAGGGATATTGGTCTGTAGTTCTCCTTCTTAGTTGTGTCTTTGTGTGGCTTAGGTACCAGGGTTATTGTAGCCTGATAAAAAGAGTTTGGCAATGACCCTTCTGTTTCTATTGTATGGAACACATTGAGGGGCATTAGTATTAGCTGTTCTTTGAATTTCTGGTAGAATTCTGCAATTCTGCACTGAAATCCCATCTGGTCCTGTTTTTTTTTTTTTTTTTTTTTTTTTTGGTTGGGAGAATTTGATGATTGCTTCTATTTCATTAGGGTTTATAGGTCTATTTAAATTGCTTTTTGGTCTGGATTTAGTTTTGGTAAGTGTATCTATCCAGAAAATTGTCCATTTCTGTTAAAGTTTTGAATTTTGTAGAGTACAGGTTTTCAAAGTATGACCAGAAGATTCTCTGTATTTCCTCTGTGTCCTTTGTTACATTTCTCTTCTAATTTCTGATTTCTGATTTTGTTAATTTGCATGTTCTCTCTCTGTCTTTTGGTTAGTTTAGATAAAGTTTTGTCTATCTTGTTGATTTTCTTGACTTGATTACAGTGACTCTTTGTATTGTTTTTCTAGTTTATACTTTATTGATTTTGGCCCTCAAATTGATTATTTCCTGACCTCTACTCCTCTGGGGTGAGTTTTCCTCTTTATGTTCTAGAGCTTTCAATTCTACTGTTAATTCTCTAGTGTGGACACTTAGAGCTATGAACTTGCCTCATAGCACTACTTTCAAAGTGTCCTGTAAGTTTGTGTGTGTTGTGTCTTCATTCTCATTGAATTATAGAAAGTCTTTATTTTCTTTCTGTATTTCTTCCTTGACCCAGGAATGGTGCAATTGTGCATTGTTCAGTTTCCATGAGTTTGTAATTTCTGCAATTTGTGTTGTTGTTAAATTCTAACTTTAAAGCAGGGTGGCCTTATAAGTTACAGGGGGTTATTCCAATTTTTTTTGTAACTATTGTGATTTACTATATTTCCCAGTATGTGGTCGATTTTATAGAAGGCTACATGTGGCACTCAGAAGAAGGTATATTCCTTTGTGTTTGGATGTAATGCTCTACAAATGTCTGTTAAAACCAATTGGGACATAACTTCTGTGAGTTCCATTGTTTCTTTGTTAAGTTTCTGTCTAGTGTCTTGTCTTGTGTTGAGAGTGGGGTGTTGAAATTCCCCACAATAAGTATGTGAGGTTTTAAGTGAGATTTGAGTTTTAGTAGTGTGGCTTTTTTATTTGGTGCATAGATGTTCAGAACTGAGACTTCATCTTGATAGATTTCTCCTGTGATGAATAAGAAATGATCTTCTTCATCTCTTGATTGATTTTAGTTTAAAGTCTAATTTGTTATATATAAGTATTGCTACAACCATTGGTTTCTTGGGTCCATTTCATTGGAAGGTCTTTTGTCCCAATTCTTAACTCTGAGGTGATGTTTGTCTTTGAAGTTGAAGTGTGTTTCTTGTATGTAGCAGAAGGATGGATTCTGTCTTCATATCCATTCTTTTTATAGGTGAGTTAAGACCATTAATATTGAGAGATATTCATGACCATTGATGGTTAATTCTTGTTTGTTTTGGATTTTTTCATTGGTGGTGGTATTGTGTGTGAATTTTCCCCCATTTTTCTTTGGTTGTTGGTAAAGTGGGATTATCTATTACCTATGTTTTTGTGGGTGTAGTTAATTTTCTTGGGTTGGAGTTTTCCTTCTAGAACTTTTCTTAGGGCTGGATTAGTTGATGTGTATTGTTTAAATATAGTTTTGTCATGGAATATCTAGGTTTCTCCATCAATAGTGGCTGAAAGCTTTGCTGGGTATAGTAGTCTGGTCTGGCATCTGTGATCTCTTAGTGTTGGCAGAATATCTGGCTTTCAGAGTTTCAATGGAGAAGTCATGTATAATTCTGATAGACTTGCCTTTATATGTTACTTAGATTAGTAGAAATGGGTTAATAATTAAGACAGAGCTAGCCGATAAACAATAATAATAAGTGCCCAACAGCATTGTATCAAATACAGAGTCTCTGTGTGTTATTTGGGGCCGGCGTGGCGATGGGACCGGGCGGGCTGGCAGAAATCATAGGCACTACAATATGTTAATTGGCTTTTTTTCCTTTGCTGCTCTCAATATTCTTTCTTTATTCTGTATGTTTTGATTATTATGTGGTGAGGGGACTTTCTTTTGTGATCCACTCTATTTGGTGTTCTATAAACTTCTTGTACTCTCATTGGTATGTCTTTCCTTAAGTTGGGAAAGTTTCCTTATATGATTTTGTTGACTATATTTTCTGCACCTTTGAGTTGGGTTTCTTCACCTTCTTCTGTACCTATTATTCTTAGGTTTGGCCTTTTCATGGTGTCCCATATTTCCTGTATATTTTATGTCAGGGATTTGTTGGACTTAAGATTTTCTTTGGTCAATGAATCTATTTCTCCTAGTGTGTCTTCAGCACCTGTGATTCTCTATTCCATCTCTTGTATTCAGTTGGTTAATCATTTGCCTAACTTTTCTATTTCCAGCATTCCCTTGGAGTCTGTTTCTTGGGGGGGGGGTTGTTTGTTTGTTTGTTTTGTTTTTTTGTTCGTTTTTGTTTTTGTCTCTATTCAACTTTCAAACCTTGCACTGTTCTTTTTTAATTGTTTCTTGTAATTTTTGGTTTGTCTTTTCCTCCATTTCTTGAATTTTTCTTTCCATTCCTTTAAGGGATTTTCTCATTACCTCTTTGAGGGTCTCTATCATCATAAAGGTGTTTTAGGGTCATTATCTTCTACTTCATCTGTGTTGGGATGTTCAAGTCTTGCTGGTGTGGAGTCCCTAGACTCTGGTGGCATCATATTAATTTTTCTGTTGTTGACTGTATTCTTATACTGTCGTCTACCCATCTCTTGTTCCAGTGTGTACCGGTAGATTCTCCCCCTCTTCTGGTGGGTACAGGACCAAGGTTCTCTTCAAGTGGATGCAATCAGTTCCAATAGTCCAATGGCTCACCTACTCCAGTGGGTGGTGGTGGGACTCCTCCCATGGTTGGAGGCTGGACAAGGATTCTGGCAGACTCTGGATGGGTCAGTCTGCTAGGGCAGGCTCCCCTTAACTCAGTCCTCAGTCCTCAGAACACTCTAAGCAGGGCACCAGAAGGCAGGCTGGAAACAGGCCCACTCTTATTTCCTCCAGTGGTTAATATAGGTGTGACCAGGATGCTGGCAGCCTCTGGGTAAGCCAGTCTGCTAGGGCAGGCTCCCCTGCACTCAGTCCTCAGGATGCTCCCTCATTCTTACCTTTTCATGAAGTTTGCATCCTGATATGAAAACTGCAGGGACTCCCTCAATGCCATCTGAGTAGTCCAATAATGGCTACCTCCACATTGGAGAACCTAAGGCCTAGAAACTTCATGTAGAACTACTGGGTTTTAGTCTGTATTGGACACTTGCAGAAGCTGAGCTCTGTTATCAGCAAAGGAACGCAGCAACAGGATAGCAACTGGCTAGTGAGACAAGGAGGAAATGAGAAGGCTTATCCTCTGGCTGCCTTTAAACATGGCTGCCACCAGAAGGGGCTGCCTACATCTAGTGTACCATCTTCCTATTTCACTTAACCTGGTCCAGAACATCCCTCACAGGTGTACCAAACACCTTGCCACTTATTCGATTTCAGTGTCAGTCAAACTGTCAACTGAGGATGACCATCACAGAAGGCAACAGTTGGGCTTGCATATTTAGTTGGGTTTGGCTGGTACTTTCTCATCACCTTGATGTAATGCTTGACACAAAATAATTTCCCTATTAAAGATGCCAACTATACTGCAATCACAAAAATTAAACTAGAAGTGTTGGAGGGAATCAAGAAACCTCCCAGTATACAATGAAACCTTATACAAGGTTTTATGTATCAATATTTGTCTCATTTTCTGACGATTTGTCTCACAAAAGCTTACGTCTTCTTCTCTCTTCTTTCTGATATATAATTGTCTCTTAGATCACTGCCAACTGCCCATACAACATTCAGTAAATCAAAAGCCAAGAACATGGTTTATTCCACCTCAGTCTGGCTCCTTAGGAGGCTACTTGATGAAGAATTGTGGGAGATGAGAGTGGCACTAGATGCAATATGGGTAGAATATTCACTCAGTGCTTACTCTATGAAGTGACTTTCTTCTTCGGGGAGAGAGTTTAAAAAATTCCCCACTGCATTATTAATATTAGCCTAAGGAAAGCATAACCTGGGAGACAGAACTTCAACATCTGCAAAGAACAGACCCCTATTGTAAAATCAGAAGAAAACAGCCATTATGCAGAAATGCTTCAAGGTTCAAGGTGACTTTGAGAATGACCTCTCAGTCATAGAGGGAAATGAAGTTATTGGAAAGGGTCAGAGTGTCACTGGCAGAGATGCTGTGACTGTTAAAATCCAATGCGTTCAATACAAGGAAAATTGGAATTCCTGAATAAGAGAAAAAGTCAAAGGACAAATGGAAATGAAATCAGCACCAGGGAAGGGGGGGCGTGGAGTGGGTGTCCCAGCATTCAGAAAGATACTCTGTTAGGAAGAATGTGTTCCAAGAGATAGAATGTTTCTCTAGCACTTGGACCTGTGTGGAGTTCATGCCTTTAAATAAATGACCAAGCCTACTGAAAATAAGAGGGAGACAGAGCTGAGGAAGCTAGCTTTCAAAGCGACCAGTGTTGACCTTGTGAATGGCCTAGATCTGGCTTTTTCTCCTATTTCTTGCTGGATTGTGGCCAAGCTCATGTTTAGTTAGAAATTCCTACACAAAATGCATCTACCACTGGTTAGTCTCTTTGGATAAAGGTCTAGAGAGCAGGTTAAGAGTGATACGTTTTTTTGGCAAAGCCATGCATTTTTGCCAATCTGTAGAGTCAGCTCTATTGGGAATAATGTGTTATTCACCTGAATCCACACAATAGCTGACAGTTCTGCTCCAAGAATTCCTACCTTCACCTGGAAGAAGGAAGGGGATATGGTTTTGCCAGGAAAGAAGAGGGAATTAAACTGTTTTCTTTTTTTAATTTGGAAAATTATGTCAGCAGAACAAATACATACATAACAAAAATCTGTTTTAAAATCAGCCAACTGCTTTAAGTCATAGGAGTGAAAACAGCAAGAGGATTCTAGCCTGCAATCCACTCGATACTTATGGCATGGCAGACTGCACAGATCATCATCGTCTTGGCTATAGAGAAGCACAAACACCCCAGAAACAGGAAGGCTTTCTCAGGGTAGACAGAGTGAAGGGAAAAGCAATGATAAAGACAGAGAGTTGTTGGGAACTAAATTATTATTAAGTCCACATCATCAGTGTTTTGATCTGGGAAAAAAGTTTATGTGGACTTTACAAGCAATGAAGAGCTCAGCTTTGTTTATAAACATGGTTAGGGCAGGCCAAAAAAGGGAGAGAAAACAACAGAGTGGAACACCAGATGAAGAACACAGCCTTCTGCTTCTGGATGTGAAGCAGAAACTATGTCTTAGCCAGGGTTTCTATCAGTAAAATGAAATACCATGACCAAAAGTAACCTGGGGAGAAAAGGGTTATTTTGCTTATGGTTCCACATCACAGTTGACTGTCAAAGGAAACCAGGGCAGGAATTCAAACAGGGCAGGAACCTGGAGGCAGGAGCCGATACAGAGGCTGTGGAGGAATGCTGTTCACTGGCTTAATCCTTATGGCTTGCTCTGCCCGCATTTTTACAGAACCAAGGACCACCAGCCCAGGGGGGAGTACTACCTAAAATGGGTTGGTCCCTCCCACATCAGTCACTACTTAAGAATGCCTTACAGGCTGGCCCACAGCCTGATCTTATGAAGGCATTTTCTCACTTGAGACTCCCTCCTCTTTGATGACTCTAGCTTGTGTCACAGTTGACGCAAAACTAGCCATCAAACCCTGTAAAGGGGTTAGGATATGGGCAGCCGATGCTCTTCTCACAGCTGCACAGAAACAGAACATCTAGATGAACACTGTGCTCCAGAGTAGTTTTTAGAACTAGAAGGGGGGAAGTAGGCAAAGGCAGGAAAAGGAGACTCACTGGGGCTTCATCTGGGTCCAGCCAGCCCAGGAAAATTACCAGTGCTTCAGCTCCATAAATGGAACATGATGGAGTTTTAACTCAGTGATGACTTCATGGTAATAATAATTACTTCCATGAAGAGCTCCATGAGGTGTGGTCACTAATGGGACCTCCTGTTTCTGAGTCTTTGTGTCTTTCTCTGTATAGTGAGGGAGGGTGGCTGGAAACTTGTCTGAGGATATCAAAGGACAGAAAGGGAAAGTGAGATTTTCTAATGATCTCAGTGAAAACAGATTGCCCAGGGCTGGAGAAATGGCTGAACACTTGAGTGTACCTTCTGCACAATCATGAGCACCAGAGCTATGGCCCCTGCACTCACCTAACAAGCTGGGCACTAATGAAGGACTTTGATTCCCAACTCCAAGGTGCATGGAGAGACCTTGCTGAACAACAACAACAACAACAAAAGGGACAAAAGGAAAGGACATGCTGCTCCATGGTGAAGAAGTTTTTTGTAGTAAAAGGGAGAGGCCAGAAAAATGGACATGACCCTCAGCAATGTGAGGATAGTAGGGAGGGTAGCCTGGAGAAGAGCTTCTGACGTAGAGGGGCAGCCTGGGCCAAGAGACTGCCCAAGAGTGTAAATGAAAATTACCAGGTAACCAAAATGTCTGGATTATATAGGGAAAGACCTCTGGGGGAAGGGCAGTGCAGCCCTTGGGCTGCAGAGGGTGGGGCAGAGGGTGGGGTAACTTGCCATACTCTGTAACAAGTAGGGATTCTATGAGGGTGTCCAGGTTGGAAGCCCCTCAACTAACAGAGGATGGGTAAACCAAGGTCTCTGCAAGGGATCATCTGGAGTTTCCTTGGACCTATTTGGCCACCAAGGCATGGTCTTATGATACCTATCCTAATTTACTACTATACCTAATTTATGATACACTTTTTCAGACAGCAGAAAACTTTAAGTCAAAACCTCAGCCATTCTGCTATATACACATCAGAATGGTCAAAACCAAAAGACAGAAAACTAACACTAATGAACTGTACAGAAAGAAAACACTGTTAGGACCACGTTTTCCCCGCCGGTCTGGTCCCACCGTCCCACTACCACGCCAGCACCCAATAACACTTAGAGACTCTGTATTTGATACAATCCTGTAGGCCGTTACTACTATTGTTTATGGGCTAGCTCTGTCTTAATGATTAACCCATTTCTACTTATCTAAGTATTTCCATGTGGTCATCTTATCTGAGCGTGGCAGGCCAGCCTCTTGCTTCCTCTAGGCTCTACATGCTGACTTTCTTCCTTGTCTCCTAGCCCCGCCTATCTTGCTTTCCCATTGGCCACAGTGCTTTATTAAATAACCAGTATGAGAAGCATATTTACAGAATAACATCACCCATCAAAACACCACGCGAGAAAACTATCCGGATAATATCCCAAACAGCCTAGAGATTGTACTCCTATGTCTGCTTTAAGTGGATTCCATTAAAAATGTATATAAGGTTTTTCTTCACCAAAAAATATGTATGAGGGATTGGAGAAATGGCTCAGAGGGTAGAACATAATCATGAAATTTCGAGTTTAGTCACAGAGTCAATGCACAAATGATCCTGGAGCACACACACAAGAAGGCAGGTCGAAGGGAGACAGGAAGGGAAAGAAGAAAGGAGGGAGGGAGGAGGGTAAGAAGCTGAAGCAGCAGCAGGAGGGTAGGAAAAGGAGGAGGAGGTATGCATGCAGTAATATGGTAGCACTGTATAAGCTCACACTGGAAACATTCATGTCACCTTGAGTAAATGCACTGAGTTGCACTTCCACAAAGGGCTGTTATTACACATAGTAGAAAGAATGAATAGGCTGTGCTACATAACATCATCGTGGTAATGAGCACCAGAATAGGATGTGAATAATTTTGTGTGGTCAGGTTATAGAAGAGTTGATGGGAGATGTTATTCTGTAAATATGTTTCTCATATTGGTTAATGAATAAAGCACTGTTGAGCCAATGGGAAAGCAAGATAGGCAGAGCTAGGAGACAAGGAGGACAGAGGAAGTAGGAGGAGTCAACATGTAGAGCCAAAAGAGAGCAGATGCCGGCCCGCCCCTCTCTGATAAGATGACCACATAGAAGTACTTAGGTAAGTAGTAATGGGTTAATCATTAAGACAAAGCTAGCCAATAAACAATGATAATAAGTGGCCAACAGTTTGTATCAAATACAGAGTCTCTGTGTGTTATTGGGGCACACGTGGCGGCAGGACCAGGCGGCTGGCGGGGAGGAACAAAGAGTGGGACCAGACCAATGGCAGGGAAAAACATGCTGGTAATAAAGAGTAGATTCAGATTCCATAGTATAGTATAGACTAGACTAAACTATAATCACCTTTGAAGATGAGGGACCAGAGGCAGAAACACACTGTGGGTGAAGGGAGGGTTGGTGGTTACTGCTGCCTCTGGCCTTCCTTTCTGTTTCAGTGCATCTTGCCTGAGTGTGTTCAGTTCCTCAGAACTTAGAGAACTACACACATATAGAACAACACACTCACAGAGATACACACTAACTGAGCCACACACTCACTACTTACTTAGGGGGTGTGCACCTTTGGTATAGACAGTATCTCCATATGAAGTGAGTTTGAGGCATGCTGACATTATCCTGCTTATACTCCTACTTAATAAGGGGGGAGACAGAGTCTGTAACTAGTGGCCAGCACAGCATTTGGGACACTAAGTACACGTTAAATGGAAGGTGGCTGAGAAAAGTGTACTGTAGTCAACCCCTACTGAAGAGTGTGGGTTGAATTTTGTTGGCAAGATCATGGATATTCTTAAATTACACTGGACTCTTCTTCTTGGCTGTCAGATGTTTACTAAAACAATGGTCCCCCAGGATTGGAATTTCCCCAGGAATCTCTCACTGGGAGCAGGTAAAGAGTGAAGGTTGCAGCTGGAGGAGGAGCCTACCTTGGAAGATTTCACATGGTTCTGACAACCTGCCCAACCACCTTGCAGGAGAGACTGTAGGAAAGACAGGGATGACAGGAGGAGGGTACCTCGACCAGGACTGCTTAATTACGCATAACCTTGCTAGAGTTTAAAGCTGGTCCCCAATGTTAAGGTCCAAAGTATGGACTGTGAGGGGCTTCACTGGGCCCATTTGCTCCTTTTCCAATATGGCCACATTGACTAAATCTCCTCTGTCTGCTTTTCGCTGTTCCTGCTCTTGATCGTTGGTCTGTTGATGATTGATAGCTGAGACTAGCTAGCACTTTAGGGTTACCAGGATCCAGACTTTGCATTCATGCTGTTAATTCATTTGAAAGTGGACAACAGACATTTGTGAACAAAGGATAAAAACCTTTTTGGCTCCATGGCATCTGTAATAGTTGATAGCTGCCTTCTCAGTCACTATCAGCTGTCTTTGATATTCTACCACATATTCCCTTGTAGGACAAAATAAGAGAATGGCTCTGGTGGGCTGACAGCTGATTCATCTTCAGGGAATAAGGCTGAGGCTGGACACATAGCCAAGTGTAGTTCTAGAAAAATTCTATGCTGTGAAAAGGACTCTAAACCTAGTTAAAAAGGAAATCGGGGGTGATCTAATGATTTGAGTTGGGGATGCTAAGATGGAAGCCATAAATCAGCTCATACTCTGAGCTGAAGATTCTCTGCAAACACAGAAAACCATCCACAGGTTTTCCCACTGCCATGTTGTTCAAAAGCCACCACACATACATTAGGGTTTCTAGATTTCTAAAAATGTCTACTAACACCCCAGTTCATGACTTCAAACTGTAATACAAAGGTTCTAAAACTGGTAGAGAAATTCTGTTTCAAAAATGCTACATTATTTAAAAAGGAAAAAAAAAGAGCTTTTTATAAACTAACCTACAAAATGAGGCTTTGAAATAAACTTTTAGAGGCTTGATAAGACTAGGAAAGGAGGCCAGAATCCTTCCAGCTGAGGTCAAAAGGAAACTGGGACAGAGCTCTAAGCCACAGAAGTGAACTTTGTGCATGTATGCTTTCATGAGATGTGTCAGGGAGGAATTTTAGACACTATTTGCAAATGTGTTGTTCACAGAAACCATACTCCCCAATTCTGAACCTTTGGAACCATGATTAGCTAAACACACACACACACACACACACACACACACACACACACACACACACACACAGAGAGAGAGAGAGAGAGAGAGAGAGAGAGACAGAGAGACAGAGAGACAGAGAGAGACAGAGAGAGACAGAGAGAGAGACAGAGAGAGAATTTTTATTATGCTTATCTTTCATAGTCATATTTCAAGTCATATTTCAAGTATATATTTCTACAAGGTGATGGGGATGTCCTTCTGTATATAAGTTTCACTTATTGGTTGATGAATAAAGCATTGATTGGCCAGTAGGCAGGCAGGAAGTATAGGCAGGGGTTACTAGATAATGAGGATTCTGGGGAGAGGAAAGAGAGAGAAGCAACCAGAGAGATTCCATGCTGCTGAAGGAGTTACATGCCTAATTATGAGTAAGCCACAGCCTTGTTGCAAAACATAGTTTAATAGAAATGGGTTAATAATTAAGAGAGAGCTAGCCAGTAAGAAGCCTGAGCTGTTGGGCAAACAATTAATTAATAGAAGTGTCTATGTGTTCATTTGGGGCTAGACAGCTGCAGGACCAGGCAGGAAAGAAATTCTGGCTACAGCAAGGTCCTATGGTGTATTAAAAGTAACATAAAATTTATTTGGGTGAAGTCTAAAGTGGTTTAGGAGCTGTGACTGCAACAATCCCAGTTTTAGATGTAAAATGACCACATTTCCTTGTAGTGACTTCCTTTCTAATGATTTCTTCACCAAAAATGAGCTCATCTGGCAAGATGGCTCAGTGGGTAAAGGCTTTAGCTAAGCAAGTCTGATCCCAGCCTCCATGTTAAAAGTAGAAAAAGAGAACCAATTCTTTATTTACACACACACACACACACACACACACACACACACACACACACACACCAAGAAGTAGAAATGTCAGAAATAATTCTTGTTCAAAAGTAGAAAACTGGACTAGAATCATCTAATAACTGCCTCTTAAATGGTATATGACGTTATGACATTTCAGGAGCAAAAGCATAAACACCAACATTCGTCTTATGAATATGTTACATCTTGCGAAGTCTGTATCTGAGACAATGATACTAAAAAAGACAGAAAAAGAAGTGGAAAGAGGATTGCAGGGCATATGCTAATTCCTATCCCATCTTGAAAGAGGGACACACTAAATTACTAAATAGAAGCTAACATTACAGATGACACACTGTAGAATGATCCCCAGGGTAGAAGGGCAGATGGTAACAATGGGGGGGGGGTCGTCATTCACACAAGAGAAAGATAAGGAAGAAGAAGGGAAAAGCAAAGTAAAAGAAAGAAACATGTCAGTTTGAAAAGCGACTCTCGTGACATATCAAAGGGCACAGCAACCATATGCTGGCAGCCCAGGCAGAGTGAGAGGCGGAGCCACTGTTGCAGCCCTCTGTCTGGGACCCACCAGGCATGTGTGCCCAGCACCACCCCATCTGCTTCTGTGATTAATTGCTTTTGAGGAAGGCTTTATTCTCAGTGGGAAAACATCAGAATATGAAAAAAAAAGATTTTTAGAAATGAAAAAGATGACTGCTTGTCAAACTTGAATAGAGAACTAAAACAGAGCTGGCATGTGTTACTCAGAAAGAATCTGCAAATAAAACTAAGATTCTTACCCCAGAGCATGCTTGGTACATGAGAATGCTTTGATGAGAGACCACACTATCAATCAGAATGACAACAGTACCTAAGAACCATCAGGCAGTTGGTGTGCACTGGAGTTCCCATCTTACCTTTTGGTCCTGAAAGTAACACAGCACAGGAACCCTGCATGGTCTTGCCCAAGAGACAGATGTGAATGGGGGGACACAGACTTTCATTCTCAGAGGATAAACGTAGCTGCCTGGACCACGATCCATCCATTGCCACAGTGACTTCTAAGAAGCTTAAAAAATTGATCCTGAGAATCATGTCATTTCTTTCCTATGGACAAAAACAGTTCTAGAACTTTATTTGCATCTAACTAGAAAAAGAAATGACTGGACAAATCAAAAGATAGTTCTAGAATCAATGTAAAAGCAAAGAATCAGAGAACAGACACAGAAAGATAGATCTAGAGTTAATGTCAAAGTAAAGAATCGGAGGAAAAAAATAAAGATGAAAGAATACAGAATAACAAGTGTGAGTTGTGCAAATGGGTCATGTGGCATATTCCCTTGTTTTTAGAAGATTTATTTTTATTCCTGATTATTCTTCTTGAATGTATATATGTCTTCCATGTGTGTCCTGGTTCTGTGTGGAAGTCAGAAGGAGTCAGATCTCCTGGAACTGGCAAAGGGTTTTGAACTGCCATGTGGGTACTGGACACTGAAGCAGGGTTCTCTGCAAGAGCAGTAAGTGCTCTTAACCTCTGATCCACAAAGCGTGCTATTTTTCTCTTAAGATTATAATATATAATTGTGAGTAACATTTTCCCTTTCCCTAAACCCTCCCATATGCCCCTTCCTGCTAGCCTTCCAATCCATGACCTCTTTTTTTTTCACTAATTACTACTGCATGACTATAAAATTACATACACACACACATTTTGGAATATAACCTGCTCAGTCCATATGAAGTTACTTGTATGTATGTTTTCAGGCATGAGCATTTGACACTGGACAAGAAACTTGTGAGCTCTTCCTTGGGAGTTCCATCTCTCCTGTTCTTGGCTTTTCTTGGTTACCTAATAGTTCCTTGTGTAGCGTTGAGGCCCATCTGAGTTGTCCTGGTGTTGTCTTTGTTTAGCTTATGTTTGGGCAGTGTTGGTGAGACCTTATGGGTACAGCTTATTCTACTACTAGTAGACACACTCTCACAAGTAGGCCCCTGAGAGTGTATAGTATGCGTATCCTGGGCAATTAAGTAGGCCAAAGAATGGTCACCCCTAAGACACCCAGGCCTTAATCCTTAAGTGTTACCTACTATGGCTAAAGTCAATGCATTCAACTAAGGGTCTTGGTATGGCAGGGCTACCCTGGTTTAAGGAGTCCTGCCCTGGTTGAAGAAATTTGGACAATTATCTGAGGGCCAGTGGCACACAGGAGTGGCTAAAGGGTTGATGGCAGGGACGGGCCTGATACTATGGAGAAGGCAATATGTCAGTCTTGTGAAAACATCACTTTCAGGAGGGGGGCTGTGACTTCCCAGCAGGAGACTGGGTTGCAAAGAGAAAGGAAGAAACAGATGGCAAGAACTAAGGGTCCTAGAAACACAAAAGGAAGCCACACATTTGCTTAACACCAGCCTCCACACTGAGTATTTACTAAAGAAAGTGTGCCTGCCACACCAAGGGGAGAAGGAGCATGAATTAAGGAAAGCTGAAAGCCAAGTAAGCTCCCTCCTGTCTCTAAAACATCAGCTCATTGCTATTGATCTAGAAAGATAACACAATGCACTCACTGCAGAAAACAGAACACAAGAGTTGGCATATGCTGTGAGTTGCCTTGAGGTAGCTTGCCCCACTGAGCTCTATGGGCTCAGAATGCGGACACAATGCCAACAGGTGCTTTGTCCTGCCAGTTCTGCAGCCAGTAGCTGTGCTTCATGCCTACCTTCTGCACAGCGACAGACTGCCCACTCTCAAACCATGAACCAAAAATATACCTGGTGTCCTTTCAGTTGATTTTTGTCAGAAATATGGTCCTTGTGATGAGGTAAGTAACTGAAGTACATAGTAAGCTACAGTGAGAAGGAAACATGTGAGAATTTAATAACAAAATTCAGAACTCCCCTTTCCAAAACAGCATGAGACACTTGCCTCTCAACATCATACACCAGAACTATTTATGAATGAACTCATGAAGGGTATCTCAAGAGGTTCCAGGATCTTTGCATCAGAAGATTGTGAGACAAGGTCCCAAACTAGAAAAGATGTCGAAAACAGACTCGCATATAAAGGACACAAGAGAAAACAATTGTATAATATAAGTGGTATTTACAGGAAGGAAAATAGTCAAAACAGTGTGAACGGATTGAAAGATAGAGTGACCAGAGACTGAGGTAGCCACAGAGGCAGCAAAAGTTACTATCATACAAACCAAAAATTCCAGAAGAGGTCAAGAGAAAGAACTGTACTGCTATTTCAAACTGTAGCTCAAGTGAACATTTATAAATATTCATTTTTATTATTGTGTGTATGTGGGTCTGTGTGGTCATAAGTACACGAGTGAAGATAGCCACAGAAACCAGAGGTGTTGAATTCCCCGGAACTGTAGTGACAGGTGGCTGTGAGTTCTAAGGAACTCTGGACCTTAGCAAGAGCAGTGTACACTCAGACTCTGAGCCATTACTGCAGCCCGTCAAACAACATGGGAATAAAAGGATCAATGACATGTTTTGAAAGGAGCTACTATGTATCTGGAAACACTGACCCCAAAAAGCCAACCACAAGACACATTTCAGTAAGTAGTCAGGTTTCCAGGACAATGGGAAAATAATTCCTTAACTCCAAGCTTAAAGCCTGGCTATGATAGTAGATAGTCACCTTGAGGCTTCTCAATTCAAGAAAATGTGAGTTGTCTGGTGGTAGTGGCACATGCCTTAATTGCAGCACTCGGGAGGTAGAAGCAGGTGGATCTCTGTGAGTTCAAGCCCAGCCTGGTCTACATAGGAGTCTCCAAAGCATTACAGAGAAACCCTGTCTCAAAAATAAATAAATAAATGAAATAAAAATGTGAGTCAAGACTTTTATATTCAAAGTGTTTTTCAGATGTCAAAGGTGTAGAAATGGCTTCAAAATGCAGGTATTCCACATATATAACATGTGGTGTATGCCATAGATATATACCATAACATATATTCTCTTCATCACATCTAGCCAAGTTACAATGAGAAAAAAAAAAGACAGAAAAAAATCTTGGTAGGCACCAAATGTAGTTAATTATGTTTAAAGACTAAGGTGAGTACAAAGAGGTGTGTAAAGCTGGTTCAGCTGTTGATTCTCCTGCAGAGGACCCAGATTCAGTTTCCAGCATCCACGCTGGGAGACTCACACCTGCCCATAACTCTAGGTTTGTGGGAAACAACTTCCTTCTTGTGGTTTCTCTGGGCAGTCCATGTATGCAGTAAACGTACAAACAAGCAACCATACACTTATACACATAAATAAAAGTGAGGAAAAGTTTAAGGAAAATCCAGAGTGACAAGTGTGAGGACAAAGATAGAGAATTTAAAACAAATGCAATACAATAAAAAATTTAAAATTATGAAGGAGAGAAATCACAAAAACACAAACTGTTTCATCATTGCCAAGTGAGGAATAAAGAGAAAGCTGAAAAAACAAATACCAAAACAAATAAGCATCATTCATGGAGTAAAGGAAACAACCTACAAAAGTGAGAGAATGTTAACCTTTATTGAATTATATTATTTATTTTTTAAGATGTTTGTGTGTATCACACAAGGGCAGCAACCCTAGAGACCAGAAGAGGGCATCAGATCCCTGCATCTGGAGTTAGAGGCAGTTGTGAGCTACTGGCCCAGGTGGTGGCAAGAGGAGGGAGTACCCAAACCATTAAGACATCTGTCAGCTCCAAGCATTTTTCATGTACCTATATTTTGTTTTACAAACCATGTATCTGGTATAGGTTTAATATTCAGAATATACAAAGAATTCAGACATCACAACAGATAATGAGCAGAAGTTTCTCCGAAGAAGAACTAAAAATGTCCAACAGGCACCTGAGTAGATTCTCAATGCCATCATTCCTTAAAGGAAAGGAAAAATCAAGAAAGTTAATCCATCACAGGCATTATAATGGCTACAATTAAAAAAAGACAAAAATATTGTGTTGCCCTGGAGGTGGAGAAATCTTGAGAGAGCTAGCAGCTGGACTGCCTTCACTATTTTAGAGTAGTAACTCCAGTAATCTAGGGAAGGCTGCCCAGCAAAGGGGTGGTGCTTCTCTTACAGCATGGTAGGCATGGGGTGGCAGAGGGCATTGAAGAGGTAGACACTTCTGGCTGAAATTGTGAGATGGGGCAAGGGATTGCTGGGGTGGGCTTGGGTTAGTCCTCCAGTTGTATCAGGGAACCTTCTGTTTATCTCAGTAGCACGTCTGAGTTGCAGCTCATTATGCACCAAAGCTTTGAAAGACATAGGTGGCTTGTCCCATACCCAGAATTCTGGATGCAGAAATAGAATTATCATTGCATTCCTAGTGATCCTTAGTGGTTAGGGCTGCCAATGCTGCTTCAGGTACAGTGCAGGGAATCAACTAAAAAGATGGCAGATGGCTGTGATGTGATGCATGAGAAGACCTGTGATGTTATGAAAGTGCTGACTCTAACTCACAGGGTCTGGGAAGGAGCCTAAGAGCCTGTTCTTTCCACAAGCATTAGGAAATGTGACCAAAGGACATTGTGCCAGGCTCCATGAATGTGCTTCTGAAGCCCAGATGCACTGTGGAATCACACAGGGAGGAAGGTAAAATATTTGCACTCCTTGGGCCCTCTCTAGAGCTAGCAACTGTATCAGGGTTTCTTAAGAGAGCCCAGGCATTAGCAAGCTCTGTGTATTTCCAGTATAGAGCAAAAGGTCTGATTTCTCTATTCCCTTATCATATTTCAAGTTGTGTATGTGTGTATGCATGTATGTGTGCGCATATATGTGTGTATGTGTATGTATGTGTGTGAGAAAGAGAATGAGACACAGAGAGACAGAGAGAGACACACACACAGAGGAGAGAGAGAGAGAGAGAGAGAGAGAGAGAGAGAGAGAGAGAGAGAGGAGGGAATGTATGTTTGTCTGGGTTTGCCCCGTGGCAGCCTATGTGTAAAAGATATAGTTTCTTTACTTTTCTATTGTTGTGGAAAGACACCATGTAAAGCAATGTATAAAGAGATTTTGGGTTAGTCCATGACTACCATGGCACAGAGCATGGCAGCAGGCAGGCACGGCACAATAGAAGTAGCTCAGAGATAGCATATTGAGGCAACAAGTAGAAGGCAGAGAGGGAGAACTAACTGGGAATGGCATTGCCTTAGAAAGCCCAAAGCCTGCCCTTAGTAATACCCTCCCTCACTGAGGCCACAACTCTCATTCCTTCCCAAACAGTTTCCCAAATGGGGACAAAACATTCAAACTTGATTCTGCGAGCACCATTTTCATTTGTACAGGTGGTAGCCATTTCTCCCCCTTCCACCTCATCCAACAGTCTGACTCATTGTGTTCTCTGGACTAGCTGGTTTAGGACCTGCTGGGGCTTTTCTTGTTGCCTCCTTTCTTGCCAAAGAAGCACAGAATTGTAGACACATTCAGATTCATACAGGTTCTGGGGCTTTTAACTCAAATCTTCCCATTTGCCTGGCAAGCATTTTACCCATCACACCATCTTCCCAGCCCTCAGATGAATTTGCTGCAAATGAATTTACTGCTTTTCCCATCTTAGATTTAAAAGGCAAGGCCCAGAGTTTTGGCCTCTGCCATTTGAAACAGAAGCATACACCTTTAATCCCAGCACTCAGGAGGCAGAGGCAGATGAATCTGTAGGTTTGAGGCTAGCCTGGACTAAAAAACAGGTTCAGGCCAGCTAGGGCTACAAACAGAGACTTTATCTCAACAAAACATCACAACAACAAAAAAAGAAAGGGAGAAAAAAAGAAAGAAAGGAAACAACAGCAAAACAACCTCCAACCCAACCAAACAACTAAAGAAACAAGCAACAATAAAAAGCACCCAACCAAGCAAATAAGCAAAAGCAAGCAAAAGAGCCGAGGTGTCACTGTAGAACTTCTGACACTGAGGTGCATGCAGAGACCACACGTGCTCCAGAGCCAGGCATGCATGTGCTCTGCAAATTCTTTAATCCATCATCTTTATGCAATGATCCAGGACTCACCTGATGCTTCCTCCCTCCTCCTCATTCCCTCTTGGGGGATGCCTGGAGCCACTGGGAATTCTCCATCACCCTGTGTCTTGTGCTTGGCCTTACATACTGTGAAAATATTCCCTTCTTCCTTGTGTCCTTGCTATGTTCCTTCACTTCATAAGTGACTGTTTCTATTTCCTTCACCAACAAGATGTGTTTCAATAGTTTTTAGATGTAACAAATCATAATAAAGAAATTTGTTTAATTCTTTCCCATGTATATAGTTTTTCTATTTTTCCAGGATGAACAGACATGAATGATGAGATGATGGACCTCAGAAGAGAGCCACTTCCATTTATCTAAACCAGTATAACTGCTGTTTCATTTGTTTTATTGAAAATAGATATTTTTCTCTCATTTAATATATTCTGATTAGTTTCCTCTCCCTCTCCTCTTCCCAGCTGTTCCCCACCTCCTCTCCCATTCAGATTCATTCCCTTTCTGTATCTCATTAGAAAACAGGCTTTTCAGGGATAATAATAAAATATAAAACAAAAAAACCTGACACAACAGAATTGGACAAAACAAACAGAAGGAAAAGAACCCAAGAGAAGATGCAAGTATCAGAGAGCCACTCAATTGCACACTCAGAAATCCCATAAAATTACTAAGCGGGAAGCCATAATACACACACAAAGTACCTGGAGTAGACCCACCCAGACCCTGTGCATGCTACCTCTGTGCCTGTGAGCTCATATGAGCATCAGTCATGTTGATTCAAAGGACTTTTTTCCTTTGTGTCCTCCATCCCTTCTGGCTCTTACACTCTTGTCTTCCTGCCTTCTCTTCTTCAAGGTTCCCAGAGCCCCAAGGAGAGGGATTTGATGGAGACAGCCTATTTATGGCTGAGTGTTCCAAGGTCTCTAACTCTATTTAATATCTGGCTGTGGGTCTCTGTATTTGTTCCCATCTTCTGCAGAAGGAAGCTTCTCTGATGATGATGAGCAAGGCACTGATATCATCAGGAATCATTTTATTGCTATGTTCATTACTGTTATTCATCAGGAATCATTTTATTGCTATGTTCATGACTGTTATTATTATAACAATGATATTTGGGTTTACCCTAGGTCTCTTGTTTATGCAGTGCTAAGTTCTTTATCACACAAGCAGTGTCATGTATGGGTTCTTTCTCATAGACATCAGTTGGTTACTACCACCATCTTTGTACCACAATTGCATCAGCATACCTTTCAGGAAGGACATCATTGTAGATCAAAGGGTTTGTGGCTGGGTTGGTGTTTACATTTCTCCTTTGGTAGCCTGCAGAGTTTCTTCAGGTACCAAAAATGCTAACATGAGGGGTGAGGGCTCTATATAAGCACCACTGTTCCATGTTTAATGAGTTGTGTATAGGTGTAGTCTTCAGCAATGGGGCCTTGACCTCTGTTTGAAATTGCCTTCATATATGTATATTTTAGAAAGCTTCTACTGTTTTAGATTTCTATACTGCTACTCCAATGGGTCTTAAATTTAGCTGTCTCTCCCTGTATTCCATCCCTTATCCTCATCTCCCTTTCTTTGCTCCACTTGATCCTCTTGTTATGATGCCTCACACCCATCCATCCATAACTATCTTCTATTTCCCATTTCTAGGGTATCTATCTGTGCCTCCCTCTCCAGTATTCTGTACTCTATTCTGTTGTTTTGCAGATTGTAGCTTGGTTATCATTGAATTAACAGCTAATAACCACATACAAGTGAATACATACCATATTTGTCTTTCTGTGTTAGGGATACCTTGTAACAGGTCTCCAGACCTTAGCATAACTGACTCTATGTTAGAAGTTTCATTTAGGCCATAAAATTCATCATACAGAAAACACTACCTACCAAATCAATGAACAAAAACCCAATCCATCAAAGAGTTCAACAAATGCAACACATATTTGCATCATTAAACAAATGTTCTAGCGCATAAACAAATGCAACATCTTAATATTCTACAGCAGTCCAATAAATCTGGGTGTGCTGTCTTCATTTCTTTTGCTCATTTAAAATTTGTCTTAACTCATTTTTCAGTCAGTAGAGAGCTGTTCAGTTTCTACGCAATAAGTTGGGGAGAGATCATTTGTAGGGGTGGTTCTGTGTGAGTTATTGAAGGAAGCAGAAAGGGGGAAGACTGCTACAGGTAGTCTTCTGTATACTAGGGGGATGGGAGACTCAGGGGTTGGGTTTGAGGGAATAGGAGGAGATTGGAAGATCCTAGCCTACCTGCTTCCCTGGCTGGAGTGGCCTGATGGTTGCCAGCACATTCCAACACTTAAATCAGCCCTTTCTCATTCTGTCATGGACTGTCTGTCCATCTCCCATTCACACCCTTCTGTTGTTCCCCATGACATTGTTCACAGCTCTTGATGTCTCTCTCTATATATTATTATATATACATATTATATTATGTATATATGTATATAATATATACATGCATGTATATATATTATATTATATTATATTATATTATATTATATTATATTATATTGTGCCATGTCAATGTTCCAGTTTGTAGACAGTTCACCCCATTTGGTCTTGCTGGTGTCAACAACACCTGACTCAACTTCTCCACTTTAGACAGCAAACAGAGAAATGGAGCCCAGATGTTTTTGGTGGCAGCATCATTGGGCCTCTGTTGCGTTTTCTGCAGCTGGAAGCTGGCAACTTTCTGCCCTGTGAAGTCACTACCCTATGCTACTCAAAATCCTAGCTTGCCCTTGTGCATGTGTTTTTAAACTGAATGCTAAGTCTCTTCCAGCTCTTCCCACATCACACTGGTAATCTGATGAGGTCTTTTTGAATCCCGATTCTGTCACTTAGTCTAGTCATTATGTCCTAGCTTTATGATATACCCATTTTGTTATAAACTTGCCTCTGTAGCTTCTGCCAAGTTATTAATTAAAATGGTGAACAGATGGGGCCACAGGCAAGCTTTGTGGCAGGACACTGGAGATGCCTCTCCAAGTTGTTGGGGATCCTTTAATTGGTGCTATTTAGTGGCTGCACACCCAGCAACAGTTCTCCCTTTACCAAGACAGATCTCATTAAAGACCATGCCAACTCACTTAAAGTCCCAATGTTTTATTTGCTGCACATGTCTAATCTACCAGCTTTACAGAATACAAAATCGAGTCTAATATAATTTCTTCTTGAAAGCCTGTTCTGACTTCAAATAATTGCTGCTTGTTTTCTATCTAAAAATATGCCCAGAGCAAGGTTCAAGTTTACTGGTCTACAGCACAGAGTGGTTTTCATGATGTATGGTTTCATGTATGTGTGTGTACATCTGCTTTTCTGTGAGTACACACTTATGTGGTTGCACATGGAGGATGTGTGACTGATTACTTTTAGCGTTATCTTCAGGAACACCATCAACTTCCCTGACATGCTGTTTTTTCCTTGCCTGGAGCACAGTGATTAGTTTACACAGGCTGTCAAGTGAGCTGGAGGCATCTTCCTGTTTCTGCCTTTGAAATGCTGACATTACAGATACAGGCATATTTACATTAATTACTTTCTGATGGCTGTGATAAAACCCTTCAACAAAAAAGCAAATTATGAATTTGTTTTGGCTATGGTCCCATTGGATTAAGAGTCTTAGAGGGGCAGTGGTGGTACACACCTTTAATCCCAGTACTTGGAAGGCAGAAGACAGGTGAGTTTGAGGCCAACCTGGTCTACTAAGCAAGTTCCAGGACAGCCTCCAAAGCTATGAGAAACCTGCCTCAAAAAACCAAAAATAAATAAACAAAGAAATAAAATAAAGAGTCTATCATAGCAGGGTGGTATGATGGCAACCCCAATTGTGGTGGCAAGAACAGGAAGTTCAGAGTTCATATCTTAACCAAAAGCACAATGCAGTGACAGCAAACTAGAAGCAGGGTGAGGCTATGTACTCTGGAAGCCTGCCCCCACCCGTGCAGTGATGTGCTTCCTCCAATGAAGTTGCAGCTCTTAAACCTCTTGGAACATCATCTTGAACTAAGGGCCAAGTGCTCAAATGCCTAACCTATAGAGGACACACCCCCATTCAGATCACTCCATGTGGTTGTGAGGAGCTGAACTCAGATCTCCATGTTTGTTAGTCAGCTTTATTGAGTGAGCCATCACCCAGACATATACTTCTATACATTTTTCTCTAATATATCTTCTTGTTAATCACTGTCAAGGAAGAAAATAAAATAGAGTAGCATTAGAACAAGGAACTAAGAGTTGGGAAGCCATGTTAATCAGATCACAGGAATTTTTGTGGGGATACCTTTGAACTGGGTTTCAGACATGTCCATTCCCACATGTAAGGTGGCTTTTAGTATATACAGTCAACCCCTTCAATCATTCCCCACATTTCCTAGAGACTAAAACCAAGTCCTATTCTTTGGTTAACAATGCAATTTAATTTTGTCAGCATTGGGATAAACAACCAAATTCCTTAGGTTTAAAGCTACAAATATGGCCGCCATCTTATAAAACCTTGAAGCAAAATTCAAGGCTGCTTGAATCTGTGTTTTTCTAGATTTCAGTCCCAATCAGCTCCAAGTACATAATGTTTTCTTTGTTCTTAAGCAGGTTTGGTTCTTGGTTGACAAAATTTTTCCATGTGATTTGACAGTGATTCACCTATACTTCTGGGTATCTCCTCCAATGTCATTTCAATAAATGAATCTGGGAATACAACAGAGATTCTACTTGCTCCTCACAGCATCTTAATTAGACCTGAGTTTTAGTTTCCTCTTAGGAATGTTCTTAAAATGATCTCATGGTCCCTATGGTTCTCACAATATTAGTTGTGCAACACAGAAAATATGGTAAGCCACCCACAGCTACCACAGACAGGCTATACCAGACAATGCGACACATGCCTGAGTGTCACATTCCAAATAAGGACTTGAAGCAGAAGTCATGAGGACAGAGAGGCTTGGTCCCTCCTCATTTTCTTTCTTGAGATGGACAACATAGAAGTCTTGTCTTCTCAAAGATAATTTTGTTAACCTATGGTTTCAGGAAATCCATACCTTCTATCCTGACATTGTTTCTAATACTCAGAAGTTGAGGTGGGATGTAATGTTCTAAATCAATAGACTTCAATTATACTAGGCTTTCTTAAGGAGCACAAAGGTGCATGCTAGCCACATTAAAGCAATGCTATGGAGACAAGCATCAGCATATTCATACAGATTAACTACATTGTACACTTACTTTGATAAGACATCACTGGAAGAGAAAACAATTCTTGAATTTGCTTCAAGAAGTTCCTTTTTTCGCCTTTGCTGTCATCTTTAACATATGAAATGCTGATGACACCAAGCTTCACAGACATTCATAGAGGCTAGTTAGTGTCAACTATCAGAGTAGAAACCACCTCAATCAATGACCAAGGTTAAATTTTTTCATCCTGGGGTTCTTCCCTCTTGAATGTCTCTTACAATCATCATTTTATTCTGATTTAGTTGATGTATGTATGTGCAGACACATGTGAAGGTCATGGTTCTACATGTTTTCTTTTCCTCAAGTGCTTTCCACCTTATGTTTTGAAAAGGCTCGCTCACTGAACCTGAAGTCCACCCATTTGAAAAGGCTGGCCTTTTAGTTAACTCTGCAGATCTGTGTATCACTTGCCTTCTCATATTGGTGTTACAAACGTGTGCTGCCATGCCTGATTGGGTGTGTATATATGCAGATATATGTGTCTTTGTCCATGCATAGATGTTGGAGGAGGATGTCAACTATGCTGCCTGGCTTCTCTCCACCTCGTTTCTATGAAACAGGGTCTCTCTCGCTGAGCACAGATGGAGGCTTGTACCCACACCTCCCAGTGATCTTCTTGTCTCAACCCACCTTAGCACTGGGTCATGAGCACATGCATGGTCATATCAAGCATGTTACATGAGTACTAGGATTCAAACTCAAGGTCCTCACACACAGGAAATATTCTTACCTACTAAACCATGTCCCTAGTCCCTGTGCTTGTCTTTTTATGGAATAGTAAAGAGTGTAGTTCTCTTTACTATGAAAAGTATTATCCAACTTGAATAATTAAGCAAATAAAACATTATCCCAAAATTATTGAAATTTGTTGTATTTATTTCTTTCTAAAGTTTGTACATTTACATATACCATATTATTATCCTTCATTATTTGCATGATTTCTATTACATAAAAACCATTTCAAATGCAATAAATTTTGTTGTTATAAAACAACAAAATACCCTCAACTTGTAAAAACACAGGTACAGTTCTATTCATGGCCATTTACACAATAGAGAAATGTACTGCATACATCACAGCTTCTATACAGTTGACACACTGTCTACAAGGTGTAGGTTTACTTTAATAACAGTGAAATAGGGTAATGTTTATGTACAATTATTTCAATAAAAATAAAGCAATTGTAAAATGTAAACTTAATTTTCAAAATATTCTTTAAACACTTTAACAATATCCACATATATTACTGTTCCATCCAAAAGACTACCACCATGAATGGCCACACTTTGGAAGTGGCATTTTTGAGTCTGGTGTGTGATAAGGAACAGGTTTTCAGTACATGGTGTGGTACCACTAACTTTCCCAGGTCTGCTAAAGCTGACAGTTTGGCCACTGAAAAGGGGAGGCTACTATTTTGTCACTAATTACTTTTGCAATTGCAGGGGCATATGACACCAGGACTGTGGAGATACAGAAATGACTGGTGGAGAAAACTTTGAAGGTAAAGGAATGTTATGCATTGCCAATCAGTTGGAGCCACGTAAATTGAAAGCAGTTAATAGGCTGCAAAAGCCCATTTCCTGTTTTATCTTAAGAGATACAAACTCCCATCCTATGTGCATCCCACAGTAAACAAGGCTGACAACATGGGCTCTTCACTTGTATAAATTTCTGTTCCAGAAGTGAATTCCAAAAACTTGAGGTAGAAGAGAATGCAGGGAGGCATATTGGCCTTTGCTCAACAACTCTCATGTGAATAGAGCACTGTTGAGTAATTTTATGTTCCTTGACCTTTCCCACAGAAATGAAATAGTATCCATTTCTGGAAATCTGGGAACAAAGGCAGAGATATCATCTGACACTGGACAGAAATCAATGTGCCCATTTGTTTTTTGAAAAGACAAAGTGCAACCTTAGCTTCAGACTAAGGGTCTTTTCATCCTATGTGTCTTCTTCCATGACTGAGTCACTTTCAGAGCTGATATCTTGCCTGAACAGGGTCAAGCCACTGGGGCAGCTGGATTCCTAATAGCCCTGGAACCCAGTATGTACCTGCTGTTGAGCAGAAGCCCCAGTGGAGTAGAAGGCCAAGGAGAAGCTCCAGAGTGGGAAGATCACCCTGCTCTCCACTGCCTGAGGTAAGGGCTCAGAGCAGCGCCTCAGACCTGCTTTGTGATCCTTCATGGAGCCTTGTGCCTAGGACTTGAAGGTGTGACCAAAGGCTTATGTAGACTGATGAGGAAAACACTAAGTGAAACACCAAAGTTCTCTCCATCCACCAGTGTTTTCAGGAATTTTAAGTTACTCATTTGCTTATTGCTACTAGTGTTGAACTCTCCCCTGCAAAAGTACATTAGATTTGGGCTCCTGTCTATATTCATCCTGAATATCCTGGACTTTAGAGAAGTGTTGGGTTGTTCAGCACACTCCCATGCAAGCTCTTTCACCTGCAGCCCAGAAGCCAGGGCAGACAGTCCACATGGGGAGCTCTGAAGGTAATATGTATTCTCCATTCACACACCCCTCTTAAATGAATGGTCATCAGAGTTATGTAGAGTCACATGAATGCCTTCAAGTTGGTGGTCCACCAGGAAGGACATGGCATGTGTCCCCAGCCCCATTTCTCTATTGAAAATTTGATGCCTCTTAAAGTCAAACACCAGTCTTCCTTGGTTTGTGGAACACATCTGTGATACAGTTCATATCGCCTCCAACTCATCATCTCTTCTAAATACTCCGGCCCTCAATGTCTTAATGTCATACATTTGTATAATTTAAAACATTCTCTCTTTTCTCCCTCTCTCTTTTCTTCTCTCTTCTCTTTCCCCCTCTCTCTCTACTCACACACAGATGAGGTCCAAGGCATATCAATTTTCTCTTTAAACACCCAAGGGGACAGATCATCAGTAAATATACTAGAAAATGATTTAACACAGACATGGTTACCCCAAGTAGAAAACAGCCAGCTCACCCATCAATCTCAATTTGGCCTAATCACTCATATTTCTAAAGCTTAAAAAGTATCTTAATGATATAAAATTCAATGTGCATATATATTCTCTAGAGTGAATATTATTATCCATGTCAAATGGTTACTTGGCTTTACAACTTCCATGGCTTTATATTAAAATCCAAACATTTCAAGTATCTATGGCCTAAAATATACCTTTTTTCTACTACTCATTTTCTGTGTGATTTGAGTCACATGGCTGTTTTCTGCAAACCACAAGTAATTCTTGGGAGGAAATAGTCTTTCAGGAGCCCTGCTGATCAGCCACAGAGCCAGCCCACCACACATAAAGAACGAATTGGGAAATAGATATTTGTAAAAATAGTTTGAGACTGAAGTGTTAATAAAAACAAAACTCAACTGTAACTACCAATGTGGGACTACAGCCTGGAGCTGAGGGTCTCAGAGCCTACAGTGCCAATTCTCTGACATGAAGACATGAGGCAGCATGTTCAGATAAAAGACACTGCAGCAGCCAACCAATCCCTCGAGCACGTCCCGTCGCTGCTTTAAATATACCAAACATGCTGGTTAATAAAACTGTGGTCTCTAGTTATTATTTACACTCTATAATATAAGCAATAATGCCAAACAACTAAGGCCCGTGGCTCTTCTTTGGGGAGAGTCAGGAAAAGAGACTGAAGTATAAAAATATTAAATAAAGTTTTAACTTGTTCCTAAAGTCCTTTTGCCTGTGACACTAGTTGTTAATTTGTGCAACTGTGAACCTGGAATACAGTACCCGATCTTGGGATGGCCTGACAGACTTTCAGGATCATCTGTGATATTCCTTTATAACAAAGCAGATAAGGATGTGGCACCAGGAGAGTGACTGCACTACTCTAAAGTATACACCGGTACAAGATACACTGGGCACATATTTAAGTTCTTCGGAAAGCTACCTAGTGTTCTGGACTAATTACAACAATAAAGAACGTGAGCTCAAAAGCATCACATTTTGTAATAAGCCCAAAGTTGTCACCTCAACTTTATGCTGAAGTGCTCCTAATACTAAAGTTGCTAAGACTGCACAGGCTGGCTTCCCCCACTTCTGGATTTCCCAAAGTATAATGACTTCTCACTGTATTGCACACTGTACACCTCAATAGATTCACAAGTTTAGTTCAAAGTCATTTTTGCCCTGGTAGTTCAAAGCTTAAAGATGGAATTTTCTATTGTAAAGTCTTATTAAAAAATTTAATCAAAATATCATTTAAATTTAAGTTTAATAAAACAATACCACTATATGAACTCTCAACAACAACTGTACTATATAATCATTCCTATGAGGTTTTTAAATGCTCTTCTCATATTATACTGGTTTTTAAAGACAAAAATAATTTCAACATACATATACCATATACTGATACACAATCTGTACATTGATGCACATACATACATACAACTATAAATACCCACAAATACAACATTAGTGGGTGACAGAAAGCATTTCCTTTGACATGTGACATACTATCTATACAAATATTCGCCAAATACTTCAATACAACAGATATACATATAAATTATGAAGGATGTGCCCTCAAGACCTAAGGAAACCTACTGTATGTACAAGTAACTTGCTGTATTCCTTGCTCTTGCATACAATCAGCAAACTGCAATTCAGATTCAAGTATTTACTGACATTTTTTTCCACATGCAATGAACTGACTATTCGGAGATGCAGATGCCCACTCCACAGATGTAGAATGAGAATGACATCGGATGTCAGTCCTGTTAAATGTGAAGGATGGAAAGGGAGTCTGAAAGGACACACAGTGACAAAGTACCTCTGCAATACCTCAGGGATTGTTTTATGTGGACTGATGAAACCCTCTGAATGGCATGATGATAGCAGATGTCAAAAGTGAGTGGGAAGATTGCTGCTGCTTTAGAGGTTCACTAGCAGCCTGGCCTGGGTGAATGCAGGAAAAAGGCCTGGGAGCAAGGGAGATTTCCTGCCTATAAAACTGACTGGTCTGTTTCTGTCTGAGTAACACACATGCTTTGAAACAAAAGCAAATAATGATTCAAACCTCAGGTTGCATTATCATTCCTGAACCAGAGTCAAGGTTTAAATGATGTGACAATTCTACTTTGGCTCTAGTGTGAACTTTACTAGTGTTATTTGAACTTACAAAGGTACCATTCTCTGATAAAACCAGGAAGGTAGATTCTGACCTGATAAAATCTTGCATCCATGAAAGGTAAACCACAAAAACTTGGATGTTCAAAACTAAGAAACTTAATGTCAAGTGAGACTTACTTGATGAGTACTAGAACACAATGGCTAAGAATTAAATCTCCATCTTCAGCTGACTTCATCTAAGGTCTCTCTTGTTTGAGAAGACCAAGGAGAATCTGACTTCTAATTAACAAGGCAGATGAGATGTGCATCTCAGGATGGTCCTTTCTTATTTCCCAGCATGGCCCTTCATCCTTGCTCTTTATCTGATAAGGGGAAGAAGGCAAAGGAGCCAGTGTAACTTCCTACACTCAATTTCCCAAGTAGCTTATAACATAAACCTAGGTAGACCTTGAAAAACAAGCCAGATTTTCCTCTTCCAGAATCAATTCCCTCATTTTTCCTGGAAAATAATCCTCATCTTCAGGATGAGGAAAATAAATGGAAGGGCATAGAGTGCCTTACAAACTTCACAAGACTGTTGCATGAGAAATGGCTCCATCTTATTTACCTAGGAGCAGTTTTAAAAATCTACATATAATCTATAAACTATTTCTAGCAGATTACTCCCCCACATGCTGATTTCACTGTGATTAATTGAAATGCATATAAGTAACATTTGGCTTTATACATTGCTAAGAATTAGGTAAATGATATAAATTTTAAAAGTACCCTTCAGAAATAACAATGATATACCAATAAAATAAGGATTTTTAGTGGTAGTAACAAGATTTTAATCTCTACAGTAGGATTCCTGGCAACGCTTTCTAGAAGTCAGCATGTAGGACATGGTGAACCTCATAATACATGGAATTTATACAGGGTCAGTTTGCAACAAGACTACCATCAAAGTTGTTTGATGTCTTGAGATTTTCTACACTGAATATCATTATTAATGGTATTAACATAAGGTAGATAACATTTTATCATATGGAGAGGAACTCCAGGACTCCAGGGCATTGAGGTAGGGGTGAAAGTAGGTTGAAGTGGAATAGGATGAAGTACCATGGAAAGGAAGGGGAGGAGAGCTCCCTGTACCGTGCACTGGGCAACAGGCTTAGAGTAGCTGTACAAAGGACAACCTTCCATTTCTTATGACTCAATACTGTGAGGGAATGGGGTTAGCCATGGACCAGACTCTCAGAGTCCCATCATGTCAGAGGTGTTTCCTACCATAGGACAAACATAGCCTGCTGTGCACTCTTCTCAGGTAGCATCCTTCCATAGGCCTCAGGGAAAACACATTTTAAACTTATCCTCTGAAGGTGGATAGCACTGCACTAGGGCAGGATGGGATTCTAACTCATAGAAGAATATTCCAGTTGTCTTTCAAGATAAATGATGCTTCAAAAGTGCCTTTGCCATCTGATTATCTATTAGCATGACCATAAGTTCTGGAGCAAACACTATGAGTCCTATAATAGGAACAGTGGCAGTGCTGATGCTAAGGATATTCTCAGACTATTATCCATGCCAGAAACTCTGCAGCAAGGTACCATTCAATGTATATTAGATATTATAGGTAAGTACACACAAACATTCTATACACATATAGACATACACTGTGGACAGACACATTCAAACATGTTAACTGTTCTTCAGCTACTGATGCTCAGAGATGATGCTCAAGACTCAACAGTCTTGGTACCTCTTTTCCCTTGAGGGACTACAAATACTTAGGCAAAAAGAATTCACCTTCCAGAAGAAAGACAACTTGCCCAGAAAATATTAGATTCAGCAGGAAGCTATGAAATAGTTCAGGTACATGAAGCAAAATGGTAACTACCCATGTTAGCTTCATGGCTCAGAAATATAAACTAAGTCGATTGCATTTACCTAAACAAGATAGAAGTTAAAGTTTTTCAATAGGTCGCAAAATGCCATGAAACAAGCAGCTAGTTTTGGAGAAGAGTTACTATTCCTGGGCACAAACAAGATGGACATGTACATTAGGGAAAAGAAGTAGAGGTTAACACTTAATCCTGTAACTAAATGCTAGCATATCCTAAAGATATGTCTCTATAAACTACCATGATTTTCTAACAGACTTTCTCTAACTTACTGGAATCATGCTATTCATGCAAGAGCAGCTGATTCTCTGGTCATAGTACCTTCAACTAACCAAGTAGAAATAGAGAAAATGTCTAAGGATGATAAAGGATATCTAAATGTCATCCTGTTAGTTTTGAAGCTATGCTGTTGGGAAGATAGTAGTTTTGGAGAATACAGTTTCAAGGTTGGAAACCTGAGTTTTCAGCCACAGAGGAGTCTTATCTTTTATCTGCCTTTCTCTTCCTCTACAGGCAATATTCTACTTAATACCTTGAATTTTAAAGGGACTGTTTGACTATAAGGTGAAACCATTTTGAATACATAGAAAAACATGAGATCAAACATATAAATTCAGGAGCAATCTTAGTAATGACAGAGTAAGATGGCTATAGAGTTGGAGATGAGGATAAGCTAAGGAATTGTTCATAAATCATCAAATTCCTCCATCTTTAGTCACTATGATCAGACTGACTTCAGATTTGGTCTGAAGGGTCACTGTCCCTTGAAGAAGAACTACAGCTGCATTTGTTCCCTATTTGTCCTGATACAGCAAAGAAAAAAGGGGGGCAATCACTTTGCACATTGTTCTATTTCAACCAGGACATGATCTGTGCCTGCACACCTATGCAAAAATGGATCTGTTTCTGACTGGAAGGGTATTGATGACAGAGATGATTCTGATTCCTAGTTTAGACCCAATGGGAGTGAGGTAACACATTCCTATGGAAGACCACACACCCTCCTGCTGCAGCTTGCAGCTCCCAAAGGGCTGATTATCGCCACTATCCTTTAGAAAATGGAAGCAGCTTGGTACCAATCGGCCCTCAGCCTTCTTCCAGGCAAGATGATTCCACATCTGCTTTCCCTTGCATGGCTGGAATGGAAGCCACAGATGAGGCAGATTCCTGTGCCTCCCTAAGTCCTCCCTCCAGTCCTGTCATCGTCATGTTCCCCATTCTCCTGTGCCCAGCACTGAACAACAGGAGCTAGGATGAATGTACAAGTGCACTACCCTGGGACCCCTTGACTCCCAGCACTGCCATTTCTATGTGAACATCTATGAGCATTCAACTTCACCTCCGTGACTGGGCAGGATTTCACCTGTAAAGTCTAGGAGTTACTAAAGCACAATGCTTGTCCAGTTATGTGTTTCACAATGGATTAAAATTTTAAACCTAAAAAAAGTACAACAGTTGACTGGGAATACATAAAATAACTGCAGAAGTGCAAATAAGAGAAAGCTGAAGGAGAAAGGGCTGTAACCCTCTGCCCCTTACAAAAGGTGCATTAGTTAGAAAGTTGCCCAAATCATCAAAGAAAGAACTCAAGAGCAAAGACATCTGTACAGAAACTAACAAAAATTTACAATATAAAAGGTTACTAATGCACCATTTAGTCACAGACTATTTTTTTTTAAATATAATCACGGATTACCAGAAAGATCTTGAAAAACTCTATTTTGCCCCATGACCAGCATTTCCTGGCCGTGGACAGATTCTAAGTAACTTTTTGCTTAATGCCCGGTGTTTCAGGTCGGTGGTCCTTTCTCTCTGACACATTGCGCTTGACCTTGGCAGTAACTGGAGATGCATCTGGGTTCAGGGAAGGACTCGAATGTGACTTCTTTAGTCCCACTGCCTCGTTTCCCTCAGTACTCAGGAGCTCCTTGCCTCCTTCTTTCAGAATGTTGACATAAATCTCATAACGGGTTTTCTGAAGGCAAAAATCAGAGAAATGTAGTTAGTACAGTTCCCAACTGCTTGTGTGCAGCACACCTGGCATGTTACCACACATAACATGAGAGGTTTTTGAACACTTGACTTCATCCAAAGCTGACAAATTATTTGGGTACTCATAACTGCAGGATGATGACTCATTGAGATAAGAAATTAAGCTAGAATTTTTATGAACATTTATTCTGGATTCCAAGGAATGCCAATATACTGTAGAGCAGACATGCATCCAAAATGCACATGCCCAAAGGGGAGGAGGGGTAATCTGCTGAGCAGAAGGAGCTGTAACCTTTGGTTCACATGAGACTCTTGTATGTGTGACCTGGGTTTCATATGTACTTGGCTTGAACACAGTCATCACTTCTCTGTAACTCTGGGAGGGTCAACTGCATAGACCCTCCATGCACAGCCCACCTGCTAGTCCCCTGTAAGACAGTAACACATACTAGAAGCCATTCTGAATTTCTATTGCTTCTCTTCTAGGATCAGCCAATTCTCATTCTCATGATATGAAGGGTGGTTACTAGGAAACAAGATGAGGCTTGCAGAACATGGAATTGCTTTCTGATGTTTTTCCTCATTCTACACTTCTTTTGAGACTGGTTGTTTACAGAATGCCTTCTATGTTTCAGATAGCCCCTTTCTTCCCCCTCCCCCACTATCTCTCTCATGCTGTTTTTTTCTAATTGCTAAAAACAGTGCAGAAGCATTTGTTTTATCCTAGCCCTAACAGCACTGTTTCTGTCTAAGTCACTTATCTAGAACTGTTGCACAGACATATTGAAATTTACAGACTCCTGATTTGTTACATTCTAGTCAAAATATGCTTTTCAGCATGCTACTTCCAGAGAAGACTCTAGATAAGCCCAACAGTGTTTCATTTCTAAACAAGAAATGTCAATTAAAAGGCTGTCCAAACAAAGGAAGGCAAAAGGTGTTAAGATTATATATCCTTCAGGGATTTCTCTAGTTACAGCTTCAAGTGCTACATTTCCAAGTCATTTTGTTCAAAGAAGCCTGCTAGCCATTCAATTTGTTCTGCATTCAAGCATGGCACTGAACTTTAGTGACAACATTCATTGAGTATTGAAGTTAGTTACACAAAACCTGTAATATTACCATTCCTGTTTCCTCATAAGGAAACACACTCAGGGAAGTGCAAATCCAGGATGCATAGGAATAAAACTTAAATTTGAATCCAAGGAAAGTGACAGTGGACTCCACTCTGCAAACAGTTACTTTCTGGAAATGACCACATAGAGAAATGGAATCTCTAAGAACAACTCTGACAGATACTGTTGTCTGGTTAATCCAAAGCTACTGGAAAGTTCCTCTTCTTTGCCATGCCACTCTGAAGACAGATACAAAGCAGACCCTCTCACAACTAGTATGGGCCATGGGGGGTTCAGGGGACAGAGTTTGTATTTTGGTGGGAGAGCTGGGCTTTGGAGAAGCTACTAGTTTTGTAACCTTATGTATATAAGTGTATCTATGTGACTGAGTGCAGTTCCTGCAGAGGTCAGAAGCACAAGATAATCCTAGTATCATGGGTGTTTGGAATTGAACGTGGTCCACCTTAAGAACAACATGTACTCTTAAGCATTAAGTCACCTCTCTAGCCCTATAGCCTTACTTACTCCTTCTTCCCATTCAACATGATTCCTAAAACTCTTACCATGTGATGTACGATAGGAGTTACAAATACAAAAGTAATAATGATGATGATGGTGATGCTGTGGAAAAATAGAAAGACAGACACACAAAGACAGACAGAGAGAGGGAGAGAGAGAGAGAGAGAGAGAGAGAGAGAGAGAGAGAGAGAATAGTAAACCTGATATTTGATCCAATGAGCTGGACCCACCCCTACGGATTCCCACATGCCAAGATTCATAAAGATGAACCACAATGTTTTGTGTGCAACAAGGAATTGTCACCATTCCTTATTTATAGGTAAAGGAATTACTAATTGATGAATATTCCACTTTTCACAATAAGGAAACAAAAACCCAGAGAACAGGCTAAACATTCCTTTAGAGGATCTCGTGAGAGCTTAGTCACAGAATTTGCTAATCAAAACATCACCAGCATTACATATTGCTACAAGTGCCCTGAAATCAGAGGACTGAGATAGATTAAATCCAAAGGACACACTGGTTCAAAGGTCTCATATACTGGAAAAAGTTATTACTTTGTCTCCAAACTGTGTTAGTGGCAAAATTAAAATTCTAGAAAGATTTTTCAATGAGTACATGATATGTATAAGTGACATAGAGGCAGTTTAAAAGTAGACTCAGGAAGCCAGGGTGAGACCCACTAGTTTATGAAGTGAAACATTCATGCAGTGAGGAGATATGAAGGACAGCATTTTGATAAGACATAAAAGGGATGCAAAGGAAAAGTATTAGGGCTAGTTTCTATTACTGTGGAGAAACAAGTACCACTGAGGAAATTTACCTGAAAAAAGACATGAAGGAAACCATTTCATTCACATATCCCACATTTCCACTTTAAAATATTGTCACAAGTAAGTCACATGACTTTTTTGATCACAAAACAAGAGTCACAGCACAGACACGGCTATGTATGAGTCATTGGCTCATAAAAAGACAAGTCTCCCAACCAAAACAGCCAAGGGCCAGACAGTTTCAGTGCAGAATTCTACCAGAATTTCAAAGAAGAGCTAATAACAATACTCCTTAAGTTGCTCCACACAACAGAAACAGAAGGGACATTGCCAAACTATTTTTACATGGCTATAGTTACACAAACCACACAAAGATTCAACTAAAAAAGAGAATTACAGATTAATCTCCCTCAAGAACAGTGAAGTAAAAATACTCAATAAAATATTGGCAAATTGAATCCATGAACACATCAGAAAAATCATTCACCATGATTAAGTAGGCTTTATCCCAAAGATGCAGGAATAGTTCAACATACAAAAATCTGTCAATGAAACCCACCATATAAATAAACTGAAATAATAAAAAAGAACACACATGATCATCTCACTAGATGCTGAAAAAGTCTTCAACAAAATCCAACACCCATTCATGATAAAGGTCTTGGAGAGAGCAGGGATACAAGTAACATACCTAAACATAATTAAAAGCAATATGCAGCAAGCCAATAACCAACATCAAACTAAATGGAGAGAAACTCAAAGTGACCCCACTAAAAGCAGGAACAAATCAAGGCTGTCCACTCTCTCTATGTCTATTCAATATAGCACTCAAAGTTCTAGCTAGAGCAATAGGACTACAAAAGGAGATCAGGGGATACAAATTGGAAAGGAAGAAATCAAACTTTCACTGTTTGCAGATTATATCATAGTTATATAAATGACCAAAACAAACAAACAAACAAAAAAAACCCTACCAGGGAACTCCTAAAGCTGATATACACTTTCAGTAATATGACAGAATACAAGATTAACTAAAAATAATCAGTAGCCATCTTATATACAAATTATAAATAGGCTGAGAAGAAATCAGAGAAATGTTACTCTTTACAATAGCCACAAATAACATAAAATATCTTGGGGTATCTCTAAATAAACAAGTGAAAGACCTGTATGACAAGAACTTTAAGTCTTCGAAGACAGAAAATGAAGAAAATATAAGACAATGGAAAGATCTCCCATGTTCTTGGATAGGTAGGATCAACATAATAAAAATGACAATCTTACTAAAAGTAATCTACAGATTCAATATAATCCCCATTAAAATCCCAACACAATTCTTTACAGACCTGGAAAGAATAATACTGAACTTCATATGTAACAACAACAACAACAACAACAACAACAAAAACCATGATAGCTAAAACAACCCTGTACAATAAAGGAACTTCTGGAAGCATCACTATCCCTGACTTCAAGCTCTACTATAGAGCTACAGTAATAACAACAACTTGGTATTGGCATAAAAAGACATGTAGATCAATGGAATCAAATTGAAGACCCTGATATTAATCAGCACACCTATGAACACCTGATTTTTGACAAAAAAAGCCAAAATTGTACATTTGAAGAAAGATATATCTCCAACAAATGGTGCTGGCCTAACTGGATGTTCATATGTAGAAGAATGCAAATAGATCCATATCTATTCCCATGTACAAAACTCAAGTCCAAATGGATCAAAGACCTCAATATAAATCCAGTTACACTGCACCTGATAGAAGAGAAAGTGGGAAGTATCCTTGAACATACTGGCACAGAAGACTACTTCCTAAATATGACACCAGTAATACAGAGATAGAGAACAATAATTAATAAGTGGGACCTCCTGAAACTGAGAAGTCTCTGTAAGAAAAGGATATGGTCAAATGATATTACAACAGCCTACAGAATTGGAAAAGATCTTCAATCACACATCTGATAAAGGGCTGATATTCAAAATGTATAAAGAAATCAAGACACTTGACACCAAAATACCAAATAATCCAATTAAAAAATGTGGTGCAGTTCTAAACAGAGAATTCCCAACAGAAGAAACTCAAATGGTCAAAAGACGTTTAAGGAAATGGTCATCATCCTTAGTCATCAGAGAAATGCACATCGAAATGACTCTGAGATATCATTTTACACCTGTCAGAATGGCTAAGATAAAAAACATAAACAAAACAAAACAAACAAAACAAAACACTGATGATATTTTGTGCTGGAGAGGATGTGGAGAAAGCGGAACACTCCTCCATTGCTAGTAGGAGTGCAAACTGGTACAGCCACTTTGGAAATTAGTGTGGCAGTGAAAATGGGAATCAATCTACCTGAAGATCCACTGATACCACTCTTGGGCATATGCCTAAAAGATGTGCAATCATACCACAGGGACATTTGTTCAACTATGTTCATAGCAGCATTATTTGTAATAACCAGAACCTGTAGAAAATCTAGATGCTCCTCAACTGAAGAATGGATAAAAGAAAATATAGTACATTTACACATTTACAATGGAGTACTACTCCGTGGTAAAAATCAATGGCATCTTGAAATTTGCAGGCACATGGGTGAAAAAAAATCCTGAATGAGGTAACCTAGGCCCAGAAAGACAAATATGGCATGTAATCACTCATAATAAGTGGATATTAGATGTAAAACAAAGGATAAGTAGATGGAAGCAGACGATGCAGTGACCAACAGCCAAGCACTGGGCTGACCTCCTGGAGTTCATCTGAAGAGAGGGAGGAGGGATCATATGAACAGGGGGGTTCAATAATGTGATGGGGAAAATCACAGATAAGGTGACAGAGTTAATGGGAACTCAAGGACTATGGACTGACAGCTAGAAAACCTGCATGGGACTGAACTAGGTCTTTTGAATATGGGTGACAATTATGTGATTCCATTTGTTGGAGGGTTGCCCTGGCAGTGGGACCAGGACCCATCCTGTGTGCCTATTCCCTGTAGTGGGACATTTTGTTCAGACTTGTTACAGGGGGTAGGGGCTCAGTCTGCCTCAACATGGTATGCCAGACATTGTTGCCTCCCCAAGGAAGGTCTTACCCACTCTGAAGAGTAGATGGGAGGTAGGAATGGGAGGGAATGGTACTTGGGTTGGTATGTAAAATGAAAAAAAAAATGAATATATGCTAAAACAAAACAACAACCCAACAGACAAAGTAGAGGTAAAGATGAAGGAGGACTAGAGAAAATGGACTACTCTACTGTTAGGAGAGAGCAAGGCAAGAAAATACAGGCAGGATGATGAACTCACAAATGACTAGACTCCTTTCTGATGAAAGAAAACCAACTCTGCACAGTAGTTCTTCCTTCACTTCTCACTGTGTTCTCTTTGAGAAGGAGTAGGAAGGTTGTACTTCTAATGAACTATTGACTGCATCTTTGAGAGGTATTTTTCTTTCTTCAATTCTTAGAAGCCATGATTCTCATAGGTTTTCCCCAAGATAAACTAGGAAATGTAAGCTTTACGCTAAAGGTGATATACAAGGAAGAACATAGTAGAAAGAGTCATTGTACTTTTTTTTCCTAGTTAATTTTTTCACTGAAATTGAACCTCATCACTTTGTAGAGACCATTATAAAAGCCACACTGATACTCAACACAGAGATCAACAGATTGTGGGGAGCCCAGCTCCAGATGCTGTGCATCTATATAACTTCTGCATCTATGGCTCAGGAAACATCAAGGCAGAAACACCATACTTATTTTTCAAAAGTATTTAATTGGCAAGTTATTCATATTGACTGCAAATACTCTGGGGGTGCAGGGTGACATTACAATACATGCACACAATGTGTCTTATTAGATCATAGTAGTTGGCATTAAGTATCACCCCACACATTGTACTGAGAACAGACAAAACCCTTTCTATTGTCAAATACTCAAATGACATATTGTCAACTGAATTATATTACCAAGGTAAGTAGATTTTGAGAAGTTATCACTTCTTTGCAACTGCATCCCATCCCCAAGATCCTTTCCAGAATTTGGTTACCACAGTTCTGTTTTCCACTCTTTGCGATCACATTTTTAGTATTCACTAAGAACATGTGTTATTTTTATCTTTCTAAGCCTGACTTTTGAAACAAGGATGGTGCCCAGCTCCATACATATTGCTACAAATGCCAGATAGCCATACATGTTTTGTGACTGAATAAGACACGTAAGCAGGTGTCAAAAATCCCTATCTAGGCTAATATGAACAGTTAAATAAAATTGTAGATGCAAATATCTCTTTGAAATACTGATTGCTATTGCATATGCAGGAGTGTGTGGGATTGCTTGATTGTGTGGTAAATGTAAGTTTTAAGCAACTTGCATACACCATGCCACAAAGATCCTAAAAGCTGGCATCACCAACAGTATATGAGTCGTCTTCTTTCTTCTACATCACTAGCATATTTTTTAAAATATTATTTTATCTTTTTGATAAGAGCTATTTTATCTCATTTTTTGTTTGATTTTTATTTTCTAAATGATCTGTAATATTGAAAATTTTTTATAACTGTTGGTCATGTGCATATTGTCTTTTGAGAAATGTCCATTCAGATCATCTGTCATCCCACATGCTCCTGTTCTGTTCTGTAACCCCACCTCCATTCCCACTCCTATTTGCATAATTTCTAATTAAACGTTTCCACATTTCCTTTTGCTGTTGTTTGAGCTCCATATACAGTGTGGATATTACTGATCTTGAATAATCATTTGAAAATATTTTCTCTCATTCAGCAAATTGCTTCTTTACATTGCTCATTATTCCCTTTGTTGTGCAGACACATGTCAACTAAATGAGCCCTATTTGTCCATTTATAATTAAACTGACAATGCTTTTGGAGCCATGTTCCCCAAAAATCTTTGCTGAGATCAAGTAATAAAACCAATATCTTAAGTTGTTGTATTTCCCTTACATTTTCTTTTCTCTCTTGCCTCCTTCACATTCTCTCTCCCTCTCATATCTCTCTCTCTTCTCCCTCCCCCCCCGCACGTATGAGTATGTGTGTGTGTGTATACACACTATTTTTTGTTTGTTTGTTTTTCAAGACAGGATTTCTCTATGCAGCTTTGTAGACCAGACTGGCCTTGAAATCACAGAGATCCACTTGCCTCTACCTCCTAAGTGCCAGGACTAAAGGTGTGTGTGTGTGTGTGTGTGTGTGTGTGTGTGTGTGTGCCATTACTGCTCGGCACATGTACACTTTTTACAAACAGGCTCGTTATTGAACCAGAAGCCCAGCAATTTGCCTAGACTGACTGGCTATCAGGTCCCAGGAATCCTTCAGTCTGCAGTTCCTGAGTCCTGGGGTAAGAGGTCATTCTTAGAGGCCCTGTCTTTTTTCTGAAGAAGCTAGTAATTGAATATTGAATTCAGGTCCTCTGCAGACTAAACCATCTCTACCAGCCCTCCCTTACAGTTTTTTTGAAAATTTCTTAAAAAAAAAAGTCTGATGATTCAGAAAAAGAAACCAAAAAACAAAACAAAACAAAAAAAAAACCAAAACAAAAAAACCCAACAACACAACAACAACAACAACAACAACAACAACAACAAAAAACCACCAAACACAACCAATATCCAAATAGTCAACCTTGACTGAAGAACCTGGTAAGTGACATTTAGAAAAGGACTTCTGCTTCCCTAACATCCTGTTCCTCCTCACAAACGGAACTGAATCCTATTTTTTAGTTAAAAATATTCATGTGACTAGCCTCAGGAAAGGAAACAAAGTTTAAAATGAAACAGCAATTCCTACCATGCCTTCAGTCTCCCTTTCTGCCATATGCTCTGGCCTTAGCCCCTGATATATATGTATAAGTAAGTCTGTTAGGGCATTTTTGTAAAGGCTGTTATGCTATTCTAATAACACATGATAAACCTAATGTTTGAAACTAAGGTAGCCATTTTGCAGTCAAATGCTCTACCCCTGAGCTATACCCCCAAGCCATTTTGAAACCATGAAATAATCATGAAAACAAAAGGACATTATGTTCATAAAAACAGATTAGAAATTTAGAAAGACTATACATCTAAAATGACAGCAATTAGAAGGCAGTAACCACCCACTTAAATTTGTTTGAAAGGTAGATGTAAGAACATTTATAGTGTTTAAACATTTAGTCAATTTTCCAGTATTTGAAGCCAAAAACAAAAAAGCATTAAAAACATCCCTATTAAGCAGCAAAGAAACTATTGTCTTAATTTTATTTATTAAAAAATTACTTGGTTAATGAATTGTGGTATAACTTTGTTTTTTTCTGAACAGTCATTGGTTTATTGATAGACATTACTATTCCCTGCAATGTGATTGCATAATGAACATTAAGTCAGTGACTATTAATTCCACTGTTTGTGTTAAGTCACTTACTTGTTCTCTATAGCTGAAAACAATACTTGGTCTTTTCCTGTATGTATACCATATATATAATATCATAGTTTCTAAGACATGCCAAGATGGCATATATAATTCTCAGGTTCCAGAATATGTCTAAAATACCACCGTAGAGAAAAACTAGAGCATTTTATATCACAAAGAGAATTTGATAATACAGTTCCCTCCTTGACTCTGCTTTCTCTATCTCCCTCATTTATTCTTTGATCAAGTCTCATTCCTCCATCCTCACAATATGTCCAGAACCTTGTGCTTTCTCACCATTCCTACCAGCTTGGAAGCAAGCGCAGTCCCCACTCCCAGACAGTTAAAAGACCCTGCCCACTTGACATCTTCGCTCCCCCCATGTACACTCTCCTCTATAGTCAGTGCTGCAAGATGCAGCATGCCATCACTGCTTAAAGTACTGCAATGCCTTGGATCCTCTAAATGCTTCTCAACTTCAAATCTTTCAAGTGGCCCAGATACTCCTAAATATTTGCTGATTGTCACTCTCTGTGCCACCGACACCACTGATTTCCTCTCAAAAGAAGTTTCTGGGATATAGTGTACCAGAAAGCTGCCCTTGTAAGTGCCAGACACATTCCATGAGGACCTTTTGCACTTTCTATTTTCTTTGACCCCGAAACTCTTTACCCACAAATCCATGGAGATCACACCCTACTGTCTTTCATCACTTTGACTTCACAATATCATTGTCTCATCAAGGTATGCCAAATTTAAATCATCACACCTCTTCACTTATTTGTCTCCTTATTGGTTCTCCCCACCCAACAGCCTTGTATTTTTAATTTTCATAGAACCTTTTTTTTTTAATTTCTCCCTTGTCTCCTTGATGCTCTCACATGAAAGAAAACAATTGCTTTTGTTTACTCCTAGTAAACAAAACACCCATTAAATGTATGAATGGAAAAAAGTATATGTAAGAGACAATAAATTCACCTAAGTCTAGAAAAAAATATATTCTAGATATATTTTGTATAAACAGACTATGCCAATTTTTATATAAATGAAAACAACAGGGATATAGACATTGACAGTAGATGACTGGAAAGTTATTAATTCCAGAACCTCTGAGAATATATTGTTATTTTAGGTATTCCAGTATTCCCATGTCTTCCATGAATCACTAAAGCCTGAGTTGTCATGCCAAGGTTTATTCCCTCTCTCCTCATATCATCCTGACCTTGGCTATTGAGATACTATCTGTGACAAATCCTAATCAAGGCACCAAATACAAGCTGTCTGGCTGAACCCGAGTCCCTTTCTTCAGAGACAGAGAACTATTTCAGAGGGCCATAAAATACAGATTTATTTTACACATATCTCTTATTGAGCAGTAAGAGAAGAATGACTTTATTACCCATTATAAGTTAAGAAATAAATTGGGAAAGTGGACTACTGTGCTGGGACTCTGCTGCTTCCTTGTTCGGATAATGACTTGATTTCATTCTGGTTGGTAAGGTCCCTCTAAATTCACAGTGTACACAGGTGCACACTAAAGAGACCAATTTTTCCAAGGGTTGTTTACATGGAGACTATACCTGCATAATCTTACATCTCATTTCCAGATAATATGTCAGGATCACATTTATGGCTTGAGAGATGATTGGAAGCTAAAGTAAGACTAGTCAGGTCCCCGAGCCATAGAATAGTGGTCTCTCACCTTATTAATCCAATATCCCTCATTCATTCTTTGAAACATTATATATACTTCACTGACAATTTTATGATTGGATGACCCATAATGGAACATGTAGAAAAGAGGTGAAATATCAAAAAAGAGGCATTTTAAATTAATATGACACCACAAAAACATCACTACACTGGAACTAACACAGTTTCTAATCTAGGACATTAAAAATGAGATGGGGAATCTAAAGGCAAGTCCATGAAAAGCAGTGGCAGAGGGAAAATAGTCTTACAAGAGATATCTGTGGAGAACAATGTCATTAAGTGTAGGTGGCCGCCCGCAGGACGCCATTACAAGATGGCGAACTTCCTCTTTCTTGTATCCTCAGTGTTTTACCTTATTCGGGCATACGCCAGCTTGGTGGCTGCACTCCAGCGCGCCTGCTCATTCCCTAGCCAATCCCGTGGCTCCAACACTGAGGCGAGGTCTTTTGAGCCTATGAGACCGTGACCCGTTGCCTAGCAGGATATATAAGCAGCTGTCCCTTCCTGCCCGGGGACCCTTACCTTCAGCTCTCCCTTCAACCAAGAAGCGCTCCAATAAAGTGTGATCTGAGAAGAATCCTCGTGTGGTTGCCGTCTTTCCTGGGGGTCGGGCTTGGCGGGCCACAATTAAGCTAGTGAACACAGGTCTTAATACATTCTAGATCATTGCTCTGTCATCAATTTTCACCCCTTATCAGGTATGGGTCTTTCATTATAAGGGACAAAAAAAGTTTATGAAAAGAAGGGGTGCCCCAAGGACAGTTTGTTATTTTTGTTGATATTACTCAAGAAATCTTAGTCTACAAACACATGCTTATATATAAGCTCTGTATTTCTCACCTGCATGTTCACCTTTCTTTGACAAGGCTGCCCCAATAGTGTAAACAGATTTCTAGTAGTCTAGACTGCATGATCTACCCCACTACTTGATAACAACTCCAGATGAGATTTCTACTAAGTGCACAAGAGCTGAAACTACTTAGGTGCTCAAATACAAAAGTGTTGTATTTTTGGAGATGGACCAGTAACTTTTCTCTGCTAAATTCTTTCTTAGAATTAACCATTTCCATGAGCTTCTGTGAACATCAAGTACAAATACAAAACAAATACTAATGGCTTTAAAAAAGCTGAGATACTTTCTTCAATGTGTGACCTCTTTAGTTTTCTCTATTTTCATTAAGCTTATCCTCATATTCCCTGTAAAAACATCTTTTTCCCATGTGTAGAAAAAAAACGTTATTGTAATTCATTAGTAGCAAGGTCTATGAATGCTAACTTAAAAAAAAAAGAAGATGTAAGATGGTACTTGGACTAAATATTAATTGCTCTCTAAAAAAAACAATAAATAAAATAAAGAAACCCAGCAATTGATACTCTTTGAATAGAATTTCATCACACTCACATATAAACTTACCTACATCTGATGGATTCTCTTCTCCTGAATCGTGTTCAGCATCTCTTGTCTCACTTAATACTATCCTTTATTCTCTGACACAGAAGCACAACAGTCACACCTTTAACGAAAGCCATCTAGTTCTGTAGGACTCAATCACTACGCGTCTGTATTCACAGCCCAACACTCCAGAAAGCAGATCCTGAATGTTTCATCCTAGTATCTTGCTTTCTCACAGAGGTAGATAAAAGATCATCTTTAGACAGAATAAGCAGTAACACATATGACAAAGCACATTTACTTCTCCATCTCTATACTGGAAAATAAAGAAATAAACCCCAAATCAAAAGAAGCAGAGCAAATTACTTTCAAACTGACTGTTCATGCTTAGACTGGTCATGTTCAGTCTGGATTCCTGAGGGTCATAGAAAACTGTATGTCAAATTTACTTTATCTTATTGATTACTTAGCTTACTTGCCACTATTTGATAATTTCCAGAAAGCAGCACTAGGCAGAATAGACTCATAACATAAAGGCTGTACTAGGACTGGAGGATTTTCACCCTATTCTTCTCCCATACCAGGCATCTGCATGCAACAGTAAGCCACTACATAAATACAGCAAGTGTCATACATTAATAGTGTGTATAGCTTGCATTCTAGAAAAAATAAAGATGTCTGTGCTATGTTCTTTTGATTCCGTTTTGATTTCTGCTTTCTCTAAATCAGTTTACTGTAGTTTCAAAAACAAAAAAGGAAAAGCTTTTATATAATGATACAAAGGGAAGTCAAAAGCTTGTACTAAACTGACAAAAGGGACTGCATTTGCATAGAGTGTTTTAAGACTGTTGTTAGTTCCTGCCTTGCCATCATATTTCTATGGAATCTAGTCTGTGGAAGAAACTAGAGAATCAAATCAAATTGAAGCATCTCCAAAAGTTTACACACACAGGACATCGAGATTATGCTTTATTTCATCCATCTCAAAGAATTTTGTTGCACACAAATGAATAACTTACACCTAGAATATACCAAAACCCAACCAGGCCCAAACCTGTAATTTACTTCCTATGTCCTCCCTGGAGATAACGGCTTTGAGGGCCTCGGACATGCTAGGCAAGTGCTTTACCAGTGAGCTACATTTCCAGCCCTCTTTCTATTTTAGGACAAAGTCTCTCTAAGTTGCTTAGACTGACTTGAACTCACTCTATATTGAAGGCTTGTTTTGGCCAATTGGATTACTGGAATTCAAGAGTTTGATGTTCAGCAAAGTGAGACAAGCTGTCTCTTGAACTATAGGTACATAAAATTAAGCTTTCACTTGCCCAACCACAAAGTATTTGAGCTAGAGAAATACTGTAATCTCTGTAAATTTTTTCCTTTACCTCCTTAAGACAAAATCCTTGGCTCTTTAAAAAATTATATAGTCACGTTTAATATCTTTTATATTTTTATTTTGTTTCTAATTCCCTAAGAATTAGTTGAAGTTATATACTGTATTCTCAAAAACATGCCCTTGTACTCAGAGTTTGTGTGTGTGTGAGTGTGTGTGTGTGTGTGTGTGTGTGTGTGTGTGTATGTTCATGCTGTAGGCACATGTGCATAAGGCAGAGGCTGACTTGAGTTTCCCCCTCAGTACTCTCAATGTGACTGTTGGAGTCTTGGTCTGAAACTGAGAGCTCTCTAGACTCTAACCTAGAGTTCACTGATTTAACTAGACTTGGGAATCTGACAATAAAGCAGGTCCAGATACAGCACCCTACAGTAAATCACAGCCATGAGCAAAACCAAATCTCTTATTTTAGCCTCAGAAACTAAGACATGTAAGTACATTGTGCAGTATTTGTAATCATGTGCTCTATCTGGTTGGTGGGTCTCCACTGCCAACTTGACTGGCTCTGGAAACAGTCTGTAAAAGGCATTTTCTGGAAGAATTAACAGGGATGGGGAAGGTATCCATGACCTAAGGAGGTTTGAGGACAACCTTGTTGTTATTTGACTGTTTGCTCTTGCCTCTTGCTGGTGAATTTATCTATTCTGTTGCTGTTTTCACTGTTGTTTTCTGTCAATACCAAGTTCTTAGCCTGCAAGCATGGACTGAATACCAGCAGTTCTTCAGAAATCCTTCAGGGACTTCTGAGGAATCCAGCCTTGTAGACAGAGAAGCTACAGGCTCTCAGCCTGTTAGCTTGCAGCAATTGGTGGACTATTCAGACCAAGTAAGCCAATCTAATAAATCACTATTTACTATATAATCATTCCATTGGTGTTATTCCTCTAGAGCAGTGATTCTCAAGCTGTGGGTCATGACCCTTTGGGGATTGTCAAAGGACTCTTTCACAGGGGCCACCTAAGATCATCAGAAAACACAGATATTTACATTATGATTCAAAACAATAGCAAAATTCCAGTTATGAAGTAGCAAGGAAAATAATTTTATGATTGGTAGTCACCACCACATGAGGAACTGTTATTAAAGGGTTGCAGCATTAGAAAGGTTGAGAATCACTGCTCTAGAAGATCCAGAAAATAAGGTGTGGCTCATTTTGCTGAAAGTGATGCCTTTCAGGTTCAACCACGTTACAAAATGGCAGAATTTTATTCATTTTTAAGGCAGAATAAAGTGTAATAGAGCAAAGGTTCCTCCATCTTGTCTTAGCTGGAGCTATCTTTGACTTAAAAATGACCCCCATTTTCTACCCACCCTATTATGGAAGGTTCCATAGGAAAGTACCCAACCTTGTCCTAGAAACTTGGGGTTGAAATGCCCCAGCTAACAGCATGCTTTAAGCTTCTTTCGAATATCTGGCTTTACTTCTCCCTGCAACTGCCAACCAGGATGTAGTTTTTCTGTGTTCTTTAAGAGCTCTCTGCAAAATGCATTCAAGGCTGGTTTGTGATTAGTTTTTCTCTCTATCCAGTCATTGCTTTAATAGACTCTTAATTCAAACTTTGGTAGTGGTAGTGGTCTTTGGGTCTCTACCTCTCAACAAAAATAAAATTATTTTATTCTGACAAGAATACAACAAAATTTCTTTGTCACTTGTCAGTTGATGGGCACAGGTTGTTTCTGTATCTTTGCTACTATAAGCAATGCTGCAATCAAACAGGAATACAGCTGTGTCTCAGAGAGAAAGTAATCCTCCCTCCTGACATAAATTCAGGTAACATACTGGTTGTATTTATGATTTACTAAAGTGGTGATGCCAATCTTTAAACAATGGATGAGAGATCCACTTTTTCCTGTCTCTTCAATAAAACTTGTTACTTCTTACCTGTTCATAATAACCATCTAAATTTCATTTTCCTGATGGTTAGTCATGATGGGCACTGTTTCATGGACTGGTGGGACAACTGCATGGAATCTCTCAGGCAATATCTACTTAGGTCCATTCTGGAAGGCTGGTTTTGTTTGTTTGTTTGAGTTGTATGATGACCTTGTATAGCCAGCCTGTTAGCTCTTTACTGAAAACATGCACTGAAGATAGGATGTTTTGTTTATTGTTCTTATTCTGTAGATTGTTCCCTTTGTTGGTCAGAAGCTTCTTGTTAGGTGTGGTCCTAATTGGTTTTTGCTTGTGTTGTCTGTGGCTTTGGTGTATTATTGTTAAGACCAGTACTTGGGGGCTTTCATCTGTGCTTTGTTCTCTGAGTTGTCATGTTCTGATCATACTCTTATTTTCACTTGACGTTTTGAGACAGGGTTTCCCTCAGTACTTCTGCCTGGCCTGGAACTCACTACATAGAGTAGAGTGGCACTGAATTTATAGATATGTCTGCCTCTACCTCCCACGTGTTGATATTAAAGATGCATGTTACCATGTCCAGCCTTGTGTCCTATTTTTAAACCTTTAGTTTATTTATATAGAATAAGAATTTGATTTCAGTCTTCATGTACATGGATTTCCAGTTGTTAAAGCACCATTTATTGAAGATACTATCCTTTCCCTGTTATGTATTCTTGGCATCTTTGTAGAGAAACAGAACTTATATAACATATATGCGTGTTTATTGGAATGGCTTACAGGTTGTGGTCCCACTAGTTCAACAATGGTTGTCTACCAATGGACAGTACAAGAATCCAGAATTTGTTTAGTCCATGAGGCTGGCCTTCAGTACATGCCAGAAGCCTGAAGAAGTAGGCTCTGATTGCAGTGAAGTAATGGACTTAATTGCTAAGGAGAATGTGAGCAAGCAGTTAAAGAGCTAATGCTTCCTTCTTCCATGTCCTTATATAGGCTGCCAGTAGAAGGTGTGGCCGAGATTGAAGGTGATCTTCCCACCTCAAATAATCTGGATTAAAAGTGGGTCATCCCACTTCAAATGATTTAGTTATGAAAAAAAAAATTCCATACAGGCATGCCCAGCTGCTGCCTGGGTTTTAGTTAGTTCCAGGTGTAGTCAAGTTGACAAACAAGAGTAGAGATCACACTTGTATTCAGGAAAATTATTGCTGTAATCTTTTTTTTTTTTTTTTTTTTTTGCTTTACTCACCTATCCCCCGCAACTGGCTTTCAATACACATATCAGTATCACATTAAGTTTTTGTCTGTTTATATTCATATGCTGAGGATTAGATCCAAGACCCTATGCACACCAGGTAAGCACTCTACTCTAGGCTATATCCCCCAGGCTAAAACTACAGTTTTGATTAGTCTGGCATTTTTGGTTTTGAGTCAGGGTCTTGCTACTGCTTATATTGGTCTTAACTCTTTGGCTCACATTATTGTCCAGATATTCTGTAACAGTAGGCAGATGATTCCCAGTCTGTGCTAATTATACACCCCCTTTTTAAAAAATCTCTGATAACATTTACCCTTTTGCATCGGGATAATATGTTAAGCAAAATGAGTATGTCTGCCATCAAAGAAGACACGGCAGGCACATATGCACAGCTGATAAAGGAAGGACTTAGGGTTTGAGTCATTCTAAGTAAAGACTAGATGCTTAATATGCCTTATCAAGCAAGGAACGAGCTTCTTATATGCAGCTCAAAGAATACGTTGTGTGGCTTTTCCTCCCTTTGCAGGCAACTCTAATCATTTAAAGATTAAACTTCAGGGCTTCACAGTCATTTTCCATTATGTAATATGAGATTGCAAATGACTAAGAACTGTATTTCTATTACTATTTGAAATGAACAACTATTTCAAATGAACATCTGGACAACTGCTGACCATTTCCCTCTGTCTTTGTGCATCATTTAAGATGTAATTCCACTAAAAAGAAAAAAAATTCATTTCCAGGAATTCTACTGACTTGTACTATTTTGGTTCCCTGGATCCAAACATATGACATCATGTCTCTAATACTGTCTGCAAAAGAGGTGGCATTCTGTTAGAGGCTAGACCCAGTTACAGAGACAGACTACAGATACCAATTATCTTTAAGTAGGTTAATGGTGTTTTACCTTAGTTGTCAGTAGGGAGATAAAAGGAAACAACTCCTGTCTTTGTACTTTTATGAATAATAACTCAGTATCTAGATAATATTATTTCAGAAGGTAGGTTGCTTTGTGACACCTGGCAGGGTGCTAAGATAGGCCTTACATTACACCTAGGAATGAAAATGTAGTCAGTTACAGAACTCCCAATGTGGGAAAGACTAATACAGAGGAGGGGAGTGAAAAATGAACAATCCGAGGAAGTCAACAGAATTTTACCAAAAGGAAATATATCAAACTAATGACCCACTAATAAGGTTCAATGGAAGCTTAGAAAATTCTAGTTGATACTATAAGGCCTTTAGACACTAGCAGTTTATAGTTTCTTTAATGACTATAGGCAATGTATTCTTGTTCTTGAATATAACATTTAAATATAAAGTCATTTTGATTGACAAGAAAAAGAAAAATTCAGAAAAAAATGAATCTATAAGAATGCCCCAGATTTTTTAGATTTAAAATATTCTCTCCTAAAATGTTGTGATGCCTTGTAATAGTAGACATTTGTTGTTTCTAAAATTAACTCCTGTAGGCATGTGGCCTGTGTGCATCCTCGCTGTGTTAAGCCATGAGCATATGCTACTCTAGGTCACAATTCAGGACTGGAGACTCAGCTGAACTCCAGCCCAGTAGTCAAGGCAGCCTGATTTCAGTCATGAGGGAAGCTGGCACTCTTTCCTATAAATGAGGATGAGAGGACTGAGACACCTGCATGTATTCTACTTCGAAGCATAAGGAACCTGTTTTAATCAATTCTGTATTGCTATAATAGAAAGGTCCAAGAGTGATTAGCTTCTAATAGAAGTTATTTGTCCCATTGTTTTGGAGGTTGAGACATCTAAGAGCCTTTGCCTTAGCACTTGGCAAGGGCCTTTGGCTGCTGTTACCTGATGCCAGGAGGAGGAACGAGAGAGCAAAATAAAACAAGTGAAGGGCAGGCTTAGTATTCTAACAAAGCCTTTCTCATGAAACTAACCTCATGGGGACAGTGAGAGCAATCTACCTGTAAAGGGGGGAGCTCTCATGATCCAATGAGCTCTTCCTGCTTATAACTTTCAAATGACAGCATTCCATTTCTAGCCTCCAAAATTCATATTCTCACAATGCAAATGCAGTCTCTCTATCCCATTTTGCATTTTTCTTCCATGGGATATGTTCTGACAAGCCCACCATACATTTAAAGTAAGTCAAATATTTATTCAATACATCTAACCAAATACCACAGCGTATCAACACATGTCTCATCATAATTAGATATGGGTGGAATTGAGGAATACTTTATCTTAAAGATGTGTCCCCATCAATAAATTTGTGATCATCACTAGGTTTCAATCAAAATAAAACAACAACCAGCAGCTATTCTCTTTTCAAGATGAACAAACAAGTTAAAAGGGATGTGTTATCCTCCCCCAACTCAATATGGAAAGCAATATTAAATCTTAAAGCTGGTGACTTCTGTTTTCAACTCTATGTCATTTCTCTTGACATAGAAATGAAGCTACCTGGTTGGTAGGATTCAGCCTTAAGGTTTTGCTGGGCATACTCTAGGCATTCAAACTACCTGGAAGTTCTAATGCCTGCAGTTTTCCTAAGCTGGCATTTGCACATCAGCTTTGTAGTTCTGGGGTCTTAAGGGTTTCCCCTCTGAAGCATTAATAGGCATGTCTCCAATAGTGACTATGTAGAGGTAACTAGGCATTCATTATCCTTGTTGGGACTCTATGACAAATCTCTGTCAGGATCTCCTCTAGATCCCTTTGAAATCATAGCAGAGGAAGCAATGGAAGCTGTTGTATTCAGCATACATAGAGAGTCAGTATCGTATGGATATTGCCAAAACGTACAGATTACACTTTCCAAGTAGAGGGTTAAGCTGTATCTGGGGTTGGGTGGCTGCGGGATACAGCACAGGAATTTGGAAAGCACAGCTGTTTCTACATGATGTGAAGGAATGTATGTTAAGATCCTGTGGTCTCTCTAGAAACTTCCTCAAGGCTTTCCCAGGAGCTGTGATCTCCAGACATCTAAAGTGGCCTTAGGATTTCTTTCCCACCATTCTATTGATCTCTTTCATTCATGCCAGCCTTTCCAGCATACAGCTGCTTGCCTATACCTATGGCTTATAAGAGGCCCTTTCACATTTTATAGGACCATGCTGCTAATTTTTCTAATCTTTTTGCTGCCTTTATTAATTAATTATGTCTCAATTTCTGTCTTCTTTTACTTTACTGTATGTGATTAAAGGTAGCCTGATGGGAGATGTGATTCTGTATATATGTTTCTCATACTGTTAATAAAGCCCTGTGGCCAATAGAAAACTAGATAGGTGGGGCTAGGAGACTAGGAGGAGGAAGAGGAAGTAGTTGGTTGGAGTCAAGATGTAGCCCGGGGAAGGAGCAGGAAGCCTGCCACGCGGCTCCCCGATAAGACGACCACGTGGAAATACTTAGATAAGTAGAAATGGGTTAATGATTAAGACAGAGCTAGCCCATTAACAATAATAGTAACTGGCCAACAGGATTGTATCAAATACAGAGTCTCTGAGTGTTATTTGGGGCTGGCACGGCTGTGGGCCCACGTGGCCGCAGGACAGGGAGGCTGGCAGGGAGACCTGCCGCAACATAATGGTGTCAGAAGCGGGATTGAGAACTTTCGCTTAAAACTTAACAAAAGCTTAAAAAATAGTTTTTAGAAACAAGGGAACAGAGACTAGCAAGACTTCTTGGTAGCAGCATTTTCTCGGTTGGATTTGTTTTGTTGTAGACAGAGATTTGCGCGGCTCCTTTAAGGGAAGTTTCCAAAATTAGCATAAGTGGCAAAAAGCCGCCTGGCTTTTAAAGAGCTCTGCTAACAATTCATTGGTGTGTACAAGAGCTGCAATGAAGGTTTACACTGTGTTTTAAAAAATACGCTGGCTTGGGAGAGAAAAAGAAACAGGATACAATGGTTTAAAAAAGAAAAAAGGAAGTAGAATTAATCCTAGTACTCGGCAGACAGAGGCAAGCAGATCTCTGTGATTTCAAAGTAAACCTGGTATGCAGTGAATTCCAGGACAGATAAAAGTTACACAGAGAAACCCTGTCTCAAAATATGTAAAAATAGAAGTAGAATAAATAGAGTAATAAAAAAGCCACGTAAAGATGGGAAACACAGAGATATTTTGGATATTATACGCGCTTCTGTTGTCTTTAAATTATTTGATTGCTGAGAAAAAAACAACTGCTGATAAAAGAAATACTGCTGGATTAATTCAATTTATATATTTTAAAAATGCTTTGACTCCAAAATTTAAGCATAAGGACAAGTTACTGGGGAAAAGGATTTCTATTTTTGTTTCCACAGAAAATGAAAAGCTACAGATTCTTTACAGACTTATATGGTTTGATCAAGCCAGACCCCCTGAAACAGCTCCCCAGGTGATCCAACATTCAAAGCAGTTGAGACAAAGCCTTGCAGACTACTGCCAAGATTTCTGTGTCTTCTTTGGACCCCCATGACAGCGCCCTCTACCAGCAGGAAGTAGTTTGGAAAGAACGACGCCCAAATTCCCAAATATTGTTTATAAATGTTTGTTTTCAATTATATGGGCTTGGTTATAAATGGTTAATGACACAAGCAATCCTTGTAAAGGTAAAAAAGGGAATTAAGGTATAGATATGAATACTTTGCTTTGGAATGGATTTTATTGATACAATTTAAGGTCAATTTTATGATATGTATATTTCTCCTCTTGTTTAGGTATTGTGTTTTTATAGCTCATTGGAAAATGTAATGTATAATTTAGTACAGATTATAGAGAGTTACCTATGATAGTTAAAACTTATAGTTAAGTTAGTTAGGATTTCTAGATATATAGAGATGTATTTGAGATGGATAGGCATTCTTCAAACCTTTCAAAGACCTACAGAATATGGCATTTAAAATAGTTTAGGGTTTTTCTTGACAGTGAGGCACAACTGCTCCTGGTTACACCACCTACAGAAGAAAGGAAGATGGACATCGAAGAAACACATTATGGAGTTTGCTTCTAATATGGCAAGACTAGCCATTTGGGCAAGGTACTGCTCTTCTGAACTTTTTGACTTTATGTTGTAGAAACTGGACATGCAGGACCCACAAAAAGGTAACTGCTGATGCAAGATGGACATTGCTACAGGATTCCTGTTTCATGGAAGAGGCTGCCAGACAGCCAGATAGTCTACAGGACACAGAGAAAAGTTTCCTGCCTTATTGAGGAGTCTGGACACACACTATGGCCTATGGGCTGAAGATGGAACATTACAGAACAACTTCGGGTGACTGACCAGACAATGCATTGTCTCTGTCATTTCTAAAGTTTATATATTATCCTTCTGTGGTCTTTGATGGAGTTGAAGACAGGTAGTTATGATTGTAGTTTTCCTTAGTTAGGATTAAAGATAAGTTACATATAGGACTTTAGACTCGCAAAGATAGGATAGATGATATTTTCTTTAAGTCTTACAAAATGTTAATGGACTAAATATTGTTAACTGTGATTCTTATTTGATAACTGTTGTATGGTATATTTTGCTATGTTAAGGTTAAACCCCTTCTTTTACTTTAGACAGAAAAGAGGAGATGATGGGAGATGTGATTCTGTATATATGTTTCTCATACTGTTAATAAAGCCCTGTGGCCAATAGAAAACTAGATAGGTGGGGCTAGGAGACTAGGAGGAGGAAAAGGAAGTAGTAGGTGGAGTCGAGATGTAGCCCGGGAAGAAGCAGGAAGCCTGCCGCGCGGCTCCCCGATAAGACGACCACGTGGAAATACTTAGATAAGTAGAAATGGGTTAATGATTAAGGCAGAGCTAGCCCATTAACAATAATGGTAACTGGCCAACAGGATTGTATCAAATACAGTCTCTGAGTGTTATTTGGGGCACACGTGGTTGCAGGACAATGGCGGCAGGACCAGGAGGCCGGCGGGGAGACCTGCTGTAACAGTAGCCAAGCTACTTCTTTGATATTTTGTTTACAAATTTGTATTATGTGAATTTAGGATCCACCATTCAACACTGCTAGATTGAGGGTTAAACTATATCAGGATGAATTCTGAAGCCAACATTCGATGGTATAATTAACACTCTGATCATAATCAAGTGGCTTCAGTCTCAGTAACAGGGTTGGAAAATTCAGACACCTTCAGGGATTAACAAAGCTATTGGATGTGAAATGATGAACCCAGCAGGAAGGAAATATCTTCTTTTGCTTAAATGAATTCCCACTGCAAGCAAATCAAGCAATATGCTGCAATATACAATTTATGCACATGGTGTTATGTTTGGTTTTGCAAATGGCTCTACAATTGACTTTGTGAACCTGAGATGAATCTCACCTTCTTTAATCCTCCTTAAGAAAACACCTCCCAGTCCAGCGATGATTTAGAGGTTTATACTGATATACTTTCTCTCTTTTCAGGTCTAACTAACTCAATGCAAGTATCAGTTGCTTACCTATTGCAACTATCTTCAGTGTTGCATGAAATACACCTTGAAATAAAGTGTCTTCATTTTTAGTAGATGTTGTTTTTTAAAGCCAAATACAAGGGCTGTGGACAAGGCCATCAAGGAAAATTGATGATGCTACTTCTTCAAGCACTTCTTTCAGCATAGCTCAGACTACTGTGCCTTGACTGGCTGGATCTTTATGAGTGTTTATCTTATCTACAAACCATCTGTCTTACCTTTAAATCTTTATATATTTTCTAATGTACCCAGAGCTGGGAAACCAATGTAAACACTTTATAGTAAAATGGAAACTAAATAAAGCAGAAATAAGCCATTGTGTAAGGATATATGGCTATCACAGATAACTTACTTCCCAGAACCAGGGAACAATAGTTTCCTTTATTGTGGTCTTGTGATGCTTAATAACTTTGTTTCAGAGCATACTCCTTCCAAAAGCAAGATTTACATGGAAATTCTTCCAAGAAGTCCATGATTTCAGTATTAACTGAGTCAATAACAAAACTATCCATTCTCCACCAAATATTGGTCAGAGCCAAAAGTATAGGTTTAGTTAATTATAGCCTATTCTCAGTGAAATTTGCTGCTTTAGGTAAAATGAAATGTATCCTACAAGGCTAACATGAAAGTTTCTTTGTTTTCTGTAGATTTCTTTGTTTAAGTCCTAAACCTATACATTTACTGGAATTTTTAATTATTTACTGTGAGGGATAGCTTTCAGAAATTCTTAGCCATACCGACAGCTGTGAATTTGGCTTGCCATGAAGAATTATTTGTCCTCAAAGAAAGCTGGGATATAACTGAAATGCATAAAACATAAGAACATTCATGGTGTTGTCACCAGCAATTTAATATCCTGCCAAAACAAAAGTGCTCTCCTTTCTGAGCTTGGGAAAATGACAAGAACTGCTCTGACACCACAGGAGGCCTCCAGATAATGACCTGCCATGGAGTAGGTGAGACTCAATCCTCAAGAGCCATGGGAACTGATCCTGTGATTCCTCCAGAGTGACAATGAAGGCTGAATTAGCACACACCTCCTGTCACTGGCCATCCACAGACTCTGTGGACCTGCCAGCCTTCTCTTCTCACCTCTTAATGGGATTTGATGTCACATATGCATCTGTTCCTTTATAAAGGATTAATAGAAGCCTTTTGAATGCACTCATTTCTCTCAGGTCATCTTTATATGCTGTGAATCACTAAGCTGGTAAATATTCTAGGATCTGGGGGAGAACTGTAAGCAAAATACACAAACTGGTCTACATTCTATTCAGAAGAGTCCCCTGCATTCTACTGAGAAAAGAAGGGAGTGATCCTAAGAATGTTGCTTAAAAAGCAAAAGAGGGAGTGCAAGGGCTTCTACAAGCACCCACAGGAGATCAATTCTGTGGCTGACCAGCACAGCACAGTATATTCCCTCATGACCCATTACTTCAGTTTTCATCTGAGTTAGTGAAAAACAATGAATCACTTCTCCAAGAGTATTTATTCATCTCATAGAAATCCTTTTTTAATAACATTCACACAGGAGGGGTCTATTGGACCTTCCTCATTGACACAGGTTAATGCAGTTTGACAGACAATTCAACACACTTGACACACTAGCCTGAGTCTGACTTTAATTAACGAGTGAAGTCCTGGAATATAACCTTCCTTGAGGAGGCAGTGATGACAAGACCTAACTTCCCTAAAGCTGGTCTAATTTCAGTGTTCAAGAAACGAAACTACTGTTTCTTGCAGGGCTCCATTTTAAGGAAAATGGCTCCACAGAAAATCCACACATTGTTCTTTTGTGCCAGCAGTGGCTACCTTCCTGTGCTCTTGCAAAGGCCCCACCTCCTGGAGAAAAGCTCTCCTCCTACAGTCAAGGGCTCAAAGCAAGGTGCTGAGTGTTGGAAGCAAAGGTGTGAGGTGTTTGGAAATTTAATTAGAAAGTGTGAAATAAAAAGAAGTCTATAGTTTCAAGTTATTCCAGAGTGTGAAGAATAATGATTGCTTTTTGAGAACTCACATTTCCCAAGAATGAACAAGCCTGGCCAAAGATGAGCTGCTATTCACTTTTTTTCCCATTGATCTTTCAAGTCTTTTGCTGGTCATGCTCCAGTAGATTTTGTTAACAATCTTTCTTTCAATTTTTACTAGATTTTTGGTTTTTTTTTTTTACTGGACTAAGAACTCCTTTACCATGGAGAAGAGTCATGTATGGCTCTGCCATCTAAGTCTATCTTAAATATAATGCCACAACTCAAGTAGCAGCTTCAACAAGCAAGTACAGAGCCCTGGCCATGTTGCATTGGGGGCCTGTGGAATCTACTTCAGATACAAAAAAAACCAGACTAATACAAGCTGAATCCGGAACCAAACTAGGATGAGTTCCATAGCATATTGATTTTTATGGTAGGTCTACAGCAGGATTTTCATAGGAGAGATTTGGGCCTTACCTTGAAAGAGGGTAAGTAGGGGAGATGAAATCAGGAAGGACATTGGAGGCAGAGGTAGCTAAATGAAACAATGTGCATGGTGGGAGAGAAGGGGCAGAAATATTAACTACTGCATGTGGAGAGAGTGATGATCTAGAAAGCAAGAAAAGGCAAATCCTCTCAGATTCATGTGTTGAACTTTATTTGGAAGGTAAAAGGGATTTGGATGTAAGAGCTGGGACAACTGAGCAACAGGTGACACTATCAATGAGGTTGACCCTCAGAACAGAAAAGGAAAGGACTGGATGAAGTGAAGGAAGGAAGACAACAAGTTCTAGTTCCCACTAGGCAGAAGGAAGCCAGGCCTTGTGAGAAGTGGCACCAGACAGTGGCCTTGGCAAAAGGCTAGAGATGTCGCATCCCAGAGACAGGACTGGGATCCGAGTGCTCAGCAAACCCCACTTTCAATCCTGAGGAGGGGATGGCATTTCAAATGGGAATGAGGAAGGAGGAGGGCATGGAAGGGGCTAGAAGTACAATGAGTAACAGCATACCTGACAGAAGAGTGTGTAAAAAATGAGAAACTCTTGACTTATACAGTTTTTTCTTTTCTTTCTTTCTTGATTGTTAGAAAAAAAAGAAAGAAAGAGAAAGAAAGAAAAAGAAACGATACTTTAAGAATCTGAAGGATGTAGATGAGGGCTCCATGATGGTGGTTAATTTAGTTAATGATCTCACTATCAGGGAAGGGCATTTATGGTAGCCTTTCCATGGTTGCTCAAATTGTTAATTGGAGTCAGTCTTGTAGGTATCTAGACCTTTCTTTAGGTTCAGTTTTCTCTTCAAACCAATAATGGCTCCCTCTTTTATGTTCTCTCTCTCTCCCCCCTCTCTCTCTTCTCTCTCCCTCTCTCTCCTCTCTCCCTCCCCCTCTCTTTCTTTTCTGTCTTCTATTCTTACCCCGACTCAATCTTCACACGTGCTTTCCTTTCAATCCCTTCTCTTTCTCCTAGTTCTCTCTAGTTGGAAACAGAAGCAAACACCTATAACTAAACACTGAGTCGAACTAGAATCCAGATGCAGAGAGAGAGGACAAGACCAGGTTGCAGAAACACACAAAGACAGCTGACCTGAACAAGGAGGCGCTAATGGCCACCCCCCCACACACACCCAGACTGATAGCTGGGAAACCAGCATGGAACTGACTCAGACCCCATGAATATGGGTCTCAGCTAGAAGGACTGAGAAGTCTAAGGGACCTCAAACAGTAGAAACAGGATGTATTCCTGGTGCACAAAAGGACCTTGCATACACATCCCCCATGGAGGGATACTCTCTTAACCTAGAGACAGGAGAGAAGTCCTAGTCCCTATTTCAAATGACTTGACAGATTTACATGACCCAACCTGGATAGCATAGCCCTACATGTGGAATGGGGGTGGTGGGATGGGAGGGGAGGGTGGCCAGGGTGTATGCCAGAGGGGAAAGAGGGTAAGAGGGAGGAAGGGAAGGGGAAAGGGAGGGAGAAGAAACTGGAATCGACATGCAAAATTTTTAAATTATATTATTAATAAAAAAAAGAATCTGAAGGTTGTGGTCAGGAGGGAGAGCTGGAGGACACTGGTATGATTTGAGAGAAATTAAACAAAGGGCACACTTGGAAAGACAAGCTTAGCTTGGTTGGGATTCTGCTACCTTCCTCATAATCACACAGGAAACACCAGATGAACGTGAATGGGCCAAGACCTAATTCATCAGTTTCCCTCTGGAAAACAGGGCAGTGAATGGTGGAGAAAAGTGTTCTGATGTCACCTAGCTGCAAGGGTGTGCGGGGATGAGCAGATGCTTCCTACCACTCTGTAGCTCATTTCCTCCACTGGACTTTATTTTGACCTAAGCTTTGTTGGATGAAACACAGAGTCACAGAAAGCAGCTGTCCTCCTGGCAGGCTTCCTCTACTATGTTCTTTTTTTAACCCTTACCACAGGTGCACTCCATTCCTGCTAGCAGGCTATCTGTCTGAAGTGCACTTGGATATTTATTTGGTGCTTAAATAAAATCCCAAGTGCGAGGAGCTACAAGGACTCCTGTTATAGAAGGGCATCCAAAGTTGGAGGCAGGACTAGATGAGCTCACTACCATGACTGCTATGAGGGTTTACTTCACAGACAGATCATAAAACAAGCACTCAATAACATCTAGACTCACTGTACCTCAAAGTCCAGATAGTGATCTTTGAGCTTGTACTCATCGATATCCTTGGCTTTGACTTTCTTGTCTGGGGGATATGAGCGATGCTCAGCCAGCTCAGTGGTGATCTGCTTCAGCTTGCTTTCATGGGATTTCAGCTGTTCCTCCTGCAGGAAATTATGAAGTGATTCAGTGTTCAGAAAATAATCAAAGACACGCACAAGATGCCTGTAAAATCCTTTCTGTTTGATGACTTCAATTTACCAAAATGATCCAGTGAGCCTTTGGTTATAAGTCCCTCCAACTGTGTTAGGCCAGTGTTGGTATATTCCTTTTTAGGAACAGAGACTAACATCACTGACCAATCTCTTGTCACAAAGCCATACCATTTCTGGGCAATTCTTCCCCTGCTGTGCTAGTCACTAAGTGGGGACCAGTCCTCTGAAAAGAAACCCTGACAAGCAGTTAAAATGCCTTTCCTGAGAGTTACATGACTCGGCTTCTCCTCCCGTGCCCACTCAACAATGTTATTAGCTTCTCCCTGTTTGTCATAATGAACATTTATTTTCGTTTTGGGGAGAAATTGTGCTACACAGAAATGCTTCTGTGAGACCTAGCTGCAGATGAAATTCTTCCCTTGAGTGGCAGAGATTTTTTTTCTTGCTTCAACTTCACTGACCTAAAGTTAAACACTGAGTGAGATTACAGCATACATAGCATTTGTCCACACACTAGGTACTGGCATAGTACTGTCAATCCTATGTATAAGGAATTCCATTCCTGGACACCATTTACATCAACTCAGACATACACTACAGAAATAAACTGTTTGGCTCTCTCAGAACACATAGAAAAATACTCATTTGTGGAAAAACAGCCATAAAGAGCATGACAGCTGGCCTAGAGCATGTGCAATAGATATTTACTGACAGCCAGCATGGGTCTGACAGAGGGCCTTGCCCACAGCAGGTAAGAGAGGACATGGACCTATGGACAACAACCACATCACCTCAGTAGACGGCAACTCAGTGGATCTCCTCCCATGTGGCAGGGTTTACCCCTCTCTGGAGTAAACTGAGCTTGTTGTTTCAACTTGTTCCTGATGCCTGTGTCGTTGGTGTCATGCCTACTTTCCCCCACTCATGAGGGACACCCATGAGGATCCTGAAACATTCATTTTTTTCTTCTTTCTTTCTATTTTGTTTTTGTAGACTCACTGAGTAGAATAGACTGGCCCTGAAACTAATTCAGTACCCTCCTGCCTCCACCTCCTGAGTGTTGGGATTATAGCTCCATAATATACATCCAGCAGCTTTAAACATGTTTGAAACAAAGATATTGCAATTCTCTGGCATCTTACAATTGTGTAACTGCTTAGCATTCTGCTTTTCAATGGAAATTATTCAGAATCTTGAGCAATTTTACATGTGCAGTATAAAACAAATGGATGGCAGGTGAAAAGGAATTAAAAGAACCAATATATTTTACATAACAGAGGCATAATCCTATATTATAAAATTTTTACAGCAGAATAGAGATGAATTTTAAAGCTTTCAGAAAATAATTACAAATACTAAAGGCTATGTAATATTTTAAATAAAAAGTGACCCAGAAAGCACAAGTCAATACAGTATCATAAAGTCCTCTAAAATAGTGAGATCCCTAGAGCTCCCTCAAAATAACCTAAACATTTGAGGTAATCAAATACAAAGTAGACAATGAAAAGTAAATTAAGTGAGAACCAAAAAAGGAGCATGGAGTGAAGGACAAAAATAGAACCAGAATCATTTGACGTACCAGGTATAACAATACCCAAAGTAGTCCTAGCAAAAATTGGAGAGAGATATATTTAATATTCTGGAAAACTCATCAGCTGTGCACTAATAATGACAACAGCAAATAAAATCTCCAGAGAGATTTGTTTATAATTTTTCATTCGCTTATTATGTTCTGCCAAAGAATATAGAGACCATGTTATAGATAGATGCATTTATGCATTTGCTGAAGGCCTAACCCCTATGCACCTATTCTTGAAGATGGAAGCTCAAGGCCAGTGAGAGTATAAAGGCCCAGTGTCCCTAGGAAACACTAGAAAAACTGACCTCTCTGCATGCATGCTACATACCAAGAAAAGGCTAGAAGGACAGCAATCATTTGCAGCCCAAAGGGAAATATTTCAGACTCTGACTTTGCTGGCACCCTGGACCTTGTATCTCCAGGGCTTCAGAACTGTGGGGACAGCAGTTATGGAAAACTGAATGCATGGTCCTTGGAAAACTAAATCCAGAGTTACTAGATGATCCAGCCATCCCAATTCTTGTATGTATTTAAAGGAATGAAATAAAGAAAAAACAAGATGCATGCACTCTCATGGTCACAGTAGCATTACTCACAATGCCTAAAATATGGACATAAACTATGTGTTCAACAACAGAGACCGTCAGTAATCAAAATGTGACATATATACTCAGCCTTAAAAATAAAATTCGGATCACATACTACAACATGGCAACATGGTCAACACTGTATCAGCTCACTTTTATGAGAAATTCAAAAGAGTCAAACCCATGATACTGGATGCTGAGACAGTGGCTATATAGGCTGGAGATTGTGAGGGTTAGGGAGATGTTGGCCAAAGATCAAAATGTCAGTCAGGAAGAATAAATTCAAGAATTCTATAGTATATCAATATGATAATAATTAATAATAGTGGGATACAAAATTCAAAATTTCTAAAAGATATCAAATGTTCTCACCACAAATATCAATTAGCTGGATTAATCACTGCATAATGTATGCATACTATAAAAACACTCTGTACCTATAAATATATAGATAATTCATATTAGTAGTCAACTACAATTTAAAAGGAGATTTCACATTCTATTACCTAATAGTATTTTTATTTTGAAAGGAATTTCATATTTTGTCTTTTAAATTTAATTAATTGATATATTGCCTAAGCTGGCTTTAAAGCAGTTCTCTTGACTCTTTCTCCCAAGTAGCTGAATTATAGATGCCAGGATTTATTTAACTTTTGCTAGTTGCATTAACATCATTCGTTAGTGAGGGTCAGTATGACATGTCAATACATACATAAATACTTACATCCAGGACGCCATGACACAAGTGACTGCAGAAGTGTGTATGGGATGAGGTGTACAGTTCTGACCAGTGAGGAAGGCAGCCACAAGAATGCCTCTTCTGCCATACCACACCCATACCCAGTGTCTTCTCAGTGGACTCTTTGCACTCCCACCCTTGGTCAAACCACAGGTCTAAATGAGGAATGAGTTGGGCTGAGCTCAATAGTAGACTGCTCTCCTGGCATGCAAAAGGCTTTGGTTTAATTCCTACCACCTGGTAAGAGCTGGAGGCGTCAATGTAAAAAGTGAGCACAGGATTCTTGTTTCTTATCTGATGGGAGATGTTATTCTATATATATGTTTCTCATACTGGTTAATAAAGCACTGTGGCCAATGAGATAGCAAGATAGGCGGGACTAGGAGACAAGGAAGAAAGAGGAAGTAGGAGGGAGGAGTCAAGATGGAGACCTGAAAGAAAGAAGATGCCGGCTGCGGCTCCCGGATAAGATAACCATGTGGAAATACTTAGATAAGTAGAAATGGGTTAATAATTAAGGCAGAGCTAGCCCATTAACAATGATAGTCATTGGCCAACAGGATTGTATCAAATACAGAGTCTCTGAGTGTTATTTGGGGCTCACGTGGTGGCGGGACCATGGCGGCAGGACCTGCTGCAGCCGGCGGGAAGAACCTGCTGTGCAGCTGTGGGCCCAGAATGGCGGCAGGTGGGATGGAGCTGGCGGGAAGGAACACACTTATCAGCATTCATCTTGCAGCTTGCCATCAGTTAATGTGGTGTTTAGTTCTAATGATCATCCATTTCAAACTTTTACACAAGAAAATGGTTGGAATTCAATGACAATAGTACTAGATACAAGAAATAGTAACTCTAGGAGATGGGAGTTCTCAGAAGTGGTGAAAGACTGAAGGAAGGCAGCAATTGCCACAGTCATGAGTCTACATGCCACCTACCATTCTTCCTAGTCAAATACCAGCAGATCTGAGATACATGCACAGGTCCTGGCTCAGCCTGGACCTTAATCATCACATAAAGCTGCAAACTATGCCTGTGGTACAAGTTTCAGATCATTCTGTGCCCATCGAGCTTGAAAAGGACTGCTTTGGTGGGCAAGGTGGTGTGCAGCGAGTGTAGTGGGGTATGACACTCTGTTTGGACAGCTACACTAGAAGGAGTGGAAACTTTGTATTTCTAAAGTGGTCTCTCCATCCCCCACAGAAGAAAAATGTACTCTGGCAGCACAGCGATGAAAACAACAGAGAAGGTGACTCCTACACAGCAGAGCTGTTCAGAAGAGCTCTGCCACACTGGCAGCAATCAGTCTTAATAATCCAGGCTAATATGTTTTGGAGGAAAGACAAGAACAAATTAAAGAAAAGCCCACAAGTGACAGGATAATGAACAAATGTGTTTTAAAGTAGCAAACACTCTTTATTGACCCTTTAATTTTTCCTAGCATTGGTTATTTTTCCAGGAAAATGCTCACCTTGTTACTATAAACTTTAAGATTTCAAATTATGAAACGGGCACCTCCAGGGGACTGAACTAGGCCCTCCATATGTAGGAGACAGTTGTGAGACTTGGACTATCTGAAGAGACCCTGACAGTAGGACCACGATACAAACCTGGTACAAGAGCTACTTGTTGGAGGCCATTTGCTATGGTAGGATGCCATCCATGCTCAAAGGCAGTAGGACAATGATGCAAACCTGATACGTGCACTAGCTTGTTGGAGCCCATTCCTTATGGTCGGATGCCATATTCAGTCTTAATGCATGGGAGAGAGGCCTGGCTCTGTCCCAACCTACTGTGCCACACTATGTTGACTCCTTATGGGAGCCCTTACCCTTGAGGAAGGGTGTACTTGGGGTAGTCTGGGAGGAGGTGGAGGGTGCTGGAGGAGGAGTGGGAGGGAGAACTGTGGTTAGAATGTAAAATGAAATTTAAAAGAATGAATGAATGAATGAATGAATGAATAAATAAATAAATAAATAAATAAATAAATAAATAAATGCAAATTATGTAAGAGCCTCTGGCATCCAGTGAGATCACAGCCAGACTGGGGCTCTTGGATCTGAAGCTTTCAGATATACAACCACTGGGAAAAGCAGTGGTTCTCAACCAGAGAGTATGAACTCTGACTCCAGGGAAGATCTGGTAATGTTTCACTATACATGTTCTATGAAAATTAAATGCCACTCTTCCCGATGCTTGATCTTTTCTATCCTTATGTATTCTATACATATGAAGATGAATTATAAAGCAAAAGTGATGCTTATATGCACATACAGTAAATATCTAATAGAAGTTAAAAACACAGGATAATCTTTCCCGAAGCTATGCCACTTTTTCTTACTGACAGTTGCACTTTTTAGCTATGGAAATACCTGTGCCCACTCCCTTTCTCTCCATCTTCATCAGCTTGTTCATCAAACAGTTCTTGCCAAAATGTCCTCACCAAGTTTACTCAGTGACTTTTCTGCCACCTAGTAGAACTTATTTCTTGTCTTTATTTTATGTGACTTTCAGATTTTCTTAATGCAGACACAACATCGTTGGTTATTCCTGCCTAAATAACTACAGAAACTGTTTCTTAAGTGCCTTAGTCTGTTTTCAAGCCATGGCACTATAATATTTAGGGTCAAAGGGAAAACAAGAGTCTTGGAAAGGACTTGTGGAGAGGCAGAGTAGGGAAATCAGGGCACAGTGAGGCAAGGTTCCACAAGCCAGGTTAGAAACCAGTCAGTCCTTAGCTGCTTAAGCTTGGTGTCAGCCTTTCCTCCCATCCTTCCCAGCTATTAGAACTGCCTAGTCCCAGCTTAAATGCTTCCACATCTATCCACAGCTAGCTTAGTTATTCTCTTCTGTATTGCTAAAGCTCCTTCAAGGACCTTTATGTTTCTAGCACTACCTTCTTTAAGCTCTACTGTCATTAAGTAACTTCTACATTACAGATTGGATCACATTCTTATGAACCTGCTCGAGGTTATTGTCCTGAGGACACTGGGCAGCTATCAAACCATTAAAAATCCTCCACATGGCAAGATGTCCAAGGAAGTTTAATTCCCACTGTGGTAATATGAGTTGGGGATGTGAAGAGGTGAGTAGGTTGAGTGAGTTTCACACTCATGGATGATTGAGAATAATATTTTGAGTAGAGATGTGGGGTGCTAAGAATCAGTTTGACACCCTCTACTTTCTCCTGCTCAGCCCCTTATTCTCTTTTCCAGATTCTACATGATTGACATAGAGTAGGAGGACCCTGACCTCACAGGAAAGAAAGTGAATTTTGTTTTTAAATCAGCTATTGACTCTGGCATTCTGTTGTGGTAGAACAGATTAGGACAAAGTTCTTTCATGATATAGCCTTGGCTTACCTCCTCAGAGCTTGCCCTGTTTGTCTCAAGGCGTCTCAGGCCATAGTAACATGGCCATAACTCCTGTACCCCAGTGCTTTCTCTCTGATTATTCTATCCATTATATTACAACCTGTATACTAGCTTGTCTTCCTTTAAACTTCTTACCAGATCAACACTTTCTCTTTTACCCAGTACCTGTCTCAGTGAAAACACAGGATAATCTTTCCCTAAGCCATGCCACTTTTTCTTACTGATGGTTTTTCTTTTTTATGGGAGTATCTGTGCCCATTCCCTTCCTCTCCATCTTCATCAGCTTGCATTCCCAGGTAGGATTCACCTCCCATCACAGAAGCTAAAATGTTCTTACAAGTTTACCCAGTGATTTTCAGAATTCTGGATTTAAGATTCTCTATGGCCAACAAACTGAACTACAAGGAACTTGTTTCTTAACACCAGGGTCTGGCCTACCAGTTAGATGCAATGAGTTACATAGTAAGAAACAAGAATTTCGTAAAAACATGGAAATAATCTCCCAAATCCTTTAGGGGTCACTGGGAGTGGGGCTATTTCAGACATGGTTAATGTTGGCAGTACCTCCAAAGTCAGCTCTGAGGGGTAGTGGGTATGATGATAATCTATAGATTAATCTGACAAGAGCAAAGATGTAAGTTTATGTAAATGAACCCAGAAAAGAACTCCAGCTCTTTACTTTGATGAGTTTAGGGGAAACTAATGTTATCACCCCTTCCATGAGAAATTAGACTGGTATTACCCCAGGGTCTCACTCTACAGTGAGAAGGGAATCATGGAAATACTTTTCTATTTCTCTGTAAAACAGTAAATGGATAAAGGATGAAAAACTCATTACCAAGCCAGGATATTGCCCCAATTCGAGGCATGTAACAGAAAATTGAGATAATAAAATAGCATGCAAAGGTGTTTGAAGTGTAAAAGTCAGCACAGTACATTTTCCCCATTTATGTAATTTGTTCTTACAAGGCCTATCTTAAAAGATAGAGTGAAATATACAAAACTGGTCAATATTAAAAATTACTTAATATTATTATCATTACAAGACATGTTTTCCTAAGTGCAGAGACTGATCACACTGGCTTACCTGGGATAATTTTGTTGTGGTGGCTGGCAGAAGTGGGCGGCTAAACTTCTTCTGAGACCCAATGGCTGCTGGGAATGGTGGTGCAGAAAATACAGCTGCAACACAGTTAATTTTGCTTATCCACCCTTGCATTTCCTCTGGACTCCTAAGACAGGAAGGCACATGGATGTTAGGATAGTGCTGTATCTAGGTAGAGTACACTGTGTCTTTTTCTTATCACTGACTTCAAATGGCACATTATGATAATTTATTCTTAGTGTAAAAGTTCACTGGTTCACTGAAGGTTAACATTTCAACAGGGCTCATATGGCAATCAAAGGCTTCATGAATGTCATCACAGTGCAAGGTTGTGACTCTTTTTCTCTGTAAGTTACATACAGAAAGTGGGACATATGCTATCTAACTGTACTTTTATTTTCTGGAAACTAGTCTAGGCCAAATTCAATTAAAAAAAGTTATTAAAGGCCAAATTCAAATAAATTAACTCATCTTATTTAATAACTTTTTTAAATAAAAAGTTGAACTCAGAAGGAAATAGAAAAAGACATGCCTGACCATTGTGGGAAAAAGTTAGATAATTTCCTCAAATATTAACTACACATTTACAACACAACCCAGTAATTCTACTCTTAGGTAGGTAAGCAGAGAGATGAAACACTGATTACACAGATTTGTATGCCAATGTTCATGGCATCAGTCTTTAAAAAAAATTATTATTGTGCATGTATGATGTGTGGGTGCGTGTGGGTTAGTGGGTGTGTGGGTGCCAGAGAATGAGTATGAAGGTTAGAGGTAGCTCCCTCCTCTCCTGTTTACATGGATAGTTGGAGTAAGAGGAGAAGAAGAAAGAAGAGGAAGAAAAGGAAGAGGAAGACAAAAAGGAGGGACTTCAAGGAGGAGGAGACTAAGACCAAATAAGAATAAAACCAAGAAACATACTGAGTTTGGAAAAGCAAGACCCTCCAGTCAGCAGTCTTGAGTTTAAACACGTTCGGCTTCTTCTCATAGTCTGTGGCCTTGGATGCTAGGGCGTGGTGCACACTCACTGCATTTTTCAAGTCTTCTTCTGACAAAGCCTTCTCTGGCTTATATTCATCCTGCAGATGGATATGAAGAAAAGAAGCACAAGAATTTGACCACTGTTAAAGCTTTCTGAAACTGAAATTAAAGGAACACATTTTAGAAAACCCATGCAGAAAGTGAAATGTGTAGTGTAAACTCTTGATAACTTTGGAAATGTAATTATAACATTTTTGAACAACATGCAAGGAGAAAATGAATGTATATAAGACATTTTTATAAAGCTAAACACACACACACACACACACACACACACACACACACACACACACACACACACACACACACGCACATTAAGGCAGCCTGCTGAGGAAGGCCAGAAAGACATACACATTATGGGAAGTTGCAATATGGCCAGGTCCAACATGTAACATAACTGGCTTCAGAAAGAAATGGACACATGTAGAAGCTTGCAGTTACCAACAATAGAATAGCACTGATGGTGGGAACAATGCTTCTTAGTGCTTTATCTGAACAAGTTAATTTTCTTGAGGCTATCTTGTGAGGTTGTTAATATTATCATAGGAAAATGAACAATGGAATAAAGTAATTTCCCAAGCTCCTCTGATGAGGAAAAAAAAGGAAGATCAACTTAAGATACATCTTGATTCTATTTTTCTAAGTAGATATCAAGGAGGTGTCATTCATATTGCATAATTCAGAGTTTTTAAAGTTTCCTTTGTATGGCTACCCTCAAAACATGACAGCCAAAACAAAAACTTCACTAGTAGAATAATAATCAGAATTAAAAATAGGTTTGTCAATTATTTCTAGTATTTGCTAGGTTCACTGGAATAAATAAAGGTTAAAACCAATGTAAAAGCAACCTATCTGCTGTATACAGGACAATCTGTGACAGTACATATTTCTGGACATTTAATAAGCTTATAATTCGCCTATAAAGAAAACACACACACTCACACAATAAACATATGAAAGAGAAGATGTTAGTATTCACATTACAGGATCCCCCCCCCAAGTTTTTAGAAAAGTAATTAGTACTTTACCCCATACTGCCCTGTTTTTCACCAATACTATCCAAACTCAAATAATTCAAATAAAATCTGGAACTTATTCAAAATGAATAAAAATAGACAAGCACAAACTGAATGTTGATCTTTAATGAGCAATGTCAGCACCAATATATATATATATATATATATATATATATATATATATATATATATATATATATATATATTGACAGAGAAAGAGGAGAGAGAGAGACACAGAGAGAGAGAGAGAGAGAATAGGAGGAAGAGAAAGGATCGGCATTGAAATTATCCCTGAGAAATCTCTGTGCTTCCTTTCTCATACATGTATTTCCAACACACCTGGGTTGGCCTGTTGAGACTCTAGTCCAGGACATACATAAACCTCTGGTTCTGGGCTCCATAACTCAGGCTTACTCTCAAGAATTTCTTTGTTTTCCTGTGTAATTGTCTTAAGACAATTACTACCTTTATTTTTCATCTTCCTCTTTTTGTGGTCTTTTGAAGTGAGATCTACCATGTAGCTCTGTCTAGTTTCTAATGAACAGATAGTACAGCCTTAGTCTTACACTAATTCCCCTGCCTCTGCCTCCCTGGTAGAATTGTGCTAGGATTGTGTCCTATCACACCCATCCACATTTTTCTTTAATCAAGGAAGAATTTAAAACTATAACTTTTTTTTTTTTTAAGTACGAGTTACACAGTATAATACAGTCTGGAAATAAAATGTGTCTTTCACTGACCTCTAGGTAGTTTATAGTTGTACTTTTGTATATATCCTTTGATCTTAGTAATGGGACGTGCCTAAAGTTTCCATTACTTATCATTACATATATTTTTTAATATTGTTGGCTTATGATCAGAAAATGTGGGCCATAAAGTTTATTTTTCACAAAAAGTTATTAAGGGTATTTATGTAGCCAACATGTTGATTTTTGCTTATGCCCCTTGAAAAGGCCCATTAGTTATGAAATATATAAGCTTTTATAATCAAGCACACTGATTGTTCTCTTTCTTTCCTCACGTTTCCCCACTGTCCATCCCCTTCAGACAACATACCAACCTTTTCCACACACAGAGAGGCAATGGGAGTTTGTCCTCCATTTCCAATAGTTTTCATTTTTACAAGTTAGTCTCTCTACAGCTTAGTGCATTTAGGTTTTAGGTATTATTTTTAAAACTATGTGTTACCTATTATTTTTAAGTATGCTATCAACTTTTGTATTTAGTCATGTAAGGTGCAAATTTCAAAAGAGATCTTCCACATACATTTTGTACTTTTTTTTATTCCTCACACATGTAGACAAGACTTTTAAATTTTTTAATTCTTTATATACAATTATATCTCAACTGTGCAGTTTTCCCCATCTCCACTTTTCCAAGTCCCCTATCTCCCCATACTCCACTCTCCCTTACATCCACTCTTCCTCCTCTATTTCCTTGCAAAAGAAAAAAGAGCAGGCCTCTCAGGGATATTACCAACCACATCATAACATGTTACTATAGACTAGTAACATATCAACACTGGATGAGGTATAAGCAAAAGGGTCCCAATTGGAGATAAAAGAGCCATAGATACTCCCCAGTCCTGCTGCTAGGGGTCCCACAAGAACACCAAGATAAGTAACCATATCAGTGCTTATCCCAATTGCACCAGAGAGGCATACTCCAGCAACTGATAAGAGCAGGTGCAGAGACCCACAGCCAAACATCAGGTAAAGCCTGGGGAACCGTGAAGAAAAGGAAAAGAAAGGATTCTTGGAGACAGAGGGGTTGAAGACACCATAAGAACACAACCCACAGAATCAACTACACAGGCTTCTCAGGGGGTCACAGAGACTCAAGAGACAATCACGGACCCTATATGGGTCTGAGTTAGGTCAACAAGACTTTTAAATCATTTTATTTCACGTTTCTATTCTCACTAATTCCAAATTTGGCTGGAATACTTTAGCATCTTTATTTTGAAATCTTACTAAACTATATTTATTATGAATTTTGTTTCAAAAAACCTTATTTGCCCTTACATGTTACTGTTGTCTCTCTTTGTCTTGGATTCAATTGTGTCTATGGTTCATTGCTAACTTGTGTTATTTCTTTGTTTTGTCTTGATATCTCTATTCTTAGCCCTTAGACCTTTTGCGTATTTTCTTAACATGGGGCATATACTTTAGTTCTTCTCAAATATACTTCAGGATATTTTTGACAGGTATAGAAGTGGATAAAAAAAACCCAGCTGCAATCCTTCATATTATTTTTCTTTACAGTCCGCAGGTGCTATTGTTTTTTTTAACTAGTTTCTAATATAATAGAATGCAATGACATTCTGATTTGGTACATTGTGTATACTGTATGTGTGTGTGAATGTGTGTATAAGCACACGAGGCTCAGGTGTGGAGGCCAGAGGTTAAGGATGATGTCTTCCCCAGTCACTCTCTACCTTATTTTTTGAAGGTCACTCACTGAACTTGAAGTTCACCAATCCAGGTAGGCTTGGTCAGCAAGCCCCAGGAGTCCAACTGTCCACTATTCCCTAAATTTTTTTACAGTGCTATGGTGTCATGTTTTGTTTGTTGTTGTTATTATTTGTCTCCACTCTCCCCCTGGGGATCTGAACTCAGCTGTTCATGCTCTGCTATTCTCATTTAAACTCTTTCATATATTTTCTATTAGGAATCTCATAGATGCTTCTCTTTATTCATGGCATTCAATAATTCAATAACATTTCCTTGGACGCACTTTTTATTTTTCATCTACCCAGTCTAATAAAATGTAACATCTCAGGGATTCTCCTTTATGTGGTCATTGACATGGCTGGAAAACTATCATTGCAGGTAAACAACACAACTGCACGCAATGGTTGCACCAGGGACTTACGGTTTCCTGATTTGGATGTACTTAATGCTGACAATTCTTTTACATTCCCATGGTAATATCTTCATTCTATCTTGCCAAATGGACACAACACCCTTAACTAATTTTGGTTCAGAACATGGGTATTTGGAATTAGAATTTATGTGTTCAAATGTCTGGTTCTCATATTTTATGTCTTTTTGACCTTATATGGGTTAAACTAATTAACTGTTAATTTTTTCTCTCATGGATTAATAAAAATACCTATGCTGATAGAGGTGATTCCTTTAATTTGCTCTTTACATCATCATCCTGCCCACTCCCCCATTCCCTTTCAGATGTTTTAAGTATCTCTTGAGATATTACAAACTAGTTTTACATCAATGCTCACTTATTTCATGGTATCTAACAAATTGCATGAATTAACAAGCAATTTACTGTTAATATTCAATGATGTCAGTACTTGAAACCACTATAACTACTCTTGGTGCATATTCTCTCTGCTAAAATTATCATTTAGAACTAAGTGTAAAGTAATGACATTCCTAGACTGCTGTAAAACCAAAATGACTGACAAAAGGCAACATTTATCATGATCACTTGTCATCTCTTTGTTCTCTTTCAATATAGTTTGTCCCCAATCTAATGCAGATGTTTAATTCCCAAAGTCTTACGCTCGTGTCATTAAAAAGCTAGAAACTTATTCCAACTACAGCACATGGATGTAGAGCCTCTTGGAAGTGACTGGATTAAGTAATCAGGGTGGTGTCCTATGATTCCTAAGAAGGAAAGAATCATAGAGAAACATTTGTTCCTAGCATGGGATTGATGGAGTTTAGAAGGGCTTTGTCAGAGCCTGTACCTCTAGAACTATGTGCCCAAGAAAACCTCTTTTCTTTGCAAACAGGCTCACCTTAAGTAATTACTATGATACTCCAAAGCTGGCTAATCAGAGTTTGGTGAACACTGTTTTGAAAAAGAAGTATCTCAAGGCAGGCTAAGGTATTCTAAGATACATGCCAGTTCATAGTGAGAAGAAAGTTCCCCACAGGGCAGAAATGAAAGGTGGTATCTGCTTATTAGGAATAAACTAAGTCCGAATAACCAACTTAGGGGGTTTAAATCTATTAGCTTCTACTTTTCTAGTTAATTGTAAAACAATGTTATCATTATCTTAAACTCAAAATATTAACAATAAGATATGTTTGGGTAACTCAACTTACTATAAGAAAAATGAATCACCAAGCTCCCACACCCCAATCCCCAAAGACAGCAACTTTGGGTAGGTTGACAATGAGCGTGAAAAAAAAGGTGACCTCCCCACAGAATCCATCCTGGTCACTTTAGTGTTTACTGCTTAAGCTGGTATTCAAATGATGGGGCTGGGGAAGAAGGAAGGAATAGAGCAGAAATTATTGTAATCAAACCATTTCAAACTCAAGATTGTTTGCTGTGGAAACTAAATGTAAAACTGAGAGAATGATAAATCCAATCAAGACATTTTCTATAAGGAAAGAAAATGCTCCATGACATCCAATTATGACCCATTTTCTCCAACAAATGAAGGTGAAAATGATGCTCCAAAACATGCTACTCTCCCGTGTTCCCTGCAATCTGTGCTGCTTTGTCTGCTATGACTCATTACAGCACTCTGCTGTCCTAATAATCAGTGAGAGTGTGATTTCACAAAATTCTTATCTCACACTCATTTAAGGCATGAAAGAGTTCTTCCCCTTATAATGTTTGTTAGTTAAAGCTTTTATGAGGCCAAATCACAAAGTCTTGCATCAAGTTGAAATTATTTTATTCTCAGGTACTATAAAGTACAATCTGGAAAGCAACAAAACTCATCAACATTAGTGAAGAGTATGCTGAGATTCCCTTCTTATTAAAGTATTGTTTACTTAATACCTTACCAGATAGTTATAATGGATGCATGCAATTTAAAAAACTGGCAAGTGGAAATATTCTTGATGGCCACTGAGAAAAATGAAAGGAGAGTTGAGAACATACTCCCCTACCCCCATTTAATGTTATGGGGCTCTAAACAGGAATATTTGTAGCTAATGCATTTCTGATTAAAACATGCCTGAAGTGTTTGCGCTATTCCTCCCTCAGAGCACTTGATACATTATCATGTCTGGTCAGCTCTATGTTACAGTAACAGAGACATGCTTGGTTTCAAAATTAACAAAAATATTCGCAGCTTGCACACAGTGGGTCTTAAGTTGTCAATCAATGCTTGGTTCTCACTTGGCAATAAATATTAGCCACGATCTGATAATCATCTTTTAAAAATTCTAATATTTTCTGTTATTTTTCTGAAAGTACCCAGTTTTGCCTTTTTTTCTTTTTTAACACAGCAAGAGAAAGGATGACTGTCTATGAATCTGGGCTGGAGGAACATTAGCAAGTCAACTGCAAACATGTTTTGATCTATCACTAAACTAAGTATACATGTGAAATTCACAAACTTAAAGTGTAAAGGAGACTTGAGTCTCATTTAACCTAATTTTTCATACACAGTGTTACAACAGAAAAAACACCCTATATTTCCATAGAAAGTAAAGTTGAGAGAACAAGCCAAGGAAAGCAAAAAAGATGTGAAGTTTTCCTATGTGTTTGTTTAACTGGGTACACACAGTGTCTATTTTCTATTTGATAATAATGTGGCAGTCCTCACCTCAGAAAATGGCATTATTTGTTGGCCCTGACACCTCCTTAGTCCACTGGCAGGGGCACTAACACACACAGGGGACTTGAGGTGCTGGCTTCCAGGAAGGCCTTGGGCTTCAGTGAAGCACAAGAAAATTTCCAGGATAAAACTTGACAAATGAGTCAGATTTAATGAGTATAAAGTTATTTGTAAATAGAGTGAGAACAACTACCCTTGGGAAAAGATTACAGCATTCTATGACAAATATCTGGCAAAACAAGCAAAACACTAAGAAGTCTTATTAATGTTTTTAAGTGAAACTAAAATTTCTCACTATTTACCTTTCTAATAAGTACAAGGTCAGGAGGGTAGAAGGCCATTTCTGCTTTAACTCAGTATCAGACTTAACTGGCAAGCTCTACTTGTATTATTACTACAGTGTTGTCAGGGCTGACCATTGTTCCCAGCACTTTCAGTTCAAATCCCATGACAGCAAACCAGTAGGTAATTCACCGTGTTCCCCGCTGTATCTTTTACATGATTAGCAAAGGCATAGTTATATTTACTGAAAGTAAGGAAGGGATAGAGGAAATGTGGTAGGCAAAGAAAAGTAAATAGTGGAAAAGGAAGGAAAAAAGGGAAAGGAAGGAAGGAGATGAAGGCACGTGTGAGGGAAAGGGGGAAACTAGCACACATGCACAAAGGAACTAGGGAGCCTGCAATGATCAGGACTAACCTTCTGCTTGTCCGGGGGGAAGGGGCCGCACGCCACAAAATGAAACAGGCTAGTTTCTGCTGGATGGGCATTGAACTGGAACTGGGTTTTCAGCAGAATCTCCTAGAGCACAGCCTAAATGCTTAAAACCTCAAAGACCAGGAGTGCTTCTAGCTGCAGTATCTTATGAATTTATTTAAGAACAGTGATTATACTCTGTATCATTCACACAATAGATGATACATTTATCTACTGGACTGGCTCATTAACCTAAATTAGGATGCATGCAAACTTGGGTGTGATCAGTCTTTGGGAACGAGAACTAGGCTCCAAAGCCCACTTCCCTGCTTCTTTAAAAAGTATCAGCAATTGTAGACTGAAAAGGATTGAAAGTGGGTGTATAGCCTTTTCAGCGCATGAAAGGTCACAAAGTCAGCACATTCACAAAAGGAAATAAAATGCCCTGAGTGCACAGGGTTAGTGAAGAACCACTGTGGCCAGGCTGATCTTTCTGAACCAGAAGAAGCCCGTCACTGCCCATGTCCAACAGTCCACATTAGCTCCACACTGCACTCAGTCTCCACTCTTTACTGTGGTGTTCTAGGCCTCTGAACTTGTTCTGAACACTTTTTATACTCCACTGCTCCTGAAGATCCCCAAATGTGTATGGTTCCACATCTCAGCATCCACATAAGCTTGTCCTTGTTGGAATCCCTATATGATGTTTTATTTTTTCACTTGTCATTTTCATATAGGCTTAGCTATCACTTTCCTTGACATTTTCCATGATTTTCCCTTCTCAGTGCTTAGTCGCATGTACTTCTACATGTTTAGTAGCCCATTCCCTTCCTTGGTGCCTTTTTAGAGCCAAATTACTCTTTTTGTTCTCAATCTTCTCAAACAGAATAGTGAACTCTCCTTTAGGGGCTACAATGCATAACAATCATGTCTGTCGTTTATAACATTCTAAAAGCCCAGCCGGATCTTAATCTTAAAGACAGAAATTGCTATGATCTCAAGTCCTAGTAACATTATTGTCTTATTTATTAAAATGGTGGTGTGTTGGTTAAAGCTCAACTTAATGAATACTTTATATTGAAGTGTCAGTCTCGGAATTAGAATGCTTGACATTTAAAAAATTATTGTTGGAATGTTGGGGCATGTATGGCATGGTGCATATGCATTGTCAGAGGACAAGTTTTTGAAGTCAGTTCTTTCTTTCCACCTTTATGAAAGTTACATGGATCAAACTCAGGTTGCTCTTTCAGGGGATATTTTCCTGGGGGGGGGTTAGAAAGCTGAGGGGAGACCTGCTAGGGCCCCACTCTCAATGAACAAAGTTCTGCTGTTAGCGTCTGACAACCTGCTGTACCATATGACCATGTTAAAGAGCCAGTGACACAGAGGTCAGGTTACAACCATGACAGATATGAGAAACTAACTCCTCAGTTTCCTGGAGGTCTGCCTTTTTGGGAATCCTACTTGGCTGAGATGAAGCAAGGACAGCAGTTGGGTAAATGAACACTGAGGACTGAAAGTTCTCTCCCAGTGTTTCAACAGAGAGCTCAGTTTTGCTGATGACTGAGGGTTTCTGTTTGTTTGGCGTTTATGAAGAAAGAATCTTTTACTATTCCATCTTAATGAAAGCTCAAATTGCATTTTCTTACAAGGATAAAAATCATTACAGGCTATTTCATAGTTGAAAAATCTTGATGAAAGGCTTAAAGTCATCCCAGAGCAATTGGCAACAGACTGCTGCTCCAAGGGCAAAAGGGTTCTGTGCATGTATGTCCATTAGTGGCTTGCTATTATGTGCCTTGAGGAGATACGTTTGATTCAAAGAATCAAGTAAACATAAGCCTTGTTGCCTTCTGTCCTTAGCAATACTGGCAGCCATCTTGGACTGGATGCAGTTATGAAATAATACCTGAACACATGGGCATTCAAGAGGGAAGACCCTTTGGACAAAAATCAACAAACATGGATTGAAAGTTTAGCAGACTAGTGATGTTCAGATAGATGCTAAACCTAAAGTCTTTGCATCACCACACCTACCACAGCCCACTCACACAGTGAGCTGATTTGGTGCTAAGATGAATTCATCTGAATTTGGTCTAGGGAAATGGTGGCCCTTTCTCATTATTATGCACCCCCCCCAAAGTAGGAGCTCCTTGCCTTCTGATGGAATCCTATCATAGTAAACAGTGTATGCTGAAAATATGAGTCACAGATGCACAAGTCACTTGACCTACCAATCATCAAATCCCAGTGTAGCACATTATATACAATACATCCAAGCACCAATTTGCCCTCCTGTTGATGATGGGAGCTACAGCAGGAACTAATAGGTTTATACTACACGGTTATTAATTCTGCATGATTAGAGAGTAAAAAAACAAGAGGGGGGGTACAAGACATTCTTACAAACCAAGGACCAAATGTAGAAAACAAGTCGCTGAAAGAACTGAGGTGTATGATTACTTTTCTCAGCTATACTTAAAATGTCAGGCTAATACTGTCAAGAGCAAGATGAAGGAGCAATGTGACACTCTGTGAACCCAACAGAGGTCCCTTGGGAAGAGCAGCCTGGCAGGGAAGATGATGTCATCTAAATCCTTTGAATACTGAAGTGCTGGTGGGAGTGCTAGTCTCAGCTTGAAATTCCTTCAGGAAGGAAACAGCTTCTTGGGTACACAAGACAGATTGACATTATCTCTTTAGGCTTCATGACACAGTTGTTATATGAAACACATTTTTCATCTGCACTCCTTGACTTGCTATTCTCCATTCATCTTATAGTATAAACATGCAGGTATTACTGACCATTGTTGAACATGAGACATTTTCTCAAATTATTGCTTTCTCCTCTGGCAAGGATGCTCTGAGTTATAACCGTCAGCTATGTGTTAGATATATTCCTTGAGCTTTAAGAACATTCTTGGTAGCCCTCTATAGTTCTTGCCATTTGCTCTTGTTGCCTCACTGGCAATAGATCTTAAGTGTGTATGCTCCTACATTTTCCATCTCCTAAAGCATATTTGATATTTGCTATCTCTATATAGTTTTGTTTTAAGCCTACATCTTTTCTTTAGACTAAAAGGGAAATTGGAGTGAGATAGCCACCCTGCCCATAACTGTTGCATTGACCATGTCCATTGGGGCATGGGCACAGGTGCTGATGTATTGGGGGAAGCTAGGTCTGGGGTTCCAGACCCCAGCTAGCTGTCTTACTTCCTGGTCAGGTTGCAGAGAGCATCTGGGTGGCATCCTTGTAGCAGGAACCCATGGCGGCAGACATCTATATCAGGTGTAAGTGATTTCTTCCTGAATAAATATCATTCAACCTGTACTGTGTTCCAGTGGGAATCTTATTTCCCACACGTTAGCTCTCTTCAGTGAAAAGTTTTTCGATGCCTCTATTACTTTCTTCTTCTGTTTTGGTTAATTCTCACTTTACTTGCCATTCCTCTATTTAATGATCTTTATGCAAGCAGGACTATGTCCCAGCAACCCTTTGGAAGCCCGAAAATTTTCATAGTATTGGACATGTGACAAATTCCCCACAGTTCTGGGAGTATATAAAACAAAAAGTATATGAAGACCAAATCACATTGTGACTACACAATTTGCATTCTGTCTAGCATCTGCTACTGTGTTCTGGTAGATCAGGAGGAGGACTAGGGGTTATCAGTCGTGGACACTGATAGCCCTCTGGAGGACACATGAGCAGTATGGAACCTCAATTCCAAGGCTGTCTGTTTACTGCCCTTTGTGTGGGTAGCTCAGTATCCCAGAAACCAGTCTGAAGCATAATCAGGCAGACAGACACATAAACAACCCAGATCTGCCAATATGCTTCCAATGACTAGATACTCTAATCTCTAGGATTTATGTGCGGTTACTGAGAATAGGTATTGCTCATTACCAGTTGAAGTTTCAAACATTTAATTCTTTTAGACTTTATTTTTAAAGGAATTTAAACCATAATAAAAGGAACGTAGAGCTTGATTATAAAAAAAAAAACAAGTAAGCTGGGCAGAGGTGGCATGCACCTTTAGTCCCAGCTCTTGAGACTGGGACTCTTTTGATAGCTTGTTTATTCTCATTTTAAGTAGGTGTTTTTCAGCCATGCTGGCATTCTTACTGAGTTACTGATTTACACACATGCATACACACATGCACACACACATATACATATATGTTTGGCGCTAGTCTTTTCTCTTTATTGAAGGAACTTTATACAACTGTCTCCAGATGCAATCTGGTGCACTATATACATCAGGAGAAGCAATTCTTTTTGAAAAAACTGATGCTGAAAGTACAACATGTACAAAGCTGTTCCCTCAGAGACACTTAGCCTCTTCTCTTCTCTATCTGGATGACACTTTGGTGTGGCCAAAACACTTCTTAGGGAGAAGACAATGGGCTAGAAAAAGTTGGTGACTTAGAAACAGCACTTTTTTTTGGCATCACTCCATAAAATGCTAACTGCAAAAGCATTTCCCCTGCCTAGGCTTACCAGGAGATGGAGGGGGTGGGAATCCTGTGGTTAGGTATTCAAAGGAGACGGGCTTAGTCAAAGATAGAGATGTTAGAGGAAACAAAAAAGTGAACCAGGAGATGGGCTTTATGCAGTAGAAACAGCTGTGATATGTGAAATTTAATTTTAAAGCCTTGTTCCCTATAGAGACAAAACCATCTGAAAGGACCAGTATGGGCTCAGCATGCACATATGCTAATTCAGTAAGGCCACAAAAGAAGGCATAAATCAGAGGCTTTAACAACTCTACAGGGAAATAAAGAACAATATAAGACAATTGGCCAAGTAAGCACATGGATAATCTGGATATCATCAACTATCTTCATGTATCTGGGTTACAAGGGAAGGCTAGATTCATAGAAGATTATTTTAATCTTATAAATATATTACTATAACATTTAAAATGTTTAACATACCAATGAATTAAATATTTCTATCTCTATTCTGAAGAACGTATCATCTCTAGTCACTAAGTGAATAAATATGCTATCACACAGATCTGATTCAGTCCTGCAGATGATAAATCAAAGGGAAGGTCATTTCTCAGAGAAACTCAAGTGTGTAAATTGGGGAAATTTGTACATGAAAAATGAACAAGGTCCCTTTCTCAGAATAAGCATAGACCCCAGTAACGGGCTGAGAAAAGGCTGCTTTGAGATAGATACTGTTACAAAACTGTTGTAGACAGTAAAAACTGGTATAACCTTTACATGTATAATCTAAAAATGTTTCTACTCTGTGATTCATGACAGGCCCAGGAATCCAGTTTTTAAGGAAATAATACATATACATGTATTGGCCAGTTTTATGCCATCTGAGAGGAGGGAATCTCAATTGAGAAAATTGAGATCAGGTTGTAGGCAAGTCTTTAGCACATTTCCTTTCTTTTCTTTATTAGTCTCTCAAATATTACAGCCTGACTACAGTTTCTCCTCTCCTCACTACCTGCCCCAGACACTTCTCCTGTAACCCAGACCATTCTTCCTGAATTCTCCTTCAGAAAAGAGCAGGCTTCTCAAGGATATCAACCAAGCACAGCATAGCAAGTTACAACAGGCACAGACCCTCATATCAACACTGGACAAGGCTACCAAGTAGGGGGAAAAGAATCCCAAGAGCAGGAAAAAGAGTAAGAGATACCCCTACTCCCACTGTTAGGAGTCCCACAAGGGTACCAAATCAACAACCATAACACATAAGAAGAAGACCCAGATCTGACCCGGTACAGACTCTATGATTGTCACTAGTCTCTGTGACCCTATGAGCCCTACTTAGTTGACTCTGTGGGTTCTCTTCTTGTAGCACAGTTTCATATTAGTGATTGAGATAGGAGGAGCCAGCTCATTGTGGGTGGTGTCACTCCTGGGCTGGTTGGTGCTCATGATTGCTATAACAGTCTAAGCAAGCCTTGGAGAGAAAGCCAGTAAGCAGCACTCCACTGTGGCATGTCTCAGCTGGTCCCTCCAGGCTCCAAGTTCCTGCCCTAACTTTCTGATGTGATTGACTGTTACCAGGCTTATTTATTTATAAATGCTTTCATCCCCAAGCTGCTTTTGGTCATGGTGTTTCATCACAGCAATAGAAACCCTAACCAAGACATTATTTGTAACTATTAAAAAGTAAAAAGGATATGTCTGAAAAACTGAAAAAGGATATATTACAGAACATTGTTTAACTGAAAATATTAAAAGCATATTAAAACAAATTATTTAATAAACCCTAAATGGGGAAGGAGATGTAATGGCATCCTATGGCAGTCACTAGATTAAAAAAATCTATTTCTGAAAGAATTTAATGAGAAAGTGTGTATGAGAACATGTAGAGTAAAAAGGTCAAGATGCCAAAAGTATGTTCTCATGACTCCAAATGGATTCTAAAACTGTCTCTGAGAATAGTGCCATCAAAACAGCAGAACAGGGAGTTCCAGCTCATGCTCGCATAGAAACACCATTTTTTTTTCACAGTGGCCTTTTGAGACATCATCAAAGCAACTTGGGCCTATTCATCTTATGCTCCCACATCATTAAAGGAGGTCAGGGCAGGAAACTGGAGGCAGGAGCTGATGCATAAGCCATGGTAAAGGGTGCTGTTCACTGGCTTGCTCAACCTGCTTTCTTATAGAGCCTAGGACCACCAGCTAGGAGATGGCACCACCTATTGGCTGGGCCCTTCCCCAACAGTTTATGAATTAAGAAAATGCCATATGGCTTGCCTACAGCTTCATTTTATGAAGACATTTTCTCAGCTGAGGTTCCCTTCTCTCTAATGATTCTAGCTTGTGCTAAGTTGACATAAAACTAGCCAGCACACATGTAGACTCAAGCATCTATTAACAGAATACTGGAATTCAGCTACAAGCATGCAGTACCACCAGGAAAGCACAGAACTGAGAAATCCACACTGTGACAGGTAAGAAGGATGATTTCACTTTGCCCACACCAGTCCCTCCCTTAAGCTGCTGCAGAAGGGAATACTTTGGCCCAGAAATCCCCCTCTTGCTCTACTTTTCCTTCTCCCTCTCTCTCCCCCAACTCTGGAGAAATCAAAGTGTAGAACAAGCATTCAGTGTTCTAGCTTTTCAGAAGACTAATCAAGTAATGAATTTTTTTGGCACCCTACTAACAGGATGGAATTGGCATGCTGTTGATGCCTGGGGACTGCTTAGAACAAAAGAAAGTAGTGGGTGGCTTGCTGGAGCCAGCACAGCTTGATACAATCAGGAGAAAAACATCCAACCTTAAAGTTTCTCTCTAGGGAGGGAAAAGAGGAGGAGAGCATGGGCCAGAATTCTAGATTTCCAAGGATAATCTGGGGGACTCAAGCCTTTGCCTTGGCTCACTCACAGCATTGGTGGAATTGATAGCTAGGGAGCCTGGGGGCTTCAGAGAACAAAGAAGACAGGCAAGAGCTTGTTGCATAGAAAGAACATCCCTGTGCAGGGAGAACTGTATAGCTCAAGATTTCTCTTTTAGGAGAGATGTGGGGGAAAAGAATATGCATTCAGTGTTCTGGCTATCCTTAGGACTGTCAGGGAAAATAGTATCTACTGGTGAATTGGAATGAATTGAATGTGCAGTGGTTGTACAGAATAAGGAAAAGCTGTGGCTTGCATCTGTAGAGCCATTTAACTTGGAGTAATGAAAACAGGTAGAAGAGGGTGGAAGGGCAAGACAATAGGTCTCCATAAGGGGCACTAGCAATTCTCTATACTTGAGAAATTGCACACGCAGGTACAAAGAAATGACACCTTCTTAAAGAGAATCTCTAACCAATTCTTAAAATGAAATATTTAGCTGAGGGGTTCAACAATAGCTTTGCTCAGGAAGAAAAAGTTGTTGGAATTGTTCCACTCGGGATTAAAAAGAGAAGAACAGTGAAAATCATTAGGAAAGCTTTAGTGGTTATGGGAACACCGATATATGCATCATGGACGTATAAGAAAGAAAAAAAAATAAAATAAAAAGGAAGCAGGCAGAGTTTTTCAAAGAAATAATGACAAAAACTTTTCAAATACGGGGAAGGAAATAGACAGATACTGCTTGACATGATGGATGCAAAGAAATCACAGCAAGACTCACAATGTTATGAAAAGTCAAGGAAAATAACCGTAGAGAAAAATGACTTGTCATATACCTCAGAATGCCCATAAGACTATCAGAGAATTCCCAGCAGAAATAATTCAGAGAGGCTGTGAGATCTTATATATTGAGACCATTAAAAAAAAAATAAACAAAACAAAACAAAAAAACCCGAAAAAGTTTACAGAAGAATTGTATTTGGCAAAAGCATCCTTTAAAAAAATGAAGGATATTTTCACAACATCTGTGGTTCTATTACAGCAATAATCAACAGACTACGCTACTCAATCAAAAAAAAAAAAAAGAAAAGAAAGAAAAATAAATAAATAAATAAATAAATAAATGAATGAAAAAGTGGAAATGGCTAAACTGACTTAACAACAACAACAAAATTCAACCAAATGCTATCAGTATCAGGAAGAACCTTCCTTTAGATTTAGAGGCAGATAGCCTTAAAGTGAAATCAAATCATGGAAAAGATAATCCATGTAAGCAATAGTCAGAAAAGAAATGACTCCACTTATACCAGGCAAATTAAACTTCAAATAAAAATCATCAAGGGAGTCAATGTGGAACCATAATGTAATGAAAGTAAAAGTCAATTCACTAGGAAGATACATTTTCTCTCCTTGTCCCTTCCATCTCCTTCTAACAGTAGATCTCCCAAACTGATGGATCAAACGTTGAAGTGAAAAAAAAAATAGCAAACAATAGATTTCCACGTTCTACTTCAATAATAGAGAGAATGCAGGTAGAAAACTGAGAAGGAAAAAGCATACTATAGGTGAAATATTTAGACATGTCCAGAATATCAGACACAACATTCTTCTATGTGCACAAGTAACATTCTCTCTACCATGGACCGTGTTAATGTTACAATTATCACAGACTTAAGACAAGCAAAATAATTTTACTTGAATCTTATAACTAAAATGCTATAGGAATAGCAGAAGAAAATATGCAGAAACTGGATATAATCTTTCATACTCTTTGAGCCAATGTGTTGCAGAATTCAAGAGAAAAAAAGAAAATTATCTTGAGACAAATGAAAATATATACAGCTTAATCAAAAGTTAGGGGATGAATCAAAAGTAGGAGTTTGTGGCCATGGACATCTACAGTGAATAGGAAGGCAACATTTAATTTCTTAATTAAATTAATTAATTATGCCTAAACAGATTATTTAAAGAGGAAGACAGACAACATTCCATATCTTAATATTCAAGAAGATAATGGGAGAGAGAATAAAAAATTAAATAAAAAATTGTAGAATCTAAGAAGCATTTTCTCCAAACAAAAATGGTCAACATTTAGTTAAAATAATAAAGAAGGCACTTAAATAAATAAAATCATGCGTGAAGTAATTGCACTTGATGCCATTGAAACTAAGAAGCTTCTAAAAAAGTATTATTTATCATCAATTATGTAGCAACATACTGGACAATCTAAAAGGAATGGGCAAATCACTAGAATCATCCACGGTTAATGATGGAAAATAGAACATTTTAACATATCTATAACTAGTAAGAAGACAAACTCACTAATGGGAAAAATGAATGCACAAAACCTTGTAACAAGCAAGAGCCTGGTAAAGATGGCTCCAGCAGTGAATTAATCCCACCAAGCAGTTGAATAATTAATGCTAATACTTCTTAGACACTTCCAAAGCACTGAAGAAGGAACATATCCAAACTCATCTTAGGGACCAGCAGCACCATGATACACAGATACACACACACATATGAGAAAAGAAAATTACCAGTCAATATTCCTGATGAATGAACATAGATGCAAAATCCTACCCATAAACATAGCAAGCCAAATTCAATGGTTACATTAATATAATCAAAGACCCAACCTATTAGTATTTATCAGTAAGGACAGAACACAATTTAGCATACAGAGTTTACATTCACATTTACATGCCTTAACAAATCCTTAAAATATACTTAATAAAATTCAATATGCTTTATCAATATCATAATGAAGTTGTTTTAAAAGCTAGACACAGCTTGATATGCTTATGCATGTAAAAAAAACTCTAAAACCTACTCAAAACCTATTAGAAATGATAAAATCAGCAATGTTGCATAATATAAATTAACACACAAAAGCAGTTACATTTCTATACACTAACAGAAAACAACCTGAAGAGGAATTTATAATCTCATTTACAAAAGTATTAGTAAACATAAAACCATTAGGGATAATAAGCAAGCATAACAAAAGATTCATATATTGGAAACTATAGCATTGCTGAATGAAATGACACCGAAAATAGGCAGATAGGTCATGCTTGGGTTTGGAATATTTAATGTGGTTAAAATTTTCATATTATTCAAATATTTTATAGAATTTTACAGATTCTATAGAATCAATATCTTAATGACTTTTTTACAGACATTAAAAATAAGTTTTATATTCACAATGAGCCCCAAGTGTCCAAGACAATCTAGAAAAAGAGGAGTGACTGTGGTAGGAACCCCAGTATTGACTTCAAAAGATGTACCAAAGCTTCAGTACAGTGTGGTCTGAAGGCAGAGCAAAATGCGGGAGAATACGCCCAGGAAAGTCCCATAAATGCAGGACCAAATCCTTCACAGTGATACACCATGGAGAACAGAATGGCACTGGGAAATCTGTCCATCCATACACATCTTAGAGCTAACAAAAACTAACTAGACAATTAAATATTAAATATTTAAGACTCTAAACCACATAAATCTCAGGGGAAAAAAGACAAAGAGGAAAATCTTAGTGATGATTTTGGATAGATCACCACAAGAACAAACAGATAGGGCTATATAACACCAAACAACTAGACACTGAATAACCATCACCTTAGAAAATGGGTGCTTAATACTCCAAATAACAAAGCAACGTTTATGACTCACTTGCAAAACTAACAAAAACAGAAATGAAAGCACAAGCAAAATACTAAAGAAAGTTCTTGAATAGGATTTTTCTAAGGATATATAAATGATCAATAAATATTTAAAAGGTACTCAACAGCACTATTATGTTTTATAAATATAAAATGAAGAATATGTACATGCATACATATATTATGTATTCATATACTTTATACATACACACATATACATCTACAGAATTACTTTATTATGCAGTGCTTGCATTATAGGATCTATAGATGACAAGCTCCTAGCTCCTGTTTCAGGGAATGAACTCAGCAAGGCCTTGTACCTGTGCTTGAACAAGCTATTATTTGAACTACGTCCAAATAACTTTAGCAGGTGCTGGGCCAGTAATACCTCTCTCTACAGAAGCTCTACTGTGACTCCCAGTATGTGTCACTTCTCTGCCTTTGCCTTCAGTAGTCTCCTTAACTCTCTCAAAGCCATTTCCACATGTCACCGTGTGCTCTAGGGATTAGCTGTAATTAAAACTAGGAGAAAAGGAGCTCTGATTGCTCTGATAAGGGCCCTTATCAAGTAAAGTTGGGTTATATGCTGAGACAACATAACTGATACAACTCACAGACTTCACTAAACTGTCATTGCAGGAAGACACGCATCTGCACCCGTGTTTTCAATAGTGTCCTCACAGCAGTCAATTTTGGTTTTACCCACCTTTTGTAAGTAAAGAACTGTTCCCTTCAGGACAGCATAGAAGGTTTTCCATCCACGCTTTCCTCTTGGAGCTAAGAAGGGGGAAATGCAAAAGTTTAGTTGACAAAAATCAGCATTTTGGAAGAACAATTTAAAACTTGAACTTTTTTTTTCTTCTTCAATATTTTGGTTTGTTAGCTATCATCAGAATGAGAACTAATCATTTCCTTAAAGCTATTTGCTCTAAAACACTTTCCATGTATTGTTGTATTTCATCCTCACAGTAACCCTGCCGAGTAGGCCTTATGGTTTTCCTCTTTATAAAAGTGAACACAGAAAGCATCCTGCTCATGGTCATCCAAATGCAAGGAAGAGAAGCTTGAAACAGAACCCTGGTAGCATAGCTCTACACTCTAGGAGAGATGACTCCTAGGAAAACAAAAATAAGGCTTGATTTGAAAAGACTCCCTTGGCCTTTCTCTCACAATGCTTCAATCAAAGCATAGCTCGGTGGTCAGTTCTATGGCAGTCTATGTAGACACCTGATAATAATTGCCACAAGCAATTGTCATTTGTTTCCCCCTCCTAAATGTCTCTTTCCCTAGATTTAGAATGACTTAAGAACAGACATTCTTAATCTTCAGAATTCATAGATCTTTGTGTAGTATAAACAGATTTAGGCACTATCTCAAAGATTCCTAAAATCAATTTATTCATGCCTTTATATTCCTTTTATTTTTCTAAAATATAAAACAGTTTCTCTCTGTTCACTTAAGGAACTCAACAAATCACTCAAGCTAAATCAAAGACCAGACAAATGTTTACTACTTATTCTAATACAATTGAACTACGTGACTATAAAATGTTATAACCTGAATGTTGTTTTCTTCAAATAAAGAGGAAGGGACATTTACTCATATCCCTTTAGCATACACTTGGCTTTCTTTAATTTGGGAATCTGATTAATTTAGAAAATATCCACATACAAATCTCTTTCAGCTGAATTCTCTGGACTCCTGGCTTGGGATCTAGGTAACTATCCACCCACAAAGTCCAAGTGAACCTGCCAGCACCACACTGAGATGGCCACCTGGCAAGAAAGACCTCAAAACATCCGCTCTGCAGGTTTCTAGGGGAAATAGAAAATACCATCCCTTCTGTTTCTCCTAGGTGAAGTTTGAAAGTATGTGCTGAAATATATACAACCATCCCCCCAAAAAACATACATTACAATTTCCTGTGTTAAAGAAAAAGGTGGATTAACATGAAGGAGAATTTAGGAGGTAGTCATGGCACTTCAGCAGATGATAAACTCTGGTCCTGCCCATTGGAGACTCATGTACATAGGAGTGACCATGGGACTCAGAAGTAACATGAACAGTGTAGAATTGACCCCTCCCTGAAAATTCACACAATGCCCCAAGGCCTTAAACCCATACACTGAAATATGTAAGCAAACCACTGGTCAGAAACAGAAAAGCCTGTTTCCTATGAGATGTTTATACAGTGTTGAAAAGCTTTCCCTGGGGCTGTAAGATTAATGTATGAGATCTTGAGATAACTTCAGTGCAAAGATTTACAAATCTGTTTTTCTACCATACAGTGGAAATATGGCTGTGAAGCCATGGTAGCATAGTGCAGCTATCAGGAACAGATTCGGAAGAGCATCTCATGGGAAATATCAACCTAAACATGGCCCCTAAGGACCAATGCCAATCACCTTTACTGTACTTGCTACTTTCCCATTTCAGCAGAAGTATAAGATGTAATTTGGCTTTTACAGTTACGGTTCTAGTCTTTTATAGTTAAAATTAATGTAGTCTGGTCAATTTTAATCAAGTTGTTTAAGATTTAAACACAGCAATTTGTAACATTCCCAACAAGCAAGTGTTCACCGACTACAGCCAGTTTGCAGTAAAGCTTCTCACCACAATGCTAAGAGTAAGGAACTATTATCACCTCCATTTACTCAGGGGACTGTGGGTGTAAAGTGGATTGGCAAAAGGAAGACCACAGTGGACAGGAGTAGGCTGGGAAGCTCTCCCATTTCCACCCTCTACTATCCCCATAGATGTGCTATTGAGACTGCATGTAGCAAGGCTCATCTTGTCAAATGCAATGGGCTGGACAAGGAAATGAAGGGAACTGCTCCTAAAAACGACGACTATGGGATGCATGAAGACTGACTGAAGTTTAAGGGCCTTTGCATACATACATCTGTGTGAAAACTGTCAGCTAGAGTTACATAATAAATACAATGGGAAGGATGTGGGAAAAGACTTATGCATGGGAACCGCAACATTTGAGTGAAAGTAGGGAGTCAGAAGGTTGGTAAATAAGAGTATTTGAATAAACATTCTACTCTCTAGGGTGAGAGTTTTTTATAAAAAAGATACAATTTAACGCTGAGATCATGTTTGCATAGCTGTTTTAGTTTTCATACTTCCACGTCCCCCAAGAGTATTTCAATTGAATTATTTCCTGTAAATATGAGGGCCTTGCAATGACTAATTCCAGTTATCTGCCTCCAACCTATAAACATTAGTATCCATTGGTTTAGCTTAAAATATTACTGAAACAGACATTTTGCCATCTGTGATTTTTCAGACATAACTCCATATTTGGTTTTTCATTTACTCATTACATCTTTCTAAGCATCTTCAAGTACTCCTTGAAGACTTAGTAATTCTCTTAGTTAGGGCATGTTAGCAGCTGACCCTTACGTATTTTGTTTGTAAAAGTGGTAGATTTGGCTACAATGAAAAATATTCAAGAAATGCTAAAATATTGCTAATACCTTAACTACCTAATGCCTAACACTGCATTTTGTTTTCTCACTTTGACCTAAGCGTTTTGTTGTGCTTTTATTTTTGTGCTTTTGTTACTGGTTGTCAATTGTGAGATTTAGAACACAGGGTCTTGGTGCCTAGTAGGCCCCACACTGCCACTGAGCTACATCCCCAGCCCTTCTAAGGGCTTTTCCCCCTCTCATAATTTATTCCTCCTTATCCTGTATGTGTCCAGCATGTACACATAAGCCAAGATGCACACATGCATGGAAGAAAACAAGTTGATAATAACTATCTTCTTCTCCACTTCAGTTTTTGTGATAAGGCCTCTCAGTGAACCCAGAGCTTTGGGATTGTTAAGCATGTCTGGCCAGTGACCTTCAGGGACCCACCTTCAGGGACCCACCTACCTCTCCCATTTCAGAGCTAGAGATACAAATACATGTTATCTTGTTTGACCTTCCTTCAAAGGGTTTCTTAGCTGTTCCTTCATATTCTCCATTTCTTTGTCCTATGATGCTACCTGCTATGGGGTACTCCAACCTCTCCTGTATTTTCAATTCAATGAAGTGTAGGTGTGCCTGGTAAGCTCATATCTCAGGACCTGGATAACATGTTATCCTGAACCTCAATGGATTTCTCTTTGTTATACATTCATCCATTTTACTTAAAAGGTGTTTAAAAATATTATCTATGAGATACCATCTTACTCCTGCCAGAATGGCTAACATTAGAAACACCAATGACAACTTATGCTGGATAGAATGTGCAGAAAGGGGAACACTCCTACACTGCTGATGGGAGATGTTATTCTGTATACATGTTTCTCATACTGGTTAATAAAGCTCTGTGGCCAATGAGATAGCAAGATCGGCGGGGCTAGGAGACAAGGAGGAAGAGGAAGTGGGAAGGTGGAGTCAAGATGTAGCCAGGGAAGAAGCAGGATGCCTTGGCGGCTCCGGGATAAGACGACCACGTGGAAATACTTAGATAAGTAGAAATGGGTTAATAATTAAGACAGAGCTAGCCCATAAACAATAATGGTAATTGGCCAACAGGATTGTATCAAATACAGAGTCTCTGAGTGTTATTTGGGGCACACATGGCTGCGGGACAATGGCGGCAGGACCCGCTGCGGCCGGCAGGAACAACCTGCTGTAACACACTGCTGATGAGAGTGCAAACTTGTACAGCCATTTTGGAGATCAGTATGGTGGTTCCTCAGGAAAATGGGAATCAGTCTACCACAGGACCTGGCAATTCCACTCTTAGGCATATACCCAAATGATCCACATCCACCAACAAAGACATCTGTTCAACTATGTTCGTAGCAGCATTATTTGTAATAGCAAGTACCTGGAAGCAACCTAGATGCCCCTTAACTGAAGAATGGATAAAGAAGATGTGGCACATTTACACAATGGAATATTGCTCTGTGGAAAAAAAAACAATGGAATCTTGAAATGTGCAGGCAAATGGATGGAATTTGAAGAAACCATCCTGAATGAGGTAACCCAGTCACAAAAAGAGGAACATAGTATATGGATTTTAGATATATAGCAAAGGATCACCAGCCTATAATTCACACTGCCAGAGAAACTAGGATACAAGGAGAATTCTAAGAGATTCATATAAGGTCCCTCACAGAAGGGGGAAGGGACATGATCTCCTGAGCATATTGGAAGAGAGAGAGAGAGAGAGAGAGAGAGAGAGAGAGAGAGAGAGGGAAGGAGGGAAGGAGGGAGGGAGGGAGGGAGGGAGGGAGAGAGAGAGAGAGAGAGGGAGGGAGGGAGGGAGGGGGAGGGAGAGGGAGAGAGAGAGAGAGAGAGAGAGAGAGAGAGAGAGAGAGAAGCCATTATAGCTTTGAAGAGAAAACTGACTCCAGAGAAATGTACAAAGACCTAACAAGACTGACCCCAACTAACAATTTGAGCAACAATGGAAAGGCTACCATAAATGCCCTTCCCTGATAAAGAGATTGATGACTAACTTATTCACCATCATAAAGCCCTCATCTAGTAGCTGATGGAAACAGAAGCAAACACCCACAGCTAAACACTGAGCCCAACTCGAATCCAAATGCAGAGGAGGAAGACAAGACCAGGCTACAGAAACCCAACAGAGACAGCTGACCTGAAAAAGGAGGAGCTAGTGGGTCCCCAGACTGATAGCTGGGAATCCAGCATAGGACTGACTTAGACCCCCTGAACATGGGTCTCAGTTAGAAAGCCTGGCCAGTCTAAGGGAACTCTGACAGTGAAACCAGGATGTATCCCTAGTGCAGGAATGGACTTTGGGAGTATATTCCCCATGGAGGAATACTCCCTTAGCCTAGAGGCAGAAGGGAGGGGCTAGTCCCTACTCCAAATGACTTGACAGATTTAGATGACCCCTCTAGGAAGGCATCACCCTAAATGTGGAATGGGTGGAAGGGATGGGAGGGTGTGTTTGGGGCATGGGAGGGTGGTAGAGAGGGAGGGGGAGGGAAAGAGAGGGAACTGGGATCGATATGTAAAATAAGGAAAATAAATAAATAAATAAATAATATTTTCTCTATCACTTTTAGAAGTTTTATATTGGAAGAGTTCACAATCTATAGGGCAACATACAGTAAAAAATAGAGTTTCTAGCTCTTTCTTTTAAAAGACATTTATTTATGAACTTGTAAACTAGGAAGAATTTAGTTAGAACAGAATATAGAAGTATTGGGGATAAGGATAGGGTGAGAGAAAATAGAACAAAGCAATCAGCTGAAAAGCAATATAATATTATAGGCAGGAGAAAAAGGCCAGAGCACCAAGGGTTGAAGTAACAAAGTACAGAAATGGAGGAAAAGAGGGTAAGAAAATACCTGAGTGCTGTTATGGCTACTGGGCTAGCCTTGTATTTATCTGTTATAATTGATCTACACCAACCTTTCAGGTAGGTAGTGACCTTCAACACATACTAACATCTTTGTAAGTAATTACTTGCGTAGTTCGGAAAAGTTAAGACAGCTGCCTAGTAGTTTGTACACTTGAATATTACAGAACTGTTTTGATGTGGCAATTCAGATGAATAAACATGTTACAGACATCTCAGGGAGGGGGAGCTGGGAAGGAGGTAGTGAGACTAGAGAGGAGGGGATTCAGGTACTTTCTTTAGACTCTGAAACTTGGACCCTTCAAATTCATCCCTTTTCACAGCTGCAACCTCACAATAGATGCATATCCTTGTGTCTGCTCTCTCCAACATTTCTAGAGAATAAGAGAATAAACATCAATAGAATAAACATTATGGTTATAATAATAAAGTAGCAACTAATGTTTAATGTGAACATAATGTGTAGAGACCATTCACGTATTCCACATGTATAAACTAAAACATGAACTTTATAAGGGAGCCTTGGTTGCAATTCACATTTTGCTGGTATTAAATGTGAGACCCCACAGAACTGAAAGCACACATTTCTGGGCAATGTGTCTTCAATGGCTATGAGACAGAAGGGTGGTCAGATTATTTATAAGCTGATTCAGCAAAAGTGACTTCCTCGGAAAAACGCTGCCTCAAGTGGACAGAATAGCCTAATTGCATCAGTACATACCCCTTCACTGTCAGCCCTGGCATGGGTACTGTTTCTTGCCCTCAGTGGGTTAAAAAAAAAAAAAAAAAAAAAAAAAAAGGCCAACAAGATTCTGATTCTTTTATAACTTTCATGAACATATATATATTTCTGAAAAAAAAAAAAGCTGCTAGTGTCTCTAAAGATGGTCAATAGTGACACTATCATTAACTCTTCAGTATCATGAGCATATTATTGTATTCTTACCTCTATTCCATTCCAAAGGACCTTATTTGGAAGTATAACATGATGTGAATAATACTCTGCCTTCAATTTACCTTGGGTCTTCATAGTATAGGGGAATGTATAGCTGGGATTGTACATTTTCATAGAAAAGGCACTCCACATCACTAAGCAGTGCAAAGATTGCAAATCTTGTCCCATTTTCAACCATTCCTCACTGAGTTCTCTAGTCATCTAATTTTTCAACTTTAAATCAGAAAGGCCCAGTAGGCAAAAATAAGATATTCACATCACCATTTCTTCATTTAATGCACCAGCATTTCTAGTAAGCTGTCTTGAAAGCATGCTGTTAGTCTATGGAAAGTAACAAACTTCTTTTCCTTTGAGGGTCGTCGAGGTCAGTAGGCCATATCGACACTAAAGAGGAGGAGTCTGTTCATATTATCTGAAGGTTAGCATTGGAGGCAGAAATATGGAGCTAGAACAATTCTAATGCAATATTCTTCCAATTTCATTAGGATCATGGAGAAATCTTTAAAAGTTACTTTTCTAGTGATACTGTCTCAAATCTCAGCAAAATCCTTTAGGTATCTATCTTCCAGGTGACAATTCAAGCATCTGCTCTGTGCAATTGGTTTGCAAAGATTTAGATAAGCCATAGATGACAGACACAGGACTCAACAAGAGATGTCACAGGTAATCAATGCATACTTATCCCTAACAAAATAACCTCAAGCATGAGGAGTACCATAATAGTCCATCTCTATTAACAGAGCAGAGTGCTGCAACTTTCCAATTAGTGATTGAAGCAATTGAGTTCAAGCAGAGCATGCAGAAGCTACCAGGTGGAGATGAGTCACAATATTAAGCAAATGACAGTATTAGTTATCCCCAGGTTTATAACAGGGTGCTAAAACACAATACTACTATTGTAATATTTTATTTCTAAATTGATTCCCTTTGAAATACAAGGCACTTTACATATTAAAAAATCATTTGACCCTTATATTCTTTCTCTGTAAAATAAGGATAGTCTTGTTGGCTCAGTTACTTGTATTTTATAAAAGGAAAAACTGGGCAGCCTAACCTATACCTATTGCTTTCCCAGAAAAAGACTTCCTTCTTTTTTATGATAGGGATAAACTTACATTATTGACAGAGAACAGAACATGAAAGGGGAGAACTAAAATATCCAAACCCAAAGTCCCTGATAGCCTCACAAAGCCTTCTGGGTAAGGAACTAAGGTAAGGCACTTGAAGTTTATTTGCACCCTAATGCCTATAATTTCTCTTACTATAAATACTAACCACCTAATATTTCTCATTTTAAACTTGTAATTTGAAAATCTCACTAGTTTCATATTTACAATGTTGTTCAGTTGTTCTAAGCCCTGTCCTGACACTGAGGTGTCGGTGAAGTAGTAGATGTACCAAACTGATGGAGAATTTCCTATACAAGCATTAATAAGCAAAGGACACCCAAACCCAAGTCATATGCATCATTCGGCTCGCTCTTAAGGGGTGCTCTCTCATGGGTGACCACTGCTACAAGACCAGGATGAATGTGAATGAATGGCTCTGAAAAACAACAGAGGGTGACCAGAGTATGCTATTAGCTAGGGGCTTAAAAAGGGGGTGGGGTGGGTGGGAAGTATGAGAATAATGACATACACTTATTTTTTTATTCAAGAAAACAGATCTGTTCATCGTAGAAACATGAGTTTTTGAATCTAGTTAAAATAAACCTCATACTGTCTCTTGATAGAATGTTTCTTTAGAAGACAACATCATGATGGCATCACTTCAATTAGGTCTCTGTTCCTGTGTTATTTAATCCAGGAGTCTTCTTCCCACTTCTGTAGCTCAGTGCATACTTCCTTCATTCCCCAAACTTTAACATTCTCCCTCCTTACATAAATATAACACAACAGACTTTCAAACATAACAATCCCTCTCCTTTCCCTTTTCTCTTGTCTCCTGGAATTCAACCTCCAGCATTGGTCATGTGAGACAAATGTTCTGTCTCTGAGCTACATTTCTGTTCTGGCACAAATTTTCCTTGGATTACTCAATACTTGAATAAATTTATCAAAAGTATTACACAGCACTCTCCTCAACTAGAATGGAACCCTCAAAAGTGCTCTTGGTTGTTAGCATCTACAGAGCAGATAAACACCTCATCCCATATTTAAAAAGTCAGAATGTCCTAACCAGGCAGGTATACAGCATACAAACCAGCAGATATTAATATCATGGAGAAGACTGTCTATAGTGATTTTGCTATCAATTGGGTAGACAAGAAGCATAAAGAGCAAAGGACAGTGGGACGTGAAAGTTTATGGCCATAATCCCAGCAAGTATTCAGGAAGGTAAGGCAGGAGGACTACCATGAGTTTGAGGCCAGTCTGAATAAAACTACAAAATTCAGGCTATCACAAGCTACAGTGTAAGAATTAAGTTTCAAAACACCAAAGTAAATAAATAAATAAATAAATAAATAAATAAATACGATACAAATTGTTCCATTAATGTGCTGTTGAATAAAATATCAGAAAATAACCAGGTTTATAGGAATTAACATAGCTTGACAAACTGTGAGGATATTTGAGGGTTGACCGAGGATGAACAGCAGGGGCAATTGACTTTGAGATTTGACCAAACAGTTCTCAGAACCCTTATATAAAGTGGATCTGGTTGAGGAAAATGCTTGAAAACTTTTTCTAGTAAACTTTCAAAAGTTGAGCATAGCAAAATCTTACTGAAGCACAGTAACTTCATGCAAGTGAAAGCTATAAACATTGAATTAAGAAGAGCAACCATCCTAATGAGTTATCAGCATGTCTTGTGCTCTTTATAAAACTTACAAAGAGGTAAGTGCTTAGGTGAAATGTAGCTAGTCCCTTACAGTCTGCCTCTAGAGTTGCTGGTGGCTAATAATCAGGGAAGGAGGGTTATTGGTAACACTCAAGCTTTTTTTAAAAATTCAGAAGAACCTTGTGACCCATGAAATGACACAGCCAGAGCTACTGCTGAGCATGCATCTCTACAAATAGCAAGTCAAGTCAAGTCAAGTCATTGTAATTGTAAAATAGCCTGAGGCTCACTGGCACCTTTAAAATGCCTCTAGGCAAAAACTGCTCAAGGTCAATAAAAATAATTCATAGTGGCAAGGATGAGCAGCCCTCATACAGGATTTGTTCTTTAAGGAAAGGGACACACCGTGGCTGGTTCTCTCAAACTCAGGAGCTCTAGAAGATTTCCACAACTTCTGAGTAACCCTCACCCCTGTACAACAGGGCAGTGCCACAGATTTTATCCCAAGTGATGCCCCTGTATGTTTCCTGCTTAGCTTTTTCTAACTCTCGCCAAGAGTCCTTCATTCATCAGACTTACTAGACTTTGAAGTGCTTCTCACCTTTCCATAAAAGGGTGACCAGTGTATACCCTTAAGAGCAAGTCACTAAAGTGATGCTGAGACATGCCAATTAATCAATCATCCTATACCCCTCATCTGTTTGCTGTGAATGGCTCAGCCAGTCCTTTGTATTCTGGGTTCCCTACCTGTGCCTCAACTAACTACAGATACCTATCATCCCTTCCTCCACCGCCACTGAAAAAATCCAGAAAGAAAAAATTGAGTCTGTTGCTTTGCCAAGCTGTGTGCTGAAATACCAAGAACAAATTCCTAAGAATGATGTAGTCTCCTGCCATTTCTCAACATTTCTCAACTTCTCAGACTCTAGCATTCCTCCTTTTGAACATTCTTCACCTGGATTCTACTCCATATACCTGTAGTTAGGCCTGCATCTAGTTAGGGCTGCATTTGCACTGAACATATACTTTTCTATTTTTTAATTCCTAAACAACACAGTATAACATCTATTTCCATAGTAATGTTTGTATTAGGCATTACCAGTAATGGGGAGATGATTTAAGTACATGGGGGATGCTCACAGGTTATGTGCAAAATATCCCATCAGTACACAGAAGTTTTGGAAGCAGAGCTCTGCACATAGGGAGGGATGACTAAGCAACCGACTCAAATCAGAGAGAAAATACCAATAATCATACCTTAGTCATTACCATTTTTGAGTGATAACCACATAGTAATAGATGTTATATTTTTTCTATATCTGTGGTTATTTTTATATTTGGCTATTTTATATTTTTATATTTGGCTATGACTTTAAAATACTCCATTGCATTAATGTATATCTAACTAACAAATGTTCCAGGATACATACAAATATTTGTCTAGAATAAGTGGCAAAAATAATAATACACACACACACACAGTAACAACACTCTACAAAAATATCAGATTAACAGTCTAGAGACAACTGCTGTCACTAACATGATGATGTGAACATCTGTAGTGAGATATTCACTTTGTCCACACCTGTGGCACAGACCATGCCCATTGGGGGGTGGATGCAGGGGCAGATGTTACCCAGGGGAAGTAAGTCTGAGAAGGGGGGATCTGAGAGCTCTCTAGCTTGCAGCATGGGGACAGGAGAAGATCCAGAGGCATCCTTGGGACCAGGAACCTGTTAGTGATTATCTGTCTATGTTGTAAGTTATTTCTCTCTGAATAAACATCTATTTGGCCTATGTGTTTCTCCTGGTCCTCATTAAACATCAACATACATCGTAATAATTAACTTGTTTTTAAAAAGTATGATATATCATGTCATTCAACAAACATTTGCAAAGGATAACATTGTAAAGCTTTTAATGCATCGTTTCTGGCCTGAACCCTCTTAGGATGATGATATTCTATAGCTTAAATAACAGCTTAGTTGCATCTAAGAGCCAAGCACAATGCTAAATACAAAAAGCCTCATGATTATGTCCAGTGTGAGAGTTCTGTGCTGCATTTGTTCTCTGTTGGTACAGTCTTATCTGTAGTCGCTATCACAAAAGATTCCATCGCCTTCCTTTTTCAACTTAGCGCTATGATCAGTTAAATGACACCTACTCAGATATATTTGACTCTTCCTACCTTCCCCTCCAAGAGTATTACTGGCACAAAACTGGTGCTCAGAATATTTTTAAAATATATCAATGTCCTATCTCATTTCACAGGTCAAATTCTGAAGTTGGTGCTGTGTAAAGCCCCAAATTTCAGACATAAAGTTTTACCACTATAATTAATTCTTTTAGGGAAATAGTTCAACCTTCCTTTATAGCTTTGCTTCTCTGGTTTCAGTTACCCAGTATAGAATACATTAAGCAGAAAATTCTAGAAGTTAGAAATTTATGTTTTAAAGTGCATGCTGTTCTGAGTAGCTCTTCATTTCCAAATCATTATGATTTTGGATCATTTATTATCCACTTGTCCAAAAATAATCACTGTGTTCATAAAGTTAGATTTTCAGTAACCATCTCAGATCTACTCTCTTCTGTATTTCTTTCTGTGATTTTGTTCAAAGAAGCATTATTGTATTTAGAAAGGGCCCCAGAGCACAACAGTAGTGGCATAGGCAGCTTGAATATGCAAAGAAGAAAATGCAGTGTACTCCTTTTAAGAAGATAGGAAGAAAAAAAGAACCTTAAGGTGAGTTTGCTAGGACTTAAGTTAAGAATAGAACTTCTATCCAGTTAAAAAGAAGGAAAAAGAAATCCATGCTGGCTTACTGCAGCACTTCAAAATGTGAGAGTTCTAACAACAGTACACGACGACTGCTTAACAAATGGGGAAATGGAAGTAGCTTCCAGTGTTCATTCCTGTCCAGAATTTCAGACAGAGAGTAGGGATCTGGAAATGTATGTTCTGAGGAGACCAGAACTACTGTGCTGAAGTTTATATTGTTATTGGTGTGCTAGGGACTGGGTCCAGTGTGTCTTACATACCGAGCCTATGAACTCTACTGTGTGCTTCCCACATAGTATTTTTAATTTCAATTTTAATTACTTAAGAATTCAATAGATGAGTTAAAGTTACCATAACACAGACACAGAACTTATTTTCTTCCTTCTCTTAAATGTTAACTAAACCTAAAGGGTAAACAGTAAAAATAGAAGAACTTCTAAAAATTAGATGCAGAGAAAACTGCATTTCTCTTCCAGCAAGAAATACGTCAGAGACTCTGTACCCAGACTTTTTTGGTCCTGAAAGATTGGCAGTTTATGTTCCACTGTTCCCTGTCAAAAGTACTGCTTCTGAGGAGAATGGTGGGTGGCCTCCTTTCACTTAACTTCACTGCCGAAAAGGGTAGGTTTAAATTAAAGACACAGCCGTCAAAATGGAGCTTAACCTAAAGCACATTCTTGGTCTGAAGGTAAGCCTGTAAAGGGGCATTCATGAAAGCCCACCAGATTCAGCTGTCATGTGACAAAGGACTATTTGATACACCCCTGGGTTTGTTTCCATGAACAGCTCTTGGCCTTGTGTGGACAGCTGATACTTCTTATCTACCCACTTTCCACAGAATAGCAAAGTGGAGAAGGGAGGGGAGACCTTAGCCTTCTTTTAAAGTAATTTTTATGTCCTTTCTTAAATGAGTATTTCTCTTACAAGAGACAACTGTCTTGTGGAGAAAAAAATCCCTTTTATTATCTCTTAATTATAGTGTCGCTGTTCCCAATGTTATACAATAGCAAAGAATTCTGCCTGCATTGGCATTATAACTCTGTTTTCAGTGCGTGTGACTCAGGATAACTGACTCTCACATTCGACATGCAGGACTGAATTTTCAGAACTTCTGATAGCAGACAATTGTGCAGATCCCTGTAGAGTGAGTGGAAGCCCCTAGCTTTCTGGCCATGCTACCCAGTCACCTGCATGCCCAGTGAAGAAGACTGAAAATTTATTCATCCCATCACAAGTTCTCTCAGAATTAAAAGGCTGAATGATAAAATACTTCAAATAAGGCATCCAGTGCAGAATAAACAATGAAATAGCAATAATTAAAAGCAATAATTAAAATCTTAAAAATTGCTGGTGATGAACGCTGAACTTCTATGATCTGTCCCTCTAGTCCCTTTATGAAAAGAATCTACTTTTCAGTGCCTAGCCTGAACTGTTTATCCTGGTAGGTAGCCAAAATGAGATTCTGAAATGTGTTTCTTCACTGTCTTAACAGATTACAAACCTTCTCTATTGGCTATCAGCTGTGAGAGATGAGCATTTAGCAAGCATACCACTACCTCATCTTACATAGTTTAATTTATATTTCTATAATCTTCTGTAGTTTATGGGAACATCCTGGCAACACTGTTGCTTTGGTGAAGAACTTTTTTCCTTTGCTTGGCATGGTGGCACATACCTTTCATTCTAAAATGTAGAGGCAGAAAGATGTCAGTATCAGAACAACTTTATCTGCATACTAAGTATCAGGCCAGCTAGAACTACATAGTGAGATCTTGTCTCACTACCGCCATTTTTTTCTAGCTTAAGTACTTTTTCTAGACATGGTCTCATATAGCCAAGGATGGTCTTGGGTTCACTATGTTACTAAACAGCCTTGAACTTCTGTTCCTACTGCACCACCACAACTGAATTATATGATGTTGAGAATAGAAATAAGGGATTTGTGCATACTTAGCTAGACTCTAACAATTGAACTATATCCACAACACCACTTTACTAAGGTAATCTAACAAGTAAAAAATGTACTAAATATCTCTTGATATTTAAATACATTGTGAATTACCACAATCAAGTTAATTAACATGACATTTACTTCACATGCTTCTAGTTTGCCTATTTATTTTTCAATTATATATAACTGATGACACTTTCGTTTTCTGTGTAGGCAGTATCTTTCATCTTCTGCTTTAGAAAAAGCATATTGATTTTTTTTATTCTTCCCTGCCCCCTACTTTTTTTTCATAAATCCTTTGATTGAGGACTATAGGGTCAAAATTTTACTACATGCGATAGTGTTGTCAATATGACAGGATCTAGAATCCTCTGAGGGATAGGCCTCTTTGATACCTGTGAAGGATTGCCTCAGTTGTGTCAATTGATATAAGAAGACTCATCTTGACTGGAGGGAGGGATAGTCCCTTGACAGGAGATGTGGACTGTACAAAATGGAGAGAAAGCCAAGCACTAGGAAGCATTCTTTTCTCTGTTCCTGTGACTTCAATATGAAAACCCTCAAACTCTTACTACTTTGACTTCTTATCATGATCGCCTACTTTGAATTGTGATACAAAATAAATGAAAACCCTGAAATGAGTAATCTGAGTAAGTTTTTTTTTTTCCTTGCGAGATTGGCTTGTCATAACTTTAGTCCATTGAAAAACACAGGCTCAGACTCATGATGGGAAAGAATCAAAAATTAAAAAACAAAACAAAAAGAAAAACAGGATCACTTCTTTTCCTAATTAATTTCAGGTTGTGTCTAAATATATAGGTCTGAATAACTGATAATGCTATTTGTATCTTCTTTTTAAACTATGTTTTAACTTTGTAAAATTTCAGAGAAAATCACAATATAAAGAATTCTTTGGTTGAGGGTATAATCCCGTGGAAGGTCAAGTGCTTAGCATTTAAGACACCTGGTTTCAATCCTAGAAATAGGGAAAAATAACTGATAAATACATAATGGGAGAAATGTATCTATTAGATAGATAGATAAATAGACAGACAGACACATAAACCAGTGCTTTTTCTATTGTTTGTCATTTTCTAAGTCTTAAGACATCCTCTATACAAGGTTTATAAATTACTGTTCCATACTATCTTCTAAAAACTTTTAAGCTATGTTTCTCGGACTCTTAATTGTACCTATAAGAAACTGATTTTCATGTTAGAACTAAGGTATGTATGCATTGCATGCTCACACACAAAACCAAAGAGCACACATGCATATATATGTACAAAGAGCATACACATGTACATATACACACACATACACACACAAGCTTCAGCAACATTTTCAGAAGCATTTGCTATATTTTATTATATAAATTACTTCTTAAAAGAAATAAAAGTCTTTGAGAAATTCTGGAGCCCTCTACTTTTGTCTTCTCTCTTCCACTCTATTGGGTTTTTATTCCTAATTACATGGGAAAGTCAGCCTGCACACAGTATACTTCCTCCTCTCAACTTGTAACATTTTACCGTATACTAGTTAATGTTATAACCAGTAACAGATTCATACTCATTAATCGCAAACTATGTTTCCATTCTAAACAGTGCAATTATATGTAAGTGCTCTGCAGGTACAGCTCATGTCTAATATGTCTTTATATAATGTATTATTTATAAAAAATAATCTGTAATAGTCAGGTTCTGGAGGAGTACTTCATTACCTGTACCTTGTCTAAAGTGGGCTTTGGAATAAAATTATTTAAGCAATTCATCAGTCCACATTTTTACCAAAATGATAGAATCATGGTATTATGTATCACTCTACTTTTCTTACATACTATGTCAGTGTACTGTGGGCATCTTGATAACAAGTGACTGGGGGCAGAAAAGTAGTAATTATAAAAGGAGGCCTGGTATGAGGCTACAAGTATCTGCAGAAACCATGGTCAATAGGGAATGACTGACTAAATTCATGCACTGAAATTTTTAAAAAGTATTGTGTTGGCAAGTGAAGAACCCACTGTTCCTTCTTATAACCTTTAGTTATTTAAATGCATATCACACAAGTGACAGCTGTACCCACCACAAGAAATGTAGAACTTAATTGTTTTCCAGCATATTTCCTTACACAAATTCATTTTAACAATAAGCTACAGTTAGCTAGAATCAGATTTTTGTCTGCTATGCTATCACCCTGTACTGGAAAAAGTTTGGGCTAATCTGAGTCAGATGGTAGCATTTTTTCATATGTCAGGGTTAGATGAATTCATACATGAAGTGCTTGGGATAAAGTTTAGATATTAAGCAATTATTACTATTGCTAAATCATTACTGACTTTGATCATGTGGAATGTATTTTGAATATGCAATCACTTTCTTGTTTTCTACAAATAACAACAAACTGATAAAACAAGAGTTCATAGCTTTTTGTTTTTAATTCTGTCTGACAAAATACCAAAGATACATCTTGTTTTTCAAATTTGACATTTCAAAGCTTTCCCTTAATGCCACATTTAATGGTTCTAGTGAACACATACACATGCACAGGAGATACAAACACTTGACTAGAATCAATCTCCTGGAAGTACAACTGCTGAGAATATTTTTAGAAGGCCTCTGCCTCCTAAATGCTGAGGCTCTAGCATGTGCTAACTCCTTGGATTTGAAAATAGTTTCCTAAACAGGTGTTTTAAAATGAACTTGTTTTGTTTCTTTTTGTTTTTAATCCACCAATGATAACCTTCATTACCAGTTATATCAGATGTGTTTCTATTGTATATTTAGCTCATGAACTGAAACTACATAAATATCTGACTGGAGGAAATGGCTATAACTATACCTGTACGTTGGAGATAAAAGCTGAAGCTGAATACAGCAAATTACAGAGAAAGTGGTATTATCTGTGGCTGCAAATGAAAATTAAACCATATTTGTCTATCTAACAGGTTATTCATATTTAGTGCATGGAAAAGGATGCATGTGCATGCTAAAATGTAAACATGATTGTCTATTGAAAACTGCCAACAACTCATTTTCTGAGACCTGCACCATATTCTTCCCTAAGGGATCTTTTTTCTTACTATTGCAACCCAGTGGGTGTTGCCAGTCACAGTATTTCAATCCCCTCAGTTAGGTAAACACAGTCCTACCTTATAATCTACTAAATTTAAAGTAAGAAAGAATTAGAAAGCTCTTTACTGCCAATATTCATTTATATGCAACTGGCTACGAGTCATGTACCCAGTTGCATATCAAGGCAATTTGAAAAAACACAACTTACATACAATGTTACACAGAGGCACAGATGAAAAGTGTGTACTGGTACCACTCTTTCATCTTCAGGAGTGTCTTTTTCCTAAGTTACTTTTAGTTGGTGTCACTTGCGACCAAACACAATGTTGTTGAAAAAAATTAAGCCTGTCTGGTTAGTGTACAAGGTCCACAGGAAATGTGGTGGAGGTACTCCTATATCATTGAAGCATCAAGAAATCCATTCAGCAATTTAAGATGGTATCAAAGCCACTGCACCACATGGCTGTTTCCTGACTGCAATTTAACTGAATGTGGTAATACCATGAGAAAAGTGTCCAGTCACAAACACAAAACTGCCCACTCCCTCAGTGTTTATGTGTGTAGGAAGGCAAAGACACCCAGGAGGTAAAGTCTACTAATTTTGAGCATGCATAAATCTTGCCTTAGCTTGCTCAGCTACACCAAACTCTTTATTCACTCACTTCAAAGACTATTTTAACTATGCAAGCACATTTCCTTCTTTTCAGATTCCAAATAGCATGAGTCTACCTGAAGATCATACTTTATGATGCACAGAGAAACTGGAAGCCATTAAATATGACTCCTTTGACTTCCCAATACTAGTCGTATCATTCCGCCCTGTATTTTACCTTCTCATCCTACCATTCCACATATCCCTTGGTATGAATCTTCCCTCATTGCCTCTGGCACTGTATATCACTGATTATGTACTACAAATTCAACATTTCCCCAACTATGAGAAATGTAAATCCATGAGGACAGGGTCTGTGCCCATCCCACTCAACAGAACATAGTGTTGAAGCCATGGATACACAAATGGATGAGAGCCAAGGACTTTGAAAAGATCAAGCATAAGAGTGAGTCTCTGATTCAAGACTGGATGCCTAAATTCAAGAATATTTCTTTACATAAACATAATTTTCATTATCCTTAGTTTCATTTCAGATGAATTCACTTTAAATTTGAGCCTAAAGATGGAGTAAACAAAACAGGACATGACAATTAGTAATGCTTACTCTTTTTTCCATCCATATCTGCATGGATTTTGCGAGCCAGAAATCCACTTTTGTATACAGCAGCATTTGGGTCATGAGGAATGTCCAAAAATGGGTTAGTTGTACTCCCAATACGACTGATAGTCTTAGGGTGTGTTCCATTAGCCTTTTCATCTGTACCTTCTGAGGGAGACTTTTTTTTCTCTTCATCATCTCTGTAAGGGAGAAAACACAAAGACTGAAATAAGGACTTATCATGACTTTCAATAAGCAAACTGATTTAGAGTCATCAATTCCCTGTTTGCTAATAGTTGATTAGTATTCATAAGAATGACTTTGAAAATCAAGAACACTATGAAAAGAACAAAGAAAATAGCAATAGGAATAAAGAAAGAAGAAACACATGTCAAAGGCACAGAAAATACTTTCAACAACAACAACAAAATCACATAAGAAAATTTCCCTAACCTAAAGAAGAAAATGCCTATCAAGTACAAAAAGCATAAGGAACAGCATAGAGCAGATCAGAAAAGAAGTTCCATCAGCACATGTTAATCCAAACAGTAAAAGTACAGAACAAAGAAATAATATTAAAACCGGCAAGGGAAAAGTCCGAGTAATTTATGAAGAAAACCTGTTAGAATAACACCGGATACTTAATGAAGACTCTCAAAGCCAGAGCAGCCTAGACAGAATTTCTACAAACTCTCAGGGACCTCAGATACCATCCAAGACTACTATATTCAACAAAACTTTCTATTACAATAGATGAAGAAAACAATACATTCCACAATAAAACCAAATTTGAAGGTATATCTATATACATATCCAGCCCTCCAGAAAGTAATAGAAGGAAAACTACAAACCAAAGTAGTTATTATAACCAAGAAAAACAAAGAATAAATAATCCTAGCCCAAGAGGGGAAGTATACATACACGCACGTGGGCCTGCACACATGCATGTAGGCATGCACACCACTACCACAGTAACAACAAAATAATGAGAATCAGCATACATTGTACATTGATACCTCAACATCAAAAGTCTCATTTCCCCAATAAAAAAACACAGACTAAATATAGATATGAAAACAGAATTCATCTTTCTGCTGAATCCAAAATGCATGCCTTAACATCAAAAATAGACATATCAGCATAAAAAGGATTAAAAAAAAAAAAGATATTCCAAGGAATGGACCTAAGAAGCAAGCTGGTATAGTTATTTTAATATCTGACAAAACTGACTTCAAACCAAACCAATGAAAAGATATTGAGTATGATATTATATACTTATTAAAGAAAAACCCACCAAGAGGGCATTGTAATTCTTACTATCTATGCCCCAAACACAGGGGCACTCAAGTTTGTAAAAAAAAAAAAAAAAAAAACAAAACAAAAACAACAAAAAAAAAGCAAAAACAAAAAAAACCCAAAACAAAACACTGCTACACCTTAAATCACATGCTGATCCTTACACACTGATAGTGGGAGACTTTAATACCTCTCTTTCATCAATAGACAGGCCATTCACACAAAACCTAAACAGACAATTGCTGGCGCTAAGTGACATCCTAAACCAAATGGATCTAACAACTATTTACAGAACATTTTGCCCCAACACAAAATAATTTCATGGAACTCCAAAACTGATTACATACTTGAACACAAAATTTTGAAATAACACCCTGCATCCTATCTGACCAACATAAACTAAAGTTAGACATCAACAACAACAGAAACAACAGGAATCTTACAGACTCATGGAAACATAACTGTCAAGATAGAAATTAAGAAGGAAATCAAAGACTTTCTAGAATCGAGTGAAAACGAGTAACAATATACCCAAACTTACAGGAAACATTAAACTCTTAGCATTAAGCGCCTATATGTAGTAACCGAAGCAATCTCATACTAACATACTAAGAAGAGCACATCTGAAAGCTGTAGAACCAAAGGAAGTAATTACATCCAAAAGGAGTAAACACTAAGCAATAATCTAACTCAGGGCTAAAATCAATAAAACAGAAACAATACAAAGACTCAGTTAGACCAAGAGTTGGTTCTCTGAGAAAATCAACAAGATAGACAAACCCTTATCCAAGTTAACTAAAAGGCAGAAAGAGATTATCCAAACTAATAACATTAGGAATGGGGGTGGGGCATAAAACAGACAGACAAAATCCAGAAAATGAATAACTTAAAAAAAAACCCGTACTCCTCCAAATTGAAAAATCTAAAAGAAATCAATAATTTTCTCAATACATGCAATGTAACAGAATTAAATAAGGATTGAATAAGCAATTTAAACAGACCTATATCCACTAGTGAATTAGAAGCAGTGATTAAAAGTCTCTGAATTAAAAAACATTCCCAGGAATATACTTTCAAAGAAGAATTAATGCCAATGGTCCTCAAATTATTCCACAAAATAGAAACAGAAGGAACACTGCCCAATTTATTTTAGGGAGCCACATTTATTCTGATACCCAAACCACATTAAGGTCCAACAAAGAAAATTACAGGCCAATTTCCCCTAAAAACACTGATGCAAAAATTATCAATAAAATACTTGCAAACAGAATCTAAGTACAATGGCATATTACTCAGCTATTTAAAAACATGACATCATGAAATTTACAGCTAAATAAATTGAACTAGAAAACTTCCAAGAATGCATTGAAAAGATCATCCACCATGCAGAGATGGTTCAATATATATAAATCAATAAATGTAATAGACCATATAAACAAACTGAAAGAGAAAAACCACATGATTATGAGATGCAGAAAAGGCCTCTGACAAAAATCCAACTCCCCTGGAATGAAGGTCCTGATTAGAGATTCGTGGTGAAAGGGTTATACCTCAACAGACTAAATGAAGTTTGCAGCCATGGTGAAAAACTCAAAGCAATTGTATTGACCAAGACCTTGGGACTACATAGCTCAGGGTAAAATCAAATACTACTGTTCTTAGAAACAAAATGTAATTGAATTGAATGCAATGGAATTACTCCTAATGACGTTCTTTTATACTCATAGATCAGTGTCTTGCTCAGTCATGATATAGAAGTAGATAGGAACAAATACAGAGACCTACAGCCAGACATTATGTAGAGAGTGAGAGACCTTAACACACTTAGCTCTAATAGAAATGCGTCCATCAAATCCTGGGGACTCTGCAGAAGGTACAAAGAATGTAAGACACAGAGGGGATAGAAGACACCAGTAAGACAAGGCCCCTAAAATCAATGTGATCAATGCTCATAGGAACTCACAGAGTCTGAGGCAGCATGCACAGGGCCTGGATGGCTCTGTTTGGGGGCGGATCCTAGAGCTAAAAGGAGAGGTAGACATATGCTCCCATCACCAACCCAGAATCAATATCCAATTGATAACCACTTGCAAATGAAGATCTAGTTCCTTCCAAGGGAGTCTCAGTATGGAAACTAATTCCTCTTCAGTACAGGTTGAATGCTCAGGTAGATGGCCAAGAGAAAGCAAACTCAGAGGCACTGTTAGAGGTTCCTTTTAACTTAGTGTTTTTATGGGATTCCTGAGTGTATAAATGAGTAGGTATCTGTTTCTTGTGCATTCTCTTGGGATCGTTTCCTTCTGTTTGTTTTGACCAATTCCAGTGTGTTAGTTTTTGTTTTATCTTATTTTATTTTATTACTAACCCTTAAAACAAGCATGTTCATTTTTCTAATTAGAGGAAGAAAGGGGGTGGATTTGGATGGGAGGGGAACTAGAAAGGAACTAGAGGAGTCAAGGGAGGGGAGGAGAAACTACATTCAGGATGTATTATATGAGAAAAAAAATCTATTTTCAATAAAAGAATAAAGTAAAAAATTAACAAAAAGCATTATTCTGATTTTTAATTAAAAAAGAACTATAATAATAGCAATTAGTGACAGTCTCCTCTGAGCCAAGTATTAATGATCACAACAATTATGTAAGATCAATATTAGCTTTTTAAATTGCAGATAAGGGAAAAGACTCAGTGAATCCAAATAAACACCCAAAGCGACAGAGTGACTAAGAGGTAATAAAGGTGTGACTGAAGTATCTTTACAGCTATGCTTTCCCTGCCTTGATGGCTCCTTGGTTATCTTCTTTCAAACAATGAGGGTACTGGTAGGAATTGTAAGTTGTACTTTTACACTGGTCCTGACAGGACAACAGGTGTATAGAGGACAATAGATATCTACAGATTGAACACTGAGGACAGTACTCAGCAAACAGACTCACCGTTAGCATCCAAACCCCAGATATAAGCTACAAGTTTGTGTGGGAGGGCAGTGTCTCCACAGTGTTTTGGTGTCATAAGAAGTACTACTTTCCCAACTACCACAAAGGCATGGGTCAGTCCACCAGCTACTGCATAACTCTTATTTGCCTTGCCTTGTTTTGCACATCTTTGTACCCTCAAGCATGGAAACTTTAAATCTGAGATAATGACACACTCCAACTATGAAGAGTCCATAAGATCAGATGGCCAATATTCAGTTAATAAAGGAAAAAGGCAGGAGAAAGCTACTCATTGGTTCTGATAAATAGCTGGAAAACTAAATATTACAGCAAGTCTGTCTTATGCTATTTTCCTTTCTATAACTAACCTGCTTATAAAATTCTAAGCATTGACTCTTTTCCTAAACTACACTTAGCACCCCAAAATATTTTAAATAAATCAAATATTCCTTTCAAAGGTTGTTTATGAGAAAGATGGAGAAAAGCAGCCTTTGTTCTCTAATGGTATCTTAGAAGTAACTGAGAGATAAATGAAGCTAAAATTGGAACTCTTAAGCATTCATATTTTACATTTATTTTGAAATAATTTTAGACTTGGAAAGACAGTACATTGAGTTTCCATATGTCCAGCTTCTGCTAGCATCTTATATAAGCACAGTGACATTTTCTAAACAAAAAAATTAACATTAGTAAAATACTATGGATTAAATAGACACCTATTTTTACAGGTTTCAACAGCTTTTTATTTTCATGAATCTACTTTTTTGTACCATAATATCCTGAATCCCATTATAGATTTAATCATTGTCATCACTGGCCTGTCTTCTTATTCTCTTCTGGTATATACCAACTCCATAGTCTTTTCTGGTCCTTCATGATTTTCACACTTTAAAGAATCTTGGTTAGTTAGAAAATTATTTTCCATTTGGATTTGTTAGATGTTATCCCAGTACACTGAGGTTGGAGTTCAAATACAATTTAGGTCATGTACCCTTTATCCGTTCATTAGATCCAGGGGTAGATTTTTTCTTGGTCATATTAACTAACCCTGATGACTTAAAGTAGTGTTTCATAGTGATCTGTACAAAGTTATTATGTTTTCTATAAATATTTTAGTAGAGATAGTTGCTTAAATCATGTTCTACATTTTGTTTGTCTTTGTCTTTTGATAACATTCATAGATGGATCTCCCAGTGACGATTATTATGTGGTGATTTGTTGCCTGTGTTTTACATGCTTCTTTCAGTGTGGTCATATGAATATTACAGTCCTGTTTGAACTCTTTCCAATCTCTGGCAACTGGTCTACCTTTTTGCCTACAGTTTTGCTTTTTCCAGAATGATTTATAATTGGCTTCTTTACATTTACAAACTAATACTTAACATCCTCCATATTCCAAGTCAACCTCTAGCTTTGCCTTTATTATTGTAGAGCACTGTTTCATTGTATAGGTATGCTCAGCTTTTTAATTCACATATGAAAAGGCATTATCTGCTTGCTATGTTTCCATTTTTATACTAAAAATGTGTTTTTTAAATAACATCATAAATCCACTATAGAAATACAGTACTATAAATCTTTCATACATTAGAAGGGCGATTTCTACCTTTCAGACAGTATCTCACAGCAAATGTTATAATTAGAGGGGTAAAGATGAAAGTCTTCACACAATATCAAGAACAAGATGCCAACACTCACCACTTCAACATGGTACTGGGAAGTCCTAGACTGGGGAACTAAGCTAATGAAATAAAAGGCATTCATGCAAGGAAATGAATAGTTAAATTGTGCTTTTTTGCTGATGGTGTGGTTTTATAAAAGGACATTCTAAGGACATTACACCACAAAACAAAATAAACCCAGCTTAGAACTTTCAAATTCAGTAGACTGGTACCTTGGAAAATAAACATACCAAAATTAAGTTTCTCTATGAAACACAAACAGAAAATTGGAAAACAAACAATGCCATTTAGAAAGAATCCCATCTTCCTCCCAAATACAAATAACAGGAGTGTTTCTAATGAGAAAGCAAAAGGTGTGTGCATTGAAAATTGTAAAATACTGATGAAAGAAAGGCTATACAAATAAATTATAAGATTCTATGTTCATGGATTGAGCAGATTAATTGATCAAAATGATCCTATTACCTAAAGAAAGCTACAGAGCCAATGTAATTTCTTATGAATATTCCAATGACATTTCACAGAGAAATAGACAGTAAGAAGCCTAAAATTCTCGTGGAACAAGAATACACTCTGAACTGTAAGAAATCCAGAACAAAAAAGAAGAAACAGTGGGCATTACATGCCCTTACTTGACAAACAGTATTCTCTTAGTATCTGTGGAAAATTTGATTCAAGTTTTCTCATGGGTACTCAAGGCTTTTATGTAAAAGGAGGTTTTTGTGGACATAAACTACACATCCCATTACACAATGTATATGCTGTGTAAACAGTTGTCATCATGTAAGGTAATGTTTAGCAAAAATGACAAGAAAAAAAGACAAGCACATACTTTATACACAGTTCTTTCAAAAATTTTCAATATGTGTTTGTCAAATTCATGAGTATAAATACAGTCCAGATATAAATTATAAAGGTATTATAATAAAACTAGATGTTACTAGCAATAAAACCAGAAAAATATATCATCTAATGCAATAGGAAAGAAAGCTGGCAATAAGTCTAAGTATCTGTAGTCAGCTGACTTTGATAAAATGTCCAAGAACTCAAACTAAAGTCTCTTAAAAATGGGGCTGGGAAAATTGAGCATGAAACCAGGTCCTTATTATCAGAAGAAGAAAAAAAGAAACCACCCAGTCAACTCAAATGGATAAAATGGATGAAGGACTTAAGCACAGTAAGATCTGAAATGAGGCAAACTTCACAACATCAGTCTGGCCACTTATTTCTTAGGTGAGACTTCAAAAGCATGATCAGTAAGAGCAAAAACAGGTAAAGAGGGTCCATTCAAACCATGGAGCAAAGAACTACGAAGGTGAATAAATAGCTCTTGGAATATATAAAAAATATTTGGAGATCATCTGAGAAGGTCTAACATACAGAGGTACTCATATTTCTCAAAAGAGACATGGATAATTGGTCCTTCCTCTGAGGTTATAGTTACTTGTGACCAACTGTGGGGTGAACGACAGATCACATCATTGCAAGAAAAAGAGAGTAAAAAGATACTTTGAGAGGGAAAAAAGGATAAGAAAGCATTACATAAATTTTACTATAGCACATTTTAATGAATATAATTTTAGTATAATTTCTAAAAATTCAGTGTAAAAGTAATTACAATAATAATCTATAATGATTATATATTAGAACAATATTCTGGATAAATAGAATCAAATAAAAATACCTCAAAATTCTCAATTAGTGATTATACTTTTATAATTTACTATTTGGCATTTTAATGACATGTTATACATCTTTTGGACAGGATTTTTAGGGTTATAAATTCTGATACTTAAGTATTGAAAATGAAGATACTCAAATAGGAAAATTTGAAAAGTATAGAAACAAGGAGTACTTTTGAACATAATATCAAGAATAAAGGTTCTAAAATATTCTATCCTGAAAAACAAGTACTTAAAGTGTTGTAAAGGTTAATGAATGGCCTTGTCAGGTACAGGGGACACAAATTGAACCTGCTCCCAGATGTAGGCTGGTGCCACCTGGTGGCAGCTATCTTTGGATCCTAAGCATAGACTGATGGATCTGTGATGGCTTTGACAGAAGTACTATTTGTAGCAACACTGTGAGAACTTTTCCTAGGTCTTCTACTGGAGGCTTGTCTTTTCTTCCACAACATCCCCACACTTTGTTTCAACATAAATAACAGAAATATGAAACATTCATCTTCTATCTATATTCACCTTACTCCTAAGTGAAGAACTTCAGGGTTATATTTATTCATTTTGATCAGAATTGCCCCATCAATTCTTCTGGATTTTCTGCATAGATGATCATGCTGTCACAATCAGTTCTTTGATTTCTAGACCTGGATACCTACACCTTTGCTTCTCATATCTCATTAGGTAGGGCTTCGACTGTGATCCTGAAAAGCATCAGTGAGATGAAATGGTTTTATTTCCCCCCTTTCTGTGCCGAAACAGGTCAACTCTAAGTTTCTCATCACAAGACTTGATTATTTTATTTGATCTGGGAATACTGAGGGTTTGGACACTGTGCTCATGACACATTGGTCTGTGCTCTAATGACTTTACCCAGTTTGGTTGTTATTACACTTGAGGCATGTGAGAATGTGCATTGATGTTCATGTTTGCTTCAATATTCTTGGAGGGATTATAAAGAACTGGAAAGTCTGTAAATCTTGGTAAGATTTACCAGTAATACCATCTAGGTGTGGTGCTGGTTAAGAAGGTAATAAATTACTTATTCGAGTGTTTTATCATATATTGGCCAATGAGTTTTGGCTGACAATTTTTTCTTATTTTTTAAATTCTATTTAATTGATGTTTCTTTCAGTTATTTTACATACTGACCACAGTTTTCCTCCCTCCACTCCTATCTATATCTCCTCCTCATCCACTCCTCTATCTCTATTCAGAAAGGGGCAGGCCTCCATGGGCTTGAACATAGCATGGAACATCAATTTGAGGTAGGATCAAGTCCCTACCCCTGCATCAAGGCTGGGCAAAGTAATCACAAATGCCTACTAAGCATTGTTAGGAGCCTTACAAACACACCAGCTGCACAACTGTCACACACACATACCCTTAACTGTTGGTCCAGAGCCCATTGCTCTCACAATTTCAAGTCAGCTGTCTCTCTGGGTTCCTCCAGACTGATGTATTCGTTAAAGAATTTGTTCCCATTTAATCTGTGGACATAGAGCTGTTTATAATGTCTCTTTACAACCCCTTAAGTGTCACAGGATTTGAAATTATATTTCCTCTTTCATACCTAAAATTAGTAATTTTAATTCAGGCCTTCAATTCTTATCAAGATTAACAGTGGCTAGACCTTAGCCATTTTACCCATCTTTTCAAAGAATTAACTTTTAGTTAACTCTTTTAATTACTGGTCTCAATTTCATTAATTTCTGCACTAATTCTTTGTCTTTCCTATTGACTTTTGGTTTTAACTGATCTTTTCACCCCGGTTTCCTAATGTGGAAAGATAAATCACTGATTTGAAACCCCTTTCTTTAGCCATATACACGTTGCTAAGTAATTATTACTTTAACACAGCACACACATTATGCAAAGATGCATTTTTATTTTTCTTTAGATTAAATCCACTTAAATTTCTGTTCAGAGTTGTTGCATTCATGAAACATTTTAAAACATGCTGCTTAGTTTCTACAATTTATGGGATTTTACAATTTAGTTGTTGATATTTAATTGACGTCTGTTATAGACTGAGGGTAAATATTATAAGCTTTCCAATTAAAAAATTGTTAAGGTACATTTTACTGTAGTTGAGAGTGTGATCAACTTTGGTTAATATTCCACATGTCCTTGAGAATAATGTAAATTCTGCTGTCACTGTATAAATTTGTCAATGATTATCAATTATATCCAACTTATTAATGGTGCAGGAGAACTGAACAATGCCACACTTTCGCATTTAGTCTGTTGGATCAGCCAATTCACATACAATTAGAATCTATCAGCTTTTGCCTCACCCATGGTGACATTCGTTAGATGCATACATGAAGGTCTATCATGGCTTTTTGGAGAATAGACTCTTGTATTATTATCGTCAAACATTTTCATCCCTGAATGTTTTTCTGCTCTTAGATCTTCTCAGCTGAAATGATACAGATACTTCTGTCCTTTTTCTCAGTGCTAGTAACACAGTCTGTTTTAGTGCACACTGCTATTACAACTTATATGCACTTACATTTAAAATGGGTTTCCTTGAGCTAGCAGTAGCTTTGCTTATTAGCTTGAAATGAAAAGTCAAAATGTAGAGTTCTCTCTCCTTCCCGAAATGTACTCTACTGCTCCTTTCTGAGCAATCTAGATCTGTGGCTGCCATTGGTGAGAAAATGTCAGTCGTCACTCTTCATTACCTCTTTTCCATTCTCTCTTGCTTCTTTTCCACAGGTTGTTAGGATGTTATACCTGCAGTTGTTGAGTTCTCAGATATTCTGCTATTTCTCTAAAACTTGGATTCTCCCCCTCTTTTCTCCATTCAGAAGTTTCTTTTCATATATCCTCAAGCTTAGAATCTTTTCTCAAAGGTTTATACTATTTATGGGTCCAAGCACCCTACCATGTCTGTTAACATATGCTTTCACTTACTTTCCCTTAGAATTCCCATCTCTTCACTAATATTGCCCATCTGAACACATGCTGCTTACTTTATCCATTGCAGTTCTTAGCATCTTAACCAGAGTTGTTTTATTTGAGTCCTGGCTCTGACAAATTCAACTTTCTTGCAATATCTGACTCTGATCCTGATGCCTCTTCAAATTGTGTTTCCTGGTTTTTAGTATGTTCATTTTTTCCTTATACCTAGAAATGTGCTATAGGTAAAAGTAAGTATATTAAATAAGCCAGAGTAATGTACTGATAAAGTATATATGTTGGGAGAGTTCTAAAATGTCAGGGTTTGATGTCAGGCTGTTAATGAATCTTTGCTTATGAAGTGCCAGATTTTTGTGTGCCTTCAGTTTTTACATGGTATCCCTATAGGTTGGGCAGAGAGTCATATTGCTTTTGAAGTACACATTTTTCCTTCCTTCCTTCCTTCTATCAGATAGGCTTGAACAAAACTCAATAGCTTCAGCTCTTTGCTCTGTGTATATACAAAAACATTAAAGAAGGAAATGGGGTATCAAACCCACTCTAAATCTCAAGTCACAGATGTGATCACCATACTTTATGAGCTTCATCTCAGAATTGCTCTACAAGATAGATGTTATTACCTAACTGAAAACCAAGATCCATACTGGACTACAAGAAAATGTCCCCAACTGGGGTATCATATCACCTACAGAAATGCATGTGGAACATAGCAGGTAGCAGGCATCCAAACCTCCACTCCCTTCCATGAAGGAAGTACTCGGGTATGTTCCTCATGGTATACTCAGTGCCAGCTTCATAGATATCAAAATCAAATCAAGTACTAAAGTTGCTGGGTAGTAACACACTGATGGAAATACCTAGAGGGATGAATAACACATAACGAGCAGCATCTCTTAAATGGAACATTGTAATATATGGCACAGCACAGTTGTGTACAGGGCACTGCACAGTCATAAAGGGTGGGAAGAGTCCACATGAACTAGGCTGGCTTCTCAGTATGAGGACTCTTTTGGGGCTGGTAGAAATTGCAAAATAGACTATGGCAGTTGTCAGATCTTATAGCTTATTTTTAAAGAAAACCAGGAAATTATACTGAAATAAGTTTACAAAATAACCAACCAAATACTTCAAAACATTAAATGTGGTTCAATACAAGAGTAAATCACTAAGTTGGGTACTGAGATATGTGAAAGCAGATGATAATTGGGAAGTAGCCTAAGGCATGAACTCACTACAGCAATGATGATTTTTCCCAGGTTCTCTACTGTTCAACATTATTATGTCACGAGGCATGAGGAGTTTAAGACAGACCTGCCCTCCTCACTTACCAAAAATAAAAACAAAGTATATAGACAAACTTCAAAACATTACTGCAAGTATGAAGCACACTGCATTTTATCTTCTAAAAATAGCCGGTTATGACATAGGTCTTTAAATTGTGAAAGCATGGTTTATGCTTTTATCAAAAAGTGTTGAGCTGCCTGTGGGGCATCCTTTGATACCAGTCAGAATGCTGCCAGATGTGAAGAAGATAGGGAGTCATAACTTCACTTTCTAAATAAAAATCTACTTTTAACAATTGTAGTGTTTTTTCTAAACTAAGAACATTTCAACTGGAGGCCTTTATATGATTCTTTAAAGAAAACGGATTTGAAAATACATTAAGGTAAAACCTGGTAAGAGACTTCCAAAAAACATACTAGGAAATTTTAATAAGCAGGTAACTTCATTTAGCCTTATTAAAACATGGCAATTTCCCCCCACGTTTTGAAAAGACACCCAAGTGTGCATATTAAGATATAGATAGATAAATGATAAAATCTAAACAAATATTATCTAACACGTTCAGAGCATATAATTAGTCATTGTAAGCACATCGCAGGTCACTTAGAAATAGTATTTACTGTATTTCTCTTCACATTATTCTTTTCTAAAAAAATTAAAAGCTTAGAAAATGCTATAGATATTATAAAATCCTAAATGAACAGCATATTACAAAAACTCATCTTCACAATCCAGCCCCCCAGAATCACACCTGCCTCAGTGACTCTAAAATTGCTTTAAGACAATTAGGGTAGTAACATTATAGTCACATTCCATCAAATCACCAACCACATGAGATGACTTTTCATATTCCCCACTGAAGATGTGAAGTAAAGACAGCTTCTCTATCAAGGTCAGCATTTTCTATGCTAAAACTGTCTTCACAATGAAACCCTTAAACACCCCAAGGATCCATTCTCAATCCAATCACTCAGAGAAACTATTTACACATGAAACACACAATGTGTCTTTTTTCCCTTTCCCTTCCAAATTTACTATTTGAAAGTGAAGAATATGCCTGAATTATATACATTTGGAAAAGACATCATTTTCACTGAGCGAGAGAGAAGAAAAAACACTTTAAGAGTAAATGTTAAGTGTGAATTATGATCTAGGATAATAAGATGACATTTTATAGAGTTGTCTGAGGAACTACTTATCTGCCCTGAAGCTTTGATTTCTAAAGACACTGAAGACCAATTGATGCTCAGGAACAATTCTAGATAACAAATTATTTCCAGATGATATGCTTTCTTCAGCCCCAAATCTTAAGTTAAATGACATTTTTTAATCACCATGCAATCTGTTTTGTTTGTTTTTAGGTTCAACTAATCTTTTCCTAATTGTACAAACTAGTGAGATTCTTCATGACATTTCCACACATGCATGCCACTGTACTCAGCTCATATTCCTCTTTGGCAGTAATATCCTGTATGAAAAGAATATTCACATCCTCTAAAAGTGTGGTGAGAATACAGGGTTAGAGCTATTAATTTACCAACAGTGACAAATGGTGCAGTGCCTTTCGCAGTAGGACTATGTATATAAGCCCCCAGCCAATCAAAGACACAAATCAGAAACTACTGTGATTTATCTTTTTCAAGGAAATAACTTTATCTCAGTGTCAAGATGCTGTAAGAAAGGGCTGGAGAGTGTTCACCTAGCATGCATGAGGACCTGGATTGGATCCATATATGGAACATGTCTATAATCCCAGCACTCTAGATTCTGAGTAGAATGATCAGAAGTTCAAGGTTCCACTCAGCTACAAAAGCAGGAAAAGAGCAGATGGACTAAATGAGATTCTGGTTGTTGTTACTGTTATTATTAGTTTTAATAAGGCTATGCATACTTTTATTTAGAACACTACTTTTAAAAATAATTTATTCTTATTCTATGTGCATTGATGTTCTGCCTCCATGTATGCCTGTGTGAGGCTGTCAGATCTTAAAGTTACAGACAGACAGTTGTGAGCTGCCATGTGGGGGCTGGGAATTAAACCCTGGATCCTCTGGAAGAGCAGTCAGTGCTCTTAACCTCTGAGCCATCTCTTCAGCCCCAGAACACTACTTTAAATCCAAAGGCAGACAAAGGAATTCAAATTTTTATTACTAGATGATTCTGATGTGGGGAAGAGGGAAAGTCCATAGGGAGAATTACATGGAAAAATGATTAAAAGAAAACCTTAAATGAAAGGAAAGGAATTATCTTTGTAAGTAAAGGTGACACATCTAAGTCAGTCTAAATTATAAAAGAAAAGTCTCTTTGGCAAAACATACAAAATAAACAAAGACTATTAAGAGCTGCAAAGGAGCAAGGCTAAGTAACATGCAAAGGTAGACCCATTGGAGTCTCCCTGACTTCTCAAGGGAGACTCTGAAAGCCAGACAGAACTAGGCACACATTTTGCAGACACTAAGAGACCACAGACACCAGCCCAGACTACTATTACCAGCAAAGCTTTCAATTACCATAGATGAAGGAAACTAAACATTCCATGACAAAATCAGATTATCCTATCCACAAGTATAACCTTGTAGAAAGTACTACAAGAAAAACTCCAACTCAAGAAAGTTAGCTGCATCCACAAAAAACACAGGCAACAGATAGCCTCGGACCAGAAAACCACAATGAAGGGAAACACACCAACACTACCAACACCAAAACCAAATATAACAGGAATTAACAATCACTGGTCATTAATATCTCAATATCAATGGTTTAAATTTGCTTATAAAAGACAGCATATCAGAATGGATATGAAAACAGGACCTATCCTTTTGCTGCATACAAGAAACACACTTTCACCTCAAAGTAAAGTATTGGGAAAAGATTTTCCAATCAAATAGACCAAGAAACAAATGGGTATAGCTATCCTAGTATCTAACAAAACAGACTTCAAACTAAAATTAATTGAAGAGACAGAGGACATTTAATATTTATCACATGGAAAATACATCAAGTGAAGTTTCAATTCTAAATAACTATGCCCCAAATACAAGGGCACCTACATTTATAAAAGAATTGTTACTAAAGCTTAAATGACACATCAAATCTTATAACACATTAATGTTGGGAGACTTCAATACCCCACTCTCATTACTAGACAAGTTTGCTAAGACAGAAACTTGACCTCTGTTAATAAATAAGGGAACTAACAGATGTTATTACTCAAATGGACTAAACAGACATCTATACCTTTCACCCAACCAAAAAAGAATATTCCTTCTTCCCAGCCTTCTCTAAAATCAACCCCATACTAAGCAACAAAAGAAACCTAAACAGATACAAAAAAATTGGAATAACCCCCTGTATCCTATTGGATCATCATGACTTAAAGTTAGAGTTCAACAACACTAATTGCAGAAAGGTTACAGACTCAGAAATTGAACAATGCACAATTGAATCATCACTGAATCAGGCAAGAAATAAGGAAAGAAATGAAAGACTTCCTAGAATTCAACACAATGAAAGCAAAACATACCCAAATGTATGGGACACTATGAAAGCAGTGCTAAGAGGAAAGTCCATAGCACTAAGAGCCTACATAATCAACTTGAAGAAATCTCACACTAGTGACATAACAGCATACCTGAAAGCTCTATACCAAAAAAAAAAAAACAAAAAACAAAAACAAAAACAAACAAACAAAAAAAAACCCTCAATCAATAAAATAGAAACAAAGAGAACAATACAAAGAATCAACGAAACAAAGATTTGGTTTTCCAGAAAATTGACAAGATAACTTCTCATCCAAAATAACCAAAAGGGAAAGAGAAAATATCCAAACTAACAAAATCAGAAATGAAAAGCAGGACATAACAACAGACACTGAGGAAATCCAGAGAATCATTAGGTCATACTTCAAAAACCTGTTCTCCACAAAATTTGAAAATTTAAAAGAAATGGACAATTTTCTGGATAGGTACCACATACCAAAATTAAATCAAAACCATACAAAGAAATTAAATAGGTCTATAACCCCTAAGGAAGTGAAAGTAGTCATCAAAAAGTCTCCCAACCAAAAGAGCATAGGGCCAGACAGTTTCAGTGCAGAATTCCAAAGAGCTAATAACAATACTCAAGTTGTTCCACACAATAGAAACAGAAGGAACATTTCCAAACTCTTTACCCTGATACCCAAACCACACAAAACCTCAACTAAGAATGTGAATTACAGACCAATCTTCCTCAAGATCATTGATGTAAAAATACTCAATAAAATCCTGGCAAACTGAATCCAAGAACACATCAAAAAAAAAAAAATCATCCACCATGATCAAGGAGACTTCATCCCAGAGATGCACGGATGGTTCAACAAACAAACATTAGATGCTGAAAAGACCTTGGACAAAACCCAATACTCCTTCAAAATAAAGGTCTTGGAGAGATAAAGGATGCAAGTAACACACCTAAACATAATAAAGACAATATACAGCAAGCCAACAGCCAACATCAAACTAAATGGAGAGAGAAACTCAAAGAGATTCTACTAAAATCAGGAATGAGTCAAGGCTGTCCACTCCCTCCATATCTATTCAATATAGTACTCAAAGTTCTAGCTAGAACAAATCAGATAACACAAGGAGATCAAGGGGATACAAATTGGAAGAGAAGAAGTCAAACTTTCACTATTTGCAGATTATAAGTGACCAGAAAAATTCTACCAGGAAACTCCTATAATAAAAATTACATTCATTAATATGGTAAAATACAGGACTAACTCAAAATAACCAGTAGCTCCCGATAAATAATAAAAAAATAAATACATAATACAAAATATTATTAATATATAATATTAATGTATATTAACATGTGATGTTAACATATTATATATACTACATTTAAATACAAATAAGATACAAAAAGATAAATGAGTCATGAAAGAAATCTGAGAAACATCACCCTTTACAATAGCCACAAATACCATAAAATATCTTGAGCTAACTCTAACTAAACAAGTGAAAGACCTATACCACAAGAACTTTAAGTCTTCGAAGAAAGAAATTGAAGAGGAAGGATATCAGAAAATGGAAAGATCTTCCATGCTCTTGGATAGGTAGAAATAACATGATAAAAATGGCAACCTTACCAATAGAAATCTACAGATTCAATGGAATCCCCATCAACATCCCAACACAGACCCCAAAAGAACAATACTCAACTCCATATGGAAAAACAACAAACCCAGGGTAGCTAAAAATAATCCTGTACAACAAAACAACTTCTGGAACCACCATCATCCCTGAAACTATATTTTCAAGATGCAGGGGTCATCTGATACATGAAGAGAGATAGAAAGAGGACAGTGTACCACTATTCCACATAACAAGCCAGGATAATTTACTATTTGATGGCAGACAAATAAAAGAGTTTAATTTAGAAGAAAAGATAGCAAATGTTTTAAAACAGTCTAATCATAAATGAATTGGCACATTAATAGAAAGTAGCAAAGATTATTCCATGATGCAGTTATAAAGTGTTTATTCAGACTTAAAATGAGGAGGAAGAACAAAGAACTTAGACCAGAAGTATAACCCAGGAATTCAGTATTGAAAATGGGTTACATTGTGACTTCATTAAAGTGAGACCAGGTACAAACATCAGGGACATACGTTTTAAGGAAGATTCCTTGTATTCCTAAATACAGGTATCCTATATTTATAACAACAATCATACATATTAAAACATTAAATTCATTATTTTTTCTTCTGAATACTATTGTATTTTTTTTACTTTGCCACATTGTTAGTTGTATTCTCTGAAGATTTCCTTGTGGGTATATTTTAAATACAGCTAGAATTAGTCATAAATGCTGTCTAACCTCTGTCCTACTCCAGACTTTGATTTTTAGAAACTTGAACTCTAGATTGCCTTAAAGCTAAGGAAAATGCCACAGTGGTATACATACTTGCTCTCTCTGAACTCCCAGCATACCTCATAGGGCAAAGCAGTTCAATAAACAGATGCTTTATGAAAAATGAGCAACTGAGCACAGGCATGGAGAAAGAAATGGCAATATTTTTTGTGTGAGGTGGCTTAGTTCTTCCAGTAGCCAGACAATTCTGTGTTTACTTCACTACAATTTTATATTTTCATTCTTGTAGTGGCCTCTTCTCCTTTCACACCTTGTTCTTATTTGGAACAGACTTGCAATAGAGTCCTATCTGTATTTTGTCCTCTACACTTGGCCAGGCCAAGAAAAAGAACTTACAGAATGGAACAAATGAGTGGTTGATCTTCCCTCTCTCACTACCCGGTGATACCAGTAATTCTATGAGCATCTGATGGGACTCTCTAAACATGCACTGTACCAAAGGCTGCCACAAAAACATTCAAACATGATTTCTGCTCTCTAATAAGGACCATGGTAAGACTCTATGTACCTTTAGGGAAGCCATGCATAACATCTGAGGAAACAAACCCTTTACCATGGTACCAACTGAATGTCTTTAGACCTATGATTTCAGTTTTCCTCACACAGAGGAAGAAGTTTCAGTGTTAGAGCAACACACTCTTCCAAACTTTGTAAGTACATATACAAAAAAAGAAACATATTTACTGAAACTTTAGTTACATTTTAAAAAGATCATAATGGAAGTGCCTTTGCTTCTTGGTTGCCATGTCCCCTTTCCCTCACTCACATCCCCAAGGAGAATCATCCCTCAGTTATCTCTTTGTGTTTAACAGCTGAGATCTTTTTAGTTACTGTAGCAGTCCATAATTCTACATCTGTTTCCTCTAAGGAATTCCCACCCAAGTGCATATTTTCTCACAAATTCTGCATCAGAAGCATCTTTCCTTTATGATTTGAACATGTATATAACATCTTTCAGTTATGTTCTGAACTATACACATGCAGGACACCATATTTCAAATTCATTGTGTATCATTAAAATTCTTTCTATAGCACTGCTTTTGGTTTTTACCCTCCCATTTCCTCCTCATCCTGCTAGGGATTAAGCCTGCTGTTTTGAACATGACAAGCATGTGCTCTCCCAGTGATATACACTATCAACCTTTCCCATACTATTTCACAGAATTGTCACTAAATGCAGGCACTATGATAAGCAAAGGAAGAAACACAGGGAGACATCATTTCCTCAAGAAACCTGGAGTCTAATGAAATTTTATTGCAAGAAGCTATAATTGGAGAATATAAACCGATAGTGGTATCAGATAAAGTAAAATGGAGATAATTTCTGGTTGGCAAGGCCAGAAAAGACTTGAAGGAATGGGTGTCATAAAAGTTGAGCTGTAATGGATGTGGTGTAAGGTTCCACACAGAGAATAGAAAGTCAAAAAGCCATGGACCAAGCACTAGTAATTGCTTAGTTGAAAAGAGGATTGTGTGAAGAAAACAGGGCATAATAAAGTAGGTTTCAGACAGAATGCATGGGGTCTACTGAAGTTTTACAGCATATGTGTGCTTCATTCAGGTTAATGTAGAGGAAGAAACAAGAGACAGACAGACACACATACACTTGTTGAGGAGGCACACAGGATGCATGCTTTAAGGAGTATGAGAGGCAGCAGCATGACTGAAAGCAAGGATTGCTTACAGCCAGGTCTAGCGAAGTTATGGCTGAAGCCACAGGTAATGCAGAAGCGAAAACTCAGGCAATTAGGAAATTATGGGTGTTCATAACAGTAAAATGAATCTACTACAAGAGCCAGAAAGAGATGGTGCAAGCAAGTGCTGGCTCAAAGGTAACTGAACTAGGAAAGCAGGCACAACTGCACCCATATTGAGGGAGTTTTTGTATAGAGTTGGCAGGTAAAGTTTAAGAGATGAATGAGAGCAACGATCTTAGAAAACAATCCAGTGTTGAGCTTAGGATAAGAAGTGGAAAGGTGAGTCAGAAAAAGGAATAAGGAGAGCTAGCAGGGCACTGTGATGCAAGTATACACGTGGGACAACACATTGGTTAAGGAAAAACACAGTGTGATCTAGTGGATCATATAAAGCTGAGGTACACATTTCCTTTCTGAACTGTGTTCTACAAGCACTGATTTCAGCATATGTTCAGCAGTGCTATAAACTGTAACCTGAAACAAGCCTTCCCATCTCATATTGACTGTGCTCATGGTGTTTCATCACAACAATAGAAAGCCAACTGGGATGTCTTGTCTTTCTCCATACTGCTCCATCCATCCCCATCACCTCCTCCTTTGTTTTAGATCCACTATCTACAACAACAACACTGATCTTTACTCAGGAATTTGGCCCAGAAGATGCTGATATAAAGTGAAATTCAAAAACAGGGTACCAGAACTAGAAAGGTACCTGTGACAATTCTATCTAACTTCTTTGTTTTATAGAAGTTTAAAATATAATTAATGGTTATAGTGCTTTATTTTTATTCTTTATAAAACATAAGCCAGAAGTATACATCCAAATATAACCAGTAGTATACTTTCGAGTATATGGATGAGGGATACAAAAGAGAGGAAATAATTAGAACCTGAGCTTTTCCAGCTACAGCATTAAGTGTGAGCTGAAGGGTAATCTATTCCTATGGTTAGTGTAGAAGAATACTGGGTCCTCCAGTAAGTTACCTGAGACTCCATCACTGACATGGTCTACTGCAGAGGACACTCATACTCAGATGTGCCTTTGCAATGTGGGTTCCTAAATAGGATGCCTGGTGCCCCTGGAGGTCAGAAGATGGTGTAGAATCTCCTGGAATTGGAACTGTGGCTGTGAACTACCATGAGGGTTCTGGGAATTGAACTCGGTTCTCCGCAGGAGAAGCAAGTCCTCTTCATCATGGTTGTTGAGAATATTACAAGGACTCCTTGAAATGATACATTGCTGTTAAGTGAGCTTTATCATGTATAAACACAGAATATAAGCGGTTATGCTTGCAAACACTGAATTCCTAAACAGACTCACAGCAGTAATATATATCCTGGTAGTTAGTGGAATAATTCAAGTGGTATTGATTTTACAAACTCACTGTGTGGGGTGTAGGGGGCATTGGGAGAAGGTGCATGGGCATCAGCCTGTCACAGTACACATAGAGCTCAGAGGACAACTTGTCAAAGTTGGTTCTCTCTCACCAGCTAAGCCATCTCAAGAGCAAACCTGATATTTACTAAATTTTTTAAATTGTGTATTAGTGAAAATTTAACAAGGAAGTATTATTTGCTTAATAAAGTTAAGTAGAGTTTCTATAAACAGTCTTTCCTAAAGCACATACCCTGAAATAGTACATTTTACAGTCAAGCAGATTCAGAACTTTTATTTTTTTCTTTTAGCGACTGTTAATAATCTGTAATAGCTTTAGAGATTGTTAATAGTATGCTGTATACTTGCAGTTTAAAACAAATGGCTGGCTTAACTTAATTATTTATCAAGCTTATCTACCCTTAAAACCTTTTCCCTCTTTCATTAATATGAATTCACATCACAGTAGACTAGTGTCATAAGAAACAGACTGGCCTCCCTTCACCTTTGATGTCAGCTAGAGCAGAATTCAAATAAGTAAATGGTACACACACCATGTATTTTAGGTTTTGGTATAAACATAATTTTGCCAACAGGCTTTCTTTTAGGATGCCATTTCCAAAGATTTACCGACTAATTGCTTATTATAGTCAGAATGCGGACTAACAAACACTACCACCAACAACAGTAACAGAGTTGGGTTTACTCAGGACTCATATAAAGCAGGTAAGACAACTGACATAAAATAAGAACTTGTTATGCATATTTAGTTCTCTAAAATCACCTCCATCATAGAGCCTTCATCTAGTAGCTGATGGAAACAGAAGCAGACACCCACAGTTAAACACTGAGCCCAACTGGAATCCAGATGCAGAGAGGGAGGACAAGACCAGGCTACAAAACCCCACAGAGACAGCTGACCTGAACAAGGAGGAGCTAATGCCGCCCCCCCCCCACACTGATAGCTGGGAAACCAGCATTGGAATGACTCAGACCCCCTGAATATGGGTCTCAACTAGAAGGCCTGGGCAGTCTAAGGGACCTCTGACAGTGGAACCAGGATGTATCCCTGGTGCACAAAAGGACTTTGGTAGCACTTTCCCCATGGAGGAATACTCCCTTAACCTAGAGGCAGGAGGGAGGGCCTAGTCCCTACTCCAAATGACTTGACAGATCTTGTTGACCCCTCCTGGAAGACATCACCCTCCCTGTGGAGTAGGGGAGGATGGGAGGGAGGGAGTGGGAACTGGGATCGATATGTAAAATAAGAAAAATAAATAAAAGAGCTGTAAACAACAACAACAAAATCACCTCCAAGGCATAAAGATAGGCAGCAATACAAAAAAAAAAAACCCACATTATTAAAAAGCTGATATCTAGCATACTCACACTGCCCATTCAAGCTTCTCATTCTTGATTGAGTTGTACAGAGTCTGTAAACAGAGAAAATAACAGCAAATTATTCTTTTTATTCTGTTCCATATGCTGAGTTCAGCAAAGGAACAAAGTCAAAGGCTTGAATAAATTTTGATCAACTTCTTCATGCCTTCTCAATCAGAATAACTTAACTGATCCAACTCTTTGTACGCAGAAGAATTCACAGGGGAGGCAAATGAGCATTTTTAAGAAACAAAGAAACATGCATGAAGTAAAAACCTTCATAAACAATACACAGTATTGTACACTGAGTCTTGGTACAGTGGAATTAGACTATGCTGAACTCAAGCCAGGGATTCACATTCATCATTTAACACGTGGTCTGACAACTTCATTAAAATGGACTTTAAGGGTTACACTCTTCAGTAATGGAAGAAATTTGATTTGTTTTTTTTTATTTGTTTATTTTTTCAGTTTTTTTTTTTGTTTTGATACAGGGTTTCTCTGTATTGCTTTGGAGCCTGTCCTAGAAGTAGCTCTGTAGACCAGGCTGGCCTGGGACTCACAGAGATCCCCCTGCCTCTGCCTCCTGGGTCCTAGGACTAAAGTTGTGCACCACCAATGCTCAGTGATGTGATTGCTTTTATGCTACCTGAAGAGACACATGGAAGAGGACCTTAAGTCATGTATGCATTCTCTTTGAATAGTTTCCATACCAGTGATTCAAGTGGTTTTTTATTACTCTAAGGTCATAATTCTCCTTATAGTTCAGTGAGTGCTACCTTGATATATATGTATAGTGACAATGGAGGAAACAGAAAGCATGCCAAGGGCTTGGTGAAGCAGACACAATCCTATCGGCTAAGACAGCCTTCCTGGCCCTATATTCCATAAAGAGCCCTTGTGATCAATTTGCTCATCTACAGCATCTATTCAGGAAAATTCTTTATTTTCGAATAAGGCAAAACAAAGAAAAGACATATGCATTTCTAAGATGCAAAGCCATGGCAGAAAACAATACAGAAAAATAATAAAACTTATGACGCTTGAGCTTTTCCTTAATAAAAATCTCGAACCTGGTAGAACTTGAATGCTCAGCAGAGGCTATCTACTCAGGCAGGGAAGGAGGGTCAGATGCCACTCAACCACTCTTCAGATGAGGAAGGCAGGCTTCAAAGGGTTGAGTGTGCACATGTCAGCAAAGGGACTGTACTTCCATAGCAATTTTCCTTCTTATCAAAGCACTTCCAAATTTAGTAGAAATACACTGAAACCACAGATTTTGTCAAAGTGACAACAAAAAAGTAACCAATGCCGCTCCATAATAAAAACACAAAATCAACCAAACAAAATATCAAACCACAATAGCTCCACATGTGAAAGCTTTAAAAACCTAACACAATGCCACAAATGGAAAATTCCAGTGTGAAACTTGGTTTTAAACCAGGTGAGGTAGCATACACCTGCAAGCCTAGCACAAGGGAGGCTGAGACAGGTGGAGCATACGTTTGAGATAAACCTGGACTAATAACAATTTCAGAGTCAGCCTAACTCATATATAACTCATACAGTGAGACTTCATCTCAACAAACGTAGAGTCCTGTGTAAGCTTGCCTTCAAACAATGCGTATAATGTCTACCTGAAAAAAAATTAATTTCCTACTCAGATTTGGGGTCCTTCTCAAGATAATATGTAAGATATGCAAACATTGAATATTTCATATGCAAATACTCTAAGACATGAAAAAAATCTGAAACATCTTTGGACGCAAGCATTTCAGACAATGGATTCTCAATCTATGCTATCAACTTTCTTCTTTTATTGTCTCTCCATTTCACAGAGATACCATGTAACTCTGCCAACCCATAGTAACATGCCATGTAAGAAGTAAGATTCCCTTTGCTCTTTTGAGGTAGGTCTCATGTAGTACAAGTTGATCTCTGCCTCATTTCACAGCTGACAATGATCTTAAACTTCTCTACTTCACTTCTCTACCTCCTGTATGCTGGGAAAAGAGGCATCTATCACTTCTTCCCTTTTAATGCGATATTCCGGATTGACCTCAGGGCATTGTGCATGCTGGGCAGGCACCTGGTCAACTGAGCTATAGCGCGTCCCTGACTCAAGATTCCCTTTAGCTCAAATGTCAAACACCCTAACTTTAACTTTAAAGGCAAGGGTGAGCCATTAGCTCATGCAGCCAAATTATAAAAGGGTATACACCAGCCTCAGAGACAGACATTAAAACTCCTTTATCTTTCACCCCCCTTTCTACACCAAACATCCCCAATATTTATTTCTTTATCCCATAGGGTTGATCCTTTATGCACACCCATAGTCAATGTTTCTAGTGAGAAGAAAAGGGAGGCTTCTTTTAGTTCCAGCTGTAAAAGCCCACATTCTCATAAGATCAGGCCTTTCCTGAGGAGTACGAGCAGTCCAGTGGCTACAATAGCTCCTGGTCTCAGCAATATTCTTCTCTGTTTAGGACACATTCAGCACTACCAGAGAAAAAGTTAAGCAATAGAACAAACTAATGCCACTGGATAGTCACCACCTCTGTCTGGCTCCATCCACCATTATCCTGAACCTCCCACCATATTCTCCAAGAGGCATTTGCTAAAGTTCCTACTGCCTTCTCCTTTCTGATAGGAGAGAATCACCACAATCGAATTTCAGTGACCAAAGGAGCAAATGCTACCTTACATAGGATACTGGATGTGAAATCCAACATCCAGCAGCTATTTCTCACACACTTGAAACAGCACTCTTCTACTCTTTGTGTCTTTTTCCTTTTTTTTGGTACTGGGTTGAACACAGGACCTTTATAGCTATTATTACCCCCAGTTTTCTATTTACTTTTACTATTGACTAATTACATTCTTTCTTCCTAATCCTAGACTTTACTGTCCTCCTGTGCTATAACTTGAGGGTCATGGGGAAAAGTGAAAAGGCCTGGGCTCTTTTTAGATGGATTTGAATAATGCAGGGCCCTGGAAGATTAAGTTCTTAAAAAAACAAGCTTCACAGACTAGGCACTGTTGCTAGGACACATGCTTCCAGTTCCTTCGTTGGCGAGGACAAGCCTGCTAAAATGACCTGTACTCTCGGTCCACTGACAATGAAATGTATTGGCCATGTGAGTGGCTAAAACTGGACTAACAGGCTATAGAGCTCAACAAAATAACCCCTGGACCTGGGAAATGGCTTAGTTAATAAAGTGCACGCTAAGGAAGCATGGGAAAACCTCAGTTAATATCCGCAGCACCTACATTAAAACAAACAAACAAACAAAAAAAGCCATGCATGGCAGCTTGCCTCTGTAATTCCAGTTCTATGAGAAAGTCCTCTCATTCTCTGGTCCAGCTGAATCAGTGAGCTTCAGATTCAGTAGATAAGATGGAGAATGCCTTTGGAAGGCATCCAGCATTGATCTTTAGACAATTCTCTCTCTCTCTACTCCCAGACATACATGGTGCAAGTTTTTAACCTTTCACATAGCTAAAGATGAATCACCTATCTTAGCCAAGACTTCAGGTTTGAAGATTAACTCTATCCTGGCAGGCTGTTCACTTCCCCTTGGATTGACAGTTGGGGTAAAGTGGAATAAAGTACAACAGGGCCCACCCATGTGGATACACAGTGAGTGATGCCTGCTGTAGAATCTGAATAACACACCACCCAAAGATGCTTAGGTACTGATTCTTAAAACCTCTGAGTATTTCCTTATATGGCAAAAAAAAAAAATCTTTAGATAAAATTTAAAGTGTTTGTGATGGGGAAAGTCTGTGTGTGGGCTCCAAATGTAATCACAAGTATCTTTACAAGAAGAAGGCTGAGGGCAATTTAAAGAAGCAGAAGAGAAGGCAAAAGAAAAAGGAACAAGGAGGGTGGAGCAACACAGACATTAGCCAGAATTCCGTGGCAACCCCCAGAAACTGAAAAAGGTTAGAAACAGTTTCTCCTTTGACCTTTCAGAGTGACTGTAGTGCTGTCTTCACGTGAATCTCACAGTTCCAGTCTCCAAAACTGTGGGAGAACATATTTCTGCACCTTTAAAGTAAAATGTGTTTGTGGTCATTTGATACATCAGCCACAGAAAACCAATGTGCTAGGGTATACATGGAAAGCAGCTAACTTAATAAAAGCAATTTTCAGGAACGTTTCGATGTCAGCCCATAGATAAAGTATCTTTAACTTTTTGGATATCGTCTGAAAGTATGAGAGTATACACCAAAATTTGTCAAGTAACTTTTATAAATCAAGGAAATTTAAAATGAGGACCCTAGCCCAGATCTCCAGAGCTTCCTGGAGGATTCTGCATGAATTATCAACAAATATCTCAAATGCCACTCAGTCATGTGTGCTACAGGTCACTGCTCTCTGAACTTAAAAAGCTGGTGTAACCAAAACTCCTGCAGTTTATCCCAGGAACTACTGAATGACACTATTAGTGACACTGAACAGGACAGGTGGTTCTTCAAATATGAAGACGATTAATTAAGAATGGCAAAGCAAAACAAATACTTAAATGACAGAAATATAGGAATCTGGTCTAAATTTACTTTTAAGTCTTTGTTCCTCACTTCTGATTGCTTCTCAAAGATGATAAAATGCCATTTTATTCAAAGCTTAGCACCTCACTAGCAGCCCACACAGGCTCCGCAATCTTTTTCCATTACCACATTGTATAATCAGGAGTCTCTCTCTGTTTCTCCAGAAGCATATATTGTGTAGTTAATGGGACACATGTATTTTAGTTAAAGCATCTCTAAATTCCAATGATGTTTTTTTTCTTCTGTGGATCCTGAATGCAAAAAGCATGGAAGATGTTACACAGCTTCCATTTTTAGTGAAATTGATAATGGTCACAGTGGAATTTATACCACCAGAGTTATGCCACCATCACCAAGGCCATAGCTCTGTTTCCCAAAGGCAATGGTGGCTCATACACCAATTTAGAGTTAAGCTGATTTTAAGTGTAGAATTAAATATGCCCATTTTGACAGTGATATCAGAGAAAAGCATATTTGAAAAAGACATGCTTTCTGGACAGTGGCCCACTCCTGTAATTCCAGAACTAAGAATGCCAAAGAAGGAGTGCTGTCCCAAGTTAGAGGCCATCCTACCTAAGGACTGAAATCCTCATGAGGGGAGGAAGAAAGGGAAGGACAGAGGAAGGAAAAGAAAAAGACTTAGCTTAAATTTATAGTTTAACTATAGTTATTAGACAAATGTAAAATTTCATAGAAAAATCTCAAAATAAACTAAGGCCAGTGGTCATGAGTAGTCTCTCATCTTCTATGCCTTTATATTGAAGACCAATGTTAGCCCTTGCCAAATGAGCATTTGGAATTGATTCCTTTTTCTGCACCTTCACTACCCCTACAGACTTCTCATCTGTGCAATGTATAAAAATACAGTGACTGATGAGAGTTTACCTTGCCTATTTTTTTTTAGGTGGCTGAAGGTAACCATATCTGATAGAAGTAAAAATGGAGAAAGAACCTGAAACCTTTGCCTTGAGAGATTCACGATGGATCTGTTTACAGAGAGGGTTCTCAGTGTACAATGAAAAAGACTCTGATTCTTTATAAATACCCATGTCCCCAAGCCCACTGGAATTCACCCAAGCCTAAAGGGCATGCCACTTAAAGAAGACAAAAATCACAAGCAGTCTAGTGGGCACTTCTCTCTTTGGCTCACATTCAAGGCAACAAATGCATGCCTAAACCCAACTTGTGCTTTTCCATATCTACAATCAGATTCAATTTTTGGACCAAGCCATAAGGTAAAGAGAGCCAAAATCTATGTCCTGGGCAATTAACTTAACTTTGTGCTATGGTGCATGTACAAATCAGAATAGCAGCCACAAGGATACCTAACCACAAATGGGCATATCATCTATCATCCCAGATCCACAATGGAAACAGCAAATGAATCCTTTACCTTAATGGGAATGAATATGATGTATAATAATATACACCTCACCAAGTAACAAACATTTCTGAGCACTTTGTAAAGACTATGAAGGCTTCATGCCAGGTACAGATGAATCTCCTTATTCTGACTTCAAGTCTATTATATAAGGAATACAAAATTGCTGCTAACCCTGGCTGACTTCACCTAGCTGAGAATTTGTCACCTGACAGGCTCTATTAACTTCCTTCTTCCCACACACAATATACAAGACATTTTCACACACTGGATTTAATAAATGACATTGTTTTATTTATACAAAAAAATTCATAGGAAAGAGATGCAGAGAAACGCAGCTAAGAACATGAGAGGTAGAGGTGGGATACCTGCTTTGAAATTTTCTATTGAAAACAGATAATTTAATTTACCTGACAGTTAATCTTGATTGTCAAACACACTTTGACTGTGTCTGCAACAGTCTTTGCAGAGACAAGTAATATTATAAATGCTCTGACCTGATAACTGGATTGACACACACACACACTGTGTGTGTGTGTGTGTGTGTGTGTGTGTGTGTGTGTGTGTGTGTGTGTACACGTGTTTATGCATATGAGTGCTCATGGAGATCAGGGGTCAACAGATATACCCCTCGATTGTATTTACAAAGAATTTATGTTGTCTTATCACCTAATTATGATCTATATGCATTCATCCTACCATCTTATCATTCTATCTTATTTCTCAGTGTATTTAAAAGTACATCTTTTAGCCAGTCATGTTATAGAGAATTTCTGTAATCCTAATACTTGTGAGAAGGAAGCAGAAAGATCAGGAGTTCAAGTCCAGCCAGATTACATAGCAAACACGTGAGATATATATGACCGTTTTAAAGCAACAACAATAAAAAAAAAGCACATGGTGGATATCAGCTTAATTAACTTCTACATACTCCATCCAGCATTATATTAACTTTTCAGCATTTGCTTACAGTTAATTCTATAATCTTCAATTACGTTTAAATACATTCTGGCAAGTTCAGTTAAGTTATAGAACATAAATATCAACTCCAAAAAAAAAAATGTCTGCCAATTCTCCCATATCCCTTCCTAATCAATTCTCTTGATAAAATTGTAGACCTGTGAATGTGTGTGTGAACTGATTTGACACCAAGTCCAAATGCCAGTTCAACATGCCAAAACAAGGTGAGCACTGTAATTTCAGTATCTATAGAAAATAAGAGTCAGGAAGCTGAGGGAGTCACACCAGGTAGAGGAGGAAAGCTGAGACAGAACAGTAGTTAGTCCTCCACATTGCCTGATTTTAGCTTTGTAGGAGAGCAGCATCATTACCCTGGGTTCTTGCTTGTTTTTCATAGGTAGAGCAGTAGAAAATTATTCAAAACTGGCCCATGTTCAATAGTAGTTATACACAGAAAAAAAGTTCACAAAGCCCAGTGTGGCACCGACAAATCTATTCAACATATAACTTTTGAAACTCTGATTTTTAAACTTATGTATTGTGTGTGTGTGTGTGTGTGTGTGTGTGCACATGTGTTTTTGTGTTTATGCATGTACACATGGAGGCTAGAGTTGACACATGGTCTCTTCCTCAGTTAACTTTTCACCTTATGTTCTGAGACAAGATCTCTCGCTGAACCTGAAGTTCAGCTGATAAGGCCTGGCTGACTGTGCACCAAGCTCAGGAACCCTCCAGTCTCTTCTTCCCCAGCACTGAGAATGTGGGCATGCTGCACCTGGCTTTTTAAATGTGTGCTCTGGACTGAACTCAGCCCCTTAGGCAAACAGCAAACAGGATGAGCCACCTTCCGAGGACCGGTTTAGCAACCCTTAGTAGACAGAGTTGATAAGAAAACTATAAAGAATAAACAGTAAGAATTAAATAGATCCAGTGGCCTTCCTGATTTGTGAACATTTTGATTAAGACTTCTGAGCAGCTGATGTTTAACATGACATTTTCTGATGTTTCTAGCCATTTCACAATTGGTGCTATCCTTCCCCCATGACTGTCAAATGAGACTTTAATATGTTACTTTCACTTAGTCTGATGAGACACACATATCAATTGCATGAGATGTTATTCTTGTATGATAAAGAATGTAACTACTGTCTACATACATTAAGTAATCTGTCACAGAACAATAGCAATTATTACAACAGAGAGTAAGACATGAAAGGAAAATATTTGAGTAAGTACTATGTGCTTAAAGAATACCCTTTTATAGTAAAGTTTATAATACATTTTCATAGTAGAGTATATAGTATACTACATGTATGAAAACAGCGGAGATGAGATATTTTGTAGCTACTAGAAGACTTTGGTTTGTGTTTGTATTATGATTATTGTGTGTGACAGTTGTAAAGCTTTTATTTTGTTTTCTGTACTGTGATTAAACATAGGGCTACACACAGGCTAGCCAAAGACTTCCACTGAGCCATACTCTTGCTTTCACTTTGCCTTTCTTATTTTAAGACAAGGTCCCATTAAGTTGCCCAAGCTGTTCTTGAACTCTCTTCCCTTGCCTGGTCAACCTCCTTCTTACAGTCCTCTTCTTCTCTGTCCACTAAGTTTCAAAAGGGATGCTAGGGAAATGGCTCAGCTAGTAAAGTGTTTGGCATCATAGCATAAAGAGCCCAGTTCAGATTCCTACCACCCATTTTAAAAGCCAGGTGCAATATGCCCACATTCTCTGGGGAGCAAGGGAGAGAAGGATCCCTTGGCACAACCATTTTGGCAGAATCAACCAAGCTTCAGGTTTAGTGAAATATCTTGTCTTAAAAATAAGGTGGACAATGTAATCTCAAGGAGGTGGGATTACAAGTTTATGCCACTACACCTGGCTACTCCTTTAATAGTCTACATTAATCTTTTCTTAAAGCCATTCATTTATTTACATATACAGTTAGCAAATATGAGGTCCAGAGGTCTTCAGTGAGGTTAAAACAGAAAATAAACAAATAAATAAAAAGGTAAAAATACTTAGGTTAGATCTGGGTTTACTGGTTAATTATTGTAAGATGATTCAAACAAGACAGATAACACAAAAGATCAGTTTTAGAATAGATGGCCAGAGAATGTCATCCTGCAAGGAAAAGTAAAACACAACCCACATGTAGTACAAAATCTGGAAGAAAGGGACGAGTTGTTGTAGGAATAGCTGAGTGGGAAAAGCCCAAATAATAGACACAAAGGAGATGTGGCCCAGATGCAGTGGGTCTCAGGTGTGAAAACCTGTGCATGGAAGAAAATAGACAAGCAGGCCCTGTAGAGTTTTTAACTAGAATCATGTGACAGGTAAAGGGTTATCCCAAACAGATGAGTAGCCTTCTGTAATTCATGATTTTAAAGTAGTCCTGCTTCAGAGAGGCAGAAGGCAAGAGTCATGAGACTGCCAGTGTTCAGGTAGGAGATGCAACTTGGGCTATATGACAGCAGTAGCAGAATGGTGACGTGTCATGCTACCTTCCTAAATTAAGAGAGAAGGGCAGCCCATTTCTGTACAACTTAAGCATAAATGTTTGAGTAGACAAACTGTTCCAATAGCAGCACCAGTTAAAGACAGTGTTTCCCACTAATATTTATTGAATTACAGATTAGTAAATATACTAGAATATGTGGTTAAAAATAGTCAAGCAAAGCCTATAGCTTGTTTCCATTTTATGAAAGAAAATGTGGATCCATTCAGACACAAAACAAAACAATGACAACAAACCACTACAATATTACCATTAATTATCCTTGGAGAGAGCTACTTGAGAGATAGGATGGGAGGGGAAATATTTTTATTTTGTATATATTCTTTTGTACTGCTAAGTATCTTACATACCACACCTACATCACTGAACTAAAATATAGGTGACATTAGATTTTCCTGACAATACTTCATAAATTATCTTGAACCCAGTGTTTTTTTAAATCTGTGAGAAAACAAGGCCTTCATTGGTAATGATGCTGAGTACCACAAGCACGATAGTGGTTCATAAATACAGATTTACTGGCCTAGAAATCGGAAAATTTGGATTCAAACCTTTAACTCATGAAGTAAGTGTGGTTATTTGACTTCACTAGTCTGAAAGTTGGAGAGCTGGTACTTGCTGCAGGATACAGTCTGCCTGACCAAAAGCGGGGTGTTTGATGAAATTTAAATTTGAATGAGTCTTTTCAGTGTGTACACCCCCAAATATTATATTACACATGGGGAAATGATATCTGAAATAACATAGATTCATCTGGCTGCTTTGTACTCATACTGGTTAAATCTGGTGGCCTTGGGGTAGTAAGAAATTGAGCACAGCAGTCAGACCCCCAGGTACCATTTTAGCTGAATATCTTACATTCTCTTTATACCATTCCCTCAAATGGAGTTGCCATGACGATATCAACATGTTCTTCAGAAGAAGATATGTAACTAAGGGATAAGAGGCATTCTCTTTTAGTTGACTAAAGTATAGATAAAATGACAGGGACATATAAAAGTACCTTCATCTTTTCTCAGCTCATTATAGAAGTTAAACACAAGTGCCTCAAAACCTTATGTGATTTATGTAGAAAACTTTACAGACTGAAAGATTAAAATAAAATTTTATGCAACTGCAGTCTTAGTGAATAGTGGAAGGCTGACTTCTAAAATGTTCTTTAGCATGTGCCCCAAGTTCATTGTGATCATAGCCATTTCTTCATTTCATTTCTAAAGCTTACCCTGATCCTCTGGATTGCTATTCATCAAAAGGTTTTCTGTATTTGGACAGCTAATCCTTGCTTGACAAATATAACCATAACCTACATTTTCAGACAGGATTCTAGACAGCACTTGCTATGATCTGCTGCTACAGCCTTTGTTTGGTAATCCTTGTTGAGAGGTAGCAGGCAGGCAGAAGCCATAAGAAAGAACCCTTTTACAATTTGAATTATAAGGGACACATAAATTTCAAAAGACCTTGAAATTACATGCAATATTTTTAAATACATAAGAAAATGATCAATTATATTTAATGATTATGGGGATGATCATAAAATGGGAACAGCTAGAAAAGAAACTATTCTTCTGTGCAACAAGCTGAGCCCATTTTAATAAATGGCTTCTAAAGAAAAAGCCCCAGAGGATAGTAACACTTAGAAGCAACACCAGCTTGGCATCTGCTTGCTGTCATCTCCATATATTAAAAAAAAGCAATGAAGACAAATCTAAATGGACATAGATTTCATTCAAAACAATCAATACAGCTGAGTTAGGTAATAAAATCTAGTGGATACTAGGCACTTAGATTTCATAAACAGAAGAATATTTTAAAAAAAATTTGAGAACTACACAGAATTGTCAGATTTTTTTCATTTTGTTAAAAGTATTTTTTAAAATAAAAGAATACAACATGTATTACCATCATTCCATTGAAACAAATTTTGTATATGTGTGTGTCATATATGCATATGTACACACATACTTATCTATGTCATATATATATATATATTATATACATATACACTTATTTTATTTTCTTCCCTAATGGACTAGAATTACATCCCATCACAATTAGGAGGGTCAATATTCAGTGCCTGTGTTACAATGACAATATTGATAGAAATCACAGCTAAGCAATGTGATACAGTATAGCACTTTTTAAAAGAGGGTTTTTTTTTATTTACCATAGAATTAATTAATTAAACCTCATTTTACTGGTCACATTAAGTGAATTTTCTAGGAACCTATGTTAATTCACTTCCACTATCACCCATCAAATTTCCAACTCCCATCTCTACAGAGCCCCATGCTAGATGTTCTGTCAATGCCATGGCTAGAATCTTCACTGTTTTCCCGTCTTAACTGCTGTTTCCATCTCTTGCACAAATGTGGTCCAGGGCTTACCTTTATCCTCTCCTACAGTTTCCCCTCCCCCTGTATTATTCATCTTCCTATTTATTGGATCCATGTCTTATTTTTTACTTCTGAGAAAATATATCTGAGGGAGGAGAGAGGGCAGAGATTCCTTTTGTGAAACATTTCGATATCTCACTTACCACTGCTATTTTCTATGTGGGGGTCTTGCTGTGGGCCTCAAAATGGACTGGATTTATGCCTAAAGTCCCTGGTTAACACAGTATGGAAGCTGAGTAGAAAACTCAGAGGGGGCAGGTGCCACTGGCCACACTAGGTAGGGGAAGGCACTTAGGGTTTCTAACTCTAGAGTCTTTAGAAAGAGGATTCTTGTGTTTCGACAGACTGCCCTGGGAGGTGTCCAGGACCTGCTGTGTTTTGCTCACTCTCCTGACCTGCAGGGTTGTAGGTTCCTGTGTTTTACCTTTTTCCTGGGGATTGAAAGGTAAGAAGATGACCTGTTTTTCAGCTCTCAAATGTTTTGACCTCTTTAGGGCATCCTCTTATACACCCTGTCCTTGAAGATCTATGCTTTCCTTCCTCAATATTCAGTATAGTATTACAAGGCATAAAAAGAAAAAGGTACTTTTTTTTTTAATTAGAATAGTTACATTTTGGCTGAATAAAAATATCAATTATTTGTGTTCTAAAAGAAGATAGCATGAGGTTAGTGAAACATACAAAAGCCCTTCAAAAACTGACCAGTTGGGCTGGAGAGATGGCTCAGCTATTAAAGGCTAGGCTCACAACAAAAAACACTGACAAGTCAATGGTAAGAGTGAAGAACAGTGACATAAATCAACATAAATACTTTGATATTTTATTTGTCTTTATCCCTCTTATGTCAGCAAATAGCTGCTTTCTTGCAGGGCATGGTGACACACACACCTACGATCCTATCACTCAGAATACTAAGAGAAGGATCAAGAGTTTAAAGCTAGACAGGGCTATGTAGCCCTGTTCTCAATAACATAATAATCCAAGCTTTATTTCCCAAAACATCCAGTTAGGTAAGAAATCAAATGTACCAGGTTTGCTTACTCTGGGGATCTTAGTATAACAGTAATGAAGCATACTGTAGGGAATGACTCCTTTGTCATGAGCTGCAGGGCTCTGGGATTGGGAATCTTGGTGCTTACTGTGAATACAGAGGTATAGTAAATTATCCCTGAATCAACAAGTGAGACTATCTCCATGGCTAGACAGTATTATTTGACTAATAACATGTGTCTGGCAAGGAGCACACTGATGGATATGTATCATTGTGAGTAGCGTTTCACTTTCAAAAACTAAACTGAAAGTGACAGACAAGTGCAGATGGTGAGAAGAACTGGAGAAAGAAAAAAAGGACCCTACTCAATAATTTTCATAAAAGTTGACGTGAAGCATACCAAAGAATCTACTGTCAAAATCAAATTCAACTGAAATCAGAAGATCATGCATTTGAAGAGGTGTCCATTAGAATGTGATAAAACTGGGTTATTTAAAAATAGTAAAAAACTGACCTACTGGAATGATAATGCAAAACTCAAAATAATAACTAATGATAACTTAATGATAAATTGAGGGGAAAGTCTTCTTACAGAGCTATTCAGTTTCTGTCTGTTTTTGAGTAAATAAACAATAATTTGTTTTTTTCTACAACAGCACCTAAGAGAACTATAGGTGCATATAACCTTTGAATGCTGAGCCAGCCAGCAACCATCTAGCAGACTGCTCTGAAGGAAAGACATTATGCTACAGACTGTGAGTCCTCATACATTTCCCTTCTTCCTGCCCTACTTCAACAATGATGAAACTCCAAAGTACATTTTTTTTCCTCTCTTTACTCTCATCAGATTTTCCTTTCCCTTCCCTCGATTGTGACATGAGCAGGACCAGCAGCTGGACAAGTATAACTGCTTAGACTGGCAATTCTTCTCCCAGTGTCCAAGCACCACACGGAGGTGAGCACAACCTACTCACGGGAACAAGAGCACATTGGCATTGAGTTATTTTAGAGACATTAGAAACGAGCACACCACCGCATGCCCTTTTCTCAAGTGAAAATGGATCAAGCTGTGATGGTGGAGGATCTGTTTTTAATTATGTTCAAGAGTCAGCAGGTTCTACCCATCAGTAGGATGGTTCCTTCAACACTTACTCCTAAATAGTCACTTGTATGTCCTGGGGAAGAAGGTGCTAACTTACATGAAAGCACAGCAGGACCTACAAAATTCAGAGCACCAAGCTGGGCATCCAGGGCCCAAACCAGACACCCAACAACAAAACCCCAACCATCTTGCTAGCTTTGAAAACTCAGAAACAAGCCCAAAGGCAGACAAGTTTTTGTTTTTTGGTTTTTTTTTTTTTACAAGTCTGACTCAAGTCTTGAGGCTACTGACAACACGTGGGATGAGCTCCAGAGGGAGGTAGGTCTCTTCATAAGATCTCCCCTGGGTACAAAACAAAACAAAAACAGTAATATATCTGGGATTAATATATTAAGGAGAGTCTGGCAGAATAGCAAAATAGCAAAACCTATAGCAAAAATAGAACAAGGAAGTATAGTGTAAAGATGACAGAGTCAACATTAGAAAATAATAAAAAAAAGAGCTTTGGGATAAAATTGTCTTAATCTTTGCACCCCTCTTCCCAGGTCTTTCACAGTGCCAGGGTTTTTATTGATACCTATGATGTTTGTAATATTGTGGTATAATAATCTTATTTCTCCAAATGCCTGCAATTAACAGGATTTGAAAGATGTTCTGCTTCAACTTCAGAGTTTAAATATAACACTTGGTTATATGTATATATCTATATATTATACATATGCAGGGACAGTTTAAATTGAGGTTTTTCCTTCATATTGTACAAGACATACATTTTTAAACAGGCAGATGGAAATGACCTATTTGAGCAGAATCTCCTTCCCAGATTTAGGTTTTTGTCTAGAGAAAGATGATGTTGGGGGGAAAACCTGACCTCAGTCTGCAAGGCCCCCACTAAAACTTGAGATTGCAAAGGGCATTGTAAAGACTTCTTTGGGTTTCTTTGCATAGCTCTGACTCACAGAGGGAGAAGTGATTAGCATTTACCTAACACTGCTAAGGAAAAAGCAATCAGAGTCCTTGCAGATGAAGAGAAGAGAGTTGATGGTGCCTTTCAATATTATTGCAGCATGTTTTACAAAGCAATGAATTAGGCATTCCCAGAGTGGTGCTTTGGAGCAAAGTGCTTCCCTTCCTTTCTCACATATTTACAGTAAACATTTCCTAGAGCTTAGATTTATCTAACACCCCATAAAACTCAACTTCCTGGAAGCTAGCCTGGTCTTTAGGTTTCTTTTTACAGAGAAAGTATAAGTCCATCATAATTACAAAACTTAACTTTGCTTAGAAGTAGAGTATTTCAAGTCCTGCAACTTACTGGTTGAAATTTACTCAGAGAGAAAAGACTCAGGAAGATGAACAATAATACTTAATGAGTAAAACCCACACTTTGCCTGGGCAGCATCTTGGCCTACAAAGCAGATGATACATGTTTTCACCATGTACCACCCAAAGTACCATGAATTTTATAAGAAGTTTCTCAAGTTTCTTTGCCACTTTCTAAAAAAACATGTTTAAACAGTTAATGAGAGAATTCTTAGTCTGATGTTGTTCTATTATACCCCAACAATATGCCTCAAGGATTCACCTATGCATATTGTAATCACCCCATGCAACATCATAAGAAACGGCATTGTCAAGTTGAGATTTTGCCCAGATAAATATATAGTAGTTAGGTAAGAGATTGGCACATAAAAACAAGTGAAAATATGAAACCAGCTTTAAGATTTTTAAAAATTTAGATTTCCTAAATATTTTTAGCTTTCACATTCTTAATCTAAGCAAGTTGACCACTAAGAAATATAAGAAATAAAATACTTTATATTTTATACATAACTAGATGAAGAGCAGGAAATTTGGAAATGTTTAGCAGAAGTCAAGTTTAAATTACCATGTTCTGCAGTGGACATGTAGACCATGGTGGAGTAATTGCCAAGGATATCTAAAACCTGGAGTTTAATACACAGCACCATGATAAACACATAAATGGACAGGATGAATAACTGAATAAAGAAAGGCACAGTGTTAAAAATCAATATCCCGAATTGATTCCACATTGTTGTTTTTGTTTAAGGCACAGCAGCCAGTTGGCCCTGGTAGAGGGAAGGTCTGTAGTGCCACCTAATGGCCAGGAGGCTTACTGGTAACTCCTCTACTATCAGAAGACAAATGGTTGAATGCAAGGTCAGGTTTAATGAGACTTTTTTGGTAATGAATGCTAGTCTCCACAAATGTGTAAGCATTCTTGTCGAAAACATTAAGCATCCTCTCCAATTTCTCTGCTTCGGAATTTGTTATAAAGAATATCCAGCAAAAGACAAAGTCATACTCTTCAGGAGAGGATTAAATCACTTTTTTTAGTGGGTGCGGGAGGCCCACAAAGAGCAGCATGTTATACAGAAAGCCGCACACAGAAATTGCTTGGGGAGGTGAAATCATTTGCCCCAGACTATGACAACATGATGAACAAAGATTTAAAAATTCAAATTTTCTTCACTTAAAATGCTTAAATAAATATTTAGTTATATTTAATAAATGTAAGGCAGTAAGTGACCCTTCCAAAAATCTTTTAACACTTTCTTCAAATAAAGAACAAACTGCATAATCAAATGAAAAGTGAGGCCTGCAGATGAACTGATGTCATTGTAATGTAAATAAATGAGTTTTATGGGCAATGAAAGAGAGGCTAAGAAACATCAAAGATGAGTTTTCAAACATTATAAAACATAATAAACTCCTTGAAAAGATGAAAACTATTATTCTTATTCTAGAATGGGCTAGGCAGAGTTTTTGAGAGAGAATTCAATCCTAGAAGCTATTCTGAGTTGATTAATGTTATCTTACTATTGTCTTGAGCAGAGGAAAGAGTGGCACGATTGGGGTAAAGTAAATAAACCCTTTTATCATCAGATTAGCAAAAAAAAAAAAAAAAGACACTACTTCCCTGATTAACAGGAGAAAAACATTGATTAGCTTTTAACTGCTAAGATTTTACTACTAGATACAAGCCAAGTGAAGAAGCCTTTAAATTATTAATACTTGGAATAAAATGTATAGTACACAGAAGAACACAGGTTACCATATAATTACACATGTCCATAATGAAATTCAGTTCGTTAGTTTATGGTACAAGCACTTAGGCTATTCAGTTAACTTCATTTAGTGAACAGAAATTGCTAATGAATGATAATGTTTGATTGATTTAATCTCTAATTCTGATGGAATACATAAGCAAGGCAGAGAGGCAGGGGTGGGGGAACGGTGGCAGAGAGACAGAGAGTGGGAGCCGGGAGGTTAGATATATTCTTGAACAAATACCATAGAACTCAGGAGAGCACATAATGTTTCAATGTACATTTTTAATAAGACTATAGTTGCCAAAGGCATGTGATGACCTCTTGACTATAACTCTATCAGGGGCTTATATACAATACTCTTGACTAAAATATCCCCTGAACTGCATACATTCCTATCAAATAAGAGTGGCTGTAACTGTAGGAAAAATAGTGAAGGTGTTAGAGAAATCTGCTCATTTGAAATCTGTTAGCATCCAATATTACACCATGTAACATAATTCTGAGCAAACCAATAGTATAAAATGATTTTTTCAGGATGGGAGTTTGGGCTACAAAAGCATTCATAGGATGACCTCTGGCTTCTCAAGGCTTTTCAAGATATAATGCACATTACAACATGTGAAACAAAATTCAGAGATGCTAAATTAGTGTTCTCTGCAAAAGTTAATTTTATAACCATGCTGATTACCACATACATGCTCTTCTATACCTATTTAATATTGTAATAAGCCTTTAAGGTCTATGTTAACAGAAGACAGTAGTCATCATACCACAGGAGGTCACAAAGAAGTGGCAGTAAGAACCAAGACATGTTCATTTAGATCACATTAAAAAACTGTCAAAAAATGCATGTTTCTTTCTAAAACTGTAACTTTAAAATTACAAAAAAAAAAAAAGCTAACTCTGAGGAACTTATTAGAGTTAAAATAATTTGCTAATAATTGATGGGGTTAGATGCCTCTGTATCATAAGATAAGGTGATAGATGGAGAATCAGCATATTAACTTCCCCCATCCATCCCAACCATATTTTAGGGGAACCTGTTACAACCAAAGTCTTTCAGTACTGTGATGTCACAGGAGGAAGAGGCTGAAGAGGAGAGCAGAGAAGGGCAGTGACATCAAATAAAAGGGTGTAGGCTTTATGTCCCTCTCAGTGGGTCTGGACAGAACCCATGTGATGGCTGAAATGGTAGCAATCCACCTCCCATAGCTTTCCCTACACATCTTCAAGCCTATGAATTTTGTTATACTCCTCTACATCCCTAGCTCCAGAGTTCTGTGATCCTATGATTCCATCATTCCATTTTTAAACCTGTGGAGTGGGAGTGTTTCTGAGTACCCTGCTCACACAGATGGTGGTGGGAAGAATCTCAAGAATATGTTGCATGTAGTAAATGCCCACTTCACTACGCAATCACTCCCTTCCCATTCCACATGAACAAGATTATGTTATCTCAGAGAGTCACAGAAACACCAGTGCTCTGTTAATGGCAGCACGGCAGCAGCGCATACATATGTAGTGAACACAAAAGAAGGAATTTCCCTCAGTTACACACACCTAGCAATGGACATAGCAAGAATACAGCACACAGAACAGGGTCACTTGTCTACACTAGGTTCACAGACTCAGGGAGGCAGACATACTGGAAAAGGGAAGAAAAAAAATGAACTCAATGAAAGATAAAAATTACACAAGATATTTCCAAATTCCTGATGTTCTAAAAATACGCCACACCAAAAAGCCATTTGTTAAGGCAATCTTTCTGAGCCTAAAACACGACCACCGTGCCAACCACCCATTTCCACAATCATTTCTGTCTGAATACTGTTTCAACCCTTCTCTTCCACAAACTGGCCCTGTGTAAAACTGCTGCACAGCACGGCAATTCTCCTGGCTGAGTTCAGGTATCACTGTTCACCCCAATTTTACTGATCATCTTAGAGCCATTTTATGCTTCCTGTTACTTTCTCAGCCCATCGCTACATATCACATGCTGACAGACTGACTGCATGGCATCCTGAGATCCCACCATACATTTGTCAATAATATTTAACATGGCATTTCTTTACCTTCGTCTCCTTAGCAGAGAACTCTGAGGAGTTGGAAATTTTCATAGACTTTGACCGGTGGGACTGCCGCCGGATAGAATCCTCCCGGGAGTACTTCACAGAACCTGAGGTCCTCACCCGTACCTTGCTGGCACTCTGAACACTATTCACGCCAATCATTTTGAAGGTTTACTAGGGAATACGTTTGGAGAAATAAAAAGGCACTTTCTACCCGTTACAAGGCTCTAATGCTGATGGAACTCTGCAGGTTGTACTCCAGCAGCTCCAAGCAGCTCCCGAGCAGCTCTGAGATCCCTTTAGAATAGGAAGCACCAAGCTGCCTCCCCCAGCATCTTCAACTACCCTGTTTGCAGCGAGTCTGATTGTTCCAGGCACGGCTCACGTCACTGGCTGCAAAGAGGAAAAAAAAATGCAATCCCACCCCTGCTACTCAGCTCTTTTACACACACACACACACACACACACACACACACACACACACACCATATTCACACACTGGAACAAATGGCAATTGGCCAGGCAAGCAATTCATTAACATTCCAAACAGCAACACCATTTCTCTTGTGATGTTGTGCAGTAATCTCATTAATGTCAACAACAAAAGAGATACCACAAGTCGCAAGTAATCTGCTAGGCACCACGCAGGATGGGAATGTTTGTAGCTACATTTCCAAAAGGGGAAAGAAATGCAGATGGGTGGCAGGGTGTTAACAGGCTTCATCAATTACAGGTTTGTGACAGAAGGTTAGCCACAAAGGCATCTCAGTGATCAATAATTTTCCTTTCTTTCCTGTTTCAAATTGTGTTGCTCATCAGAAGAATTAGATGTTTCCTATGGCCTTAGAATACTACAGCCTGATATTTAGACAGGAATTGCTGACTTGCTTGGCAAATACAGAAGGTTGTTATTTACCTCCCTGTCATACTGAAAGAAAGTTAAGAGAAAAGAATGAGGATGTTAAACATGCCTTAAAGCAAGATCAATAAAGCCAATCCTGATCAATAAGGAGACTTTTCAAAGCCACAAATGTCACAAACGGGGACTTGCTGCCTTCTGAGAAAGAACATTGTTAGAAAATAAGATATATTTAGTTCTAATACACCAAGTTTCTTTTGGATGTAATGTTCACAGTTGTAACACCTGACTTGACCAGCATCTCCGAGGCAGCAGTCAGCTGCAGAGTCATGTATTGGTTTGGGAATTAATATAAATACTAGTGAATAAATACTAATAAAACTTAAAAATAGTATGTAAAAACAATTCTGCCCAAAAGTGCTTCCTTACAACCTTCAAATCTGACTTCCTTTTTGATTCTTGAGAATTCTGTATAACAGACAATCAGGTACTAATATCCTTGGACATTAAGATATTCAACTGTTGTCCCCTTCTGTCAACCAGCCCAGGGAAAGGTAGTCCTTGAGCCTTTGATTTTTCATCTCATGACAGAATGTGTCCCACTTCCCTTCATTGTTCCTGTCCTGTCTTTGAAGCCTTGGGGCTTCAACTGTTCTATAAGCACACTGACAAATTAAAGTGGAATGTGGTCTAAAATAATAATGGAAAATATATTTAGAAGATTTTGGGGCTCTACTGCCTTTAGGAATGCATGGAATTCAGAGTCTATGATATCATTTTGTCTTCTTTGAGGTCTACCTTTCTCTCCTCAAATAATTGGTTAGGAACAGAATGGCTTTATAGTTTATGGGGCATGGGTCAAAGATATAGAAGTGTACTATAACAGTGTAATAAATCATTTACAATATGTGTAATTGTAGCCAGAGCATATGATAAGTATACTGAACCAATGTAACACCCAAATTGGAACCACAAAGGCATTGCATCACAACAAATTCCAAGAAGTTCCATGCAAGTAAGAAAATCCTCCCCAGAAAGGGCAGAACAGACAGCACTTATCATTATAGTCATGGGATGCTTGCCAGTGTCCATCAGCAGATTCAAAAAGTCTCCTGAGGCAGTTTTCATTTCTCTACCAAACATTACTATAAAAGGAAAATAGGAAACTATGTTCTACAATATGATATCCAGATCTATTTCTGGGAAGGATGGAAGAAATGTATTATTATCATTATTGCCCTGTTGCACCCAACTGGCATTAACCATATACTGTAATTAATAACCACTTGCAACCTATACTTTCAGGGAAGTAACTACAATAACCGCATCACCATCCACCTGTACAGTGAGGATGGTCAGCTTAGGATGCCACAAAACAACCGGATCCAAGCCCTTATGTTATCCTATACGATTGGGTACCAACTCCCCACTGCAGGTACAGTGATACTTCCTAGAGCCAGAGAAAAAAGCCTTCCCTGCCCTGTATTCTATGTCCCAGAACATATACTACTGTCTGGTGACAAGCATGACTACAGTGGCACTCACAATTCAAGGACCAAGAGCAGATGGAACCTCTCATCTTATAAGCTTGCATTTAAAATGCACCTGAGAAGCACCATAGCTCCTAGCTCTCAGGGTTCTTGGTGTTCTAGCCTCATCCAACCTGAACTTTATCCCCATTACTGTCCTGTTCAGTAAGATCAATTGCCATCTTCTCATGCACTGGACTCTAGCCTCAACACAACATTGGAATGGAACATGTGCTTGCCTCCATTTTGAACCTTTATTAGTGATCCCCATTTGCTGTTCAGAACTCATGTCAACAGCTGGTAGAGGACAACATAAGTGACTATGTATTAATCAAACTGCTTAAATATAAGGCAAGTCTGCCTAGCAGATTTCATTCCAATAACCTTGATTTTAAAAGAATTTAATTCTTTTCTGAAAAATGAATATAATAGACAACAATGAATTTTGGTTTTTAATTGCTTATATGAGAGCATGCAATAGAAATTTCTTCCCCATTGTGATTGCTTAGTCTTTCTACTCAGAAACCATAACTTTACATGTTTGGTGTACATCTCACTGTAGTGAATCGACAACACCTACTGTTAGCATTCATGTATTATCCTGGCCCATTCTTGGGGTCCTCAACTGTAGCCACTGAGATCACATGCACTTTCCAGTACCCATGCATTCACACTAGCCAGCCCCAAGGGTCCTGACAGGACACATCGTCACAGCCACTCACTGTGCACATATGTTACATCCCTTCATAAAAGGCAAGACCTTCACACCACTCCCTCCCTCTTCCACTTCTCCAGTCTCCAGAGGCCAGTCTCCTCTGCCTTGCCTTCTTTTCTTCTCTCCCCACTCCCAATAAATCTCCCTTGTGAACTCTGTTGTATGATGTAGCTTTCCTTCCCACTGTGCTGCACACTGCAAAACAACAACACATGCTATATGTATATGTATATGTATATGTATATGTATATGTATATGTATATGTATATGTATATGTATATATATATGTATATGTATATATCTTTTTCCTTCTTATGGGCACTAAATGAAAAGATATTCTTGCTGTTTATGTAATCACATATAAAGCTATCTCATTCATTAATAATTGTCTAATATTACATTATATGGGTATATTGTCTTCATTGGTGTCATTATAGGACATTTGTTTTCTCTTTTGCTACAATAAATAATGGCTTAGAAAATATAGATGCAATATATCATATTTAAAAAATATGGCTTTCCAAAGAAACCATATTTTTAATCTCCTACACTTGCTTTCTATTACCTACCATCTTGATATGGCTATATACAGCTTACAACTAGAAGCAATATTAAAGTATCAATTCAAAGACATATCACATTGCTCCATTCTGTACTAGTGTATTCTGAGGCCTTGCCTGTTCTGCATATTAGCTGGTCTATGCAGACAGATTGTTTCCAATAAAATAAAGGCATTCCTCCTAGAGAGCAACAGCTGTTTAACAGCAAAAATAACTTTCCATGAAAGCTTCAGTAGAAAACAAAGGTGACTTAATTAACAGAACAAAAAGGTAGGTAAATCCATTAACCAGAAGGCTGTGAGTTGGCACTTTCTGGAAATGAGGACACTATTTAGTACATAAGTCCCAAAAGCCTTCTTAAAGGGTTTTAGGTAATAATAATAGTAATAATAATAATAATAATAATAATGATGATACTCAACAGAGCCACAGAGAAATGAATTCCATTTAATTTAACCATGTCCCTAACTTTGAACTGTTCAGTTATGACAGAACACTGGAAGTAGTGAATTCCTTTTGAGTACCAATAAACTTAAAGGTTTGTAGACTACCACACATGAGATAATTGCAAGAACAATAATGGAATCTAGGCAGAAACTTCCCTTTTATATAAGATAAAATTATAGAACATTAGCCATACAAACAAACAAGACTAAAACAAACCACCAAAACCAAATATGAGGTAAATAAACAAAAAGTCAAAGATTCAGTAGTTTTAACTACATAATGATAGCTTTAACAATCCCTTAATTCAAAGGCTCCCAGGCCTTTCTTACTCTGTGTTCCTCAGATTACACTGTTAGGACTGAGGTAGAGCAAGGTGACAAGACCCTGATCTAAAAGCCAGAGGGCAGATACTGGCTGACATTTTTCTGGCCATGACTGTCACATGGCCAGCATCTTCAAGAGGCTGCTGCTGTTTAAAGTTGCTAATAAGTAATCCTGCAAGTAAAAGGAGATGGGCTGGGGTTTGATGGGGGTAACAGGGGAGGATGGGAGGGTGTTACATGGGATTGACATGTAAAACAACCTTGTTTCAAATTTAAATTAAAAAAAAATGAAAAAGAAGTAATCCTGCAAGCTAGTCCTTTGGATGAACTCACTCTCAGAATTGGACTTAGAAATAATCACATCCAACCTCTTCATTTACAAGAAGAATATTTCTGAGACAAATAAACTTGAAGGGGCTTATTCAGGACCTGACTATGTCAGAGTTTCTTCCTTTTTAACACCAGAAGGATAATTTAGAGGTACAGGAGGTTGTATTTGAATTTAAAAACAAACACATCTTTCTAGATTGCAACGTAGCTTGACTGCCTTGAAATGGAAGCAGATTTGGGGAGACAAATTCCAGAAATGAAACAGAGATGAACACTCATGAAATAGTTGCAGAAAGGGACTTAAAAAATTAACTCTATGTACAATAGCTTACAAACCAAGTCAAATGTGTGACATCTTCTGCTCCTTGCTATAGTGGGGGAAGGCAGGCACCCTTCTATGAACTTTCCCAGACATCATGGGACACAAAACTAGTCATCCTTCTACAGAACAGTATTTACCACCATCAGCAACAATGCATGTATACAATCAACACTATGGCATTTACAAGGGCAAACTAAATCAATGCTCCTTGTTTTCTTCTGGTTTCTCTAACATAAGGAGATGGGACAGCTTAGCTGCTTCTAGAACTCTATGCCCCACAACAAAAACCTGATCCTCAGATGGTCTACTTACATGAGGATTGGCTGAATTTAACATTCATATCAGAGTCTGTGCTGAATCTCACTGCCATGTGACACTAGTCTACCAATTTGATTCTAACCCATTTTCCTAATTAGGACTCTGGAAATTTCTCACAAAACAGTCTTGTCCTACACAGCCTGTTTTCCTTTGTTCTCTGGTTCAAAAGGCCACTGAGCAAGCTTCACATACATACGACTTAACTTTTATGATCTCAAAAGCAGAACTGAAAAGATTTGCCCTGCACGGTAACTATATAGTTTCTGATTCAGAAACAATTAGGATGACAACTAAAAACTAAAATTAAGTAATCTTTAATGACCAATTAATATGTGTAGTAATTGGCAGTTGGAAGTCAGAGGCTCTATGATGTTTTACCTCTGAGAACACAGTTCTAGCATCCTCAATCTTGCCTGTAGCATCACATGCTTTTAATTCCATCTGTTCTTCAAACATACAAAGGAACTAAATGGGGGAAATCCTTTAAATAGAACCTTCTTACATTTAAAATTAAATGACATGAACATGCTTGAAGGAAGACAAGCATGTAGGAATCACAAACTTAAAATATTTTTCTTCTTAAACCAAGACATTCATGTCAAGTCACTTAGATCAGAGTCACACATTATTTTGGTTGTTAGGAGTGGAGAAAAATGCACATGGAAGTCTTCATCCAGGACACAGCTCTGTTTGGCTGGCATTTCTTTCCAATCTATTACCTGGTTTAAAAAAAGATGCAAAACCCTACTTTAAAATGATAGGCTTTCTCTAGATGGGAGGGTAAACCAACACATTCTCTGCACTGGAAATATTATATATTCTTGTTATAGGACAGTAATCTTCACTCTGCTGCAAAATAATTGCAAGATGCAAATGTAAAAATTGAATTTCCAAGCTCAAAGCCGTTTTTCCAAGGTGAGTAGACTAATAATTGTATAAGGGGTAGTAAATGCTGAGAAAATGTTCTGTTTCAGAAGTTAATCCAATAAACCCACCCATAATTAGTCTTTACACCATCCAGTGTGATAATAAACATCCCCAAGTTTTTAATACGTGCCAGGCACAGTGTCTATGAGGAAAGGAAATGATTAGAGACCTCGCCTTCATAGTGCTTCATAACAGAGATAAATTATACTTCTATGCAAGAAAATGTCAATCAAAGTAATTAATTCCTTGCCTTTTTTCCTAAACCATTATTCAGAAAGCACACCACTTTCTTCTGTCTCATTCTTATTATCAGGAAGTCCTTTAATGCTACTATCCATCATGAATTTTTTTTATTAGTTTGTTTAGTAGTTTGGATCACACTAGTTCTATCAGCCAATTATTTTAAGCAGTAGTGATTCATTTTCTCTTTTTGGTAATTAAAAAAACTGGCTAAACAACTTAATGGAGGAAACATTTATTTGGCTCATGGTTTAAGGGAATATACTCCTTTATAATAGAGGAGGCACTGCAGCAGAAATAACTTACAGCTGTGATGATAATGAGTCTGTCTACATATGGGCAGTTCAGGTATGCAAATAAATAGGAATCCTTAACTTTATTTTCCCTTTTTTTCAACACCTGAGTCTGGCCCAGGGAAAGAAGTTACCCTTATGCAAGGCTCATCTTTCTTCCTCTGTAAATCCTTTTCACTATGTATCCAAAGGCTCATTAAATATGCATTTCTAATCCAACCATGTTAACAATATAAGTTAAACATCAGAAAGCCTCACCACCCCCCCCACACACACACATACACATACACAATGGATCCCACTTGATGGCATGTAAGAGTAATTGAAATCTCTATAGTGCAAATGACAAAACATGTTTAATTCTGCTCAACATTTTGATTTCTCTCATTTACTATTCCAGGCACTAGGAACAGATTATTATGCAAAACCGGGTAGAAACCCTTCCCACTGAGACAGACAATCAAAAACTCATTGGTTAAATAATCAATCCCAAACAAAGATAAATCAGAAACGCTGTCAATAACACAATGAAGAAACAAGGCAGAATTCTGAAAAGGTTCCTACCTATCCTGGCCTTGAGGAGGATTCCCCAGTGGAAACTAGGAAATCCGTACTGAGATGGGAATGAAAAATAAACTGGAGACGGGACCCTGAGCAGGGTCTACCACATTCCTATGGTGGAGGGAAAGAGGAACCATGAGTACTGAGAGGAAACTGAAAGGAGAAAGAACTGGGGATCTGCAGCTAGAATAAGATTGATGAGATAGTTTTACACCAGCTTACAGAAACATTGACAGAATTTTCCTTTCTTCCCAATAACTAATGTGGATTCTTGGGCCATACCAACAGGGATTCCTCAAGGTATCATAACCCCAATGTTTGCACAGGGTAAATTCAAGGGTGTCAAGGATTGCATATGGAGCTAATTTGATTGCTGCATATGGCTGTAAAGATGCCTAGGTTTACTTTTACTCACAGCAACACTATTTATAAGTAACTGTAAGATGATAGCTGTGTGAGAATTGTTAATCACAAAAGACCCAAAACAGGGTCATTTTCTGTATCCAAGTCCTGGGTTTTCACAAAATTACAATAGGCAAATCCCCTATACAGAGTGTATGCTACTATAACTTCCCAGTCAATAAGGTCTCTCAAGATTCCCAATTTCTGTTTCTTTTCTTTCTTCTTTCTCCTCTTTCTTTCCTTCTTTCTTTCCTTCCTCCCTTCTTTCCCTCCTTTCTTTCTTCCTTTTCTTCTTCTTTCTTTCTTTCTTTCTTTCTTTCTTTCTGCCTTTTTTGTTTTGTCTTTTTAGATCATACAGGAAGGTAGAAAAAATTACTTTTAAATCTTAAAGCTGTACTCTGAGTTTCCAGAGTCCATTTCTAGGAACACAAAGTCTAGGTGGGAGTTTCGATCAGTACCACCTCACCCTCAATTATATTGCTGATGGATTTAGAAAAACCATGAGGCAGATCCAGAAGAAATCTGGTTCATATTCCTAAATAGATTAAGGACAGGTAGGCCAGGTATTACATATACAAAAACATCTCAGGTTGAGCCAGTCTTTTTGAGGTTTGAGAGATCTGGGACTATTTCAAAGGCATTTTCCATGACCTGCTGGTATATTACTTCTGGCCACCTCCTTAGCCCTTCTGGTCCCTACAACATCTGTCGGGTTCCAATGTAACTAAACCAGCCAGAAATGTGAAACCTTAAACCAAACCATCAAAGAAACAAAACCAACAGATTTACAATTTAACTTTTTTGCCTCATCCAGCTATCAATTTGCCCATGACCACAACTATAGCATCCACAGCTTAAGAGCATGCATGGCAGCAATAAAGTACAATGCATGTGTACCAAAGAGACCTGTGTAGATATCTTGGTTTGCCCATTGATTTAGGGAGAGTTTTTAAAATTTTCTTAATTTCACATAAAAGGAAACAAAGCAAGCAAGCAGACAACAACAAACAAAACAGGAGAAACATGCCGCACTGGAATTTCATGGATTTTAGGCTGCTCACTGGTATAATACCTTTCCACTTTAAAAGGACCCTGCCATGGGTAGTAGATAGTCCCTGCACTTGGATATTAATACCAAATACATAAGCCAGAAGGCACAGTTATTTGCCTTATGTTTTCAAATGAAAGCACCTTTGTGGCTGTTGTGCTGGCAAGGGCAATATTGGAAATACATATCTCCTATGGCCACATGCCATTGTCCACTATTGTCTGCCTTTCTTGGTTGAGGTCTTTTTTCCTGTCATCACTTTGTCCTCCCCAATAACTTCTCAGTACATTTCTTTTATTCTCAAATTATCAAAGATCTGAGTCCCCTTTCTGTTTCTTTCTTTTTTATTGGTTGCCAAGAATCCTGATTAGTGCAGATGATAACACATCAGGGAATGTTACATAGATAGGCCCTCTAAGTATTTTATGTGTAGTTGTGGATAGTCAATAGTTGGGGTTGAAATGTTCTGAAAGATGCATTGATTTGGAATCTGATTCTCCTCCTGTCCATGTCTTGCAAAAAATAGCAAAGCAAGTCAGTACCTAAACCCAGGCCTTTTCTCAGGAAGAACGATTAAAACACTGGCATCAACTAAAGCAGCAAGTAAAATTTTCCTGTGCCTTGTTGATGGGAGATGTTATTCTGTATATATGTTTCTCATACTTGTTAATAAAGCACTGTGGCCAATGAGATAACAAGATAGGCGGGGCTAGGAGACCAGGAGGAGGAGAGAGGAAGTAGTAGGAGTCGAGATGTAGCCCGGGAAGAAGCAGGAAGCCTGCCGCGCGGCTCCCCGATAAGACGACCACGTGGAAATACTTAGATAAGTAGAAATCGGTTAATGATTAAGGCAGAGCTAGCCCATTAACAATAATGGTAACTGGCCAACAGGATTGTATCAAATACAGAGTCTCTGAGTGTTATTTGGGGCACACGTGGTTGCAGGACAATGGCGGCAGGACCGGGAGGCCGGCTGGGAACAACCTGCTGTAACACCTTGTGCCTTAACAACCTACTCACCTCTCTCCTTGACCCTCAGGCCTTCCTGCCTATCTACCTTACCTGTGCCACCACACATTCTCCACATTGCAGGGAGAACATCTATAGGCCATGAACAAGTAGATTTACTTCTTCAAACAAAAGCTTCTTTTCTACTTCATACTTGTCAATAGATTTATTCTGGTAAATCACACAGTCCTCACTCAAGGGGTCCTTGAAGTTGGCCAACTGCAGTGTTGGAAATTTACGGCATCTCAAAAGCAAGTCATTAGGAAGAAATACCTAATACTATACTTTATTGTAGGAAGAAACCAATAAATGCAAAGAACAAAACAGGAAGAGAAGAAAACTAAGACAAACAAAATTGGAAGAGGCCAGAGTTAGGCTGTGTGGTTCTCGTACCCTCCAGGAATAAAACCACTGCTAAGAACATGAAGACCTCTGGGAGCTGGTAAGGGCTTCCTTTCAAAACAACAGCAAAGAACAGCAGTGAGATGACATTACAGCAGTACTTTTGGTTGGTTAGCAGAAGGGCAGCAATATACATTAAACCTTAATTTGTCCTCAAAGAAGCTGCAGATGTAATAGTCACTGATACTCAACAGCCCCAAATGAGCCCTGCAGACAGAAGAGGGCAGGTAGGAGGTGAGTAGAGACCAGGACCTGCCATCCCTGAGTCATAGGCTACAAATAGGACTGGCTAATGCATCAAATAGTACCATCAGAAATCTGAGGGGTTTTGGTATCAGGATCCCCCTTGGGCATCAAAATCTATACATGCTCAAGTCTGTAATGTGAATGGAAAAGTATGTAAATGTAACCTGAACATAGCCACCTGTACAAATATTCTCTAGAGTACTTATAATAGCAAATAAATGAAAATGCCTTGAAAGTAGTTTTCAGACTGCATTGTATGTGGAATAAAGACAAGAAAGAATCCTGTATCATGTTCAATGTAAGAACAGTTTTTCTAAGTATTTTCTATCCATTGTTGAATCTGTGGATTGGAAACTGAAGCTATAGAAAGCTGACTGCATTTTATAAACAAATTAACTATTTTTTAGACTTATACATATATAAGAAGACACCTAAGATACTTTAAGGAACTATGATAACTTCATTCACTTTAGAAGGCAATTTTATTACATAGTAACAGACACATATAAATTAATGTGTACTATGTTTGTTGAAGATATTAAAAATAATAAAAGCAGTTCAATAGCTTCTACCTAAATGTGATGTTAGAAAGTAACTATGGCCACTGAAACTTCTTCAGTTCAGTCTCAAGCATGGCTCTCTTCCTTAGTTCACACATTTTCAGTTTTTATTTTTCTGCCTTATGACTTCACACATCTCTTGGGATTCAGCTTGGCCTCGATACTATTACACACAGGCTATAGGACATCAGTCTTACAATGCTATTGTCTGTAATTGTGAAAAAAGGAAGACACATCTCAATGGCTTACTAAGTGACAGCACTTTCCCACCTACAGGTAGAACAGCAAATTCCCATCTGCAGAGAGCTCTGTAAATGGAGGGTGAAAAAAGACAATGAACACTCCTGCATGGAATTGAGGAATTCCCTTTATGAAGGAAGGGTACATGAAGTCTTGATGTTGGCTTGCTCTCAGAACTGCCGCCAGGGGAAGCAGGCTTCTGGGAAAAATTGCATCTGAGGATGATCCGACACTGGTCTAGTCCCATCGTCTCACTTAGGACAAGGATGAGGGCCACCTCAGCTTTTAGAGCTTGTGAAGAGTGAAGAAGCCTTTGGTGAGACTATATCATAATTCGTGGTTTCCAATTATGCTTCCTTCCCAAACAAAGCATGTTTCCCAGGGTATTCCATATAACATTACATTGGGCAGCATACATGCAGTTTACTAGCCTATGAATATAAACAAGAAGTACTTAACTTTTATTTAGTTCTAAGAAGTCACACCATCACTACTTATTCTAACTAAAATAAGAGAGAAGTAATATGCATCAAATCAATCAGACCACCATTAGTTCTATGAAAAGAAGCATAAAATACTATTGTGTTACATAAGTATATCAAATTTTAATAATTTGAAGTTTCACAGCAATCTCATTAAAATATGTATAAACAGAAAATTTAATAATTTATTCATTTCACACATCCAAAATGTTATCATTTCAGCATGTAATTGACACAAAAATTACTGAGATATTGAAATTTTTATTTTTTCTTATTAATTCTTAGGAATCTGGTGTATACTTTTACATATACACAGCATCTCAACTATCAAGTGCTGTAAAGTAGCAGTACTAGATCTCACACACATAAATATAAAAGCACTGATTACAAGAAGCTAATAATAAAAATAAGACTAGAGAATTTATGTTATTTCTACAATATAGTTTCTGGAGTCAGCAAAAAACATCTGACAGTTGATGCTGTACACAATCAAATGCAGAGCTTGCCTCCTCACTAATGCATTCAAACAAGACCGGCTTACAAAACAAAACAGAAGGACTTCATTAGCTTTCTGTATTGGGGCCTAAGGTTTACAAAGGAATATACATACTTCTCTATCAAAAGTAGACCTGGAAAAACTCTGTACTCTAGGTTTCCTTAAGAAACAAAGGGTACTCTCCCAAGGAGAAGGTAAGTTAACTGCAGGCATTCATCTCTTCTCCTCCAAAACCCATCCCACAGTCTTACCCCTCTTTCTGCAGCAGATCACCACCCACCCTGCCCCATCTCCAATGAACAGCATACATCTTTCCCTCTAACTTTCCTTCCCTGACTCATTGTTTTATCCATGCCCTCAAGTCCAGCAGGCATTCACTAGAAACCACAGCCTACTCCAGACAGTTAAACAGGTGGGCTAACCATATCTTCACCCCTCCTTCTACTCCTCCAAGTCCAATCAACCAGTCCAGTCACCCAGCTCCTTTTCAGAGAAACCTACTGTAGCATCTCTTTACTCACTGTTCCCATTCCCTGGAGGCTCAGCAGAGCCTGGGGTACCCCCCACAGCTCCTCCCTTCTAGCCTATCCCTATTCCTAAGTGTCAGCTATCAGTACATAGAAAAACATTTTACCTGGAACCCACAGTGACTACACTTAGAAGGATCTCAAAAGAATTTCTTACCAGGCAACACAAAGCCATCACATTCTTCGAAGAACCAGAGAGGAAATACCCACCCAGGCAAAGACAAGACTACATAACAGCAATGTAGAATTGAAATCTTCTCAATCCAAGATGCCGAGAACCCAGTATAAAAACACAGTAACAGCCTGAATATTATGTCTCCACTAGACCCTAGCAACCCTAACGCAGCAAGCCCTGTATGTATTGAAACATAGCTGAAGCACAAGTCAAAGATCTTAAGATAGCTTTTATAAATATGATAAAATTACTTAAAGAGATAAACCATGGGGGGGGGGGAGTGGCAGGAAAATAAAACAGCTCTAGACCTGAAATTGGAAATAGAAACAATGAAGAAAACACAACCGAGAGAAATCTGGAAATGGGAAAATTTTGGAACCACAGAGTTAAGCCTCACCAACAGAATACAAGAGATGGAAGAAAGAATCTCAGTCATTGAAGACAAGACAGAAGAAATGAATACCTTGGTCAAAGAAAATGTTAAATCTAAAAAAAAAATTGGTACAAAACAAACATCAGGAAATCTGGGACATCATGAAAAGAACAAACCTAATAATAATTGGAATAGTGGAAGAAGAAACTCAGATCAAAGGCACAGAAAATATTTTCAACATCAGCATAGAAGAAAATTTCCCCAACCTAAAGAAGGATCTGCATATAAATGTACAAGAAGCTTACAGAACATTAAATAGACAGGACTAGAAAAGAAAGAATCATTAGTACATAATAATCAAAACATAAACAGAGAGAACAAAGATAGCATGTTAAAAGCTGCAAAGGAGAAAGACCAAGTAATATATAAAGGCAGACCTATGAGAATGGCATTCAAGGAGATTAAAAGTCAAAAGGAACTAAACAGATACTCTACAAACTCTTTTAAGAGCTAAAGACACCAGCTCAGAAAACTATATGCAAAAAACTTTAGTCACAACACATGAAAAAAACAAAACCCATGATAAAACCAAATTTGAGCAATATCCATCTACAAATCCATGCCTACAGAATGTTCTAGAAAGAAAACTCTATCCTAAAGAGGTTAACCACACTCAAGGAAACACAAGAAATAAGTAATCCCAAAACAGAATCAAGAAGGGAAACACACACACAACAGCAAAATAACAGGAATCAACAAACACTACTCATTGATGTCTCTCAATATCAATGATCTGAATTCCACAATAAAAAGATATTCCAAATAAATGGACATAAGAAACAAGCTGGTATAGTTATTTTAATATCTGATAAAATAGACTTCAAACTGAAACTAATCTAAAGAGATTGGAAAGAATACTATGTCCCCATCAAAATCTAACAAGAGGACATGTCAACTTGGCATCTATGCACCAAACAAAAGGACATCCATGTTCAAAAAAGAAACACTACTACCGCTTAAATCCAATATTGATCCTCACACACTGATCATGGGAGATTTCAACACCACACTCTCACCAACAAACAGGCCATTCACACAAAAACTAGACAGAAATGCCAGAGTTAAGTGACATCATAAACCTAACAGACCTAACAGATACTTACAGAAAATTTTACCCAAACATAAAAGAATATACATTTTCACAACCTCACACAACTTTTTCCAAAACTGACCACACACTTGAACAACAATCAAGTGTTCAACAGATACAAGAAAACTGATATAGTACTCTGCATTGTATCTGACTGTCACTGATTGAAGTTAGATACTAACAGGAACAACAGAAAGCTTACAGACTCATGAAAATGGAACAACTCTCCATTGAACGAAAAATGGGTTAAGGCAGAAATTAAAAAAAAAAAAAAGAAATAAAGGAAAATGAATATACATCATAAATAAATGTATGAGACTTAAAGAGAAAGAAACTCAAAGCAATTCTACTAACATAATGAATAAGGTAAGATTGTCCATTCTCTCCATACCTACTCAGTATATTATTTGAAGTCTTAACTATAGCAATAAGACAGCCGAAGGAGATCCACAGGATATAAATTTGGAAAGAAAGATGTCAACATATCTTTATTTGTAGATATGATAGTATGCATAAGTGATACATAATATGTCACATAGAAACTCATACAGTTGTTAAGCACTTCAGTAAAGTAGCTGGACACAAAATTAACTCACAAAAATCAGTAGCCCTCCTATATACAAATGACAGACTGGGAAAGAAATTAGGGAAAAATATTTTCCCTATAGCCTCAAATAATGTAAATTATCAGGGATCCACAAGGATGATCCAACGAAGAATCTAAGCACCAGTGGAGAGACTATCTTAAATGCCCTTCCCCTATAATGAGATCAATGACTACCTTATATGCCATCCTAGAACCTTCACCCAGTAGCCTATGAAAGCAAAGGAAATTGAAGAATGCATAGGGAGACAGAAAGATCTCCTATGCTCATAGATCAATAGGACTAACATTGAAATTCACTATCCTACCAAAAACAATCTACAGATTTAATGCAACCCTCACCTAAATTCCAACACAATTCTTCACAGATCTAGAAATGGGCAATTCTTCAGCTTCTAATGAAAACGCACGCACACACACACACACACGCACACACACACACACACACACACAAACACACACACACCATGATACCTAAAACAATTCAGAATAACAAAAGAACTACTGTAGGCATCACCATCCTCTACCTCAAATTGTAGAAACTGTACTAAACTGTTACAGCAGGTCTCCCCGCTCAGCCCAGGGAAGACGCAGGACGCCTGCCGCGCGGCTCCCGGATAAGACGACCACGTGGAAATACTTAGATAAGTAGAAATGGGTTAATAATTAAGGCAGAGCTAGCCCATAAACAGTAATGGTAGCCGGCGGGGAAACCTGCTGTAACATAATGGTGTCAGAAGTGAGATGATGGGAGATGTTATTCTGTATATATGTTTCTCATACCGGTTAATAAAGCTCTGTGGCCAATGAGATAGCAAGATAGGCGGGGTAGGAGACTAGGAGGAGGAAATAGGAAGTGGAAAGGTGGAGTCAAGATGTAGCCCGGGAAGGAGCAGGACGCCTACCGCGCGGCTCCCCGATAAGATGACCACGTGGAAATACTTAGATAAGTAGAAATGGGTTAATAATTAAGACAGAGCTAGCCCATTAACAGTAATGGTAATTGGCCAACAGGATTGTATCAAATACAGAGTCTCTGAGTGTTACTTGGGGCACACGTGGTTGCAGGACAATGGCGGCAGAACCAGCAGCAGCCTGCGGGGAAACCTGCTGTAACACTAAACAGAAAAGTATTGGCACAAAAACAGACATGTTGATCAACGGAATTAAACTGGAGAATCAGACATAAATGTATGCACACATCTATGGACACATGCATTTTGAAAAGAAGATAGTTTACATTGGGGAAAAAAAGCATCTTTAACAAATGGTGCTTGCCAAATGGGATAGATACATACAGAATAAATGAATACATCCATACCTATCACCCTGCATAAAACAACTCCAAAATGGATCAAACCTAAATGGAACAAACCTGATAGCAGGTAAAAGTGCAGGAGAGCTTTGAACTCCTTAGTACAAGAAAATATTTTCTATTCAGAATATTGTTGTCACAGACATTATAATTAATAAATGGGACTTCTGAGAAGCTTCTGCATGGCAAAGGACACTGTCCTTTGGACAAAGTGACAGCCTACAGCATGGGAAAATTTTTTACCAATTAACCACACATTCAACAGAGGGCTAGCTAATATATAAAATATATAAAGAACTCAAAAAAAAACTGGATATTAAAGAAAAAACATGATTTAAAAAGGGGGTACTGATGGATGATTTCCTTATGTATACTTGTATCTCTTATTGAATGATGAATAAAACACTATTGGCCAATAAGATAGGAAGGTAGGCAGAACTAGTAGATCAGAATAAAGCTGGGAATCGTAGGCAGATGAAGTCATCATGAGGGACCAGGAGGCTAGGATGTACCACAAGTTCTCAGGTAAGATAAGGCCATGTAAAAATACTTAGATTAATAGAAATGGATTAATAATTATGACAGAACTAGCCAATAAGAAGCCCTAGTCATTGACCAACAGCTTCATAACTAATATAGCATCTGTGGGACTTAAGGGCCACAAGACTAACCAGGACAAAAGAACCTCTCATAACAGAATACAGATCTGAACAAAGACTTCTCAAAAGTATAAATCCAAATGATTGAGAAACACTTAAAGGAATGTTCACCATCCTTAGTCATAATGGAAATGCAAATCAAAAGTACTTTGAGATTTTATCTTACACCTGACAGAATGGCTAAGATGGATAAAACGAGTGACAGGTCATGCCAATGACGCTGTGGAGTAGGGGGAACATTCATCCATTGCTTCTGGGAGTGCAAACTTGTGCACCCACTATGGAAATCAGTTTGGTGGTTCCTCATTAAGATGGGAATCCATCTTCCTCAAGATGCAACTATATCACTCTTGGGCATATACATAAAGGCTTCTACCACAGAGACACTCGACCAAGTTTACCACTGCTCTATTAATAGCCAGATACTGGAAACAATTTAGATGCTCTTCAACAGAAGAATAGGTAAAGAAAATCTGGTACATTTACACAATAGAGTATTACTCAGCTGTAAAAATATAAAATTCACAGGTGAATGCATGAGAAAAAAAGCATTGAGTGACGTAACCCGAACCCAGAAAGGCAAATATAGTATATACTTATAGTGAATGTTAGCTCTTAAATTAATGATAACCAAGCTACAGAACATAGAACCATGGAGGTTAGGTATAGAGTAAGGAACTGGGAAAGGAAGACAGATCTCCCTAGGAAAGGTACACGGTACAGTTTGGGTAGATGCTAGGGTTCTGGAATGGGAGAATCAAGTGGAAAAGGATTGGGCAGAGAAGGATGAAAGAGGGAATAGCTAAAATTAAGGAGCATTTGAGGAGTAGTTTGGAAACCTAATATAGAAGACATTTCCTAAAATATATACATATATGAAGGCAATTTAAATGAAATTGCCAAATAGTGGAGGAGACAGAGTTTCAACTGGTCATCTCTTATCTAATGAAGTTTCCAGCAGCAGGACTGGGTTACACCTAATTGGATTGTTGGTCCCAGGTGCCCCATAGAATTTCCCAAACAATCCACACTGTTGCAAAAAGTATAGGTTGCTCTACACAAACTCACAGAAATATTCTACTACTGAAGACAACACTTAAACAACTCACTGAACAAGAAGAGGTTGAGCTAGTGCCTATGTAGTGCCTTCACTCCTACCTGCTAGCATCTTTGGTACAAGGAAGGATACTCTGCAGGCTTCCAAAGAAGAAAAGCAAATATCAACCCAGGCACAAACCCTTTGACAATGACACCCTGCCTGCAATATACTAGGGTAATGGGGTCAAAAAACTTGTGGTTTGAGTTAAATTACAAAATCTGATTTGACTTAAAGCTCACTCTACAGAAATCTGAGACTGATAGACCCAGGACCCAGTATAAAACCAAATACTACTGTTTAAAAGGAAGGTAGCAATAAAATGATTCTAACGGCATTCTGCTGTACTACAGATACCAGTATAGACAAAAACTAACCTCTATTGTGTTTGATCCACTACACAATGAGATAATCGAGGTAAAGACAGTAGATTTATACTTAGTGAGATGCCAATCATCTAACCACTCAGATTAATGTATGAATGAAGAATCTCCTCAGAAACTATTCTCTGGGATATTATGGTTTGGTTTCTGTTACAGACTAGGTGGCACTGGGAATAACTAAATAATATATAATAATAACAAAATGTTACATTTTTACCTAAGAAAATGAAAGCTAACAGTAAGTTTTGACAAGCAGGGTAGGATAAGAAATGTGTGATTGGTAAGCCTAGGAGAATAAAATGATACACAGAGACATCTAATCATTTCTATCACTTGATGGAAAGGTCTTGAGGGTTCTTCTCAGTGATAAAAAATTATATAAATTATATATTGATGTCTATCAAAAGAACCAAGCCACATAATTTGTTCTTTTTTATTCCTTTCTTACCTAAATCTATTTGTTGACAAATGGTTAACTTATTGAAATTATAAAAAAGTATACATTTTCCCCATAGGTAGTTAAGTGATAATAAAATTCCTGGAAATTTTGGATAGTTGTAAGGTTCTTTATTTGCAAAGGACTTGATAGTTTTTTTCCCTAATACTGTATTATTTCCTTAGACTAATGTAGGAAAATATGATATAAAATTAGCAACCAATTTAGAGTGCTCTCCTAATAAAATTATCATAAAAAAACAGCAGAAAATAATGCAGCAGAGGTTCCCATTTCTCTGTCAGAATAGATTTCCCAATCAATTAATTAGATAAAATTTGAAAGGTACATAGTGTACAATAATTTATTAAACAAATGGCTAGGAATATGAATTTTAAAGACTCACAAATGAGTCATCATACGTATTTTTGTGAATAATGTATTTTCTAGACACAATCTTTCCTGGATCAAGATGTCAATGATATAATGTACTACATCTTAAGAACTTTGGATAGGGGCAGTATCTAATGCTTATCATTGTAAACAATTCTATTACATTAAAAATAATGTGAAAATAGACAATTGGATTTGGAGACAATAATGAGCAGGAATATAACATGATTACAGAGCAAGACTTCTTTGTGGGGTCCCAGATGGAGAGAAACCTTGTAAGTAAATGTTCAGGGGCACATAATTCTATTTATTTAGTGTATTTATTATAATTTTACCTTTGGCTATCTAGTTATAAAGTACATTAAGTCTAGCAAATAAAGACTTAAAGATATTCTCATCCCTATCAAAGCACAAAGGAAAAAGTGAGGTTAGAAATGTCAAATAATATGGGGGGCTGTTTTCATTGATAAGGCAAATAAGTTCAAAGTGCTATGTAATTTAATTGAAGTTTCAAATAGGAGAAAAGCAGTATTTAAACATCTAGACCTTAGGACATCACAAATGTATGTCTTAGTAAGGGCCCATGCAAAGGATAATGCACCCTCCCTTTCTTTTGTCTTTGCTTGTCTTTCTACTTTTCCTTTATGTGTCTACCTCTTAGGAAAGAAGAGAACAGAAGACATGCTGGACTGAGGACACAAGGAGGTGGCTTGCTATGCAAGCACAAGAACCTGAATTTACCACTTTGCATGTACACTGAGGCATGCACCTACAGTTACAGAAGGATCCTTGGGGGCTCACTGGAAAACTAGCCAAGGAGAAATGATTGATTAGCTTCAGGTTGAGTGAGACAAATATAAGGTAGTTATTAAGATGTCCAACGCTGGTCTCTGGCCTCTACAAGCAAGCTCTCATACATGCACCCAACACAGACACACACACCACACACACACGTGTACCCATACACAGACAGACAGACAGACACACACACACCCAATCACAGACACACATACACAGATACCCCCCCACACATATACACAGACAAATACACAGACACACACACACACACACACACACACACAGACACATAGACATACACACACACACACATGCACCCATGCACAGACACACACACACAGATAGGTGAAGGAGGGAGGGAGGGAAGAAAGGAAAGGGTTTGTGTATATATGAGTGCATGAGCTAGCACATGAACACAAGCTCTATATTGAGATTCAGATATTTATGTGAAGCTGAACTGAAGCAATGCTGTCATCACGTAGCACAGGCTGGAAAGGGATACTTCATGTTTTCAGGCTCAATTAGCTTGTCTATATGTACAGTTATGATCTTTAAAGTCTTTCAAAGTATAAAGTTCTACAGTTTCCTAAGACATACTATTATGTTACATATTTTAATTGAAATTTGTATTCTGGCTACAGGAAATTATTGTGTATACTCAAGTTTGTATAAATAATTTCAATGACAATAATTTCTAGTTTCATTCAATCTTCACATATTTCAAATCCATGCATGGGTACCTATTTTAACATGTTAATTTGTGAATAATGCATAATAAATAATTAAAATCACATATCAGGAAAACTCCTGAACAAGAAAAAAAGTAAAATTATATCAGTCAATAAATTATGATTTGAACACATATGTTATAGTTCCGTTAACTAAAATATGTATGTGATAATATCATGTAAGAGAACAAAACATTGCTTCCTAGTAGTATAACAAGTGCCAAAGAATGCTGTTTCCAAATTGTATATTCAGCAGTGTCAGGAATTTGACTTCAGATGAACATTTAAGAGAGAATATTTACCAGGGCAAAGACTCTGAAATTTGCATGGCCAACAGCTCTCCATGGGTGTAAACACAAAACAGATACTTATGAACAATATTTCATTCTGGTCTTTTTAGCCCAGTAACAAAATTCATGAAAAGATAGGTGGTGAAATAGTACATTCACATGACCATCCACAGCTCTTGGGATGTTTTGTCTAAAAGGCATGTGAACATTAAATGATAGTATGTGAAAGAACTGAAAACAAAAACAAAACCCCTTAACATGCCATATGTTTAAATGTTTGACTTCTTAAGACAAAACTTTTCTCACATCAGTAGAATGACTTCACATATTCTGAATGACAGCTCTTGTTGCCAGGTAGTATGCTGATACCTCATCTGTCTGTGGAGAATGGGTAAAGTGATCTTTCTTTAACCAACAGTGCTTTCTGTGTTTAAGATCAACTTGATATAAAACTGTTTGTAGCTTTATCTCTCAGATCAAATTTTTCCTCAGTAATGCCATAATAAGGTCTGATCAGTTAAATACATTCTTCTGAAGAAATTCAGAACCGTCTTTGAGAATGAACAAAAACTACTGAATGACTCATCTACCCAGGTCTGAGCACATACCTGGAAGATTTTAAGTCAACACTCTACAGAGATACTTGAACATCCAGGCTTACTGCGGCACTTCTCACAACAGGTAAGTTATGAGATCAGCCTAGGTATCCATCAACAGGTGGTTGTTAGAAAATGCAGTATATATACACAATAGTTTTACTCAGCCATAAAGAATGAAATCTGTAGATTGCCATATTAAGTGAGATAACTGATATGCAGACAGATAAATCCTCTATATTTTTTTTTTCATTTATGGGCGCTACATTGTGCATAGCTACCCTATATGATTTATATACAAATGACATGAAATCGAAGAGGGATGGGGGAGAGGGGAAATACTTTAAGAGTTGGGAGGAAGGAAGTTGTGGAGCGAGTGAATACAGGCAAGATACATAACATATATGAATCAATATGTCTTTGCAAAGTATATCACTATGCCCAATAATTGGTGAATAGGCATCAATAAAATAGTAAAAAAATAATAAAGATAATGTGTTGGCTGTACCATTCACTATTTGGGGAATGTTAGATGATTCATTTTTGCTAGACTTTATTTTTTAATTCTGTGGGATATGGAAACATCATAAGTAGATATGTTTACATGTTCAACCCACCTTATGGGTTGTTCTGAAAATCATAACTTGAGAATCACATAAAATGTTACTTTTTGTGGAAACCTCTTTATTTCAAATTACCCTCTTTAAAAAGGGGATTCTATGATTTTGTATACTCCTTACCAATATTATCATCCTATGTTCCTAATAGTATGTTTCTATCTCTTTTCTGATGTTATCATGACTTTAGCGTTTTGGTAAAGCAAAGGCTATTAGAAATCCCTACCAGTGTCAAAAATGTGGATGAAACATCCTGTAATTTGTTGTTGTCCAGGTTTTGGTGAGGGTGGGGGGTAGGTATCACCACCACCACAACCACCAGTACCTGGCACCTTGTTATGGGGATGAGATCTTTGAAAATGCACAGTATTCGAAACACAGCTGAGGGTTCCTTCTAGAGTGTTCTGTGGCTGTAAAGGACAGTTATGCTCAGGGAGCAAAAAGCAAATGTTCCTTAACCTGCTGAACCAATGTACTGGGAAATGGAATACTGAGAGTTTGGTGTACCTTTCCAGGTGCTTAAAGGCTATAACTAAGTATTTTCATAAAGTTGAGATCAAAACAACTTCAATTCTTCATAACACAATCAATTTAAACTTTGGAGAAAAATCACATATTTAATTTGTAAAGAAAATTTAAAATCAATAAAGAGCTAAACTAAAACATTTGCTGGTGTAAACAACCATCTCAGAAAAGAGACCCAATAGGGAAATACAAACCTTAGAGCCAAATAAACAACACAGTGACTCCCACAGAAGACTGGGTGATTATGATACAAGGGGTATTATTTCTGAGATGATAGTCGCTGACCTTCAGTTTTCTTTATAAAAACTAAAATTTAATAGGAGCATGTTTCTAGTGAGTATAGATAACACTTAATCTAAAAATTGGTCAGCAAACCTGGTTGAATAGACCTGAGAAAGCTGACTATCAAAGCTATCTCTATCAGAATTTAGCCTAACATATATTGAAAAAGAATTTCCCATTAATCATAAGTGCTTTTCCATCCCGGAAACAATGGGGAATCACCAGTTTGATTTTAAACCCATAGTGCTCATTTCAAAAAGTAGCTGATTCATAAGAACAAATATCATAAAACCTTAAAATAAGATGCCCAAAAGTAAGATGTAAAATTATGAAGCAAAACAAAGCACAATGTACCAAAATGCTGCTTCCCCATATACAACAAATGCCGGCATCTCTTCAAATACTTTAAGTACTAAAATCTTTTGACCAATAAAAGGTACAATTTCCAACACTTTTTTTCATGAAACCCTCACTTTACTGCTACTGAAAGATCAATTTTATTATGAAATTTTTCCCCTGAAATATAGAGTTACCTTTTATGACTGGATCCGTTCTGAGAAGCTGAACTTCAGCAGTTGGAAGCATAAATACTGTGTCCCAAGGAAAGGGAGAGACAGCTAATGTTAAATTCTAAGAGGCACCTGCCATCTAGACAGCAGCCCATATGCACACCTGCTAACCTATTCTACTCCATAATACTCTATATGAGATTAAAAAAAAAAAAAAACCAAGAGCAGAAAGGAACATGCATGAGTCATGAGAAGCACACATGACAGAAAATAGCAAAACAACTAACATGTGAAGATGCTTAGAGATCATTTAAGAAGACAGAGAGCATCTTAAAGAATCTGGAAGCACAGTCAAAATGTCTTCTTTTGGGGACTGGTTAAGCAATGCACAGCCAGTATCATAAGAAAAAGTGCAAGCATTAAAATTCCATTGAAAACATACTTGTAAAGATACTTTGCAAACATATGCACAAGTACTGATATTTCAATATATTAATTGGCAAGTGCACATCCACAACTTCAATATATGCTCACCTACATTAATACTGTAAACATTAATGAATACAATGTGTGCTATATCCACATGGTTCTCCTTTGGAGAGAAGGACAAGTCTGTTCAGTGAAGGAATGGTTCTTCAGGTGGGATATGACTCTGAAGTGACACGCAGAGCAGGACCCAGCTCTGTCATGGCCATCTACAAAGTCACCAACAATGGTGTCAAGAGAGAATACATAAATATTTTTAAACTGTGGTGATTTTAGGTTTCTTACAATGAAAAGGGGATTACTAAATATAAAATAGAATGCTATTCTAGAAATTGACATTATAGAAGACTTTGTTCTTTGTTTATCTATAGTTGCTATTTTCTAATATAACTGTGTATTATAAAATAGTGATTTAATAAAGAATGTTTTGAGAAAACAGATTAGCTAATATATATGAATGCATTATAAAATCATTGTCAGTTATAACTCATAGAACAAGAAAAGAGCATACAAGAGGGTACTAGCAGTACCCAAAGATCCACAATCCAGGGTAGAAACAGCCTTTCTTATCTAGAGGCTTTGACATATTTTAGTTTGAGTTGGTGATATCTTCACATAGAGATTATGAAAGAGGTAACTTAGAAACTGTTGAGGCTTATGACCCATTTGAAAATCCCTTTCCATTGAATCCAACTGTAAAAATGTTTCAGGCAAATAACAATGAACAGATAATTCTTCTAATCCTTTTTTTCCTGAGTCTTATCCACTAGTACTTTGGAATACTTATCTGACTTTTTAGTAGTTTTGCCTGTTGAAAAAGTATGTACTAGTTCAATCAGCATAGACATACTAATTTACTTGGTATTTGCATTTCAGTTTTAGAAAGAAGAATGACAGGTATACAAAGATTCTTGACTATTAGGAGATAATCGGAAATTTAGGATCTTTCCAATATTCCTACCCTATAGTCCTTAGGATCTGTCTTACTCTCCACATTAAATTCTATTCTATGAAGATCCTTCTCTCCCTTCACTGCCACCCCACACACAAACACACATCTTCTAGATGTCTTCTCATTTGGCTCTACCTTTCAGTTTCCTCTCTGCCTATCCAAATACTACTTACCCTTCAAACACCTCAGAGCTCAAGTCTTCTCATTGTCCCACAGAAGCTGTTTCTCAGCTCAAACACTTTCCATCTATGTATACTGCTCTGCTCATGTTTCATGACCTGAGACTTTCCTCCACTGAATGTGAGTCTCTGAACACTACTAAGCTATGGATCATGGGGAAACACTTGTGGTATTAAGTTGTGAAAATGAATCTGGCAATGTCCAAGCAGGTTTATCCTGCTTGTTTTGGCAACCAGGAGGTGTGGGCTTTCTGGTTGGCTGCCACACAACAAACAGGCTGACTACTGCCAGGCAGAATTCTGAATACTTTTTAACGAATTGGTCATAAAAACCAAAGACCAGACTAAGAGGTAGATATTATCATCTCTCCCATGTTCCGTATGACACAGCAAAATTTAGATGATTAATGATATTGCTGAGGTCACAAATGGTACAGCTGTATTCAAAGCTCATGTTTATAGTCTCCTGTTCATTGCAGTATCTTTATAATAATAGTGTATTTCTCACAAGATAAAAGTCGGAACACTTCTCTCCAAAAGAATATAGCATGAGATTTGAAAATCTAGAAAGGTAGAAAGGGAAATAAGATCCTTCAAAAGACAAGCTTGAATAAAGACAGACACATACTGACTTGTCTACTATGGAAGCAGGCTATAGTGACAACAATTTCTGGGATCGTGTAAGTCTTGAGGCAGAGTAGAACTGCTCAGACAACAGAGCAGAGACTAGACATCACTACCTAACCACCCTCTCTACTCTTGCTCAATGAACAGGCAATCTTGCTTCTAACAATATAGGGGCCAGATAAGTGAAGAATATTTATTTACAATCTTGGCTGGGTGCCCTTTCTAGCCCTAAAAGATGGAAGAGAAGGAAAAAGACACAGAGGAGTGCTGCTTATTTAGTGTTAATGGGGTAATTTGAATATTTGCACTTGCTGTTTTTTCCTCTCTTTTACACATAGCAGAGAAGACAAAACAAAAATGATACTAGAAGTTCCTTTTTCTCCTTGTAATTTAGAAATAATGACAGCAATTCCTATAAATTGCACTGAGAAGCTTAAATAAGATTGTTGTCAAGCATGCAGTCAAGTTCAGTTCAGGATGCTCTAGTACTCATCCCTCCTTCCCTCCTATATGACTACAGAGCATACATTTATACACTGGCTCTAAATCCAGGGTTCTGATATATATAAGGTAAATCTTTCCCCATGTAAATTTCTGATGTTGAGTCTTAGCATTTCATCTGGGTAAAGCCATCACCACCATGTTACAGATCACATTATTGATTTGGTGTTTTCTAAACTTTCACTAAGGTTAGGAGGAAGGCTTACCATGGCCCAGCACATACAAGATGAAACTTTCAGAGAACCTTGCTTACCTTCTTACAAAGAATAGCTTATCATTTTGTTTAAAAGTAATTAGATTGAGTCAATCATCTACTTACTAATGAAGCCATAATTTGTGACCTAAAAAGCATGGGCTCATTGTGATTTAGTTACATATTCATATATGTATTTATTGTTCATTTTAAAATTAGAGCAATCTAAGGGAAGACAATATATACTAGTCTTGCATTTATCCTAATTCTAATTGTTCAAGACAGATACGCACTTATGGTAAGGCTAGAAGTGCAGTGGAGACTGCCACAAGTGTGAATTCCACAGCAACCTGAGATACAAGGGTTGACTATGCTTGCCCCAAATAAAGGAAGATCACTCATAAAGGGTTCCCTATCAAAGTGGCTAATGCTTGCTTGGTTGGAACCACCTACAGAAGGTGACATTCACAGAACCTAAGAGGCTCCAGAGCTCCTAAGGAACAAAATCCCCTAAATCACAGACTTCCCTTTTTTTCCTATCTTAATCCTCCAGGCAGCTACCAGGAAACCAGAGTTGGCATTTATGTTCATTCAGCAAGTATTTACTGAATCCTCAACACTTGTCTGACATTACTCTAGTTGGAGACAGGTACAGAGGTGAGATGCAAAACATGTACTCCTGGAACACAGATTTTAATGAAGGAGGCAGGCAATAAACAAGTAAGCATTCCACGCTGCTTCAAGTGTTATAAAGAACATAAAGATCACAGGACACAGTATAATGACTCAGGTGACTGAGTTTCTTCTCGAAAATACAGTTAAAACCCAAAACTATAACATGAGAAAGCAATACAATCACCATAGTAAATTACTTATTTTTAATTTTTATTCAAATAGTAAGCATTTTTGTTCACATTCTATTCATAGCGAGCAAAGCCACTTAAATGAAAACATCGACTTTAAAAGTGTTCCAAAATTGGAGCTGGGAGAATTCACCATAAGTATGCGCCTCATTTAGTAATTGCTATGCTTCTCCAGGAGCAGCCATTACTGGTTTGAGGTCACCCATTATAATTGGTCTGAACATGATTATTTGCTATTCTCGTTACAATGATGTTTTAAGCTTTTAAGCCCAAACATGCTCAAATCTTAAAAGGGAATAAAGGTAATCAGCTTTAAACATGTTCACTGTAGTCCAAATTTTAAGTATCTGTATATTAAATGCAATTTTGTTTACATCCTCTAAAATAGCCACAATACTGGATTTAATGAAGACTCACAGTAGAGCACTGGAGTCAGACCATGCCCTTTTGACCAAGTCAGAAAGACTTTTAAAAAAAATCAACAAAACAGTATTTCCACTATTACCTCTCTGGATAGCTTGTTTTGTGCTTCTTTTTCACAAATAAACCCAAACCAATCATTCTCTTTTTACAAATTCCCAATGGTATTTCTCCCTCTTAAATGTATTAAATTAGATGAAGTAAGAGCCAACAGAAAAATGAGTGAATCTTAAGGGCTTATTTACTCATATTTATTAAGATGGCACCTAGGGAGTTTGGTCTCTGGAAGCATCAGGCTTATATGTGCCCATCACACTTTATCTACAGGTTTCAAAAAATTTCAAGTATATTCCATATAACCTATAATACTTCCAAGGGCACTGAGGGGTAGCTCTGTCAGTCAAATGCGTGATGTGCAAAACTGAGGACCCACATTCAATCCCCAGTACATATAAGAAAAGTCAGGTACATGTAGCATGAACTTACAATTCTGGTACTGGGGAGAGAGATAGGTAGTTCCCTGGCCTCCCAGTCTACTCAACTTGGTGAGCTCTAAGACAAGAGAGACTCACAACACCCAACTAGGTGGATGACACCTGAGAAATAACACTGAAGTTTGAACTCTGGCCTCTGGCAGCCATTCACATGCAAACACACACACACCACACACCCACCCACCCACCCACACACACCCACACACACCCACACACCCACACACCCACACACACACACACACACACACACACACACACACACACACACGGTGTTGTCTCACATATGCTACAGTGAGTTCCTGATTCATAGAGCCTATGGTAAGATAGCTGTGACTTATATGACTCTGCAGCTACCAGAGGCCTACCAATTTCCTTAAGCAGCAATCTATTACAATTAATTAATGAAGAAGAAAATACTTTAAACACACAATCTTGCCCTTTACTCTGCTACTGATCTACATTAACTCATCTATGATAATAGTGAAATGTTTATGTAGTGCCCATGTTATTCACACATGTCATGATGAACATATCCCCCTATAAAGAACTACAAGAGATTTCTAGTTTTAGTATATTGGTGTGCCTGTATGCGCATGTTGTGTGTTAGTATTTGTTCTTGATGAGAAATAAGCCAATTGGAATGACAAAGATGTTAGGTCATATGACTTTATACACTAAGACAACTAAGAGAATGCTAAAACCAGCACCTGTGAACAGTAGGAATACTAGTGTGTTTTTAATATTCTAAAGAGTTTTCTAAGAAAACTGTTTAATACATTTAATAAAAAATATTAACACTGTATGTATTCATTAAAGCAGCTCTGCTCTTGAGCCTAAGCTCCTTTAAGATGTAAAATGCCATATACTAAGTAAAACCCTGAGAACCCTCAGGAGGTGGCATACAGTATCAGAAAAACAGGAAACAATGAGAGAAGAAAATGGGAAATCAGGAAAATTTTCTAATGTAGGAATAAAATGAGTTTGAGCAGCTAAAGAAATGGCTCAGCAGTTAAGAGTAGGCACTGCTCTTGCAGAGGACCTGAGTTTAGTTCGCAGCACCTATGTCAGGAGGCTCACAAGGGCCTGTTTTTCTAGATCCAGAAGATTCTCCACCCACTTGATTTCTGCAGACACCTGCATTCACGTGCACATTACCCTCCCCAGACAAATACACATAATTTAAAATAATGAAAATAAATACTAAAAAAAGTATAGTCTGGAAACAAAGAGTTTTAATACAAAAAAGTCACAGACAAAAGCCTAGGCAGTATTTACAACCAGACATCATAAAACCTCAGACTCCACCTGATTGTTACAGACACTGATGAACCCCCCTGGTCACCTAATGCAGAGATCCTGCAAGAACAAAGGATTAAAGAATGGATGTGATAACTGATTGAGCTAGAAGAAACAGCCAGTACAGAGACTGCACACATGACTCTGATGTCTGAGAACCCAAAGCTAGATTCAGGAGCACTGTGCTCTCTGTGTGCCTAACAAACAACTTTCTACAAGGCATCTCTAGAAAGAATGGATCCCACTCCTATCTAAGTAAAAAAATATTAGGTGTACAGCATACATAAAATTCCTCTTAGCTAGACTGGAATTTAATTGACTATTTTGTGGCGATATATTGTTTATGATCTAATAAAGCTTTCCTGGAGATCAGAATGCAAAGCTAGGCACAGCCATAGAGCCAGGCAGTCAGTAATGGTACAAACCTTTAATCCTAGCACTAGAGAGGTATACAAAACAGGAGCAGGGGCTCAGACCTGGCAATTAAGTCTCCAGCTACTTTAAGGACAGGATCTCCCAAGGCTTGGTAGAGGTAAGAGCTCTCTGCTGGCTTAGCTGCTTTGCTTTTCTGGTCTTCAGCTTGAACTTCAATATCTGTCTCTGGGTTTTTATTATTTGTGCTACACTATTTTATGAAACTTACTTTTAAAAGTCCAAAATTGAGTCTTGCTTGAATAAACCACTAAATCTATATCATACTGAATATTGTAGAAAGCTCTAGAGAAAAAAAATACAAACCACACTAAGAACATTGTTCACAGAGGCAGTAGAATATGCTGGCTGTATCTTTCCATTGTATACAACAGTTCCCTTGCTTTAAAGTAACATATTTAAGCAAAACTTTCAAAATGGACTACAGACTCTCATTTGGAGAAGACTTGAAAATTATTTTAACTGAGATCATTGCTTAACATCCACATGAGACTCTCTATCTACAATGCAGGTTAAGGCATTCATTACTACAAGGTAATACATCTCTGAACCTCACCTTCAAGGAAGTCAGACTGGATTGCTTTGCATGGGTTTGTTTTTAATACAAGCAATACACTTTATGCATAGAGCAAAATTTAAAATATTATATTTTGCTTTGTTAAAGCTTTTCAAGGTATTAACCTATTTTATTAGTTATAGACTAACAAGGATTAAATAACACAAATGCACTCTTATGTTTGTAAAACTATGAATTTTATATTTTAAACGTAGATATTTCAAAGTCATACAATAAAAACTTACAGGCATCTATGACAGTTCCACTCTAAGCCATGACATTAAGGCATATTTACTAAAAGGGATAACATCTAATTTACAGACAACTCAGATGTGTACTATCAATGTGTACTAGGGACTAGTAACACTGTCTACAAAAAAGATGAATAGGCTTGAAAGTTTCAAGACAAACTTAAAGCACCTGACTTTAGGCAGCAACACCAGCTTTTTGATGAATTGGGCATAAATAACACAGGCAAATTCCAACTATCCCTATCAATCTGTTACATACTATTCTGGATTATTAACCTTACTATGACTAGATTTCATGAGCCTCTGAAAACAACTCCTGGTTGACAGCACTTTTTAATAATATAGCTGGGGAAGGGCTTGACAGCTCGGTTGGCAAAGTGCTTACTGCACAGTATGAGAACTTGAATTTGAAAACCTAGGAACCACATAAAGCCAAGCCTGGTGGTGCACAGCTGTCACCACAGTGCTGAGGGAACCATATCTCTCTAGAGCTTGATAGCTAGACAGTCAAGCTGGAACTGCAAACTCTCAGGTTCAGTAGGAAATCTTGCCAAAAATAATATGGTGGAGAACAACTGAGGAAGACATCATGCTTCATATTCTGGCTTCCACATGTATGTATGCACTTCTGTTTGTTCCCTTGAGCACACATGTATACACACACACACACACACACACACACACACACACACATCTGTAGAAACAGTAGTTTATTGAGTAGCAAATAGTACAAAACATAAAGCTTAAGAAAACAAAATCCTCAAATAAACTACTTGCAATTATGTGTTTATAGAAATTAACAACAGGCAAAAGTTAGCTCTAAATGGAAACAAAACTACAAATCATACACAAAATGACCAAAAGCAAAATGAAAATGCAAGCATCTTAGAGAAGTCAATACAGAATCAGCCAATAAAATCGAAAGCAAAAGCCAGTCGCTATCAAAACTTTCCTCCTGTCTGGCCACCCCCACAGTGCTGTGGCTCTGCAAATGGTAGTCAAGACCCAGTGGCATCAGTGCAAGCATGTCACAGCTCATTTTGGGTATACTGGATTACAGTGATCCAAGGCAGGAAGAAAAATATTATTTAAAGAGTCACATCAGAAGCTAACTTATTAATGGTGATAGTGTAATGATCTTACTTTTCTTACTTTTCTCACTCTGGAGTTTTCTTCCTAAAACACCAGAATTTAGGAAAAGCAAAACAGGAAAAGCACAAAGACAAAAATACTCACAGTGCAAGGGAATGTGGCATTGGCCACTGTGAGTAATGAGTTTAATCACAAGTGCCCAGATCATTTTCTAGAGAAAGAAGCCTTTGCAGTCAAGTTCTCTGCCACAGCCTACTGGGAGCAAACGCACCTCAGGGGAGTCTCAGTGAATCATGTCATTGTCATCTGTCTCCCAGGACACTCACTCAGAACTTCTAGCTGCCAAAACAAGGTGTGTACAACGTTACTTCCTATTTTCTTATAAGGGTCAATTAACCCTAAATAAAATCTGTCAGTCTCTAACAAATGAATGGGATGCCATTGAAATATCTGACTTAAGATTACTTTTTACACATTCCTAAATGTATCCACCTAGATAAATGAGTGGTGCCCTAGTTAACTAGGACCAGAAGCCTGAGTCACATATAACTGAGGATCACTGTCTACATTTTGTTTTCTGTAGTATAGCCAGGACTACTTAGGAAGTCTGATGTTATTGGAAGGTCTCACTTTACACATGAGGGAAGTGAAAGCATGTGGGGTCAGGTTTTAGGTCACAAAGTTAGGTGATAGCAAGGTCAGAGAAGGTCTCAGTCTTTTGAATTTTTACTCCAGGAATCACTGACATTTAATCAGAGTAAGTATGTACTAAATGGTTTCCAATGCAAAAGACATTTCACACTTTTTCACCCAAAGGCATCCAGCCATAGAAAATTAATATTTACTTAACATGTTGATGTTCAACACAATGTCTCAATTAAAATACAGCTTTTAAGAAGTCTACAATTCAACCAATGGCTGCAGACACATTCTTCCCAAAGAGACAACCACTATAAGTAGGTCATTAATAGTAACGCTATGCAATTTAAGTGTGATGACTAACAACACATTTAAAAATGGAAGCCAATTTATTATTGTAATTTCAAAACTAGTTCAGAGACAGAGACTGATTTTTGAGTTTTTTTTTTTTAAATAAAACAGTATAAATTGTATTTCAGCTACCCTTTCTCCAGATACAGTATTGAGCTTAAATGTCTATGAAATCAGTGGGAGGAAAATCAAGGAACATTTTTAAACTTTTAACTTTACTACCCACAAGGGTGTGGGAGTAATAAGTCAGTGGGACTAAAATGTATGTGACAGAGTCTTAAGAGATTCCCCAGCTCCACAAGAGCAGGATGTCCCTGAAGCAGCAACCCTCACCCTGCCTTTGCTTGGTCTACTCTTCAGAGCTAATAAATATAACCTAGAAACTCACATGCTCTTTTATGTCCTGTTTCTGGCCAAGTCAAAGCAACCCTAATCACAGCCTGATACCCAGAGGTTTCTCTTATCTTTATGGCTTTGTGAAGGTTTCCTTTTAGCTGGTTAATGTATGGCCCATGCTAGGAATAAACTTGGCTTTTTAAACAATGGATGACTATTAAGTTTTCTACATTCTGTCTCTCTCTAAATATGTCTAAATTTAATCTGCAAAAATAGATGTCAGTCTCATTCCAAAAGTGTGAGATCACGGAGGAAGAAGCCATTATAGATGGGGTAGAAAAGAGACATAGTGGTCTATCTCAATTTTCTTCCAATGCCTCTGGGCAATCACGTTGTCGTCTCAGGAATAGCCTCAACTGTGCAGTTTGAACCTACTCAGCCACATTCACAGCCAACCTCAACTAAAACCAGGCTCCCAGCCTACTTCCCAAATCCTTTTGTCCTCTAGCCCTCACAGACACCTTTCAACTGTCTATGTTATGCACATCATCTATCTATAAGGTCCATTTCTACCACTCCCTTGGGATTTTCTTGCACAGCATACTAAACATTTACTGTACAAGCCACCATTCATAGAAGAAACTAATCATGGAATACCCATGTCCTTACTAGCTGTTTCATACGTATTACCTGTACTATTTTCCAATTTCAATAAAAAGACTGAGGGCATTCACCCCAACTCATACTTTCAAAATATTTGCCATCATACTAATTCACAAATAGACAAATAGGTGCTTAAGGGAGGAAATATACTGCAGTGAATTAACACAGTGGCACTCATACATCTCAAGAATGACCTATAATATTTCTATCTTGGTGAGCCCAGAAGCAAGAGAAAGATACATGCCTATGCATTGCATGAGTACTATAACACCTCTGAATGGACCAGATATAATTATCAATATTGCCATTGTTAGTGTTCACCATCATATGGCGCTAAATGCCTTAAGTAATACTTAGGCATAAACTGTCATGAGATGCACCAAATGCCTTTATACATATATGGAGGCAATCTTTCTTCCATTTTTGGATTTCATTATCCAGTGCACTTTCTCATTCTACAGCAAGCATTTTGAAGATCCTCAGTAGCTATTTTAGTGTAACCTAAATTAGTTACATAGGCATTTCTCTACTGAAAATTGATTAAATGATCTGTAACAACCAACACTGAAGTCAGACAGAAATAGGTGGGACACATTTCTCCTGTTTTGAGAAAAAAAAAAGAAAACCTGTCCTCTGTGCAATACCGTCTCTTCTGTAGCTGCATATGGAGTAACCACTCCAGAGCTTCTGGAGGCATTATATTGTTTAGAGAATAATGAAACATTTAAGTATAGCCACAGAAAATATAGGAGCCCTTCATAATCACATGAAATCTAGTTCCATAAAAATACATTAATATATTTTAAAAACATGTCTTTTTCTGCCTTGATTATCAGGAAAGAAGACTTTATTCACACACATACACACACACACACACACACAGAGAGAGAGAGAGAGAGAGAGAGAGAGAGAGAGAGAGAAACACAAGAACCATTCTATTGATTTCAAACCTTCTGTCGTGTTTCCCAAGGCAGCAAATACTTTGATGGACTGGTTCCGCATCTATTCCAGACGGAGTACATATGGAGGCTTTCTTTACAAATATGAGACCCATAAACTTACACAGAAACACCATACTGAAATTAATAGAGACACAGAGTGATTGTAAATACACAACGGGGGAAAACTATGAACCCCAGATTTGGGTTCTATACAGGCAGCCAGGGTAGAAGAACATTATGTAGTAGAGAATCTAGCAGGAGGATGAATACAAAGGGTTATGTTTGTTACCAAGCCTAGAAATAGAAAGGAAAACATGCCAAAGCATAGTGGGTAAATAAAGAAATCAACCATATTCTATCAACTTAGGAGTTAATTCAAGTATGAACGTCTTAATGTGAAAACTAAATATTGCTGAACAAATTATCCTATAAAATGATCTTAAGATTAGAGGAATGAATAAACAAATGCATGAATGAGAAAACTGACTTAACTATTTACAAGGACAAAGAACAACCTTCACAGCCAGCCAGGACTACTGGGATTTTAGAGGTAGGTGGTCTTAGCAAAGTTACCAGTTCAGGAAAAGAGAGAAAGAAAATTCAATCCTAACATGGGGGCACAAGACACACACCTGTAATTTTAGCACTGTAGGCTAAAACAGGAAGATTATACATTCAAAGCCAGTAAAGACTATATGATGAGTTAAAGACTAGTGGACGTTTCATAGGGCAATGAGAAAGCTAGGATGCAGGAAGGAAAGAAGGAAGGAAGGGAGGGAGGGAGGAAGAGAAAGAAGGAAGTGAGGTGTTGGGGGAAGTGAGGAAGGAAGGTAGGCAGACAGGCAGGCAACATGTAAAATGACAGATTCTCCTATGTGGAATGGCATTGGACAAATATAATTTCTTAAGTCCTTTCTTCCAAATAACCTGTTCAGTGTGGAGTGCAGCAATGGTCTTCTATGTTTTAGTTCCAGGGCACAATATAACCTTTTGTAATCCATGATTACAGAGTAATAACACACACCTTAAATTTCGGGAGGCAGAGGCAAAAGAATCTCTGTGAGTTCAAGGCCAGCCTGGTCTACAGAGGGAATTTGAGGATAACCAGGGATGTTACATAGAGAGAGCCTGTCTCTAAAACAAAACAACAACAACATCAATAAAAACAAACAAGACCACACACACACACACACACACACACACACACACACACACACACACACACACACACCAAATCTAACCCAATCCAGTATTACCCACCCTCTCAGATCCAAATTAACACAGTACCTAAGAACTCTTCTGTTCCCTAAAAAGTTTAGAAAACAATGACCTTCCTCTTCTTTTGTGGACAGCTTTGAGAACAAAGGTTATAAACAGGGAAGAGAATGGATTGTAAAGGAGGAGGTGCAAATAGGTTTAGAGCCTGAAAGAAATCAGGATTACATGTTTCCTTAGTTGGAGTCAGGAAAAGACAAGTGAAAATCCTCATTCTTCTAGAAACGGGTTAAATTTTGCTTCCTAGAATTATGGGAGGCAATGAGCTTAGGATTTTCCACCTTATTCCTATTTGATGATCCATTTGCCTCACTTCTGAGGATTTGGGGCATTTAGAGTGTATAATGCTTTAGTTTTTGCCCCAGAGTACAAGATAGCCAGGGAGAAGATGTAGGAGGAAAAACAACCCACTGAAAGGAAGTCTTAACATTAATCATGCAACAGGCAATGAATAACACCTCCCAGGTGGTTCAGTGAGAGCATTGCTAAGATTCCAAAGAAAATCTAATGCCAAGACACCAAACAGCTCCCTAGGAAACAAGTTATGAAAGTGTGGGGGGTAGGGAGAAAAATTAGTGGCACCAATAGCAGTGAGGCAAAGAAAAAAGAAATGCCAAGCTGTAGCCAGGCAATGCAATATAAAACCATGTCCTACCCACTTCCACACCCACTGAGAATGCTGTTCTTGGGCTTAAAAAAAACAGCCTGAGGATCAATGCCAACCCATCTTTATCTCTATAAGCCAAAACACTAACCACACAGTTCATGGCCATTCCAGACAGGTAGAAAATATCAATGACAAAACAAGAAAACAAGAGCTGTGCAGAGTCCCTTACCATCCACCACTCTCCAAAGCACAGGAAGGCACCCTGTGCCAAATCTGCTTAAAATCCTATGAATCACTGGTCTCCATTTCTTTCGAGCACTTGTTGGAGACCAGCCTACACTGACATCGATGGACTAGTGAGATACTGCCAAGTAATAAGCAAACAGAGACACAAGTTATTGAACTTGCATAAAACAACAGTTTAGAATTTAAAGACTAAGAAATGCCTGGCTTTTAACTTTCTCATCTAGAAAAGAGCCAGAGCTGATTAAAAGTTCCACTAAAAGACTCTGGCTTCCTTTTATCTCCGTTTTTGTATTTACTGCTGTGTAGCTGACTAGTGTCCCTTCATCATTCTATCAAGGTATACAGTATTTGAAATCAATGTTCACTCAACCTAGTCCCAAACCTCTACCCATTCCCATGTCATCAATATACAATTCAAAAGATTCCCAAACTCTATTAGCCCTGTTCTGTCACTAAGCTGTGGACTGCAACATAAACAGCCCAGCAGAGGCCTCCTCTGTTCTAAGACACCACTGCTTCCCTGAAAACCTGTGTAGTGAGCATACATCAAAGTAAATCAGAGTCTCACATTCAACTTGTGGGACATATTTTCAAACCAAGTCAATAAAAAACTACTGCCTCTACATTGCTTGAAGTGTTATCATTCTTCTGGGCTCTATCAATTTATAGTCTTAAATAGCCTAATTCACTTTTACATTTAGAGAGTCTATCAACTATCTAATTTTTAAATAACATATGCTTCAGAGAGAGGAGAGCTAAGATGATGGCACAGTGGTCAAACAGTTACCCAACAATAATTCAGATTCCCTGAGCTCAGGTAAAAAGATGTACAACATAGCAGTATAAGCTTCTATAACTCCAGCATGATTATACCAAGAGATAGAAGAACTGTTGGACATAACCAGGTTAGTAGGGAGTATGCAGCAATTAACAATAGAAACCCTGTCCAAAACAAAGGAAGAACCAACACCTTTGGATATACTCTGAGCTCTATATATGTGTCCATGATACTCTCTGTGTGTGTGTGTGTGTGTGTGTGTGTGTGTGTGTGTGTGTGTGTGTGTGAGACAATAGAAAAGGAGGAGGAGAGGAAGGGGTATTGGCAAGAAGAGATGAAGATAGAGAAGAGAGTGAAGGAGAGGGAGGAAGATATATATATATACATTTCATAATTTTTGCCTTATTCATCTTTCTCCCTGTGCCACCAACATATGCCAAGCTGGCTCTCAGCTCTCATCACCACGATCTTGAGAGTCTTATTTAGTGCACCTTTGACTTTCACTGTCTACATACTTAGTGTTGGCTGAGAGTCTGCTTTGCCTGAGAATGCTCTGTCCTTCTAGTTGTCCTACCTCTTTCCACAGTAAGATTATGCTACTGAGGGAATATTACAGCTGACTCTGCAGTGCATCCCACCATGACTCTGGCCTTTCCACTGTCCTTCAACCCACTAATCTAATTTCCATACTTATATTTACCCCCCTTTATCCATTCAGCACATAAAAAGATACCAGGAGGGTAACTTCTAGTGTTCATTTTTGGATGAATAAGCAATTCTAAGTAAACAAGAAAAACAAAGAAGCTAACATCTGACATGAAGGAACTTACCATTCAAAATTAGAGGTCCTGGTTGTGACCCCACTCAGATGACCTCTTTCTGGATTTTTCTATGGCATTTCTGAACCATAAATTTTAGCACTTACTCATTCCACAAATGCCAAAAAAATTAGCTAAGACCATTATGTGTTATGTGTGCCAAGCTCTGCATTAGCCCCTGGTGATACACTAATGAACACCCTGCCTCACTCTAAATTATTTCAAGATGAAGAGAGCTAAGTCTAGACTCAATGTGGTACCCTTGAGAACATGATGAACATGATATCACATTTTTAAAAATGTACAGAAAACGGATTAAAAGAAATCACAGAAAAATAAAAGGGGATAGAAAAAGAAAAAGAGAGGAAAACTTCAAAATAAGTTTTAGGTTTTCACAACAGTTTTAAGCAACTGTACATTAAGAGCTACTATCATATGCAGTAACTCCAAATATGTCCTTTCTCTAAATGTCTTTCACTCATTCTGGGCTATGAATGAAAGGTCACTATGAATAACTCTAAGTGTCATTCTCAGGGAAAGTATTTCACACTCCTGTCTCTACCCTACTACACAGGAGAAGGAAATAAGGCTGCATGTTGAACCTTTCTAGAAGTTAGTCATTCCACTTTTCTTAGGAATGTTGCTACAACACATTAAACAATGATTCAACTCAGTAATGCTATTATTAATTGAACCTATTTTCTTCCTCACTAAAATAGAGTCCAACAGTATGTATCACAAAGTGAAAACCTTCCCACTTGGTAATCAAGGCCATCACAAGTTATATTCATGTCTGACTTCTAAAAGTAAGAAAATATTGATTAAATTATTGTGTTCTCCTAATTACAAATACTATGTGTTTTCCCCCAATGCAATACATTCTATAACCAAACAGCAAAAAGGAAGATGAGACATTTGGTGGATGAAGGTGTCATGACATGATCACCAACAAAGACATCAATGCTCATCTGTTAATGTGTTAAATAAACATCTTCTCCAGCTATCAAATTGCAAGTAACCTCTAATATAAACAAAATGATCATTATCTAGCTTTGATCTCTACTACTGCACTTAGTGTAAATATCCTTTGCATGTTTGTATGTCAATATTTACAAGACAATTGTGTTAGATTTGAAAATGCAGTGTGATCTTTAACAAAGTTGAATATTTCTCCCAGTTTAAAAGAAAAACATTTTATATCATTGTTACATGACTGACATTTCACACGTCCATCCAGGAAGCACTTGCTAGTCATCTTCTGTGATGACTAGCATAGTGTGCCAGGCACTATGCACCAAAGAGTAATGACCAGGATTCTTGGCTTCATTAAAACACAAACAACAGCTATCTGAACAGGTGTTAACAATCAAATATGTTTCCAAACATTGCCACATGTTCTATGGGGACCAGTGGCTTAGGTTAAATATTTAGTCATCAATTTTTAGAAATCTAAAATGCAGACAACATACAGGAAACATATTAAGACACCCTGCTTTACTCATAGATCAATGTCTTGCTCAGCCACCATCACAAAAGCTTCTTCCTGCAGATGGGAACTAATACAGGGACCTACAACTGGTCAATGTGTAAAGAGACCTTGGGACACTCATTCCTAAATTGCACATCTTGATCAAATTCCTCTCCCTCAGGACTCAGGAAACTGCAGAAGAGAAGGTAGAAAGAGTGGAAGACCAGTGAGGATGGAGGACAGCAAAAAAACAAGGCACAAAGACAAAACAGGACTAATGCACAGGAACTCATAAAAAGTGTGGCAGCATTCCCAGGGATGAGTGAAGAAGTAGACACAATCCCCTGTCCTGAACCCAGAAGCTATCTCCAACTAATAACAACTCACAAAGGAAAAAATTAGTTTTTAATCAGTGGAATCTCACTGGGTATATAAACCACATTTGAGGGCAAGTAGTAGATGACCAATACAAAATGAACTCAATGGCATTTAGGGAAGTTTTTCTTCTTTCAATCTTACAGCTCTTTTGCTTATGTATTATGGGTGCTGATTTTATGTTAATGGATTTTCACCATGTGTGAATGTGTGTGTCTGTATCTATGTGTTTCATTTGCTTTTTCTTCAGCTAATTTTTGTTTGTTTGTTTTGTCTTATTCTGGTTTGTTTGTCTTATTTTGTATTATTTTTATTATTAGATGTCTGTGTGTTTTCCAATGAGGGAAAGAAAAGGTGTGTATTTGGGTGGGTGAATGGGGAAGTGGGAGGATCTGTAAGAACTTGGGATACTATAAACTACAATCAGAATATGTTGCATGAAAAAACTATTTTTTCAGTAAAAAAAAATCACATAGTGAATAATATATAAGTGCATAATTGCTGTAAATTATAATATGCATGCTCCAAACACTGATCTAAAAACAAAGTTAAATTTAGTCTTTACTTGTATAAGTCAGATTTGGAATAAATTCTGGCGTCTATAAAAAAAGAAGAGGAGGATGAGAGGAAAAGATGATAATGATTTACCCCTGAAATATACCATCCCTTTTAACACCTCAAAACTTTTCTTTTTCCAAAACAGCAGATCATTTATCCCAATTATAGACTACTAAATGCGTAGTCAGTTTTTGTAAATAATGTCTGAAAAGTGTGAAACAGTCATCAGGTGAGTATAAGTCCCCTGTGTTAATCTGAAAAAAAAATATATGATTCTCTAACTCTACAATCTTATCCATCAGATACTGAAATTTTACTACCTTAGATCAAACATAATATTAGTAATTATCTGAAATCAACTATTCTGGACAGTTTGAAGACAGGAATTGCAAGGCAGAAATACAACAGAAAAAAAAAACATCTTTAAGTATAAAGAGAGTGACAACAAAATGAGAAAAATACTACCCTTAGCTTTCAAAGGAAATTGCTTGTAGAAGCTGATGCAAGGACCTTAAAACAAGCATTCATTGTGTTCAGGAAATTAAAAGTTGTACTTTTCAAATCCAGATCCTACCAGAAAGTTTAAAATAAACTAAATAACTGCCTTCTTAGTTGCCCTGGGAACACTTACAATTTGAACAGAAGATATATTTTGCAAACTCTCCCTGAAATGTCTCTGCCTTACAATTTCATTTTTACATATATCCATTTTTAAAATATTTCATCCATTAAAGAAAAATATAATGTAAATTTACTCTCGGAGACTGAGAGATGAGTATAGAGGTGATAGGAAAAACTCTTTATGAACGAGTATTTTTCTTTTCTTTCTTTCATTTTATTTTTGGTTTTTGGAGACGTCATTTCTTTTCATATCCTTGGCTGTCCTGAAACTCTCTATGTAGACCAGACTGGCCTCAAACTCACAAATCCACCTGCATCTGCCTCCAGAGTGCTGGGATTAAAGGTGTGTGCCACCACTGCCTGGTGAATGTGAGTAAATCTTATTCTAATTAGTGTGTTGTGGAGACAGTAGAATCATTTTTTGTCTCCTGCATACAACTTACATGAAACAGGAGCTTCTGTGGTCTGTAGAGGAATTCTCACTCAGAGACATCTCAGCAGACACATCTGCTGAATGGTAAAAAGCACCATTAACCAGATGTGAGTCTCTATCAGCTGTCCATCAGACAAACACACTTCTCTGACAAGACTTAACAGTTCTCAGAAAGCTCTAGTAATCCGTGGACACATAGCTCTTCATTTAGAAGGCAGTTTGATACTATGTCCATTTAGCAAAACAATAGTAGTAGGCTTGACCTAGATCCCATGAGCTACCCACAATCATGGGTTTTCATAGCCGTATTTACAGTTTCCTCCTGTGAAACAGAGGAAAGTGGTTGGAAACTCCATAATACTTATGCCATACTCATTACTGGACAAGGTAAAGAGAACAAGATCTAGAGTGTTCAGCCATAAAGAATATATTATCCCCATCCCAGAATGCCCACATAGCAGATGAGTCTCCCAGACATGACAGGACCTTTGCACTCACAGATTCATGGTAGCTATAGCTCTGGTTGCCTGTACAAAATCAAATCAATCACTATTCCAAGATGGATTGGGAGGACCTCACAATCCTCCACTCCTACCTGAGGAGCTACTGATAGTTGATAGATGCTAGAGGAAGGAGAGTCAGTTTTCTTTAAAAGTGGAGTCAGTCCCTGGTAGGCTATTAATAAAGTGAATGACCCCACACATAAATGCTTATGAAAAGCACTAAAGTGACTCAGTGGGTTCTACTGAAAAAGGGATAAATAGGAGATGAAGTAAGGGAGTTGGTAGATCAGTAAAGTGTGGAAGTGGGTCAGAAAAGAGCAGGGGTGAATATGACAAATAAAGCACTGTATGCATGTATGGACTTCTCAAAGAACAATTAAAATATTTTTAAAAAATCAAAAGAGAGAAAAAAACTATCACTAATTACAAAGCAGCTAGCAAAAATATACTTAGCAGATCTGTACTACAATTTACACAGTACCCATCAGATGTCAGATTCCATAGTAACAGAGGATAATAGAATGACCTTCGAAAGAAGTAAACACATATGATAAGAGATATAAGGGTTTTGAGAATATAAATCCTGTCTCAATAATCCACTACACTCTCTACAATAAGCGACCCCAATATCAGTGGCTTCAAACACAGAAAACTTTGTATGTTGTGCATGTACAGGTGGGGGCAGAACTGAATAGGATCAAGATGCCCAGTTTTATACCTGGATGTGCTACAAGCTGCAAGCTAGGGCATTTTGGTGCTCCTACCTATGTCTTCTCTCTCCACCAGTGTGACTTACCTCCCTTCCATTCCTGGTGACATGCCCTCCGAAGACCTAAAATCACTACTGTGTCTCTTACATTCTATCACACAGGGTATTTCAGAGGTCAAGGGCAGGAGACAGAGTCCTCCCCTCTGATGAGTGCATTCAGTACAGGAAAAACAAATTGCATCTCCACATAAAAAATTCACAAACCATGCAAAAGGAAACCACAATAATATAAAGGAAATGGAAAGGGAAAATAATAGAGAAAATCATGGAGAGTCAGGTGCCATTCCTTGATAATATATAGGAAGTATAAATAAAGGCATATGACTGGTGTAACCAATAACATACTATCTAATTAGGGTTCCTCATATTGAAGAAGGTGAATAAGAGGACTAACAAATAACCATTGAGTCTCTTACTGTTTTTGAACATAATTTAAAAATATAAGACTATGTTACCAATTGTTAGGGTAAAATGTAAAATTCTTAAAGTTCTGCTTTGTAATACTTTTAATAGATCAATGACTATCATAACTTTCTAGAATGAATGCATATTAGACTTAGAACACTGACAGTTGAAAAGTAAAATACATGAAAGTTATAGCCTGCTGGGAGATATCATGCTGTAAATATGTTTCTCACATTGGTTAATGAATAAAGCACTGTTGACCAATAGGAAAGCAAGATAGGTGGGACAAGGAGACAAGGAAGATTTGAGGAGGTAGTAGGGATGAATCAAGATGTACAGACTTGAGAAAACAGAGGTCCAGACCCTCTCTCCGGTAAGATGAGACCACGTGGAAATACTTAGATTAACAGAAGTGGGTTAATATTTAAGCCAGAGCTAGCTGATAAGAAACTAGTAACTGACCAACAGAATTATATCTAATACAGTGTCTCTGTGTGTTATTGGGGGCTGGTGCAGCTCTTGGACCAGGCTGGCAGGGAAAACCTGCTCATAACAATAGCCCTTCAAGTTCTAGGACAGGCAGCTTCTTCTCTCCTGCATGCAGTGCTGTAGAAAGCTACCCTGTTTTCAAATCCCTATGCTCTGGAAAGAGAAAATAGTGGCATTACTTATGCTTGACCTTTGCAAAGAATGGTTGAGAGATGGGTCTATATAATGGAGAGGTGATGAGACGATTGTCAGAAGATGCTAACTTCGGTGAGTCTGGACAAACCATCCTCTGCAGAAAAGGCAGCTTTGCCCACAAAATGTTGGTAAATGTTCCTTGTCACAGTTATCTTCCACATGCTTCCTGTTGGCTGTTCTTTCCCATTCTCTAATATAAATAGTCAAAAAAGGTAGGGTTCCTAAAAGTTAGTGTTTATTTATCCTCAGTTAATCTGTGTAGGACCACTCTACCCCAGATGTATTTCTAACTTAGTGGACAAGTTTTCGAGTCTTGAAAGACAAAATGAGGAACTGCAATTCCAATTATGGGGAATAAGGGGAAAATGAAAGGAAAGAAATAGCTTTCTAACAAAACCAAATAAGAGGGCAAAAGGGACTGCACAGGATCCAATACCAAAATGAAAGGAATTGGGATATCCCCCAATCCCAGCTAAACACCACACCACACCACACCACACACACACACACACACACACACACACACACACACACACACACCTATCTTTCAAATTCAAATTTAATTCAGGTTAAATTAGCTTTTAACATGTCTATAAAAATGAGAGTAAGTAATGTATAAATTTCTGCAAAAAAAAATAATAGTAATTACTGTTACTTAAAAGTCTAGATAATTTTTCCATAGTGACAAACATTGGTTCTGGCCTACAAGGGAAAGGAAGAAAGACCACTTATTAACCCTGAAGGCAAAGAGTCTAGAGTGAATATTCATTCTGATCTACATAATCCTTGATAAACTACTTAGTCCTTTAAAGTTCAAATTTCTTTCTCTATAAAATGTGGGAAAATTATTTTCAAACACTTGTATGATAAATTATTTTTCAAATACTTGTATTAATAAACCATGTATAATTTTAATATTTATACACATTAAGGCCTCAAGTGTACATATTTAATCACAGAAAAGGCACAAATTCTGTACTCAGAAGGTAGCATTTCTAGGTCATATTTGCCATGGACTGATAGGCAATTGCAGATAAGTCTTTTCAGGGATTATAGGCTTCATTCATTTATACAGCAAACCTAATTTGAGTCAGGAGCACTAAGAGTTAGCACATTAAACTGATCAGTACCTCATCTCGTGGAACTTAGTATGTCTTGGGGGAACATAAAAAGAACAATTGCATAGTTTTGGGTAGCATTCTTTAAAAAATGAATGTCTTCAAAGTTCTCTCTAGATTTAAGTCTTTGTGATATAACTGTCAACAAAAAAGAGGCTCATGATTTCCCTTTCTGATGCTTTCGAGGGTGTTAAATCATTCTTTCTAAAATTGAAATCAAAAGCTTCCAAAACCAGCAACATCAATACAAAGGCTTTCAGTATCACAAAAGCAAAAGTCTTTACCTAAGAGGAAAACTTAAAATTCACCATTAAAGGGAAAGCTGTGCTGTTAAAGGAAAAGTTGACCCCATACTCCCAAATCCAGTCATTTACAAGGCAATATAGACACATCATAGGACCACACAAATTTAGCATACAGTCAGAAATGATGGCTGAGATGCTCATAGTACTTATTCAGACTCCTAAGACACCAAGATGGCAAATGGACACAAAGGAACACCAGCAGAGGTAATGTGAACAAAAACATCTTATTCTTAGCATTTACACTATTAGTCCCACAAACACCACAAACTAAAGAAGATACACAGAGGATCTACAACTCTTGTTTCCCCCACATCTTGGTTTCTACTGTGTAATCCTTCTTAAAATGTTTGAGCTTTCAGAATGAATATGACAGAGACTGAGAAATACATTCATGAAGTTATAATTAAGGCAAATCTCTCAGGCAGCTCTGTGAGTACATGATAATCAGTGGATATAAGAAGTCATCTTTGAAGGGTTAGTCCAGTGAAATACAGCCAGAAAAGTCCTGCTTGGGTCAACTGAGAAAACACTCATCTGAATAATCAGAATATGCTTTAGAAATTCATTTTGTAAAGTTAACAAAGGTTGTCTAGCAAAATTCATTTAAAATAAATTACAAATAACATCATTTATAACTGACATATAAACTGCTTTATGGAAAATAGCTTTAGAAATTTGTTAACATGGAAAATGGCTCTAACAATAATGAGACTAACATAAATGACAAACTTTATACTCTTTATAACTTAGGTCTCTCCAGCTCCTGTAGACATAATAATCCATAGGTTTCAGGAAGATAAAGCTTTTAAATTCCTATGAAATTCTATAAGGTTTAATTCATATCCTTTTTCTCAAAGTTTTAAGATGTAGAATCTAAATTTTCTATTACTGATTTTAACTTAGAAAATAACAAAAATTAGTTTTATGTGCAAATTCAGGCAAAATTATTTGCAATTTGGAATATGATAAATGAAACTTCTTACCTGCATTACTTTAGAAATACATCTAAGAGATTAATGGTTTTATTTGACTATATGAGTCTAAATGTATTGGTATAAACAAAATACATTAATGTATATGCAATCCTAAGAATCTGGGGTAGAAAAAGAACTTAGAAATCAATACTATTACTTTACACACAAGGAAACCTGTATGAAAAGGTTAAATGGCAGAACACAGCAAACAAGATGTTGATATCTGGAAATAATGTCACATGAGCAAAGGATACAATTTGGGAAATACTTTACCCTAAGAGGAGGCACGAGGGTGGGAAAGCATGATCAAACTTTATTATTCAAGGAAAAGTTTACAATAAAGAAGGGAGGGAAAAGAAAAGAAAGGATAACTAGAACCAGAAATGATGGCTTGTGTCTGGAATTCTAAGACTTCAAAGGCTGAGGCAGAAAGATCACCAGCTCCAGTTCAGCTTTGGCCCCATTGTTAGTTCCATGCCAGCTTGTTCAATATATCAAGACAATGTCACAAAAAATCAGAGGAGATATACTTTGTGGAGTCCTACAAGGAATCTTCAGTATCCAGATGCCATCAGGTAAGTAAGAGCTGGAGTTTTTCAATTTCTGCAAAGGCAAATCTGGCTATCATGAAAACATCTCACAACTGTTTCCTGAAGATAATGGGTGAACATTCAATATGGATGATAACAGAAATACTAGATAATCCTTTGAAAACACACAAAGCACCAAGCTGGATTGCTGTGGCACGGGAAACCATAAAATGGATGATTATTAGACCTTGAAAAGATTTGAAAAATCTTCCTTTGTAGAAGCTTGTTTGCCCATTAGAATCATGGGGAGTTTAAAATCTACCACCATGGATTACCTAAAATGATGCTTTTTCTGGGGAAGGAGCCTGGGTACTATTTTGTTTACATTTGTCTATTTAGTTCTGTCTCATGATTCTAGCACACAGTGACAGTTGAGAAGCACTTCACTAGGTCACAAATAAGATGACTAGAAGAGTTGAACTGTAATTTGAACCTAGGTATTTTAATCTGCATTTCTTTTTCAGTGCTGGGAAGTGGAACTCAATTTGGATTCATAAATGCTCAGTCATTTAACTATACCCCTTTGTCTGCTATTTTCAATTCAGCAAATCACATATAAAATACACAATTTTATGATATGAACAAATCTACAAATCTTACATGTACACATTTAGGGGAGAAAAGTATGTGCTTTAATCTTTTACCACACATTTCTGATTTATTGCTTATTTTCTAATTTTATAGAACTTCAAAATAAAAGACACACAGATCCAATCACATGGGCTTTGCTTTCAATGGTGAGAGATGATTTCCTGCCGTTTGAGCAACTGTTCCCCTACTAGATCATTGTCAAGCAGGTACAGGGTTCCTCTATTCCATCTCAAGAGGAATTGCTTGTAAATGTCTTTTTCACTTACAGATGGGAATGACTACAACATATTTTTTGCTTGACTAAAAAAAAGTGTTAACCAATGTGAGACCAAGAAAAGGATAATGGATTGAGAATCAGGACATCCAAATTCCTGAAATGGGGATCACTGGGGAAAAACAGTTCATCCATAACCAAAGGTAACTTCTACAGCTCAACATCATAAAACACTAATGTTTTCTAATAACTAGTGCTGGACGTCATTGCAGCTTTAAGGTATTCTGAAGAATGAATCCCAAGGAATGGGAACGAGAAATAGCCCTTCTTTTCTTGGTTCTGAGAATTAAACTAAGAGCCTTTTTATACGCTAGGAAGCTCTCTACCATTAAGCTATATCCTAGGCCATTAAGGAGGACTTAAACAAGACACTTCTCTCTGAAACCAATTTTTCCCCCACTTACCAAATGAGTGACTTCAATAAGATCATTTAAGTGTAACTTTCAAAACCTAGGTTAAAATCCTAGTTGAAAGATATACTTCTGGTTTTTGTTATTGTTTTCACTGTATATAGTTGCTTTTCTGCATTCACTACTACTACTAGATGATATATATTTAAACACATCAAGTAACTATAAGGAAGGTGTATATTACACTTAATACTTTAAAGTGTGAACTTCATCATGGGATAAACCATACAAAATAAAGGCCCTAAAAAAATCTTATTCTCAGAATCAACATATGCTAGCCAATGGAATACCCCTGAGAGATGTAAGCACCATACAGGACAAGGGTGCTGGTAAAACTCTTAGGAGAACAGTCTTTCTTGTTATCATTAAAAATTTCCAAGCAGAAGTAAGCTATACTGAAAAACAGAAAGACCCCCCCACTCTCCCCACCCCAAATAAACCATATTCCATTCAAAACTGCACTATTTTTCATAAAATAATTCATCTTGATAATATTTTTCAAAGAGAAAGCTACTTAAAGAAGAGGTTTTGATTTTTCTTACTTTAAGTCAGGCATTAAACACTGATGTATCATAAAGACCTTGGACCAAAGGCTGATTTCTGCCAGTGATCTAATTTATATAAAACATATTTGTGTTTATCCATATGTGTGTGCTCATATTAATGTTTATTCATATTTGTGGATCAATGACCATTTTGGAAAACTAAGAAAAATTCAGTTGGGTGAAAATTTAATGGTAAATGTCTTTGGGAAAGAAAGATTAATTAATTAAAGAATTAATTCAAATTAGAAACACTGATTAGCTAAAATTGGAAGAAAACCACATGATTCAGAAGATTTAAAAACTTTAGATAAACAAAGCTTTGTAGAAGAAAAAAGAGCAGATATACAAGGGAAAATGGGTGTTCCTATGTTTAATTATTAGTTCTAGACTAGTTGAAATATCAAGAGTATTTAAAGAAACACAGGGCTAGGCAAACCTGGAAAAGTTCAAATGTAAATACAGTGCATTTTTTATGCTACAATGGACCAGAAATTGTTCTTAAAACATCTGTGCCTTATCATAGGGCTGGAAATGAAATAATGGATTGTATGCTTTGAAATCTATTTCTTAATTTTCATTTCTGTATGTATACTGGCCTACAGATAATAAGTCTGCATGTATTTTTATTACTAATAAGCAGAGCTCTAGAATTCTAGCCTATGTTGACTTGTATACTTTGAGTGGTAGACAAACAATTTTAACTTAATGTAAATCAATTTAAATTATACATGTATGGTTATGTGAAAATAAAGCCACATCACAAAGTGGAAGAATGACACTGAGCTAATTAAGCATACTTTTATGGTGAGAATACTTTTAATTCACTCAGCCTTTTGTTTATGGCCAAGTTCAGTATCTGTTATCCATTTAAGGCAAGTAGGTTTAAATAATAGAAAAAATTAAATGAAAATGGCCCTTCAGGTTGTCTTTAGAAAATCAGTAGTTCTTTCCAAAAGGCAGTTGAAGAAATCATAAAGAATGTGTTAGTAAATTTGGGATAATTGATGCTTGGCAATATCTTTTCATGCTAGTTATCAAGCAAACCACAGAGAGGTGCTCAGCCCACAGCAGCAGCTGCTATATAGGAGTATCCTTGGCCAGCCTTCTCCATATAGCATGGCTTTTCGCATCTCCTGTTTCCAGCTTTGGTTTCCAAATGGCCCCACAACTGGACACTGAATTGGCTCCACACTGACATCCCTACAGTGTCAACTCAGCCTGAATGATTGCACTAGCACAGAACTGTGACAGGCTATCCTCTCTTCCTTTCACCTGAGAATCTGATTTCAGCGTTATCCTCCACTTCAGTTCTTATCAATTCTGACAGTTTGCAGTGACCTTATCTAGCTACAGAGATAAAAAAAAACATTTTGATGTCACATTTGTAAGTTCCTCAGGTACACTATTATCATACCATTAGTCTTGGTCTCCCTGGGTCTTTCAGTAGTCAAATCATCTCACTCTTACAACAACAGATACTATCTGAATAACCCCAAAAAAGACTCAACTCTTTTTTGAGTCTATCCCTGATGACTCCTCATTGTTGCTGTCTAAAAATGGAAGGGACACAAGTCTATTCAGATAACTTCTCAAAATTCTCTACATGTCTACCAAAAAGGATTTTATAATCCTAACATCAGCAAAATGGCCCCAGCAAGGCAACCCGCCCAAGATACATACAGAAATCTTCCTTCACGATCACACCAAGTAGCCCTCTCCCTACAACTATGGTTTACTCATCCTAGCTTTACGGGACATCTTTTGTGAGAAGCAAACTTAACCCTCCCATACCCCCAGATGTTCCAGGTTCAAACTAGCATCAAGACTCTCCAGAGATTTCCTGGAGGCCCTCCAAGTGTGAATTCACTTGGATGGCTCCTGAAAATAGAATGCTTCAACTCTACAAACATGCCTGGAACAGAGATAACAAGAGATGAAACAAGGAAGGAAATCTGAAATTTCCATATCCACATAAAGCAGAATTAGATAAAATTTTCTGTTGTTCATTAAATCTTAGAAAATAAAGCATGACATAGGTCTGTATTAGCATGAGTGGGGTCAGAGGATATAGGACACTAATTCTGAGTAATCACTAATTATAGTGTGAGTCCAGAAGTCTTGTTAGTATCTGACATAAGCAAACCTCATTCAGAATATGCAAAAATATGTACTATTGTTGCATCAAGTCAAAACTAGAACTACTGATTTTCCCAAAAGAAACCAAGTAGAGGTCAAACAAAAAGGCAGCTGAGTCCTATGTTTACCCCTCAGATCTGAGTAGACATGTAGCAGTGATCAGAGTGGCCAGGTAAGGTGTGCTAGCACTTAAAGATATCAGAATGAGACAGGTACTGAAAACACAGAGGAAGGAATATCACACTTATATAGTCGTTAAAAGCATATTGTTTGAAAATGCACTTATTTAAAAATATATTCCCGTACACAGTCTGCTGATGATAGTATATGGAAATAGAGACTCTTGTGATGATCCTACAAAATTCTGGCTTTTGCTGTCACTTAAGACAGGACATTATGAACCACAGTATGCCCACAAATTGATATTTATCTTATTTTTATTTATAGTTTACAGATTTCATCACCATTGATGCTTTCCCCAGGGTTTAACCATTACAAAGATTATATTAGAATTATCTATTTCTAGGTAAATTACAAAACTTAGTATTTTTTTGTGGAAATACCCACAAAAACAAAGAACTAGTCTCCTTATTCTGTCATATAAACTTTTAAAGCCTAGAATTATAGAGTTTAGAGGATTAAGTTAATTTTGTAGATTAAGATTCATGTTCCAGAGAATTGTAGACATCAGTAGCTGTCAGTGGCTAGCAGCAAAGTGAGGTATATTGTCATCCACTGTAACAGATAAGTCCATGACTCAGATTACCCAAAACCTTTACATTACAAATACAGGTTTCTCTGCTTGATTACTCTTACTTGATGGGTACCATTTGTAGACAATTTCTATTAAAAGTTGCTATATACATTTTTCAACAACTTTATGGAATGTTGAATTGGCCTTGTACAGAAAGGAACAGTCATAGTAGGTGCACTTTATTAAATATATAATATCCTACTAATGTAGGTTTGATTACAGGAATAACGTATTCTCTAAATGATGTAACATGGAAATACTTAATAGATGGCCTCCTCACCACCACCACAGATTAGATTGTCCTCAAGATTTGTACACATAAAATTTTAACAGAAGTGACATCACATCATTATACATTTAATGCTGTTTTGGAGCATTATACATTTAATGCTGCACTTGAATAGCAGGTAAACAAAATTAAGACTGCATCTTTACTATGACAGACACGTGTGTGTGTGTGTATGTGTGTGTGCGTGTGTGTGTGTGTGTGTGTGTGTGTGTGTGTGTGCATGCAAGTTAATGTCTATCAATAGAAATGACAATATGTGATATTTTGACAGCTGTATTATTTATTTGGTTATCAAAATAAAATATAACTTGCCCAAATTTTCATCAACAGGCATTTTTGCTACTCACATTATATTTTGCTATCTGTAATGCTGTAATTAAGGTACTTGCACATAAGTTTTGCACATTTTACCACCCAGTACATTTTCCTATTATTCCTGATCTTCAAAAATGCTGTTTAAGAAGTATGTTCCTATACACCCTTCACCCCCCTACTGTTAACATTTTACATAGCCAAGTATAATTAATTATCAAATACTGACACTGTATTATTAAACTACAAGCTTTATTTAAATTACACCAGGTTTTCTATCACTGACATTTCCCATGCTAGAGTGCTTACATTTCTGGAAAGGATGAGCAATTTTTCTGGATTATATAATCATTAATTTTTTTTCTTTTTTTTAGCTAATGGTTTTTCATGTTCACAATAAAGTTAGGCATTTGAGGAAGGACAAAATCCAATACCCCTTCATGAGTCTTGGAGATAACAGTGATATGAGGAACATACCTAAACATAATAAAAGCAATACACAGCAAACTGATATCCAAAATCAAATTAAATGGAGAGAAACAAAAAAGCAATCCACTAAAATCAGGAACAAGACAAGGATGTCCACTCTCACCATAGCTATTCAGTATTGTACTTGAAGTTCTATCTAGAGCAATAAGACAACTAAAGAAGATCATGGGGATACAATTTGGAAAGGAAGAAGTCAAACTATCATTATTTACAGATGCTATATGAGGATAAATAAGTGATCCCCAAAACACTCTACCAGGGAACTCTTACAGCTGATAAATTCCTTTAGTAAAGTGGCTGGGTACAAGATTAACTAAAAAAAAAAAAAAAAAAAAAAACCAGTAGCTCTCCTTTCTACAAACTATAAATGGGCTGAGAAAGAAATCAGGGAAACAACCCGCTTTACAATAATATAAATATCTTGGGTTAACTCTAACCAAGCAAGTGAAAGACCTCCTTGACAAGAACTTCAAATCTTTGAATAAAGAAATTAGAGAAGATACGAGAAGATAGAAAAATCTCCTATGGTCATGTAGGTATAGGCAAGATTAACATAGTAAAATGTCCTTCTCACCAAAAGCAATTCCCATCAAAACTCTTTTCAGACCTTGAAAGAATAATATTCATTAAAAAAAAAATACCCAGGATAGCTAAAACAATTCTGCACAATTAAAGAACTTCTGGAGGTTTCGCCATCCCATGTTTCAGACCTATAGTGATAAAAACCACATGATATTGGCATTTAAAAAAAGACATGTAGATTAATGATATTGAATTGAAGCCACAGAAGTAAGTCCACATGCCTATCGATACCTGATCTTTGACAAAGAAGCCAAACTTATATAATGGCAAAAAGAAAGCACTTTCAACAAATAGTGCTGGTATAACTGGATGTCTGTATGTAGAAGAATGTAAACAGATCCACTGTGCTACACACAAGTGGATCAAAGAAATCAACATAAATGTAGATGTGTTGAACCTGATGGGAGAGAAAGTAGGAAATAGCCTTGAACACATTGGCACAGGAGACAACTTTTTGAATATAACATCAGTAGCACAGACATTGAGATCAACAATTAATAAATGGAACCTCCTGAAATGGAGAAGCTTCTGTAAAGCAAAGGACACAGTCAACAAGACTACTCTTGGGCATGTACCCAAAGAACACTTCATCCTACCACCAGGACATTTGCTCAACTACGTTCATAGCAGCATTATTCAAATAGAAACTGGAAACAACCTAGAAGTCCTTCAACTGAAGAATGGTTAAAGAAAATATGTTACATTTACACAATAGAGTATAATTCAATTGTTAAAAAGCAATGACATGAAATTCAAAGGCAAATGAACGGAACTAGGAAAAAGATCATGCTGTGTGAGGTAACCCAGACCCAGAAAGACAAACATGGTATGTACTTACTTATAAATGGATATTAGCTATAAAGTAAAGGATAACCAATGCTATAATTCACAGACTCAGAGAGGCTAGATAACAAGGAAATTTCAAAAGGGACACTGGGATCACCCTGGAAAGGGGAATTAGAAGAGATTCCGTGGGTGGATTTGGGGCTGGGTTTGGATGTAAACACAAGGGATCAAGTAGGGGGAGGGGGGAATAAGGGAGAGAATACTGAAAGAGCCAACTGGAAAGGGGATCATTTGAAGGTCAGCTAGAAACCCAGTGCTAGGAAAATTCCTTGTAGAAGGATGACCCCAGCCAAGATGTCTAACAATAGGGGATATGTAAAACTGGCCAACTCCTGTAACCAGGTAAGACAACCCATGGAGGGATTGGGACACCAACCCAGCCATATAACCTTCAACCTACAGTCTGTCCTACATATGGGATATGCTGTGTTAAAGATGGTAACAAAGACTGTGACAATGGCAAATCAATGACTTATCCAGCCTGACACCCATGCCAGGAGACAGAGTTCATCCATGACACTGCCTGGAGTATCTGGATGCAGAGGCTGAATGTCCCAGAGATCTAGGATAGAACCAGATATGGCTGGAGAAAACAAATTTCAATGGAATGATGCCTAATGATATTCTACTATACTCATAGAGTGGCCTAGCTCAATACTCATCAGAGATGCTTCATCCAGCAGCTTATTGAAACAGAAGCAGAGACTGACAACCAAACATTAGGCTGAGCTTGGGGAATGCTGTTGAAGAGTGGGATGAAGGATAGCAGAATCCAGAGGTCAAGAACATCACAAGAAATCCCACAGAATCAACTAAGCTGGTATCACAAGGGCTCACAGAGACTGAACTGACAACCAGGGAACCTCCATGAGACTGACCTAGGCCCTCTGTATATATGTGACAGTTGTGTAACTTGGTCTTCTTGCGGGACTCTAAGAGTGGGAACAGGGCAGCTGCTGACTCTTTTTCAGGCTTTTAGAACTCTATTCCTCATGCTGGGTTGACTTGCCCAGCCTTAATACAAGGTGAGGTGCTTAGTCTTACTGCAACTTTACATGCCATATTTTCTTGATACCCATGAGAGGCCTGCTCTTTCCTGGATAAGAAAGGAGGGGAGTAGATGGGGGCAGAGGTGAAGTGAGATGAGATGAGATGAGATGAGGTGGAAGGGAGGGAATGGGAGGAGGGGAGTGATGGGAAACTGTAGTCAGGATATAAAATAAATAAATAATTTTTCATGCAATGCTTAAATTAAGAAGTCAGTAGAAATGACGGTATAATGATGACACTGATGGTACAAAGGTGACCAGACACTGTCACACACAGAGAATAGAGTTTCCTTTGCAGGAGTTGAAGAGCCAAATTAACTCTGGTAGGAAAGATTTAGCACTAACACTGACTCAGAAATAAAAGCCAAGAAATAACTACTTCTCTTCTCGAAATTATGTAATAACCAGAGAAGGAAAGTGTTTCCTTCATGGGTCTGTGATCACATGGCCAACATCATTCCAGATTTGGGTAGAAGGCGGAAAGAGAAGGAAGGAAAACAAACACTGGTGAGACATGAAGAAAGCCTTGGAAAGACTATGAGTAAATGTCCACCACATAAGAAGAGAGAAATTGATGTTGTCCAGTGAAAGACACCTTGGCTTCCTGCCAGATAGCCTTCTTTTCTCCCTACTTCTCATGTCAGCTTCTATAAAACGTACCAGTTAGCTATGCTGCTTTCCATGTTTTAGATCCTACATATACACATTTAGAAGGTTTAATTAAAACACCTGCCTACAGCTTATCCTGTATTTTTAAAGAGTGGGCAGGAAGTATTCTACAACCTTTTGTACAGATATATTTCAAAACAACAACAACAAAACATACATTCAGTTATTTTTTAATACACAGTGATAAAAAGTAAGACTAAATGCAAAGCAATGCCCACAGAAATAATTCTTCTTTTATATAGACTGTCTACAAAATACTCAGCTATAGTATAGTTGTGGCTTTTAAACAGACAAAGGAAGATGCCACTGGGCCACAGCATCATTACTCAGTCTGTGATTGTAATTAAGGTGCCAAAATCTACTAGCTGTGGTCAAAGAGAAAAGTCTCATAGGACAATACTGTGAGTCTCATAGTTTTACACAATGTCACATTCCTTGGATTATAGATTTAGAGTTTTTAGAAATGTAGAAATATGGAAATAGATTTTTATACTTGCATGTGTAATTTGACAAAGTTCTAACAGTCAATGTAAAAGTAGTACAAAAAAAAATCTAAGCATAAAGCCGCCTTAGTCTTTTTAAAAATAGTATATCTCTGCCCAGCAAATGATCATAAACTTTTTGACATTTCTATTTTTCTACTTTGAGCTAAAATAAAAATCTGACTTCATGCTACACTGACCTGAATAAATGCATTGTAAACAATAATTAACACAACAAGAAAGCATTCATGTGGAAGGGCTGCTCTGACTGTATCACACACTGGTAGGCAGCCTCTCTCCGCATTGGTATTTTGAGTCTTGCTCCCAATCAAAAATACCTCCTGTTCTAGCTCTATAATATCCATCAGAATTTTCTTTCAAAAGACAACTAAATTCTGCCTGTAGAAGGTGGTTTCCCAGATTGTTTCTCTTTCCAAAAGCCCTCAGCTTTTTAACACACACACACACACACACACACACACACACACACACACACACACACACACACACTCACTCACATATACTCACTCACACACACACACACATCTTATGTTATAATTTATATTGTCTATAATGTATTACAGATACTGAATACATGCTCATATATAACATATATTGTATGTTATTTATAATATAGTACAGAAACTGCACACACACACACACACATTTCTTGTGCTTATTTAATCCAATACTTATCTACATGCCAGTGGTAAGGGTCTTGGGAGATGGAATTCATTGAAGTAGCTGACCTTGCTTAATACAGGGAATTTACTCTGAATTATTCAAGTTAACCCACTGTAATCATATAAGCCTTTTACAAGATAACTAACAACACTCAGTATGAAACAAAGGCGGAAACCAGAGATAGGATGAGGCAAAAATCAGGTACGTAGAGGGTGTCACCAAACAGATATGAAAAGCGGGATGACTTGACTCATCACTGCTGGCTTTAAAGATGGATGGATAATGCATGGTCAACTCTGGAAACTGAGAAGACTCTGGGCAAAACACCAAAAACAAAAATGGGACCTCAGTCTAGAACCACACAAGTCTCAATTATGTAAACTGTTTGAATGAACTTGGAAGTCAATCAGCTTCAGTGCTTCTACAAAGAAATATTGTCCTGCTTCAAACTAGATTTTGTACTGGGGAAGCTGAAGCAGCAACACTAGCTACATCAATGCCCATCCTAACCTAAGAACGACAGTCAGTCCACACTGTTAAATATGATGACTAAGTACTAATGCCTACTATACCCACTTTCAACTATATCCTCCTTACTAGTTCAAATTGCTGTGGAAGCTTTTAAAATCAGGTGGTGAGAGACTTGCCGTCAGGAAAAAGTAGGAGCAAGGAGAATGAATCAAGGATTTTTATCATGAGTCCAAAATGATTTTTCCTAAAAGTTATTGATGATAGCATCATTTTAGCAAGTTTCCATATGCCTAGGAAGTTCCTGGTGGTGGGTGGTTGTTTGCTTTCAACATCATAAACTGGTTTTGGCTACTCCAGAACTTCAAATAACAAATCAACATGTGGAGCCCTGGTGTAAGGCATCTCCCATCCAGGATCTATGTACCAGTACTCCATTCTTTTTCATTTCTGGCAGTAGGCTTCTGTAGGAACTACCATACTTCTTTTACTGATGACATCATTTTTTTTTTTCATTTCTTTTTTGAAAGAAGCAAGTATACAAGGTATGTTTTGCCAGACTTTTCTCCAACATTCACTGCTTAAATACATTGCCGTCTGAATAAGACTATGTAGTGAGATATTTACTTTGCCCTCATCTATGGCACTGACCACGCCCATTGGGGTGGATACTGGGGCAGAAGTGACCTGGGGGAACTAGGTCTGAGGAGGAGCCCGGGAGCACTCTTGCTGGCAGGACATGGACAGCAGAGGATCAGGGGGCATCCTTGGGACCAGGAACCTGCTGGTGTTCATCTGTCTATTTTATAAGTTATTTCTCCCTGAATAAACATCTATTTGGCCTATTTATTTATCCTGTTCCTTACTAAACTACGATAAGACACTTTTTGCTTCTCTCTTTTCTTCCTTCCGTGATTTGAATTGATGGCCACATCTGAAAATTACTATAACTGATTAAATATTCCTCATTGAAGAATTAATTAATGTCTTACTCATCTTTGCATCACCCAGTATATTTAGTATAGCTTTTACCAAAGAGAATGTATAAATCCTACTAAATTTCACCTGATTTTGATAAACATGTCAAGTCCAGCAACTACTCTTTACAGCCATATTTACATACATTCCATGTAAAATTTTGAGTAAGACATTTCCCAATTTGTGAAACCATGTGCTCTGATTCTAAGCTACATGAGGGAATGACATGTTACCTGTCCTACAAGGATTATGCTCTGCAACTCAGACACAGAAGTTAGTGGAGAAGTAAGAACAATCCTTTCTTTTAAGTTTTAATGATTATTTTAATAAAAAGAGAAACATGTAAGGCCGCACTGTGGAACAGTCCCAGGCTATGATCCTTATTGCTTTGACAACTAATGACAACTCTGAAAACTGCAATTATTTCAGCATGTATTTTTTAAAACTTAACTTATTTGTCCTAGAAATTAACACTGGATGTCTCTCTCTCTCTGTCACACACACACACACACACACACACACACACACACACACACACACAGTAAAATTCAATACATAGCATCAATCCTTAAGAAGAAGGAGCTGAACTCTCATAGGAGTGATAGGAAATACTATCTTCATATCAAACAGCATGGTGTCCAATTCTCTTTTCAAACCCTTTTTGCCTAAGGTGATTCCATAAGACTAACAACTAGAAATGCAAATATCCTCTTAAGATAATATTTTGAGTAACTGATTTATGTTTCTGTAAGTGAGACAAGTAATAATTTACCTAATTTTACATTCTAATGAAATAATTGCTTCAAGAATTAAGTAATCTCACAATGAGGCGACTTGCTTTAGCAGTCTTTTTAGTGGGATAACATGATTCATTTTTCTAGGAAAAACCTTGAGGGTATGGAAATCCTTGTGACTAGGAGACAGTGGAGGGCAACAGAATGAATGTGTCCTTTTGACAAATGGAACACTGAAGGGAAGGTTCACCTTAAGAGACTTCCTTCACAGCTTCTCCATAAAAACTAGCTTTCATGGTACTGCAAACTTTCAAGAAAAGCAATCAACATTCCTACCCAGCTATGACACCTATGAACCAGCATAACAAAATAACCCCAAGGGAACAATAATAGCACACATATCTTGATAACCAACAGCTCACTAAATTGGATCTAGGCCTGATCAATAAGAGAGAGACTGTACCGTGCCTTCTACTGGAAACCAAGCTACTGAAGTCATAGAATTTGGAGGTGAATCTACAACTGCCATTTTATGAAACTAGCATAATCCCTACCTACATGCTAAACATGTATCTTTATATCCACAGATAAGTATAGTTCCCCCCCCAATCAAGTAAACATCTCATTACAACAGACCAAGCTCGTTATTGAAAATAACAACCAACTGAAAAGCATATAACGAAAGGTAGATGGTGCCCAGTCTCAATTGACAGAGCTACAACACAATTCCTACACCCAAGGCTCAGGAATTATTGCAGAAGAGTATATAGAAGGATTGTAAGGCAGAGAACCAGGATGTTTGATGAGATTCTGTCTCCTAGAAATGTCAGAATGGCTATACATCCATGAAATATTATCAGCACAGCCACCTAAACAAGACCTGAACAATGGAAATGTTAAAGTGTAAGGGGGAAAGCTATAAGGACATCTAGTTACAGGCACATAGGTGATGCTGAGGAGAAATGTTCTTCCCCAGAGAAGGGTCCTACAGTTGGTTAGCCAATGCTATGTAGACAGCTCTGTCATATACAGACAGATAACACTATATGGACTTTCTGAGATGGTTGTATTTACATATTTAGCAAAACACACTACAACCACCACTACCACAAGAAATAAATGAAGAAAAACATGAATTAGAGAGAAGAGAATAGGTGTATAAGAGAAGACTTAGGAGATGAAAGAGAAGGGGAGGATGGTTGCAATTATATCATAATTTAAAGACTTCCTTGAAAGTATGTATGAATGTGGCTTTTGATGTTTCTGAGAAAGCAACAATTTAGGGAAGAAAAGTTTGGGTGGGAAAGAAGAAAATGAACACAGAAGATTACTTCTAACTATGGAAAGTTTGAGGGAAGATTAAAACTTAAAAACAGTAGCTAGAAAGAGGCAATCCTTTACATCCATGTGGCACTGGTTCCAATAATCCATCCCCTACACAGATACAAACAATGTGACAATCGAGCACTCTATATACAATATTGTAGAATTTCTCCATGACCTTCACACATCTGCTTGCATATTTCAAACCATCCCTTGATGACTTATAATAATGAATGTAGTATAAATACTATAGAAATAACCGTCATACTGTTTAGGGAATAACAGGAATAAAGCCTGTATATGTTCAGAGCAAATGCAATATCCCTACCAAACATTGTTTAATTTATTTCTGGTTAAATGTACATGGCTGGCTATAATTACTAACAGGAATCCAGCATGGACAAAGAATGAATGTTGCAGGATGATTTGGAGTAAAAAGGAAGAAAAAAAAAACTGATTTATTCTATGTTAGTTAGCTAGCTGATTTTCTGATTGAAGCTGATTTCTTTAAATGCTATAAATCTTTATAAAATAGGTTTTAGACAATTTCTCCAGATCTATTTCACACTCCCTTCTCCTAATGAATCTAAACAAAGACAGCAGAACATGTCTGATGACTCATTGAGTACATCCATTACTTTGGAGTACTAGTATATAGCCAACATCTGAGAAGCTACTCAAAATGCCAAGGTATCCAGTTAGAGATCTGCTACCCTCAAAGATTCCATTCTCTTTTCACATAGTTAGAAAATTACTTCTTGCTACCAACACACAACTGACGTTAATGCTTACTCTAGATTAATTTTTCTAACTCATTTCTAAGATTCTCTAAACAGAATTGTTGTTCTGGCTGGGGCCTGGTGGTATAACTAATCCAAGCTCCTGAGTTGGAGAGTTTTTCTGAACTTGAGGTCAGCCTATGCTGCACAGAGAGCTTACGGGCAGTTTGGCCTATTTAAAAATAAGACCCTGCCTCAAAAAAAATCTAGTTTTTAAAAACAATTTCAACTGAAAAGTTAGGAGCCTAAATACTTTCATTTAGTTTGTCTTAAAGAAGTAATTGGAGTGGCTAATATGTTGTTAGTGGAACACTGGCTCCAGGATGTGCTTAGTTAGGCCAGTGTCTTGTGTCAAGTACTTGTTTATCTTACATTTAAACAGCAATATGTTTATTAAGCAAATGAAAGAGAATAGGCCAGGATTGAAGATGTACCTCATTGGTAGTAGAGTGCTTACCTGGCACACTCAAGGAGCAGAATGGAGAGAGGAAAGGGGGGAGGAAAAGAGGTAAGGTAAGAAGGAAGGAACGAGGGAGGAGGGAGGAAGCAAGGAAGGAAAAACGGAGGGAGAGTTTATTAAAATGATTACCTCAATTGCTACTTGTTCTCATATCTTTCCGTCTGTTTCATACAACTGATTTGCACACAGTGATGTTATTACTACAACCATAAACTGTTTTCCTTTGTGAGCTATTTTTATTATAACTACCAATTCTTCTAAATGAAAATGTGTTCCACTTTTCCTTAATGATAAACAAGATATCACAGTAGAGCTCATTTAATCTTAGATTATAAGCCTGTAGGCAAGCATGTTCAGTCATAGAGGCCTCCCAGGCTCCTTTGGGTAAATCATAAGCAAAAAAAAGAAGGTTTAAAGTTGTAGTAAGACTGATTTGGAGTCAAGTCTATATGCTCATGTCTGAGTAACACCAACAGCTAACTTGGAGTACAGTGTTGCAATGTTTTAAGAGTGCTCTAAACATATAAACATTCAAATTTTGTAGAGTCATTGGAATATAAGGCTAGGTAGTGTTGCTTTGTGGTCAAATTAAAAATCAAATCTGCTTGGAAGTCATGAATATTCTACTACAATACACATCATAACTACCACCATCCTCACCCAATCTTTTCTTTTTGATTAAATATCTGTGTGTATCCTTTAAGTGGCATCATCTGTCATACCATTCTAGTGGACTTCTTCAGTGGAGGTTTTTGCTGTTGTTTCAGTTAATACAAAAATAATTTGTAGACATTCAGCCATTTCAAAGTATCATCCTCATTATCATCACCATTTTTCATTCAAGGTCTGAACCATTCAAAAGGCACCACCATTATCTTGACTTCCAGACTTCCATAGAGAAAGTAGAAACAAAAACACACCCTTTCATCTCACAACTCAGCTTGATTTGTCATGCTGAAAAAAAGGCAGCAAGAGTCTGTATTTTGAGCCACAGCCTTTAATGCTTTTCTCTTTAGAAGGTCACTAACATTGCCTTTCTTTTCAAAGGCTTTCTTCCTTATACTAGGATAAGCATCTAAGCCTTTCCTCCATAGATACTGTTGCTACCAGGTTTACATGACCTTCTCTTCTAGAACTCACCTACACCAGGCAACAGTTGATGCTCTTTTTATAGCTACACTTAAATACCACCCATAAGTTCCTATTTTCAACTACATACTCTGAATATAACTCAGATCAAGTATTTTGAGAATTCGCTTCAGGCTTTTCATTTATAAAAAGTTTAGACCTGTTTCAGACTGAGACCTCCTTCTTCCTCTCCTCCAGTATTCAGGCATGATCTTTTGAGAATGCTGCTATAAAAAGAGCATCTTTCTTAGGTTTATATATGAACATTTGCTGGCTCCATATTTGTGCAAGCTTCTTTGTCTAAATCAGTAGCACAAAGGGAAAACAAACATTAAGAGATACGATTTGAGTTTACAAAGCCAAAAACAGTGTAAAGAACACTCCCATCACTGAATGGTTCCTTAAAGACTACCATTTTCCAACTCTTTTTGTGCCAAGCCACTTTCTGCCTCAAAGACATCACACGGGGAAGTTTGAACACAAATAGGGAAACTGAATATATAAACTTGTGTTGCAGGAGGGTAAGGAAAAGGAAGAGGCCGGGTAGTAGATATTGCACACTTAATGAGTCAACATGAAAAATATAACAACTACTATATAAGGACAAACAAGATTAAGACACAAGGAAATAAAATGAATGAATCCCGCCAGATTCTATCACTAGTGACATGACTAGCAAGACTCAGACACACTTAGGAGCCCAGGGACTTTCACAATTCCATCGGGAAGCACGGTGGAGACAGGTACCACAATCACATGGATTAGAAGACCTGCAGCATTTTGCTCTCCAGATTCTTCTACACAGTTTATCTCAAACTCTGCCATGAAGCTTTCTGATGTGTTAAGTTTTTCAAATCATAGAACATTAAGACATTTTTTTTTTCGAGATAAGGTTTTTCTGTGTAACTAGCTATTCTGAATCTTGCTTTGCATTCCAGGTTAGCCTCAAACACAGAGAGATTCACCTACTTCTGTCTCCCAGGTGCTGGAACTAAAGGTGGACACCACCAAGCCTAGTTAAAATTCCATTTTTACTAATCATTTCTCTTCAACTCCATTTGGTTAGAACACAGCTAAAAAGGCATGGGAGATCTGAGAAAATAATCTATCAACAGCAGCTCCAACAAGAGGTCCAAAGTAATACTTCATATACATGCCCCTCAACACTGTAGACATGGGAAGCCATGCTAGCATTTTTCAATGAACAACAGGTTTGTGCTGACATTTTTACTCTATGCTTCCTCCTGGCAGTTGCCAGCAACATCCTCTACAAGAGTAGGTACATGCTGCTGCTGTTCAGCTTTCAACTCTCCAAAATACAATGTATTTTTGTTTTAAAGATGGAATTTACTTCTGTATAATTCAAAAATATTTAAATACACTTAACAAGGAAAGCAGGGTCTACTCAACCCCTATTGTGATTATATCCTAATTTAATAGGGTTTGTTATAAGCCACTGACTATTTCATTGTTTTTAATATTGCTAGTTATATCTATGTTACATGATATTCAATACTTCAAAAGAATCATGAAGAGCAGTAATCTGATTCCTTTTATTAAACCTGCTCATTTTTTTCCATTGAAAACATCATTTTTTTAGATAGTTGCAGAAAAGCTTGAAGTCATAATAAATAATGGATTCCTTGTACTTTTATATGGTACCATTCATTGTTAAGATTTATAAAAGAATAATATAACATCACAAGTAACAAGACTAATAAACTGGTCTCATTCATATTTCCCCAACTGTACTTGCATTCACTGATAACCAAAGAATCAAACACAATGGGGGAAGGGCAAACACAGGGTGTGTGGTGATTAGGAACCTCATGTCACCTTTTGGTAGGAAATAGAGGAGAGGAGGGCAACTTGCCAGTGTCATGAGTACAGTCTTGTCCCCTGCTGAAATGGTCAAACAAGAGGTCAGATAGAACTGGTGAAGTAAGGTAGACCAATGGAATCAAATAGAAAATCCTGGTATTAATCCACACACCTACAAACACCTGATTTTTGACAAAACAGCTAAAAGTACTCCAAAAAACTTATGGGGAAAACTTATTTGCCAAAATGCTTAAATTCCTTGTCAAGTTATTTAAGAAATGGCTGGAACTGCAATGACAACTGTAGGAAGGGCCCAGCTTGCCATCTATAAGTCAACAGAGTGGAAGTCAGCAGGACAGAGGAAGATTTTATACATTCTCTGAATTAAAGAACAGAGGTACATTTCTCCTTTCCCTTACACAAATATATTATGGTGTGATTTTCTTATGTCTGTTCAGATAAAGCAGAATAGACTATCCACTTCCATTCTAATACTGGAGAAGTGCTCAAATTAGTGAGTCCTCCTTGTTTCTCAGTGGTCTGTGATCTCTGAGGACATGTATCCACTTGCTTCAGAATTTTTTCTGAGTCCTACACCTGCTGGTGAACATTTGCTAAACCTTTAAAACATGTCTCCAACTATGCATAATCAGATATAGATAGAAATGTTACTTCTGGTCCAAAGTAACTTGAAGAAATAAAAATCTAAATATAACCCCTGAGCCACGGAGATTTCAAACAATTAAGGCCAATGTGAAAAAATGTAATACCAAGTTCAATTAAGTGCATTAGTACATTTCTGACCATTAATACAGTAACATATTTTTATAAGAAATATTGTGCGAGTCATGACAATGTCTGTCATTACAGATTGGAAATAGAGTGGAGGGAAATAAAAAAGAATTACTCAGAAGTTGTGAGACGCTAACATACATTTTTGTGTTTATCTGTATTACCTAATTGAAGTTTTCTCCCAAATTAAAAGATAGCTTAAAAGAAAGAAAGAAAGATAGAAAGTGACCACCCCTAAATCATCCAAATCACATACATACATGTAGTGCTAATTGAAATGAGCAGGTTGTATTCATTAACAATAACAAAGAAAAAGAGGTCCTGATTTGGAGGGATGACAAGGGGTGGAAGCACTTGGAAGGGACTAGAATGAAGGGGGTAAAGAACACAATTATATTTTAACTTAAAAAATATTGTTATATAGTAAATCAAAAACTGTAAGTAAAGTGGCATTTCTATAATCAAATAACATTTTAAATCAGTTTCATTAAAATCATTATATTCTGGAGTCTGATAGTACTTTAATATTCCAGTATGTCTCTTCAAATCTGGAAGAACTCCACCCTTTCTTGATATGTTATACAGTACTGGATATGTGGCTTGTCAGTATATCACTAGCTAAGCATGCACCATAGAAATAGACTAAAAGTTACATAAACTACAAAGAAAGACGGACACCTCTCTCAACAAGCACATTTCCATCTCACAGCAAGATTCAAATGTGTTATCGTTCTTAGGCAATTCTTCTAAAGTGACTGATTCCAAAAGGAAGCTGTGTGTACCAAGTTTTAAAGGAAAGACAGGGACTCAACAGAGATCTGTAAAAATCACATTCTCAACATATATATCTTATACCCTATTTCTAAGATATTCATATTCCACAATTATTATTTTATATTTTATCTAATACATCTTATTTACAATGCTGGAAAAATCTATGGATATCAAATCTTATTTTGTCTCCATGAAAATAAATCTGATGAGAACATGATGAATGTTACAATAATGTCAATTGCAAAAAATTCAATCACTTGGGATGTAATCTATTTTGAAAGGCAGATGAGTGTCCCTGTGGTTGAGAACGGACACTGTCATACATGCCTCTAGAAATCTGCAAATGCTTGTTTCTAAAACAATTATACCCCTGTAAGACAAAAAACACTCACTAGCTAGAAGTATCACCAACTAGTCAAATCTCCTTATTCTCTCTGCATTACCTGCCATGACACAGATTGTTAGAAATTACTGCCTTAGAAAACTTTGCTATCTGAAGCACCAAAATCAAGGGTAAAAAGAAATACCAATAAAAACCCAAACAAAAAGCTAACAACAACAAAAACCCCAAAAAACTCAAGCAATCATTGGCTTAAAGTAGCAGCAAGTATAAGTCTAAGTCTGTTGAAAACCAGCAATCCTGTGCTTACTTTCAGAAGATCCTTGGAGAAATCCACACCTTCATTTACTCCTTGGAGATTTGTAATGAACTCCTGACAGGTCATCTTCTTCCCAATATTCTAGAATAAAGGAGAATATAACATAATGATATTACGAATTAAGAGTAATTCTTTAAAACATGGGTAAGTAGAGTTAGTAACTGATCTGCTTTTGTGTGTGTGTGTGTGTGTGTGTGTGTGTGTGTGTGTGTGTGTGTGTGTGTGTATGTGTGTGTGATAATATAATTTTAACACAGGAAAGACACATGGCTTATTATGCTTTTAAAATGTATGAATCATAAAGTTATGTTAAACATTCCCCATGGAGGAATATTCCCCTAACCTAAAGGCAAGAGGGAGGGCCTAGTCCCTACTCCAAATAACTTGACAGGTTTTGTTGATCCCTCCTGGAAGGCATCACCCTCCCTGTGGAGTGGAGGGGGGGGAGCAGATGAGATGAAAGGGTGGTTGGGGGCATGGGAGGAAAGATGGGAGGGAGGGAGGGAGGGAGGGAAGGAGAGGGAAAAGGGAACTGTGATCGATAGGTAAAATAAGAAAAAAAAGAATAAAAAAAGAAACATCCACAATTCTAAAACAAAAAACAAAACAAAAAAATTATTTTAACCCAGACAACAATCAGAAAAATGATATTACATTTATACAGGTGGTACATAACATGATTTTAAATTTAAAACTTGGATTAAAATGCCATTTCGGAGCTGAATTAATGTTTGTATTTCCTTACATTTGAGTACACTGAAGGTCCACAGATTTATTCCCTTTGAAGCTAATAGACCATCTTATCAGCAGAGGAAATGACTTCCAAGTAAGATAAACAGGAATTCATGCTCATGGTAACAGGAGGAGCCAGAATGTTAACACTATATTGAACCAGCTGCCTGAACTGCAGCTCACACAGCTGATTAGGAGCAAATGACACTTTTACATGCAGTGGGGTGCTTTTTATAGTGAGCCGCTAAGCCTAAAGAATGGGGATCTCTGAAAATGCACAAAGAATATCTGCCCCTTTTAGGTCATCACCTCCATTTTCCAATGCAATAAGCAAAGGCTCAATATGGATCCAAAATCACTTTGTCTTTCAAAGCTGCGCACTTGAGAAATAAATCTCGACAAGACACTGAAGAACCAAGAGCACTCTGGCACATGCAGGAGAGGGATGCGGACCACTGAAAGGTGTAGAGCATTTCTGGCAGTATATATGCAAGTGAACAAAAGTGCAGCAACATTCATATGTCTGGACACAGCTATTTTATTGCCTCATAAATGGCAGAGGGGTGATCTGAACCACAGCTGTCAAAATGAGTCAAGCACATGCTCCCAACGATTGAGAGTGCAAGTACTTCACTGAGAATTTGACAACAGCACATACACAGAACTCCAGCTTCCAAGACACACCCTTCTTCTTCCTCTTCTTCTTCTTCTTCTTCTTCTTCTTCTTCTTCTTCTTCTTCTTCTTCAGAGTAACTGCCACATACCTCCCCTGTGTTACTCTAGAAGGTTCATCCCACCCAGGCTATCTAAACATTTGGAGTGGAAATGCTAAGGATGTTTGTCAAAACTCTTGCCTCTTCCATCAGCAAGAAAGCATGAATTTCATATGAAAGACTGGATGAATAGCTTGACACTAAGAACAAGCCTTGCCAATCAACTTATTCAGTAGGTATCTCCAATGAATTAAGTCTGCATTTCTGAAGTTTTGATGATTTTTCTTTAAAGCACAGGAAGGAACTTTAATTTTAAAATGTGTATTGCAATGGTGTAGCAAAAATTACAAAAACTCAATTTTCATAATCCTTTCTTAGGTCAACCAAGGTTTCTCAGGGTATGATCAAATCATTTCAGTATGAGTTGGCAAGGCCTTTTTACATTCCAAGAACATAAGAAAAAACAATGAATAATCACAAAGCAATTATGTCTTTTAAAAGCCTTTGCTTTTAACAAGAGAAATTTAAAAGACTCAATATAATCACTAACCACACAAAGTATTTTAACATATCTGAAAAATTTAAATTCTTTTTTTAAATTTGAACATTATTTTGCTTCTAATGAACTGTTAATTATTCCTAAGTAAAATCATTCTAAAATATGTTTTAACATGTAATGACATATTTTGTTTCAATTTGTAATTTTTCTTACAAATAACAATTATGGTCCAGAAAAAAATTCTGAGTATAATAACCTAACATGATTAACTTTTACAGGAAATCAGACTAAAACTATAAAATCAAGGAGAATTATGAAATAAAATAATGATTCATTAGTAGATTTGGGAAAAGTAAGGTGGGAACCTTCTGGAAAAGCTTCACTGCTAGGACAATTGATAATTCATGAGATTTTTAAGAAAATGTGTTTGGAGGAAGTGGGTTCCAGCTTACATGGAAGACTCTGAAGCGTTTAAGATTTCAATAAAGTGGTAGGAAAATCAACAGAAATGAATTAGAAACAGAGTCCAAAGAACAGGGCTGATTTGTTATGTCCTGTTTTAATCAGGACAAAAATCATGCAAATAAGAGTTTGTCTTATTTGTGTGTCAAAAGAATATGGATTCTGATGACAAAGCCCACTTCTGGTGGTGATGCTGTAGCATTACTGAAATGACAACAAAGATCTAGACTGGAGAATCATATACAGTCAATGACAGGGCATTATAGCTTTACCCTGCTGTGTGATAAAAAAACACTCTAACAAGAAGCAACTTACAAAAGGGAAGGTTTATTTTATTTGTACTTCCATTTCATTGTCCATAACAGAGAGAAAGCAGGGCAGGAACTCACAGTCAGAATCTAAAGCAGAAACTGTGGAGCCTGCCTACTGGCTTCCTTTCTTGGCTTGCTTATAGGCTCATCATTTCATCAGACTGCCCAAGGCAACCTGGCTAAGATGGTACTGCACACAGTGGATGGCCTTCCTGCACCAAAAGATGACCCCACACAGACATTTCCACAGCCAATTTGTGTTAGGCAATTTCTCAATTGAAGTTTTCCTCTCAGGTGGTTCTAAGCTGTGTCAAGTTAACAAAGCTGGGACATAGGAATTGGAAAATCTTGTCTCTTATTCTGAAGGACATTCTACTACAAGGAAAAGACTATCCAACACCATTGTACACTACAGATAAATCTTGTCAACCTATTTGCCTGCAAATTTCATGATGTCATTGTTCTTTTACACCTGAGTAATACCTCATTACATAAAGGTATCACATTTTCTTTATCCATTCTTCAGTTGAGAGGCATCTAGGTTGTTTCCACATTCTGGCTATTATAAATAATCCTGCTATGAACACAGTTGAGCAACTATCCTTGTGGTATGAATGTGCCTCCTTTGGGTATATGCCCAAGAATGGTATTGTTGGGTCTTGAGGTAGATTCCCAATTTTCTGATAAACCACCGTACTGATTTCCAAAATGGCTGTACCAGCTTACACTTCATCCAACAGTGGAAGAGTGTTCCCCTGACTCCACATCCTCTCCAACATAAGCTGTCCTAGGTATTTTTGATCTTAGCAAGTCTGGCAGTTGTAAGATGGTATCTCAGGGTCATTTTGATTAACATTTCCCTAATGATTAAAGATGCAGAGCAATTCTTTAAATGTCTTTTGGCTATTTGAATTTCTTCTGATAAGAATTCTCTGTTTATATCTGTACCCCATTTTTTAAATTGGGTTGTTTGGTATTTTGATGTCCAATTTCTTGAGTCCTTTATATGTTTTGGAGATCAGTACTATGTTAAATGTGAGGTAGGTAAAGATCTTTTCCCATTCTGTAGGCTGTCTTTTTGTCTCATTTACCATATCATTTGCCTTACAGAAGATTTTCAGTTTCAGCAGGTTCCATTTATTGTTTGTTGTTCTCAGTGTCTATGATACTTTGTGTTATATTTAGTAAGTGGTCTCCTGTGCCAATACATTCCAGGATACTTCCAACTTTCTCTTCTGTCAGGTTCAATGTAGCTACATTTATGTTGAGGTCCTTGATCCACTTGGACTTGAGTTTTGTGCATGATGATAGATATGGATCTATTTACATATAGATGTTGACATCCAGTTATGCCAGCATCACTTGTTAAAGATGCTTTCTTTTTTTTTTTCCATTGTACCATTTTGTCAAAAATCAGGAGTTTAAAATTATGTGGATTTATTTCAGGGTCTTTGATTTGATTCCTTTGGTCTGTGTGTCTGCTTTTATGCTAATACCAAGCTGTTGTATTGCTATAGCTCTATAGTAGTTTAAAGTCAGGGTTTATGATGCTTCCAGAGTTTTTTTATTGTATGGGAGTATTTTAGTTACTTTGGGTTTTTTGTTTTTCCATATGAAGTTGAGTATTGTTCTTTCAAGGTCTGTGAAGAATTGTGTTAGGATTTTGATGAGGATTGCATTGAGTCTATAGATTGTTTTGGGTTGTTTTAATATAGACTATGCATAATATTAGTATACTTGTGATATCTCTCTTGACATCAAGCTAATACTATTCCCACAGAGAATCTGAACCTCTCCCCTTTGCTTTACATCTATGATATACTTCACAGCTACAGTCATGTAATGAGTTTTTCACTGTAGAGAGATCTTTGTTTAGTAACTTGACTTGCTAAAGGTCTATTCAAAGTTTATACTCAGTTTCAGTAGTTATTTCTTTGTTGTAGTTGTTCATTTCATCTAAATTATTTTTCTGTTGACATAAAACTATTGACAGTATCTACTTAAGATCTTTTTACGTCTACAAAAACTATCAATAATAATGTCCCCTCTTTCATACTTCATTTCACAATATGAGTCTTCTGTTTTCAATGGCTTGAAAATGTCACTGAAAGGAGGCTGGAGAAATAGCTCAGCAGTAAAGAGCACTGACTATTCTTCCAAAGGACCTTAATTCAATTCCCAGCATCCAACTATCTGCCAATGGCAGCACACAACTATCTTTAAGTCCAGTCCCAGGGGATGTGACACCCTCATACAGGCACATATGAAGGCAGAATGCCAGCTCACATAAAATTTTAAAAATCACTAATTTCTTTTAAAAACAGAGAAAATGTCACCGATATTATAGAAGAGTAAACATATGACTTATGAGTCCATTTATTTTTATTGTTCTTGTATTGTGCTACTGACATATTTCTTTTAGCTTCACTGTTCTATGATGTTTTTTATTTGTTTTGAAATAGGTTAGATAGTTGATTTGCACTCATTCTTCCTTGCTGAATGGTCCTTATAACAAACTCAGCATATAACACTGCTAATGTGTCCTAAAAGAGGTTTAAGTTTTTTACATTTTTATCCAAAATTACTTCTCTATTTCCTTTTTTGATGTCTTCCTTGACCCATTATTTATTAGTGAATTATTTAATGTCCACAAATTTCCTTCAGCCCCTTTTAATTTCATTCCATTGTATAGAGAACATAATTTTATAGTTTCAAACTTTTTGCATTTATTGACTTGCTTTTTACACTGCTCTTTATAAAATTCAAGAACACATTAACATTTGCCCCTTGTTTTCAAGATGGGACATAGATATACCCTGAGAGAAAATATATAGGGCTGGTCTGAAAGACTATAAAACACAGAGGAGGCCTCTCTCTGCTGTAGGGCTTAAATATTCACCTAATTGGCACATGTCTGTCTTTACTAGAATCACCGCCCCTGGTGTGTGTGTGTGTGTGTGTGTGTGTGTGTGTGTGTGTGTGTGTATGTACAGAGCTAAAGCAAATTAATTGAGGAAAGAGTCCAAGAATGGGACAGGAGGGTTATCCCTTTGTGGCTTCCATCACAGCTTTATTACAGTTGTAACTGAATCACTGCCACTAGAGGTAACTCCATCTTCAGCCCTATTCTCTCCTACAAGTAGTGTAGACATGTATAGAATAGAGGATGAAAATCCTAACCTCCTAATCAAAGGCCTGTTCTCTTGGAATCCATTCACTCTATTTTGTGGCTACCCAGTAAGCCACCTAAAGTTAACTCTGAATAAGAAACATTATCACCCAGAAAATCCCAAGGGATTAAGGGCTCTCTATAAGAATCTCCTCTCACTCAGAAAACTGCAAAAGTTTTAAGAGGTCTGTATTATCAGATACTAGAAGGACCAAAAGAGCAAAAGTGTCTCCTATATCTTTTCTAACACTGTACTTACAATGGTTCTATCTCATATGCCAGAGGCAAAAACAAATACTATTTATTTTACAACAACATCTCAAGTGCCTATATTGATTCAAAATGTTACAACTTCTTACTGGATTCTTTTTTGTTATAAAACTGTCCTACTTTGTCTCTAATAAAAGAATACTATCTTGAAATCTACTTTGCTGACAGAAGTAAATGCCTCAGTCTCTTACTATTTTGGAAGTGGGGGAAGGAAGTTTAGGAATACTCTCTTATTGTGTATAGGACACACTATTCCTTTGTACTTCCTATATTATTTGCTGAAAGTTAAGGATTTAAAGTAGCTTGGCAATCCTGTGAGTCCTTCCATTCCTCTTTTAGTTGCAAACATTCATTAGCTGGCCACTGAGATAAATGAGCAAAGACTTGGAAGCCACATGGACAAAGAGAGTTTGCAATGGCTTTAGGACATGCTGAGACATGCTTTAAATGCTCCAGCGGGGAGTTCACCCCCATCTTCCCCTGGACTTCTACCTATGCAGCATTTTAAGGTCAGGCAGAAGTTGCAAGCCTATATACTTCCCAGCTCTTTCTTGGACATTCATGTAAGGTTTTCTAAATGAGAGAAAACATGTCGTAACTTACCAAAGCTCTATTTGTGTTACATATTTCCTAAGTTTCCCTTCTACATATTTTGATATGGTGTTTGTCACAACTTGTCACCATCTAAGGCAACAATAATATTGAACAGCTACCACAGGCAATTTGCAGGAGTAAGTGCAGAGCCAGGGCAAAGAAAGACAAATCCCAGGAGTGAGCAGCTAGGCAAACCATTGACAATCCTCTGGAAAGGAGGTTTTGGATCACTCCACATTCCTACACCAGTAAGCATTCATCTTCTGGTTTCACAGCCACTATGACTTGGTTTTAAAGGCAGTTGGTTTTAAAGGCTGATTTTCACAGAGCTGAGAAGGGATGTAACATGACAAATAATGACACCATATACAGTGGTTGTTTGGACATTAGGAATTTCATTTGTTTTCCCCTAAATACACTCTAGACTGCTACAAGCCTGAGATTAATTTCCAGAGCCCTAAAAGTGGTGACTATCTCTATCAGTGTTACCAAAGTTCTATTAAAGCAGATTCCTGAGGTCCTCCCCTGCTATTCTGGAGGTACTGTCATCTTTTCAGCATTCCTTTAGGAAACTCATTAATAAAATTTCTGGAGACTAATGGGTAAGCATGGCAACATCAGCTTGTAATCCCAGCACTTAGAAGGTAGAAACAGGAGGATCAGGAGTTCAAGGCCACCCCCATCCATATAGGTAGTTCTTGACTACCCCAGGCCACAGGATACCCTGCCTCAAGTAACAAGGAAGGAAATTACTGTATCAAGAATCCTTTCTCAGTACAACGAATTTCTATAGCAAATGGAAGGGCCACCATTTTAGGAAATACTGGTGTGCTTTATAATACTTTAAAACCACAGTAAAGTCTATGGAGTCTTACTGTTTTTTTTTTTTTTTAAAAAAGCTTTATTCTAAATCCACATTCATTTGATTGTTTATTCAGTAGCACCTCCAGTATCTTTTCAGTGATGACTACATCATTTCCACAGTGGACTTTGAAACTGCAATTATGAGTGACCTGCAGATAGATACCTGCAAGTTCAAATAATTTCATCATCAGAATCAACTAAACTTCAATGGAAAAAAGTATCTGGGGGGAACTGTATTAAATGATTGAGAGAATGTTGAATCAAAATGGAATATATGTTTAGAATAATGTAAATGTTATTATTTCTATAAGGTATTATAGCATCAAGATGTTAGCATGTTCAGGAAGTAAAGAATTAGAATCTTCCCACCTGTTGGTTGGGAGAGTTGGCTTTGCCTTGGATTACACAAATCTAAAGCATAGTGTAATCACACAGTACATGGTGTGTCAATTTCTCTTATCAATAGAGAAAAAAAGACAGATATAAGGCTTTCTCTGTGTCAAAGATGCCCAACAACCTCTTGAATAGCTGATTAGTGGAAGTTTATCATTGCCCTTTGTTATCTTTCTCTGGCTATTGGTGGTAGTTCTTTAAGAAAGGTTTGGAGGCAAAGTGAAGGCTCAAGTCAGTCCATTTTAATTCTTACTGGCAGGTATTTAGACATTCTCCCTCCTACAAAGTTTCATAAAAAAAATGTAATGCAAAGTAAAGATAAAGTATCTTTCTTTCATCAAAAAACCTTCTTTATGATGCCTATATTTTCTTTACCTTGTCTTCTAAAGTACATTTATTTTAAAATATCATTCAAGTAAATACTGTCCACTGGATAAAGCTACCTCCAGTTACTGATTTAGTATCTTAAGAGTTCTTAGTATAACAATAATGCTCATATATTTATTCTCTTCCCAAGTTAAAGAAGGTTTGGCCTCTCTAAAACAATGATTTAACAACTACCAAAGATCTTTTTTATGAGGTCACTAAAGAGTTAAAATTAGAAAAGACATTCTGACTCATTTAGGCATACAAATAGATTTCTTCTCAAATCAGCAATCCTAACACAGATAACTCAGAGACTAGGAAGACTTTAATCCAAACCTAGAAAGTTAAAGTGTGTAAACAGGAAATACACCAAAAGTTAAGAATTTTGTTTGATGCCTTCCTGGAGGAGTCATCTAAATCTGTCATTTGGAGTAGGGACTAGGCCCTCTCTCCTGCCTCTAGGTTAAGGGAGTATCCCTCCCTGGGGAAAGTGCTCCCAAAGTCCTTTTGTGCACCAGGGATACATCCTGGTTCCACTGTCAGAGGTCCCTTAGATTGCCCAGGCCTTCTAACTAAGACCCATATCCAGGGGATCTGAGTGGGTCCAATGCTGGATTCCCAGCTATCAGTCGGGGGGGGGGGCGGGGAGTTAGCTCCTCCTTGTTCAGGTCGGCTGTAGCCTAGTCTTGTCCTCCTTCTCTGCATCTGCTCCTTCTCTGCATCTGAATTCTAGTTTGGCTCAGTGTTTAGCTGTGGGTGTCTGTTTCTGTTTCCATCAGCTACTAGTGAAGGCTCTATGATGGTGGATAAGTCAGTCATTAATCTCATTATCAGGGAAGGGCATTTATGGTACATGTGCAGTGTGGGGGGGAGTATGATGGGAGGGTGGTCAGAGGGCATGGGAGGGCAGAAGAGTAGGAGAGAGGGAAGGACAGAGAGGGAACTGGGATCTATATGTAAAATAAGGTAAATTAATAAATAAAAGAATTTTGTTTGGAACCTTCAAATACTATTCAAGTCAAAATCTTAAATGTTTAGATGATCAAAGTTCTATCTCCAAGAAAAAAAAATCAAAGACCTTCTTATTAAAAGTTCACAAAATATACTAAAGATTATTCTCTAAAGTGATTATGTTGCTGCATTAAAATATATTTTTTAAGATTTATTTTAACGTGTGTGTGTGTGTCTGTCTGTGTATCTGTGTGATTTTATGTCATGGGTGTTCAGCATCAGTGGAGACCAGAAGAGGCCATTGGATCCCTGGAGCTAGAATGTCTTAGGGTTTCTGCTGCTCTAATGAAACACCATGGCCAAGAGCAAGTTGGGGAGGAGGGGTTTATTTGGCTTGTACTTCCACACTGAAATAAGATTGTGCTGCTTACTGCTTTGCTCTTCATGGCTTGCTCAACCTGATTTCTTGCAGACCCCAGACCCAGTGATGGCACCACCCACAACAGGCTAAACCCTCTCTCATCAATCATTAGTTAAGAAATGCCCTACTAGCTTGGCTATATATAGCCTGTTCTTACTGAGGTATTTTCTCAATTGAGCTTCCCTCCTCTCAGATTACTTTGGCTAGTGACAAGTTGATATCAAACTAGCCAGCACATGGAGTTATGGGTGATTATGAACTGGTTAATATGGATCTGAAGTCTGAATTCAGGTTCTCCAGAAGAACAGGAAGCCCTCTTACCTGCTGAGCCATTGTCCCTACTTCTACAATAGATTTCTTTTAATAGAAAAGAGTCTTTTCTCTAGGCATATTTTAAAGAGACAGTGCACATCTCTTGGATTGGGGGATTCTTTGATAGCTTTCCAAATTTAAAAAAATTTAAATGTTTTAGAATAGTCCTGGTTCTAACTTTAAAAAGACAATCTAAACCTCCCTAATTGTGTCAAGGGAGGAGACATCCAAACTGAAGTAATTTTAAAATAAAACTTTAAAAAGATTTATTTATATGTGTGAGGGGGGGAAAGAGAGATATTTTGTGTGGGCACTAGATCCTCCTAATGTAGACTTGCAGTTGGTTGTAAGCTGCCATATAGGTGCTGGGACTTTGACCTCAGGTTTTATGTAAGAATAACAAGTGTTCTTAAATACAAAGCCATCTCTTCAGCCCTTAAAGAAGTCTTAGACAAATTCTGTAAATTCCTGTAAAGGACCAGGCAGCTAGTATTTCAGGATCTGTTCATCCTAAGTTCTCTGTAACAACTGTCCAACATTGTCATCACTCTGTAAAGACTTTTAAAAGTAGGCATGGGTGTACTCCAATAAAACTTTTACACCACACACACACACACACACACACACACACACACACACACACACACACACACACACCAATTAAAAAAAAAAGAAAACATAGAACCCACAAAGATTTTTGCCTGTGATTATTATTTCACCCATCTGTATTGGCTGGTTTTGTGTGTCAACTTGACACAAGCTAGAGTCATCAGAGGAAGGAGGCTCAACTGGTAAAATGCCTCCTTGAGATCCAGCTGTAAGGTATTTTCTCATTTAGTGATCAATGGGGAAGGGTCTAGCCCACTGTGTGTGGTACCATCCTTAGATTATATAAGAAGGTAGGCTGGACAAGTCATGGAATGCAAGCCAGTAACAGCATCCTCCATGGTCTCTGCATCAGCTCCTGTCTCCAGAATCCTGCCCTGTTTGAGTTTCTGTCCTGACTTCCTCCAAAGATGAATAGCAATGATGAAGTGTAAGCCAAATAAACCCTTTCCTCCCCAACTTGTTTTTTGGTCATGGTGCTTTATTCCAACAATGGAAACCCTAACAAACACATCATCCTTGGCCTAATATAAGTTAGCATAAAAATAGATTAAGCATACTGGTAGATCTAGCATCAGTTTCAGATTTCCCTTTAGTTAGTAGATTTTCCTCCACTCCACTAAAAAAAAACCTGCTCCCAACTCATGTGATATGTGAGACAGGAGGAAATGGAAACTTTCGTTCACAAAGTTATCCAAGCCTTAATTAAAACAAAACAAACTAAAACAAGAAACACTCAGCAAAAAGACACACTGCTCCCAACAAAGAAATGGAGCCTCCTACAAAGTTTATACTATCATTTAGTAGTCTCAGACCCAGAGGGACCTACCAGTTGAGCAAAGACTCTCAATAAAGTATCTGCCATGTAGTGGACCAGAGCATAGATTCTGAGTTAGGGCTGAAGAATTAGGCAGAATAATTCTACAGTTATTATTCTTTAATGATGAAAGAACTGGAAGCTTTGTAGGGCACGTGCTTTGGGAGAAGCTAACAGCTCCCATTGTCCATGAGTAAAATCCAGCTTCATAAATCTTGAGATAGTAGAACTCAGCTGGTATATTCATCTCCACCCTCAGCCCCTGCCATGACATTTCCACCTCCTCCAACATGGCACGGTAAGTGATGCATTCCACTAATTTGGTAATGACCTCAGTTAAGTTGCACCACTCTATATTTCAGGTTTGTTTTTTGTTTTGTTTGCCTCTTTACCAAGGAAGCATAAATTGTGTTATGCTGCCCTCGGGTGTCCATCATTTTAGATGCACCATTGGGGGCAAAGCAGAATCCTCTGTAAATTTCCAAAGCAGTCTCTTAGACAGCACTGGCCAACAACTCAAGAGAGGGTATCACATGCCTGGTATTGGGGTTTTTATTAGGTGGTCTTTGGCTCTTAAAAGAGTTCTGCCATCCCAGATAAGAAACTTCATTAAAATTATATATGTACATTAAGACACTGAATTGTGTGTACTTTATAAAGATAAATAGTAGTATGATTCCCTGAGCCTTTTTCAGCTATCTTACCCCCTTTCTCCTCCTGAATTTACTTTCCTCTCCCTTCTCTAGGAAGTTCCCTCTTTTCCATTTTCCCTATCAGATCACTTGCATACTGTTATTCTTTACCCTTTTCCCACCTTCTTCTGTATTTGTCTCCCTCCCTATCTCTAAAGAATCCGACTCCCTTTTCTCCTATCACATGACTGGTATGCAAGTAACATCACATTGACTCAACAGGTTATATTTGTATATACAAGTACATATATGCATACAATAACAATTTTAAAAGAAGCTATGGATTTAAAAGATTAAGAGGATTTGAAGGAAAGAACGTGAAAAAAAATAATTACATTCTCATAAATAAAGTATTTTTCAAAGCAGGAGTCTGCAGTATGAAAACATATCTTCTTTCATAAATTCTAATCACATAGTTAAGAGGATGAAAATCCAACATTAAGGACAGCCAAAATCTTAGTAGGTTTTATCCACCTCTCCTGCAATTTACTGTCACTGAAAGTAGTAGGAAGACGTTATACACTGTATGAAAGACTTTTCAGTTCTAGGATTCCGTTCCAGGTTTCAATAAGCACAAATTACTTTGCTGAGCTGTGGGTGGGGGTGTATGACTTTAATTCCAACTCTCCAGCACTTGGTAGGCAGAGGTAGGCAGATCTCTATAAATTCAAGGGCAGCCTGGTTGACAAAGTGAGTTTCAGGACACAAAAGGATTATTACACAAAGAAACCCTGTCTCAAAAACAAAACAAAACAAAACAAAACAAAAAAGCATTTACTTTTTCACTCCTGTTCTCCCACAAGTATTCACTAAGGAATTTCAGGGAGCTGTATGACTTTTACAGATTGCAACAGATTAAGTGCAAAAGCAAATATAAACATTTAGCTGTCTTCTATTAGTCCAAATAGTAAAGGGGACTCAAAAAATGCCACTATTTCCACTCAATTTTCTCATATCATAAAGTATATTCATGATTATAAGCATGTTGTTCATTTTGTGGACTTTAACGAATGAATAATAACTTTAAAGTTTCATTAGATTCAGTTCATAAAAAAGTATATATTAAAACATACCAAAACAACAACAACAACAACAACAAAAATCCTGTTTTTGCATCTCCAAACATTTTAATATAAATGCACCCTAAGACAAAGTTGAAGAAATAACCTGAGACTAGATTCTTCCAGTGCTTAATTAGAAGAGGTGGTTTTTTTTTTTTTTTTTTTTAATTTTGAGGAAATAAAAGACATTGAACTCTGACAAAACACAAAGATTTAATTTTACTTTAAACTTGGCTGTCATGGAGGAAATGAGTTAAGTCACAAGTCACAAAGAGTAGGGGTCTAGTGAGCTTTCAATCACTTTCTTCATTCTTATGAGAGGGAGGGAGGGGAGGGAAGGAGAAAGGGAAAGGGTAAAGGAAAGAAGGAACGAAGGAAGGACTGAAGGAAGGAATGAAGAAAAAAAGGACAAAGCTGACTTAATGGTGAGTTTCATGTGGCTTATTATATGAGTATAAAACTTTACAAAGAAAAATAATTATTATGCAATGTGTTGATTAGATCCAAGGCCATAAATGAGCCCACTGGCTCAAGAGATAACCACTCTGACATTTTTTCTTCATGTGAGCCTGTTCTCAACCATGTTAGAATATAAAAATGAAGCTGAAGTGAAGAAGCCAATATAGAAATGGAAAGTTTTAATTTTCAGAGGTCACAGAAGTAAATGAAATTGACTACTGCATAATTAAACTTTTACATACTGAAATATGGATTGAACCTATTAAAATCTATATCATTGCCAATATGACAGTAAGTGGCACTGCATACTAAAGATCATCTTAAAATTTAACAAATTCAAACCATAACACTTTTCTGTAAAATCATTCTACAGCTGAAGGCTAGATTCTCAGTATAGTCTACAGATACTCCTTCTTGTAATAAACAGATAATATTTTTATAATATAATAATGGTGAAAACAACACAGCTAGAAACCCTCCTCACTTCTAGATCCAAGCCTACTAATGCTTCTGAGGACTTACACTATCAATGAGGAGTTCTGCACAGTGAGTCTAGTGGAAGCCATTATGGCTGGGAAATCAGATCAAAAGAAAAGACAAAATACCATATGGCAGCAGTGGTGATCACACATTTACATTGCAATTCACAACAGTAGCAAAATTATAGTTATGAAGGAGCAAGAAAATAATTCCATGCTTGAGGGTCACCACAACATGAGGGGCCGTATTAATGAGTGCCCACATTAAGAAGATTGAAAATAACTGTCATAGGGAAAAGGGATCACATGGCAAGGGCTGACTTGACAAATTGCATTCACAGCTTATTTCATTTATTAGACTTGTAACTCAGGATAGGTTTCATAACTGAGGACATAGGGCAGCATAGACAGGGAAACCTAGGGAAGCTAAAAGGAAGGGATATAGGCAAAAGGCTAGGTTTGATAATAATTAGAGCTACAGAAATTCCCAAGGATATTAACTACATATCAACTACATGGATGGCTCTGGTGGGTGACCCACACCCATGTACATACGGACAGTAATAATAGGACTTGGTGGGGTTACCCACAACAAAAAAGGGATAACATGAGGCTGGAGAAGCTGGAGGTGGAAATTGGATATGGATATTATATTTCATTGTATACATGCATAAATTTTCAAGAATGAAGAAAAAGCACAAAAAAGGAAAGTAATAAAGCATTGTCTTAAATAAGACTTTTTGAGTTATCTTCCAGTTCTTCAAGTAAACCAAATATTTATCTATAATTCAAATTCCCACAAAGTCAATCCAAGAATTCATTTTACTGGCTGCAAAAGAAATTCACTGCTATGGAAGAACTTTTTACTACATTTTAAGATTATTCTTTTACCAAATGTACACTTAATTCATTTGTCTACCAAACAATGTTAAATAGCAAATTCTGTCACAAAATGTATCTAACAGTAACTTCCTGGCTACAGACTCTAATCAAGTTTTGAGTCTAGACAGATACTGGGTTGCATATTTCTTGATAGTTCCTAGCTATGTATTTGTGGATTTGATCAACAGTGTTCATATTAGCTCACTCTTCATTGCAAGCCAGTTCCTGCATCCCCACCCAACGCCATCACCATGAGACTACCAATCCTACCTACTCTCCTACCCCTGTCACCTGTCTTCAGACTGGGCAATAACCTTGCCAGGGGAGGGGAGATGACTGCTTCCTATGCAACAAACATATAAGAACTAGTTATGTTTAGCCAATAGAACTCATCTGAAGCTAAGTCCAAGCAGAAGTGATCAAATTTATTATCATCTGTCAAATCTTTATATTTATAGCATTTCCAATAGAACAAAAATGTAAACAAAATGTCAATCCCACTCCATATTCCAAGCAATTTTAGCATGCTTAGTACTGTAACTAAAAGTTTATATTTAGTTCTATATACATTTTGTAGATAATGAAACATTGAAAAAATAAGAGGGATTACTGAGAAAGTCAGCCATGTGATCAAAACTACAAAGTATTTAATCTACAAGAGTACTCAAAGACAAGTATAAACAAGATACTGGTATTAATATAATGATAAATCATTCCTTTATATTTTTAAGAAGGAAGTCAAAAGCAACAATGAATTTGAAAAGAGTGAGTATATATATGCTTCATAGTTTTCCCTAACCTAACTAATGGGGCTTAACTGTAATGCAATGTGAATTTTCAGTTACCTGCTAAACATGCCTTCAGCTAATTGATGGTAACCATCCTAGTCATCAAAGTATAGGAGCCCCTAATGTATAGAGACATTTTTGGCATCTGGTGAATGAGAGGATATATCAAAGATAGAGAAGCAATGCAACATGTAATGTAGAGTCACCTACTGGAGGTTATTATATTAGTATTCATTCCATCATCTTATTAGTGAAAATGCAGGATAACCAAAGGTCCATACCAATGCATTTACAGAGCATCACTACTAAAAGGAGAATCCCAAAACATAGTAAATAAATAAATTAATAAATAAAATAACCCAAATCAATTAAGAATGCCCCACCCCACCTCCAAGTTAGCCCTTCCGAACCCTTGAAAGCATGAGGACAAGCTGGATTTAGCACTTCTTAGAAAGTCATGCTGCTGTGCTGCTATTATGGCAGAATGGTACAGAAGAGAAGGGAAATGGCTTATTAGTTTACCCCAAAGGGTTATTCTGGCACTGGATCAGGTAGTAAGTATATGGCAATGGCCTAGGCAGTATAGCATTAAGGCAAAGGGAAGAAGCAAACACTAGAAAGAATTCACTCATCCTTTGAATTATTCAGCCTCTGAATGGCCATGCTAATCAGTCACACACAGACTAGAATAAATCAGGCAATTATGATGCAAGAGAATCTACATCCAGAATTATAGACAAACACTTACCACCTAGAAGGAAAGTTTATGTTTAAAATGAATCCAGAGGGAAAGATAAGAAAAACACATTTTCATATGGTTAGCACTTGATAGAAACTATTATGTCCCCCAGATTTATAATAGTATGTATTGTATAACATACAAAATTATTACACAAAACCTAAACATTAGACAACCCTAAGTATATACTTTTACATACTCAACCAAGGCTAAGAACAAATTACCACCAAAAACACAATCCAGATAATTATTCAGAGAGACTTACTGTAATTATAATTTTCCCTTTTATATCAGTTAACATGCTACTTTAGGCAACTGCTGTCTACATTCAGGACAACTAAAGGCAACACTAGAATATTCTTCCATCCCAGGTGTCAAAGGAATTGTAACGATTTGTTTGTTCACTTCTTTGTTGTTTAGCAGTGCATCTCTATGGAGCTCTGGCTGGCCTCAAGCTCTCAATACTCAACACTTAGTTTCCCAAGTTCTGGAATCCAAGAGTGTGTCACTATGCCCAATGCAGGATGCCCTATTGGATCCCCTCAAGGGGTCTGAAGCTGGAATTAGGACAGATGGTCCTGCCCTTGTAATTCTGCAGCTTAGTTACAGATACCAGGAGGTCCACAGTGTGTCTACATTCAACCACAGCAGGCTATCTAAAGAAAAATTAGAGCAGGCTATTTATAGAAAAATTAGATATCATATCCACACTTGCTGCTTTATTTCAAATTATTATGAGCAGGAAGATGTATTTATGCTTACATCAAAGTATTACTAAAGCATTATGAACTTTTTTTTAAAAAAAAAAGTAATCCAGGATTTAATAGAAGTCTCCCAAATCTAACATTATATGAGAACTTCAACATCTTTCAACAAGAATGAAATATTAGCAGATTTTCCCATTATCAGACATTTCTTAATCAAAAGATGATAAATACACAGCTATTTTATGTTAATGGGACTTATTTATGGTGGGAATCACTGGATATGTCAGTGTTATATGGGAAAAGGGGCAGGAGGTACCTATCATCACATAACTCAAAGAATTATGTTGTGAATGCACCTCTTGTCTGGCTATAGGAAGGGAGCAGACAGTCACAGCCTAAGTCCAACACTTAAAGGTTCTCACTTAGGGAACTGCAATATGTTCATTTCCATGTGATGTATTACACCCTATTATCCAGGAAGGATCCATCAAAGTTCTAGACTCTTCTTAGTGGTCATGGTTTCTGAACACCTGTTGCAGTCTCCAATCCACCAAGTTACTCTCAATCATCCTTCAAAAATTGCAAAACATGGAACATGAGTACTTTTAGATATGTTCTGATGGTATGAACATTATGATCAGTCTCCCCTCATTTGGCTGCTGGGGGAACCCTTTGTCCACACTAGTCCTCTGATAAATAGCTAATTCAACTTAAAGGTCCCCCACAGAGCTCCACACTAACTTCTTTGGAGAGGAACTCTATAGTATCAAGAGAACCAGGTAATCTTTTGGGATAATGGAACAGATAGCTGCAAAACAGTAGTTGTAGTCACATAGTTTCTAAAAGTAAAGAAAATATTAAGTCAAAAACTGTTACATTCAATTACATAGAAATTTGAGATATTTAAATATGGACCTAGAACATTTTTCTAAATAAATATATATTAGTTCATATTTACTTAAAATACTCTCATTTCCCAAATGTGAAGCTTATATCTAAAATATTAAAAAAACCTTATTTCTAAATTCACATGTAATGTATATCTTTCATTTTAAACAGAAGATGAGTTAGTTTGGTTTTGTTTTGATATTTTCGCTAGTTAACAAAACAAGTGGGTTGAAAAAAATCAGAAGACTGAATTGCTACACCTATTAAAACTTGAAGTGGGAATTTTAGTTCTAACTTATATAGTCTTTTCAATATTGTACATCACCACATGACTACCTAGCCAAAAGAAAACAATGCAAAACCCAAAACAAGTAAAGACTCTGCCTGCCATCTGGTGGAGAAAGATGGTACAGAATATGCACAATGAAACCATACCAAGCAGCTACAAAATAGTTGTTTTTTTAAAATTACTCTCTGTGCTAGCATGGGGGATGAAAGGGATATTCCTTTTTTGGAAATTTTATATTTATCTACATGTTATGGGTGTGATCTAGAGAAAAAGTGAAGGAGGGGCTGAGAAAAATACATATGAACACAAAGGCAAAGGCAAGCCTGTAGCATTGCAGATTCTATGGCACACAATCACAAGCCTACACTTACATGGCCATGCAGATCTGTGTTGAGGAGCATCATAGCACAGGTGAGGCAATGGACTCCATCTGCAAAAAAACATAGACTACTATTATTGTAGTATGTAAAAAGCTGTACTGGACACAGCTTTTTAATAAACTCCATCTGCAAAAACAGGGACTACTATTAATGACACATATACAATGGTGTACTAGACCAACTAACTTTGGAAGGCAGAAAATGGATGAGATGAATTGCAAGGACTTCCAAAGACAGTGACAAGCAAATTGGTACCTCCTCTCTGAAGGCCACTGTGGCATTACATGTGCAAGGCACAGCAACTCATTCATGGCTTTACACTAAGGAAAAGAACTAAGACTCTACATCAATACAAGAATACACAGAGAAACACTGCTTACAATGGAAGAGAAACAACCCTCCAGAAACCAGAGTTTGTAATGTTGAGGGCATCAGGAATGTTGTACAGAAACATAGGCTGAAGTGAAAAGATGCCTGATAATCAGTTATATGAGGAACATATGGGCAGTATGATTATAAAAATATAAATATTTCTAGAAGAATATATCAAAATACAAAGATATCCCGGGATCATAAAACATTTATTTTTTATTTATATTTTCTCAATTTTCTGTAGCATGTTATCAAAGTGAAGATGAAGATGTAGATAAATAGATACAGCTAATATACATATATACACACAACATAGTAAAACTAGACATAGATAATAATAGCACATACTAATAATAGACATAGAAACAGAAAACAATACACATATTTTGCAACATTCTTTAAAGGACACATTTAGATTATATTGGTTTTTCTAGGATGTTATAGATAAAGCCAATTAAAACAATGAAATATATGGGAGGATTAAAAAATTAAGTATTTAGGAAAATGTGGCCAAAGCCTGAATAACATTCTCAACTTCAATGGGACTATCACTTTCATCTTACTTTACACAGCAATATGAAAATATGCAGAGCTTCTTTTATCTTCAAATATCAGAGTTAGCTTTTCTCTTTACTAATTCTTAATCACAGTATAACACATAATAGTTTTAGAGGAAGTGAAACCTTATTTATGCCAAATGCGCAGGAAAGAGGTTTTTTTTTTCCAAAAGCACGTCTTTTAATTCAGTGGGTGGTTTCTCTTATGTCATTTATATGCCTCACAGCATATTTACTCCAGTTCCATCCAGTTCCATTTGCTTATCACACATCCAAAAGCAATGCCTGGAACTATTGTAAAAGTCAGCAGCCAACACTCAAGCACCCTCAAGAGTGCGTGTACACACTCCCAATGCCCTGCTCTATTCAAGTGTTGTAACATCCTCTTAGACTTTCATGTCAATGAAAACAACTCTCTTCCACCTCGTGGGTTCCCTAGATGGTGCTGATCCAATGACACAACTGATAATCCGTCCAAACAGTGCCAGTTTACACAAATAAATGTGATATTGATAATAAAATGCTGAACCGACTAGCTACAGCCTGAGGAGATGGGGTAGGTTAGCAAGGACTTTGGTTACTATCAGTCTCCATTCAGAGATAATTACCATTCCTTCTCCATCTAGTCCTAGTAACTTATTCCACAAATGACACATTTGTGAGAAACTTTCCCATTTAAAGTGATTATGTTTGACTTAAAATTGTGCATTGCTACCATACTTTAATGGACAGACTCTCCTTCTGGGTAGGCCAATAGTCAAATAGCAAAGTATTATTTTATAATAACAGTACCACAAACAAACCCACAGTTTGTTCAAGTCAGTAGCGAAACAAACAAACAAAACCACTGGGAATTCAGCAAAGCTTCCACAGAGACACATTAAAAAAAAAAAAGTCACAGCTACTAAACACCAAGGATTTTGAGAAGCAAAGTGACTAGGACTGTAAGAAGTAAGAAAACAATGTATTACAAACTGCTTCACACATAAAATCCCGGAGTGGCAAAGCTGAGCATAGAAAAACAATATAAATAAAGTACACCGACAATTGTACAACGACATATTATGAATTGGCTAAACAAAAAAAAGAGAGAACAAAATATCATATTACTAAATATTTCTTTAATTACTAAATATTCCTTTAAAAGATTATGACATGAAAAACTAAAATAAAGGGAGGACAGGAATTGAAACTAATAATTTCAACTTGAATTTAAATAAACAATAAACTAGAAGTTGGTAAGTATAAATTATATTTTTACAATAAAATATAACTTTTATACTAAGGGAAATAATCACAGTCATAAAAAAATTGCAAGCTTTCCATTAATTACCTTGTGAGGTGATAGTGTCTGGATTACAATAAAAGTATCTATTGGAGAAATGTATTAATACTCTCTCACGTTCCTGGGTTTCTCCCACAAGAGAAAATGCTTTAAAGAAATACCTGAGGAAGAATAATAAATGAGAAAAATGTTTAAGAAGTTTGCCATGTTTTTTAAAAATATCTGACAGCTAACTTACAGAAATGTAAAGAATTTTACAAAACATCCTACAATCATTTCTTCCTACTCCCTAAAATATTCACTAGAAGGTTATTCAATATAAACAAATTAATATTTAAATTCTATAAAAGGTGGGTAGCTTTGTAAAAAAAAAAAATAGCCCAGCAGGTGAGGACCTGAACCCATGTTTCATGTGAAAAGTCCGGTTTGGTAGCATGCATTTATAATTTCAGCATTCCTACAGAGTCAAAAATTGAAGACAAGAGAACTGCAAAAACAAAGAGAAGCCTGTCTCCAAAACAAAATGGAAGGTAAGAACTGACTATAAATGTTTTCCTCTAATTTACTGTACCCCAAACACTTTATATACTTTATATACTATACATATATGTGTCTGTGCATACACACACACACACACACACACACACCCACACACACAGAGAGAGAGAGAGAGAGAGAGAGAGAGAGAGAGAGAGAGAAGAAAAACAAACCTCTATAAAATGTCACAGTAAAAACATAAAGGCCAATACATTAAGAAAGCCTGAGAAAGGCAGGTGATCGCCAATTATGACTGTCAAATGGTAGGTTTTAAAAGATCAATCACATTAAAAAGAAACATTTATGACTCACTTGCCCAATTGTAGCAGCTATGTGTTAAAAACCACATATCAGGGTTCTTTAGCCATGTAATCTCCACCTGGCTGCTACTAAAGTGTCAGGTGCACGGCCTCTCACACAGCAGACTTAGCTTAACTTATTTTGCCTGTTTTCGCCTCATCATTAATACATGAGGAGTAAACTGGGAAATAAGACCTTAAGTTGTTCCTTATATCAAGCAATATGTTACATATAAAAGTCATTCAAACTTTTCTCAGAAGTCTTACTATCCTAAAGTGTGTGTAATAACCCAATTTTCATGGGAATTCTGCTTTCTTACTAGAGATTTGTACTTCATCATCCTAAAGCACACTGATCACTATTTCTCTTTAACTTCTGAAATAACCGAATAACAGCACAAAGCAAAGGTATAAACTCATCCCTTGACTCTGGGATGTTTTCACTAGTAACCACAGCCTGCAAGCATGGAGGAGCTATGCTAATGTAACCACTCTCACTTTACCGCCCAGGGCTTTGTTTTTCTGACTTGCAAATTTAAGGGATTATACTAGATTATCAGAATTCTCTGAGATTCGCATTTTAAGGGTAGTTCATAAGGTGAAATGCTCACTGGATCTTATGTTTGGTTGCTCAAATGTGGAAAATAAGTACTGGTATGCCTTCATTAAAAAAAAAACTCATCAGACAGTAGATATTACCATTTATTTCCATCTATTTTACCAGATGCATCCTATAGATTATATTGGTTGAGCTATTTTTACTACATACAAGAGTTAATAACAATATAATCTGAAGATTTTGGTCTGGTTATTTAAAGTAAATGCTTAAGGGACAAAGACCTCTAATTTCGTATTCAGTATTCTTTTTAACTGCCAAACTCCAAACTTCTTATTCAACACAACTGAAAGTAGGGTCTCATGTATGTGCTAATGTTGACTGCAGAAGTAGCCACAATAGATAAACCGTGGCTGGAATCCAAGTAACTGTTGATGAGTGAATGGGGATGAAAATGGTGCCATATCTATACAGTGGACTATTACTCAGTTTAAGAAGGCAAAGAAATCCTGGAATAAATTACAACATACGTAATCCCAGAGGTCATCATACCTAACAAGCCAAAACAAAACCCTCCTAATATTGTCAGATGCCAAGTATATGAACTATATAACTAGTCAAAACAGTAGTTTCTAGGGAATAGTACAATTTTAGCTCCAAGAGGAAAAGAATAAAATTAGTGACTGATGGTTGTTCAGTTCCATGAATCTTTAAAATAGTTGAGAAATTTAGTTGCATGTATTTTACTATAATAGAAAAATTAAACTACATGCAGAATATCAGTTCACGTTTCTTTCTTTCACAGTCTCTGTTTAGGACCTAGAGTCTCATCTACACTCACAAACGGAACTGGGGTGAGAAAAGGACTGACTTGAAGCAGGGCACTGCTGTGGGACAACCCTTCTGAATGCTGTGAATATGTGTAGCTCTCACTGGTTGATAACAAAAGTTCATTTGATCTATAGCAAGGCAGAATAAGCCAGGCCAGAAAGCCAGATGGAAATACAAGGAAAGGGGGCAGAGAGACTGAAGCCAGCATCCACCCAAGAAACAAGATGCCAGCAGACCAATAAAAGTCACAGCCACATGGCAATACAGATTACTAGAAACAGGTTAATTTAAATGTAAGAGTTAGTAATAATCCCCAACTGTAGGCCAAACAGTTTGTAATTAATAGTAAGCTGCAGAGTGATTTTTATTTAGATGGGGCAGGACAGAGAAGCCTTCCTTTAACAGACCACATCACTTCCTCTGCTAGGAAGTTGTGACTTGGAAGTGATGAAGGCAAGGGACGATGTTCCATCATACCTGAGAGACTGGTCCAGCGTCATCCCTGTGAAATCAAAAAACTTCAGATACTCTTCTGCAACTAGTCTGCTAAATTCATTGCTGTAAGGAAACAGAGTAGAACTGTTTATTGAAATGGCAACTATCCCCCCAAAAAGAAAGGTGGAGGGGGGGAGAAAAAAAAAGTTCAGACAAACCAGCTTGAAGATCATACTTTTTGCCTAGATGTTTTGCTACGTCTGATCGTTTGAATCTGTCCAGATGATACAAGCGTTTGGCCAGTCGTTTAGCGGCTTCCACATTGCTGTTAGTACCATTACTGAGATTTTCTGTGGTCTCTTTTTCCAGAATTTCAGTGCTCCCCATTTCAGAATGAGCGTCTGGTTGCGTTTTCACCTCAGCATGGCTATGGCCGCCACTTGAAAAAAAAAAAAAAAAAAAGAAAGAAAACATTTTTTATACAGCAAAAGGGAAATAATGAATGAAGTTATTAGAATACTGCAAAAGCAGCTACATAAAATTATTTTAAATAAAATATTTCAATCTAAATATTTCAGAAAAATTTTGCCACGAACTATATTTCTAAACTGTAAAAATAATAGGAGAAGCCAGTGGATCTCAACCTTCCTAATGCTGTAACTCTTTAATAGTTTCTCATGTTGTGCTAACCCCAACAATAAAATTATTTCCACTACTTCATAACTGTAATTTTGCTACTGTTATGATTTCTAATGTAAATATTTGGGTTTTCCAATGGTCTTAAGAGACCCTGTGAAAGAGTCATATAACACCCCAATGAGTCACCACCCACAGGCCAAAATCATTACCCCAAAACCTAAATGAATGGTTTTGATTTTTTATTTTAGGACCTTATTTTAAGTGTTGAGAACTCCAATAAGTTTCTGTTTAATGTCAATTTTATCTATTGATATGTACCATATTGGTAAATCAAACAAAATGTAAAGTACTTTATATGGTCAGAAAAAATTAATACATTTTTGATAAAAACCAGGTTCTCCAATAACATAAAATTAAGTGATTTACATTGTTTATTGTTTTTACAAACTGCTGCTAGCTTTTACAGGACAACAGGGCTCTCAGAACCACCTGTCAATTAAACCTCTTAATTTATTGTTTTTGAAGTATTTTTAGAAAATTTGACTTCACACAGATATTTAAGTATAAGATGTATATTTTACCATTCTTTAAAATAACCACAGATATGTTTATATATATATATATATGTATATATATATAAATTATAACTTTTTAAATAAGTTGTAATATAAAACTTGTTCCAATATGCTTTTGCACTCATATATGAAATTCAATCCTATTCTGGTCTTTTCCATCCTATACCTCTAAATGGATCCTTTATCCGTGTGTGATTTTCTACTGCTATGTTTTGTAAACATGTCTCATCACACAAATATAACAAAAATCCATTGAATTAATTAATGTCACCACCTTCCGCAGAAGTGAAGTACCAGGAAACTGCTAACATTCGGGTAAGAAATGGTTTTACAAATACTTTATCTTTAATATTTTACTTACTCAATTATTTTTGAGTCATGGTTTTATTATATAGTCCTGCTTAGTAAGAATATACTCAAATTCACAGAGATCCTCCTGTCTCTGTCTCCTGAGTTCTGGGGTTAAAATCAAGGCATCATGGATGAATTTCACTTACCAAGATGTTAATTTTTAATAAGAATTTTATTTTAACAGCTGTCATTTAATTGTTTCCCTTGAATAGCAACTCCTCCTCAACACACTTTACCAACAGGACCTGGAAGCTGCTCTAAGGGGACCGAAGAGTGGGGAGCAGAGGCACAGGCTATTACATCAGATGGCCTTTACATCCACCTATATAAAAATTCCATTCAGTGCAATGTCAACTTACATGTCACCAGCAGAGACCTCAGGGTAAGTTCAGAGAACGAAATGGAAAACAACCAAACCCACAGTAATTATTTTCACCTTCAAGTCAAATTACAAACCAATGTCAACAGCAAACGATGAGCTACACAGAAATGGACCTACACAAACAAGGATGCATGGTAACCTTTCTTATACAATAAGCCACCTTCAATTTCCAACAGAAAATACCAACTGATAACACCAAACTACTTCCTTATGATGAAGTCATCGTGAAAATAAATATATTTTAATGATTTCATTTTGAACCTACTTAGAAAGTTAAAACCACCAATCATTGTGTGAAACTTAACATTTAATTAACTATAGCATATCTATTTTAATAAAATCATAGACATTTCATATTAAGGGAAATTCATAGTTTTTATCACATTAGTAGTAGAATATAAAGTAGCCCAAGAATAACGTTGGAATCTAATTACAAATACAGACACATAAATATATATGTATATGCACTCACACACAAACACAATCACACACTTACACTTTCTTCCTGGGGTTGCTCCCCACAAGATTTTCTATATAATAGACTATGTACATAATAGCTATAATGCAGTAAAAACAAATGCCAAAACTAATTCTCTTTACCAGCACACCACTAATTACTGTTAATGTCTCAGCATGCTTGTGGCTTTTTTACTAATCACTTCATGCAATGGAGTCGAATAACTTGATATAGCCAGATAAATTTTGTTCAAATGTAATTATAAATTTGAAAACCATGACTAATAAAACTCCTGGTTATTTTTCTCGCAGTCTTCTATTCTCTTGCCCAACCGAACTGACTTCACTTTACCTTCCTCATAGGGGTATGAAGGGGAGGGGGAGAAAGAAGTAATTATAAAATCTCTGTACATCACATTTTTCTGGGTCTTCTTTTGAAACAATAAATAAATAACTTTCAGTAAAACTATAAACACCTTCTTTCCTAGATGTCTTCAATCTGTCCTTTTTTTCCCAGCTTATGAGGTTCTGTAAACCAAACAGAACATATCTCTTTTAAATCACAATATGATGATAATACAAACTCACCAGCAATGAAACACACACATTGTAATACCCATGACAACTGCTAAGGCATGTCTGAGCCATACTACTTATTGAAGCTCCTTCTCTTCCCTTTTACACTCTAACACAGTTTTGCTCAACTACCCAGCCTTCCAGGCATCTGACCCCCTGTGAGGTCAGTTACTATGACCTCACATTCTCAGCCCTGTTTACTTGTTGGGGTTTCTGTAATGCTTTTACAGTCCCAATAAGGCAGGAGCCAGAACACAGGGCCACTGTGTATGAAAAGAATAAAAAACAAAGCAGCCCTGCCTTGTTCATACTTGATAAAGCAGACTAGATGAGCCCTCGAGGGAGCTAACACCCCATTCTTTCCCGTAAATACACAAAACAGCATCCCTCTAGCCTGTTGAGTATTAGATGTTTTTGGTGGTAAGATGTCTCCCGTTGTATATTTCAGCTTCATTCCCTGATTGTAAGATCTCTACCAGTTACCTCAGTGTCCCCTCCCCTGTATTCTAGGAAACACTTAAATGAAGCCTTTATTTCCCTGAAGCCAAGTAACCATGGCAACTCTCAACAATGCAGATTAGATCATATCGTCTGATCACTATGCCTTCCCAGAACCTTTCATTTTAACAGGTTGCTAGATTTCCCAAATAAAAGTAATCAAATGCCCAGGTGTCTAACTTTGAGGTAAGTGCAAAACAGTACATCATACAGATCTTTACCAAATACTGCAAGAACATATTTATAGTAAAATTTTTAAAAATCTTTGTTTATCTTAAATGCAATTAACTAGGCATTCTATATTTTGCCTCCCAACCTTATTTTCAAAAAGTGTTTGTTCAAAATGTAAACAATGGTGTAAACAATGGTGTTCCTACCATTAGCTTCACAATGATACTAAGTATTTTTTTTACTTGCTTTTGTGACTTGTTTTGCACTTCTACTTTTCTCTTGTTTGATCATGACTTTCAGTTGCCTATAATGAACTAAATCTTCTCTAATGCCCTCTGTATACAAGTAGAAGACCTTTTTCATGTGTTTTCCTGGTTCTCTCCTAGTCACTCTACCACCACTAGAAATGTTATAATATGCCTACTTTACAAAACTCCTACACGAGACAAAAATTCTTAGCCCAGGGCATGATATACAAGGCCCAACACAAGCAGACAATAACTTTTCTTTTAGAGTTATTTAAGACTCTAAGTCTAGAGTTATTAAGACTACCTTATTTAAGACTCTTGATTGAACAGCCTAAAGGTAGCACTTAGCTGAATGATGGGCACACTGAGTGCTGAACCAGTGTTAGATGATATTATGTACATAGTATTAGTAGAGGAGAGTATTACTGTTGGAGCTGCATGGCTGTTCTGAGTGATTTGTGGTTAATATTTATGTGAGGGTGAGGACTATATTCTGTGCTGTCTCTGCATGCCTGGGAAACAAATGCCATAAGCAACCGTAGCCAACAGAATATCATTTTCTTTCTCAGAGGCAGCTTATGGTTCATGATTTTGCATGTAGTTCACAATGCCCTTAAGACTCATGTTGACTGACTTCCCTTCCTACCAAGAATATTACTTTTGAGTCTTGGTTTCAGAGTTCTGTGTCCATCTATTCTGTAGACCTGAAGGTGTCAAAGGGGTCCTATTACAGCTGAAGCCACTGTTAGAGAGTTCCTTTAACTTGCTTTTTTCTAGACAATGTATCTAAGGTAATGCATTTGTCACCTGCTGATGTCACTGTTTTAGTTAGTCATAATTAGAAAGTGTAAGCCACATGTCATTGTTGGTGACAAACTTTAGAATATAATGGAGGAAATTGGATTGCTCCAGATATCACATTCTTTTATTGAGTCATGTCAACTAGTCCTGTGATGGACAGTAGTGAAAATGACAGTCACAAGTTACCAAAGGCGGTGTGACCAAAGAGGCATATCCCAAACAGTCAAAGGGTGAGTCAGATGAAAAGGCAGTAGCGTGCTTCTAGGAAGCTCTTACTTCTCCAGGGCTCTGTAGGATAAGAGAGAGTTTGCAGAGCTTGACATGGTGTTGTGGCCATGAAGAGAAGGCAAGGGGAACAATGTACAAAGGGTTTTTCTGTGTGGTGCCTGGGATATTTCAGTAAACAAAACACAACTAATGGACAAGCACAAACACAGAAATCATATATACTTGAAGCCAATATTTGCCATTGTAATAAAAGAAACAAGAGAATGGGAATTACAATTTGGGTTACTGGTAAATATATTCATGTTTAAAGTGGTCACTGGAAGCCTATATGAAATGCAACATTTGCACTTTACCAGAAAAGAAAAGCATTCTAGGTAGAGAAAACAACCAATTTAAAGTCTAGATCCTGGAGCATGTGTGAGAACAAGCTAGATTGGTGCAGCTCCATCAGGATGAATGATGGAGAAGGTTAAGAAGACACCAGTAAGGCTTACAGGAGTACTCCACAGATTCAAGTTTTCTCACTCCACAAAAATAATATAACTTTTTGTTACATTCTAAGCTCAAAAGAAAATAAACCTTAATAGATTTTTTTTTTGCAGAATAGTAGTTACTAACATTGTATGGACTTAATTTTAGCTATTTGAAAAGTACATTTAAGTTGAAATATATTTATTACCAGTTAATTGTATATACCTATTGACAACTATACAATGTCTCAAAGCTTGGGTCAGACATTTTCTCAGCTTGGAGGTTTTATCATAGAAACTGGAGAAAATACAGCTTTATAAAGTTATGCCACCAAAAGAAACATCGCACAATCCACCGTGGAAGTCAGGTGCTGCAGTGCTTGCCCTTCAGTAACACTAAGTGACACAAAAGCACTTGAGAGATGCTCGAGTCCTTGTAGGTATGGTGTATGACACACGGCTAGGTGTATAGTGAGCTTTACCACCTTGGTTACGGAAAGGACATGCTATGGTGTTCATATACTGGAATCTCCTGACAATGCATTCTCAGAATGTATCCCTTCAGGCCGCGTACGGCTAGGCTGTTAACTAGCAGTATATATCATAGTGTTTGGGTGACATTACAAAGTCTGCCTTAAGGACTGTTGATAATCTGCAAAAGCTTTCCGTGTAAACAGAAAAGTTCTACCATATCTTCAGGGACAACTTCATGGTTAAAGTTGTGCCAGTGCTGGAAAAGTGGATACATGTAAACCCCTGGGGCTCACTGGTCAGCCTTCTTAGCCTAATTAATGACCCCCAGGCCAGAGGGGGTCCTATCTCAAAAGACAAGGTGTCCTCTGGCCTCCACTCATGTGCACACATACATGCACATACAAAAGACAGACCAGAAAATTAAGTTTCATTTTGTTGTTTTTGAAACACTAAAGTAGAAGAGACCAAGTGGGAGACCATAAATATCCCAGGGAAGACATTGCTGCAGGGGTAGCAATGGCTGGTAGTCCCAGTACAGCTGGCTGAGTGATTTGCTAACAAGTCTTACTGTGAGGTATGACAGTAAAAGCATTAATCTTCCAGTCCAGCACAACTTGAATGGCAGATCTGTCACAAGCCAAGATCCAAAGATCAGGAAGTAAAACTGTTCTGGCAGAAAGAAAAGATGTTCTCTCTTAAAGGAATTAGGCGTGAGATGTCCAAGGAAGTATGTGGATACTGGATATGTGAAACATTCAGGAAAGATAAGGACCAGGGCCTCACTCCAGGAAGTTCTCAGCTGTCTGCTGGCCTTAAGGAAGGCCTTGGCATCTCCCTTTTAAGACACCCGCCCCCATGATTCTGAGATGATTCTAGGTCACCGCTCAGACCCATATGAAGCTATACTGATCTAGCTTGTTTTTACATTTTGCCGTGCTCCAGCCTCGGGGCCTTTTCACTAGTTGTCCTCTGCCCACAATTCTTTTCATGTCTTGAAAAAGCAAAACCGACTTCTCTTTCCAGTTTTGCTCAAATGCTACCTCTTTAATGAGAGTTCCTCTTACCCCTTTTATATATGTTTCCTAACCATAATCCCTAAATGGGATTCTCAGGTTTTTTTGGTTCTTTGGTAACACAGCAAATATAGCCTTCAAGGCGTTAGAGAAATGTCTCAGAAGTTAAGAGTACTTGATAATCTTGCAGAAGACCTGGGTTTGATTCCTAGCACCCACATGGAGGCTCTCAACTATCTACAATTTCATTTCAGAGGGACCCAATGCCCTTTCCTGACTTCTGTGCTCCTGCACTAACATGGTACACACATCTATACTCTGAGACACAGACACATACACATATATATATACATATACAGAAATGAATATTTCTAAATACTGCCTTCAAGCATATATATTTTACTTGTTTGGAATTTTAGTAGGATCCCTTTAACTTGTAATATGAAGGAAAAACTGAAAGCAAAGAAACCAGATAGTGGGTCAACAGATGAAAACCTGAACTGAGAGTTTGCACAAATATGAAGAAAAATCCTGCTCTAAAATGTTGAAAATGTATAAAATGAAGTACACAATTAGCAATGAGATTTTTGTGGCTATATTGAGGAGGGGGAAGGCCAATTTTTACTCAGGAGCTCATGAAAAGATGAGGCCACCAACAAAAGCAGTGAGTTCAAGGGCAATTAGAGATCCCATGTAAAGAAATAAGACACAAAGAGTGAAGACTATGAATTTTGTTCAAAGAATTGAATAACCACTGACACCGTAGAAACTCAGCAGAATCCCAGCAGCCACTCAGTGTTAAAGGACACAATCATCTGGAGAAAGCTGTAGCATTCAAAATGACTAAGGATGCCTGAAATGTGCCAACACAGTACATGTAGCAATGTTACCATTTGAACAAAGTCCTATTACAGCAAAATGGCCACTTCCTACCTCCACTTCTTAAGAAAATTGGTAATGATCCGTTTGCCAGAAAAGTAACATTATTAATCTAGATGGTGCTTTTGAAAACAAATACCTAACAAAGAGCAATTACATAGTCAAAATTCCAACACCGGCTCCACCGAAAACCAGGCTAGGATCTTCTGTAATGATGTCCATTATCTCATGCTGTACTATTATAAAATGGAAATAACAGTACCAACTTCACAAGGTGTTATAATGATTAAGTGAAAAGATCCATGCAGCACAATGTCTGGCCAGGTACCAGCGATCCATTTTCATCACTACCCTTACCACTTTCAACATCAAGGTTACTATGTGTTTATCTTGATGATAATATAGAAACAACTGTTGGCATTCAGCAGGAATAGGCAATCAACTTTATAGAGACAACTGTCCCAAAATGACCACATTATTTTGTATCTATGCAGTATGTATTTTCCTAGAAGAGACCTCATGATTTAAAACATGAGGGAAAAACACACACACACACACACACACACACACACACACACACACACACACACACGTATTTAGTGAAGATACTGACAGAAACTTTTCTGTGCAGCATAGAAGCAAAAAGTCTGTCTTTACCATGAGGATTTCAATTACTGTCTCTCTCACCAGAAGCCCCTTCAACTCTGATTTTACTGGGTCCTACACTCAGCATTCCACAGGAGGGCACCGTGTGTGCAACAGTGGGCCTCAGACTGCTGACTCCACCAAAGGAACATTTTTGCCTCTAGGCACTGATTTCTAATAATTGAAATTTTTACCATAGGCATTGGTGCTTCTTTATGAAAATGAAACCCAAATGATCCAGGCTTTTCCTTTTCCACATTTGATTTTGGGATTTTGTTATTGTTGTTTGAGACAAAGTTCATGAACTCTTGACCCTTTATCTCTTGATGGGAGATGTCATTCTGTAAATATGTTTTTCTTATTGGTTAATGAATAAAGCACTGTTGGCCAATAGGAAAGTAAGGTAGGAGGAACTAGGAGACAAGGAGGAAAGAGGAAGGAGTAAGGAGGAGTCAGCATGGAGACTGGAGAGATAGAATGCCAGCCCCTCTCACCAGTAAGATGAGACCACATGGAAATACTTATTTAATAGAAATGGGTTAATTTTTAACACAGAGCTAGCTAATAAGAAATGATAGTAACTGGCCAACAGCATAATATCAAATACAGAGTCTGTGTGTGTTAATTGGGGCTGACGTGGCAGTGGGACCAGACCAGCGGGGAAAACCTTACTCCTAACAGTCTCTATTCCCCATGTACTGAGAGTATCAGCATGCATCACTAGGCCAGGGTCCTTGTTTTCCTAAGCTGTAGCTCTTTTGTGTGAATGTGCAAATGAGAATGGAGTATCTGTGATATTATCCATTTTTATAAAAACCTAGTAATTTAAAATGAATAATTTTAGAGGAATCATTACCAAATGACTCATAAGTATGAAAATATATGATCATTATTTACACAGGAGTTTCTTTGTACAAACTGAGATGAGTGAATCCTAAATCCAGTGGGGCAAGAAAAGCATAACTCATGTGGAATAAGGCTCTTCTTTCTAGAATACTCATATGATAATTGTGTAACTGAATAAGTCAGTATTGTACACTGATCTCAGAGGCTATTTACCATAAGGGATAAGGGGGCTACTTGAAGAGATGTAGGACTGACCAATAAGAATTTTGCTACAAAATTGGGAGTGGATACTTCAAAAAGTAGGCAACCTTTACATGGGTAATGGCTACATTTTAAAGTTATATATTGCTTATTAAACCATGTTCCCAGCACAGAATTGGTATATCTGTGTCAATCCTTCCTACTTCCTGCTTGGCATACAACTAAAAGTTGCATCTGTGTTATCAGGACAGGCTTCCTGATAACAAGCAGAAACCACAGTGTGAGATGTGTCCCTTCTCCATTCAAGTGGAGGTTCTAGGTTTTGTGTGTGTGTGTGCGAGCGAGTGTGTGTGTGTGTGTGTGTGGCTATATGCTACTCTGCATGCATTTGGAACCCAAAGGACAATCTCCAACATCTTTCCTCAGACACTATCTATCTTTACTTTGGGTAGGGTCTCTCATTGGCCTAGAACTCCTCAAGTAGACTAGGCTAGCTAGGCAGCAAGCCCCAGATATCCACCAGTCTTTACCTCTCCACAACTGAGCTTAAAAGAGCACCTGGGTCAACACGTCTTTAAAGTGACACACAAAGAAAGAACAACAAAATTTCTGGATTTCTCAAGTAAGGCAAGCCTTTTACATATTAACTAGCATCTCATTTTACAACAATAGAGCTTCCTGTTCCAGTTTCTTCATGTGAATTAAGTAATGTTCTGCTTTGATACAAATATTTGAAAAGAAGCCCATGGCAGGTCTTGGGGTTCCAAAGCAGACTTCAGAGCATGTATCTACTTCTTACACTAGAGACCCTGAGGCAGTCTAGGGAAATCCTGTTGTAATAAGGAGTTGCTGCCTTTAGGTTGTATGGCCCAAAGAAAACAAACTGGAGAACTTAAACACTGATCATCTAATAGCAGCATCACATGAAAAAAAATACTGAAATATAACTAAAGACTAAAATTCCATCTCTATCTATTGTAGCACTATCCAGAGCAGAAGTGATGAATCTAATGACAAAATCAGCCTTCATAAGACATAGGTGCACTTTCAACAAGCCCATGAGAATGATATTTTCCAAGCCACTTAAAATTCTGGTTAGGGTGGAAAGGAGAAAATTCAAAAGCCCAGAGAACTAGCAAAGGATTGCTAGAAGCTGTGAAAACCAGTTTGTACTCCATGGTATTCCCCAGAACCAGTTCTCAAGCTTCCCTGTGAAGGGAGGAGAGAGACCAGGAAAACCAGAGATGCTACCAAATGCAGAAGAGAAAAAAACATCCTGATTTTTCTCCCATCCAACCTCATGGAAAATTTAGGCAAAAGTAGTTACTGCTTCCATCAAAACTATGTAAATATACATTTCATCAATTCTTGAACATAATCTGATTGATCACATTTCAGTCTTTGTAGAATAGTTCCTCATGCAGCATGCAGGACAAAATCTGTCAGGCAAGTAACCAGCAGATGCTTATTTCTGTGTCAAAGGAAAATTACAGTATTGATTTTTCTTAATTTAATTGATAATTAAAATGTCTTCAAGAAAGGTCATTCTATGAGTTGGTAATGAGACAAAAGTATTACATAGGTGAAAATCATCAAAACAACTCAAATTCTTATTTTTATATGAAAATACCTCAGGCTAAGAATTATTAATAGAATTTTAAAATCTCATAAAGCACTTTGCCATAGTTAGCTAGTAACATATTTCTGTCTAGTGGAACTGATTTATCTCTCAGTCAGTAGCAGAAGTAGTGTATATTTTTAGAATGTTCTGCCTATTTTTTTTTACTAATATACAGTGTCCTTAAAATTCTCTACCATCAAATTTTTAGTAAGATTTTATTCTGTTCATTTATTTCTTGATAAGTCATGATAATCCATGATGGGACAAGAATCAACTTGGGGCAGTTTATGTTATTTTGGTAATCTGATTTTCTGTATATAATTCTAGACGTTTGTGTAAGTCTCCCAACACTATCATTCAAAGTGTTAGATAAACTCACCCAAATCATTCAATGCTTTTTAAAGTACTACTGTCCAGTACAGTGGAGTGAAGCTATTTACAATGTTGCTAATACCCTTACAACACCACAGATCCACAAGAGATGATAATGCTAAAATTGAATTAACCATTTTTTCTTCTAAAGGGTCTCACTAAACTTGTAAGTGATAAACCCTAATTACCATCTCTGCCTCAAGGCAGCTTCTCTGAAATTCCTAACTGCTGCAAGAAACTGCAAATCAGATAAACCCACAGCCCACATGCATTTGGTGACTCTCAGAAAACACACAGTTCAGCACACAATTCAGTTTAACACCATTTACCTAACCTTTAAAAAAAAAAAAAAAGAACAACAAAAAAACAAACAAAACAAATCAGATGATCAACTTCAGATTACCTACAGTATGTAAGCACACATATATCTACCCCTTAAGCTTCCTTCCCTGGGTCCTGGCACTGTGTATCTTAGCAAATCTGCCCACTTGACAGGGATCTCTAGTTATACAAACCCATGAAAAGCTTGTTTTTTTTAAATTGTATTTATAAAACATGTATGAAGTATTACTCTAGTGATATCATAAGGGAATATTATAAAGAAAGAAAAGTAAAAGGAATAGAAAGAAGAGATAAAACTAGTCATTATTAACAGACAGAAAAACACCCAAGATGCAAGACACACTTACCAAAGTGGGACTTGAACCTGAAGGACACAATTATTCCCTCTAGGCTGGCAGAAAATACTATTTCCTTTTGCAATATTCTTAAAATTCATTTTTAAATATGTCCTTCAACATGGGTAGTTCATGGAGACTGTCTTGGTTTGACATTCTGAACTACTATAGCAGGAAGGAGGACTGATAAAATCACCCTCAGAAAACTTATAAATCCTTACAAGCCTTACAAAAGGAACTTTACCATAGCCACTGCAAAAGAAGTACAGGTCAGGTGGCAATAATAGCCAAGGTGCGAATTCTCTGCTCTGTCACTCCCAAAGGTGTCAGAAGGCCTGTCCTACAAGGAATTGGACTGGTACAGGAGATCCTAAATTCCACAGTGGGCTGCAATGCAATGTCACCAGCTCCAAGTCACTCAAGGGATGACGCTGCTGCACCTTGTCACGATGCTGTCACATGCTAGTCACTTCATAGCAACCAAAAATACTTCCAGAAGTAGCCCCAATTAAACGCTGCCAAAGTTTGGTGAAAAGCTCATCACTGTAAATGAGGTACCTGCTCTGTGCTTAGGGCAGTTACAGATGTTTTAGACTAAGCACACAGAATACACACACACACACACTTCCTGCCATGTTTACAGGTGTTTATTGAAAATGTTTCTAAAGTACTCAGACTTAATGAAAGGGGGGGGGAGACAACAGACCCAGAGAAGTTAAGTGTTATCTCCAAAATACCAGGCTCCAGAGGTGCACAGTCAGAACTGACAACCCTGTCTAGAACCTAGAGCACTGTGCATAGCCAATAATCCATTGTATATAGCTCTGAAGAAAATGGAAACAAAGACAAGAAGAAAAATTATGGATAGACAGACCAACAAATTATTGCCCTAATTTCAGCTTAGTTTCCTTATATGAAAACAATAGAATACCATCTGCCTTGAAGGGTTAATAGGAGAATTAAAGTTGGTACCCCAGAGAGTTACTATTCCTAAAATATTTTTAAGCATTTTAATGGCTTCTGCTTCTTAGAGTTCTTAATTTTACAAACTAGAATTAAGAATAAAAGTTCCCCACAACTCCCCTAAGCATAGTCAAAGGCCAGCCACCAGCTTAAGGCACATGTTTTACTCTTTATAATAAATGACACAAAAAAATGTATTGTTTGGAGAGGCAACTAAAAAAATCTAGAAACCAAAATGGTATGTTTAATATGCAACTACAATGCAGAAACCTAGAAGAGTCAAGGCTAAAGCCCTGAGAAGAGAATGAGTGCCACACTGCACTGCAGCCCAGGATGCTGGAAACACACAGCCTACAGGCACACTCTTAGACAAGTCTCTAGCAAACAAGGAAACTATAAAAATACTAAGACACACTCTGCAGCAACTCTCTAACACTGGCTTAGGGACCCTCTTTGTGACATTTCTTCACCTTCTTCCTTACTGCAGTGCTGGTGCATGCTCCTGTATTGCAGGTGATAAACTCACTCAGGCATTAGAATTACTTGGGGACTGTTATACAGTCAACTTCTGCAGCCCCATCCCAGACCTGAAGATGGAAAGTCAATGAGTTGCTGACATTTCAAAGTACACAGTATGTTTGGAAATAAAGGTCTGTATGTCTCTTATTGCATGTGAGAGTTCTGGGACACTTGCCAAGAAGGTACAGATTATAGGCAGCATCTGTAAATTCTAAGAGTCCCAGGTGCAACCTAGCTTGTGATCCATAATGCAGAAGGGGTACCTGAGAAGTCCATGTCTACTGATGCAGACATCCACTTTCTAACCACATGTGTTTGTTTGTTTGGTTGGTTGGTTTGGTTTGGTTTTTCCAGTATGTTTTGTTTTTTGAAATAAGAGTTTTTTGAAATTGGCTGTCATGAAACTAGCTCTGTAGACGAGGCTGACCTCAAACTCACAGAGAGCCATCTGTCTCTGCCCCTAGAGTGCTGGGATTGAAAGCGTGTGCCACCACCACCACCCAACACACATTTCCTCTTACTAGAAGATAATAATCATGGAGGTATATAGAGAGTTAGGGGAAGGTAAATCCTTTACAGTGGTAAATATTAGCTTAGAAGGACTTGATATAATTTTAAGGGGAGGATGAGAAAAAATTATTTAATATTTTGTACATTATTACATTACAATATCAAAACTGTTGACAGAAAGACTAAGAATTATCTGTGGAGATCATGAGCAGCTCATTTATGACTCTAGAGAAATCTGAGCATCCAGCAGGACCTTGCATCGGTTGATTCAGAGCCACTTTATCTGATCAAATGCTCACATTGCCCTGCATTTCATCTCCTCACAGAGATGGCATTGGGCCGTCTAATTTTCCCCTAGATCACAGGATACCTGGATACAGGGATGAATACTTTTTTTCAGTGTGTCTATAAAGGTGCATCCAGAAGACACTATCATTTAAATCGGAAACAAATACAGAGCAAATGCCCTTCCCTGTGGATGAACTTCATTCAATTCTCTGTGGGCGTAAGTGAAACAAACGGTGAAGAAATAGTAACAAAGAGTTGTGTGGTCACTTGAACTACATTATGTCCATCTTCCTCTTTTCTTGATCAGGAACACCCATCTGCTCACAAAGAGAACTTGGATGATGCCTACCTATACTACCAACTCCCTGCTATCTATGACAATCTCCCATAAGTGGCGTTTCTCTGTCATATGCAAATATACTACACTCTTCACATGAATTGGGCCAATTCTTAGGTTTAAATGGAATTATATCAGCAGCAATTTCTCCTCTATCTTCCAAGGTCTAATCCATTATACTGTTCTTTAAATGCCAGAATATAATCTCTAAAATGTAAAGGCGCCCCCCTCCTAAAGCCTTGAAACTTTTCTCTTAGAATAAAAATATAAATGTTACCACTAATGAGAGAATGTCATATCACATACAATGATTTCAGTAACATATGTAATATTCTATTTCTGAAGGCTGAAGACTACATGTCAACCTTCATGACTCTGGTGATAAGTTTTTCTGAAAATCTCTTGACCCTTAAGTCTGAGCTTTGACCAGATCTTACAACCTCGTTAATGTCTTGAAATCACTTACGCTTATATATTTAACCCGTTGTCCTACTGTGTACTCAGCCTGCTTAAGTTAAACCTGTTTTTAAGAGAACAATGGAACCAAATGTACTATGCCTTGGATTTCTCATGCAATCAGCTTTACAGCATAAGCTAAATGCATAACTTTCATCACTCATACTTTTTCTTGCCTCTGACACAGAACAATATATATTCATATGTATGTGCTGCTGTAATCATTTCCTGAAAGCAGACAGCATGCTGGAAGCAACTTAAACAAGTAAATATGTAATAAATGTTGGAAGCAATGTGTATAGATGGGTTGCTAACATGAGATTTTGAGTGCTGTTCTGAGTCAGTTAGGGTTAGTAAATTAAATTCTTTCCTGTAAATTTTGATGTTGAAATATGATTTTATCAGTTCATAGCAAAGTGATGTGTATAGAAACAAGGTTTTAGCATGGTGTTGTCAATGTTTAATGTCACAGTTAAGGCAAGAGGCTGGAAAGGAAGATCCAGCTGCCTAGTAATCCACAAAGTTTTCCTCTGACATCACTTGCCAAACATTCATACCTCATGCTACATTTGACATGAAAAAAGAACAAACTATAGCTTCTAATGTTCTAAGGCTCTAAAACAGTAGAGGCACTAGTACCTCAGCTGAAGAGGTTATACTCTGTACAGTCCTTAACCTAAAGGTGGGTTTACCAGGTGGACAGAAATGAGAGATTGATTCCCTGAGCAAAGAGACTAGCAGTCACATGGCTTGTATAAGACACCACTAGATTACTAAGTATAAATCAGCAAAACAGGTGTGGAATGCTCAGAAAGGGGGTTCAAGAAAAACTCTTAAGTATAAGGAAAATGACCAGATCTACAGGAGAACTAGGTGGCTCATAGAAAATGCTAGGATTCGATGAATCATGTAATTTATAAAGTGCTTTCAACACTATCTAGGTGTTAAGGGCCATGAACATGCCTGTTAAGGGGTGAGATGAAGCTGGGGATCCACTTTTGAGCAGCCACCGCTGTCCAGGTAACAGATGGGGTCCAACACAAGGCACTGAGTACATAACTAAGAGAGAAAAGGTAACACAGGGAGTATTTCACAGCCAGCTTCAGTGAGAAACTGAAGAAAAGGGAGAAACCGAATTAGACTTCAAGGCTTCTGACTGGGACAACTGGGTGAGTCAATCAGGGCTCTAATCTGGTACTGAACCAAGGTAAATATAAGCCAGACTGTTTAGGAAGGAAACAGACAATGCATTTGACTTTATTATATGAAAATCTAGTGTTCCACATACTTATATCACTCCATTCTCATAAACTCCTCATAAAGTTATAATTATCTTACAAAAATAGACCAGAGGAGTTAATGAGATATTCCCTGAATTGCATAATTAAAAGCTTCAAGCAATAAAATGACAGGCCAAGTCCTCTGACTCCTAGGCGCAGGCTCTCATTTCCTGTTAGCAGACTTGCCAGAGAGCACACATCATCAGTCATCTAGTCTTGTGCTTTTTACTAATCTTACTGTAGAAAACAGTCCCAAATCTATAAAATTATTCCCTAGTAAGACAGTTACCAGGTTATTTATTTTTCTGCTGAATGATTTGTGTCATCTCCTATTAGTAACAAGAAATTCCCCAAATATTTAATATTAAAAGTACAGTCCATTTGTAAGTTATAGCAATAATGAAGTAGCTATATTCAAGCTTTGATAGTCGATGCCATCTTGAATTCATGATTTAAAAAATAGTTATCATGACAAAGATGTTTTGCTATAAAAAGCAAAGCACCTAAAGATTAATAAAAATAACAGATCTCCTATACTACAGAGAAACTAAAACATTATTAAAAACATAAAAGCAATCAAGATTCAAGGTTTAAATGCACCCCAGGAATCTTCAGATATTAAAACAACAAGCTTTTATTCTTTTCCATTAAACCACTGTCTTTCCTGAGGTCCATCCACAGATAGAATGAATAATATTCCTTCTCTTTAAAAATACAAACTTCCCAACACCACAGTTCTTACCATACTGCTCCAAAGTTGGTACCCTTAGATTTGCTGATCCAATCCTGACCTTCAAGCCCATCCCAGTTTTCTTGTTTGCTATGTAGTGTCTTAGTTCATGCTATGGTTTCTGAAGCCTCCAGGGTCCTTCCTCTTCTACCATGCAGAAATCTACTGAATGGATGCACTTCTAGATCCCATGGGCTTCTCAGGATTCAGGGACCCTTTTGTTTTGGATTGTGTTAAGTGATAATGCTTAAGGTTTTGTTGATATTCATGTTATCAACACTTAGTGGCCCATATCCAAAACAGATCCACTGTGGATAATGTCTGCCTTGCAGCAAGCTTTATATGTTAAAGCTCCTGCTATTTCCCAGAATGACAAAGAACAGACTATAGTGGGAACAGTTTAAAGGGTTAGAAGAAGCAATAATCATCTGTTATCTTAAGCAGAGAGGTAAATATTTAGTATCATGTAACATTTTGGCATTATATCGTCAATCTGTTTCATTTGTTGACTTTCAAGTCAACTTTTCCAGAGAAAGCTTAAGAGAAACTGTTTAGCAGAACAGTGTCTCAGTCTATCCACCTGTCAGACTGGGTGACAGAAGTACTGATCACCTGTGTCTACACAGTGCAACTGTCTGACTCTACAGCTCAAGAGAGGCATGATCTCTGTGTGACCACTTAACAGCTCACCTTCCTCATTTAGAAAGGAAAAGGCACAGTCCTGGCAATGCTACAGATCTCTCCTCAACTAAACACCATGCCCTCAGCAGCCTCAACCTACTGAACTTTACAGGCCACATAGTAAATACACAAAAAGTTGCCCCCAATCACCACGGATTTGCTTTAATTCTCCAAGCTAAATGCAGTAATACAGAAAACATAAGGTTTCCTTGAAGACACAGCACAAATAAGTGAAATACAGGAAATAACACAAAATTGAAATAGTCTTCCCATTCTCATTTATCCCTGAATACACTGTTTATGGAACAACAAACGTATACTGAAAAAAAAAAAACAGAAATATGTAAAGATAGATTCACTGAAACTTTGAAGTTTTATAGTATTTATTTAATTCTGCAAACAAATTAAAAACCTCTTAGTATTGAGGCTCACAAAAGCAAACTTTGCTGCCTCATGCCAACAAAGCAAACCCGAGCACTGTACGTGTACTCCTGGGTTGTATTTTCTCCGGCCGCCTTTCCCCCATAGACTTTCTAAATATTATCTTTATTATAGGTGGAGTTCAGGAACTTTGCAAGTGAGCCTGCCACTTTAGAAGCTGTAAAAGCTCAGTGGATCCATTACTGCAACACTGCAGAGCAAGAAAATTAAAGGATAAAGGCATAAAGTATAGGGTTATATTTTCTTCATGCCCAAGGTCACAGAGTTCATCTACATATGAAAGTGCATATCAAAATCCTCAAAATTATACTCAACTCCAGTAAACACAGAAAACAGTAGCTAGCTGTTCCTTCAGGTTTATGTTGATTCAGATCCAGGAAAGCCTGGAAGACTTTAGGCACTGGCATATATTGTCCCTTCATACTCATTCAGCTTCCCTTCCTTCTTCTGCCAAACAAGTGGCTCTCTGCAGTCATTCAAGTTGATTTTAGCATGTCAGGTACTGTTCCCATTAATGTGAAGCATTAACTTAAGAAATCTATGTTGAGTGGCTATTTACCTATGAGATGCATTAGTCATGGTAGACACACCCTCTGTCATTGCAGTGTGAGCCTATAAAATTTTTCAGTAGCAAAAGACACCGCTGTGTGTAGTAAGTGTGCACTTACATATTTTTGCAGATTATAATATATGAGTGTGCATCTTTTCATGTGCATGTAGATGCTATTGATAACCCTGAGTGTTCTTCCTCTCATGTCGATCATTGTCCTTTTGAGACACCATCTGCTAGTTGCATGGAACTCAATGTATAAGTTAGGTTGGCTGATCAGTGATCCACTGGTCTCCTGACTGCTAAATTCTGGGATTACAAATTCATGCTACCATACCCCACTGTACAAACAAACAACAAACAAACAAACATACTTTTGGAATTTGAACCAAGGTCCTGGTGCTCAAGATAGTTTTGCTACCTGAGGTATTTCTACATTCCAAGAGTGGTGATTCTAAAGAACTTTTTACTTTTCCTTGAAACACAGACCACCCTATACCCAAGATGGCCCAGAACTCAGCATGCAGTATAGTTTTGTTTCACTTTCATAGCAGCAGAGCAATGTTCTTCCTTTAGATTCCCAGGTGCCTGAGTTATAGGTATAAGCCACTTTAACTAGCAATTATAATAACGTTAGTCTGGAGAAAATAAATGAGGTATTGGGAATATGGAGTAGGACACAAATTGTTGTTAGCAAACTGGCTTTTCTGAAGAAAGGGCTTTAGAGCTGATATTGCAAAGCAAGACACTAAAGTCAAGAATAACTAGGAAATTCCAGGCAAAAGAAGAGGAGATATGGTAAGAGCAAAAATTCCTTCTAGCTAAAGATTATGGAATGGAAGTGACAATATTCTAGTTGGGGGTTGGGAGAAGACACTGACAACAGAGGTAAGCAGCTGCAGCATTACAGACTCCTGCTGGGGTCACCATCATAATACTTCCCTATCCACTAGACTGTTTCTATCTCCTCCCTACTGTGAATAATGCAGCATTGAGCATAGATGGACAAATATCTCTGGATGTCCTACACCCATGCACATACTGGAAGCCCTGAGTCCCTGGATTCAAAAAAAGAAAACAGGAAACTGAAAGAGAAATGGGAGCTAGTGGAGAGGGAAAGAGGCTGTCCAAAACACACACATACATGAGCATGCATACACACACACACGTGCAAACACACACGTGCACACACGACAGATAGATAATAAATATTAATATTAAATTACTATCAAACCAAAAATATTTTCTGTTGCATTTTTTCAATTTACCACAATAATAATCCAGTATTAGTTATCATGCTTCATTAGCTATTGGGGGAAAGTAGCAAGGACATTTTAGGGATGATGCTTGACCAGAAAAAGTTACTAACAAGTGTACAAGTTTCTAGACAAGCTCAGTTGTTTGGGTTAGAGGGGTCTCAAAAATTTAATGTAACTATTTTCTTCAAATGCTATCAAAGCACTATGCTCACTCAGTCTTACTAATTATAACAACAAATCACACCAGCATAAGACATGGGCTACATTACACAAAAATTATTGTCCTCATTCTAAAAGACCTAACATAGTGAATTCATGGGGGAAAATGTAAAGAACAAAAACCATAAATATTTGCAGATACTATATCTGTTTGTATATCCATTCCAAAAGAGGGATCATTCCAAATAGGGGGTGGAAAGGGTGTAAGAGCCTGAGGTAGTGGATGGTGACAAGGAAACACTATCTTCTGTGCACAGCAGGGCAACTGCACATATGAACTTAGAATGGTCATGACAACATGTACAAGACCTGTGCAAGACAAGCCCAATCAAATACCAACAAGGGTAGAGGGATTGATAACACAATCACGCACCAAGTAATGAAGCTATTAGCAGTTGTTAGCTGCTGGGAAAAGAAAGGACAGTTTTCTTAAGAGTGTAGCACCTAGTAACTCAACCAATCTCTAGTAGAAGCACAAACTGTCCTTGAAGGATTAATAAGAAAATAGAAAGTTGGGCAAGCAGAGAAGCAGGGTGAATTTGGAAAGAGTTGAGAGGTGTAGTGAATATGATCAAAACATGTCTAATGATGCTTTCAAAGAACTATTTTGAAAAAGTTATATAAAATTCTCAAAGAACAAATTTTAAAAAGCACTATATGAAATTTTCAAATAACTACTGACAAATACATATGAAAATATTTTTATATGTGAAGCTAGTATAATGGCCAGTTATAAAGTAGAAATTAAAGAGTTTTAACAAACTATGAAGTACTAATTAGAAAAATAATTGAAAAGAAACTCATCAAGAATATAATTTGCAAAATAGCTGGGAACAAACACTTCACAATTAAAATAAGGAAAGCTACATAATTTTGCTGAGAGGAATGAACTATAAATACACAAACAAACACTGTGATGGCTCATTTTAGCTGTCAACTTGAATCAATTGAAAGATGCCTAGAAAATTGATGAAGCATGCTTTTGTGTGTCCTGGAATGTTTCCAGAACAGACTGCCATGTGGGTCAGTGAAGGGAAAGAGAGAAAGAGTCCATGAACATGGGCAGCACAATGTTACATGAGGACTCAGATGGGAGGAAGAGAGTGCCGGGTCTCACAGGCATACTTGACTCCCCTACAGCAGGGTGCGGGTTCTCACTTTGCTTGGTTCTCACTGCTACTGTAGAAATCAGACTAGATTTTTACAATGTTGAGCCTGACTCTCACCAGCATTCTCTAGGGGCTTTCAAGTCTTCAGCTTCAAGCTGAAGCTTCCAGTTTCTCACAGTAGGCTATGCCCCTAATCCTTCAGTCCCCACATTGCCTTTTTTATTTTTGCGTCTACCCAGCCTCTGATGTATGTTAGTCTAATAAATCACCCTGTATATTACAGGTACACAGAGAGAAACACATACATGCATGAGAGGAGGGCAAGAAGCAGTGAAAAGAGAGGGAGAGAGATGGAGATTATTCATACTATTGATTCCCAGTCCTTTAAAGAGTCCTAACTAATGCAAACACTATGCTCCTAGAATAAATATTTGATTCTGCCCCAAGTCTCTCTAAATTATAATACAATTCAAGAGGAACATACAAAATAAAACTAGAAGGCCAGAAAGATAGCTTAGAAACTTTTTGCCATCAAGCTTGAGAACTTGAGTTTTATCCCTCAGACCTATATGATGGAAGAAGAGAAAATAGCTCCCCAAGGTATCCTCTGACCAACACATGTGCTGTAGCACCTGCCCTCAAAGATACACAACAGACAGACACACAGATGCAATCAAAAACAAAACAAATACATAACAAGGTTTTGAAAGAAGATAACCATAAAGAAATAAAAGAAAATAAAATTGAATGTTTAAAATTCTTCATAAAGATGTTTCTGACCTTTAAATGCAAAGGAATATGGATTTAACTAAATAAGCAATATAACCAAGAAAAATTAAAATGATAAATAAAAAAATCCAGCTAAGACAACTTTCATATACAAAAATAAACAAGAAACTGTCCTGCACATTCTAATTTGAGCTATTCAGAAGGGAACCCAATAGCTGATGACAAGAATCAGGCTTTCACTCCTACACATCTGGGACACAGATATCCATAGCGCTTATACTATGACAGCACCCATACTAACAGATCATGTGAACTAGAACAGAGTTAAATGGCAAGGCACACAGATAGAATAAAGTCACATGAAAGCAAAGAAGAGAAAAAGAAGGGATCCTGTAAGGCCTGACCATCTTTCCCAATCTGCCCAAGGATATAAACCTGGTACCTATTATATTCAAACAATAAAACTAGTACATTTCAACCAGTTATAACTATAGCCCAAACCTAAATCAATGTACACAGTAATAAAAGACAGACAGATAAGAAGTAGACATGTGAAGAGCATCAGCACCAAATCAATGCATTTATAACGCAGATGCTGGACAGAGAGATAATACACTGTGATGTGAGAGAATGTAGGCATCCCTAGACTGTGGGCTGAACTGCAAACATGCTCCAGCCTTGTAACTCTATAATGTGCTCATCCTAAGAACAGGCAACAACACTTACAAACACTTCCAGGAAATGAAGACAAGCGAGATGGCTCAGAAGTGATTGCCAAGGAACCATATAGTGGAAACAGAGAACTTGACTGATGTTAACTCTCCTCTGATCTCAACACATGAGCCATCCACACACACACACACACACACACACACACACACACACACACACACACACACACACACACAGTAGAAAAATTAAATTATAAATACAATATGTAAAAATTACATAAGGATATTTACTGCAGGGCTACACCTATAAAACAACGTTAAGAAGTACCATCAATGCTTCTCAAATGCCATCCCTTTATAGCTTTTACCAACCCAGCAGCCTACTGACTGACTTCCCAAAAACATTGTATCAGCTCCTGGTTTTGTTTAGCACGCTTGTCTAGTAAATATTTACTGAGTCTCCACTATGTACTAGGGATTGTTCTCTGTGCTTGGGATTCAGCAGAGACTAACACATGCTACTTACATTTCAGAAGACAGACAGGCAGGTAGCAAATGAAACATGTGGCATGAGAATGGAGAGGGTAAGAATCTTAAAAGAAAAGCTAGTGAGGGTTTGTGGGGAAAAAATGTTTAAAAATAAGAGTTGGGGAACAGACCATGGGATATCTGAAGAGGAAGATCCAAGGAAGGAAGAAACCCCAGGGCCACAGACATGAGGCACAAGCATTCCAAATGTGTTCAATGCAGTTGAGAGGCCAAGGCAGCCAGAGCAAAATGAACAATAGTGAGAAGAGGGCAGAAGCACACTGGTCAGGTAGAAACTTGGAGGTCATGGCATGGCAAGGCCTCTAGATTTCTCTCCCAGCAAGAGGTAGAGCATGCAAATTAAGAAAAGACTAAAGAAGCCAGGTGTTGGTGGTACACACCTTTAATGCCAGCACTGGGGAGGCAGAGGCAGGCAGATCTCTGTGAGTTCGAGGCCATCCTGGTCTACAGAGTGAGTTCCAGGACAGGCTCCAAAACAAGACAGAGAAACCCTGTCTCAAAAAAACCAAAATAAGAGGGAGAGAAAGGAGAGAGAGAGAGAGAGAGAGAGAGAGAGAGAGAGAGAGAGAGAGAGAGAGAGAGGGAGGGAGGGAGGGAGAGAAGCTGAAGAGAATATAAACAATTCCACAATAAACCATGGTCCATGGTGACACAGACTACTACAGTATCTACAGTATCAAATAATGAATTATGAGTGCTGAAGTAAAGTTGACCAGATTTGTATAGTTGAGGACTGGAGTCATGATGAGATTACCTAATGAGCATGAGGCTGGAGACTCCCAACATGTAAAGTATCCCAAAGGAATGGTAACCATTCCTTTGTTTGATGAGCTAGTCATAGTTTCACAACACACACTAGAATATGTAACTATGAAAATCAAATACACTTCCATATACTCCATATAATTAACTCCCATACCACAAGGCGTCTTCCCTATACTTTGAAAAGCACTTATTTCAAGTAAATATAATACATTTATATCATAGAAGACCAGACAGGCATTAATTACCCTCTACAGATTTGACCTAACTATAGAGGTACACCTAAAACACACACACACACACACACACACACACACACACACACACACACACACACACAGTGACAAAGGCTGAAAATAAGGAGGAGCAATAATATTTTTGAGACTAACAGATGTCTTTTCTGCTTTGTGTTTGTTAAACTGTCTTCACTATAATCTGTTTTAAAGAATGCTTCGGCAATTGTTTTCAATAAACAAAATTCCTTCACTTCTATAAATCAAATTCCTTTCAAGTGGTTTCAATATATATACATATCTCATTCAAATTGAGTTTTTATTTCTACTTTATCTATATAGAGCTTTAACTATATATCCAAAAGAACAAAAGGACAGCAGGGATCTAAAACAAGACAAAGCATAAAAAATGGTAATACACAAAAAAAAAAAAAAAAAAAAAAACCCAGACTCTGAACTTCAAGAATAGTAACACTGAGAATGAATCCAAATCAAATCCTCAAAGGGAAATAAACACACTGTGGTGTTCTACATAAGAGATGTCCCTCAAAGGCTCATGCATCTGAGTGAGGGCTTGTTCAACAGCTGGGGTGCTGTTGAGGGAGTTTTCAGACCCGTTAGGGGGTTGAGCCCATCTGAAGCAAGCAGTCAGTGGGGGTAGACTTTGAGGGCTTATAGCCATGCCTCGCTTCCAGTTCACTCTCAGTTTTGTGCTTGAGGTTCAAGATGCGATTTCTCAGCTTGCTGCTCCACCTGCCTGCTGCCATGCCCCCACACTATTATGGACTCACCTTCTGGAACCATAGGTCAAAATAACCTTTCTTATCTCGTGTTTGATTATGGTGTTTGATCACAGCAACAAAAATAATCAACACATGTATCAAATTTCAAACACTATGGAACCAACCATAACCAAGTTCTTGTCATTTCATAGCCCAGGAGCCAAGTTTCATTGTGATTCCATTGCTTTGTGGTAAGCAAGTCTTTTTTAATACATGGTAATATCATGGCACCATACCATAACAAGCTACTCAAATGTTTTCAAATAAATGGAATTTAAAATGTCAGTCAGGTAAAATAAACATGTATATGCATACACAGCAAAAGGGGATATGAGTATGTTCAGGGAAGGTCAGGGAAAGCTCTGAAGCAGGTGATTAGCCGCTCCTCTCTGCTCTAATATACAATGTTCACACAAAGTAAGCACAAATACACAGAGGAAATGAAATGTGAAATTAAAAGCTAAAAGCACTCTGGTCCCCTCCCAAGATTTTTCAAGCAATTTTCCACTTTGGTTAGGAACAATAATGTGTGTGCACTGGTTCCATCTTTGAAACAACACACTGTAAATCCGGGGATTGTTCCTGAGTAAGGGGAGAGTCATCCCAGGGAGGAAATGATAAGAGAGCTGTTGTAAATACCTGTCACCTGCGCTCGGGCTCTCTAGTAAAATGCATGTGTCTCATTTGTGAAATGAATAATGTGGGTTAACTAGCTAATAATATAGTGAAATCATAGAATGCCCTTGACAACTCGCACTAGACTTCACCTTACCATCTCAAGTAAGGCTTTTACTCTCTAAAACAAACTCCTTTGAATAATATGAGAAGTTAAGCTTTAGTTTTGTGGAGAGCCGAGGCTTCATGATATGGCCAAGAAGCATCAAGAATGAAAAATCACCTGCATGTCAGCACTGCCTTAGCACTCTTGGGAACAAGGAACACAGATTTCCTTGAAAGGAAATGGCCTGATTCTCCCTTCTTGGTTCTTCTGCTTCCCCACAGTCTTTCTGTAATTAGCAAACCCGCATAATTCTATCCCTTCCTTTCTTTAAAAAGCACATAGCTGAGGACATATATTTAAGTATATGATAGCCAAAGTTCAACATTTTTTAAAAAATGACAATACCTCACAAAATAGAAACTTCAGTTAACTGCATTTCAAGAAAGTTTTGCAGCTAGACCTTGTTAATTTTTTCTTTGCTTGTTCATCAATCTCAGTCTCTACAAAAGCTGCAAACAAACAAAAAAAACCCAGCTCACTTCACAAAAATCATCAGGGCATGGCATCTAAATGAGAAAGCCCATCTCACAACCCTACTTCCAGTGTCTGGCTCTCTCCCAGACAGCCAGGAACTGCAGAAATAACTGCATCTCAACTTGAGAGACTGCAGGCCATTTCAAGAGTTCTGTTCACCAGTTTCTGGCATTTTTAATTCATCACAGCTGGTGCAGAAAAATATCCCTAGTCTAAAATGTATTTCCTCCAGTAAGTACATACCTAAATGTTTCCATTCTTTTAAAGGAAAAAATTTTCTTAGGTATGAAATAAAGAGAGCCACTATTACCAGTAAAACATTTTTTTTTTCTTTCTTAAAAGATCCACTGTCAAAAGGTAAAATTCTTTCTCTGGATTCTTCCACACCAAAGCACCTCCTATGAGCTCTTGCTGGTTTTTCCTGTCACAAGTCCTCTGGCCTTTTAAAGGAGTTGTCAGCTACAAGAAAGAAGATGGAGAGTGATGGGCTCCAGGAAACCACAGGGAATCCTGCTTTCAGAAGGCACACTTCTGCAAATGTAAGGAGGAACGTACAGTCTCACTCACTCACCCAGGAAAAGGCAAGCAACTCCTCAGTTGATCCCACAGGTCCAGCACTTCTGGAACACAGCCCTCACCTCTGCCATTAGCCACTGTGAGTCTTCTCAGCACTGAACTCAAGTACAAACATGCTTATTCCACAAGTGTCTTCCTCATCACGAAAGCAAGACTTGAACTTGGCAGCAGTTCTCCCATGACACAGTGATGATACAAACCTGTCTGCAACTGTACCTTCCTTGCCTCCCACACAGCCACTGGCAGTTACTGGGCAACACTTTGTGGTTATCTCTCCCACATCATTCACAGAGGCAGACAACGCAGTGCCATCACTCCATAAAAACTTCACTCCTCCACACACTAATTTCCATTATTACATGTAGGAACAAAACACTGGCTCACGCTTAGCAGAAGTAGTTATTCCGAAAGTGTTTAGGGATCCTATTACTAACGCCTTTGTCCTTCAGTCTTTAACAAAATTACTAGGGCCATGTTTTGAAGGGATGTAGTAGCCAGGAAAATAAGCCTAGAGAGCTTGATAAGAACTTCAGCCCTCACTAGGGTGCACCACATCACTGTTAGTACCTAATGCTTCCGGGCACTCTCCAGAGTAAATGTGGAGGGGAAGTCGCTGAGTTGTGAAGAACACACAGCTTGCCCAGAGATGACAGGTGTGCAGGTGTGTGTGTGTGTGAGAGAGAGAGAGAGAGAGACAGAGACACAGACAGAGACACAGACAGAAAAAGAGAAAGTAAGGGAGGCAGAGAGGGAGGGAGACAGACAGACAAAAAGGAAGGGAGGAGAGAGGGAGGGAGACTATAATCTTATGTGAGTTCTAACTGCTCACTCAGGCTGACATAAACCTTCAATGGGATTTATATAGACTCTACTTTCTCTCCATTGCCATTCAGAGCACTCAGACAAAAATGATAGATAACATGTTCATCATTCCAGGTACAGTTCTAAGATTTTTGTGACATTTAATCTTCACATGAACTCCATGTCACTTTGACAAATAAGGAAAATGAAACACATCCTAATAGTACACATGACAGAACTGGGATGTGTTTCTAGAGAACCTGACTTTAGTAACTTTCTGGTACACCTCATGGGTCTATGGTTCTAGCTCTTTCTAGAAAATTCATAGAGTGGTCACATGGAAATCTGCACAGTGATGACCTGGAACAGCAGGCCTCTTTGTTGTTTCCAAGGCAACAGTCCAGTAATATTTCATCATCCTCTCATGTTCACTAACATTCCAAGAGGACTAGAACAGCAGGATGAAAGACTGCCCAAGGCTACAGTTGGACACAGAGGGATTCTGGGGACGATGCACTAGGAATCCTAAGTTTGTCAGTACCATGGAATAAATGAGAAACCCACAACAGCAGCTTAGGCCAAAACTATGTGTATGCTATGTGAATCCCCATAACCCAAGACAGTCCACAAATGATCTCTTACAACCCTTATGTGGAATGGGAACTACTAAGAAACAGAGACAGTAGTTTGGCATAAAAATCTGGGGCTTAAATGGAAAAATAAATGATCCTATCTCAGAGCATTCTAGATTTCACATAGTAGAAAGAGAAAAATGATTCCCGCCCTCACGTTGTCCTCTGACCTCCATGCATGCACCATAACACAAACATATGAACAAAGATACACACAGTCAAATCAATCTATCTCTTTTTTTCCCAAAATTATACAATTTTATCCAAGTGTGGTCAAACATAACTATGATCAAGGAACTGAGGAGACAGAGACAAGAGACAGAATCCTGAATTAAGGTCAGCCTGAGCTATAACACCAAGACTCTAGCTCAAAAAGAAACTCTATTTTTCAATATTCAGTCAAAAAGAGCTATTTTGGGCTATAAACAAACACAGGAAGAAGCCACGTGTGGTGGCACAAAACCATAATCCCAACTACATGGGAGCCTAGAAGCAATGGCTCACCCCTGAGTTTACTGCCAGTCGGGACAACACAGTGAAAATGGGTTTTTAAGGTAAATAATACCGATATTAGTGATCAAGGAATGAGTTTACTAACTAAAAAATGTCTCTTGAAATGTAAGCTACAGATGCCTTGGCTCCAGTGGACTCTCGTGCACAGACTATACAGTTTCCTGTTATTCTAGTTTTCATAAGGAGATACGCAGCCTCCATGCTGATTTCCCCCGTGATACCATTTAGAGTAACCCTCTGGTATAACTATTAATGAAGTCATCAGGGTTACAGGAGCTCACTATGAAAGGATCAACATTGAGTCTCTCCATTTTATCTGACTGAGCACCCAAAAAGTCATAAATTTTAAAAGAAAAACAAAAGACATCTGTGAGCATGCTAGTCTGTCCTTTGTTACTAATGTGTGCTCTGTGATGATAAGAAATGAGATAAAGAACATGGCAGCATACAGAGATACACCAAGATGGTAGATGGCTAACATTGACTGTGCACTTACTAGCTCCAGGTACTGCCTTAAATACGTTGTAAATAGTATCTAGACTGATCCTCCTAACAGCCCAAGGAGTTATTACTACCATTATTTTACAGAGAACCTGAGGGATTTTTACCCAAGGCAATATTCTGAGGAAATAGCCACACTGGGCTGTGATAGAAAATAACTTTTTAAAAAATTCAAGAGTTGCCTGGTAGTGGTGGTGCACGCCTTTAATATCAGCACTTGGGAAGCAGAGGCAGGCAGATCTCTGTGAGTTCGAGGCCAGCCTTTTCTATACAGCTAGTTGAAGGACAGCAGGGCTATACAGAGAAACACTGTCTTGAAAAACAAAACAAAACAAAAATTCACGACTTAAACCCTACACAAGATTCTGCTTCTTGCATAGAGTTTGGTCCTATAAGATTCTAACAGCAACAAAAGTTCAATTAATACCCTTTAACTCATATAAAATTATCTGTAATTATCTAAATGCCTTATTTTCCCACAGGAAAAAAACATAAGGGTTCTCTTAATTCTCCTTCTTATCTGACAATGCCCGAGAATGGAAGGAAGGATGAAGTTTCCCTCCTCCTGCAGGTCCCCAGAGAATTCTAAAGAAAGTAAAGCTGTCCACAGACTCGTCTCCTCATTATTCTCACTCCTGCAATAGCAACTAATGATTTGAAGTGCACACATATCTTCTATTTACATGCAAACTTCTATAATTCTGGGGACCTTTCAATACATTTAATTTGGCTACTTATCCTCCTCCTATCTGACATATTTGTCTTATTATTCTGTACCCTTGGACTCAACCCACACTGAGTTTGAATCACTTCCACTGAAAACATGAAGCAGAAAATGAAAATGCTGAATTTGTTGCTATTTATCCACACTTCTATCCTAACCTTAAATAGGGTGGACTACTTTCACTGGGGAAAAATAAAATTATGAGGAAAATTTGTAATACATAAGCAATAACTTAATTGGGAAACTAATCATATAAACATCAGGATCCTTCTATAAAAAAGAAAAATATGTAGTCAAGTTCTAAGATACGCTAGTGAGCAGAGCATTTATTTTGGGTATAAAGAAAATAATGTGACTACAGGGTTGGGATCTGGGACAACTGTTCCAAACAAAGCTGGTTACAATAAACAGTTCATTCAATAATGTAGAGAAAGGCTTTATGCTCAAATCTGGCCTACATTTTCTAGAATACTATTTAAGTAAAAATTATATTCTAAAGGGAACAATCATGAGCCAAGAATATGGTCACTATACACTGCGATACTCAAGCGTCAAAAGCCTGCTTAATTAGCACTGTTCTGATCTGAGAGTATTCCTCTTAGAAGAGTACAGCATCTGCAGTGAGTACAGAGATACTATCCCTTAAACTTAGAACAAGAACATCCACAATGAACTAGCAACAACGTCACAAATTAACCAGTGACATTAGCAATGAACTAGCAATGTCAGCAATGAATTAGGAACATCACCAATGAGCTAGTGACATTATCAATGAAATACTGATATCAGCAATGAACTAGTAACATCATCAATGAACTAGTGATACCAGCAATGAACTAGTGACATTATCAATGAACTAGTGATATTAGCAGTGAATTAGTGATATCAGCAATGAAGAAGTGACATCAGCAATAACCTGGAACATCATCAATGAACTACTGACATCAGCAATGAGCTAGTAACATCAGCTATGAACTAGTGATATCAGCAATGAGCTAGTAACATCAGTGATGTGCTAGCTAGTGACTGTGTCCCTCATTCAGGTGGGAGCCAATGGTATCCTTTGACTTTCTTCTCCCCTGGGTTGCCTATAAGTGAAGATTCCTGAGTTCCATGACCAGAACTAAGAAACTCAAATGAATCAACTATCTACGTAATATAAATACCAGACTGGAAAGTACACTGAAACTGTTGTTTTAAAGAGAATAAACATATGTAAGTTAAATCCTGCTGGAGACTTGGATGAATGGTTAAGAGTACTTTCCTAGCACATGTAAATTCCTGAGTTCAATCCCAGAGGCACACCAAAATTCTAATAACTAATAAAAACAACCAAGTGTACTTCTTATAACCTTCACTACTGCTGTTCACATTCACCTAAGTCACTGGCATGAGCTTAAAGGAAAGTGCTGACAGAGATGGACAGAGTGGCATCCTCCAATGGAAACATGATCTATTTTTAAACAAAGCAAATAGTCAACTCCAAAATTTCCTTGTAAAATAGTAAAAGAAGTTGTTGGGGGGTGTCAAATTGCCTCAAATCCAGAAAATACACTCAATAAGCAATGTAAGTGTTTTGACAGTCAAAAAGCAGACAATTTCCTGGAGAAGTGTCGATTATCTCTCAAAGTTCAAACAGGCCCTGAACTGAAAGGCCTGCAGACATATCAATATAGGCCAGGTAGCAGTGAGTGTCCTTGAGGCTTCTGCTGAACAAGAAACACACAAAAAGATGAAGGGTCTCCCAAGAAAGAACCACATTCCTCATAATGGTAAAAGGAGTTTACCAAGTTCCCGCCCAGGCGGGAAGATAGTCTGTTAACCACAAATGTTTGTGGGACACTATTCCAAACAGAGAGCTACAAACTGCTGACATCTTGGTAAATAAATGCCAAAATTAGTGCACTGATCAAAAAAGGAATAATCAATGTTAAAACCTTTCATGGTGGCCTGGACTTAGGACTGCCCAAAAACTAAAAGATAGCTTCTGCCTCACATAGGTTATAAGCTGCACAGGAAACATTAGCAAAGCCCAACTCATCCTCACTCCTTTTCCTTGACTGCCTCTCCTCTCCGACGGTATAACTAAGGAAGGAAGATAACAAGCTCATGACTGGCTATTGAAAATACTAGCTGCTGTCAAGCTCTGCTATCTCAATTTTAAGATGAGATCTGAGGAAGAGTGATATGCCCTGAATCCTAGAGTTAATATGAAACATAAGAAAATCCACTGTTCCAATGTGCCAACCCCATGCTGTGGTTTCGATTATAAAAAGAGAAATATTTTTCCTAAATGTGGGATTTATATATCTATACCCTGCATAGCCAAGAATCACGAGAGAATTACAAAGAGGTAAAAGAACATGTACATTATATGATTTCATATCTCTGCCTCCATGTAAGAATGAAGACCCTCTGAACAAGGCTTAAAAAGCCAATGTCAATGAACAGTCATTTCAGAAAAAAAAAAAAGGAAAGAAGGGAGGGAGGGAGGGAGGGAGAGAGGGAGGGAGGCAGGGAGGGAGGGCGGGAGGGAGGGAGGGAGGGAGGGAGGGAGGGAGGGAGGGAGGGAGGGAGGGAGGGAGGGAGGGATATACATACTCTCCTTTGGCCATTGTATCTTTCCTTATATGACTAAATACAATTAGGGCTTTGAAATGAGAATGTCAAGGCAGTCAACTCAAATTGAGGAAAAGTAACCACTATATATTTCTTCCATGAAAGAACAATACAAACATCAACCCCAAACAATACAGCCAAGGAAAGGCAAAGACTTCTCCTTTCATGTACTTTCCATTCTAAAGACCCAATAATCTATGATCAATATTGCTACCTTCTTGTTATATTCCATTGCTCCAAGTCCATGGCCTCCTCAACTGTTGAATTTCCTCCATAGATTAGATTCTAATTGGTCACAAATTAATGTTAAGGGTTAATGTTAATGAGACAGATATTATGATTTCATGGTGTCAGCTAATAGAATTTTGTAGTTAGAATAGACTATGAATTATTTAATCATCCCAGATGAGTAGCTGAAAGCTTCACAAAGAAATAGAGATTAAGAAGTTAAGAAATGAAATACTGACACAGGCAGGGACCAAGTTTCCCAAAACCTAGCACAAGGATATTCCTATGACCATGTGTATCTCCCGGAAGGTAGAATCAAAGCTAATGAGGGTTCTTCACAGTCACAGCGGTCTGAGATGCGCAAAGACACAAGACCAGAGCGACCCATGGTTCCTTTTCATCAGTTCTTACTAAGTTTTATCAAGGGCAAATGTTAAGGGAAGGGAACCTAGGACAACCTGAACAATGCTGAATACAGCAAAGAAAGGCATAGGCAGGAAAGCGGGGTACAGAACACCTGCCATCCAAACTCCTTGAGCTATATATAATGAATCAGACTAGTACAATTCTGGAGGTGGGAAAGGTATAGAGGATCAAAATATAATATGCTATTAGCATATCAATTCAATTTGTAAGCAAGTCAATATATAATTAAATTGCACTTCAAATGTCTTCATAAAGCCAAATTCAATATAAGACAGAAATTACTTGTACACTACCCAAACATGGGTGGATTCTGATAGCACATCTAGAGAATCCCACTCTTAGTTTACAACCTAGCTTCTGCAGATGAATCACTTTAGAATCTTCCCAGAATTATGAGGTCCTGAGACATCCCCAGGAAGGCCTGTATGCCATAGGCAGAATCTGCCGACTTAGCACACAGCTGACTCCCACTGTCAGGCAGCCAAGCCAGGCCTGGAGCTAAGAAACAGCATGCAGTAGAGCTCATCCCTGCAACTCCTGAGAGTAGGCATCAAGCATAACTGTACCCATCCTCTCTCATGACAGAAAATTATGGCCTATTCATGTTCAGCTTACATTTCCCAATTCAGCATCTCTTTACCAAAAAAAAGATACTTTTGTAAGATCAGATTGTAAAACTCAGGCTACTACCTGAGTCAAGAAGAGCCACCAAACTTACCCTTAGTGACAACTAAAACAGAAGCAATTTACTGCTGCACAATAATGTACAGACTGACAATCCTTGGCTGTTCTTTATATAGATACCTTGTGGTTCCATCAGTTTTAAGCTTTAGAAAATGCCCAGCTTTAGCAACTCTATGGCAAGGTCGGTTAAGGTCAAATATAAAGTCGTGACATAAAACATTAGCTTCCTAATGTGAAAATTTCAGAAAATGCAGAACAGTATTAGACTTTCATCAACTCATTCCTTAAGTTAATCTATTACTTTCCAACCCTTTTCCTCATGAATTTGTGATACAGCTCAAAGGATAAAGCCTGATGATCTGAGTTTGACTCACAGCTGTGGAGGATTGATAGCTACTAGGGGAGAGGGAGAGTCCATTTTCTTTAAGGGTGTTGCTCTTAGTATGTCCACAATGCTCTAGAGGATGGGCTCACACCTAGGGATATATTAACTGGAGTTGGTGGATGCTTCTAAAAAATAAAAAATAAAATGAACTGTTGTGGCCCATGAAAATGGCTTCGCTTCATCTTGGCTTAAGGTCAGAGAGTTCAAAACTGTCCTTACTCTTCCAAGGTTAAAGTCATAACACATAAAGGTCCAAGGCATGGCTACTGTAGGACATTTGGTCTTGGTCATTATGGATGTCTTATTTAAATAACAAGAGACTTGCTCTGAGGTGTGGTTACTCTTGCCCCTCAAGGCCAGATAAAGAGAACTTTAGTCTAAGGTGTGGTTACCAAATATTTGAAGAATTAAGGAAGAAGGTCTGTTTCTTCTTTGTATCTTGATAAAGAAGTCTTTTGCCATGTACCCCTTTTTGGTTGGTGTATTTAAGAATGTTGAAGAATAAAGTTGGGGCATTCCATATTCACTGGATTGTCCTCCTGACTCTATTCTGTGTCTTTCTCTCCTCCTTAATAATATCTCTACCTACAATTTCTTAATCCACATTCCCCTTCTCCGGCATAAACAGGCATGAACACAGGTTACTACAGACTGGTACCTCAAAGTAGAGCTACAAAAGATGGGATACTACAATGGACAAGAAACTCAGGACTAGGGAGGTAAGAATGGATTTGAAAAAAAAAAAAATGGGAAAGACTTTGGGGTGAATATGATCAAATACATTATGTAAAATCCCCAAAACAATTAATACACTTTTTATTTAGTAGCTTTCCTAAAAGCTCCTGGGGATCGGATATTGTCCTCTAAAATTATGATAGCAAGGCAAAAGAAATGTAGAACAGGGAAGCTAGTCATCAGACACTCCCCAGAAAAAGGGTCTGCTTTTGAAGCTGGGGAATTGGATAACAAAGAGTGGCTTCCAGTCTTGACAATCAGAATCAAAATGGGGCCACCCTAGGTTCTCAGAGCTTACCCTACTTAAAGCATGACCTCAGCAAAAAGGTAGCTTATTTGAGAACACTCTAGGCATAAAACTATTCCATTGTCCCCTACCTTCTGAATACAAGTTTCTAAGCATGCCACTTGCATTCACATACAGATAAGAAAAAAAAAACAAAACAAAAAAAAAAAAAAACAGGAAAAAAAACCTCCTTGAGATGAGACTAAGTCTAAGGACACCTGATAGTTACACTGAACTTTCTCCTCCTTTTCCAAGACACAAATGATCAGTCTATCTAAGAAAGATCAGAATTAGCCATAGTCTTAAAAACAACCCACTGAGACTAACAAATCCACAGAGTACTCTGCACTATCCAGCACTTTCATATGTATTATTTTCTTCTGCAATTGTTCCATTCTTCAAGTAGAGAAGCTAAGAGCCAGAGTCATCTTGGCAAAGGTCACAGATAGTAAACAGTAAGGCTAGAAGTTGAACATAGTCCTGCAATTCCATGTTCAGTTTAAGAATTTCTACATTCTCCCCACCCAATGTTGCTGATGACTCTAAGCCAAACACAACAGAAGACCAAAGTACTGACTGAACCCCACCCTCAAAACAGCTAAGCAATGACTAAAATCCTTGCTGGAACACAGAGCTTCAAGATTGAGGTTTGCAGGGCATTTTAAACCCCTGACTATCCTCCAAAAGCTCAGGACTAGTCAGATGACCCAAAGCAGAATGAGCAGAGCTGGACCTGTCATGTACATTGGGCTCTGGGTGACATGACCCAGCTGTGCAGGCAGCTCCCTGCAAGGGCACTCCCAAACATTCCAAACCCTGTGGAACTAGAAGGAGGGACTTAATCGTACAGGGACCTGACAAACTGAACAGAACTTTCTAGACCACATTTGTATTTTTATACCAGGAAGATAGCTTCAAATAAAATCCCCCCAAACCTTTAAGTGTTCTGCCTTCTAAAGATACACTAGGAACTTCCAATGGAAGCTCCTATGGAAAAAGAAGTAGGGATTTCAATTTGATTTTTACCATTGGCACTGTATTTTTTAGAATGTTTGAGAAAAGTAGAGTAAAGTTGGACTTAACAGCTTTAAGGTTCATAACCTACACTGAACTATTATCAGAAAGGCTGACACAATGACAAACTAGTAGCACAAGATTATAATTGTTGCCACTATCTACATAGGGTCTCATACATCCCAGGCTGACTTCAAAATTGTTATCTAGCCAAGACTGACCTGGAATTTCTGATTCTCCTGCCTATAATTCCCAAGTCTAAGATTACAGGTGTATATCCCATGCTCAGCTCAAGAAAAGTATTTTAATCAAAAGTTTTAGAACCACAGTCTAGACATGAGACCTTTACAATTCACTACAGGATAAAGAGACTTACTTAAAATTATAATTAAACTTCCCTTGACTATAATACAAGAAATAGGGTGATTTGGGGAGAAGTAAAATCCATTTAGTACTTACTCTGTTGTTGGCATTTCCACAAATTTTGTTTAGTCTCAATAATAAAAAATATATTATCCACAACAACAGACTAGGAAATAAGAAGCTATGCACAGTTCATATCGCTGCAGAACTGTCAGGCCTTGGAGTAAAGAGAGACAAAGGGCAAAGCTGGAGCTACAGATAAGCCTGTAAAAAGTGACCACTGCACAGCAGAGGAACTGCATCTAGGGAGAGTACACAGAAACAGTGCCCAAACTCCAGCAGCCCTTTTTACCTAATACCTCGTGTGCATCACATGCCACCTTGGAGGTATCTAAGCATACAGTTCTGTTCCCCACTTTCGAAGATGCTAAAACTGGCATGCCATCAGGGCCAAGGAGCCAGAAGTTTCCACAAGTATTGATGAATTACTCTTGGCTACCCTCACCTGCCTTCTTTCTGATAACCTTACATGGGAGGCTGCATCAGGAAAATGACTGACTGGAGGGTTCAGAAGTACTACCTGGAGCCTGACCACAGAGATCCACATACGTTGATAATGTAAGCTCTTCTCCATTTCACTAGTGCTCCCTAACAAAGTCTTCTTGAGTACATGGCATAAGAAAACACAACTGAAACTTAGTAATAGTAGCCTAAGTTAACATTTATGTAGCTTTTCCTAGCTCAGACTATGGCAAATGCTTTCACACATTTGCACTGGTGTAGTTAGTCTTTACAATAACCATTTTTCATCCTTACTTAAAATATGGAGCTTCCTGAGTGCTTAACTTATGAGAGGCCAAACCCTATGAATGTGTATTAGTGTAATATGCTTAGTGTATTTTCTATTATTACTTTATTATGAGGAAAGTGAAACAAAATACAGACACAGGAGGTCAAAACATGATACAGATTGGCAAAAAAACAAATGGTATTGTAAATTACTATAAATAGGAACAAAAATAATCTGTGATCACGTCAAGAAAGGCCAACTTGACCAACATATACACACAAACATGCCTGTTATATAATCGGCTAACTACCCTGAGAATCCAGGGCTGGAATTCTCATTTTGGTGGATGAGTCTTCTAGTCCAAGACCTTTAGGATGGGTGGGACTGTCAATGGTTTGCACCCACTCATGCCCTATTCTTCAGCGTCTCTGTGGTCCCATATGTTCTGTGCCAGTCTGTGTTTGCTGAACATGACAGCAGAACAAGACCTTTATAGAGATAAAATTGTAGAGCTGAGATATACTTTTTCCTTAGATAACTGGGTAGCCTTTGAAATAGCAAACCTACCCCTGCATTCCAGCGCCAATCGTTTTTCCCTATGAACTGCAAAGCTGATTTTCTTTTCAGCGCAGTGACACAATAAAATAAGAATGGCAGCCTTGCGAAATAGAATGGACCACTAAATGACCCAGCTCCAACTGAGCTCCTTCTGTCTGCTAGAAGTCTCCCACTGTCTAAGAGCACCAAGCTATGGATAATCGCCTCAGACAGCTATGTGGCTTCCACCAAGGAAACTCTTCCCTGCCCAACCACTACCCTGCAGAAAGTACCAGCCTCATTTCTGTCACTCTTACTGCCAAAAGAAAAAGGCATTTTAAGTGTTTTGCCGGGCCTGTCCTAAAATATTTTAAATTAAATGTTTTCAAGGTGCTTTCTATAACTACATTTGTGCATAACCCAGACTATCTGTGACCAGGGACCGGACAAAGATAATCAACCCAAATTCCTGTTACCTCTGTCAGCAAACAGTCTGCCCCATGAATCTTTGAGGAGAGAAAGGAAGAGACTGCTGTTCCATCTGCTCGGCAAACTTTCATCTTCCATGAGGGTTAACGAACTTCTGAAGCTGCTTCTGTGTGAGTACACACTGCTACACACTGACTCCACTGTGACATTCTCCCAGAAAGCCACTGGATCCCTTGGGGGCTGCCTGTGGGATACGAATGTAAAAGAAGTGGAAGGGGTCCTGCCCCTTCTTCTCAGCCCTTCCTCCTAAACAGGCAGCTTCCCTCCAACAGACCTGCTTCAAAAGTCCAGACCCAGTGAGGTCACACATGACCTCACAAACCTCCCACTTAACTCTTTAAAAGCCAGAAGAGAGCTAGTAACACGGAGAAGTAGCAGATGTTTTAGCATAACTGGGGCAGTTGCCGTTTAATGGGGTCTAAAACCTTTAGTCAACACTGTTCTAAAATAAGTCACTTGAGCACAGTCTTTTAAAAGAGCGCCAAGGTTTTAGAAGTACTGTGTTTAAAAGGTAGAATTTCTAATAGCTTACATATTCCGACTGAACTAGCCTACAAAACAGATTTAGTTCGTGTCTGATATTTACTTTAGTGGCTGGTGTTTTTCTGTTTTCATTTTAACTTTGTTTCTGTGTTTCCACAATCATATTGTGAAAATATTTATTGTCCTTCTGTTCAAACTCTGCTTTAGTCCGCCAGAAGTGGGCATGTAACACTCACAGCTGTCAGACAAGGGCAACAACTGCCACAAAAGCATCTATGAGGGAACAGGGACAAGAATAATTGAGCAATCTGATCCAGACACAGCTTCCAGACTCAACTAATGGATACCGGAGTCTCTACCAGAGCTCCTAGAGGGAAAGGGGACTCAGCTTGTTTTCTTTCTTTGCCTATTTTGCATTTTGCCTAGGCTATTTTGTTGAGATAGGAAGAAGAGGAAGAACTAAGAGTTACCTTATAAATAAAAACACATAAAATTATATACACTCAAAGAAAATGTAATATGCACTTTTCATACATTATTATTCCTAAATATGCTCCCAGTCCTAGAGAAACATTCTCATGTTTATACAGGAAGCTGTCTGTTATATAAGAAGAGGTGCACATTGAATTATAATGCATTCACATAATGACCAGTCGTGTCAAGTAACTGATATATTAGGACTTTAAAGTAAATAAATGCATTCCAAATGTTGAGAAAAAAAAAACAGTGATACCACAGGAAACACAGATGACATCTATATACAGTCTAAGCATGTGTGACAAGACACTACCTAGTGTTTATGGACATGCGTCCAATAGGAAGGATAAATATCAACACACCAGTTTGCCGAGCTCAGGAGGAAAAGAGGTGAGGTAGTCCTGAGCTTGTGCTCCAGCTCTCATGATGGGCTCCTCAAATGATGGGCTAAACCACAGGCTTATTATTTTCTGTACAATTTGGCATGTCTACAACATTACCTAAGTTGGAGGAGGACACCTGTGTGATGGCTTCATTTTTAGGAGAAGCCAGCAGCTGTTCAGGATGGACATTAACAAGAAGCCAAAATCTAAGCAATGGCTACTGATTCCGCCAAGTCTGTGTCTGTCTGTCTGTCTGTCTCCTCTTACCCTTTTCTATCTTTCCCACCCTGTCTCATACTCCATCAGTTCCACACAGCCACCTGCTTCAAAGCCTACCTTAAAAAGCAACTCTTTCAAAAGAGTGTCTGTGACACCACAATGCACCCACCCTGGCCAGGGTTCTCAGCCTGGCTCCCCAGGTCCAGCACTAGAGTTATCTATGAAGTGGCTGAGAACAGTTTGAAGTGGAAACAGAAGTGATATCACTAGACAGAGAGAGGATTATAAGGCAGGAGGAGACAAGAGAGAGATGTAGTCTGAGGATTCATAGAGATGGATGCAGGCTAGGTAACCTAGCCAGTCAGTCTGAGAATTTGTGGAAACAGGATCACCCTTTTGATCTGAGATAGAGGTAAGAACTCTAATGGCTGGCTGTTTTGCTTCTGTGATCTTTCAGCTTTCTCCCATTAATCTCTGACTCAGGGTGTTTATCATTAAGACCAAAGAGAATTTGTGCTATATGGGATGACTCTGAGAACATTGTAAAAGTTATTCTTACTGACAATATAAACTTTGAAGGCTCACAACATTTTAGTGAATTGTTAATTCATACCATAAAAAGATGTCATCTCAAGTAAGAAACAATAAGAATGAAATGTGAACTTAAAAATCCACACATTTTACTATTAAACATTTTAGTCCATTTTCCACCACTGTGAAAAAAAAAATGTCTTGGACCCAGTGGCCACAAAGAGTCTCATGTGCTGAACATGAAGGCTCTGCTGAGACTTAGTGCCAAGTCTCTGTTTGCAGAGAATTTATGCTATCCAAAGGAAGAAAGGAAATTGTGGGGGAAGTAAAACTCTAATTATGCCCATTTGAAATCAGGTTCATGATTACTCTTGAGTAAAATGTTCTCAGGTTATTTCATTTGCTTTTATTGTATTATGTGTGCACATTATATGTAATACCTATGAGGTCACACAGGGGATGACCCATGTATATAGGTCACAGGAGAGTTTTTTAGAGTGTGTTCTCTCCTTCCAAGTCCCCATGGGTCCCAGGGATTGAATTCATAGTGCCACCTTTACCCACTGAGTCAGCTCACCAGGCCCCAGACAACTATGTCTTCAAAGACAGTCTATATCTTCTCCCACTCCACAAGCAAACAGCAGTGCAGAATATTTAGTGTAGTTGATATGGCATTAAGGGGCCTCTGCTGCAGAATCTTATCACTTCCTCTGACAGTCAAACATTGCACTGTTAGTTCCTTGCTCAGCTATCATCAGAGAAGCTTCCTCCTGCAGAGAATGGGGCCAAATATAGAAATCCACAGCCAGACAGAATGAGAGACCTTGGAATAACCAGCCTTAAGAGGGCTGTCTTCACCAAATCCCTCCCCTCGGAGCTCAGGAAACAGAGGAAGAGGGAACAGAAAGAGTCTTTTGCTCACCAAAGACTGGAATTTTGAAATCTTTTTCTCTCCTCAAAGAGAAGAGGTCCTACTTTGTCCTTTTAAGCATCTCTGCCTCAGGTTCCTATTTTGGTATGAAGATATACTTAAGCCATATGCAGAGATGGCAAAGCTAATCAGTCTGTAAAGATCTTGTGAGTGTTCAGAACCATCTTTAAACCAAGAAAAATATAATGACCTCTTCTGTCTTTAAAGTGACAGCATAGTTGGTGTTTGCTACCCTTTAGCTAGAAGAATGAGCAAGCATCTGCTCTGTCATGGACTCCATCAAGCATCACGTGAATGTCTTTTACCATTGCTACTGTTTGGGAGAACAGGCTTAGGATTGTTAAGCCATCTATTGGTACTGTTCCTTAGTTCACTGTGCCTCTGTGTCAGCCCTGGTGGATGGATATACTCCTCTTTGCAGATCAATTGGAGGCAATTGTAAAGAGCCTGCTTCAAGCTGAAGAAAGCCACCCCAAAGTGCTTTTCTCTAAATTTGCCCAGCCTACTCATGCAGGAATCCCTGATAGAATCTGTACAAAGCAGAGAGTCATAAGTTCATGTTTATTTTAGAAAGATGAAACTGCATTCTCAGTTTTCCATTTTAAAAAAATTGCTTTTGTTTTTTTCAGGAAGTATCTTGTGTAGGTGAGCCTTGAACTCACTATGTAGTTGAAGCTGGTCTTAAACTCCTAATCCTTTTGCATGCTGGGATCCTGACATGTAACACCAGGCCTGGCCCTATGTGGTTTTTTTTTTGGGGGGGGGAAGATAATTAATTCTAGATTGGATTAGTAAAGATTAGAAAGTAAAAATCTCCATCACCAAAAAACAACCAAAGTAATACACTGAGGTACAGATAACGTATTGTTCTAGAATCTCAACCAAGCGAAATGTCAAGCATTCAGATTTTTCATTTAAAACCATGACTTTTTGTCAGAAGTTTTACCTCCACACTTTTATCATTTGAAGTTGTATTTTGGTGAAAGACACCCAGGGAGCCGACATCTCAACCCTCACACCACACTCTGCAAAGCCCTTTTGTACATTACATTTAGTATTTGGAATTAAGGATACACAATGAACACACAGGTTCTCCTACTTGTAACCATCCTAGATTATGTCACTCTGAAAACTGTAAATCACTAATGGTGATTACAGTGTCTCTCCAGAGATCTTCAATCCTCTATCCCATGTAAACCATGAACAGATAAAAATTAAACTCATCAAATTCATATACCATAACTAAATTGGTTGGTAGGGATATTTCTACTTTACCAACAAGGAATCTAGTTTCCACAAATGAAAAGAACTGCTCAAGATGAAACAGTCCATAATCCCCATGAGTGTATGTCCCATTCCCCACTGCACCCACCTTAGTGGATAATGCTTTGTATAGGAAAGTGACTTTACAGGAAGCCTCTGAATGCTGGGCAGGGAAGTCTTGTACTGACCCCATGAGACTGAAGGCAGCTAAAGGACTGAGGAGTGGCTTTCTGACTCTTCAGGCCACTCCTCTTACTAGCAGTGACCTCCCTCACTGACCTAAGTACCTAGCACTATAAGCCACTTGACTGTTCTTTCCTGATTTTCTTTTGCTTCATCTCCTTTACACTAGTTACTATTGATTTCATCTTCCACTTGGGGGAAATTCCTAGACTTCATGAACAATACATATTCATACCTACTAAATCACTAACAATACATACACCCTACTAAATAAGATTCAAAATTAAGTCTGACTGACTGTAAACTCCACAGGAGCCCTCAAGCGGTAAAATAATATATAACTTTACTACTACAACCACTGAGAAAATTAGGAAGAAAAAAATGAGACCATCTTTTTCTGCAAACAAAAACAAAAACTTTACAGCATAAAAAATCTGTAAGAGATTACTGGAGCCACCCACCCACCACTAAACCAGGAGGCAGCTTAGTATCCTGCCCTAATGACACATACAAACTCAAGAAATCCGTAACCACTTGAGACACTTAGTAAAACTAAAATTTTACTCTGTGGCCAGGATACTCTGAGGGAAAGTACTTCCCTCAGGCATATCAGCTGCTCACAGATACAATTCACCTCTTCTGCCGAACTCCTATCCTGAGAGGAAATCTAAGAAGCTGAGGTATAAAACATATTTTCACACTACAAAGCATATTTTAAAGGCAGTTTCTCATAGCTCATAGTTAAGAGAAGCAGAAAAGAAGTTGCTGACAAATCCCTGTATTTGCTATCTCTCTTTGCTTCTGTCCAAACCCAAGCTCAACAGAAAAGGACATTATTCACCATGGCTCTTGGTGACAGTAACATTTGTGTCTTGCAGCCTTCAGGTCAGATAGAACTTACAGATTGGAGTTGTGGTCATCTGCTGATAGGCCTGCGAGAGAGAAACACCCAGACACAAAGGAACCCATGGGGACATGAGTGACTGTAAGTCTCTAATTATCCTTTCTAATTCTGGAGCCATGTGACTGGACTTCACACAGCACTGCTGAACCCTGGGGGCCTGAGGCTCCCAGCTGGACCACTAAGGGAAGGGATATCACTCTTTTCCCCTTCATTAAAGTATTGCATTATGTAGCAGGGTGAGGTGCTCTATTTCCTGCTGACAGGAAGCTCAAGCCAGCAAACAGAGCAGAGCATCCTGGATGAATTTAACTATTCCTGTTCTAACTGGATCCAGGATCGCAGCAGATTTCTTTATTTATATATAATACTTTAAAATACATATAGTAAGATAAGACTCAAACAATGAACCTTCCCAACTAAATTCTTGAATAGGAGAGATCTAAGGAATTTTCTTCTTTGACGCATATGGGAGAGTAACACAGAAATGCCGTCTCCTCCTGGCTACCAAAATCGGAAGAGGAAAGGAAGTTTGGAAGTTTTGTTACAGTGACCGCTCCCAAACAATCCTCCTAACACACACACACACACACACACACACACACACACACACACACACACACACATTTTAGGGATGCAACAAAAGGTTTTACTGTATTCAAATCACTATCAAATATCGCCACCGAAATGAGCTTTAATGACAAAGTAAAGACACATGTTGAAATCAGAGAGGATTTAAAAATATATCTAGCCAATACCAGGAAGGCTTGCTCTCAAAAATCTCCCTTCTTTAGGGACATTCTTATTTCACTGACAAATCACTGGAGACACTCTTCTCTCGGTGACACATCCCTGGAGACATCCTTCTCTGAGGAGTGCCTCTTTTAGAGGCACCCCTCTTCATGATACAGAAAATCTAAACTTGGCAGCCAGACCCTGTTCTAGGTGTTTTTAGCTATATTAACCCTTTAATAATCATAGCTATACAGGTGCTAGCTCTGAGTTTGTTCCTCCAAAGGACCATAAGTCCATGCTTTCAACACAAGGCAGACTGTGGGAAGACAGCTGTACTAGAAATCTGCACAGAATCTTAAAGAGAAAGGCACTGACAGTTTTCATGTACCTTTAAAACACTTGTCCTCATTTAACCTTCCCTACACCACCATCTCAAGATTCAAATATAGAAAACACATTCCAAAACTAAATTCATAAAACTTACAAGGCTTAGCTTTCCCTTCTTGCTGACAGAGATGCTAAATGGCAGACAGAGGAACTAAGGAGATGTGCAAAACTAGGTGAGATGATAAATATCCATAAGTAGATTCATAATGACATATGACAAGTACGGAACCTGTACCCTACCTAAGTCGTCATTTTAACTTAAGATGATTGTCAACGTTAAAAGAGAGAGACCAAATACCTTGCCAGTGTGAGACTAGAGCATCAGCCACTGTCTACAGGGCTGCAGCATCAGAGCTAACACTTATTACAACTACTGGCTCAGTGTCCAATCACATATAGTAAGCCAGGAAAGGCCCACAGCTTGCCAACTTGACAAACCACTAGGGTATAATTGTCATTCTCTTGAATCACAAACTTCCATTTACTCACATCACTGAAAATGACCAAATCCATTTAAAATATACCCTTCACTTAGACTTCCCAAAGAGAAATTACTTCAAAAAAAATACCAAAACAAATAAAACATGAAATTAATGAGGACAGCACTGCTACCTTCCCCAGAAGGCAATCTCTTGCGGGTCTTTTGTGTAGATAGAGGTGGCAGAATCGTGCAGTCCGTTGGTGATTCCCGTAGAGTAGGTCATCACTATCCCACCATCTGCTGACACACTCAGGACATCCTGATGTCCTCCCACAGAGGTCCTCTCCAAGAACTGACCACCTTCTCTGATGCGCTGCTGGATCATGGGAGTCAGTGGCATCTCAAAGCTAAAGTAGCTATCAGGTTCTGAGTACAGAGTCTCCAATGACTCTGCACTGTAGTATAGGGAGGTGTTGTCCAAAATGGTTTCAAACTGGCTGCTGTACACATCCGTAGAGTCCTCTGTGTATCCCGGCCCAAGAATGTCATCATCTCCTCCCCGAAGGTGCTCCTCCTGTTCAAGAAACCTGGAAAATGAGTGAAAGGAAACATTTTCAATATCAAATTAACTTTTCCTTTTCAATTTCCTGTCTTCAACCAACCATATTAAAAAAAAAAGTGGTGCTGTATAAATACAACTGTTATATCCACCAAACTGACAGCTTAATAGCATATTTAGAAACAAAGAATAAATTAGGTAAAAATAATTAGGTAAAAATATTCTCTCTCTAGGTAATTTTATGTGTGTGAGTGTTTTGCCTGAATGCATATGTGTATCACATGTATTCCCAGAGCCTACGGAAGTTAGAAGGAGGCATCAGAGCCCCTGAACCTAGAAATGTGAACCCCTATGGGAGCGCTGGGAATTGAACCCAGGTTCTCTGCAAGAACAACAAATGCTCTTAACTACTAAGCTAAATCTCCAACCCAAGTTTAAAATATTCTTAATACACATGTCACTAGTCTGTAATCAATTCAACAAAGTTTCAGACTAGTTTCCTACATCTCCTAGTAGTGCATATTTGAAAAAAAAAATTGCATTTTCTTTTCAACCAGCCATATCTAGATCATACAATTATCATCATTAATCATAAAAGAAGTACATAAATATCATGTAAACTTGATACATTAAACCATCAGTAAAAATGCTCTGATCTCTAACTGGCTATTAATAATTCTGATTTAAGTGAGACCAGACGCTCTCCATCCGCTGCCCTCTGCTGACAGAAAGTAGAACTGCAGAGGCTTCAGGTTTGCCCCAGCAGCATTAAGTAAACTTTCTAAAAGGCTAACAACAATTGTGCTCTTCCCTGGAGAGGACTATTTCTCTGGAGCTCAGTATTCCTTAGCTGCCTTTAGTTCTTTGGGTAGAGTGAAGGTCTCCTGGGCTTTTCCACCCCTGCTCCTGTCCACATTAACATGTCTTCTGTTGTCCTTGTGCAGCTCAAGTTTACAGTCAGGTTCATGAGATTTTATGTGCGTACCTTGATGTTCCTACCAGCGAGTTAGTTATCCAACACCATGTGGTCAATCCTGAAGATATACACGCAAGCAACATATAGACTGAGTAGGTTATATTTATGTATTTATGAATATGAATGCAGATTTCATACATGTCTGTAATGTATATATGCATGTAACAACAATTAATTTAAAAAGCAGGCTGAATTTCAAAGAGAGCACTGAAGGGTATATGAGAGAGTTTGGAGAGGGGAAAAGTGTAGAGGGGGAAAATCATCTTTAAAAAGGAATTTTTAAAAAGCTGGCAAACTTGGCAAAATCATAAAAAGCTAGATATAACTTAGACATGAATATGAAAGGGTGGGGCATCAATGTTGGTGTACAGATATTAAGAATTAATATCAAGCAAGGTTTTCAAATAGTAAGATGAATATTCAGACAACTTAGGCAAGTCAGTGGTCAGAGCAGTAAGTCGAAAGAAACATGGAACTGATTTACCACAGTGTTGCCTACTTGCTATATAATTTTAGGTGACTTTATTTGACCTCTGGTTCCCACGACTAGGAAATAAAGAAGAAATAAGAAGTATCTATTAAATGTCTCATAAATGATTCCTATGTATTACCAGAATCCACATTCAATGCTATGACTGTCTTTGTTGGTGTTAACTTACTGTCATTCCATTGGGTACCAAAGAATTTTCTGGGCTGACATCTCTTACAGCTTTTTCATTGGTCTTAAATTAAAGCAAAGATCCTGTACAGACCTTACTCCCCATTTTCTATCTGGCCAACTGCCTCCATTCTCAGGTCTCAATTAACTTGTTTACAGAAAGATTTTTATCCAAACTGCCACCTGAATTAGCCTCTTTCTTTCCATTCAAGTTTATCTTCCCAATAAATCTCTGTTCTTTGCTTCACAGGACCTAGTTAGCGTTTATGTGGCCAATGTTTATATTTAGCACTAAAGTTCATAGGCCAGGGATCTCAGGTACTTTCCCCACTATTTTATGTCCAGCAACTAGCAGAGTCAGTGACACAACAAGCAACTTGAAAATGTTTCTAGAAAAAAAGGGAGGGAGGAAGGAAACAATGAATTACTAGTCTGAACAGCAGTAAAAGTGCAAATTTCAGAGTGATATAAAGACAGGAGCCATATATAAAGGCTACTTCTGAAAAACATCTAGAGATTTTGTGATCCTTATAGTCACCAAAAAAAAAAACAAAAAAACAAAAAAAAACATCATCTTAAATGTGTCACCTGCAAAGGAAAAGACACACACATACATACACACACACACACACGCATCCCTTTAGTCTTGACATATTTTTAGCATATAAACCAATGCTTCTCAACCTTCCTAAAGCTGCAACCCTTTAATATACTTTCTCATGTTGTGGTGACACCCCCCACACACACACACATAATAAAATTGTTTCTATAGCTATTTTGCTGCTGTTATGAAATCATAGAGTAAATGTCTGTGTTTTCCAATGGTCTTAGGTGACCACCTGTGAAAATGGCATTCAACCCCCAAATGAGAGATGACCCACAGTTGAGAGCTACTGATACTCATTCATGAATATCATGAAATAAGTGGATTGTAGTCTAGTTTACCTCTTACCTTCTCAGATGTCCTAGCCTCTATGTCCATACAGGAAAGTAGGCTGCATTATAAGCTGAATGCATACTACACTGCTGCAACCACTGTTTGCACTCAGAGGTAGCCCACAGATAGGCTGTGATGACTACACAAGACATGTCAATAAGTTTAAATCTTTCATGTCAGTAACAGATATTTGCAAGGTTGACTGTTCACAGTCTCTTTAGCCTTGCTCCCCTGATCCTTTTCTAAAAGAGAGCTTTATTAAGCGATGACTTTTCTGTCTTACAAACTGTAATCTAAGAAAAGCCTAGACTATAATCATTTCTCTCCCATTCTGTAACAATAAGAACAATAAGTATGGCAGCCCTCCCATTTATGCATAGGGATAAATTACCATTGGTCTAAGACCAAAGACTATAAATTCCTAAATATGTCATTTCTATACCTATGGTAAAGTTACTGTATGTTAGCCACAGAGATTTAATAATCATAACAAATGGAACAACTGTAAAAATACACTATAATAAAACCTATGTAAAACATGAATTACCATTTCTAGAATTCTCCATTTAATATTTTGGACATCACAGTCAACTTCACATAAATGGAATAAACCTTGTAAAGCAAACTGGCTGTTAAGGTGAGACTATGGACCTGTGTAGATGATTCCCACATCAAGCCAAGACAACAATTACCTATAACATGTTCCAGGCATTACAAATACCATGACGACTCTAGAGCTCACCTTTCTTTATCTTCCTGTAGATCAAGGGTTTCCTCAAAGTGTTCTTTGCTTTCCCTCAGGAAGACTTCATCTTCTCCACTCTCACCAAGGAGGACAGGGGGCAATGCCCCTAAGCTCGTGCCAGGCTTTGCTGAAGGAACTTTCCAGGTTTCATCCCAAACACTCCCAGTTAAATTAACAGAATTGCTGCACAAACCAGCAGCTGAACTGTAATGGCTTGACCCTTTGGCAAACCCCTTGCTGACAGGAGAGGCTGTCCTTTCTGGTAATGTCTCAACCCCTACAGGATGCTGGGTGTCCGCCTTCTCTCCCGTCCACAATATCTCTACTCCTTGAAACTCTACATGTTTGATCCGCCCTTGCCGTCCCATAAAACCACCCGAATCACATACTCTAGGGTGCTCTCTTCCAAGGTCAGACCTGTGATCTTTCAAAACACCAACTCTGTCCACAGGGTTATGGCTCCCTGTTGAGGTCCGCAGGGACGACACAGGACATGCTGGCTCCTGAACACAGAGAGGCCCTTGTCTCCTGTAATTAGTTATCTGGGACAGTTCTGCCTGAGCTTCTTCAGGTAGGAGTGCAGTCAGATCCTCCTGGATGTTCAAAGAAAAATTTTCATCTGTTGGTACTTCCCCTGAAAGAGGTAAATCTGGTGATTTTCTGCCAGCAGGGAATGTTCTATGGGTTCTCTGTGGCTTATGACCAGAAGGACTCCACTCTTTATCCACTGGCTGACCTGAAAAATTAGCATCTTTGTTCAGTACCTTTGTAGCCTGAAATGTTCCTGAAGCTATTCTGGCTTCTGTAGCTTTCAGAGCAGAAATTAAAGAGTCAATGGGTTGTAAACTTTGTTCCTGAGGGTGACACTGAGAAGCATCATTTGGTCCTTCTGTAACACTGCTGAGCATAGAGTCTCGTCCAGCATGAAGGTGGACTGCCTGCTGCTCTAGCGGGCAGCATGGCAGAGACTTTGCATCCAAGTCTAGAGAGGCTCTTAGGCCTTCTCCTTCTTCCATGGTCCCATATTCTGGAAATTCATTGGTGACAGTTGGTGGGAGTAAAGTGCTTCCTCCATGATCACCTAAGAATGAAACAGAATGGAAACTGAACATCAGGGTCTACTATGTATTAAGAAATACCAAACATGTTAGGTTCTCAGTAATATTTGTTTACTATTTCCTTCCAATCTACCCTGTAACACACACTTCTTACAACCTTGCAGTGGTCACTTCTATTCAGCCTACATATACATCACCACAGAAGTTTCTACATAAGAGAAGGCAGCCTAATGACTCACACCATATTACCCCTACTTCTCAAGAAATCCCAGAAATGGGACTGTAGTTACTCAGTTCCTTCATAGTATAATCATTAAAATTATGATATCGCTATTCAAATACCATTGGTGAAATAACAAATATTGACGTGGAGCATGACACCAAGCCTTACAAACATACCATGACATCTGAGACTGGGCCTCAGGAAGGATGACATTTATTTAAAGTCAGTAAATATTTTCCAGCTGGAAGTCTGTTCTTCCCTGTCACATTCTAGGGAGGGAAGCATTTTTCAAACTTCCCTAAAGAGTGACAGTGAAGAAAAATGTAAGAGGAAACACAGTGCTCAGAAAGGTTTCTAGGATTTCAACTGTGTAATTATTTTACATTTATTTATTTTATTAATTGATAAATAAAAGTTACATATATTTCTCAAGGTAATGTGCTGTACTTTTTATCATTATGGGATGATTAAAGTAAGAAACATGTTAACTACCCATAATTGGTATATATATTTTTAATGTTAAAAATACTTCAAATCTATTCTTCCAGTAATTTCAAGTAGCCACTATAGTGTAAAATAAATTTCTTGAAGTGACTTCTAACTGAAATTGTGTGTCCACTGATGGACATCTTACCAGTCCCCACCCTGGTGACCACCATTCTACCTTCTGTTCCATGAGTGCAGTATTTTCAGAGTTCACATATAAAATTGCCAACTGCATAAAATTTATATACATCATGCAATGAATTCCAGCATATAAAGCAAAAGAAAAATATTTGATAATTTGTTATAATCAATCAAATTTGCATTTCCCTATTAAATGAGACCCATTATCAGGCAGTGGGACCCGAGAATGGGGAAATTCTGATAAACAAAACCTTTAAATGAAAGTTTTTATGGGTAAATACTTAGGTCAGTAGCCAACCTCCCTTTGAACATGGGTTTTGTTAAAAATCAGGAAAAACCTCATCTATGGCATACTAACTTCTATTTTATGAAAGAGAACTTTGACTGCTTATGAGCTACTGCAGAGCTATAGGTTTCCTCTTCAGCAAGACAGGTAATAAATACCTGAATACACACAGGCAAGTAGCATGAAAAACATGACTGGAGGCATGGGGTAATTTGAAAACATGTGTTAATACACCACATGGTATTCCCCATATACTAAAATTTGGTAAATAGTATGTCTGAGCATATATGTTGTTTTGTACTGCACTTTGAACAATTAGAAATATACTTCCAACATTAAATTTGAATCAAATATTATACACTTTTTGACACACCCTTGAAGTACTTACAAGTTCTCTTGATGGAACCAATAAGATATACTTTCTTAACTCTGAAAGGAAGCAACTTTTCAAACCTTGGTTTTGAAAAGGAAGACAGGTGAACAATTGGAACCTCTACCCCTTGGAAATATATTGACACCATAGTTTTTTTTTTTCCAATACACAATGTAGGTGCCTACCTCTAAGTGTTTATGTCTATACCCAAGGTCAAATGCTACCCCTTGCCCTAATCAAGAGAACCCTCTATCTGCCATGAACAGAATTAAATGGTACATGGCTGCTCAAGATGCTGAAAAGTGACAGTTGATTGCTTAACCTTAACTAGGAAATTTACACAACCTGCTCTAAGGTTCAGGGATCATTGCAGAAGAGATGCTAGAATGAACTTAGGAGCCAAAAGATAGGGGAAAAGGCCATGAACTGCTGTCTTCTGGGCACAACATAATTTCACTATAACTGTACCTGTCTGCATCAGACTTGCACAAGACTGGGCCTATCACTAGTCAATAGTGATAGGCCTATCCCAGCCTGCTGAGCTATTGGCTACTGATTGATCCTAGGACAGGGGAAGTTTCTGTATTCAGTTGGAGACCCAATGAGGAGCCCATCAGGCTCCAATGGATAGTTCCAAATTCATGGTCACACAAATGATCATGATTAAACTCAATAAATCTCAAAACAACAATAACAAATTAAGTCCTGAACATGGAAGAGGGACCCGTGAGGAAGAAAACAGAGTGATGGTGTGGGAGACTGATTAGAAGGTAGGGTTACAATAATCAGAATGCATTTTGTGCATGCATGAAACTTGTTAGAAAGCAAGTTCAATGAACATTATGAATTTTGGCTAAGTGTGACAGCACAAGTCTTAAATCTTAAATCACCCAGAATGCAGGAGGCAGAAGCAGAAAAATCACAGAGAGTTTGAGGCAAGCCTGGTCTTCATAGTAGGCTCCAGGCCAGCCAGGGAAACATAGTAGACTTTGTCTTCAATAAATAATTATATTTCTTATGTTCTTTTTATTATTTAATTATGAAATGCATAATTATGGAAGCATCTTTTAAATTACAAAAGTTTATAAATTTGATTAAGGTCTAACTTACCTGTTTTTCTTTGGTTGCTTATCTTTTTGTTATATGTAAAAAAAATCACTATTTTATCCAAGGTTAAAAAGATATACTCTCATTTTATTTTAATAGCTTTTACAGGGTTAGCTATTTTTAAGTTAATCTTTGTGTACAATATGAGAGATTCAAGTTCATTCTATTGCATTTGGACATCTAGTTATCTCAGTGCTGTATATTCTCCCTGCTCATTTAATGTCCTGATGCCTTTGTGAGTACTCAACTGACTGACACTGTAAGGTTTTATTGTACCTCTGCATTCTATCACATTGAGCTGGATCTTCATGCCAGCATACCTCTGAATTGACCACTGCTGCTCTGTAATAGGTAAAGTGTTGAACTGGGAGAGTCTCCCAACTTTGCTCCCCTTTCCCCCATTATCCTGGCCACTCTGGCTTCCTTATATTTCCTATATGAATTTTAGTATCAATCTACCAGACAGCTGGGATTTTTAACAAGAACAGCAAATAATCTACAGTGCACTGCATTCTGAACCATATTACTATTACATGGCTATCCTTCCATTATTTCTTTCAGCAATAGTTTTGTGAATAAGTTATTAATTGTTTATTAAGGTTATTTTATTCTTATTGACAATACTGAGTAGATTTCTACAAAAATAACTTCTACTGTGCATTCCTACTGCATTGAAGTACACTGGGATGCTAGTTATTACTCTTACACTCAACCACTTGTGTTTTAGCCTTCATATTATTTTATAGATTTTTTGAGGGTTTCTATATAAAATGCTATCTATGAATAGACAAGTTTGCATCTCTCCAGTCCCAACCTATCTTTCCCTCATTGTCTCTCTCAGCTCCCCTTCCAATGTTAGGTCATTGCTTCTAAACTGAACATTCATACCTTGAAAAGGTTTTAATTTTGACATATACATGGACATTCTGAACTTTACATACTGTCCTTTGCCTTTGTTCGGTATCTTTTTTTACTTGACATACTTCTTTTCACCTCAAATGATCATACTATTTTTACCCTTCTAGATCTAACTCCATTTCGCCACCTTAAATTATATCTCCCTTTGATAACCAACTATTGAAAGAAAGGAAGCACTTTCCCTCACTGGAAATGCCAACAGAACTTTAGCTATTCATATACATAAAATCAGAAGCCTAATGTTAACTCACATTTTAAGCTTCAAACAACTGTAATTTTTAAAGATGTATTATTTTTATTTATGTGCATATGTGTGTGTAAGTTCCTGTTGTATCTGTATGAATGTCCCCATCCCCTGGGAGGTGCAGCTAGTTAGGAGGCACCCAACATTGCTGCTGAGACCCAAATAGTTCCTCTAGAGGAGCAGAGAGGTTTTTAACCAGTGAGACATTTCTCTATTCTCTAAACAGCTACAATTTTTAACCAACCATGAAGTATTTTTTAAAAAAAACTCTACCACAGTGAAAATAAAACCATACACATACCAAAATCCACTACAGTGAAATTCAATTCAGAAGAACAAAGAAGTCTTAATTGATATCATCTGGGAGCCCACTTTGTCCTAATAGCTTAGTTTTTCATCTATAAAATAAGCATGAAAATAATCACTGGCCCAGGGAAGTAACAAAACAAAACAAACAAACAAAAAAAGAAATGGGCTCTCAAAAAAAAAAGAAAAGAAAACATGATAAGTCCTTCACTGCAATTGCAGTATTTTTATTGAAATGTCATTCAGAAGAAAAAGGAAATACATCAAGTATAGGAAATGTTCATGATGCTTGACAGAACTTGGCCACTGGTCCAAGCCAAAGAGATCAAAGAAATGAGAAAGTGGGAAGAAAGCCCCTGCAGGACTCCCTGCAGGCTTTACCACTCCATAAGCTCTCCTGGTCTAAGCTCATTTTTTCAGAAAGAACTAATTCAGTAAGGTGCATTTACCTTTTAGTAAGGACTAGCACAGACAGTCAAGGGCAAATAATAGTCTAAGAAGCTGAGGAGCTCAGCAAGTGTGCAAACAGTACAAACAAAGCACTCTAACAGAGCTGATACTGGACTACACTGACAGTCTTCAGCTTCAGGAGATGATTTTGCGGGAAAGATTCAAATGCCACTAAGCAGTGTGGTCACTGTTTTTAAAAGCAGTAAAGTTAACAAAAGTAACAAAAACAAACATTCTTCTATCTGTAGTAGTTTCTACATACAAACAACTTCCATGGGCGCAATCCACTTCTTCGGAGGACATGGCACAGGACTCTCATGTCTTCCCATGAAATTGAAGGACCCCTTTGTTGTGACACTGCAGAGGCTGCTTCCTTTTGCTGTTTACATTTCTCCTCACCACTGGCTTTAACAACAAACAAAACCTAGCTAGGACTTGATCCTGACCTTTTACCTGGAATTATGTATTATTCCACGTAAGTGATTCCTATGGAAATCATTATACTAGTATGATTACTTCAGAAAAGGAAAGAAAGAAAAGAAGCAAATTTTATTTTACTTTAAGGTTTCATTTTGTTTTGTTTTTTCTGCTCCTTTTCAAAACATTGCCATTGTTTCTGGCATTCATTCACTTACTCAGCTAACCTTTAGGTCAACAACCTGTTAGGTAAGGACATGATGTGTGTTTAACATGGCAAAAAGACATGTGAGTGGCAAGTGAAGGATGTCCAAGGAGGGAGCGTATGGACATAAATGGACTCAGGATAACCAAAGGCTTGAGCAGAAGCAGAAGTAAGGGCTTGATGCAGAACACATGCAGAAGGGGCTGGCTTGGAACAACGATGCAAGGGCTGCTACCCTTCCCAGGATGTATAACTTCAGGCACTATCCACATCTATTGTCATCTCCCTCTCCCTATGTAGTTTCTACATATTACCACCAAAGCCACTGTTGCCCTCATCTACTGTGAGGGCTGTCACCCCTGACTTAAAGCGCCCTGCCCCCAGTCTAATACTAATATAAGACCCCAATCAACATTTCTTTCTGCAGAAAGCCTTACTACATTCGTTCTGCCCAAATCTGACAAGGGGATTTGATTTGCTAAGTATTAAAAGGAAGAATTCTAGCACTTACCGAAATATGAACCACATACTCATAGAGTTGGGCTAGCAGGTGCATAGCTTAACTGCATTTCTTTTTCCCTCTTCAAAGAATGTAAATGTAGTCTAAAATATATGTAGGAGGGGAGTGAATGGAAGGAAAGAGTTTTACTCATTGAAATGTTATACTGAGAGGGAATTTTATTTTATTAAAAGTTGCCTTTTCTATAAGAAATCTTATCCTACTACCTTGTATATTTGGCAAAGTTTCCTATAAATTATATTCCCTGGTATTTATTTGGTAAATTTACTTTTCTGTGATCTGCAAACCCACTGACTTTTTAATTTGACTTAATACACTGAAAAAGGGGATAATTTTAATGTTAACAAGATCAATTTTAGCATGCTCTGCACTCTGTATTAAGTAGCCATCTGTCTCTGCAACATAGAGAAAGGACTGTAATAAAATGATGGAATAGAAACATAATGTGTTTCAATCATGAGGAAATGAGCCTATTTCACAGGACTAGCTGCAGAGTCTATGCCTTCCTAAGAATGAAGTTGGAGAATCAGGATATGAAATATGCTCTTCCACTCTGGCTAACAAACTCAAGACAAAATGGCTCCAGAAAAAAACAACCCACGGACCATTTGACACATGTACCAGACACTTGGTCACTGAAGCTTGATTAGAACAGCTTTCTTGAGTGATTCTGAGCAGCAAGCAAAACCTAAGCTTGTCCAGGTATCAGGACTGCCACATCCAGCCGAGGTCCTTTGGGGGGTGCACAATTATGAATTCTGTACACTTGTTTCCTGGGACCTGGGCCCATTGGACTTTAGGAAGAGGATCTAGCTTGTTTTTCTTTGTCACCATTAGAATGTAAACTCCAAATGGAAGGAATGTGGTCTGTTCTTTGCCATCATATCCCTTACGACACTAGAGCCTAGCAAGTGGACATTTATGTTGTCTAAGTGAAATAAAGAATGCCATATATCAACAGGATGTCAGAATAACTGAAGGCAAAAAAAAAATCCTCCTTAAACACAGGTAAAACAGGACATGTAGTCCTAACTGATATCCAAAGACCAGCTTGAACAGAGAATACTGGAAATGCAGAGAGCTTTCCCAACTTAGAGTAGATTCATTCTTTCACCTTCTCAGCCAGCTTCTCTTGTGTGCTAAGTAGGAGTTAAACGCTGGGAGAAGAGTAGCATAGAAGATCAGGGGACTCCCACCATCAGGGCTCACAAGCCAGCAATTCCTTCTGGACACACTGCCTGCAGAGTTTACTGGGTGGTAAAGATCAATAGAAACAACTTTAGCTACACTTCTAGAATGTGACATGATGTTAGACAGGCTGTTAACATTAAGCATAAAATTCATAATTCACACACCACTCAGTAAGCCCTGCATTGTTCAATATAATAGCCACATCTGCATTTGACCACGTAAATTAACTGCATAAAATTGCAAATTCAGGGGTTAAAGAGGTGGCTCAGCAGATAAGGGTACCCTTACTCTTTCTAGAGGACCCGAGTTCAATTCCCAGCACCTACATAGTGGCTTATAGCCTTCTGTAACTCCAGCTTCATATGATTTAATTCACTCCTCTGACCTGCATAGGCACCAGGCATACATATGGTGCGCAGACATATATGTAGGCAAAAATACTTATACCCATGAGATAAAAGTAAATAAATCTAAAAAATATTAGTTCTTCAGTGTTCCACATATACCACTACCATCGCTCAAGCTACTCTATATAGACAGATCATTTCAATTATCACACAAGTTTGATTTGAAAATGTTGTCCTGAATCTCTGTGCTTAGTATGAACTTGAGATGGTAACATACACATCACTCAGAGGGATGTCACAAATGCCCTGCTCAGATTTTCCATGAGGGTTTCAAACATGAAACTTAATGAAGGACTGCAGAGATGGTCCAGGAAGAAAAATTGCTTACAGGGTAGGCATAAAGACCTGAGATCCCTGACACTCACATCAAAAGCCAGGCATGGGGGTGGAGAGATAGCCCAGTGGTAAGCACAGTCACTGCTCTTGCAGAGGACCTGGGTTCAGTTCCCAGCACCCACATGGCAGCTCACAACTGTTTGAAACTCTCATTCTAGGGAACCCAAATGTTCTCTTCTGGCCTCTGCAGGCACTGCATGAATATGGCACACATGCATACATGTAGGCAAAACATTCACAAACATAAAAATAAATACATCTTTAAAAAAAAATCCGGCTTGGCTACACATGCCTGAAACCCCCACACTAGAGGATGGGCATATGTGCATTATTTTTTAATTGTTTTATTTATTTTGTTTGGGAGAATACATGCCATGGCCTGCTTTTAGAGGACATGGGACAACCTGTATGTTTCTCTCCTGCTACCATGTGGGTGGCTTCTGAAGATGGAACTAAAGTCACTAGGCTTGGGCAGCATGTGCCCTTATCCACTGAGCCACTTCACTCTCCCAGCAGGAAGATTCTAAGAACTTAACATTCAGCTAGGCTAGCTGAAAATGATAGCCTTCCGTTCAGAGACCCCATTTCAAGGAATGATAGGCAGACAGCAGTGAAAGCTTCTGCATGAACTGCCATGGGTACATACAAGCAAACTCACGTGCATGCATCACCACACACACACACACACACACACACACACACACACACACACACACACACACACACACATACACACACACGAATAAGGCAGGCCAGAGATGACTCATGCACAGAGAAGTATGAGGAGCACTGCTCCAGAAACTCTACCACCTCCTAGAAGTCACTCTGACAATATTTCATAAGTAACTACATTTTTAATCTTAAAAAAACTTTTTGCAAGTCACTACCTCTTAATTTGAAGTTCCAATAGTTCAATCAGTAGAGTAGACAACAACAAACCACAGTTTCCAGAGGTCAAAGAGCCTCCAGCCCTAACTTCATCATTCGGATGTGGGTTTGCCCTCACATCATGCAATCCAGGGCACTCTGCAAAGAGCAAAGCTGAAGGGCCTTTGCTGGAACACTGCCCTCCCTGAATTTAGAGCTTATTGTGTTCCTCAGAGAGCTGGTAATGACACTCGCACAAAAACTGCAAAAGTGATCTTGACCACAAAAATGTAAGCATTACCATCTAGTAGCCTCTAAATAAACTATATGGGAGTTTAAAAGGTAAAGGTTGAAAGAAAGTGAGGTTTTGGAGGTACATAAAAACCAGAGTGTTTTTTGTTTCAGAGTTTTCTATTCATGTTCCTGGGTACTTTACTTGTTTAAAAAAAATATCCATGAGCAAATTCAGTTTGCTGAGGCCCTAGTGAGCTTGCATCAACAGTCTACAGTCTGTTCTCTGAGACTAATACAGATCATCACAGGTCATCTAGCCACCAAAAACAGGCTCCCCTCCTTCTCACATGTGTTGTTTCAAACTACAATAACAAAAGAAAACTACAAATTCTTGAATTATTTTAATAGAGGAAGTTTTACAAAAGCAAGCTACAGGCAAAACCTTTGACTTGCTCAGAAGCAACTTATCCCCAATGATGGGAAAAAGTGCCAATTTTGACTGTTCAGTCTGTAATTGTGTTAATGAATGATTGTGAGACAAACCAAACTCAACACTCAAGCCTTACAGAATTAAAAAGACCTCGAATGCATTTTGCCTGTAAGTAACTATAATTCTTAACTATGAAAAACAGTGATCAATAAACACTCCAGAAACAGATGCACAGCTTACACCCTCAAGGCAATGGCAATGGCAATGGCTGCACTAAAGCAAAACGGGGGGGGGGGATCTAATCCCCTTACCAAGCAGTAGAAAATGTATTTGGTATGATAAAAAAAAATCAGAAAATGGGTGTGAGTAATGCAAAACTGCCAAATGAGTAATCCAACTGCATTATATTTGGGGACACACTCTCCCTCGTAATGAAAGTCATATTTTGGAGAAGACTACCATATATAATGAATGATACTATTTTCTGGACATTGATAGCTCTCTGAATGCATGCATACTTAAGGTTTATGTGCTTCAAAGGCCAAGAAAGACCTGGCAAGCATTATTCAAGCTTTTAGCATATGCATACAAATACAGAATGTTCCATTAAGTGGACATTCTTTCCCTTGGTGATTAATAGTTACAGCTGTGCTTACCACAAACTAAATCCCACATTCTAACGATTCAGAGCCTAACTTTCCTCATTCAGTCCTAATCCCTACAGGAGTGATAGTAGTTTACCATGCCAATCAGCGTCAGCAGCAGCTTTGTAAACTAGCAGCAGACAGCATTCAGAAGGTCAGAAGGATGACAGCAGAAACAGCCCATTAATGCTGGAGCACCACCATCTCTGCCACTACCCAGAGCACTGCAGACAGCACAGAGAGCCATCTTCCGGCAGCAGCTCATCTGTAATCCCGCTTTTTAAAAGTCGACTCCTTTATTCATCTGAACAATTTCCCACTTTTGTCTGTCCCTCAATTACTTCTCATAATTTTTGTTTTTTAGGTCCATCTCCAAATTCCATCATTTAGCCTTACTTCTCTCTCCTCTATTTTAATTATTCTATCCATTTTCTATACTTCTTTCTATCTATGCTTCTAATATCCAGCTTTAAAGTTTCTCTACACTGACTCTTTAGTTTTTATTATGTTTTTAAAAAGAGAATAAGGGTTCACTCTGAACTCCTAACCCCATATTATTATTTAGAGCAGGATTTCTTTCACTAAAGTTAACACAGATGTGGTAATATTAGAATAAATTATTCTTATGCATTTTATGAAGTAATTTAACAGTGAAGAAATTTAAACTGATGCCCAAAATACTATATAACTGATTTAATAATCATTAGGAGTGCCAAGCAAGTGGAGTTATTGGCAGTGATAACTGAATACAGCTGTGAACCCCTTAACTGCTTCTGCCTTACAAGGCAGATGTCAGTAAACAAGCAACCCCACTGGGCAGGGGTTGGGACCAGGCTTCAGTGTTCATGCTCAGTTGATACCTTAGGTTTAAAGTCAGGGTTCATCCCACAAACTGACATGAACAATCCTAAGTATATCCACCACTGAAAGTTCGACAGAAAGTTGAAACTCAGTTTTTCTAGAGAGAAATAAATCTTAAAATACTATGAGATGCTCTAGACAGATAGGAAAGATACACTGAGCAATCATTAAGACAGTTGCTTCTTCCAGGAGAGACTAGACCTCGGTGTCAAGCCAATGGAAACATTTAGGAGCCACTTCTGAAGTCACCCTACCCTTTCTAGGCTGCTGAGACTCCTCACTGTGCTTCAGACAAGCAGAAGAAAAGGAGCTGGGGTTCTTTAAGAGAAACTCCTCCCCTATCCCATCCAACACCATAGCTCTCTAAAGTAAGAAGTAGCCTGGACCCTTTCTGCCTCTATAATGCATCACAGAAAGGAAGCTCATTTCTATAGGGTGATAGAATGCCCTGTGCCTAGGAAAACTGCTGGGGGATAGAGAGATGAAAGGAAATAAAATTATAGGTAAGCATGATGTTCTATTCTCCATTTTAAAAGAAAGAAATTTGGAAAATTCCACATCATATGATAAAATAAATATCCCAAGCTAAAGCCGAGTGAGGTACTGGGCAAAAGCATTTGGAGACACCCATGGCATCTCTCTGTTTTCTGGAGGATTAAAGACTCCCTGGCAAGGACCCCCCAGAATGAATGCAGTCTGCCCTTCTGGATAGCTAGCAGGATTCAGCAGAACTTGGGCCACCCCCAGAAGTCTCCTACTGACTGGGATGGCCAAAAGACAACACCAGTAAGCAAAAGCAGTCAATCATACAGACGGAAAAATGTCACGGCAACATTTTACAAGAGATAGATAAATAAAATATATTTGCCTGCATAGACCTACAAAGAGAGGTTACTCACAGAGATTACTGTAGCTCCAGCAGTTACCCATTGATCATAGAAAATGCCCAGTTCATCAGTTTAACGCTTGAGAAAAGTTATGGAGAAAAGAAGCAAGCTAATGCAAAATGTGCTGTTCTAGTCAACTGGAAGCAAATTAGTTTCAGATTTCTGGAGGCCCCTCTTGCCCTGCACTGCACTCGGTGATGTAAATGGAAGAAGCAAGCACTTTGAGCACTTGGAACCAGAGCTGAGCTGAGCCCAGAACTGCAGCCTCAGCCCCTCACAAAGGCAGGGAGCACAGCCTGCTCTCCTGCTGTGCTCAGCCTCAGGGGCTCACTACCTTGGTAGCTTACCGAAAACAGCCACTGTAGGGCTTTTCTATAATTGTGAAAACTACTTCCAAGGAGAGAACTGAGATGCCGGGGAGTTAGCTTTAACGTAACCATTCCCCTAGTGCAGCAGCAGGAAGCCGGCAGAGGCTCAGAGAGGATCGTACCATCCTGGGTGACATCAGAGGTGGGGCTGTCATCCTAGTATTATGCAGCATTTTCTCTGATGCTGGAATGACACACATGAACCGAGATGGGCTGGTTCCCTTTAAAAGCATTTAATTCTCACTTTGTTCCAACGGAAGAGGCAAAGGCAAAAACACTGCCCAGAAGCTGCTTCCATGACATCAATCTTGTGCTGACAGTCTTCATCTTACTAGTAAGTGCTGCTGTCACCCAGTCATTTCACTAATGATTACATTACTGTTTCTCAGATAAATTAATATTTAATGGTCAATTGATGGTACTTTAAAATGTGATGTGAAAAGATTGAAAGATCCGGTTTTAAGAGCAGTGGCATAAGCTTCTACATCACTAATAATACTTTGGATATGTTCAATACTTTTCAAGCAATCTCAGAAAAAGCACTCATTTTATAAATAATAACATGAAACTAACACATGGTGAATAACATTATACTGACCTTTAGAATGGATATAAATAAAAAGCAATCCCATCTTGGGCTGAGACTGTTCCTCCAAGATAGAGCACTTACCTATGCCCAGGTTTTACCCCCAGCGCTGAAAAATTAGAAAGTAAGTAGTCCATCTTCAGTATTATTAATATCCTATCAGCATGAGAAGCAAAGGCACTTCAAGGTTATTTTTTCTATTTTATGCACTCAGTGAGCAGCAATCAACCAGGTGCCAGAAAATGTGTTCACTTTAATTCAGAATGTCCATTTTAATAAATAATTTATTAGATTAGAAGCTGTTTAGTAATTTGCTAGATACCACATTATGCAGTTTCATTTTGTGAAGCCATCTATTCTTTCTAGAAGCCTCTGGGACAGCTACTATTAACCCATTTTATAGATGAGACCACTAAAATACAATAGAGGCATGAGTCATCTCTACTCAGGGGAGTAAAACTGGCACCACTGGACCTCAAACACAGACACTATGTCTAAGGCTCATCCTCTAAAGTACCACCAAGCTAGACTCCTTCCTAGAGCCTGCATGCCAAAGAAAGAATTCTGAAAGAAGACTATTTTCAAGGTTTGTCACTATAGCAAACCAAGTAGGCCCATCTCTCAAGAAGACTAATTCATAAATAGGAGACAAAGATTAAATGGTACACCCAGGGACAGCAGCCTAGGTACCAGAAATAAAGCTGGGAAGTTCAGCCTCACAGCTCACAGCTTGCCTTAGCTTGGGAAAATGGCTTAAGAGCTCCCAGCATTCATTTCTTGACCTCCAAGTATGGATGCTTAGTTTATTGATTAGTATAACACTGTGGCAGGAGCACATGACCTAGACTTGTAATGTAGACGTTATTACTTTCCAATTGTGTCACTTTAAGAAAGTTATTTAACCTTTCTAGTCCTCAGCTTCTTCATTCAAAACCATAGAAACAATATGGTTAGCCTAGGGACTAAAGTACGCATATAAATAAATTACTCAGATGAGCAACTCTAGCTAGTAAAAGCTCAATAGTAATTATTATAACTATTATTGCCAATAACTTCCATTACCTGCTGTAGAGGCAGGGTCTACTAAATGGCTCAGAACAGACATACATTCCTGCCTCAGTCTCCTGAGTACTAAGTGTATAGGTATATGCCCTCATAACTAGCTATTTTTAACTAAATTGCCCAGTTCTTTCCTTTCCAAACTCTAAAAAAACCTGCTGGAATTTTTTTTTGGGGGGGTGGTGACTGGACAGACAGAAAGGACAACCTTTGATGGCCTCATACAAATATTAAGCAATCAACAAATCGCCATATCCCAATGAGATCTAATCTGAAATTGGTAGCAGCTGTTCAAGATCCCGTACAAAGCAAAAGAGAGACAGACACCCTTTGCTTTCCTTTTTCCTTAAGCACGGGCTAGAGAAGACAGGGCCAGAATTGAAGCGGTCATCCTGAATGGTGAGCATGCTACCAGCTAAGAAAGCAAAACTGGAGCCTATCAAATACCCAGTAAAGAATCTTACAGCCATATTATTTTTTGTAATAGAGAGAATAAACTCAAGTTATTTCACTTCAGCTTTCTAATAAATGAAACTTACACAGTCTTAACTGACTCACAACCAAAGGCTCAGTGGCTGAGATCTGTTAAATTCTGTTAATTTCCTTCTGTTAAATTCTGTCAGTATACATCTTTACGAAACAAGACTAACTGCAACCACAAAACAGCTGAAAATGTAGAGACCTACTCTCACCTGGAAAGCAGGCCCTGTCCCAGAGGCAGAGTCAATACCTGACTATCTTTCATATGTTCCAAGTCACACAACCAACATATCAAACCCATACACTTGTCCTCTCCCTGTTTCTCAGCACCCTGACTACAATCATTGTCTTGGAGTCTCATGCATCTGTTCTCTTACACTACTCTAGAGCACAGAGGAGTGCTTGGGAATTAATTCGGCTTCTAACGACAAACCTGATGATTGACACCCTCCGCTGTACTTAATTTTCCTAGATCTTGAAGCTGGGAGTAGTGATGACCGGTTTTAATCCCAGCACTTGGAAGGCAGAGGCAGGTGGGGCTCTGTGAGTTCCAGGCTAGCCTGTGCTACACAGTGAGTTTCAGGACAACCAGAGCTAATAGTGAGAACCTCTGTCATTCCTCCCTCCTCCACCTCCCCCCCCAAAAAAATAAAAGGACAAAGAAAGACAAGAGAAAAAATAATCACTCTAGTTATCCACATGTTTAATAAGTCATTTTGTGTATTGAGCTTCATACTTCTGATGGCAATGTTATCACCATTGTCCAATTGTATGCTTTTCTTCTCCAAAAAAAAAACAAAAAAACAAAAAACAAAAAAACAAAAAACAAAAAAACAAAAACAAAAAACTAAATAGAAACTGGAAACATGTTAAATCTGTAATTCAGGGGGAGCACTTTTTCTTTCAAAGACCAGATCAGTGTCAGGCACACTGGCACAGGCCTGTAAGCCAAGCACTTGGAAAGTACCAGGAAGCCTGCCATGAGTTCTAGGACAGCCTGGACTGCAGGAGGCCAACAAGGGCTACAAAAAAACCCTGTCACAAAAATAAATTAATTAATTAACAGTGTAAAATCTGTAGACTCCATAGTAATGGCTCTGCCAAGGCAGGAAAAGCAGCCTTAAGCAACAGTAAATTAATACAAGACTACACTCCAAAAAAACATTACTCACAAAGGCCACCGAAACTGGCTGTACAGTCTGCCAGCTCCTGCTTGACCTTATCACTGGAGCTCCGAACTCACTACTCTCCCTGCTGCTTTGCTTCTGCCTGTTCACATTAATAAAGAAGAAGCACAGAGTGGCCCAGTAACTATAGCCAGTACTTAGAGGCAGAATTCCAGGACGAAGAGTCCATTCTGTTAAAGAAAGGGAATGCTGCCTCCCAATTGGTCAACTATGAATAACATGGTCACTTCTAAATCTGTGCTCAGTTATTCCCTTATATCCAGCTGTGCTCTCTATTCTTCCCATCTCCAGATCACATCCCTCCTTCCACGGAGACCTAATGCATGTGTCCTGCACTTTTACCTGAGGCCCTTTCATTTTCAGGAATTTATACTGTCTTGTTTGGTGACTTTTATCTCACAGGTTTAGAGTGTCTGTGGAATATTCTAGATAACTATCAGAGCATCGTAACAGCCACAGACACCTATGGGCATGAAACAATTTCAACTCTCCTCATATGTATTAAGGTTAAAGAAAGTGGTCTCTTCAAGGTATTTATATCATTTTTCAAAAAAAAAAAAAGAAAACCTAATCCTTTTGATCTTCCCAGTACAAGGTCTTCTAAAAGTACCTGGAATGTTGTATTTCATAGAAGCAACTTAGAAAAGCTGATTTTGTAATGTTATAGTGAACATCCGATAGGAATGACTGATTTAGGGCAACTTGGATTTCTAGGACTAAGAAAATATAATCCTTAAGCTGTTTTCTGCTACCTAGATCTCAGAGAAGTCTCAGTGAAAACCCTAACAATCTTCCTCCTACAGAAAATACACACAGACATTTATACAAATTTTGAATAAAAGGCATAGGGGATTATTTTTAAAGAGCTAAGAAATGCCTCAGAAGGTCTCATATTATCTGCTCATAGCCTGAATTAAATTTCCATTTTAGCATAAAGCGTTTAAACAAATTTCATTGTATTAAGAGAATGTGGTGGTATTGTTTTGGATAATGAACTATTACACCCTAGTGTCAAAAAGCGTAAACAAGGGCTGAAGAGTTGGCTCTGTGATTAAGCACTGACTGCTTTTACAGAAGACCAGGGCTATAAATCCCAGTACACATGTGCCAGCTAATAACAGGCTGTAACTCCAGTTCCAGGAGGTCTGACAGCCTTTTCTGGCCTCCAAGGGCACAACACACATATTGAGCACAGACATACATTCAGACAAAACGTAAAATAAAAATATTTTCTTAAAAACTATGATCAATGGAAATGGGGAAATTTATAGTGAAGAGCCAAGACATAGAGAAGAGAGGAAGGATGGAGTGAGTTCTTCAGGACTTCCTAGTTCCCTCAGCACTTCCTGGACCACTTTGATGGCCTCTGTGAAAAGGCTCAGCACAGGTTTTCTGTGGATCTCACATATTCCCTTATGCTAAGTCTTCAGGATCAGTGGTTTCAAATCCTAAAACAACCCAGACTAGGAAAAAACAAAACAAAACAAAACTAAACTAAACAAAACAAAACACATAAGCAGTTAACTGTAAATTCTTCACATTTAAAGTTAAAAAGCCAGGACCAGCAAGCACCCAAGCTTGTCCTCTGACCTCTACATATGAGTAGTGGCACATGTACACTTCCATTGACACATAACACACATGGAAAAAATTCAAGTTTTGAGACACAAATAACTTTCAAAAATAAATGCCAACATTAATAACATCGCCTCAAATACAACTAAACACAATTAATAACAATATCTGTGATATGTTCATTAAATTTTTAGCTTCCTTTCATTCAACTTTGATAAGCAAAATTCTTATTTATTAAATGTTTTGCCAAACAGTATTAATTTTTTTAAACTTGTCGCACAAAAATGAGTAAAGATATCACAAAAATAAAAAATCTGAAACCAGGTACCTTGCCTTTAATCCCAACACCCAGGAGGTGGAAGAGGTACGAGTATTTCTGAGTTCAAGGCCAGTCTGGTCTACAGAGTAAGTTCCAGGATAGCCAGAGCTACACACAAACACACACACACACACACACACACACACACACACACACACACACACGTCTCAGAAAAGTAATAAAAAAATAAAAACACCAAGAATTTAAATATCCATCATAAATTGGTTAAAAGTCAAACCATCACAGAATATAGCAAATTAACTGATAGAGTGGGAAACTGATGGATCTATAATTCATAATAAACAGTGGATGCAGAATGCAAAGATAAATACTAGCCAGATGACCAAGTGTAATCTTCAATCCAGTAGTGAGAGAGAAACCTCTAAATTAGTGCCTTTCTGAACAACTGGTTCAGTAACAAGCACAAGCTTAAAGACAAAATGGCGGCCTCCAAGAGGAGCAGTCAGTGGTACTGAGAGAGATCAAGGAAGGCTCCCCAGCAGTATACTTCCTGATGACCACTGCTTGTTTGACTTGATACTTTAGTTCTTCAGTGATCAAAGCTTGACTCACTCATCTCTCTACCTGCGTCAGCATGCAACTGTCCTGACATAACCCTATACTCACTCTCACCTGCTCCCCAAAATCCCATTCTTTTCATTTTTTCCTCTATTTGACACCTATCCTTCCAAACACAAAAAGCACCCTCTCCCAGGCCAGTACCTTTTCACACCACTCTTCCTCTATACCATTACTGGCCACATGTCCCCAAGTCCCCTGTTGATCTTCACCTCCAATACCTGGAGTTGTATTTGAGGATATGTAATGCTGTTGGCATTTCTCCACTCCCTCACTCCCTCGCTCCCTTGCTCCCTCGCTCTCTCACAGATTTATTATTATTATTATGTATACAGAGGCACCAGATCTCATTATAGACGGTTGTGAGCCACCATGTGGTTGCTGGGAATTGAACTCAGAACCTCTGGAAGAGCAGTCTCCTCTTAACTTCTGAGCCATCTCTCCAGCCTGGCATTTATTTTCTTTCATCTTGTAGAAGCTCCTCTCTGCTTTTATACAGGCTCTTGGAATAAAATTAATCACACTTTCATGAGATTTGTATCAATTATTTGACATTAAATTATATATCATATCCTATTAAATGGTTCCTAGTATGAATATTGCCTTGCTTGTTAATTTATTAGCTCCTTATGAGTCAAGACTAGCAATAAGGATAAGCAACAGACTCGAAATATTTGTAAAAACTAATTTTATGTGTTGAAGATCCCTTCCTCTCTTTTTTTTATAAGCATGTATTAATGTGGTAGTTTGAATGTAATTGACCCCCATAATCTTATAGGGAGTGGCACTTTTAGAGGGTGTGGTTTTGTTGGACTGGGTATAGCCTCATTGGAAGAAGTGTGTCACTATGGGGGTGGGCCTTGAGGTTTCCTATGCTCAGGGTACTGCCCTGTGTCTCAGTCAACTTCCTGTTGCCTGCAAGATGTAGGATTGTCAGCTACTACTGCAGCACCACATCTGCCTGCACGCTGCCATGATGATAATGGACTGAACCTCAGAAAACTGTAAGCCAGCCACCCCAATGAAATGTTTTCTTTATGAGTTGCTGTAATCATGATGTCTCTTCTCAGCAATAGAAACCCTAACTAAGACAATTACACATAATGGTGGATGATATTTTATACATGTTTACTCATTAAACATACGTTGATCATACTCACCCCCTCCTACCCTCTCTTAGTCCCCTCCTGATCCCACTGATTCCCTTTCTCTTCTCAATTTAGTTCCTTTCTATTTTTATGTTTTTTCTTTTGTGACACATGACTTTCAAAGTAGGTCTCTAGATAGGAGCTTAGGCAACTTACATTGGCTACACCACTAAAGAAAGTTCTCTCTCTCTCCTCTGCAACCATTAACTGCCTATAGATATTGTACAGATAATCACAGCTATTGAGAGTTCAAGAGTACAACAGCTGTGCCATGCCCAGGAGACAGCAGCCCATAATATGTCCCTCCTTCCTCTGGCTGTAATATTCATTTTGCCTCTTCCATGATGTCCCCAGAGCCTTGGAGGGGACGATGAAGACTTTCTAGTTAAAGTGAGCATTCATTGGTTATTTGTTATCAGTTTTGAGTCTCTGCAGAAACTGCTACCCATTACTAAAGAGGAGCATCACTGGTCTATGAACATAAATATAAATATTTAGTAAGGTAGTTTGACAACATGCCCACTTAGCAAAACAACAGTACAAAATTCCCTCTTAGGGCCTAAGGCCTCCCCAGTCATGGACTATTGACTTCAGTACTAGGTGTGAATTCCCAGCCACTTAATCAAATTAGTTGTTAGTTACCCCCTAACAGTCATGCCATTATTGTACCACTGGGCACATCTTGTCCAGCATGTTGATAGTGTAGCATTCAGGGTCCATAGCTAAAGAAGATTATTGATGACACTATCCCCTAGCAACCTGAATAACACCTTCTTTCTGGAATTAGGAAATCTAAGCAGCAGAGAGGAAGCTTCTAGTTTGATTTCTCTATTCTGAAACCAAAAGGTGTGATGTCTTCAGCAACAGTATCTTATCATCTAGTTCAGCAGTAACAATAACCTGTATCATTTCAGGGGCTTTGGGAGTCTCACTGACCAACTACTCATAGGAAGAAAGCCTATCCTGGCACTGGGGGTTTTATTTAATAAGCTACTGGTGCTTCTTTTCTTTTAAACTATCTAGATATAAAAATCCAAACTAAGTATCTCAGTTCCCAACAAATTATGGAAAACATGTTACCATATAAAAGAGTCTCTAGCCATTTACCTTTAATTAAAATTTTAAACTAGGTCTCAATGTTTAATTCTATTTATTTTACCCATGATTGACTCAAAGTTTACTATGGCAGTTCTTCCAAGGACAACTAAAAGACCAAAATTTGAATATTTAGCCACCCACCTTTCAAAAACGTAAACATGAAGCTGATTTTTCCTACTCAAAGGTGTGTAATGCCAGTACTTATGAAACTAAGACAGAGGAAGATGAATTTAAGGCACAGTGAACTAGAGACCAGCCTAAGTTATATGGCAAAGTTCAGTCTTTCAAACGACAAGGTGCTTTCTTTTGTTGAGCTTTGTGCCACCTCTATCATATCTCAAGGCTCCATCTTAAGCAACAAAAATTTTTATCAATAATATGTTGTCAAGTTCCTCATATAGTAAAATTAAGGTTATGTATACCCTAGTGGTCCCAGTCTCACTGATACCTGCTGCTTAATAAATGATCCCTAGTTACTTCAGTCTCTGATACCAGGAGTAACAGAGACATTATTTAGTTGTGGGTAAATGGGTGCTGGTTTTTGCTTCATTGTTATTTTGTATTTGTTTTCAAGAAATTTCTACTTGACAGCATTGCAAGTTGAAACTGTAACTTGCACATCAAGGTCAACATTTTGCATATTTTTCACTTTCATCTTCTGACATTACAATGTCTGACTGGGGTGTACAAGCTCTAACTTGGAGTCTTGAACGTTATACGCGAAAAAGTGGTAGGGAAGGTGCTCCAATTGTAAAGAACAAAGAATGTATATGTCTTGGCCTCTTATGTAATAAAGAATGCTCCATGAAGACTTTGTTCTTCCCCTTAATGGTGCTGTCATCAGCTTTGGAATGCTAATAACTGAAAGCAATCTATACTAAATAATCTGTTATCTTAGGCTATAAACACATACTTTCCCTGCCACAGGAAAATAAAATGAGCAGCTGTAACACTGCTTATGTCAAACTCCAGAAAGGTTTTTGGTTTTATCTTAGCAGGGAAAAAATATGTTTCTTCCAATGATATTTAGTGCAGAAGTTCAGGAGTAGTTTTGCTCACTGGGGAATGGAAGCAAGGATTTGAACTCTCTCCTCATTCCCTAACCCTCAGAAGACATGAAAACCTAAAGTTAAAGATTTGTTTTAAGAAGCACTTCTCTGTGAGGCTGCAAGACTTGCTGAGTAAACTCAGCCTCTGAATTCACATTGGAACTGGCATACCAGCAACATGTCTTACTTGCTATACCACCCTGAGGTAGTAATTTAGCTGCTATGTGACCTAAGGTAGTAACTTATCCAGGATGAATCTGAGTGGCCTTATCTACAAATTAGAAAGAAGTGTGAATGCTTGTGAATGCTAAGGAACAATGAGAGAAAGCACCAGAAGAAACGTCTCTTACAGGAACTCTAAAACTGGGCACTTTACCTTTGCTTCCCAGATTCACAGGTAGCACTTCATATCTTCAAAATTATAAAGATAAATGTCAGTGATAAATGCATAGCCATGTAGATTATAGATATGAAGAGGTAACTGCACAGCTATTTAGTATAAGAGATAAATGTATAGATATGTAGACATAAATATACACAAATATGGATATAGACATACAGGTCAGTAGTTAATTGGAGAAGAACAGAAAAGCAGGTTGAACCCCCTAATCTCTCTCCCCCTCTCCCTCTTTCCCCTACTCTCTCTCTCTCTCTCTCACTCACACACACACACACACACACACACACACACACACACACAAACACATGTGAAAATATATCAGTTAACAAACAGCCAATTTAGAAACTTATATATCAATCTTTCTATTTCTGAATGTCCAATTGTAATTATTTCTTCAGAATTTTTCAAAAAAATTAGTGGAGAAAGCAAGTACCTGCCCCTTCCCCCAAGCCCTTGTTTCACACACTGTCTTACTTCATCTTGTGCTTACAATTGTTTCCTCTTGAATGTACCAAATGTGTACCCAGAAATAGAGTTCATTGATGTCTCTTACCTTTTTTATTATTAATAATTTTATTTTACAGCCCAATCCCAGTTCCCCCTCCCTCCTCTCCTCCCGTCTCTTACCTCTTAAATGTGAGTGTTTTTCAAGTACAAAAGTTCTAAATCTTTATTTCATGATGTCCTAATGGTACTACAGTAAAACTAGACTTCCACTAAGTCTCCAGATTACTTTAAGTGGAAGATGAAGACACAAAAACACTCACTCTCTCCCTTCCTCCATCCCTCCCGCCCTCCTTCCCCCCACCTCCTCACCCCCTTACCCCCCCACCACATCCCAGAACAAATGTGGGAAATATGGGAAATGAAACAGCACCTGACATCTGGGGGAATACTACTAAAAAGCATCCCAGACACTGCCCACTAGGGGGAAGTGTTGTCTAACTGTTATGAAAACTTAGCATGAATAAAAATAAATCTACTCTCTAAAAATTTGTAAGCTTCTAGCAAAAAGAATTCTCCTAATTAAAGAAAAATCTAAAATTGTTTCTATTTTATTTCTAGTTCTTTAATCAGATTACAATGGCATTACAATCTCACTGTCTACTGCTCACAATCACATAGGCCTGTGGCTTGATTTACCATGCCTCTAGATCAAAGACAATCCCAGAAAAAATAGAAGACTCCTAATGTAATTTTACATTCTGCCCAGGACTGCTTAAATCCCCACTACAAGCCCCATCCTCACCTGCAGTCTATTGCAAAAGTTCAAAGAAAGTGGTGATCAGTGACAACCAGAACCCAACTGCCTCACCAAATTTCAAGCCATTTTATGAAGGCCCCTACCCTGCATAAAAACACTGTGGACATTGGTGCCAGCCTTGAATCTAAGCACTTGAAAAGTAGAGCGAGGTAGATCTCTGTGAGTTCTAGGTCAGCATGTTCTACATAGCCCAGTTCCAGGTTAGCCAGGAGTACATAGTAAGACCCTATAAGGGGAAAAACACTCCAACTTTACAGTATATATACTCAATTTTATCCTGGAAGAAGTAGATATTGCCCTATCACAGTGACAAAGGCCCCAAGTGTCAGTGGTCAGGGCAATGTAGATTATACTTCTAGTCCTTTAGGAAGACAACAAACATTTCTTATGACTAATTTAACAGTCTATTATCACTAAAGATATTTTGGTTCAACCCAAACAAATAGCTTAATCAAATAAATTATTGTCTTAAATATTTAAGCAAAACTATAAAACAACCAGAAGAAAGCACAAAACTAGTATAAACTATTTTATTTTATTTTGTGGTATAAGTCACTAAAAACATAGACAAAAAAAAAAGAAAGAAAGAAAGAAATGAGCTGGAGAGATAGGTGATCCAATCCCAAGCAGTCAGCCCTGCATGAGAGAGAGAGAGAGAGAGAGAGAGAGAGAGAGAGAGAGAGAGAGAGAGAAGAGAGAGAGAGAGAGAGAGAGAGAGAGAGAGAGAGAGAGACCTCTCACAGAGGAAAAGGGACAAAAAATGGACTCAACACAATGCATTTGTATACACGTATGTATATATACACAATAATAATTAAAAGAAAAGAAGTCAGGAAACTGAAAGGGGACACACAGGAGGAGCTGAAAGGGGGAGAAGAAGGGATAAAAATTAAATAAATACTGCAATCATATACAAAATTCTCAAAAATTATTTCCAATAAAAAAAGTAGGACTACATCAATGTGAAAGCCTGCACAGCTAACTCAAACGATGTGAGGCTAAGAAATCAGTTAACAGAATAAAGAGACAACTTACAGAATGGGAGAAAATACTTGCAAAACAAACATCTGATAAGAAGTAAATATATCTTAAATAACTCAATACCAAGAGAAGAATTAACTTGGCTTATATTTAATAGACAGAGAATATGATTAGACATGTCTCAAAGCTTAAAAAAAGGACAAAGGTGTCCAACAAGTACCTGAAACTATTTTCAGCATCACTATCTGTGGTTTGAATGAGAATTGTTCCCATTGAATACTTCCTCCAAAGCTGGTAGAACTGTTTGGGAAGGGTTGGGACAGTGACCTTGTTGAAGGAAGTGTGTCACCGAAGGCTTGGAGGATTCAAAAGTTCACACCATTTCTAGTGTATCTCTCTATGCCTTGTGCCTCTGTATCAAGGTACAAGCCTGCCACCATGCTCCCTGCCATGGTGATCATGGACTCCAACCTTCTGAAATTGTGAGTAAGCTCACAATAAACTCTTTCTTCTTTAAATTGTCTTGGCCATGGTGTCTCTTCACAGCAACAGCAAAGTAACTAGGACACTAATAATTTGGGAGAAAGGTTAAACCACTAGATATCACCCAATATCTGCTAGAACGGTTACTATCAAAAAGACAAAGATATGTTGGAGAGGATGCAGCAAGAAAAAAAAAAAAAAGGTTCTCTGTACACTGTCACCAGGAATGCAAGTAAGTAAAGACATTATGAAAAACAGAATAGAGACTCCTACAAATATAGAATGAACATGTAATCCATCAATCCTGTTTCTAAGTATACTGACAAAAGACCCAAGTTACTGATAAAACCTAAGTATTTAGGGAAGATAAAAAAATGAGACAAATACCTAGTGAAATACTATTCAGCCCCCTCAAAAAAATAAACTCCTGTCATTTGTTAACAACAAGAATAAATGAGAAGAACATTTTACTATGGAAAATAAGACAGGCACAGAAAAACAATATTGTATGATATCACATGTAGAATATTTTAAAAGTCAAGGGCCAACAAGATGGCCCACGGGGTAAAAGCAATTGCCACACAAGCCTGATAACCTAAATTGAATTCTCAGAACCCATATAAAAGTAGAAAAAAGAACAAACTCTGCAATGTTGTCCTCTGACCTCCACTCTCTACTAAGACATATAGGTGCCCTATATGCACAAACCCAGACATTGCATGCATCTGCACCACACACACACACACACACACACACACACACACACACACACACACACACACACACACACACACAGGTGTAATACGAAAAATAAAAGACCCAGACTGATACTGGGGTTCACACTTCAAGCTGAAGATCAGAGAAGCAAAGCAGCCAGCCACTAGCTCTTCCCTCTACCTCAGCTCAGACCAAAGGGGTGATCCTCAGACCACTCCCGACTTTACACATCCTCAGATTCTCTCAGACTGCCATGTTCTCCTCAACATGGCTAGAGACTAATCTTAGACTGAATGCCTCTACCTTTTATACCTCTCAAACCCTGGGATTAAAGGCATGAGCTCTGATTCACTCTCTAATAGCCTAGGATGGGTGGTCTTGGACTCAAGAGATTCATCTACCTCTTAATCCTGAGTCCTGGGTGTGTACCTGGCTTTTATGGCTAACTAATGTGGCTGCTTTGCTATTTTGATCTCCAGTAGCTTTAATAAATCATAAACAATATATCACCATACATTGACCTAAGTGAAATATTTTCTATGAAAATTAGATGATTCAGAACTTGAGTGGTCTTGACTACTTTGAACCTGTTGATCTGCCATCTGTTTGAGAAGTATCGGTATACTTGCTTGAGCTCTTGAATATTCTTGAGAGCAGAAAAGAGAAAAGAGGGCATATGGCATGGCAAAATGACATGTCCTAGCCATACTTGAAAGGTATTTTGAATAGGCAGCCCCAGAACACTTCTAGTTACAGCTTCATTTGGGAACACACTTTCCCAGATTTACCTTTCTCAGCTTATCTCACATCACCTCATACCTGTCTCCTAAATGCACAACATAAAGAACTAACCTATGATTTTTAATCAATAAGAACACATGTTAGCAAGTTTTAGCATGATATAAATCTGGTCTCTGCCTGACTCAAGTCTTTATCATTTGTCCTCTGAAGATATTATGTTTGCAGAGTACCACAGCTTCTGCCACTGATCAAATAGCTTTCTTCACAACATCCCTGCCAACATATGCTCAGAAACTTAGTCTAGATAGTCTCCTTGTCAATGATGCCAGCTTTCCAGTCTAACCAGTATATGCCTTTCATAGACTGCCATGTGCCCAGGCCTTTACTCGGCAGGAATCATAATGTTTTAGAACCACCCAGACAGTATCCTCCTCTTTCTCAAGCTTAGCAACTACAGATAATGATTCACTACATGCTGACTAAGAAGATGACCTCAAAAGGGCCTTCACTTGCTGCCTTCTTAGTTAGTGTTTTCATTGTGTGACAAAACACCATGACAAAAAACGCAAGTTGGGAAGGAAAGGGTTTATACTTCTGGATCATAGTCCACCATTAGAGGAAGTCAGGACAGAAACTCAGGCAGGGCTGGAACCTGGAGGAGTTGATGCAGAGGCCTTGGATGGGTGCTGCTTAATAGCTTGCTTCCCCTGGTTTGCTCAGCCTGTTTTCTTATAGAACCCAGAACCACCAGCCCAGCATGACAGCACCCACCATGGACTGAACCCCTCTCCTATTGATCACTAATTGAGAAAATGCCTTACAGCTGGATCTCATGGAGGCATTTCTTCCACTGAGGCTCTTTTCCCTCTGATGACTCTAGCTTTTGTCAAGTTGGCACACAATACCAGCAGTACACTTGCCTAGAAGGTCATTTAGGGGATCTATATCTGCCACTAATGAAAACCAAGGCCTCTTGATTATTTGTCCAAGGTCTATTTTCCACATACCAGCATTTCCCCATAAATGCATCCCAATAAAATAGAGCTAGAGAATGTTCATCACATTCACACATGGGTTGCAGCAACATCACAGGCTTCCAGTTTTACTAACATGTCAACTCATCCAGCCTCAAAATTTCCCACCCATGTGGGCTCCTCTAAGCTAGAATAGTCCATGGTGGCCTGGACTTTTTATTAATCTGCTAATGGGCAACTGAAGATAACTCTGAAACTCAACAGTTGCTACAATTTCCTTAATTCTCCTCTCTAAAAATAGGCTTGCAACCCCCTTTTTATAGCAGCTGTCCTTTTGTAATAACTTCCAAATAATCCTACAATAAAACTGTAACTTATCTGTAAACATGCTCAGCTTTTTAGGTCACAGTTCTCAGAGTTGAAATGATGTAACAGGAGACAGGTGATCTCTTCTTGATTTTCTAGTGGTGTGTGTTACACCATTTCCAACATGGTGATGGGACTCAGAGAAAATTCAACCAAGCAGGCGTTACCATGACTCTGCTTTATCTCAGAGATCCCTTAACTCTCATGTCCTTAGAGAGCAGTCCCTCGTTCACAGCGTTCACAGCGAGGCGACCTAGATCTGCACAGCTACAGAGTTCATCACAGTAGCATGCAGATCAGAGTTACTAGAGCCACTTGGAAGAACCTGAATTTTTAACAAGCACAAGAAGCATCTAAGGTGTCTACAGTACTTCTTGAGAGTGCAACAAGGCAAGCCTGGGGTAGCAAAGCACAGCTTCCAAAAACAAAAGAAGGATTTATCCATTGCTTCCTGTGATCGTGATAGGAAGAGCAGCACTTTCTAAGTGTTCTGTGAAGTGCAGAAAGTCCCCAGGGCTCCCTAAGCTAATTGCTGAATTAGCACTCCTGAGGAGACCACAGTGATCATTTTCTCAACTTCCACAGGCCAATTCCATATGTAGGCATGCATTCCTTTTTAAGAACTGTGATGTCTAAAGAGCAAGTTTTGACTCTTTAAAATAACAAATGGATTGCAACAATCCTTTATCCTAACACAAAATTCATAAACAGTGTAATAGCTCAAAAGTAAAACTCAAAACAATCATTATGATCTTTTAAATATAGCTCAAAGGAAAAACCAAAACCTAGCCGGCATTAATTATATGACTGTTCAAGTTAGTGAGGCACTAATTTGTCCCCAAGGGGAAAATCACCAGGCAAGCAAGGCAGGAGTCTAGAGGGATATAAGGGTACTGAACCATAACTCAGTAACCTTAGCACTGCCTTCTAAGGGATGATTTTTCAACATCATGACCAACTTTTAGTAAATCTCCAAAATCAAAACCAAAGTCTAAGCTTCCATTGACATTTATAAAAGAAAACTTATATTAAAGATCATCCAGAAGTGTTTACTTAATATATCCTAAGCACAAATAATTAGAAACATATTGTCCTCACACCAAGAAATGTTTTCCACATTAAAGTCACAGAAAATATGAAGCAACTATTTTCAGTTTGTCACCCTGCACCCACTATAGAAGTCTAGAAGCCTTGACCTCCACAAAGTAATGGCTGACCAGGGCAGATCCACATATGTGGTCCTAACGCCTATGCAGTTTAAAAACAAAAACAACAACAACAAAAAAGGGTTGTTCTTTAAGAGAAACAGTATGGTATGCCCCTTAAAGCCTTTGAAACCTCTTGCATTCATTCAAAAAGATCTATCCTGGAATATAACTTTGGATGGCAAAGTGTGACTTCCTTGAAATCACAACTCACAAATATGGGCACAAGTGGTAAGACTTGAATGCTGGAGTGGTAAGGCCAAATGCACATTGGTACAGAGGTACAGGGTGAGACCACACTGATGGGTGCTGACTGGGGACCTGATGTTCACAAGCATCTGTGCAATGATAACACAGCTGAGTGACACAGTTTCAACCTCATTACCACAAGCTTCAGAATTTTATTTTCACATGAAACTTCCAAGATTTTAAAAGTTGTTTTCACCAAGTGGATGAAAGATGCCAATATATAATATCTGCCTTGTAAAATAAAAGTAGAAAGATACATAAAAGGAAATTTGATATTAGATAGATCTTCAAGAACAATGCATGGAGCCACTACTAAACAGCCTTTGTGAAACAGGTCAAGCACCAATAAAGTAATCTTTCAGTATTCTACACCTCAAGGATGTAATCTAAAACGTTCTAACAGCATCTAAAGAGCTGTAAAAGTATGGGCAAACAAAGGAATCATTTAAAATTATTTGTAAGTTATTAGTATGCACATGGAAATGTTTGGTGTTAATTGTATGTGGTACAGCACATTTATGAGGCTAAAAATATCTTGGTTCTGACATATTATATAGCAATGTTTTTCCAAGGTTGATCATATTCTACCCTCAAGAAAAATTTAAAGACATCTTATCAAATTGTGTGTGTGTGTGTGTGTGTGTGTGTGTGTGTGTGTGTGTGTGTGTGTGTTCTCATTATGTTGCCCACACTGATTTGAACAATTGGGATCAAATGATTACTTTGCCTCAGTCTCCTGAATAACCAAAATACAAACGCAAGTCATCATCATCCTTGGCTCCTCAGCTTTTCAGTACACACAGGACAAAAAGTGGGGGAGGGGGATAATGGGGAATGAAAGGGAAGGTAGTGGAAGGACAAAGCAGAGCTCGGTGTCTTGTCCCACACTAATCCTAGCACTCACTGCTTGAAGCAGGAGTTTTGTGAGTTCAAAGATCACCTGGACTACAGTGAGACAATATCAAAAGGAAAGAAGGGAGGGAGGAATAATAAAAAAAAAAATCAGGGCTAGCTATGTAGTAGCTAGCAATCTTTAAGATTGCTTATCTAGCATGTTCCACACAAGTAAAATAAGAAAGCAATACAATAACAAGCATTACTCTAAAAACTGGCAAAAATTACACTGGAAAGTGGGAACAAGATGGAAGTTTTTAACATGCCCTCCAGACTGTCTCTGTAACACTCCAGAATTATCACTTTATATGAAATACCACAGAGTTCCAAACAGACTGCTGAGGCTACTCATAACAGCTCATCTGCAGACATGTGGGATAAGGCGGCCTCATTACATGAACAACCCCACCCAAACAGAAAAGTGCACAATCACTCTCCAGCTCACTTGACCAAACCAAAACCAGATGAAACTATGGCCTGTGGAACAGCAGGGCCTGTGGTCCAGATGAAGTAATGGAGACCATCTATCTATTTAATAAGTGCCAAGTAATACTGAGCACATTTATCATATAACTGCATATAATATTATGAAGACATTTTTCTGCTGTCCATAGGGATAGAAAGAAGTTTGGGTAAAGAAAACAAACTAAATGAAATATTCCAAAGACTGTATTAGTAAAGGACTCACCATCAAAATATAAATCTTTGGTAGTGAGAAGAAAATGAATCAATAGAAAACCTTATAAACAATTTATTATTCGTTCCTTTGCATGTCTGTGGTTTCTATGCCAAATCATGTTTTCCTTAAAGTATTGACTCTTAGCTTTTATAGATCCTATAGCTACATATAAAAATTAAAACTAAAAATAAAATGGTGCACTAAAGTGGGACAATGCTAAGCTTTGTTTTCTTCTTGTGTTTCTGTTTTACTTCTTGTTTTGTGTATACAGAATAGTGTCCACCCAATCCGTAATGTGTTAACAAGTTCTCTATTATCAAGAAGTACCTACCTGCACATATTTATACCACAAACAAACCAAAACATAAATCCTCAAAAATGGGCTAGTAAGATAGCTCAGTATGTTAAGGCAATTGGCACCCATCTGCTGACCTGAATTTGATCTCTGGGACCCACATGGAAGGAGATAGTCTACCTCCCTGCATATTGTCCTGTGGTTTACACATAGACACACACTACCACCACTACCACCACCACCAAAGGTTTTGTTTTGTTTTAATTCAAAGTGTATTACAAACCTACAAATAAGAGAATTACAAAACTTGGAAGAAAACACCCGCAAAAAAAAAAATACGTATATATACTTAAGCTTAGAGTAAGCAAATAGATATTACACTAAAAGCAAAAGTAACAAATAGGCAAAACAGCTTTATTATACTATGTTTAAAACTTTTTATGCTACAAATGATATCGAAAAACAGAAGAGAACAATCTTCAAATCACATATCTGATAAGAGATTGTATACAGAATTTTACAACACAATAGTAAAGGACTGACAAGCCATGTCAAAAACAGAAAAAGGGTCTGAAGAGACCCTGTGAAGACAGCATATAGTAAAATAGCAGGCACATTAGAAGATGTCTAGCATCAAAAATGGGGTGAAAATCCACTAGAAAAAAAAAAGCCAGTCACAAGAGGCTCTATAGGAGCCCCTCCAGAGGACTGGAAGTGTGTGTTTGTCTGCAGAACAACACTAGTACAGTCACTTCTTTTTGAGAGAACAACAACCAAACAAGAAAAATGCCTTAATATACCTACAGTTATGGACACACAATTCTATGAAAAGGCTAACACTGAATTTTACATTTTTAATAGGTGGTTTATATTACATACAAATTTTATCTCAGTAACATAAGGCAATTCCACATTATCAACCAAAAAAGAATTATTCTGTATTCTGGACCACTATGGCAGTTAGGGACAGAAGTTTGCTTCTTTTTCCTCTAAGCCAGTAGTTCTCAACCTGTGGGTGGCAACTCCTGTGGGGGCTTGAAGGATCCTTTTGCAGGGGTAGAATATCAGATATTCTGTATAAGATATTTACATTATGATTCATAACAGAAGCAAAACACGGTTATGAAGAAGCAATGAAATAATTTTATGGTTGGTGGTCACAACAAAAGGAGGAACTGTATTAAAGGGACATCAGGAAGGTTGAGAACCAGTGCTCTAAGGTGAATTTAAACGGTAACATTTATCCAAACACAGACTCATTCCAATCACTGACGAGACACATCAGAAGTCACAACCCCAAATACAACCAGCAGGCACTCTACTCCTACAGGGAAGGTGAAAACCCAGCCCCAGCAGTTATCTACATCTGACATGGGGCACAGAACATGAGCCATCACTGATTAACTAAAAAGTAATCTGCATATCAGCTTCCCATGATGGTCCCTCTCCTGCCCTGTTCTGTTACCCAGAGGCTTGCCTGCATAGGGTACTCCACTCCATGTGAGTGAGTCTACCCTGTGCCAGTCTACATGTTCTGTTCTGCCTCACACAGTCCTACTCTGTAGAAAGGAATTCCAGACACTTAGGAAAACCTCACTTAAAGACAAAACTTAATTCACACATATCAGTGTAGAAACAAACTGTAATAACATCTGAAGTAAAACACGGACTTCCAAGAGAAGTCCCAAATTTTAATGAAATAGAATTGACCTGGAAGGAAGCATAAATTCAGGAAATTCAGGGTAATCTTAGAAAATAAATTCTGATCAATTCTTTAGAAATTCAAAATGATGTACCTATTAAAGGAGAAACTGCAATAAAGATGAACAGAAAAGTGACTGAAATTATAAATACCATTACCAAACCAGAAAAGTTTTGGGAAGACTGTGATAGTTTAAAATAGGAATGAAAAACTAAGAAGTACAGAAGACAAATATAATCCACCTATTATCTATATAATAAGAACCTTAAAAGTAAATTTGTAAAAGAAATAGAGTGATTGGAAATGTCATTCTGTAAATATGTTTCTCATATTGATTAATGAATAAAGCATGATTGGCCAATAGGAAAGTAAGAAAGGTGGGACTAGGAGGCAAGGAGAATTTAGGGAGATGCAGGAGGAGATTTAAAATGTAGGACCAACAGAGAATAATGCCGGACCCTCTCTCCAGTAAGATAAGACCACATAAAAATACTTAGATTAATAGAAATGGGTTAATATTTAACACAGAGCTAGCCAATAAGTAATGCTAGTAACAGGCCAACCGCATTATATCTAATACAGCATCTGTGTGTGTGTTACTTGGGGTTGATGTGGCTGTGGGAGCAGACTGATGGGAAAACCTACTCGTAACAGTAGAGTAGAAATAACTGAAAAATAAGACAAATATCTCCAGAGATAAAGAAAGTCATGATAGAAAGGGCTCCACAAGAACGATACATCTTCTTGACATATAGGGAAAGCAAAGGCGCCTGCACAATTATCAGAAAGAATGAGCAGAGAGTACATAGGGAGCAAATACCAGAATCTTACCAGAGCCAAGGATCCAGGAGCAAATACCAGAGTCTTACCAGAACCAAGGGACCAAGGATCCCGAAGCTATAGAACTCCAAAGGGAATGGGTAAGCTAAGATCAGTATAGGTACAAAATGTCCAGACACACACAGCTTTAGAAATCTTATCCATCTAGACCTTCTGAAGTACACACACACACACACACACACACACACACGCACGCACGCACAATAATGACTCAGGAGATCCAAGCAATACACCTAATCAGTATCAAGTTTAGTCTACAGAGAACAGTTGTAAAATGGCCTAGAAACAAATTTAGCACAAATTAAAGAAGGTTAGAAAGAGAAGCGTATTTCCAGGAGGAAAATAGATTCCTCCTACAAATAACATAATAAAGATAGAAGAAAAAGTAGCAACAAGTACGACTAGCAGTACATCTAGCAAAATGCTGCTCTACTGGATTCCTTCCACTGCTCTGGTGTAGTCTACCTTTAGTGACCAGCAGAGGTCACACACACAGGCTCTACTTATCTTACACTTCGGGTACAACCACATAACACTACATGAACTTGGCAGCTAAGTAGAAGAGTCACGTTCAAAATGTTTGGACTCAGCCTGTATTAAAAATATAAATTATAAATGCCACAATCTTGTAAAAGTAATAGATACCAGAGGCTTCTCCTGGAAAGGAAAGGTGGAGAAGCAGAGACCATGCATCCTCATCTCCATGATATCATGAGCAGACAGACTGCTCAGTCACCTCAGAAATGGTTTTACACACTAATACTTAAAAATCCAAGCAAAAGAACTCTATCTATCTATCTATCTATCTATCTATCTATCTATCTATCTATCTATATCTTCCTCCCTCCTCCTTATGTATCAGCTTTAGAAAGCCTATATAAGCCTGGTTTTTAATTTACATTAGAAAATTAGTAAGCAGCACCTATGAGGCAACTCCCAGAAATGTTTATAGAAGCAAACCTAAACACAGGAAGAAGCACAGAACGATGAAGCAACAGCCAAAAATCACTGTCAGGGATGGAGCCTTGGCTGAGGGTAAAGAGAAATGGCTCGAAGAATGTGTGAGAAAAGAGTCAAAGTCCACTGTGTTAGCAGTACAGCCCTCAGGGATGGGGAGGGACAGGAGCTGGCCCTCTGGATTTGTTTTGTATAACTTATTCAAGACTCCATTTCTTACACATACATACACATTGTTTTGGAAATAAAAATAAAAAATTCACATTATACTTAAGACAACATATTATTTGTAAATAAAAAAAAAGGAATCTAAGAGACTAGAAGTAAATAAGCCCATTTCCCTGATTAAATTTGGCAATGAGAATATAAACCAGAACTGTCTTTCTGTTAGACAGTTTGAGAAATGGGTAGTTTCATGTAGTTAAGATCAGACCACAGTGGTGCACAACTTTCATCCCAGCACTCATTTAGTTAAGATCTAAAGCTCTCTTACTAAATATGGTGGAATAGGCCTGGAATTCGAAACTAGGGAGGGTGAGGCAAGAGGACAATAAGTTTCTGGAATGTGTGAAAAGAATTTGTCCACACACACACACACACACACACACACACACACACACACACACACACACACAAACTTGTCAATAAATAAAAACATAAAATAGAAAACAAAAGCTATCACTAAAGCCTGGAAAATCGCGTGGTACAGAATAGGTATATATTCAGATATGGAACATGAAATGTAACTGATATGAGAGGGAAAACTACCAAAGTAAGAAACTCTTGCTTGGAACTGGGGCTGTTTTTTCTTCTTTCTTTCTCCCCTGTTCACTTTGCTACAGCATCACTTGGGGCACTGGGAGATCATGAAAGGAGATAATCAGACTCTAGTTCAGAAGCCAAACACAACCCTGTCTCAGTTTCATTGCTTTGATAAAAATGTACTGATAAAAAGTGACACAGGAGAGAGGGGCTATTTGCCTGTCATTTAGTTCCAGGTTCTATATAGTTAGTTCATCATCACAAAACCAGGAGCCTGAAGCCCAGTTGCTAGGTACATCTACACTCAAGAGCACAAGGAAATGAAGGCTGCATGCATGCTTACTGCTTAATTCCTTTCTATTCATACAGTTCAAGGTCCAACCCTAAGATGGCGCTGCTTACATTCAGAATGAGTCTTTCCACCTCAGTTGACCAAAATTAAGAAAAATCCTTCACAGGCCAACCCAACCTAAACAATTCTTCACTGAGCCTCTCTTCCCAAATGTGTCAATTTAACAAACTAACCACAAAACTTATACCTAATACCCATTTTTTCCACTTCTCTATCTGTATTTTTGTAAACTTTAAAAATAAAATCTTTCTTAATGATTTATTTATTTGTATTTTATATGCATTGGTGTGTTGCCTGCATGTATGACTATGTGAGGGCATCAGATCGCCTGGAACAGTATTTATTCAGTTGTGTGATGCCATGTGGGTGGTAGGAATTGAACTTGGGTCCTCCAGAAGAGCAGCCAATGCTCTTAACCCACTACCTGTATTTTTAAATTCTCAGAAGGCACACAGACTGTTTCCTAAGCATGTGCATGTCTTCCTCATATGCTTCTGCTTTATCTAATGGTATTCCTCATTTTATCTTTACAGAAAACTATTTTATATTTTCATAATATTCAATTGCTCTCACTCTTTGGGTCTTGACATCTGTGTTGTAAATGCTGACTTTCTTCCCATAAAGGTTCCTGGCTTTGTGCAGATGATACTAATTGTGAGCTTGTAATGTTAGAGTTTATTTATTACTATAGAGCTTTACATGTCCATAACTGAAAAAGTGGTCCATAGGGAAATGTTGCATTAAATACACCAACAGTGTGTAACATTTGACCATCCTAAAACCAGTTTTATGTCACTCTCTAGACTTGCAAAGACTACTGTTGGTGCCCTCTCCCAACTTTGGGCTTCAATTCCACAAGAAGTAAAATTTTCCCCCTACATTCAGAACTCTGGGGAAACTGCTATGTCAAGCCACAGCCCCATAATAACAGCTTCTAGGTAATGGACAATTTTTCTAGACATAACTTCTATGAACACTATCCAGTTTTGCATAAATCCCATGCTAGTTTCTTGTCTTGTAGCTGTAGGTACCTGAATTGTTCTTATCAGGAAAAAAAATCCTCTCCTGGACCCACTGATGGATGGGCACCTGCTTTTCTCTGAGTTTGATTTCTTCTTTGTCCAGCACATGGCGTTCCTTTCTTTCAAGTTCTCCTTTCTACTCCGTTTTCTCCTGTTCTGTATCAACTCAATCCATCATGCTGCAGGAAGTCTCTGAAATCTTCCATACTTTAGAGGGTATTATAGTAACAGGAACCACCACATATTTCATTTAAATTTGGATACTCCATACCATTAACTAAACTCTACAACCCTAAGAAAATTACAAGTTTGGATACAATTACTAGAAATATAAGATGTTGAAACAGGAGGAACAAGGTGATAGACCAAGTACATTAAAAGTATCATGTAATCATTTAACAAGACTTAGTTTTAAAAAAATAGTTCTTTGTGTTTTTTTATTATAATAAAAAATGCTTCTGAAATTCTATTATTTCTACATATATTTATAATATAATACATAGTGCTGGATAGCACAGCTTTTAAAGACTAAGCCAAAAACAAAAAAAAATTATATAATATAATGTTTATAGCACTATATTTTAAATTATAATAATGACTTCAAAGGACTTATAAAACATAATTAGCCTTATCTGGTATATCTTAAGACTATAAGATTACACATTTCTCTTCCCCTTTATTCTTTGGTTCTCCAGTGTGACTTAAAATTTTCAACCATGTTCTCACATTGGCTTATCATTAACTATCCGAATTTAAATAAAAAGAAGGAAGGAAGGGAGGAAGGAAGGAAGGAAGGAAGGAAGGAAGGAAGGAAGGAAGGAAGGAAGGAAGAAGGAAGAAAGAAGAAAGAAACCAAAGCGTGCCTGTGACACAGGAGCTTGTGTATGATTCTTTCTTTTCAAGTGCTTTTCTTGTAGTTTTCAGGGTCAAATCTGAAGGCCAATAGAGGAAATTCCAGCTTACACAGTGTATCAAATCAAAGCCAATTAGCATGAAGAAAGAGATCACAAGGTTTGAAATACCAGAGTCTACCTACCATGTGTGCACTGATGTCCTCATTTCAGTCATGCCTTCTTATTTTTAAAAAGCATAAACTCTCATGTGCTCACTCTCCCAGGCAGCAAAACCAAAGGGCAGGTTGTATACATCCCCGTGAAAGTGGGACTAAGTTTGAGTTTCTTTTGGATAAATACTGAGGAATAAAATACCAGGTGGTACAAAAGGTGTATGTTTAACCTAACTGCTTTTTTAAATATTTCACGCACCTGTATGTAAGAGACCCAGCAGATGCACATTCTTGCCAACAGCTCCATTCACTTTGACACAGATAACACCACACATTGTTTACATAGTTAGGTAAAAACTATTCTTCAGCACAGTAACAAAAGGGAAAGAAGCTCAGAACCCCATTGTGGCATTCAAAATGAAAAGTAGCCAAAGAGCTTCAAACTGTGTTAAGGTGGTTATAAATTTAGAAACTATAACAAACATATATTTTTAAGTCATTTCACTACTTTGTCCTGCATCAAAACATTTCTAAATACTAAAATATTAATTAATATTCACTTTAAGATTAAAAGAATGAAGTGAAATGAATACAATGACTTCTTAGAAAGCTAAAAATGTTTTTATATAATCCCACCTAACATGCTAATCCAAAAATAGAGTTACTTGTTTTGTTTTCAACCAAACACCAACCTCATCAGGTCAAATTCCTTATACAGGTGAAACAGACAACAAGGGTTAGATAATGACACTGGTGAAAACAGTAATGGTTATCATTCTAAATGTCACTGTTCAAGATCAGGGATATGGACATGAGGATATTCTACCGGTCCTTATCAATACAACAAACAAAGCCAAAAGCACTTGCTAAGTACCAAACATGATTCTGAGGCCCTTGCATACCACATTCTAAATCCTCAAAATAGCTGAGATGTGTCACTGCAATCACTTTTTACAGACTTGAACATTGAAGTTGGATAGTTTACATGATGCCACAAAGTTTTGAGTTACTAAGCCCAGGATTCAAACTCAGTAAGTCTAACTCCAAAGCACAAGCTCTCAGCCCTTTCTGTCCTCCAAAATGCCAATATCTCCCTTCACCACCAGTCTTCCACAGACACGGAGAAGTGTTCTGAAACTCCTTAAAAGTGTGTATTTTACACCCTCTTTTAGGAAAATGTATTCATAAATGCATTGCTTCAGTGGACTGAAAGCTCACACTTGGGGTCGAGCAAAATGGATTAAAGTCTTAGTCCTGTTGTAAGTGATTGATTGTAAATGGAAGGAAATTATTGAAGAGTTCTCCTCCTGAGAATGAGGTAACTGGCAATTTATGAACTTTCCCTGGAGATCAAATAAGATACGGTATTCAAAGTACATAGTACAGCGCTGACATGGTAAATTAGTCAATAGGATTACTGATATTAACACTAATATTAGTTCTAAGCTGTTTTGAAGAGAGTTGCTTCTAATTTTTGAATTGGAAACAGTTTTTCGAAAGAAAAAAGTCTCCTAATATTACACTGTCAGAAAAAATTTGTGGGATTGACACTGGTAGCCAAAATTAAAGTGTGTTTGTAGAACAATGGTAAATGTAGACAATAAAATCTTAATGAGAATTAGTTAATTTTTGAAATCTGAAGTCTCATTCTTCAATGAACATGACTTGAAACTACTGAGAGCAAGCTCTAGGAACTACATCCAATTCTCATCTTGCAGAGGTTGCTCTGGAGAAGAGTTGGAGCACATAGACTTCACCAGGGTAAGCAGGAAATGATGTAGGCAAGCACAATGCTCAGAAATCAGTGGGGCCACATACCTTTTACCTGCAAGACAATGTTGGGAAGCACTTACTTGTATCTGGAGTTTTCTCTTCTGACTTCCCGAATAAAAATTCATACTTTGCCTTGGCAACACTCTGGGAATGTGCTGATGCATTGTTAACCCAAACAAACGTCTCTGCCTGCAGAATGAGAGCCAAACAAAGGCATCATTATAATACAGCATAACAAATAATAATTACCCAAGAATAAAAATTACCCTGGAAGAGAATGATTAAGCCACTGTGATGTATAATCACTTAAAATGAAACAGGAAAAATCAGAATACAATTGGGAAACACAATTTCAGCAGTGAACCCCAGACAAAAAAAGTAATAATAATAATATACATACATACATACATATCCATGGGGGAAGAAAAGAACACAAGAAAGGCCTTGACTGTGGAGCAGGTTTGTGATAAACTGTTGTAAAAAGTTTATGTGGCTGAAGAGAGCTCAGTTAGTAATGGGCTTGCCATTTAAGCATACAGACCTGGGTCCAATATCTAGAATTTAGGTTTTAAAAAGCATGGAGGCATGGGTTTATAGTCTAAGCCCTGGGAAGGCTGGCTGTCCAGCTTTGACTACTCAGTGAGCTCCAGAATAAGACCCTGCTTCAAAGTGATTGGCTACTGAAGAATAACACCAAGGGTTGATCCCAGGCTTTTACATACACACTCATATACATGCACCCACATGAACAGGCTCTCACACGCACACACACGGTTAAGTTTATGTTACTTTTAGCTATTAAAAACTATTTTACAAGCCAGACTTGGTAGCATAAAGACCCCAGCACTTAAGAGGCAAAGACAGGAGGATCTCTGAGTTCTACAAAGTGTGTGCCAGGACAGCCAGGGCTTTTACACAGAGAGCCCCTGCCTCGAACAAAAACAAAGTAGCAAATAAATAAACAAAAACTATTTACTTATGGACTTTTCTGCATGATTAATATCACTCAGTAATATTAATTTTAAAATTTAAAATATTTCTCTCTATGGGTTTTGCTGAGCCACACCAAGTAAAAAAGAAAAAGAAAAGAAAAAGTAGTCTTTCTCCAAAAATGGCCACATCTGTACATCAGAAATACTATGCAGCTGGACAAGGCATACTCAGAACTGCCAGCCCTTCCACTGATGCTATCAATCTTAAATGTGAGCATCTTCCCAGTGTCCTCCATAATTCTTTAAAAACTACTATTTAAACTAAAATTACAGAGGGAAAGGTGGTTCACAACACAGTTTTGAATTCCTAATACTTTCTTCCTGACTGCTTTAGGCAACTGTCAAAACTGGAGAGGTTTCTATTTCTGGCCTAAAATGAAGTTCTGGATGAATTTTTATCTATACGTATGGGGGAGTCATTCTCTTGTCTCTACTGTGATTGAAAACACCCAGATCCCATTTTCATTCATACGAGTCAGTCTTGCTCACACATGTACATGAAGTGAGACAGGATGAGATTAGAGAAGGAACACTGTCAATAACTTTGACTTGGCTGCAGATGACCTTCAATCCTTCTGAGAATGCTTTCACTGGCTTCCATCTTGGCTATGAAGCATCTATTCTCATGTCTGACCCATAACTAACCCTTCATCCTGAAGAACAATGGCATCCAGGGTTATATGAACAACCAAGTAGCTACTTGAGACAATGGTGTCTTTGGACTTCTACGATAGCCATTGAAGCAGAAATGACTGACAATGATAGAAGGCCCAATTACAATCCCACCACTCCACAACAGGCCAGTTCAGCACATAACATCAACCCTGCCATTCTCCCCCACCACTTTGCTCTTCCAGATCATTATAAAAAGTTAATTTACAGAATTTTGAAGCAGTATTCCTAAAAATACCTCTGCAACCATTTAGTGTTCAAAATGTGCAAACATCGCTGGAAATTCTTCTTAGTGTGATGTGTTTAACAAGTGTAGGCTAATTATCCTTTTCCCCAACAGAGAAAAATAATCATAATCTGTGTATTTAGAGAGCTTCTGCTAATAAAAGAGGAACTCCCCCAGGGATTCCCATAGAGGGTGACCTAATTCGGAAGATGCTTATGAAGACTCTCTGAGAAAGTAATACCTGTAGAAATGATAAAGTTGAGAAGATGCGGAAAGACAGAAACATACTACACAAGTGGGAGGTATCTGAAAATGACTAGTCTATACCTTTACCAAGAGCAGGCCAAGAAGCACAGGACAGATAAGTGGGCCATTTCAGAGACCAACAGACAACAGCATGGATCTCAGAAGCCATGACCAAAAGTTACCTGGTGAAGTCTCATCTTCACCAGGTGACTTTGGTTGTCTCAAGGTGACAATAAAAACTAACCAGGACAGTGTATATGGAGTCATAATTTCACACTGATAGGAAGAAGTCACCTTCATTCACCCATCAACACCTGGGGCACGTGTGACAGCAGGCCCTGCACCTTGCCAGGACAGGGCAATGGAGTCAACTATGTTAGTGCAGATATGGTGAGCCAGCCCCAAAATCATGACTATGGGAGAGCTGTCCCCATCACCATCTGTCCTATGGTGGCATGGATGGGGAAGAGCTACCCTCCTCCCCACGTCCCCACACAAACAACTGGGATAGGTGGGAGAGCTGCTCCTGTGGTCGTAAGTGTGGGAGAGTCATCCCTGACCCCCACTAGCTTCATAACCCAAGGTTATGACTTGGCCTGCACCAACATCCACCCCATCTATGATCTGCTAGAGCATGTGAAGGGACCTGATCCACAGACCCAAAGCTGCAGTATCTCCACAACACAGGGTGACAGTGGGATGTCCAGGAGAAGGCCCAGCATCAACCTTGTAGTAAAGACCAAGGCCCTTGAACCAGACCAATGACTTTTCAATGAACACTTGTAAGTAAAGATGTATGGACAAGAGAGTATGACTTGCAGGGTCACACAGCAACTTCCATGATGAGATTTTTATTTCCTTCCCTTTCAAAATTTTTCTCATTTTATTTTCATTTTTTTCTCTTGAATTTTGTTATATTTTGGGGGGCTGCAGGGATGGACGGCAGATGCAAAGGGACAGAAAATGAATGGGATCAATTTACATGATAATAAGAACACACCAAATACATAAATTTTATTTTTTTTTAAAAAAAGCATACTGATACAAGGGTGTTCTCAAACTTTAGTACAAATTAACATAATCCATAACATATAGCACTTATTAAAACACACATTCCTGTAGTGCAATCAAGAGCTTCAGATTCAGTTAGTCCAGGACTTAAAAATGTTCACCTCCTACCAATATTCCAGGTGACGCTGATGCCGAAATCACATTGTCTGCACCACAGGTCCTGATTGGTGCACTTTTATTGTATGTAAGAATCTACTGGCGGTCTTCCTATTGACTGTGCAGGTCTGATACTGAGAAGACCACATGTGGGTATCTATACTTGCAGGCTCTAAAGCTGGTGAGTGAAAAAAATCAGTGTTCAGAGCACATTCAGATGCTCGCAGAAGAAAGAGTTTTTATGAGCTGCTCTATCTAGGAGTAACACACATGAAAATGTCTCCATTTAACAAAGTACTCCATTATTTTGCTATTGTGGGGACCTCTACATCCAGGCACAAATCAAAGCACTCATCCCTCCACCTCACTAAGTGAAATAGAACTCCTTCTCCCTATATTAGGTCTTACAATTGTGAGTTCTACTGATACTGCTCTCCCCATGCAAATGCTTTTAAATCTTCACAAATCGCTACAATAATTTTACAAATCTTAGAAAAAAAAACTGTGTTTGAAATAAGCAGCTTGATTGAAGACAGGCATGGTTCAGTAATATATTTTACAATCTGTATTGCTACTTAATAAAAACATTTTGCTTTTTATCTTAGTTACTTTAGGAACATAAATCTCTTTAATAAGCATACAGAATAGGGCTGGGGACAAGCTCAGCAGTAGCAGTACGTGTTTAGTATGTATGGGGACCTAAATGATTTAAATGGACATAAAGGACTTACATATCAAGTTAGGCATCAGGACTAAAATCCAGCTCTGCTAGTACCTGCTACTTCTCAATACTACATAAATGTCTGTACTTAAGATTCCCTGCTGTGGAAAAGTACTATAGAAGCTGAAGAGCTGACATGTTGGTGATACATGCTTGTGTTCTTGGCATTCAGTAGACTAAGTTGGGAAGCTTGGCGATTCAAGGTCAACCTGATGTACACAGTAAGACACTACCAAAAAAAATGAAAAGAAGGGGGAGGGAGGGAAGGAGAGAAAGAAGGAGGTAGGGAAAGAGGGAACCACCTTTACAGACTTCATTAAGGAATAATTCATATTTTTTTCCTTTGTGATAAGGTTACAGTGGTGAGATCACCAACATATAATATATGTGCTGTGCAGACAAGCACAAAAACGGCAGTAAAGGATAGCACAAATAAGATCTCAGCCTCATTCGTGACATACTTTCTATAGTTACAAAGTATTTCACTTACATTCTTCAACATACAATGTTATTATAATAACCACTTCTACACAGAAGAAAAATGCTTCTGATAAGAAAGGACTTCTTCCTGGCTACAAAAGGGAAATAAAAAATAAAAAAATTAAAAAAAAAAGACAAAGCAGAGAACTTTAGAAGGAAAAGTCATTTGCAGTGAAGTCAGCAAAGAAGAATGGGGCCACAGGAGAGGGGGAGGGGATGAGAGTGGGCCTTGAGGCAGGTTCTACATTCTCTCCTTTCCTAATTAATATCAGCTTCAACATGACGGCAAGAAGATTTGAGAAACTCAAAGTCAGTCAGTTGAGTACTATAGGCAGCTTTGAACTAGAAAACATTAAAAGCTAAACTGAATACTATAAAAATAATATTTCACAATTCACTTAAAATCAATACTTAATTCCAACATTCACATTCCACACTGGATCCTGTTTAATCCCATCTGTCCCCATTAATCTAACAAAAGCCAAGTCCACTGAAAATAAGGTACCATGCACACACCAACCAAATGCAGGCAGGGGCCTGAAACTCTGGCTAACACTGCAGAAGCATGGTGTTAGGTGTTCCTGGCTGAATCATATGTTGAGTAATGCATGCTGAAGCCCTAACTCCATATTTTAAGCACGACTGACTGTATTTGGAAACCATTACAATGAGGACATGAGAACAGGTCCTGACCTAGGATATCTGGTGACCTTCTGGGACACAGAGAAATAGGCAATGCAACAATCACATGAAGACAAGAAGGTGACCACCTGTAGCCAAGGAAAGGAGCCTCCACAGTGACAACAGAAGGTCATAGATGGTTCTAGAACTAGGAGACAATTCATTTCTGCTACATAAGCCACTCAGTCCATGCTATGTTAACAACATAGCAAACACAAGGCAGCAAACTTGAAATAACTAAAGGCAAAAAATAAGTTGTCTAGAGTGGATACATGGGAAATCTAAATCCTCTTTCAGGGTTCTTAATCTCATTGGTAATAGAATTTAAGAATAGAGGCAAAAGGAAGCTCAGGGACAATTTCACTAGAGTTGTAAATTGCAGATGCAGCCCAGGAGGAGGATGGAAGAGGGGGCACAAAAAGCCATTTAAACTGGCATAGAGGTCAGACACATGATCATGAAACTGGTGGGGAGGGAGTCCAACATATTAAGAAAAGCATGCTTGGAAAAGATAAGGAAGAAAAAGGAAAGTTACATTTTCCTGAATAATTCATACTTGAGTAGATGTACAAAGAAAGGAAAAATTTAGAAAGAAAAAGAAACAGTCTAATTATCCTACTTATTTCTTTGGCAATGGATTAAGCTGACCTCACCTTCCTAGAAGTGGTTGGTCCCTTGGCCAAAATGAAGGACCAGGCCTTCACCAAAATGTTAAGTCTACACCCAGGCCAGAGCTTCTGTTCTCTTGACCAGGAATTTTTTTCTACTTTAACAAGGTGTCAGAATTTAAGCACTAGCTATTTCATTTTAACTAGAAAAGGAATAAGGATGAGAGCATGTAACCTTCTATCAATCCACAGAGAGCAATGAGGATGTGAGGAGATGGGAAGCTGGACATGGTGGTGAATCATTCAACTCTACCTGTAGCCAGCAAGGCTGGTAGACTGGTTGGCTAGAAAGAGCAACTTGGAGAGGCCAAGAGAAAAGGATTCTTATTCCCACAAGCTAACAGTGCCTAGCCAGCACAACCACTGATTTCTGTTTATACACTCAGGCTTTGGGGGTTTTAGGGGCAGAGGATTTTTCCCAGCAAACAATAAGAGCAAAAATGGGGATGATGGTAGGAGCATGGAGAGAAAGATCACTTGATCATTTGGAAGTAAGATGGCAAAATAAGCAGACACATCTATGCTTGTCGTCCAAAATCATTAGAAGTACAAAAAGGGGGAATATATATATATATATATATATATATATATATATATATATATATATATATTCATGTCCCATAAGTATACAAAGAGCCATGACACTTTTAAAAAAATAACCTAAGGGCTAGGGTTAGCAAAAGTCTGTAGAAGTAAGGAACAAATTCAGGCCATACTCAGACCAGAGAAAGGGAAATGGCTGCAGCTGGGTGGGGGCATATGGTAAACTCATGAAGAAAAGTAAAGTCATAAATTAAATTCCAGAACTCTCCAGTATTATTCAAGTGGACCTTAAATGCAATCACAGGTGTCCTGAGGAAGCAGAGAGATACCAAACAGAAGCTGTGTGACAAAGAACAGCAAGGCAGACTCACAGAATAGATGCTAATGTCCTTGGCTTTGAAGTGAAGGAAGAGGTCCAGGGCAATGGAATGCATCTGGAATGCAAGGAAACATTATCTCCTAGAGTCCCCGGAGGAACCACTATCAAGCTGGTACACTGAGAGCCTCTAGAACGTTAAGAAAATACACTTGTATTGTTTTAAACTAAGCTGCTTACAGCAGTCACCGAAGTGTGCATACAAATGCACACAACCATGTCTGCATTTGTTTGCGCTTTGATTCTGAAAAACCAAGGCAATGGTTATGATTTATTTTCTGTTAATACATTTTTGCTGACTCCAAGAACCAATGAGTTATTAATGAAATAATTACAATACTAACATGAAATTTGCTATTCTACATTGTCCTTGTTAATACAGTGTATGCAAATATAATATGGTATTCTTCCACTATAATTAAAACTTCCTGTTGCAATTAAAAAAAAATCTACTACCTAAAAGCACACAAAACTATCCATTCTTCCAGTTGTCCTGGAAAAAAATAGGGAGATTCAACTGTGACATGCACATATGCCTCTATGTAAACAAGAAAAACAAAACAAAAGTCTGGTGCTTGGAAAGACAGGGCAGCCTGCCTATTCCCTACAACTATTCCCTATTCCCTGGACAGGCTAATTGCATCTTCCAAAAGTCAATAACCACATCAGGTGGGGACACGGAGCTTCTCAGGAGTAGAACAGCTAAAAGCATGCAACAGAAAAGTGGAGGAAGTAAAAGACTAAATCTTTCATTCCTAAAAGTTAGAAATGAACATCAAAATAAAAGGATGATGCAGGAATAAGACCACAGGGTCAGAAGACGATGGCAAAAAAGCCAGTAGTCAGCTCCCTTGCCTGGCTCTTTGCTAGCTTGGCTGCCAGTCTGTTTTTAACAGTGTGAGCAGAAAGAGACAAAACCTGAATGCATGCCCTTTTTAAAGCCCCTGGAGGTCCATTCTCATTTTCCTACCAGCTGCTGTCTATTCAGTATGCCCATTTCCTGAAAGCAGCTCCCATGAGACAAGGGCAAATGGACATTCTGCTACTCCCCAAGGGAGGTGAAAGTCAGAGCCAGTGGTCCCATAGGGTGGGAAGCAGAGGCTCCAGAGCACATCCCAGCTTCACATTGCTTTCCATCAATATGAAAGCAAGCCTGTCACAGACCCAAACACATCTTCCACTGACAACCTTAGCTTGACCCATTTCAACTGTCTTCCAACCAAGTGGGATTATTATATTTCTCCTGAAAGGATCTGAGCCCACCCTAGATATGACTCTAAATTCATAAGACATTAGAGCTTTATAAATGGTGATTCCTGCTTTATTCATTTAATTCTGTTTGCTTGTTTATTTTAAGTATGGTGTAGAATGTTGGGAGTTAAGAAGATAAAATGCTAAACATTCACCTATAACAAAGCTTTCTATAAAGCAAATTCAAGATACCAGTGTCAAGTTTTCCTCACAGCTCCTTCACTAGATAACAGGTATCTAGAGAGCTGGGAAGCCTCAAAGAAAGGGTTTGAAAGAAAATTAACAACCAAATACTATTAGCTCACAACATCCCCTCCTCCACCTTTCCCACCATTTCACAATTAGTCATAACAGATGGGTGGGGTCTGTACAGCAAATGAGCAGACACAGTGTGTCAAGTCTCTGGTTTACCTTTCTTTTAGCCTGCCCAAACTGGCACCTTTTGCCTTCCTCAGGCTCTGGGTCTATGGACTCCTGATACTTTAAAATTCATAACTGAAGGAAGTGAGATGAAGATTCACATTTTTAAAAAAGTAAAAGCAAACACTCTTAAGACTTTGAACTTGCTTGCTGGACTCCAGGTTGGCAACCAGAACTCTAGAGTCATCCATACGACATGCAGAGGCCATTCCTGAACCTATGCTAGGGGAGGCTGGAGAGGCAAGAACTATTCAAGTCAGCACAGCTTAATCAGAAATACTGCGAACATTCAAGTAGACTATAAATAAATATTGTTGATAAATGCTCTTCTGTGTATCGTTTTATAAATAGGAAACAGAAGATACTGAGAACAAACCACGTGCACAGACTGTAGTAAGATTCCCTATAAAACTGTTTATATAGTTGAAGCAAACATGGACACCAACAGGAACATGATGTCCAGAAAAGAGAAATGGACACAAAAAATTATACCAACTCTCAGGCAAACATTAATTACTTGTGGTCTAGATGAAAAGTTTATTCATAATTTATCTAAGGGGATAAAGATAGTAAAATATATGATGTGGGTGGCCCTGCTAGTTCTAAAAGTTATGTTAGTGGTTTACCAGTAAGATCATTTCTTCAAACTGTACTGATAAGTTTTTACTGGTTTAGTTTGCTTTCTATTACTGTGATAAACACCATGACCAAAAGCACCTTGGAGAGAAAGAGTCTATTTCAGCTAACAGTCCATCATACAGGGAAGTCAGAGCAAACTCTCAAAGCAGGAATCTAGAAGTGGGAACTATGGTTCTGATCACATAGGAAGTCTGTTTGCTCCCATCGACTCTTCAGATTGCTGTTAAGACCACATGCCCAGAGGTGGCATCCCTACAGTGAGTGGGCTGGCCCTCCCACATCAATCATTAATCAAGAAAAGGCCCTCACAGACTTGTCTCCAAGCCAATCTGTATTTACTCAAAGGAGGCTGATCTTGCCTAGCTTGTGTCATGTTGACAAAAAAAAAAAAAAAACCAGTATACCAGGATGTAGTAAACATTTTCAATAACAAATGGTGGACATACCAGCTTCAAGTTACATCCTCATGGACAGTCAACAAATTAAAAAGATTGTAGACAACAAGATAAAGTGACTTGAATCTTGGCTTCCAGAGCTCTTCCCTATTTAAAGGGCTTTGGGACACTAACTCAACCTACAAGATCAAACAGTTCCCTCCCATTGTACGTACACCTTTAGCTATACAAAGACACCAACTACCACTTGTAATAAAAGCCCAGATAGAAGCTATCCACCAAAAGAAACAAAATACTTGTTAAAGGTAAATACTTCCTGAAATATGTTTTTAAAATTTAACATTTTTAACGTTTTTGAGAATTTTATTCAATGTATTTTAAAGGCATGCAACCACATCCTCCAACGTTTATAATCACTTTCTCTACTTTCTCAAATCCTGCCCATGAAACTTTGACATTTCTTCCTTAAAAACAAACAAACAAAAAAAACATCCATAGTTTTTCACTTAATGTACTCATCACCTCAAGTATTTATCATTTTATGGTAAGAATATCTAAAATTTACTCTGATTTTGGAAATGTTAACTGTACTGGTATTAACTGTATTTACCAGGATGTGCAATATTCTACCCCACACAGATACCTCCCAGCAAAAAAAAAAAAAACCCTCCTCACCATAAGGCTTTGTACCCTTTGACCATTCTGCCCCATTCTCAACACCCCTTTCAATTCCCATTCTGTTATTAGAGTCCCCATAAAAAGACTACATAATATATGGGGTTTTTTTTTCATGTACACCTGGTTTATTTCACGCCCTCACAACACTGTGAGCATATACAACTATAACTTCCCAATTCCCAGTAAAATACAACTTTCTTAAGCAGATGGTTCTTTCAAGACTTTTCAAATTCTGGAGCAGTGCTTCTACGTGCAGCACACTATGTGGGGTACTGGTGGTCAAATGCAGAATGCCGAACCATGGGTCTACTGTAGCCAGCTACCAGGAGTGGGACTGGAGGGCCTGCATGGTCACTGAATCCTGAAGCTTCTTCTTAGGCATGCTAAAGTCTGAGTGATAGTTATTCATTGTGGAGCTACATTTGTTATAAAACAGAGTTCAAAAAGTCCTGTGGAACAGCAGCACAGCTGATGACAAAGAGCAAAGTCCATCTCGTTTAAGCCACACCCACCTCCACAATAAAGCTATAACCACAAAGTATAAATAAATAAGCACTTCTTACTTATTCCGAGTATGTTAAAGTTGTTCCATGTTTTCAATGGCTTTAAATTTGTGTTCTTAGTAAGAACAACAGGTATACATAAAGTTGCTTTAGGACCACCCAAAGCAAGGGATGTAGTAGCACTGGAGAAGCAACCCCTGCTCTACATGAATTGAAGAGCAGAAAGCAAATGCAGATTGCCTCTGCTCTTAAACACTAGAAAAAAAATGATTCACCACTTTCATAAAGTATATAGCCAACTCCACCCTCACTTCCATCCCACCATCTGCAGATCTGAGAATTAGGTGCATCTATCAAAGGAACACACACACACACACACACACACACACACACACACACACACACACACACACACAGAGGTGATAAATTATAATTCCCAGGTTTAGATAAAAAATAATGCTTTATGTTTTACTGAAGATTTTTGGATAGTTTTATATCAAGTAGAGACATGTTAAAGTCATTTGAGAGGAGGGAACCTCAATTAAGAAAAAGCTGCCATAAGATCAAACTGTGTGCAAGTCTGTAGGGCATTTTCTTAATTAGTGATTGATGGGGGAGGGTAGCCTGGTGGTCCTGGGATCTCTAAGAAAGCAGGCTGAGCAAGCCCTGGGCAGCAAGCCATAGGAAGCAAGGCAGGGGAAGCAAACCAGGGGATGCAAGCCAGTAAGCAGCACTCCTCCATGGCCACTGCATCAGCTCCTACCTGTTTCAATTCCTTAACTGTTTGAGCTCTTGTCCTGATTTCCTTTAATAATAAACAGTGATATAGAAGTGTAAGCCAAATTAATTCTTTCCTTGTCAAGTTGCTTTGGCCATGGTGTTTTATCACAGCAATAACCCTAAGACAGACGTGATTCAAAGAGCATAATATTTTACCACGTCTTCTTAAGAGTTACTTGATGAAAACCAGGAACCTGATTTGTGTCAGAGAAAATAAAAGCAGAGCTCCAAATAATTTGATTATAAGTGAATTCTGGAAATCAACACATGAAGTGCAAAAATTGCCTACAAATTGTATTGATAACCATTTACAATAAATGTGGCTGAACGAAACTGATAGCTATTAATTTGTGAACAGATTCCTGATATAAGTCTGATTACAAACCCTTAATTGTGCTTTAGAGAGATGAAAACAAAATTAGCTTATGACAAGAGCAAACTAATTATAACTGTAAGGGGTTGTGACATTATTGGAATATAATTTTATTATTTGCAGCACAATAGCCAGCCAACACATTCACAATTCAGAAGGCAGTTTTTTTTAGAATGACCAAAGTATACAGTACTAAAAAAAAAAAAAAGAAAGGAAATCCATGTTATTATAACTTAACTCTTTTCTCAAAAGACCTCCAGGAAGTCTCACATAGGCAGTTTTGGAAGATTTCATTATTTCCTCACAATGCATGTGTATATGTAGAAATACTGAAGCTGTGCTCAACAGGAAGGGGAGGGATGGGGAGGCAAAGGAAAAAAGAAACTGGACAGATTAAAAACAAATTCTAAAGTTGATAGTAAATGGCCAAGATTTGGGGAGGAGTAACAAAAAAAAAAAAACTTTATCAGTAACGTGTTCAATTTTCAGGATGCTCCTGTGTCACTTACATAAGTAAACTTTAACCCCTGAGAGCAAAACCTCAAGAACAGAATCAGGAACAGTTATCAACTAAGCACTGATTCTTCATACTTGCCAACTACCTTATACATTCCTTCAATCAAACACAGCTAAATTTTCCTCATTTGTAACTGACCAAGCAAACAAGATGGGATATGTATGCATCCACCTACCCACAATCCATCTATCCATCCATCCACCCTCCCTATCACAAAAGTGATCTGATGGGAGATGTCATTCTGTAAATATGTTTCTCGTACTGGTTAATGAATAAAGTACTGTTAGCCAATAGGAAAGCAAGACAGGTGGGACTAGGAGACAAGGAGGATTCCTGAAGTGGTAGGGAAGAGATTCAAGATGAAGGATCTACAGGGTAGTATACCAGGCTCTCTCTCTCAGGCAAGAAAATACCACGTGGAAATACTTAGATTAATAGAAATGGGTTAATATTTAAGACAGAGCTAGCCAATAAGAAATGTTATTAACAGGCCAGCAGCATTATATGTAATACAGCATCACTGAGTGTTATTTGGGGCTGGTGTGGCAGTGGGACCAGACCAGCAGGGAAAAATCTACTCATAACAGTGGTCTGCACTAGGAAAAAATGCAAGCAAAAACATTTGTTTTATGCCAAGCAGTGTCGACTGATAAAATCCTGAAAGATAACTTTGAATCCAGTAGTTCCCAAACGTAAAGGCATCTAAGAATTGATTGTGCCTTCAGCCTCCAATAGCAATCAAGAAGTGGATTTCTAGAAAATTCCATAATGATTCTTATAAAGTTGTCTCAAGGATCACACAGTGAGAGAGCACTGTTCTAATACAAGGGAATTAAGCTTGCCATGCATTACAAATTAAATGAACTGAATCAACTTTGCAGATGACATCAGGTTCTACTGGACAGATGACAAAAGAGATGAATAACACAGGTTGTCGAGGAGCATGCAGACAATGGAGGAGTCAAGCAGAGGACAGCTGTATTGGTCAGCTGCCATGGATCTGGCTGGGGCACTTAATAATTAACCTTCAAACGCTAGAGGCTTTCAGTGAATGCTTATTTGTTGCTCAGAGACTAATGCTGCTGTGGGACAACTGTGGCTTTGCTCCAGGTACAAGAAGGATACACATCAACTCACTCTACCTTAATTCTAGGACACAGGCTAAAGAGGCAGACCCACACTGTAATGTCAGAGTAGGAGTTTTGGAGCCAAAGAACACAATTTATATTCATCACTTCCACTCATATTCCAGGATGAGATAGCTAAACTACAGAAAGAAATTAGTTCTGAAGCCCAAACCACTCCACTTCTCTTTGGGAACACTAGTAGATATCCTGGCAAGAGAAGTCACTGTGACATAGCAAGCAGGATAGAGAAGCATAACACAAACTTTATCATGCCACCCAAAATAGCATATAATCTGAACTTATGAATAACTAGGATTTTCCATTTCATATTTTCATACTGTGGTTAGCCATGGGTCACTAAGGCCATGGATTGTGAAACTTGTAAGGGAGGCTTCTGTATAGTCCTCATGGAATACTAACACTCATACACAAACAAGCAAGCCAATGTCTGGAAGTCACCCTAGATACTGTCCTCTCTCTCACCCCACTTCTAACCAATCTTCTAGACTGTCGATTTCATCACTGTAGTACCTTTATCATCTTTTAACTCTGCTGCAATCAGATCCTCTTTATGCCATCCTTGTCTGGACTAGTATCTCACAGCAGTCACACTGATCATCATGTCCTCCCTATCCATCCCCCATTACTGCTCACCTGAACCACTGGGGCAAGGTGAGCTGACTTTTTCCAAGTCTTGTCCCATACTTGAGAATTTCAAAACTAGGCTCTTCCATATTAAAATTATTCAACTGTTTCTATGTCCATTGCTCTACCCTACTTCACTCCACACTTTCTCAAATGCCCCACACCTCTTCTCTCTTACCTCTCACACATTATACATACAATCTGGACTGTTCTTCCTCGCTGTCTTAGTCACATGGGAAACAAGCAATCCCTGCAAACTTTGTGTGTGCACGCTATCTTAAATGCTCTACTACATCATAGTCTAAACAAGTCTGAGCTATGACACCTGGCAGAAGTTACTTACCCTCTCGTTGCTTAAATGCCTTCATCTATAAGTAATAATACACATTTTCTTATAGATAATGAAATATATAGAGAAAACAGACCCTAGACTTCTAAAAGTATCCAACTAATTGATGCTGTTATTATTACAACATTTCTATATTGAAATTACTTACTTCATATAGTTATCTTACTTAGTTTATATATACTTATCTCAATAACAGTTTACATATTTATTTCCTTGAAATACAGGAATTATTATAATAACATTTTATTACTTTCTCAAGTAAGTAACTGCTACAGGGGCAACTTATGATTATTTTATTAGTAGTAGTAATGTTGCAGTGGCCTGCCTTTTGTACATTTCTTTACTTTCCGTTCTGATTATTAGTTTAGGAAAATCTCATAGGAGGAATGATAGAATCAAAGAAATCATACATGTAAACTTCAGTGTTTATATGTTTCCAAATTGTCCTCCAGAGTGTCTGACCAGCAGGGGCCATTACCTATATTCATACATGTTTGGATCTCCAGCCAAATCACAGTTCTTCACATGTTTTAGATATCAAATCACAGTTTTTTACATGTTTTAGGCATCAAATCACAGTTCTTAGCATGTTTTAGGCATCTAATAAACTAAGCAAAAGGAGTGTGGAGAAGGAAAGTGAGAAGGAAGTCAGAGAAGGAAGGGCATTTCTGGGAAAGCAGTATTCTCCCAGGAAAGGTATGCTACTGGAAAATCACAATACAGCTTCAAAAAATGACAGTGGAAAAGCACAGTACAGCTTCAGAAAATGACAGCTGGGCTTGTTCAGAATGAGCATGGAGAGGGTGGCTGAGAAAAGTTAAGTAGATCAGAGTATTTCAATATGTTTGGGGATCTTGCTGACATTCTAATCGTAAGTCAGCAGGTCTGGGGTAGTATGTAAGGCTGCATTTTAACAACTTTTTGGCAATACTGATGCTGCTGGTCAATGGAACATATTTCAAATAAGTAGATGGTCATACTAAAGAAATAAGTAGCACTGATAAGCTTTGGGTAATGGTAATCAACTGAATGGAGTACATGAGAGGTTTCTAGGCAACAGAGACCTAACCATGTAAGAATAATGAGGTAAGAAAAATATGTCATATTACCAATCAGTTTAATATTTTCTGTAATTTTCGTATTTTCTCAATTTTAATTAATAGTCTCTAATATCCCAATGTTATTTTGGCAAGGTTTCCATGTCTCATACACACACACACACACACACACACACACACACACACTGTTGTTAATAAAGTTAATATAAATGAATGAATGAAGAATTTCATTCTTTCTACCCCTTATCTTCTCTTGCACATTCAGTTGAAACCACATATCAAAGCTCCTGGGTGCTGTTTTATCATTATTTCATAGTAAGCAGAGGCCCAGTGATGGATCTTGTCATTAAAATGACATAGGGATAACCAAGAGTTATTCCTCTTGTCTAACTCATTGAGCCTAACTCATTCAAATTCAGTTAAGTAATGACTACCAGTTCTTGAAGCATACATCATCTGAACACACCTCAGGTAGAGAATAAATACTCACACAGGAAAAAATAGTGATTATTTAAAATGTGGGGGACTAACTCAACTCTGGGAAAGGTAGACAAAGGAAAAAAACAGTCTAGGCAAATCACCAGAAGCTAATTCTGTATCAGACACCTCTTTCTGTCCTTCCCAGTCACCATTAGTATTAGAATACTGACAGGAAGAAGCCAGAATTACTGAAAATCTTTCAGTCATTATATTATCACCTAGAAAGGGAGACACAATAAAAATTTAAAAGACAAGAATAACTTAGGTCAGGCTGAACTCAGTTCCTGATCTCAGGCATGATGCCAGTGTTCTTTTCTCCCAACTGGTCCAGAACACAGAAGCTTCCAAGTTCTCAGAAGACCCTCTAGAAGGAAGTCACTGCTTCCAAAGCTTATGGGATCACTGCGTTCTTGACCAACTTCTAGTGACTGAAGGCTGCAGACAGCATCACAGAAAAATCCACGTGTCCTGAACTGTAAAACGTGAACCTTTACCAAGACATGTTCAATGTCTTGAGGCACAAAAAGGCATAATCTATTAGGAGCTAACTTTAAAAAGTTTCTATCAAAATTTTTTTCTTAAAATTTTATCAACATTTCAGTTCTACATAGTCTGGCTTAAATTTCTGTATCTTGTTTGTTGTCCATGCCACTACCAATCCCAGGGTGTCAACCAAGCTAAGCAAATACTATATTACTGAATCACTCCCCCAATCCTCCTCCTTTATAGTTTATACTATACAAAGCCAAAATATGGGACATGATGATCTAAGATTAACTGCCAGCTCCCTACTCACCCCCCCACCAGAAAAGCTGAGCAAAATAGTATACACTTGTAATCCCAGAACAGGGGAGGTCTCTGATCACCCAAATTAACTGGGCAGCTTCAGGTACCAGATATAGACTCAGTGTCAAAAATAATCGATGCCATATATGACTAGAATTCAAGAAATAAACAGTAGAGACAGAATCAAAGAGAAGCAGCAATAGAGAAAGCTACTTAAAAGTGATTTGGAAAAGGGTTTTTTGAATGTCAGAGTAATGAATTAAAGACAAAGTCATAAAATAATGCAAACAGTCTCACGAGGAACCATTGAGTAAAATAAATAAGAAAAAAAGAAAATCCATGAGTACTCTGTAGTGCTATAATCAGTATTCTTAGGGACAAGCTCACAGGATAGTATTATTAGGAATGACAGATGAGACCAGAAATGCAAGCATAACAGAGGGGCGATTACAAGAAGTGATACAAGAGGCCTTAGGTTCAATCCACACCAGTGACAGAAAAGAAAGAGAAGATACGAAGAAATTTTATCTATTTATTAACATACTTAATGCATTCCCAATCAGAATTCTAGATTAAATAATAAAGACAATTTAAGAAACCATAAATATGGCTTAGAAGCAGGCCTTATTAGAAAATATAAATGAAATTTTAAGTATTAAAAGAAGGTCAAACATTATAAGTTAAAAAGAAAATTGCAACAGACATTTACAACTCTAATGAGAAATATATAAATTCAGAAAAACAGAAATGTCAGTTAAATTCAAAGGATGCACTAGACACAAATTAAGAAACAGTCCAAACAATACTGTCTTTTGTAGTTAGACTTCTCAATATTTAAGGATTTATAGCTAGACAAAAGAGAATAGAAGCTGATATTCAAATTATCTGAAGATAAAAACACAAAACGGAGCTAGAGAGATATCGCAGCAGCCAAGTAGTACCACTCTTGCAAAGGATCAAGTTCAGTTTCCAGAGCTACTCATGGCCTCCTGTAACTCTGACTCCTTTTGGATCTGTTGACCCAGGCAGGCCTTGGTAGACAACTGTAACTCATGTCCAAACACACACACACACACACACACACACACACACACACACACTACTACTACTACTACTACTACTACTACTACTACTACTACTACTTCTAAAAAGAAAATAACTCTTTTCTTTAAAAGAAAAAAAAGAACTATGCATATTATTTGTACTTATAGATATTCTCATACAGAGGTCTTTAAAATTATTGTGCAGGCACTCTATCTGTCCTTAGCAAATGCCATAATGAATCATATATACTGTCTAAGAGAAGGATTCACAAATAATAGTTGACAATGTACACTCCCTCCACTACACAGCACGCACTCCATTTAGCAGCTCTTACACCACTAAAAACTGGTTTACTTTCCTGATAAAGCCATATTAAACCTGTGACAATGACATTCACTTTATAAACAATGTATTTTAAAATGAACATAAGTCAACTGCAATTCTTAAAATCTTGTCATGCACATTAGGGACTCCTCTTATTTTTTTTCCAACATTAAAGATGCTAGCGTCCCTGATATGACTCAGTGCTTCTAATCCTGAAAGGTTGAGCCCAATCTTGGAACCCACATGATAGAATAAGTGACTCCTGCAAGTTGTCATCTGACCTCCATACATACAGTGTGCACATACAAATAAATATTAAATTTAATAAAGTTGGGAATTTGGGCTGGGAACATACATCAATAATACAAACACAGTAAGGGTTTTGCTTTTTCTAGAAAAAAAGGAAGCAACCAAATTGTAAGCTGAGTTTTTACGGCACCTCTACTGACATGCCTGTCTTCTTTGACTGGCTAAATATATGTTCAGGAGACTTGGGAGTTATCCCAGACAACAATCAACTTGATGCCTCCAAACTTCTGTTGCCTGAAATGCCTCCACCTGCTTAAAAACTACGTCCTAGCCATTCTTTTTAGCTTTGAAAGTATTTTCAGATTATTATGCATGATTACATTCTGCAAACTAGGCACTCTGCAGAGAACTTTACCTTCTGTTCTAGTCTGCTTTGTGTTGCTGGGATAATCACTGTGACCAAAAGCAACTTAGGGAGAAGATTTACTCCACCTTGCAAGTCCACCATCAAGTGAAACCAATGCATGAACTCAAGGCAAGAGAGTAAAGCAGAAAACCATGAAGAAATTCTGTTTACTACTTGTTCCTTCTTGCTTGCCCATCTCCTTTCTTATAGAGCCCAGGCCCTCCGCTTAGGATGGTACTTTCCACCTAAGGGCTGGGCCCTTACATCAATTAGCAATCAAGAAGATGTATCACAGATATACACAGGTCAATCTTATTGTGAAAATTCTTCAAAAATGGTGATTCTAGCCACCCCCTCCAGATGACTCTAGTTTATGTCAAGGTGACAGCTGAAGCTAACTATGACATCTTCTTACATTAATCTTTACAATTACTTGACTATCTATTATCATTCTCCTATTTTCTGTTATCCAGGTATCTTACTGGCAAAGAATATATAAAGATTAAAAGTCTATCAGACAAATGATGGGCCCACAATATGCCATGATCACTGGAAGAGATAGGCTTGAACAGCATGCGGAGTCTAGTCTATTGCCATAGAAAACTTTCTCGATTTCTGTATCTAAAAACCAAATTTTTCCTTAATACTGGTCTCATGTACATGCCAGAGTCTCACAGGGTTCCATGTACTATGGATTCTCATTGATGAACCTTAGTTGGGTCTGTCCTATATTCCTGATTAACAATAACTAAAATAAAAAGCATGGACCTTATAAATCTAGTCTATCTTTCTTACAACTACTCCAAAAGGAAAGTAGACTCCATCCAAACATTTAGAAATTAGAACTACTTATTAGTTCCTTAATTACATCTTCTCCTGCACAAAAATTTCTGCTATAGACCGTAGCTGGGAGAAATGGAAGAAATAAATGGTTGATGGCTTCATAGTATAAAGAATGAATTACTAGTATTGCAAGGTTCAAAATGGCACTAAGACCTTTTTCCTCACGTGTGTGTGGCATATATATGTGAACATGCACATGTACTTGTAGGCATGTACATGTGGGAGTCCTAACTTGGTACTAGGTTTCTACATCAGTTGCTCTTTGTGTTTATTTACTAGGCAAGGGCTCTCCCTGAATCTGGAGCTCCCTGATTCTAGCTTGTGTATCTAGCCTGCTCGCCCTGGGGATCCCTTGTCATTGCCTCCCAAGTACCAGGACTACAGGCAACTACAATACCTGCCCAGCTTTTATGCAGGTTCTAGGGATACAAACTCCAATCTTCACACTAGTGGGGGCAAGCACTTTATCCATTAAGTCATTTCCCTAGCCCAAACTTACAGTCAAAAATATACAGTATACAGCAGTAAGACATAAAACAAATCCATCAGAGGCCAAAGGAAGAACACTGTCTACCCCTCAAATATGTTGTTCCCAGTGAGTATTCCACACTGCGTTCCCTTCTCGATACCACACTGTGGGAGATGGTTTAGTTATTTCCCACGTACTGTATTCCCTATAGGTGCAACTTCTTCAAGTTCACAGGAAAGAAATATCTTAAGCAGGCAACAAATATTTCTACATATTTAGACAAAACAGATTTATTAAAATAGTTCCTAATTCTAGTTAATTATTCTTTATTTGTCCACACAATATTGCTTACAATCCAGAACCCTTATTAGTTTTGGGGGTTTTGTGAGAGAGAAGTGGGTTTTGTGAATGTTTTAATTTCAAAGACGGAGTTGCCTCAAATCAGTTCTCAGAATAGGCTCAACTCAAAGAGTCACCTCCTGGGCTATTCTTGACTTCCCTCATCAAGGCCCCCCTTGATCTCAAAAGCTGAGAGGCTCTGAGTTACTTTTCTGCCAAGAGGCTCAAAAGATTCCTGCATCTGCATGGATTCTCAACTCATTCCAAGTCGCTGGTTTCTCACTTATAACCCCTTTGCTTATTTTAAAACTCAAAGCATAACCTTATAAATAAGGTAACATGATTGCTTCACAGGGTATAAACTCTTATGGAGAATTATAATCACTTTGCTGCTTTTAGGTCAGAATTTTTCTTTTTCTTTCATAAATCTCAAATATTTGTTAAAACTTCAATGTTTAAAATAGACTACTAAAATACGATTTTTATGACTACTGTATTCTTCATTGAGGCTCAGCTCATACAAAGGTTCATTCATGTTAAATTGCTATTTTTAAATGTGTCTAACTACCCAACTCGTTGCTTAGAATATGTTAACAATTAGGCATTCTCTTTCTCTGGAATAAAAAGGAAAATTCAGAATTATTTTCCTTCCATCTAATTTCCTTCTCCCCACCCCAACTGCCATCCTGAATATCAACATTATTTTAAACTTTGCTGTTATCTAATACAATGACTTCATTCATAGGTCATTCATAAATGTCTTTCTGAACACTTAAGCATATGACTTTTAAACTCAGATCCAGTGCTACAATTCACAGGCTGTATGTCTCTTGGGAGTCCCATGTGTTACAGGCTTGGGCCCTACTGGGAAGTAGTAGAATGTTCAGGAGGTAGGCTGGGTGGAGAGGGGTCCTGTAGGTTATAAGAATATATTTTTAAGAGTGATTGTGAATTGGAAGCTGTGTCTGTGTTCTCCCTCTCCCATCTGTATAGTTGGGGCTCAGACTCCATGTAAATAAATCTCTGACTACAGATCCTGGTTCTAATCTGTATTCCCTTTTTTGTTTCTTTGTTTTAGTTTTTGAGACAATGATTCTCTGTGAAACAATCCTGGCTGTCCTGGAACTCACTCTGTAGGCCAGGCTGGCCTCAAACTCACAGCGACCTGCCTGCTTCTGCTTTCTTAGTACTGGAATTAAAGGTGTCCACCACTGGACATGTATTCACTTTTTAATAGCTACTCCTGTAATGTTAGTACTAGACACATCTCTCTTACATGCCTTACCACTAAGATCCTGCTTGTGTCAATCTGACAGAATCTCTACATGCTACAAAGTTAATACCACAGGGTCAGAAGAAGGTGGAGGTCTACCAGCATGACCAAGCAAACAAACCAATGTCCAACCAAATGAACTGGTCTCCTTGGTAGCTTTTCCTGAGAACTAGGCACAGGGAGAACCCTTCTTGTCACATTCTACAGGTATTTTCCCCAAGTATGTAAATCTCTGTCAAAAGAGTCCACCTATTTTGTGCTATAATGGGAATTCTTTTTCTGTCTGATTTTGAGACATTTGCAGATGGCTTAGATAAAGTGTGGTCTTTCTATTATAATAATGTTCATTCTGAATAAAACCTTTAGTTTCTAAATGAACAAAAATGTTGGGTGGCTCAGTGGAGAAATTATGAAAGCTTACTCATCCTTTTGTGGTTTCAGTTCAAGATGTTACCATTTTGCTACTACATCTGTTCCCACCATGTTGTGCCACTGTATGCTGCCCTCACCAAACTTGAAAACTATCAAGCATGTAAACCTCTATAAGCTGTTTGCTTCCAGTGTTTAACTGTAGCTGAATAACACATTCATTCGAGCCAGTTTATACTAGCTGAAAATATATGAGCACATTACACTAGACAGTAAAAAAAAAAAAAAAAAGCATCTCCAAATGGAATCAGGGAAATCTCTACCTATGGACAGAGAGTTGTGCCCTGCAGGACCTAGCAGTCCCACAACACCCTTTTCCTCTCAAACCCTACCACATCAGTGCATATGACAGCATGCATCATATCCTCAGGTGAGAATGCATACACATTTAGTTACCAAGACAACAGTTTACTACTCAATTTAAAGTATGCTCTAAACACACACAGATTACTAAAATAATGACTGGACACGAAAAGACCCTGTAAACCACAGAACTGAGGGAGAAAATAAGAAAGATGAGGAAGCTAGCCACCAGAGACTGTGTGTATGCAAGTGTGTGTATGTGTGTGTTTCCCAGAGGTCATGTGGTAAACAAGTGTCCTCTGCCATACCCTTCTACTGTGAGTTTGTGTTTTGCCAAAGACACAGGAACATGGAGTCAGCCAGTCATAGACCAAAACTCCATAAGCTCTCAGCCAGAATAAAGCTTCCCTCCTTTCTAGTTTGCTTCCCTCAGGTATTTGTCACAGTAAGGGGAAACTCAAACCTCCCCAGATTTCATGAAATCATTTAGGTCTACAACTGTGCTTCTGAAACATAAGTCTCTTGGAAATCTCAGTATTACTAGGCAAAATGCCAAGGAGGGACCCATTAGTCTTTGACCAATAGGAAGACTTTCTTGGCACTCAGTTTAAATAGATGATCATTTAAATCTGATCGTAGGGGCTAGGAGAAAAATGGCTTAGTTAATAAACTGTTCGAAGTGTAAGCATGAAGAGCTGAGCTCAGATCCCAGAAGTCATTTAAATAAAAGCCGCATCACATATCTATAATCCTAACTCTAGGGATAAGTAGACAGGCTGATTCCTAGACAGCCTGCCTAGCCAAATCCATGAGCCCTAGGTTCAATAACAAATCATGTCTCAAAAGTTCATGTCTCATCTACACACCAAAAAATCTGACTTTATATTAAAATGAATTTTGAAATTAAGTGCAGATTGACATGAACTTATTTTTTAAGTCAGTCATAAAAGAAAAGATCAATCACCAGGCCTTTTAATCCCAGCACTTGGGAGGCAGAGGCAGGTGGATTGCTATGAGTTCAAGGCCAGCCTGGTCTATTGAGCAAGTTACAGATCAGCTTCCAAAGCTACAGAGAAACAAAAAACAAAAACAGAAAGATCAATCAATTTAGTTACAGAGCTGGGAGTGAATAACAGTAATATTCAGATTATGGAGAAAATCATCTGACCAGTGAACACAAGGCTTTTCCTGAGACTTATTTGTGCAAGCTTAACATTAGGATGAGGCATGGAAGGCACATACAAATAAAACCTCCAAGATATAAGGATAATTACTTCCAACAACAAAGATATTTGACAATAGGCTAGAAAAAGATCTAAGTCTAAAGCACCAGAAAGCAGAGGCAAAAGAATAACAAGTTTTGGTTCAGCCTGGTCCACAGGGCAAGTTGAAAGAAAATCCAGAGTTACATAGTGAAACTCCTTCCAATAAAAGCAAGAATAAGAATTTGAATGACAATGAGAATGAGGAGGAGGAGGAAAGGAAGAAAGAGGAAAAGAGGGAAAGAGGAGGAGGAGAATTTAAAAAAATCAAACCACCAAACTCAACCACACATCTTTAAAGAACTCACTAAACAGCTATAGGTACCCAAGACACTAAATCCCCAACTCTTAACAGTAGTAACTTAGGAGTAAATCAGACATCTATGCCCAAGTTCCTACTACTCCTGAAACTGCCAAAGACAGAAGACCTTGTTTGGGGATCTTATGTCCTGAGAAGGAATGAACTCACTGTACCCTTTGAGAGGTAAAGGGGACCTTATTTCTATTCACCCATACAAGACTGCACACTGCTTCTGGATTCTGGAAGGTCACTGACCTCAGTGACAGTCACCTCCTAGTTCACCCAGTAAGCAACAGTGCCAGCTCAGAAAATTGCTCCCAAGTCAATTATGATGAAGCAAAATAGTCTGGTACTGAGAAAATTTTTTACTAGACAAAAACGCTGTATGAAAACAGTAAACATTGTTTTAAAACAGACTATAAATATCTAAATCCAATGTTCTCTTTCAAATAATCATCACCCTGGGCTGGTCATCTAGAATCCCTATTTTAAAATAACCTAAAATTGATTATTTATTAACTGTATGGCCTTTTGAAGTGAGAAGTGTATGGTAGGTAGAAAAGGGAAACAAACAAAAGCAATCTCACTTCTCCCAAATAACTACCTAACAACTGGGAAACCAACCTTTCTTGTGACATTTGCAATTGAACTGTGTGCAAGCTGCAGGATTCCTAACAACCTTTAAGATATTTCCTGTGTCCTACCAGCCAGCATCCCATCATGCCGCCTGCTTGCCTGCCTGCCTGCCTTCTCTAAAAGTCAATACCTCCTTTAAAAGGATAAAAATTTCTTCCCTAGAGTAGTCCTTTGAAAGTTAAACAGTTGAGGATGAGAAGAGATCATTTCCAACTGCCACATAATAGCAGTTATTTACCCAAGGGAGGACATTCCTAAACGAGAACATGTAAACCTTATATGTGTTTAGGCTACAATGAGTAAACACCAGTGTCCTACTGAATGACTTGAAAATTGTCAAATAAAGTTGTACCTTTGAGGATGCTCGTCATAAACAAGAAACTTGCCCAGTTTTCTGCTGGTGACATTTAAGGTAACACACTATCTACAGAGAGCTAGAATCTCAGACTCAGGCTAGGACTAACTAAACAGCACAGCACAGCACAACACAGGTGCCACAACACAATGATACTTCACTACAATGGACAGTCACCTCCAAGCTCCTTACTCTTATCTCTAATGTCATCATCTAGATACTGGTCCTAAGAACTAATCACCTGGGGAAATGACAGAGTTGGCCAGATTAGCTAAGCTCAGCTGACAAGCCCTCAGTTGACAAGGGAATCACAACCACCGACTGTGAAATACAGGGAAGCTAAGCTACCTCCCATTCTTTGTTAGGGTAGATGGGTTCTAATAAGGGATAAGAGACTGGCACAAAAGAAAAGGAAAGGAAAGGAAAGGAAAGAAAACTGATCAACTTTCTGCCAATTTTGGAAGATAGGATTTATTTGAAGGATCTCTTCTAGTCTGTATAATACTATCAATAATTAAGATATGCATGCAACAGGCTAACATTATACAAAAGGCTATATGGGTATAAGATATAGATCTTACAGACTCAAATATAAAAAATAGGTAATCTATTTCCTTGATCTATTCCAATTTTTTAAATGATCTGATAATGGAAATTCATTGAAAAGAACAAAAGAAATCATATCTACCTATTAATTAGGCTCCTACTTATCATCTTACAGATTGATTTATCTTTCCTGTTTGGGTTTTTAAAAACCAAGTTGCATTAATTTTCCTAATGATACTAAGTAAAATAGTATTTTAATATTGAATAGGGAGAGAAGGATATGACAAATGGTCATATTCAGTAAGAACACACATTTTGTTACTCAACATAGCACAGATGTAATCAGTGAACAGGAATTAAACAGATTTTAATTGGATTATACATAATTCCTCTGAAGATTTGAGTGAATCCAATAATTCAACAAGATACAAAATAAAATATGGGGATTCCTGCCATTGAAGCTATAGGTGAAGGCATGGCTAAGAACACATTTCAAGAAACTAAATACTTATGTTGCCTAAAATTCTTAGGTTGAAATCTTAAACCCAATGTGATGATACGCAATAAGATGAGGCGTTTGGAAGGAACCTAAGCAGTAGGCATTTCCCCCACAGTTCTAAGGGATTGCAAGTCCAATATCAAGGGGTCTTCCAGATCTGGTTTCTAGTGTGGGCACTCATCTTGGCTTGCAGACAGCAGCCCTCTCACGGGGATCTCTCACAATTGCTGTGTTCTCACATGGCCTTTTCTCTGTGCACTCACACTCCTACTACTCACAAGAACACACTGGTGGATTATCACCCCATTTTTATAATTTCATTTATCATTAATCATCTTCAAGGACAGCCATCATATAGTTCTCAACCTTCCTAATGATGTGACCCTTTTGGTGATCCCCAACCATAAAGTTGGTTTTGTTGCTACTTCATAATTGTAATTTTGCTACTCTTAAGACTCACAATATGAATATTTGTGTTTTCCAATGGTCTTAGGGGATCCCTGTGAAAGAGCCAATCAACACCCCTCCCTCAAAAGGGTCACAACCCACAGGTTGGGGAACCATTGATTCCTTATGCTATCAGGGTTAATCTGCATGGAAAGCTAAGGAGGTGGGTGGTGTAAATGAAGAAACAGACTCCAAAGGCCTTCTTTAAAGCCATGGTGACTAGAAACACTAAGTTACCAAGATTTAGATCATAGTCTAATGATTCCAAATGGGAAATCCTCACTTCTACTGTGTGAATTATAACCTACTCCTACTGAGCTCTTACTTGGCCTAGGGCCTGGAACTTCAAAATGTCCTGGAAGTGAGCTAACTTCCAAGAGATGGTCAAATATAATCTATGCCTTTCTTTCAGGAAGGGAAGCAATCCAAGAAGAGGAAGTCCTAAGAAACAAAATCAAGGTTTCTATCACCAAATGCTGTGGCCATCTGACAAATACTTATAACCAAGGGTACACAAACAGCAGTGGGCAAAAAGGGAATTCCACTCATGGAGACCCTACATTCTAGACAGAGAACAATCAAACTCCAACTACAATCAAATATAAAATATGTTAAGTAAAGAAAGAAAGCAGAACTAAGGGGCAGAGGATGTGATGGAGACTACCTGAGAAACAGTGGTCAAGGGACAGTTAGGTTTAAAACAGGCAGAAAGCACAAAAGGCCTCATGGTTAGGACACCCAGCAGGTCCTGCAGTCTTGAGTGCAGATCAGTACTTCCTTGTTTTCTTACTGGAGGAAAGGGTGGATCACAGTGCTAATTGCAAACAAAAGCCTTCAGAGAAAGGAAAGAAGTCTTTTTCCCTTGACTGCAAGGAAAGCAGTTACCATGGCCTGTTGCCATGGTGTTAGGCAACTAGAGAAAGCAGCATTCCAAGCTCCAGGTATAAAGCGAAAGGTACCAGTGAGGAGAAGACAATAGGCCAGCAGAAACTTCTCTCTCTGGTGCTGAGGCCTGCAGGGGACAGGCAGCAAGCAAAGCTGTTAAAAGCACAGGGGAGAAGTGTGAGGAAGGGAAGGGGTCACTGGTATTCTGAAAGGGTCTTTGCCTTTACCCATCTTTTTTGTCTCTGATGCATCAAAACACCTACTGGAGTAAGTAGAAAAATAAAAATAACAGAAAGCAAATTTCTCAAGTACTGCACAGCACATTACACTAACTCTAGGTAGCTACTTTCTGAAATTTCCATTTTGCCATTAGCTTCTATTTCAACCTAGCAGCAAATGTTAATATGAATCATCTTTTTGTTGTTGTTGCATGCTTGTCTTGTTTTTGAGCCAGGGTTTCTTTGTATAGCCCCTGGAACTCATTCTGTAGTAGAACAGGCTGGCCTCCATGAAGTCCCATCTGCCTCTGCCTCCCCAGTACTGGGATTAAAAGAGTGCACCACCATCACCTGGCGTGAATGAATTGTCTTAAATAAGAAATGACTGAGGAGTAGAAGACTATGTGGTAGAGGGAAGAAAGATATGGCACAATGTTAGTTGGAAAGATTATAGGCTATTACTGATATGCACAACTACTAGTAGGTCATATGACCTGTTCTAGCCTCTAGTATGTTATCTCTAAGATTGAACCAAAGATTAAACCAGATAAAAAGCATTAAACTAATATCAAACCCAGCTCATAAGCATTCATAAGCATTCATTCCTTTCCATAAACACTTCCAACACCTTTTGATCTAATATCGTTGGTGATAGGAAGCTGGGTGTGTTCATTCTGCTATCAGATCAATGTATACAGAATTTTATGAACTGTACGCAAAGTCAAAACTCTCCTTAAAGCACAAACAGCATATTCAAAACAGAAAAAAATATTAATTACAAGTAAACATATCAAAAAACATTTCAATCTTAATGCATACTCAAAGAAATATAAAGTGGTCAAGATTTTCTAAATAAATAATATGGATTATTGGGAAATGGGTATTAAATCATACCCTCCATAGGGTTTCTTATAATCCACTAATTAGAGACATAAAATACATATTTACTCCCCTCTGCTATTTATATGTCTATGAAGTTCCTTAAGAAAACAATAAATGGAATTACTGAATATTACAATGAAAAGCTACAAGTAAAAGTTCCACTATTAATGTAATGGAAAATCTACAACCATTAAAAATGCTTATTGCTAGAAAAATACTTAACAATACACATGGAAATTTTGCTTTATTTTAAAGAGTTCACAAAAATCATTTAAAATGGCTAGAGAGATGGGTAAGAGCACTTGCTGGTCTTAGAAAGTATCCAGGTTCAGTTTCCAACATTTACAACTACATTTCTAGTTCCAATGAACTGGACACCTTCTTCAGGTTTCTGCAGACATAAGCACACATGTGATACACATACATACATACATACATGTACACACATAAGCACTTATTTACATAAAGATGAATAAATCTATTTTAAAATCATTTTAAAACTATCCAAAAATAATAAAAATATAGCTAAAGTTGTCTCCTCCAAAATACAATTGTCATGTGACAATATTAAGAATAAGAACCTTTAACTGGTGGTTAGGTCATGAGAGCTATGCTTCATATATGGGTTAATGCAGGTATGGCAAAGGTCACTAAGTAAAGGTAAGAGTTCAATGTGATATCTGCCTTATGCATGCTTGTTTGCTTTCTGCCACGTCATAACTCAGCATGAAGGTCTTGTGCCATGCCTCCAGAGCCAGGTGCCAAACACACTTCTGTTGTTTACAAATCCCCTAGTCTGTGGAATTAATTGGTATACCACAGAAAATGACTGAGGGAATTTACAGAAAAAGGCACACACATGATCAGTAAGCATACATTATTCGACCATACTCATCATTCAATGTACAAATTAATGCAGCAAAGCATTTTTAAACTTCTTCTTGGTTGTTCTGTCTAAGGTTTAGCTTGAAAGAGGCACTTTCATGGTCTCACAGTGCAAGTATGTGTAGCCACGAGAACTGTCAGGACTGTCTTAGTCTTCAGTACCAGGACACTATCCACCTGTTCCTTGACATTTGTCACATGAATATGAGTGGTTAAGACCAAGTGTCCATGATGGTTGTGTTTAAATCTTAGACTTTACATACTATATGATGAAAAGAAACTGCTGAATCTCTCTAGACTTTATTATGTTCAAGTGTAACAGAGACAATAACAGTACATGGTTCATAAGGAATATTTACAGGGCTAAATACATTTATAGTACAGTGTAAGGCCCACTCACTTGAAATAACTAATTTTACTGTGTATATCATTCAATACAAACTAGTACTACAATATTGGTACTTATCATTGAAAATGTCTGTGCATAATGAAACTATAAGCCAATAGTGAAGTTGTCAAGTATGACTAAAGCACATAATCAGTAACTATATGATTATTATTGTGAGGTAGCTCTATGTATGCTGATAAAGATCCCTTAAGTTTATTTTGCTAAGTGTATGTGTGTTGGAAGTATTGGGCATTTAAATTTATCTTTTAAAGGTACAGGAAATGGTGTATGATGCCTTCTGTTTCAGCAGAGGTGAACAGATAACATATCCTAAAACTGCCATCAAAATTGACTGGTTGTCTTTCATGTTAAAACCCTGAAAATATGATATGTATCATAAAAGCAAATGGTCTTAGGAGCCAAATAGTCTGAATGCTAGTCTGGGTTCATGTAGCATTATCTGTGTTTTGGGACATATTGAAACACTTAGCCCCAATAAAGCCTGGTAACATCTACTTCTTACAGCTTCTCTGGAAAGTAAAGAGGATGAAAAAAAAAAGGAGCCATTGGTACACACTATGCAATCAGTTATTTGTTTATTGCTAATCACTTTAATATGTCAAGCTGAGTAGGAAGATAATAGCCCTTTTTAAAATTTTTCTTTATTTTCTTTCATTTGAAGACTGAAACACAGAGATTTATCTTTCAAAAAAAATTAAAAACCCAAACTTCTATTTTCTATGACAGATGTAAAAATGTATCAAGTGAGAAACAATAATTCAAAGCACCATTTACATTATTGACTGATTTTTTTTTATATTTAACACTACATAAATGAACATAAAGAAGTTCAGATATACCCAAAATGTTAATGGTTTCTCTAGCAGATAGATTATAGATAATTTATATTGTTTTCTTTTTCTTATCCTTATTTTCTGATTTATCTAGACTATGGACTGTTTATCTAATAAAATTTTAGCTATGAGTTTACTTTCAACCATAGAAGCCATAAAGGAAGAAGCCAAATAGAAAGCTTTCAGATGGGAACCCCAGAGATGGGCTTCAGAGTAAAAATAGGTAAGTAACCTTTCCTAGGAGAAATTAGTTGGAATCCTTGAAACTACCAAGAACTAATCAGTAGCTAAGCCTACCATATCCTTCAGGTTAGTTCCTACTTGACTCGAGGAAGTGTGCTGAGTCAGAATGTAGAACCAGGTAAGTGTTCCAGGGGTAAAAACTGGGAACATAGCTTGTGGCTAGAGTTTAGTACAAGCCCAGAGGACATTGTAAGCAAGATTGCTGCAGCAGCCATGCCCACAGGCTGCTGGGGTTCACAGAAGCAAATCAATGAAAGACTGAGCAAACTGGCAAGGAATGAATAACTCAAGCATTCGATTTGCTCCATGACAGTGAGTTTCTAGTGTAACCTCTCTTAAAATGTCAAGCACTGAGTAAGCAGAGGGAGCAAGGACTTGAGGGAGATATAAAAGTAGAAAGGAAAAGGGGAAGTCCTATTGCTAAAATTTGAAAAGTATGACATTTAACAGGCAACCACACATAGTATTTTAGCTTGCCTCTTCTCCATGGCATGAAATGAGACAACTACAATGTACTGGTTAGAATTCAACAGTCAATAAACCTAGACACAGAAACAGGAATGGAGCAGGGAGCAGCAAGGATGGGCGCCCCTAGTCTCCACCGTGGCCAGGCCTCAGTGATGTATGAGAAACTGTTCAGATCACTGCTTTACTGGAATCACTTTCTAGAGGAAACAAGGCAGGCCAACTTTTGTCTTCACCAGCCTCTCTTTTCTCTCACTGTTTGTCTCTTTCCTCTTTCTTTCCCTACCTCATTTTCCTCTTCCCACCATTATCACTATACAAAGGAGCTAGAGACCACAGCCACAGAAGGACCAGGCAGTAACAAGCAATTCCTCCAAGAAGGAAAGCCACAGCAACTGAGATGTCTATACCCTACTATATGGAGTGAAGCCTATCATTCACCCCAGCCCCTGCTTAATGGCAGGCCATTTTCTCACCTGCAAGTAAGTGGATAAAGAGGGTCCTCAGATCCTCTTCCTGCTTCAGAATTCTGTAAGTCCAAATGAAATCATTGAATATGAACCACTAGAGCATTATAAAAAGGCAGCATAGAGCCTTTTTTAATTTCTCACTCAATGTTTCCCAAATATCTATTGCAAAAAAGTACATCCAATCTGTGCTTATGTTTTAATTTTCATAAAGTATAATTGAAAACAGAGTGCCTTGCCTATAACTGAATTCTACAGCACTCTCTACCCATAACGAGTAGCTCTTATATGAAATTAGGTTAAGTTTTAGCTTAGGCAAACATTCCTATTTATCACGAAAATGTTTGTCATTTGGATTTATAGCATCTATAGTTTATTTCACAGACCCAAAAACAGATGTTGTAACTCTGATATAGTTAATCACATACTTCTTTTCAAGAAAAAAATAGTTTTATTATTTTGCTGTTAACTTATATAACAGCTTTATGCAAGTGAAACATTCATTCCGGCATTAAATAAATCATGCTTTCCCACATCAGCCATTAATCAAGGCAATACCTCCACACACTTGCCTACACGTCCATCTTTGGAGATTTTCTTAATTAAGATTCCTCTTGCCCACATTCTCACAAATGCCAAGTGTGTATCAAGTTATCTGAAAACAACCACCACTATAGTGATGGGAGATGTTATTCTGTATATATGTTTCTCATACTGGTTAATAAAGCCCTGTGGCCAATAGGAAACAAGATAGGTGAGGCTAGGAGACCAGGAGGAGGAAAGAGGAAGTAGTGGGGAGGGGTCGAGATGTAGCCCAGGGAAGAAGCAGGACGCCTGCTTGCCACGGCTCCCTGATAAGATGACCACGTGGAAATACTTAGATAAGTAGAAATGGGTTAATAATTAAGACAGAGCTAGCCCATAAACAGTAATGGTAACTGGCCAACAGGATTGTATCAAATACAGAGTCTCTGAGTGTTATTTGGGGCTGGCGCGGCTGTGGGCCCAGACTGGCAGACTGGCGGGCTGGCGGAAATATACACGCTACAGATGGCGCCCAAAGTGGCTATAAGAACTTTCACTTAAAACTAATAAGAGCTTAAGAAATGTTTTAGAAACAAAGGAACAGAGACTAGCAAGACTTCTTAGTAGCAGCATTTTCTCGGTTGGATTTCTTTTGCTGTAGACAGAGATTTGCGCGGCTCCTTTAAGGGAAGTTTCCAAAATTAGCATAAGCGGCAAAAAAGCCACCTTGCTTTTAAAGAGCTCTGCTAACAATTCATTGATGTGTACAAGAGCTGCAATGAAGGTTTACACTGTGTTTTAAAAAATACGCTGGCTTGGGAGAGAAAAAGAAAGGGGATACGATGGTTTAAAAAGAAAAAAGAAAGTAGAATGAATGGGTATAATGGGGCATGCCATTAATCCCAGCACTCGGGAGACAGAGGCAAGTAGATCTCTGTGATTTCAAAGTAAACCTGGTATGCAGTGAATTCCAGGACAGATAAAAGTTACACAGAGAAACCCTGTCTCAAAATATGTAAAAATAGAAATAGAAAAAATAGAATAATAAAAAAGCCACGTAAAGATGGAAAACACAGAGAGATTTTGGATACTATACGCGCTTCTGTTGTCTTTAAATTATTTGATTGCTGAGAAAATAACTACTGATAAAAGAAATGCTGCTAGATTAATTCAATTTATATATTTTAAAAATGCTTTGACTCCAAAATTTAAGCCTAAGGACAAGTTACTGGGGAAAAGGATTTCTATTTTTGTTTCCACAGAAAATGAAAAGCTGTGGATTCTTTCCAGACTTATGTGGTTTGATCATGCAAGACCCCCTGAAGCAACGTCAATGGAACATTACAACCTTACAGACCTACAGCCAAGATTTCTGCGTCTTCTTTGGACCCCCATGACAGCGCCCTCTACCAGCAGGAAGTAGTTTGGAAAGTACGACGCCCAAATTCCCAAATATTGTTTATAAATGTTTGTTTTCATTTAAATGGACTTGCTTATAAATGGCTATAGCCACAAGCAATCTTTTTAATGGTAAAAAGGGAGTTATAGAATATATATGAATACTTTGCTTTGAAATGGATTTTCTTTTATTGATACAATTTAAGGTCAATTTTGTGATATGTATATTTCTCCACTTGTTTAGGTATTGTGTTTATATAGCTCATTGGAAAATGTAATGTATAATTTAGTACAGATTATAGAGAGTTACCTATGATAGTTAAAACTTGGAGTTAAGTTAGTTAGGATTTCTAGATATGCAGAGATGTATTTGAGATGAATAGGCATTCTTCAAACCCTTCAAAGACCTACAGAATATGGTATTTAAAGTGGTTTGGGGACTTTCTTGACAATGAGGCACAATTGCTCCTGGTAACACCACCTACAGAAGAAAGGAAGATGGACATTGAAGAAACTCGTTATGAAGTTTGCTTCTAATATGGCAAGACTAGCCATTTGGGCAAGGTACTGCTCTTCTGGACTGTTTGACTTTATGTTGTAGAAACTGGACATGCAGGACCCACAAAAAGGTGACTGCTGATGCAAGATGGACATTGGTACAGGATTCCTGCTTCATGGAAAAGGCAGCCAGACATTCTGCAGGACACAGAGAAAAATGACTGACACACTGTCAATACAGATTGACAGTTTAAAGTTTCCTGCTTTGCTGAGGAGTCTGGAGACACACTATGGCCTATGGGCTGAAGATGGAACATTACAGAAGAACTTCGGGTGACTGATTTGCAATGAGTTGTCTCTGTCATTTCTAGAGTTTATATATTATCCTTCTGTGGTCTTTGAAGGAGTTAAAGACAGATAGTTATAGTTATAGTTTTTCTTAGTTAGGATTAAAGATAAGTTACATATAGGACTTTAGACTCACAAAGATAGGATAGATGATATTTTCTTTAAGCCTTACAAAATGTTAATGGACTAAATATTGTTTACTGTGATTCTCATTTGATAACTGTTGTATGTTATATTTTGCTATGTTAAGGTTAAACCCCTTCTTTTATTTTAGACAGAAAAGAGGAGATGATGGGAGATGTTATTCTGTATATATGTTTCTCATAATGGTTAATAAAGCACTGTGGCCAATAGAAAGCAAGATAGGCGGGGCTAGGAGACAAGGAGGAAAGAGGAAGTAGAGGGGAGGAGTCGAGATGTAGCCCGGGAAGAAGCAGGACGCCTGCCGTGGCGCCCCGATAAGACGACCACGTGGAAATACTTAGATAAGTAGAAATGGGTTAATAATTAAGGCAGAGCTAGCCCATTAACAATAATGATAACTGGCCAACAGGATTGTATCAAATATAGAGTCTCCTGCGTGTTATTTGGGGCTGGCACGGCTGTGGGCCCAGACTGGTGGGCTGGCGGGCTGGCGGAAACATACACGCTACACTATAGTATAACTTTTAATCCCCTGTACCAGCCAATCAAAAACAAGAAGACAAATGTAAGGGAACTACTTGATCATTTAAAGAAAGCATTTCAGCTTTTTAAATAAATAACAATTCCATATTATCTGAAACTATTACCATAATAAAATTTATTGTTATTCAATAAAATAGTCAATGATAAATTTTGAAATTTTTTCTCCCCAAATATTAAAGTATTATAATAATGTATTTCATTTTACTAGAGCCAATCAACTATTTCTTAAATAGTATGATTTTAATGTATGCTTCTTGACATGAATGAGTATCACTGTTTAAATTATATTATTAAGCTTTGCTATCAATATCCTTCCTCATTTTATTAAATATTCTATTTAAAAATAGAGTCAGCCCAACACTTTGCCATGTATTTCCAGTGTTTTAGGAGTCTAGTGTAGAAAGATAGCTTGAGCTTAGGAATTCAAGGCCAACTAAACAACATAACACAACTCTATCTCAAAACAAATATGTACAAACTAAGAGCTGGGTTTTTTTCTAAAGTCTCTACAACATAACATACATAGAAGCATAGCAATGGACCTAAAATACTCATTGTAAAATGATATAATAAAATTGACTTGTTTGTGTAAGTTGTGGTGGGCTGACATTGAATCCAGGAAGTTTGTTTTTAAAGAAACTATTATGATACTTTCACACAGAAAGTAACTCAAGTTAGGTTAACATTAAAGGTCTTGGAAAACCTGCATTAATGGCTAGATAAGGATTACTACAATTAGAACTTCAATTATAAAGTTTCCAAAGGCACCTGAAATGAACCCCACACTTGGGTATTTAGTAATTTGTTTCTGTCTATTTCATTTCTACTGTGAAATACTGAGTACTCTGATTGAGATAATTAGTTCATTTAATCCCCCAAAAAATCCTTAATTGGCTGAAACTGTTATCTTTGGTTTTCTATCAGAACATACTAATAGAGTAATAAGAAACTCCAGAAAGGTCTACCTGACTCTCTGTCTCACTACACATTCTTATCGACCCCCACTGAGGTCAGCATGGCCACATTGAAACAAAGCGTTCAATGTCTGCCAAATAAATCTTACATGCATTTAAATGTGCTACATTTCATTTGCCTAGTTAGCAGCTATGTTTACTGGCAATGTTTTCGAAAAAGTGGTACTTTACATATTACCGAATGCCCTACAGAATTTGGGCTAATCAACCTAATCCATCCATTTGAAAAATAAGAATCAAGTAAGTAAATAAGTAGAATAAACTTTAGAAAAAACTCAAATGTGAAAACAGACACGTGAGAAAGGAAATGAGTTCATTCTTGAACTTCACACTATTGTGCCCACCATAATAATGCTGCCACAAGCACACCATAATGTCTGTGCTGCATAGAGGAGCTTAAGATGACTTAAGTATGTACCAAGTGTGAACAAAGGCACTCTGTAAATTATGCTTAGCACCATAGCATAATTTGGCAAAACACTTTTTATTCTTGTCTTATTTTTAAAAATCTATTCTATAGCACTTGTGGTGTTATTACCATACTTTAGACACAAATCTTTCACAAGCATTAGCTCTTTCTCTCACCGACTACCACTTGTCAATAGGTTCTCAGTTAGGGGTGGGACTGTGCCACCTTCCCCATCCATGATGGGACAGATTCTTTTCTGGCTTGAGTCTGTGCACATGTTATACATATGTCAGACTACTGTGAGTTCATACATATAACTACCCTGTTCTGTTTGGAAAACACTGGTTTGTTGGGGTTCTTGGTTAAGTCAACCATGCTCCATTGTAGGTCCCAAAGACATTTTGTCTACTTACGGCCAGCAGCAATATTATGGTGACACAAAAGTGTGGGGCTCAGAAATGAGCTCATTTCCTTCCTCACTCAAGTCTTTGTTCACCCTACCACATTTGAATCTTCTCTAAAGGTTACTTGTTTAAACTTACTTTGCATTGGCTAGATCTGGACAGCAGAAAGTTGACACACTAGGGGTTTTGTTGTTGTTGTTGTTACCGATGTTGTTTTTTTAATAAGAGGACATGAAGTGGAGTGGATAGAGAGCTGGGCATGATTCCAGGAGAAAATAAGAGAGGGAAGTAAATATGATCAAAACATAGTATATGAAATTCTCAAAGAATTTAAAAAAAAATCTATTATTTATTTTTTTTAACTACCAGGAAATAAATAAGACTGGGCTTACAGAAGTTCATTCTTCAAAAAAAAAAAAAATGCCTTACAGAGTAAGCACTAATTGTATGAGTTAAATAAGTGTGTATGTACAAAATACAAAACAAGGGTCTAACCATTAACTCATTCTTTCAACAAATACTTCTAAAGTATTACCATGTACCAAGCATCAGGCTACAGATGTAGAAATGAAACTGCTAGATTATCTTTCAGTCTTTTGCATCTGATAGTGCCTGACACACAGTAAGTACCAAGAAATTCTAAAGACAAACACGAATAATTTAGTTGTCTAGTCATGGCCAGAAAAGGCTGTCATTAGTAAAGGTGCTTCTGAACTAGACAAATAAAGCAAAGACTGAAGATGTCCTGTTTCCAGGGCTCCACTAAACTAGTGTAATGAGACAAAAGGAAGAAGGTCCTATCCCAAATTTACCGAGACATGCCTCTCAGTTACTGAAGAACAAATAAAAAAACAGGGAAATAAAACTCTATTTTCAAAACTAAATAAATCCCCACATGTAAAACCTGCTTTTCCTCAATCAAATAAACTAGGAAAAGAGGTATTTCTAGGCCATTGCCCAGGGGTCCACCATAGCACTTATAAAATGGCTTACCTAATTAGATTAATCATTGCTTCCACTCCACATGGTGGTGGCTAATTACCCAACTCAAAACTGTTCACCCTGCCCCCATGCCAAGTCCCTCCAAAGACCTACTCCAGACATGCAACAGAAAGCCAGTTTTCCAGAAGAAACCATGTCAAAACAAGTGTTGATTTACTGGGGAGGGGGCTGAAAAGATGGCAATGTTTTGGGACATTCTCCTTAGGAACCTAAGGAACAGAAATAAGTGTTCTAATATTTTCCTTCAGAGACATACATAAAAACTTTGATTTCTAAAATTCTCTTAATCATCATTTTTTAAAAAAGTTACGACAGAAAAATAATACCCAGAAGTATGTTTGTGCACCCAGATGGTGTCAGCTTGTTAGAAGGGAGCTTGCCATTTTCACCAAGGTGGGGCTTTCCACCTGAGAACAAACCAGGACCAAGTATACCACAAGAGTGTTACATAAACAGAAGCCTGCACAAGAGAACCCCAGATAACTAACTGTGGCATGGCTTCTTCAAAGCATTCTTTTTAGGACTAACTACCCACCAAATTTATGACTAACCAAGTCATAAGCCTATTATATGCCTTAATGAATACGCTATTAGAATCAGTGATGGACGTGAATGTGGCTAAATAACCTTATAATCCAGTTATAAGAAATTTAGTGCTCCAAAACACTACCTAACAAACCAAGAAACAAAAGCAGATGGTTCTGTTTTGGCACATTGTGGGACCTTAGGAGGCAACCCCTATCCGACCAAAGATGATCAGAGCAGGCCTTTGCTAGGTAAACTTGTCTCCAGTTCCCACTGCTCTCTGCCTCCTGTTTTACCCCATGTTCTGCTTTGTCTTCCCTGCTATGGTGAGTCCTGACCCTCTGACACACTGGGAACCAAAAGAATCATTTCCTCCCTTAAATTGTTTCTACCAAGTATCTGAGTCATAGCAACACAAAAGTAACTAACACAACTGCTAAGTCTCAATAAACGGCAGTCCCATGAGGTCTGTGAATCAAGCCAGGCACCTAGGTCATTCTGCTCATAATACCCCATCTGACCATCAAGTTCTGTTGATCTACTTGAGGTTGTCTCATTTGTCTTTCTGCTTGGCTGCATCCCAACAACTGTGACCTGAGAGTCCAAAATCTCCCACCTACAGGCTCCTAGCAGATCTCCCTGGTTCCTTCCCTGCCTTCTCCAACATTCTCCACGCTGCTAAAAATCTAAACTGCTTAAATTCCTCCACTACTGGTTTTCAATGGATAAAATCTAAACACCCAAGTAAGATCCTGCGTGATCTAACTTCGCCATTCTCCATTTTTACAGCCCATGTTACCTACCCAGGCCCCACTTTCTCTCAGCTGTTTCATATGCTCACCTCTTCCCTCCACATGCCTTTTGTCTCTAAGGCATATGCTTCTTCTGGCCAGCCCCATCTCATCTGCCACAGACATCTGTTGTTTCTGCCTGCCAAACATCTTTCCTCCGGCCTCTTCTTAAAATTATCTCTCCCTCATTCTCACTGTTCATGGTTTAACTTAAACTGCCAACTTCTGAGCCTCCCAGTCCAGGGCCACAAATGTGAACACGACACAGATCTAGCCATGGTACTTTATCCACAATTCATCAAGCCATAACTCTAACCAGACTTAATCACAATTAATCTGAAGGTCTAATCTGGAAACCCTGGAAAAGGGACACTGTCAGCCAGGTGATGAGTCACACTCACCAGAGGGCACACTGTAGCAAATGATGGGGCAGGGAGAATGTTAGATCACAGACTTTGTCACTGTTGATTCAAAGCTGGCCAAGTACTGTGTCTATAAGTGAGGATCAGAATGCAGAAAACATACAGGATAAAAAGTCAAGTCTCTAATCCTGGTTCTGCAAGTTACCATCTAAAAGGTCCTGCGTAAGTCAATTAACTTTTACCATCTAAAAGGTCCTGTGTAAGTCAATTAATTTTTATAGCTCTGTTTTTGTATATGGGGGAGATAGAGTAGGATTACATAAGGACCAATCGCACCTACCATTCCACAACCTCCTTAAGGAGATCGAAACTTTAAATGGCTATACCAAAGCCAGGCCTTTCAAGCATCGTTTTAAAGCCAGGTGTGGTAACATCAACACTCACAGGATCCATATAGGTTCAAGCCAAGCCTGGCTGACATAGTAAATACCAAAGCAAAACAATAAAAGTTACTGATAATGTGTTATGTAGGGTTGTAAACTGACACCACCTTTATACAAGGCCGATGAGTCAAGCCTTTGATTGTCACTCCTCTTTAGGACAGTAAACTAGGGTAATCATTAGAGATTCAGGTGAAAGTTTCTATAGATACTAATACTTAGTAGTCATCATGTAATAGTGTTTGACCTCAAAATAGAAAACTTAAAATATCCTAAGCATCCAATAATAATGAACTAAGTAAATTTATGTCATTAAAACTATTTACAAATATGTAATGACATGGGGAAATATTCACAATATAGTAATATAATGCTAAGCAAAGTAATACATGATATAAAATAATGTATACTGTATAAATACACATAGTCAATATAAAACAAAAAATGGAAATACCTCAAAAAGGTTATCAGTTTTACATCTAGAAATTACAACTAATCTTTTTTTCTTCTTCTATAGATATATTTGGATAGCTTGAGTTATCTACTATCACCAGGGCATTTTTGTAAACATGAAAATGTGTTATTTATTTATTCATTTCTTTATTTATTTGAGGCACAATCTCACTATCTAGACCAGGCTGGCCTCAAACATTAAAGGCATTCACCACCACAACCAGCACAACCAGTTTTTTGTTTTGTTGTTGTTGTTGTTGTTGTTTTGTAACCTTAAAATGGAATATTTAAAATTCATTACACAGTCTAAGTAAAGGTTAAGCATGCTTGTGAAACATAATACCTCCAGGAATCTACCTTATCTGCAATCTACTATCCCCACAATAATCACATTCACAAAGGGATCAACTAGGAAGGCTGAAATGTGACACTGGTACAGTGACACAGAGTGTTAAAGTGCTTTTAAGTAACTGATGGGGGCACAAAATATTACCACCAAAGACAGTTAAAATGTCCACATAGTCCTCTAACCCTCCATCAACTCACATGTATTTATAAGCTCAGCGCACTGATACCTAAGTCCTAGGAAAATGAGTTGCAGAACTGAGTCAGAGTAAGCAAACAACCAGAGCCCAGTAGAAACAGGGAGCCACTAAGACTGAGTTTTTCATAGGGGCAGTTCAGTTTCACATTGGTCTCTTCCTGGGCTCACATAGAGATTAGCAAGTCAAATTTACAATGCTCTTGACCAGACACTGCAACAAGTATAATACTGAGTTTTGACTAAGATTGTATTTACCAGTAACAATAAGCAAAAAATAAAAAATTACAGAATTTACCTCCAATTTAAAGGGACTACAAAAGGGAGGACAAAAAACTTGAGTATCAGAGTACATACACATATATCCCTCCCCCCCCTCTCTCTCTCTGTCTGTCTCTGTCTCTGTCTCTCTCTCTCTCTCTCTCTCTCTCTTTCTCACACACACACACAGTCTTCAGAGAGGCTCACAGCACACCAGGTCCTTGTGTATCCTCCAGCTACAGGTCGGTTGTGACCTTAAGGCAGGACTTATCCTGCTGACCTCCAGAACTCATCCAAAACGTATGCTTATGAGATGAGGAGGAAACCTTTAGAATACACCAAATTTTGATACTACAAAAAGAGCTAATGACATTCACACACAAGCAAAACAACCAGTATGAAGCTAGAAGTGTTATTTTAAGCATCATTTAGATTTTAAGACTTACAAACAAAACTTGAGACATTTTGTTAAAACTCTAAAAATAAATTATCTTTAAAAAGTTCTAAATTATACTCTCAGTTTATTGTTTGCATCCATTGTTAAAATCTCTTGCCTAGATTATCATAGTATGTTTTATTAAATATTTACAGTATGCCAGACATTTCGAAAGTACCATTTCCTTTTGAGCCATTTAATCCTCAGAAAGCCCATTAACCAGGTTTTCTCAAAGAAGAAACTGAGGCTAAGAAAAATGAATACAGCCAGGTACAGAATTTCATACCTGAAATCCCAATACTTGTGAGCAACATATTGAGTTCCATGCCAGCTTGCACTACAGTATGAAATTCTATTTTTAAAAAAGGGAGAGAGGAAAGGACAAAAACAATGAAGAAAAATAAATAAATATATTTGTCCAAAATTCTGACCATCAGTAAAATGTGAGACCAAACCTAGATCCAACAAATTTATTCATGAAGTCATGGTACTTTTGCAACCAGTATAAGATCTTTAAGCAGCTTTCATTTATTGTGTACATATTTAAATAATGATGAGATTAAACTTCAACCTGCAGCAACATCAATTGCTTGCTGTCTAAATAGCTCACTAAAATCAAAGCAGACTGAATTATAGTTTGTTGAAATTCACAGATCTGTGTTGTGAAATATTTATTTAGGGTGTGTTTGGAATATCTGTGGATATTTGACCTAGGGACCATCCTGGTGAATAAGATGAAAAGAGATGAGATACACCAAAATAAATAAATAAATAAGGCATGGTTTTAAAGCTGCTAATATGTGTGTGTCCATAAAGTGCCTTCTCTAACCTGCTCTTCCATCGTCAGTGATCTATTTTTGTTTACCATGGCTCCACCAAAGTTGCTATTAAGAAGCCCATTCCCGATCTCAGCATTACGGGTCAGTTTGCACCTGACCATCTCATTTCACTTGACCTTTTAAGAAGCACCTGACCCATCACTGGGCTCTTCTCTGGCACCAAATTTAAGATTTTCTTTCACAGTTGTTTGCTTCTCTGTTGTTGAGGAGCCTTCTCTCACCTCTACCTTCAGTGAGCCAGCAGGCCAAGCTCTTAAGGCTGAGCCTCTTCCCTTTCTCACTGACAACAACTACTTCCTTGTAAACTTCATCTAGTCACAATATCTGACAACAATGCATTATTTATCTCTAGCCTGGAGCTCTCTTTTGAAAACCAGGAATACAATCTCCAAAACTGAGTTCCTTGCCAGGTATAGGGGCTCGTGCCTATAATCTCAGAACATCTGAGACAAAAAAACTGTCACAAGATCCAGGAGAACCTGAGCCATTGGGTGATAGCCCATCTCAAAAAAAAAAAAAAAAAAATGAAAAAAAAAACCTCAAAACGAATCTTTCTGCTCCATCCAAGCCAATGTTGCACAAAGAACTGCCTCTCCATACTGCTGTTCACTTCTGCCCTTCCACTTGCCCACTTGGGGTATTCTCATGAGGTACAACTGCACACCCTTATTTGACACTCTTTCCACAGCTTCTCTACTCAAACTAGACACAAGCCAAAACCCTGGCCAAAACCCTTACAATAGTGCAAGGCTCTATAGGAATTGCTGATCTTGTCTGCTTTCCTATGTTAATGACTTCCCAGTTCCTGCAAGGCTGAAAGCATCACCCTGCTCTACACTCTGTATTTGCTGATCCCAATATCAGGCCATGCATCATCTTCACAAACCATGCTTTTCATGAGTCCTATTAACCTTCCGCTATCCTCCTGTCCTTTATTTTGTCCTGGAAGACTCCGTACCATCAATATTCACACACACACACACACACACACACACACACACACACACACACAATGTGTCTCACCTTGCATTTGTTTTGGAATGGATTTTCATTTATTGATAAAAGTTTAAGGTCAATTTTGTGATAAGTATATTTCTCCTCTTGTTTAGGTATTGTGTTTATATAGCTCATTGAAAATGTAATGTATAATTTAGTACAGATTATAGAGCGTTACCTATGATAGTCAAAACTTGGAGTTAAGTTAGTTAGGATTTCTAGATATACAGAGATATATTTGAGATGGATAGACATTCTTCAAACCTTTCAAAGACCTACAGAATATGGCATTTAAAATGGTTTAGGGTTTTTCCTAACAGTGTGGCACAACTGCTCCTGGCAACACCACCTGCATCAGAAAGGAAGATGGACCTTGAAAAAATGTGTTATGGAATTTGCTTCCAATATTACAAGACTAGCCATTTGGGCAAGATAATGCTCTTGTCTGGACTGTTTGACTTTATGCTTTATAAACTGGACATGCAGGGCCCACAGGAAGTGACTGCTGAAACAAGATGGACAGTGTTACAGGGTTTCTGCTTCAGGGAAGAGTCTGCCAGACAGTCTGCAGAACACAGAGAAAAGTGACTGACAAGCTGCCAATACAGATTGACAGTTTAAAGTTTCCTGCTTTGCTGAGGAGTCTGCCAGACACACTATGGCCTATAGGCTGAAGATGGAACATTACAGAAGAACTTCGGTGACTGACCAGGCGAGTTGTCTCTGTCATTCTAGAGTGTATATATTATCCTTCTGTGGTCTTCGAAGGAGTTGAAGACAGATAGTTATGGTTATAGTTTTCATTATTCAGGAGTAAAGATAAATTGCATATAGGACTTTAGACTCACAAAGATATGATAGATAATGGAAAATTTTCTTTAAATCTTACTAAATGTTAATGGACTAAATATTGTTAACTGTGATTCTTATTTGATAACTGTTGTGTGATATATTTTACTATGTTAAGGTTAAAACTCTTTTATTTTAGACAGAAAAGAGGAGATGATAGGGGATGTCATTCTGTAAATATATTTCTCTTATTGGTTAATGAATAAAGCACTGTTGGCCAATAGGAAAGCAAGATAGGTGGGTCTAGGAGACTAGGAGGGGGAAAGAGGAAGTAGTAGGGAGGAGTTCCAAGACATAGAGACCTGAGGGAGTAGAACACCAGTCCCTCTCTCCGGTAAGATGAGACCACGTGGAAGTACTTAGATTAATAGAAATGGGTTAATATTTAAGACAGAGCTAGCCAATAAGAAACTAGTAACTGGCCAACAGAATTATATCTAGTACAGGGTCTATGTGTGTTATTTGGGGCTGGCATGGCTGGGGGACCAGGCTGGTGGGAAAACCTACTCATAACAAGATCACTTAGGACAAATGCACATATTCAGTTATTATATCAAAACAAACCTCAAATTTGATCATTAAATTAGACCCATAAAATATGACACATTTAAAAAAGCAGCTATCTAAACTCAGATGCTCTGGCACACTCTCAGGATACCACGCTTCCTCAAAACTCCAAACCATGCTTCAGCAGAGCACATTTAAACTCTACACACACATCCTTCCTGCAGGCAGGTGAAAATGGCTAGGCCAATACAATGGACTTTGATTTCTTCAGAAGAAAGGGAAATTATGATGCATGGTGCAAGAACTTTTATGTTTTAATGATGTATACAATCTGGGTGTTACCTACTTTCAGTGAACTTCTGGACTCAGGTGCAAAATAGAAGAAGAAGAAGAAAAAAAAAACCCTGTTATGCTTCAGTAGCATACATAGTAAAGTAGCATGTAGGGCGTGTTTTTATAAGCCACTTTCCACAAGTTAAAGGTGTCTTTTAGATAAAAGAAATAAAAAATAGTCTCAGCACCTGTTTATGTGTGGAACTGAATTATTACAAAAAGGACTACCTCTGCATATAAGAGAAATGGAGAAAGGCAAGAAAGGCCTATCTAAAGTGATTTTAAAACATTTTAAAAGTGCTAGTTCCTTTACCTTAATAATATCATAATAATACTAATAGTATGTTTGCTTTTGTCTCTGAAGCTGTGTTCATAGTAGGAACCCCCCACTAGCAACCTCAAAGATGAACAGACAGCACCTAAGACACCTTAGCTAATGCCCGTTATTACTAATAATCACAGGAAGTCATGATTCTGGCAAACTTGGGAAATTCTGCTCATGTGGGGATTACCAAGAACCACTTGCCCCCAAATTGTGATGGTTGTACTTATTACTAAAACTGTGTACACCTAACAAAACGCCCCCAAAATAATTAAATATAGGCATAGCAAGAGTAGCTTCAGCATAAATGCCAAATGGAATGCTTTAAAAGCCAGTAAGACGTTCCCCTCCATGTGTTCTGCTTCTGCTCCTGCCCTGACTGCTCTCAATAATGGACTGTGTCCTTGAAGTATAAGCCAAAATAAATCCTTCACCCACCCCAGAAGACATAATGCTAGGCACAGTGACACATGCCTATAATCAGCACAAAGGAAGTCAAGGCAGAATTGCCAAGATTTCAAGACTACATGGCAAGCTAAAGACCAAAGATATTAAGTGATCATTACATGTTTTTATTTTGTTTTTAAATTGCCGTTACTAAAAGGAAGCAAAATAAAATATTATTTGTAAAATATAAAATTCATGATACAAATATGCTTATGTATATTACATAGGTTGAGAAAAGAGAATTACCATTTTACTTATAACTTCTAACTCCCTTGCTAATGTTATTGGTAAATGATTTTATAAGTAAATCACATTTCACTCACTTAAGTAAGCATATACATATAGATACTGACTTAATGTTTAAAAACCTTGGTTTTGGTTTTCCTAAGATTGTCGAGGTCTTTTACATCTATAAGCTACATATTTTTAGTTGGGCTCCAGGTTTATAATATCATAGTATGTCTCATTAAGAGTTCTCCCGATGGCCCAAAACAGGACTCAGCAATATAAAAGAATATCAATTGACATAAAAGTCTCACCAAGAATGCAGGAAGAAATGTGTCAAGAATGAAAATGTGGGGCTGGGGATGTAGCTAGGTTCATAAAGTACTTGTCTAGCACGCATGAAGTCCTGGGTTTGATTCCTTAACACCACGTAAATGGTGTGCAGCAGTGCATGTCTACAATACGAGTACAGTGGGGGGAAGCAAAGGTCATTCTCAGCTACATGGAACCCTGTCTCAAAATAAAAGGTGGGAAGGAGAAGAAAGAAAATGGAGAAGATAAATTTTAAGAAATGAACAAATGCAAGGGATTTCTAAGACTATTTTATCATACTAGGTAAACACAGCTCACAGTCTTTATCTACTTCCATCAGAAGATCCTGCCAGGAGGCAAAGAACAAGGTAAGGACTTTCACAGCCTTGCTGCCTTTATCTTTTGTAGTCTAGATTGTTAGAATTTGTGTCACACAACACCTGAAACTTACAACTCATAAATGCTGACTAAAAAGTGGAGAATTACATTTTCACAAAACAGAGACACAACAAAAACCTACGGTGAGGCCAACAGAAAGACCCTGTAACTTCTACTCTAGGGTTAGACAAGGCTAAATATCAGAGCACTCTCACTGCCCATCTCTTCTTGGGAGGCTTCTTGTACTAACCTACTTAATTGTCCACAGTATTTAAATAGGTCATTGAACAAACATTTATTAAATGACTACCACGTGCCAAAGCACCACAAAAAAGTACTAAAACTTTTCTTCTGACTTCTACATAGCATTTTAAAAAGAAACCACAGACAGATGCCAGAAATGTCAGTATGTCACTTAAGAGATATGTGACCTTAAGAAAAGCAGGACTAGTTCTACCCCTACACAGGTATAGCTTCCATCCAAAGGTCACATTCCCTACCCACTTACTGCTTTTCCTCGAAATCCTAACTAAGCCTTTCTCACCTAGTCAATGTTAGTGAGGTATTCATGATGTCATGAAGCCATGAGGCACGAGGATGCCAAAATAATTTTCCCTAGGGTGATACAACTATGTGACAGATTCAAGATATGAATTAGACTACGGAAGTGCTGCACTCTAACCACTGCATAGCACTGCCTCCTGCTGAGGCATACTCTCCTTTATGAGGAAACAGTCTCCCCTTGGGACTACGCGCTTAGCAAATTCTTCAGGATACTCCAAACAGCCACCTAAAGCAAGCAAAGTATAGAAAGCATATAAATGCTGTCTATTTTGAGTTCCACCATGCCCCTTTGCTCCCGACCAGGTTCATAAAGTTCCGTGTCCCTGCAGGAGGCCTCCAGAGAATCAGCAATGGCAAGACAATCCAAACCACCTCAAGCACAGCTGCAGACACAAACACGCTAGATCAACATCCTGTGATCTCCCATAGGGAAGGATGTTTGTCACCTAGAGAACACACCACCTAATGAGAACTAACTAAAGGCTACATGCCACCCCTAGAAAGTCATTACTGTCACCAGATTAGATCTGAGGTTCCAGCATTCTGTTCTTCAGAATTATACAGGATGATCATAGAACATGGGTGGCCCTTCCTAGTACTACTAAAGCAGAATCTTCAGGTATCCCTAGAAATCTAAAGCTGGAAGGTTCTTGAGACAGAAAAGTTGGAAGACATTACTTAGATGGTGAATAATAGCGTCTATAAAGATCAAGCATGTGTCTTCTCTCAAAAAATAGGTCTCAGTCTGATCCAAGAAAGCATTGTGTCTAGAGGAATGATTTCAGAGTGTCCTTTCAGTAAACCAATGGATTTCAGGGTCTTCAGAGTTCTTCCCAAGAAGCATAGCCCAAGGCTAAATCCTTTTTTCTTTCCTTTCTTTCTTTTTTTTTTTTTTTTTTTTTTTTTGGACAGGGTCTCATTCTATAGCCCTGGCTAGCATAAACTCGTCTATGTGGTCCAAGCTGCAGTTCCAACTCACACAGATCACCTGCCTCTGACTCCAGAGTACCACCATACCCAGCTCTCCCCTTTTTACTACCAGAAAGAAATATAAAACTATTAATTACACAATCATTTTTGCTTAATTTTTCTACTCATTTCAGCAAATACATAAGCACAATGAATGGTTCTTTGCTTAAGATAAAGACATTTATTGCAAAGGGCAAGAAATGAAAATGCAAAGATGATTCAGAGACTGGTAGAAGATGCTTGAAAAGCATATATCACATAGAAGACAAGAACCAAGAAACTATCTAAACAATTATTTCTCCAAAGATGTACAGGTAGCCAACATATATAAGAAATAAAGAAATATCAGGCATTGGAGAAATGCAAATCAAAACCATCATGAAGGGTGATGTGAGATGTCATTCTGTAAATATGTTTCTCTTATTGGTTAATAAATAAAGCCTTATTGGCCAATAGGAAAGAAAGATAGGTGGGACCAGGAGGCAAGGAGGCATCAGAGAAAGGTAAGAGAAGATTCAAGATGTAGGAAAGGGAAAGCAGAATTTCGGCCCTTCTCTCCAGTAAAATGAGACCACGTGGAAATACTTAGACTAATAGAAATGGGTTAATATTTAAGACAGAGCTAGCCAATCATAAATGCTAGTAACAGGCCACCAGAATTATATCTAATACGGTGTCTCTGTGTGTTATTTGGGGATGATGCAGCCATGGCACCAGGCCAGTGGGAAAACTGCTCATAACAGAAGGGTGGCTCACATCTTTAATTCTAGCATTTAAGAGACAGAGAGAAGAGATCAAAGGCAGATTGATTATAGAAAGAGTCCATTGCCTCTGACCCACTCTGAGAATTTTCTCAGGTTGTCACACACACTGCACACAAAATCTGTTCGGTGTTCATAACTGTAGAACAACACTAGAACCTGCAATGTAGCTGTTTATTTCCTAGATCTGTCACACAAAGTATTTTCATTTTTCTCTGTCCCACTGCCTTATGAGTACACTCTATCTCTTATTATTATATGAAGTAGTATATAGCACAACACACCTTTCCTGTCAATATGTGAGTCATCCAGGCATTTTTCTGTTGTCCTCATGCTCTTTGAGTATCTACTGGTTCTCCAAGACAGTTCTGTATGCTTTTCAAGAAAGACCTTCTCTGTTTTGATACCTACCACTGTCCACCTGGATCATCATGACTAAGCTACACAGATTCTCAAGAGCTTGAAGAGAAAGAATCAGATACTCCTTTCAGAAAAGAAAGAAGCCAACCGTAATGTTGTCATCACTTCCTTAAGCTCTCGAAACATTGTCACTCATTCTTCAATTAAGCTAAACCAATACACAACCCTCAGCCAGTCTAGATTCAAAACTTTTCCCATGTGCATGATAGACTCAAAACTTTTCCCATGTGCATGATACTGATTGCAAAATGTTCCTTTTTTCCTCTGAATAGCTCCTACTAGCAATTACATTTTCTCTCTCATCATTTGTTTCAAATAAATTTATTTACTTTCATTAAAATCTCAATCTCCCATATACTTTCCTCATATCTGTACCTATCAGTCATGATGGGATAAATAAGAACAATTCTCAATTAATCAGAATCCACTCAGTAACATGTGACAGCAGCCAAAGGCTCAAAAGGGATGTGTCAGCTCAGGTCAGACAATGGCATCCCTTAAAGCTCTTTTGCTTGAATGCCTTGCTGTGCAGCACAACAGCCATTAGCTATCTAAGACTGTATACATTCACTGAAACTAAATAAAATTGAAAATTCAGCTCTTGAGACTATCCATATTAAGTACTTACTAGCTGGCTACTTGACAAGGGAGATACAGGACATTACGAACATAACAGAAAGTTCTACTAACACATGCTGACAAAGAGCCTAACTGAGTCCATCATTCACAGGAGCTGAATTCTTAGAAACAGCAGTGTCACTATTTACCAACTGTAGAGTCTGACTCTCTGAAGAATCACTGGAGGACACTGGATGTTCTCCGAAGGCTCTCTTATGTCAGTTTAGGTCAGAAGATAAATACGTTTACAGACTCCGTGAATAAATGAATGGATGAATGAAAAGTATGTACCTTAATTTCTGCCCTAATTTACTTATAAGATATTAACTCCCTGAAAGCAATGATGCTTCTTTGTTTGTTTGTCTTGTTTTCTCATGGAGTTTTATGAGAAGAAATGGATGTCAGCAAACCAGGCAAGGAGCTCACTGACTCATAGGTGCCACCAGATCTATATCTGTAAAACTAAACAGCTACCTGGAGGGTACTGTGATAGTCATGTAGAAAGCTCCAGACCCAAGAAAGCAGCTTCCTTTTTAATGCAGGCACTACTGGAAGCTTTCACACACAAAAAGGAGAAGTCAAAGAAGATGCCCCGAAAGATCATACAGCTTGCCTCCAATTTCATGTTTTTCTACTGTAAATTGACTAGAAAATAATATAATCACAAAGATAGCAAGAATCTAATTGCACAGAGTCTGTGCCACTCAATACAACCTAGAGTCCCCTTCCTCAGTGTCCTGTGACCCAATCTACCTTGCCAAGCAGCTTCTTGGAAAATAAAGTTTTCAGAACCCTAAATTCCAGAAAAGCTAGTACAATTTTACATACGGAAAAGCAATCACATTACTGCTTTCCCGGTGATGTACTGGAGACTACGCAAAGGAAGCCAGCGCCCCTTTTTACCATGTTCTATTTTCCGTGTGCGCTGACCCATAGCCACAGGAAGAGCCAAGCTGCTTCATTTCTACAAGTCACTTCTTAGCAAAGGTCCAGGAACAGAAGGCCAGACAGGCAGGGAGCAGCTGTGGCCTGATCTTGGTAATGCCCTCTGCTGGTTCCTTAGCCCCCTCTTATTGTTTAAGATGAATTCTCAACAAGCTAAATTCCAGCTCCTGGGAAGAAATAACAAGGAAAGGCAGTCTTCTCTACATCAACACCACTGCAGCAGAAACATCCACATACTTCTCCGAGGTTTTATAATTAGAATTAGAGTAAGTGAGGCTTGCATTCAACTCTAAATTGTTAAACTGCTTTATTTTTATTTCAATTACTTAGGACTATTGGGAACTCTTTAATGTGCTCTGGACAAGAAATGACACAATTTTTATCTCTTGAGCCAAGTAATACTAACGCTGCTGTTTAAGCCAATAAATCTATTATATGGAATGGCTACTGATGAATTTGGCATCACCTATTAGATCCAAAACCTCAGTTTGTGCAGTATGCAGTGTAACTCTGAGGACACAGGGAAGAGGAATAGCAACTTAGACTACTTGAGTTTGAATATTTGCTTTGCACCTTTATTAGCTATAGTACCCTAAGTCTTAAATTTCTCAGGACTTCCAAGATGGAGATGATGGCAGTAGTGACTTCACAGCTATCACAGGTACAAGGCATGATCCATGTCAGAACTCAAAAAAATATTAGCTGTGCCTGTAACACTTCACTGTAAAGAAAGCATTTTCTAAAAGGCAGGGCCTGAAATGAACCATAAAGGCATGTCTCCTCCTCAGATGGGCATGAAAGTGTCTTACAAACACAAGGACTTAAGTTTGCACCCTAAAGTCCATGTACAAAAGCCAGATTCATGGGTACACACATGTAATCACATCATTGGGGAAGCAGAGACAGGAACCCCCCCCAATCAGCCCACCCTATGATAAGCTCCCAACCAAGGAGAAACTGTCCCAGAAGTGGATCCTAAGGAACAGCACCTGATGTCCTCTGTCATACACATGCACATGCATATACATGTATGTATACACACAAACTCACAACACATATCAATACAACATACAAAATGAAAAGTGTCCCAGCCTCAGGTAGAAATGGGATGCTTCCACTCACTCCAGATCCCGAACTCCAAAAATAACCACTTAACAAAGTTCATAAACAAGTACATGTGATGTGTACTCCTGACATAGAATCATAAAGGACTATTTAAAACAAGATTTTTGTTTGCCACAATTAAACAGAAAAAAACACACACAAAAAAAAAAAAAGAAAAAAAAAAAAAGAAAAGACCAGGCAGCCCTGGACTCTGCCATGGGAAGAGAGAAGAGCAGGGGGCTTCCTTATATCACAGGAGTTTCCAAAAGAGAATTATCCACCCACCCCTGTGCCCTGGAATTCCAACAAAGTCCTTGCCCATTTGGCAATACCAACTAGATTCCAGTTTGTTGACCTTCCAGGCACAGGAAAAAAATTGTTCTTTTGGTAGGGCAAACAAGTATTGCAAGGACATGTGCTATTTTTGTATAAATAAGATAGCATACGCAAAGACTCATTATTAATGTTATGAGTTACACCTTGTTTTCCAACAAGGCACAGCAATTTGGACTTTAGGCTAGCTTGTCAATTAAATACCACAAATTAGCCTCTTCTCCACTGTAAGTAAATTCAGTCACTACGAATGAAGCTTTGGAAGAGAACTCAGAACCACATAATGGTACTAAGGGTAACAACACCATTTCACTTCTGAATACATATACAGTATCACAGATAGAAGCTTGCCAAGACATGAACACTGAGAATGAATGCTCTCGAGAATGCCATCAGTATCCTGTGTAACACCCATAGCAGCCTACTATGAAATCTAGAGAACTTCATTAATACTCCCTGAAAATAAATCAGGGTTGGTCTAACTCAAGACAACTCAGGAGGTGTATAGGAAAACAGTTAAGCACTGGTATAGCACACATCAGCCTCTGGGTTCAATACTTAGCACCATTTAAAAAAAAAAAAAAAATCCAGTAAGGAATCAGTTCATGGTCCTAGAAGAACATGATGGAGAACACTTGCAGCAAACATCATCCAGGTTAGTCGACCCCTGCCCCTCACCTCACAACGTTCTATAACCATTATTTCACATATTAACACACAGGCTGTGGTTACATTTTCCTCTTCTGTCAGCCTAAAGCTCAACCAAGTCTGAATACATTGCAGACAAAAATGAGAATGATCAGCATGTATTACTCACCTTTTAACCCAACCCAAAACCCCAAAATACCATCTTCTCATCATTGCCAAATGGCATTATCCCCATAATCCTCACAGAAAGCAGTTGTGAAGCCAAAATGCATACACATTTTATATCCACAGTTTCATCTCTGCACCTCTTAACCAAGACCCAGATTAACCCATTGTAACACTGGTGACTTAGTTTATGAATAACGCATGGCAAATCTCTCCAGAACTTCTACAAGGACTCAAGGCTGCCAAAGCATTCATTTATCAGGAGAGGGTAGAAAGTGTATTTGCCCACTCTGGGCAGGGAATATCCTAACAAAAGCCAACCAACCCCAGAACTAGGGCTTCTTCTGGGACTTCCAAATCGGTAAGACAGACTCCCTGCCTTCTCTGGATCCTGTCTAGATCCCATTCAGTCTCTCCTAACAGAAAGCTGGCTCCTAGAGAGCACAAAATCGGTCTTAGTCCCTGGCCACTGGGTTTGGCAACATCATTTGTACATACTCGATTGCACATAATGAATTGCACCATGTATTGCCAAAACCCCACTTACATTACAGTGATTTTCCAGACCTCCCTACTCCCTATACCTGCACCTGGACCCGCTCAAGAAAATCTCTGGAGCGGAAATCCTGGATCCCACTATCGGGAGGGCCAGGGTCTGGAAACTGCAGTCCTAATTCCAATTATATCTTCTGCCTGGTGGTGTTTAACATCCTTCTACATCCAGAACAGTGGCAAAAGTAAACACTTATTATTGAGGGAACTGACAGCGTTGTAAACTCAACCTCTAATCTGTGGTAGCCAGTTTAAAAAAAAAAAAAAAAAAAATCATAACATCAGTTACCAGGACATCTATGGTTAAAGTTACATGCATGTAAAACAGAATCACTCAAATGCTTTTAAAAGCTAGTGGAATAATCTCCCTGTGTTTGCTTCCTCCGTGCCAGGGTTTTCTTTTTCTCTTTCTGACAGAGAAACATGATAGTCAATCAATCAGAGAGCTGACTTGGCAGGCTAACATGGGCACCTTAGGTCCTCTTTAATGCTTAGATCATTAAGCAAGAAGGAGCTTTCAGAAGGTTTCTTCTCCCCAGATGAGGTCTACAAGGCAGTGAGGCACGGTGAATTAAGAGCACGAAACCTTAACAACAAAAAGTTGGCCCTCTTGGGTCCCCCAACAAACACAAAGAAAGAAAACCGGGGGTGGTGGTGGGGAATAGTTATCAGATCACAAAGTGGCCCAGGGATCCTGATGGGGCAGAAGCAAACCACAAGGCAAAAGCACCCCAGGGTCAGGTACGGTGCGGACGGTGACAGACTTCACACACCCTCCCTCCCCTCGCCCGGGTCTGCCGGCCAGCTCACCGCAGCGTTTCTTCCTTCCATCTTCCATCGCCCGCGCGGGGCTCGGGGACTGCGGGCGACCCCGGCTGCGGCGGCGCGGGGAAGCGGAGCGGGCAGGGCGCGTGAGTGCGAGCGGCCGGCTCTTTGTTGCGCGCCCCGGGACGGCCGGCGGTGGCGGCGCGCACCCCGGCGGTAGCGGCCGAGCCCGAGGCGGGCCCCCGGGCCGGCCCCCAGCAACGTCAAGGCGAAGGCGGCGGGGGCGGCGCCCCGCGCGCGGAGGACGAGGACGAGGCGGAGGCGGAGTGGCGTCCTGCAGCCCTGGGCTGCCTGTTGCTTTGTCTCCTTCCGCAACACTTTTCCCAGCCCGAGTTAAGTGAGAGGCGCGTTCGCGGGCGTTTCCTCTCCGAGAGCGCCGGGAGGGGCGAGCCCCGCGCACGCCGGCCCACCTGGGCCCCGGGGCGCGCTCCCGCGCGTCTGCTCGGGGTCGCGGCGCGGTGAGGACTGCGCTCCCCTGCCAGAGGCTTCGGTCACCGGCCTGTGAGGGCGCTCGGGGCCACCTGCCCCATCCACAGACTCTAGTCCCTGGGACCTCTCTCGGGTCCATGCAACAAGCTTGCCACTGGGACTATCCCACAATGAAATGTCACTTCACTGAGTTTCAGTCAGGGCACTCCTGCCCCACCCGCCCCCATTTCATCCTTGCAGCAGAAACAAAGGTTGGAAAAGCTCCCTCCACTGGGCACGAGAAAGACCTGGAATACAACCCCCTTTCAGGACGGGTTTCCATCTATGAGTTATGAATATATGTGGAAGCTGGTGGCTGATTTTCCGGATAAAAGCTGTGAAGCCAGTGGCCAGGTCCCAACTAGCAACTGTTTTGTGCTGATTCTTATTCATATTCTCTGTTAAGCGCAGTTGTGTATCTAGTCTAAGTAAGGTCTAGTTTATGAAAAGTGGGATCCACACACTTGAAGGCAGAATTGCACCTGCACAGTTGTATGGTGGTCCTGTAATTCTCTTGCAGCTCTCTGTCTTGTCCGTGTGACCAGTAGAAGATGACCGAAGAAGGGAAATGACTAACATGAACATCTTTAAGTAGGGGTTAGGGGTCAGATTTTCTGGTGGCCCATCAATCAGGACAACCAGGTCAGTGTGGGCCATCTCTAAGCTTAGGGGCTGTCAGAACACTGAGGAAGCGGGAAAGCAGTGTGAATCACCTATTCTTCTTGATTGACCTACCTCTGGCTATCAAAGTCAACTAACTATGGGACCCACCAGAGGAACCAAAATGAGAAAGTACACCGGGAAATAAATCTAATTCCAAACTCTGAAAGCCAACTATGCTCCAGGTTCCCCCTGCCAGACCAGCAGTAAGGGCTGGTATATGGGGTGTGAAGCTATTTCTCATCTGTGGATCTTCCCTTCACCCTTACGTAAAAAAGCCTCACAGAAACAGAACATGTGTCCATGTTCTAAGTTTCTCCCTCCTTGATTCTCTCAGTCTGGCAATTGTGTTGACAAGAATCATACTACGGCAGGATTGGTGGTGCAGGCATTAAATCTCAGCACTCAGGAGGCAGAGGCAGCCAGATCTCTGTAAGTTCGAGGCCAGCTTGGTCTGCAGAGTTAGTTCTAGGACAGACTCCAAAACAATGCAGAGAAACCCTGTCTGAAAAAAAGAAGGAGGAGGAGGAGGAAGAGGAGGAGGAGGGGGAGGAGGAGGAGGGAGAAGAAGAAGAAGAAGAAGAAGAAGAAGAAGAAGAAGAAGAAGAAGAAGAAGAAGAAGAAGAATCATGGCTAAGAACTGATGCAAAATGCAGTTTCTACCCCGGGACTTGACCACTGACTGACTTTGTGTCTTTTACCTGGAAAAATAACCCACAATCCATAAAATCAGACAGGACTTCATATAGGACCTTGACTTATATTAGCTTATTAATTAAGGGACCTAGGACTAGTCCCCAGAGAACCCCGGAGCCCAGTTCAGTACCTAAGAATAAGGAGAGCTAGCTAGGTGTTTTCAGTGATTATTTATTTAATACAAAAAATGTCCCAGTTCCAGTCCACAGCATTCCCATATATCACCCCCATAGAAGAAGCAGCTAAGCAACAGCAAACCCCAAAATCATGGGTTAGTATAAGATTCCTCAATGCAGTATACTTCTATTGACTTGGCCCATGAGCCGTGGTGTATGTGTATGGAAGGAAAGAGAAAACATATTGCAAGGAAGACATACAGTACTGGAAATGAAAAGGAGAAATGGAAAGGGTGAGATTCTACCAAGTAGTATTAATACATTATTAGCTAATCCTTCCTATTTCTAACAGTCTGAAAAGCCCGAATTCTGGAATATTACTTGCTGCAGAAGCAAGTAATTATTTAGAATGAAAAAAAAAATACAAATTTCCAAAACCTGACAGAAAACTACTAAATCCAGGAAAAAAACAAAAACAAAAAACACAACATTTTTTATTAACTACATCTATTAATGAACTTTCTAAAATACTTCAATAATATATTCTTTGAGAAATTTTTTTTCCTTTTGAGATAGGGTCTTGCTGTGTAGTTCTAGCTGGCCTGGAACTTGCTATGTAGACCAGGCTTTAAATTCATAGAAATCCACCTGCCTCTGTCTCTCCAGTACTTGGATTAAGGTGTGGGCTCCGGCACCTTGCTGGATGCATACTCTTGATTACCACTTTGGAATAATTTTTAATAGCTTCATTAAGACCTAAATTTATATGCCACAAAACTGACCCATTTAAAACTCACAATTCAGTAATTTTAAGTTTATTAGCAGAAAAGTGCAAATGTCACCACAGTTAATTTTAGAACATTCTATCATCCCTGAAGGAATCCTATTGCTTACACCTACGTTATTATCATTTATTTGACTTTTGGGGAATTCTATCTTCATATCAGTTATTTAGAATAACATGTATACTTATGAGGTCAGATGTTGGAAAACCTATCAAGTTTCTTTCATGGGATTTCAAAGTTTTGATATGCAGTGATTAATGGCAATGCTCTTTTTTAATGAGGAATGAAGGGAACTGTCTAGGAGTATGCAAATATTCTACTTGGGTGATGTCATACTAATCAAAACATCAAATTTTATATTTAAGAGCTGTTCACTGCTCTGTATATAAATTTAACCTCAAAAGAAAAATATATAAGATTGGAATCAAGTGATGGGTTTAAATTAGAGTTAAAAGGTGTTAATCTAAGACTAAACATAAAACTCTTGAACCAAGTAAGTCTGAATACTTAACCCATGAATGGCCAAGTCCATAAATATTTTTTTCTCTCCAGGAGTCACAAGGCAAGCTCCTTAACCCAGGTGAAAACCAAGAGAATTCGATGGTTTATTCAGACACAGAGAGGAATGCACAGCAAAACCCAAATGTGAAAAGTTGCATGCAACATATGAGACCCAAGATTTAGGCACAACTCACTGACTTACTTTAATGTTCTCTGTTACAAGTTTTGATATTTCATTTGTGTGAATTATTTTGCATTAAAAATGTGAGACATTTAAACATTTGCTCATTGTGGTCTATTTACTTTGGATTATTTAACAACCCAAAACTTTTAGAAGATGTATTTAAAGACAGAAGAGTTTGTTGTTAATCACATAAAATATTGGTTTCCAGAATCAGAAGGCCTTCTGCACCTGCTTCAGTACATAGATGGAATACTGGATGAATCACACACTAGCAGCATACAAACAGTTCACAGAGAAAGTGTTTGTTGCTGTCCTATTTCTACCTCCCCGATCCTGTATCTTCCCATAATGGTGCTTTAACAAGTAATTGAAGTATTTCACTACCCAAAGGAGATTGAGTCAACATTACCTAAAATTGTGCTGTGCTTGAATTTCAGGAGCCCAAAATGAGAGGATATGTCTGAGCAAAATTGACCACAAACATGCAGAATGTAGAGCAAATGCTGGAGGGATAGGAGGAATAAGAAAAAAGAAACCAAGTCCACAAATGGGGTTAGTGTGCTCAGGTGAATAGAAGACATGGAAAGAGTGAGAGGAGAGGACATACTGCCTGACTTCCGGAATTTAAAAATGTTAGATCAGTGGACGGTCTGAAATGGCAAGCATACTCAACTCAACCTTTCCCTATGTCCCAAATCTTTTTGGCTAAGTGTGGTATGAAAAACAGTAATAATATGCACCCATTGTTTAAGGCATGGTCTTGCTACATACTCAGGTTGTCTCACACTTGTACTTCTCTTGCTTCTCATGGTGAGTATAAGGTTCCCAGAATGCACTAGTACATCTAGCCTCCATTATTTTTACTGGCCTTTATATGGATCTCTCTCTATTCTTTCACACACTCGTGTGATATTTATTGAACATTTATTATGTGTGTGAGGTACACTTAGCTGACTATAGCGGTATACAAAATATCTCTTCCCCCAAAGAACCCACAGCCTACAGGAGCTTGAGGAAACATAAAATAAGTAAGGTAAGTAAGTAGATGGGATGCTACATATTGTATTTGGGAGAAAATTAAACACATAAAAAAGGTAAGGAGTTTGGGATGTGGGACAATGAGTAGGCAGATGCATGGAGTTTTCAGGGAAGATTTAACTCAGCAGGTGAAATTTGAATAAAGACCTAAAGCAGGTAAGGTATGAAAGCCATGCAACTATGTGAATAAGTAAATGCTAAACTCCTAAGGTGTGTGTTCAGTGCAGCATATCTATTAGCATGCCTAAGGCTAAAGAGACATAAAGAGGAGGCATGCAGGAGAGTCTAGGCCTTGAATTTCCCCTGGAAGATTTCATGCAAGGGAGCAGTATGATTTGATTTCCCCCAAAGGACCTCGCTGTGGGATGTACTGGAAGCAGGGAGGTGTATTTGTAAGCTACTGAAGCAATCCAAGTAGGAGGTAGTCCTGGTTTATGTCAGAGTGGGAACAAGGGCCCATTTAAAAAGCTTTCAAATTGTGGGCATATGTTTAAACAGGATGCTTCTGAAAGACTGGCTCTCAGCAACCATGTATCACTTGGAAAAAATAACCATACATGTACATTTGGCCCAATCTATCATACCCACATTGTGAATACTGGGCATCCATTTCTCCTACTCAACCCACCTGTGATGTCCAATTCAATGGCTACGTGTGGTCATTTAAATTTCAATGCATTAAAAGAATATTAAGTTTAAAAATTCAACTTCTCTAAAGCACATTCACCACATGCTATGGCCACAGGCAGTTAATGGCTATGCTATTTAGGCAGAGCAGACCAGGGCCTTTTCCATCAATTGAGTCTATTTAACACTTTGCCTCACAGAGTGTTAGCTCAGGGGAAGACAGTGAATGAATGATAGGTGAAAGTTTGGTCCTAAGGTTGTATATGATCATCCTAGGATTTAAAGAACTCCAAATTAAAAGCTAGCATTAGTTTGCTGGTTGTAATAATTCATGCCTTTGAGCCCAGCACTTGCAAAACTGACATCAATCTATCTCTGTGAATCTGAGGCTGGCCTGATCTACATAGTAAGTTCCAGGCCAGCCAGGGCTAAATAGTGAGACAGTCAGCAAAGGCAATACACACCTGGAACACAATCTCTAAGACCTCCTCCATATTCCCTGTCTAATGAGGGAGCTGTAAAGGCCAGAGCAGGCAGAACATGTGTCAACAGGTTTCAGGAAGTTAAAAAAAAAATACAGCCCTTTATATTGTTTAGCTGCTGAAATGAAAGATTTCTATTACAGCAGAAATACTACTACTCTTAATTAATAATTAGTCAAAACTACATACAATCAAGTGAAAGTAACAATGATCTTATTGTATGCTTTGAAAGAATTCTGTAATTCAAAGGTAAATGGGTCAGCTATTTTAAAAACAGTTAATATTCTCATCATGCTTATCATACTACATTTTGGAGAAAAATCACAGCATAGAAAAGTAATACTATTAATTACATATATAATAATATAATGAATTTTGGGGACTTCTGTTATTTACTCTGCTGAGTTGACTTTTGTGGGATTTCTTTAATGAAGTGAAAATTCTGAAGAATGTTAAATATATATGCAACTGAAGTAGTGTCCTAAAAAGAGGATTAAAGGATCTTCAGAAAGGACACCTGGAGTCAAATTCCACATCAGCTGTGTTAGACTCATCAAAGTGCAGCTGGCATTTCTCTTGACCTTCTCCCACAATTCCTCTGTTCACTGGCTAGACATGAACAGGCCTCTGCTAAGACCTAGAGGGCTCTTCCATTCTGACAACTACCTTCTCAGGATAGATGAATGCCCAGAACCAACACAATAGATGATCTGCCAACAGAGTACTTATAATGAATTAAATTTTCATTTTTAGCTATCCAATTCACTAAGGAAACTTTTGAGTAACAAACATGAATATTATTATTGTAAATATTCAGATACATATGCACATATGTATCTGCATACTTGCACATCTTTTCATTACTAACATAGACATATCATTCCAAATATCTCATAGCACTGCATAATCATGACGTACTACTGAAAGTGAATTATGTTTCAAGAGCTAAGAACAAATTTGATAGATATAAACATTTCTGAGTATCTCCATTTGCTACCATGGCAACCAATTAAAATAGGTGTGTTTAATTAGTTGTTGATAAAGCACTAAGTTACTATTAATAGATACCCAGTGTTTGCTACTAAAATACTTATCATAAGTGGTGACCTGTTTATCACCAGAATAGACAAATCCATTTGATATTACTAGTAATAATCTCATTTTTTGCATTAAGAACCTTTTGTTACTGTCATTGTTATTTGTACTGCTGTCTTAGTTACTTTTCTGTTGCTGTGTTAAAAATACCATGACTGGAAGTGGCTTGAAGAATTTATTTTATCTTAGAGTTCCAGAAGATTTAGCACCAAGAGTAACCAGAGAGAGAGAGAGAGAGAGAGAGAGAGAGAGAGAGAGAGAGAGAGAGAGAGACAGAGACAGAGAGAGAGAGAGAGACAGAGAGAGAGAGAGAGAGAGAGAGAGAGAGAGAGGAGAAGAGAGAGACTCTCTAATGGTCATTATAACGTTCAAACACTAGAATGTGCTCTTTAGTTTCATAAAGCTGAAAAAATAGTCTAGAAAATGTTGGGAGTATAGAACTAGAGGAATAAACTACACTATACTGGAAAATTTTCCAGAAATGACACAAGAGTTTACCTGTGACTTGTAGATCACCCTCAAAATAATAATATCACCCTCCCAAACTAATGTTTAGGACAGCCAAGGAAGGTTACACAGAAACCGTATCTTTCAAACACAAAACAAAAAACAAAAAATAAAGAAAAGAAAAGAAAGAACAAAGAAAAAGAAGGTCTGCTCACCATGCAGATGTGGCATTATGACAAGCCTGTCTTAGGTGAATATTTTGCAGTCACCACTGCTCCTTTTCTACCTGCTGCCAAACATGACTTGACTCTCCAGAATGTTTAAACTCAATTGATGTCATGCAATGCAAAGTGGGAAAATTCACCAGAAATATTCTAGGCCAACTCCCTGAATTTTAACATAGATGTATGTGTAAGTTTAAAAAAAAATTGCAGTGGATTTAACCATGCTTAAGCTTCTGGGGTTGGATTGACTTGGGCTGGACTCCACCCAGACAGTGGTGGAATTATTTGACTGTAATCTAGAAGTCTTGCACATTGGCAAACTGTGATGCCCTGGTTATCAGCAGACCACATCATGAACCTTTGCTCTGTTTATTTATTTAGAAACAGAATCCCTTCCGGGAATCGCAGCTGACCTGGAACTCACTATGTAGCCCAAGTTAGCCTCAAACTCCAGGCAAGACTACTGCCTCAACCAAGCAAACGGTCAGACTATAGGTGGGATCCATCACAGCCATCATGGCTAGGTCTTTGTAAATGAGTTAAATTTCTATTTAAGTTTTATAAATGAAATGATTTTGTGAAATGAATAAATGATCTAGCCTGGGCTTTTTTATTTTTTTGAGGGGAGAGGGGGTTGGCAGCTCATTCCAGTTCTCCCCCAGGGCAGATGGAAGATAATTTTGACTTCAGCCTTTCTATTCTCAGACTAATCCATGCCTTTCTGCTGCAAGTCTTCAAGAGCCATATCTCATTCTTTTCAGCACCTCTGAACTCAGCCCTTTATTCTCTTCTCAATAAAAATTTACCTGTTCTTCAAGACAACCTAAAGAACCAAAGGGTTCTTATGGTCTTTATTGGTATCTCCAACCTTTTATTTAAAAGGATCTTTAATCCCCAAGCCTTGAAAGATCTTAATGATGAGTGAAGGAAGCAGAATCTTGAGGTCCACAGCACTACGGTAGAATTTTCTATGTTGGTGGGTCAGACCGGAGGAAGAAAGGGTTAGTTTGTGATATGCCAAGTATCATCAAATGGGACTCTGTTTGAGATCTGCAGAGAAGGAAAAAGTAGTTGAAGGTTTTATGAGTGATTCAATAGGGGAGGGAACTCATCTTACTTGAATATGGCCATAAAAGATTGAGAGTACATGCAACAGGAACACAGGGGAACAGTCTTTCAACCAGAGGGAGTGTGAACAAAAGTTGTGCTATAGAAATGGCGCAGCATGCTGGAAGGACAAGAAGAGCCACGTGATCAGAAGACAGTGATTCAGAAGGGGACTGGCACGTTAGAAGGCCATTGGGCTTAGACATCTAACCCATTTATAATGTATATGTAGTAGAAGATAAATTATGCTTTTAATTTGGCATCATCTCATTGTTAAAAGATGATTTATGCTCTGGTTTCTCTTTAGATCCTGTAAATCTTCTACCACTTGAAGAGGATCATGTGCTGTAGTGTGGAGAATATATCACTAGTGTTATGGAAAAAGAAGAACTAGCAGGAACATCTGTTAAGATTCATCATCTACCAAGTCATTTGAAGTAGGGACTAGGACTTCTCTCCTGTCTCTAGGTTAAGGGGATATCCCTCCATGGGGGATGTGTCCACAAGGTCCTTTTGTGCACCAGAAATAGATCCTGTTTCTATTGTCTGAGGTCCCCCAGACTGCTCAGTCCTTCAAGCTGAGACCCATATTCAGGGAGTCTGAGTCAGTCCCTTGCTGGGTTCCTAGCCATCAGTCTGGAAGAGCCAAGCTCCTCCTTGTTCAGGTCAGTTGTCTTGTGAGTTTCTGCAACCTGGTCTTGTCCCCTCTCTCTGCATCTGGATTCTAGTTCGACTCAGTGTTTGGTTATTGGTTTTTGCTTCTGTTTCCATCAGGTACTAGATGAGGACTCCATGATGGTGGATAATTTAGTTGATGATGTCACTATCAGGGAAGGGCATTTATGGTAGCCTTTCCATAGTTGCTCGAATTATTAGTTGGAGTCGGTCTTGTAGTCCTCTAGACCTTTCTTTAGGTTCAGTTTTCTCTTCAAACCAATAATGGCTCCCTCTTTTATGCCCCCCCTCTCTCACCCTGACTCAATCTATCTAGTCACACGTGTTTTCCTCTCCTCCCCTTCTCTTTCTCCTAGTTCTCTCTCCATTCACTGCCCCCCTCCATTTCCCATGTGCTCTGGGGGACTTGTCCCTTCCCCCTTTTATGAAAAACCATATATGAATTTCTTAGAATACACCTTGTATCCCAGTTCATCTGGTGGTATGTATTATAGGCTGGTGATCCTTTGCTCTAGGTCTAAAATCCATATATGAGCGAGTACATACCCTGTTCCTCTTTTTGTGATTGGGTTACCTCATTCAGGATGGTTTCTTCAAGTTCCATCACTTGCCTGCAAATTTCAAGATTCTGTTATTTTTTTATGCAGAGTAGTATTCCATTGTGTAGATGTGCCACATCTTCTTTAGCCATTCTTCAGTTAAGGGGCATCTAGGTTGCTTCCAGATTCTTTCTATTACAAATAATGCTGCTATGAACATAGTTGAGCACTTGTCCTTGTTGCATGGATGTGAGTCATTTGGGTATATACCTAAGAGTGGAATTGCTGGCTCAAGCAAGACCCCCTGAAGCAACATCAATGGGACAATGCAGCCTTGCAGACCACTACAACCAGGATTTCTGAGTCTTCTTAGGATTCCCCCATGACAGCATCCCCTACCAGCAGGAAGCAGTTTGGAAAGAATGATGCCCAAATTCCCAAATATTGTTTATAAATGTTTGTTTTCATTTTTTTAAAAAAAGCATGTATAATTATGTCCAGCATAAAATAAATAAATGTTTTTTTTTAAAAAAAGATTCATCTATTACAGTCAACCTGCTAAGAGGCTTTGTGGGTGTGGACCAGAATATTACTGATAATATAAGTATGAACTTGCTGCATAAGCTGATTTGTGAAGTAATATACCCCCTATCACTGGTGGTAATCCAGAAAAGGGAGCAAAGTCTGGAATGAGACCAGTGAATTATTCTTGGGCTACCTAGGATTTCCATTATCATACTCTAAAAGACGTTGTGAGGCTTGATCTTTTTGTGTAAAAATTACCTTCCTAACCTCTATTCGGCTTCTAACTCTGAAGCAAAGTTAGAAATATGTGACCTCTCAGATAGACAGAGTGGAATGAGCTAGCGAATTTATTACATATATTTGCTTATATGCTCTCAATGGGATATGATGTGCTGCCACAGAAAGAGGTGTTTATTACATGACGTTTATTATGTGTCTACTCAGGGTCAGATTTTGTAAAGCCTCCCTTCATCATAAATAAAAGAGATACAAATCCTTGAAGATAAGGTGAGAGACCATGTGGGAACAACCATGAATAAATATGTTCTATATGGAAACTCACCTTGCATTTTACATGAAAGTCAGTTTTAGAATGTGAAATGAAATAATCTCTTCTGTGTTATTTCACTTTGGAAAGCTGGCTTCTGGAAAAATGAGTACTTTGGGGGATGAACTAATCTGGATCATTCATAAAGAAGGTTTAAAGAAGGTTTAGAAAAGCATAGGACACTGTGCCAGGACAGCTTTTCCGTAGGTGAGACTAGAGTAAGGACTCATCTCAACACTGTCTAAAGCAGAATGTCTGAATGGATATTGTCAGCCAGAGCTCTCTCATGAATTATCTTTCCTTGCTAAAAGAACCCCAACCCTACTTGCTATTACTGTTTCAAGACTGAATTTTTCCCATGTGGTTTCACAAGGAGGATCAAAAGAACGAGGGGACATGCTTGAAGGGGAACAGTGACACAAAGGGGAAATCAGACTGTATTTTGTTTTAAATTCTAGTAAGGATTCTAACTTGTACATTTTTTAAAAAATCAGAGGTTTCTGTGAATCTCATCCTCAAAGAAACTTCAAGAGAAAATGGGATTTCTCTTCATTAAAATTGCTTACTTTCTGGTGTGTGTGTGTGTGTGTGTGTGTGTGTGTGTGTGTGTGTGTGTGTGTGTGTGTGTATTTAAATGAGAACAAAACAAAACTAATGAGAAACAAATGAATGAGCATGTGGCTTGACAAACTTTCACAACAGAATAAAAGGAAAGCATTTTAGACCCCTACATTTCATATATGACATTTACCTCTATAATCTCCACCTGCACCCCCATCTCGGTTTCAAATTCCAAAGTGATTTCCCAGCTGACCTTTCTTCTCAGATTACATCCTGCAGAAAGATATTTTCCTTCCAGATGCTCAGTGAAACATGGAGTTATGGAGTCCATACGAATGGGAGCCTCAAGCAAACCCACCCTCAGCACTCACATGTACATATGCATGACCCCCCAAGTTTTCTGTGCATTGTGACATCTGGCCATCGGAGCTTGTTAATATTCACACACACACACACACACACACACACACACACACACACACACACACACATCAGTGCTTTTCTAGAGCTGAGGTGATGTTTGTCTATACAGTTGCTAATATCCCTGATACACTTGCTGGATTTATCTGGTAAAGAAATCAACAGGTTGGGGTCTGGCTTATTATTTCTGCAGGCTACTCTTAGATGCATACTTACGAGTGGAACTACTATGCCACATAATGTTTCATATTTCAAACAGATGTTAACCACACAGGGCTTCTATATAAGACCTGAATCTTTTTGTTATGTGTTCAACATACTTCCAGGTTATAAGTTCCAGCCACAAAACCAGAGCTGCTATGTTGTTGAGGAAATCCTGTCTCAGGACTATGCCCTACTCTTAATGGACAGGTCTCAGAGCCACCCACCAACCCGGGTTCAGTCACAATGAGAAGCAAGCATGTCCTAGCCTGTAGAGATGATATCTATGAATATGCTTTGATTTGTACTGCTCTTGTGTATGGCACCTCCTGGTCACTGCCTATCACATTTTATTGATTCTCCATTTATTACTCCTACCTTGCTGTCATCACCTCACAGCTGAATTATTTCACAGTTTCCTAGCTGCATTTCCTTACCTTTCTTAAGTTCACAATGCTCACTAACAACAGCCTACATTTTCAGTTGTACCATTTCCATTCTCTGGAGCTGCCTGGTTTAACTGGTGCTGACAGCCTGGTACCTGAACATCACAGAGGATGCAGACATAAGATCAGCCTGAATTAGTCTAAATGAGTCATTCTACCCAGAAACCCACTTACTAACCTGTAAGTGTGCTAATCCTGACTCAATTGTTGAGTAGCTTGCATAAGGTTATACAGATTATATTCTGGAATGTTTCCTAGCACACTCCCTTATATGTAGCAGCTATTTTTGAGACTTATTTATTATTATTTTGCATGTATGAATGTTTTGCTTGAGTATGTGTATAGGTATCACATTTATCTAGGCACCCACAGAAACTAGAAGTGGGCTTTGGATTCCCTGGAACTGGAGTTACAAATGAGTGTGAGCCACTATGTAGGTGCTGGGCACCAAACGCAGGTCCTCTGGAAGAGCAGCATATGCTCTTAACTATTGAGTCATCTCTCCAGCCCCGAAGTAGCAGTTAGACCAGTATAAATTATCTTCTGTTCTGTTCTATTTTCATTTGTTCTTCAAGACAGGGTTTCTGTTTGTAGCTCTGACTGACCTGAATCTTACTCTGTAGAACAGGCTGGCTTTGAACTTGGAGATCCATATAACTCTGCCTCCTGAGTGCTGGGGTTAAAGGCGTGCTATACCACTTCCTGTTATTTCTGTTCTTTATTATCTTATTTCATCATCTTTAATCTAGTCAAACAAGACCATAAAGTCCAGATCTCAGTCTCTAGGACAATAGTTCTCAACCTTCCTAATATTGTGACCCTTTAACACATTTCTTACTGTTGTGGTGACCCGCAACCATAAAATTATCTTCATTAGTACTCAGAACTGTAATTTTGCTATTGTTATGAATTGTAATGTAAATTATTTGGAGACAGAGGTTTTGCAAAATGGGTTTCTCTCGACCCACAGGTTGAGAACCACTTCTCTAGGATTTTTTTTCAGTCTAGTAAGGCCAAAGAAAGAAAAATAAAATTTGAAAATTACTGTGATATTGAGAGCCCCAGAAAGGTACCATTAGAACTTGCTCTGTGGTACTGGAAAACTTCATAGACAAGGTTCTTTGGAGATGAACGGGATTTGGGTGGAGAGATGAGGAAGGTTACATGATAGGCATGTATATTCCAAGGAAAGAAGATAAGACTTCCAAGGAAAATAAGGTCCAAATTGTAAAAAAGCTTTAAATGTCATTGTAAAGAAGTGACATATTTTTTTCTTACAGGTGATGGAGAGAAAACTTTAAGAGTCTGATGAATAAAATTAATAGTCACAGCAGAATGGAGGATGATGGCTCAGTAGGTAATAGCACCCCTGAGTTTGGACACCCAGCACTCATGTAAAAACCTGGGCATGGCCACAAGTCACTGTCACCTCAGAGTTGGGATAGGTGTAGGGATGGAAACAGGGGTGTCACTGGTGCTTTTGTGGACAAAATCAACAACCAAACAAACAGCAAGCAAACAAACAACAGTGAGTTCAGCTTCAATGAGAGCCCTGTCTCAAGGGAATGAAATGGAGAGGGGTAGAAGATGACACCCGACATCTTACTCTGGTCTCTGCATGCTCATGCATGGGTGTACATAGGTGCATTTACATGCACACGCCACAAACAAACACACACATAAGAGTGCACAATGGAAAATTTTTACTAAAGGACCTGGGTATTCCTACATCCCTCTCAAATCTCTTACTTTCCATTCGGGAGTCTTGAGGCAGTTGAGACAGTAGCTGAAGTCCCTTGAACTCAGCCAAGGTTCTTTCCAGGACAAACAAAAGCTGTTTCCAAGCAACAGCACAGAGCTCTTGAAAGCAGGAGTTCTAAGGAACTGTTTTCCAGGACTGACAAAAATCACATCTCTGTACAGAACAAGTGAAAGGTAGTAATACACACTTCAATAATATTTTCTCCAATAAAAAGGAAGAAAACCCTAGAAATAGAAAGATAACAAACAAAAACAGGCACTGATCTTATGAAAAGTTAGCTAGTTCTGGGGCGGGGGTGGTGGTGGGAGGGGCTGGAACTTCACTGGGCACCTTTTAGTGTACCATAATTATATATAATGCTGTGTACATGCCATAGCATTATATACTCACATTATCTGTGTGTTATTCAAAGGTGAATTCAAGGCTTGCTTGGTGTAAAATTTTTATTTTATTTTATTACAAGAAAAAAAAAAAGATTTTTGTGTGCCTGCATGAATTTATGTGCACAAAGAGCATTGGATCCCCTGGAAATGGGGTTACAGGTGTTTGTGAGCCACCTGAGGTGGGTGCTGGAAACCAAATGCAAATTCTTTGCAAGAGCAATAAATGCTTTTAACCACTAAGCTATCTCTCCAGCCAGCCTGCCTTATTCAGTACTAGAGTCTGAATACTTCCCTTTAAAGCAGAAACATCATTACTATTGCCATGTCTTTAATAGATACTTACAGATAAAATGAGTTTGAAGTTTTGCTCATTAAATGAACTCTCACTGTGATGACCCCATAGGAGATAAGAACATTGCATTATATAGGGATGAGGTAACTTGACCTTATTGTCTTCAGTTTGATGGAGATCTTCATTTATCCACCATTTTAGCATTGAGCAATTTCCTTTCTTGAACTTTCACTTATTCATTGAACAAATAAATTGTGTTCTCAGAACCGTGCCTCTGGCTGAGGTCAGACTTAACAAAGAGCTATGCTTACTCAATCTTGGCATTGTGCACTTTATCCTTTTGTTCTGTCTCTTGAAATGCCCAAGTGCAACATAACCTTGCTTTGAGTTTTCAAGGCAAGCCAAGCTGCCTTTTCTTCCAAGTTTGATGCAATGTTGGATTCCTGCATAAAGCTCCAGATGCTAAATCCTCAGTAAGAGTTGATGAGGTTTTGTTAAAGCTCACAAAAGACGTGTCAATGAAATACTGTTGATGTTGCTGAACAGTACTTAATACCAGCACTCACCATCATTCAAGTCTTAGCAGGGGTTATGGTTGGTTACTCTTGAAACAGAAGCAAATGCTTTAAAATGGGTAATGACAGGCACACAGTCCTCTGTTACAAGGCTATGGTGAACACTTGTCTTAGATCAAGAGAGGTCTCTGCCCATGTAATACCTAGATAATGAAGGGTTAAATTTTATGGCTGGCAGTCCTGAGGCTAACAGCTGCCAGCAATTATATTTTTTCAGTGATTCCCTGGAAACCCCACAGCTTCTCTGGGGCTGACTGCCAGCAGAACTTTTATTCCTATTGATATGGGGCCATAAATCTCTGCAGGAAGCAAAAACTAAGAGAGGTGCTTGAGTAGACAAGGTACTTAAGAACATAAGCAGAGAGAGAAAAATGCAGTGGCGGTCAGCATCTGATTAGCTAATGACAAACTTCACTGTTGATTTGTAAGCCTTGAGATGCCTCTCAGACCTTAGTAGCTCCCTGTGCTCTAGAGATGTTTCCCAGGACCTCCAGAGAACAGCAAAGCTGTTTCAGAGTACAGTTTTCATCACACACAGGATTGGGGATCCCTGAAGTAAAGGGTACACTAAAGACATGTATCAATATCATTCATATAATAAAACTCCTCTACTGGGGATTCATGGCCTGGATTAGGCATCGCCTCTCTCCTGGAAGCCTTTTCAGTAGAAAAGCCCTGGGAGGTAGGAGTGTAAGGAGAACAAATGAATGGAAGAAAAGACAAAGGCATAAGAGGTAAAGAATGTGAGCAGTGGGTAGAGAAAACACCTTTTGCTCCTTCTGATTACACTGTGGATCCCTGAGGGCAGAGCCCAAGATGTCTAGTCATTGCTGTTCTCCCAGACCTTGCATAACTCTTGGCACAAGGAAGTACTCAGTAGTAGTATGTTGAGTAATATCAATCAACTAGCAAGATCTGCCCCTCTCCTCCTTAACGACAAGAATATGTTAGCAAAAGGACTCTGATATACATGTACTCTGGGCAGAAGCTGACATGGCACCCTTCTTAGTACTGATGTCTTGGGCTGGTAGAATTCCTGGTGGAAAATAATATCTACTTACAGTTAATATCTACTTACAGTTAAGTTTAGTCACTGAATGTCTTTTAATTAGCCTTGTTGAAAAAATGAGGCACTATGCAAATCTGCTTTCTGTCCTTGCTTATGCAGTAGCCTTGGCTTGCCCCAACCTAAAAACAAGTGGTATGCACATTCAAAGACTTCAAAGGTCCAAGGCAGACAGCTTCTGACTCATTCTGCAGAAGTCTCTGCCAGAAGTGGCAGCCAGGGTGAGACCAATGGGCTTGTTGGCGCCCCTCTGGGACTTAAATGAACCTGAAAGTCAGAGAGTCTGGTAGAACAATGGAGCCAAGCTCTCTGGCTCTTCAAAGAGATGTGGCCTCACTCTCCTCCAGGGTATATAGTCCTGGCAGATCTATTGCCTGGAAGACAAGAGCACCTGGAGACACTTTTATAGGACCCTTTCATGAGAGCAGAGTGTAGTTTGTAAAGCCCACACCTTTTAAAGTCAGATATCTGAAGAAATGGTTGCAGCCTTGAGAATTTAGCGTGCATAGATAGATGGGTAAAGGAGCAAAAAGTACTCAGCTCCTGAATGAATAGCTTAAGTACTCTGAACAGTTTAACCCCCTACGTGCTCACTTATGAAGAAAGAGAACAAGGCACAAAATTGGCAAGTGGCCAGCAAGGGAAGCACTGTAAAATCTTGAGCTGAAAGCTGGAGGGATAGAGTTTGATAATCAATCTCTGAATAGATTCATTCATAAAAGAAAATAGTTGCTTTTTACTCTGCATGAGCAGGGAAACAAGGAAACACAATCAGGGATCATTTCATATAAAGTGGGACTGCTACATATGTTCCTGTGTTTTCCTCAGGCTGCTGAAAAGGAATCCCACAGACATAGAAGCTTTGCCAACTACAATTCATGTTCCCATAGCTCTGGAAGATGGTGTCAGCAGCCTTGCTTTACTTGGATTGCCAATGGGTGTGCCTTAGTATCACATCAGGGTCACACTTGCTGGCCTGGAACCTATCTATGTAGCCCAGGCTACCCTCTAACTCTTGATCTTCCTGCCATAACATCCAGAGTGTTAAGATTGCCCATGTGTAACTTCAGTCATATTGTATTGGTATTCTTCCTGGTGACTTTATACCTTACTTAATAAACTCTTATCAAGCCATATCTTCAAACACATTTACATTTTGTGGGATTAACTAGGGTAGTCCCTAGTTAATGTGAATGGGGGGATCACAATTTACTCTCTAAAAGTTTCTAAAATGAGGTAATCTTTTCTGAGAAGAGAGAAAAATACACACCCACACACCTTAGTCTTACATACAAGCAAGAGGGCAATTGGAGTCCCTGTGAGTCCCATATCAGATACCCTGCATATCAAATATTTACATTATGATTCATAACAGCAGCAAAATTACATTTATGAAGTAGCAATGAAAATAATTTGTTGGCAGTGGTCACCACAATATGAGAACTACTGCTCTAAAGTAAAGTTCCCTGCCTTTGAATCCCAATTCTGACACATACCAGCTTAGCCTGTTAATTGACCATTAATAGTACCTAAAAAAAAAAAAAAGGAACTATTACAAGAGAAGGAATGTAGCCATTAAAATTCCAGCTTCAGCTAGTATTTACCAGGAAGTGAACATCTGGAACAAGCCTGGACTTTCAAACAACACTTTGTCCAAACATGCCAATCTACTCTTGATGGAGCCTGCACTAGTTCTTAGCCTGGGAGCTCATTACTTATGACTCTGAGACAGCTTTGCTGAGTATTAGAAGTATTAGAAGACTAATTTTCAAAAGAGAAGAAATAAAAGGCTCAACATTAAGTGACACAGTCACTTCTAGGCATTTGAAAAATGCTTCCACGTATCTTCTTTGAGCAGAAGAAATGTTACAGGCTCCATAATCTATGGGTGTCACAAACAGAGCCACCAATATACTAGAAAAAGAAAGGATTTGATGTGTGATGTCCTGAAAAGGATACCAAGGCTCAAGAACAATGGGATTTGCTCAAGATCTTTGGACTCATAAGGCTTGAATTTATAATTCACACCTTCTGATGCTGAGGCCAGTGCTTTCCCAGTTTCACCACAGTTAGTCAGATCCCTCTATAGCATTCCTCACACCACTGCGAGAGATTCTTCTACCCAAATATCTGCTCATGAGACTTCTAAGCAGATCTGCAGTGTCTCCAAGGTTCTCAAAGAGAGAAGCATCTTCTTAAGCCACTCTATAGATATGATTTTTTCTAGGATAGCGTTGCTTGATCTGCATATGCCTAGCCTTCTGTTTCACTGGCTCCCTTTGTAGGCCTTTAGCCAGGCTCACGTCCACATTAGGTTCCTTCCTCTATAAAGTTTCTACACAGGCCAGGCTTCCTATGGGGGTGTACTTTCTCAAGGTTGTCCCTCCCTTCCTATTTCTGCCTTGTAGCCAATGCTCACCCCTCAGTTCTTAGTTTTACTGTCCCATGAGTAGAGAAGGCATCCCTGCTGTGTGGAATCAGTTTACATGTCATATCACCCATCATCACTGCATCACAGCACATAATACAACACAGACTTATTTGTATGATGAACACTTATCATTTCAATTATCTATGAATCCAACGATTGCCTGGTTTTGCTCATGAGCAATCTACCAACACCCAATACAGTTGTCACCCAATCAATCTTTCCCATATGGGTGATCAGATTAAGAAAATGAGGCTCTTGCATAAATCTCATCTCTTCCTATTTATCCTGCTGTTGGGATGGAGAAACCAACTTAGGAGCAGCAGAGAAAATGAATCTCCAGAGTAATTGCTCCTTTTGGTGAGGGCCTGCAGGACTATTTGTTATGTCATGTTGATTTACCACACTATCAAATCAGTATCACCCTACCTTCTTCTCCTGCACAGGAGCTGTGTTTTATTCATCATTATCCAAGGTGCAGGTATGTACACACTTATTGAAAGGTAAAGACACACAACCCTAACCTGAAATAACAAGCTAAAGGACTTCCCAGATCAGATACAAAGAAAGCTAGAGCACAGGTAGTAAGGTTAAATCTAGGAAGGACTAGAAAAACTTCTTCCAGTGCTACAACAAAGAAAGAGAGAAAACAGATGAAAAGGAGAATAGATGAAGATTGCAAGAAATGGAAAGAGGAACATTTGTACTAGGTGCTCACAATATGTTTGCACTTAGCTCTTCCTAGGAAAGGTACTGAAGTAGGAGATAATACAGAAGGAAGAATGGAATGGAATTTGATGCCAATCTAGGGTACACACTGAGTTTGAGGACAGCCTGGGCTACAAAGTAGAATCCTGTCTCAAATAAATAAAGTGATCTTGAAGAGAGAAGATATAGTGTAGAAAAGTCACTTTTGTAAGAATGCCAGAATGTTCATTAAAAATACACAGGAAGTCATAAAAGTAAGTGCCAAGAGCTGAGAACTGACTTGACATGAATATATTTACTGGAATTCCTCCAAGAGTGCTTTCCTACTTAAATGTAGAGCTTGAAGAATGGGAAGAGGCTGGTGTCAGTACATCTAAATAAGGAGTCTAGCATTGGGAAGAAGTCCAGTGATACTGACTATCTGGGCAAAATGGGGAGACTCCAGTTGTTAGGAATCTGATGATGAATGAAAATCAGGCCAAGATCCCAGAAAGCTCTATATGAGTCTAACAAGTGCTCTAGAACTCACAAACCAGTCCTACCAGGGAAGAGACTTGGGTACAGATTTGAATGTCATCAGATAATGGGCCAGCCAGGTTGTCCCCACTTACTGGTAGATGTTTTGAGCACATCAGTCCTTAATGGGAATTACACACTCACTGGTTGTATTAGATGAAGGTCACTTATGAGATGAAAGCCTGGAACAAGAATCTCAGTCACACAAGAAAATTTAGGGATAATCTTCACAAGGGTCATTGTCTTGAAGTAATAAGACCATGGACAGATAGACTTTAAACATGGAAGCTAGTGCTAGACTCCAAGAAGAATGAAAGCCAAGTGTTAATGTTACATTAGGAAGATCTTAGTGAAGGACACATGGGAAATGATTGAATAGCACATAGCAGGTATTAAGAGCAAGTAAAGATGAATGATGTTTCTGGAACTCAGCCAAGAAGACAAAATTATCATTCCCAACCTTATCACACACACCTACACACACACAAACATACATGTACACAGACAAACACATCTACACACACAAACACATAGCACACACACATATACAAACACCCAAGTCCTTTTCCTCTTGTAAGACAAAATAGGAAAATGTAAGATTCTATGGGAAAATTCCTGGGGCGTTGATTTCATGGCCAGATGTATTATAAAATAAAGAGATACAGAGATTTGTAATAAAATGGAAAACACAGGCAACACAAACCAGAGAAAATATAACCTCCAAAGACACTGTTTTGCTGAGAGGCACCTTGAACCAAAGATCATCTTGACCTTGAGTCCTTATGTCCAGCATGCAGCTGAGAAATTAACAAGGGCTACAAATTTACCTCCTTTCCTTTAACTGGCATTGTTCAGTTCAAGGAGAAAGCTTAACTCTCCAGCATACACAGTCATGTGCTGGAGATCACATATTCAAAATATGTGCATAGGAATGCTTTCCCAATACAAGAATCAGCCTGTTGGGTCAAGATGGCTCAAGAGGGCTTGATTCTTCCCTAATAAAAGATAACTATTTCAAGAAGAACAGCCTGGCTCTATAACATCCCAGCACATGCATTGCCCCTGAAAAGTGCAAATGTCTTAGATTCTCTTGGACCTAATAAAATTCATAGCTCCCTTCCATTAGAAAAGGTAATGAAGGTTCCAGCAAGCTCAATTCCAGATGACAAAGGCAACAACAATCTGCTAGGAGACAGTCTGCAAACAGACAGGCAAGGTGAACTGCTATGAGCTATGAACACATTCTTGCTTCCTACTGCCTTCCTGGTTGTGAAGGGAGATGTTATTCTGTAAATATGTTTCTCATATAGGTTAATAAATAAAGCACTGTGGCCAATGGGAAAGCAAGATAGGCGGGGCTAGGAGACAAGGAGGAAAGAGGAAGTAGTAAAGAGGAGTCAGCTTGTAGAGCGTGGAGAAAGCAAAATGCCGGCCCGCCGCGCTTGGATAAGATGACCACGTGGAAATACTTAGATAAGTAGAAATGGGTTAATAATTAAGACAGAGCTAGCCCATAAACAATAATAGTAACTGGCCGACAGGATTGTATCAAATACAGAGTCTCTGAATGTTATTGGGGGCTGGCGTGGTAGCAGGACGACAGGACCAGACCGGCGGGGAAAATGTGCGAGTAACATGGTTGGGAAACTAACATTTGTACTCTGCTCTTCTCTCCTTCGAACTATCACCATTTCCAAACTGCTTTACATGCTTTGCTGATGGGGGAAGAAGGAAAAGGGCCTCTTCTGGTCCTAACTAGTAGCCAAGGGATTTAGTTAGTGGCTGTACAGGATGTTTGCTGGGGATAGGATAGAGTGAGATAAAGCTAGGAAGACATGACTCTAGATAAAGAAGAAAGCAAAAACACTTTAATGACAAGATAGAGTTGATGCATTAAACTTATGCATACTTGCCTCTAGTTTTATCTGATCAAATCTTATTTCAAAATTCTCTGAGAAATTATACTTTATAATTCTCATTCTCTATACCTCCGCCATCTATCTCTATTGCTTTCTTCTAGAGGAAAACAATTTGAATGTATATACATTTCCTCATGCAAAACGTGTGTGTATATGTGTGTGTCTGTGTGTGTGTGTGTGTGTGTGTGTGTGTGTACTCCTGCATAAGAGAATGTTGTCGGTGTTTGTGGTGTACACATATGTAGGTATGCAGGCCCATGCATGCCCAAGTGAGGGCCAATAGAGCATGTGAAGTGTCCTGCTCTGTCACTCTTTGCTTTATTGTTCTATTGAGACTGAGCCTGTCAGGTAACCTGGAGCTAGACTGGTAGCCAGCAAGTCTCAGTAATTCTCCAGCTCCCCTCCTTCCCAGCACCACGGTAACAGTCACAAGTGGTTGCTTTTACTGAGGTTGCTGCAGATCTGAATTCAGCTCCTTGTGATTAGTTAGCAAAGAACCTTATCCACTAAGCCACCTCCCTAGCCCCCAGTGCATGTAAAAAACTTTGATATATATTTGTATTTATGGATAATACATAGTATTGTTTTTAAATGTATCCTCAATCTAGAAGTAGTTGTTCTAGATATTTTTCCATACAACATTGTGATTTTGTAATACACTCTTTATTTTGAAAATGATGATGGTATTTTAAATAAATGATCTTGCTATGTAGCCCTAGCTAGTCTTGAAACTCACTAGGAAGCCCAGACTAATCTTAAGCTCATGATCATCCTGCCCCAGCCTTCTGAATGATGGAATTATTAGCACACACAACCTTGCATGGGCAAAACATTTATTAATTTTGATAGTAGTAGCTCATGTTTTTTTTCAATCTACCTGCAATACATTATTTACTGAATAAGTACATAGTACAAACCTATCTTTTTCTACCAGTGAACATTGCTTTCAATTAGTTCTTTTACAAACATTATCTTAAACATTCTATAGCATCATATACATATGCAATGTTTTATTAAAAGCACAGACCTGAAAGTTGGCTGGTACCATTAACATACTAAAGACAATTTAAATCTAATCACTAATTCCATAAGGATAGGAGTTTCTGATGTTTCTACCACAGTATCATTAATTCCTGGGACGCTGCCTAGAAGAAAATGCTCCCAAAGCTATTTATTGAACAAAAGCTTCTGAGCTTCTAAACCAGAAAAGAATTGCTCTGGTTTGCCCCTCTCTGGTCCATTAAGTCTCCACTACTCTGATCTTAGCCTGATCAGTATGTGAGAATAGGCCAGGCTATGGAAATCTCTTCCACAGACATCTCCAAAAAACTTTTCCCTTTTGCTAATGTACTGTAGATAAGCACTTTGGAAGCTACAGGTTTGGTTCTTGAAGCCATGTGAATAAGAGATCCTGGTCTTCGAATCACAGAGACAGCATCTTTTCTACTTCATGAAAATAGACATTTTGGGTTGTGCAGGAACTATAAGCAACCTTTTATGCTAAGCCACTAAGAATTGGGGGTTTGTCTGCCACAGCACACCTTAATACAGGAATGAAGGCTGTTTTGTTTATGAAAGCCTCCTTCGTTTTTGCAGTCTGTGGCATATATTAAAGTTGAATATCAGGTGCTAAAGAAAAAAAGCAGAAGAGGAGACAGGAAGGAGAAAGAGGAGAAAGGATACTGCAGAGTTCTAAAATCATCTTGCTCTGGATCTAACTTCTTTGCCTAAACCATCTCCATTTTGCTCCCCACATCTCCCCTACTTTGTGTATGTTAACATGTAACAAGGAGTCTTTACTTGGATATCTATGAAGGGAATGCATAGTTTTGGTAGGCTTACTTTTAATAATTAAATGATCAATTTCTTTTCTAAAAATGGGACTTAAAACAATTCTCAGAATTATATCAATGAATTAGACCCTTTAATAATAGCATCATGTTCAGTCCTGTTATAGAAATCTATAACTCCAGGATTGTTGAAGTTTTTAACCGAGTTGTTTAAAGAGTAAGAATATTATATACATTATAGACATGCATAACATTATATACATACATACATGCATGCATGCATACATACATACATACATACACATATACATACATACATACACACACAGAGACATGTATATTGAAAACAGAAAGAAAATTTGTGGTAGAAGCTTCTGGTCCACACCATATTCCCTTTCCTTCTTCTTGGGCCCATAGAAGACTTGAGGTTCAGCTCCTTCATAGGTGGAGAGTGCACTATGCAAAGGTCTGATCAGCATAAGTGAAACAGATACATGTCATTTCTTGATAGAAGTACTTAAAATCCTCTCTATGGCTCTCAAGATTAATCATTCTCCCCTTTATTTGTATGAAGAACACATCTATTTTTGATGCATTAATCCACTGAGACTCAAGGGGTGATAAATTATCAAGGAATAGCTTAGCCTTCGCTAACTGAAGAAATGCTGAAGAAGCAATCCATACATAATGAGATCCATCTACTTCCTAGGTACCCTGAAGTCTTTCCCACTCATTGCCATTATAGTCTTGGACTAAAAGGATTAAACTGTGTTTTCCGTTCAGATATGAATAAAATCCACAAGGTGTAGAAAGGGCAAGTGTATAAAGGGCATTGATGATGCCAAGTTACATAATTTGAAATCCCAGATCCAAAGGAATCCACACCTTGGTCTGTGACCTGTGGCCACAGAAATTTAATCTTCACAGTGGTCCCTTTTCCTGTATTCACATTATACTCAAATTAACTAGAAAGCTGGTTCACCAAATAAAGGCAGACACAGTACTCAGTGTAATTCAGCATTTAGCAGTGTAGATGCATACAAGAGACAGTCTCCAAGTTATTTGTTTGGAAGTATGTTACTACATGCCATATTAATAATACATTGTTCCATAAAGTCATCCCATTATCTTGAAAGCCTGTACATTTTAGTGTAATATATTTTCTTCTTGCACAGTATAGATTGTTGTGTCCCTTGGTGCTATTTGTTGAGTTGAAACCTCATTTAAAAGGAATCACAATTTCTTAGGATAACTCTCCTTCCTTACATCTCTTATTTAACTATAAGTAGTTAAAAGACATCATTTTCATGTAAAAATATAAAACTCAGGGACCTCAAAATCAACCTGTCACAGACTCTGGGAAATATGTTGTATTACATCTTTGCAAATGAATTCCACTCTCCTACATTCTAATGGACCTAGACACCCTGAACCCAGACACCTGAATATCTAGATTCAACCTAAAATGTGTCTAGAAACTGCTTCTCTTAGTGGGAGAGAAGTCACAGTTTTGGCCTGTTATGGAATTACAAGGTAAAGAGCAGGTGCCAAGTAAAAATAGTAGAAAATTCTATATGAACACTGTCACAAGTATGGAGACAGATAGGGGCAAACCAAATGAGGCCTAAGCAGAAGCCATGACTGCAATGCCATAGCTTTCCAGATTCAGCAGGCAGCAAACAGCAAACATTTTGTGTGTGTATATCTTTCTCATTGTCAGTCTGTCTCCTAAAGTTGCTGAGCCTGGGCTTATCTGCTCCCCATATTCTGAAGCTAAGTAAACACCATGGTATTTATTTAGCCCGTGATACAAATATGCCTGAGTAGTCCTTGTTAACCTCTTCCTTGGTTTCTTGGACTCAAAATAAATGAACAAAGATAAAAAGAAAAGAAAAGAAAAACAAAACTAAGAATTAAATAGACAAAACTGTAAAAAAAAAATAAGATTAAGTAGAAACTGGCTGTGCCTTGGCCATGACCTTGGTTTACACTTCAGAAAATAGGATGTCTGAGATGAGATGTCTGTGACCTTTCATCCTGCTGTCATGTGACAGCCTGCCTCTGAATGCACAACTCTTCTTTCCAGAGAGTTCGGAAGAGCTCTCAATGCTCCTTTATCATATTCCCTTTAAAACTGTGTTCCTTAGATATTCTCTGGACTCGGCACCTTCAATGCTCCATTCTGTTCATCTTGATATACAAGTATGTTTTAACCTCCTCTAAACACCCCTCTACCTACAGCTTCATTTCTCTACTATTAGTAGCCAAGTTTCTCACATTGCCTCTTCTGAACAGCATTAGACACATTTTCTAAGCGTCCATAAAAATTCAAAACAAAAACAAACAGACAAATAAAGCCTACAACTGTGGTATAACTCTGGTTACATATTTGTGTTCTTCTGGCAGGATTTAGGACTGTTAGTTCTCGGGAAGTCCACATATCCAGAGATGAACTTGATCTGAACTACAAAGTATTTCTAGTGTTTAGATAAAAACCAGCATGCTTCAGGTATGTGCGAAACAGGTTCTGCAAACTCCCCCTGCCCCAACTCATTTCCCTTGCCTCCAGCAGAAGGGACATGACTTTCCATTGACATAGACCTGTGCTGCCTATCACATCAATGTCCATGCTGGCTTCTAGGCTCCCTCAGTCCCTCAGTCACAAGTACCCACAAAGGCTCCAGGCTAGTATCCTGCCCTTCTCATCCTCCTTCTGTCCCAAACTCCCAGTCTGGCTCCACCTCACAGACTTCCCTTCCCACAGCTCCTCATCCTTCTGATAACCCACATAATTTTTTCATCCCATGGGCTCTCATTTTCCTTCCAGATAGCCCTGGGCATGTCTAATCTGTTTCTCTTTCTGTCCACTCTGGAAAGATAAGATACCTTTGGATTTGTTCCCCTTACCCACAATAAACACCTTCCCCCTAAAGGAGTGGCTATTTTAGCAGTTTCTTTACTGCAGCCCCTTGCATACAAGGACTGATAATAACTATTTTGTATAAGTTGCTATAATACACTCATGCATTGTTCAACCATTGGAATAAAGTCTAAGAAATGTATCACTAGGTGATTCCTCCATGTGAGAACATCATAGAGAGTGTTCCACAAACCTAATGGTGGAGGCCAATCACTTGACATGGTCTCTTGATGCAATTACAAGATGTGATACACATGAGGTTGATGCTGGTGTTATATGATAAAATAACTTATAATAAGGTTTCTCTACAAGTACATGAAATACCATTTGCAAGGTAGTAGCAATAATCTTCTATCATTATGAAACATTAGGTACAATGTTAATGGTATGTGATAAACATTTAATCATGAACAGTACATTAGGTGTGTTCATAGCAGCCTCACTATGAACATATAGCAATGTGATGGACTAAAGCAGTACTATGGCTGTCACTCAGAGTATAGCTGGATTGTAATATTACATGCTACATCAGCAACTGCTACTTCAAGCCACCACTGTCCTATTGTCTTGGCCCCTCATCCAACCCTGCTAAACAGTTGTTTCAACCACAAAGTGGAAGGAAAAGTGTCTGTTTTACTCATGTGTGTCAACGAAGCATGGCTCATCAGTTGAGGCAGTATCAAGCTCCTCCCCCTGTATCAAGGCTAGGTGAGGCAACTCAGCATTGGGAATAGGTTCCCAAAAGCTGTAGATTAGTAATTTCTAAATTTTTATTTCTGTACTAATCTTTTTGCCAGAGTTCAAGACTCTTGAATAGTGCTATCTGATACTTAGGTAAAAGATTGCTAAAGCCCCAGAGGGTTCTAGACATCATGAATAACAGGATATCTACAATATGTTCTGCACATAATACATAGCTATAGTAAAGTTTGATTAGTAAGCTAATAGTAAGAGCAACAATCAACACAGCAGAGCAATGGCAGCAGTACACTGTAGTAAAAATTATTTAAAATTTATTAATTGTTTCTATATTTTCTATTTGAGACTTTGGCCTGTGGTTGATTATAGTTAACTTGAGTCACAGAATGTAAAACTTATGGTAGAGGACTGGGAGATGTCTAATTTATAAAATATTTTCCCTAAATTTTCTCTTTGATGCTTTGCAGATGCCTCAGACCTTATACATCTTGATTGCTCACCATAGCAACATCAACTTGTCTCTTTGTAGACTTTCCCATAGCCCAGTTATTTGAGTTCTTCTCTGTCTTCACTGAACTCATACTCTCTTTCCATACTCTCTCAGTTCTGTCTCTGTAATACATTTTATTCTACTCTCTTGCCTTCTCTTTCCTGAACTAATAGCCCCCAGACTGCTTCATTTCTCCATCCTTTCCCATACCCACTCTTATCTACACAGAGATTATAGAATTCTAAAAATATTGTCCCATGACAGCATCCAACTGTCCAAACCTGTTTAATGACTTCCCATGGCACTTGGAATAAACTACATGCATAAATAAGACTTTGTGTGCTGCTTCCTGTTTTTGTTCTGGGATTCTCATCACATTGGCTCATTGACTCTTTTTTTTTAATTCCTGAATTCATCAAGCTTTTTCCAACTTCAGAAACTGCACCTCAAATATAGTCTTCTATAATTTCTATAATGTCTCTGTCATTTCTCTAGTTCTCTAGTCTTAGCACAAATGCTTCCACTGTAGAAAAGTCTTTTCTGCTACTCAATGCAAATTAGATCATCCACTTTCTCCATTGTAATTTTTTACTTTTATTTTGCATGTGTGTGTATGTGTGTGTGTGTGTGTGTGTGTGTGTGTGTGTGTGTGTGTACATGTGCATGTCACTCATGTGGAGGTCAAAGAACAGTTTCTGGGAGTTGATTCTCACCTTCCATTATGAAGGTCCATTAAGGTTGGTAGTGAGATGACTGTAGTGAGATAGCCACCCCGCCTGCACCTGTTGCACTGACCACACCCATTGCAGCATAGGGACAGGTGCAGACTAGGTCTGGGGTCCTGGACCCCAGCTCACTCTCTTACTCCCTAGTCAGAGGCAGAGAACATCCGGAGGCATCTTTGGGACAGGAACCTGCAGCAGTCATCTGTTTCTGGTGTAAGTGATTTCTCCCCAAATAAACATCCATCAGTCTATCATTTCCCAGATTCTTATTTACCACACTTTAGATGAGCCTTTTTGCACGTCTTCCTCCTAGACTTCAGAGTACTTTCCTCAGTTTATAATTTTTTTGTTTTATGGCTTGTAAACCTCAACAGAACTTAAGCAAGAGGTAGAAAGAATTATATCTCCTTCACTCACTCTTATAAACGGAAGCCAATTGTACCACAAAGAGTAGAAGCTCTTTAGATTTCCAGCCAGTGGACTGCCTCTTCAACCTAGTGAGACAGTGGGAGTGCAGGGGTGTAGTGAGATAGTCTCTTTGTCCATATCTGTGGCACTGGTCACGCCCATTGGGGGTGGAGACAGGGGCAGAAATGACCTGGGGAACTAGGTCTGAGGAGGAGCTGGGAGTCCAGGAGGGCTCCCTTGCTGGTGGGACAGGAGAGCATCCGGAGGCATCCTTGGGACCAGGAACCTGCTGGTGTTCATCTATGTTGTAAGTTATTTCTCCCTGAATAAACATCTATTCAGCCTATTTGTTTATTCTAATCCTTATTAAATCACGATACAAGGGTGTCTCTTTTATCTTCACTTGAAACCCTTCACCTTATTATGGGTTGCCTAGACAAGTCTTGATATGAGGGTTTTGGCCTAGTCTTATTGTATCTTGTTAGGCTGTGTTTAGTAGACATCCTGGAAGGTGAGGGGAGAGGAGTGGAGGGGGGGAAACTGTGGCCAGGGTCTAATGTATGAGAGAAGAATAAAAGAAAGAAAATACAAAGAAGAAGAAAGGAGAAGAAGGAAGTATGAACTGTTTTTATTTTGAAAAAGCAAGAATCGGTGTTTTTCAAAGTTGGAATAGTGTTTTTAGCAAGGAATTCTGTTGTTCTCAATGTGCTAGAACTGAATGATTTTTGTATTATTTCAAAATTCTTCAGAGAAATGATAAGGAATTATACAATTTAATTGTTGTTTAATTATACAACAATTAAAAATCATATTTATATATAAGAAGTGGCCTAATTTTATGAAAAAGTAGCAATCATGAAAGAAACTTAAAATTTCCATTGCTTAACTTTCAAATAAGTTTCACTGTATTTTAATGAACACGTTTGTATGTGTGCAAACTTAACATTCTGTCCAATTTATATTTTGCTGTTTTTATGCGCAAGCTCTTGATATTTATATCTACCCTTTTACAGATACCTAAGCATGTGTTTGAAATACCTAAATACATCACATTTTACAAATGTTAGATCACAGAGGTTGCCCTGAAGAATGGACCAGTCACACTTATATCCTATCTAGTACCTTCTATAAAGTGCTAAACTCCTAGCATTTAATAGTCCTAAAGAAGGGTGGAACAATAGAATTAACTTCCTAAATTACTTCCTAAATTATTTTAGCTAGTACCATCACTGATCTGCTGAACTCAGAGACCTTCCCTTCTAAGCTCAGAGTTTTCCTTCCCTCAAAAGTCTCTCCATGTAAGGAATTCCTTCATTCTGTGAATTGCTGTTGGAACTGCCATCCCAGCTTTCCTGCCTCTGGAAGCCAGCATTATCAAAGGACCTGATGACCTGAAATCTGTCTCGATGCACCTTTTTATTCAACCTGGAAAGTGTCTTTGTTATTTAAAATTTTGTAACAACTATAAAGAAAGGCACTATCCCATTTTATAGAAGAGAAAGCTAGGGGAGATACTGTAGAGCCAGCCAGTCATCTCTTTCTATACAATGATGTCAACATCTCTATTTACGACATGTATTCAGAACAAAACAGATGAGATTAAAAAATATGGTTAAGTAAGGAGTTTTCAGAATCTGTGCTTCTAGATATGATACAGTAGGCCTGTGTGTTCATGTGTTCTCAGTGAACAAAACTACATAACTGACAGAATGAAACCAGACAACAACACAGTATAGGTGCCTCAGACATTTGAAGATCCTGAGAAGGAAACACACACTAGCAGGTAGGTTAGCATACAGCGTCCCTACTTAAAGCAACAGTGAAATGGTATTTCTCAGTTTTACTTTTCCTCCATCTTCCCAAAATTGAACTTAAGGGGATAAGGGAAGGATGAAGAGTGAGAGGGAGGAGGAGGAAGGAAAAGAGAGAGAGGGAGGGGGACTACACTGTAACTGAAAAGTGGCAAGAGGATCTTGTAATTAAAAAAAAGTTAGGTAAACATAATCCCTTTATTTCCTGTTTTCTCAAATCTCCCGGTCTTAGGCTACAGTTAATAGGAGTAGCCACAGCAACCTTTTGGAGTAAAAAAAAAATCAAAACTCAAAAGAGAAAGGGTTTTCCTCTATCCTGTGAAGTTCTAGCTCTAAGTGTGGGGCCAAAAGTCACTGCTGTTCTCTGTCTTACCCACCTCATGGCCATTCTAGTAATTCAACCTTAATTGACATCCTTTGTAATTTTTAAAATTTTCATCAACTCTAAAGGGACAAGACTATCATATGAAGAACGTATCAGAGATCTCTGAGGATTGCCATGGTAAGCATATAAGCTTGTGTAACTATGCAGTTTTCTGACCCCTTTGTGTTGTCTACACTCCTAATGTTGGCTCCCATCTTCCAGTTGATCTCATTTGGGCAATAGAACCACTTAGTCCGTGTGACTTCTCTGCAATAAATGGAGTTGCCCACGTCGGAGAGAAAATACATATTCTGCTGTCATGAGTGACAGAAGATGTTGATTATTCCCCTGGTGTATTTAGATAATTAGTTATATTATGATTGACTGCTGTTCATAAAACTTCTATGTGTCACTTAGGCTGAAATAGTAGTTTTCTATCACTTAGCCAAAAAATACTTGAGCTATACCACTTAAAAGGGGAAATATTTGTTTTGATTTACAGTTTCAGATATTTGAACCTGTGGTGGCTCAGCATGTCACGGTCAGAGTGTGTATATTGAGGGTTTCATTTAATGGCAGAAAGTAAAGAGAGAATGGGGGATGGGAAGAGTGACAAAGGCAGAATAAGAGAGGTAGGGTAGAGGAAGAAGAGGGGGAGAAAAAATAGGTTGAAGGGAGACAAGTAGGAAAAGAGAGAGAAAAGGTGGGGGAGAAGGCTGGGGTCCCTACTCGACTGATGATATAACTTCCTTCCTCAGGACACTATGTCTCAAAGGTTCCTCTCAAGAGCATCAGAGACAGTAACTGAATCTAACACACGGGCTCTGGGAGACATTCCAAATACAATCTGCAGCATCCATGGAAAACAGAATTACTGTGGTCTAATGCCTGGGCTACTTCTCATCACCTAACTAGTATCTCTTTGTGGTTAATGAATACCATAGTGCCAGGAAGCAGCCACAGGATGGTGCCCTAGGGAGGACAAGCAAAAAAGTAGACCAGCAAAGCTTCTTTATTTCTCTGCCTGCTTTTCCCCATGTGGAAAGATGGCCCCTGGCTACCAATTCTGTAGTTACTTCTGCTGATGGTATGACCCCAAAGCTGGGAATAGTAAGGACAGAGAAAGTGAGGACCCAGGAAGGCAGAGCACAACAAGCTCTTTGTTTTGTTTTATTTTGTTTTGTCAACACAGGGTTTTTCTGTGTAGCCAGCCAGGCTGGCTTTGAACTCAGAGATCTGTATGCTCCTGCTTCCCATGCTGAGATTAAAGGTATACTCTACAACTGCCTGGCCTACACATCAACACACTCTCTCAAACAGCAGCTGTAGCTGCTTGTGAAAAAAGAACAAGCCTGAACAGGAGAGTGGATGCTTGCAACTTAGAGCAAAGTCTAAGATTTAAACCAGTGCCAGATGAGACTGTGTAAGATCAGCTTCCTCCTCTTTTCCCAGAAGCTAGAGAAGGTGAAGAAAGGATCAAAGTAAATTTTGTTATTGACTATACAATAAATAAAAGGGATCATGTTTTTATAATACTGAGTTGAAATTTTTAATCACTCCCAAAACAGAAGTAATGGAAGGTTAAGAAATGAATTATGTAGATGATAAGAGAATAGGATAGAAAAAAATGTAGTCCATTCCTTGTCTTGGGCCATTTTCCTCCTGCCTGCCAGAGTGTTGTTGGCTCTTGCTAGCCAGTCTTGTTGCCAAGGCAACAGGTTGACTTCTGTTTCCTGTAGTCATTGGAACTCCTGGTTTTGCTCCACATGGGAGGATGTATCCCAGGTGATGGAGCAGGACCTGAGAACCAATGGTGCACAAATCTTCTCATTCTACCTTCAGATCTGACTTTGGGTTGAGAGCATGTGACCCAAGGTCAGCACTCAACACACACAGACCTTCCAAATGGCACCTAAATTAATTACTTAGGTCCCACTATGATATCCGGAGGTTTTTGTTAAGTCGAGATGGCTTTTTTTTTCTTACTGTTAATAAAATCTTGAGTACATTTTAGAAGTTTTGGAATTTAAGGAGTATGTACTTTCAGGGGACTAAAGAAAAAGTTTTACAAAATACTGTAAATAGGAATTGAAATTTCTTAAGTAGCTCTTGGAACAAATATAGAGAGGTTTTGCTTTCAGTACCAACTATATATCAACATGTGGCTATCTACAGTTCTATGCATAGGGCTACCATTTTCTTATGTCTGTAATCCAGTTATCCTATGTAGATCGACACTAATGTATCAATAGATCTTGGTAGTGTGGCATGTGTCTCCACATCAAAGCCCCCACCACTATTTCTTGCATCATTATACCTATTGTTCACTGTTAGGATTGGACTCTTCTGTATGAGGTTCTCAATGACAACATTACCTGAGAAAAGAAGGAAATGAAAGATGACACATGGAAGCACCCAGTCTTTGAAGGGCATCAGGTTTATGGTGGAAGTGGCTTAGATGGTCCCTGGTTATCTAGATAATTCCTTTGGCAATTCAACAACAGCCCTCTTGTTCAAGGCTCCTGGCTTCTACCTACTCTCAGCAGCCCTTTCTTTAGCTCCTTTCAGTCATCCACAAACACAGTGGGGCACATTCATTAACCATGTTTTCCTTCAGTCTTGGCAAGCTCCTCAGGCACCAGTGAGGTACCAGCCCCTACCAGTGGCATCTGATCATGCTTCATTTATCCTTACCTCTTCCCCCTTCTCTATAGCAACATGGGATTTTTATAAAGGAATCTGTGAGCTCACAGTTGGCAACACCTTAAAATCACATACACAACAATACCACTCTTACAAAACCAGCTAAATAAATCAAGTTACACAATTCGTCAAGATTCTTAAAAACGGAGAGTATTTAGAGAACGAAAAATGAGTCCAGTTTAATCATTGGTAAGAAGACAAATCACACTTATTAGCCAAATGACTCAACTGTTAGGTATGTCAGGTTGCAAATCCCATGAGTATACCAGGAACAGGCAGGTACTGCTATTTTTATACATTAGAACAAATCCCAGCCTTTATGCACATGACTAACTCATCTAGAATGCTCTCCTTTAGTACTATTTATTTTAGTTTATCTTCCATTAGAATAATGCTTTAGTTTCTACCAAAATTTCCTAACAACTATCCCCCTCCCAACCTGGGTGAAACTGATCACATCCAATTATATTGAATTGACCACTGGCCTATCTATCCCCCCCTACTGTCTTCCACAGGGAACTGCCAATTCTTAAAGGCAATTCACTGTTGCCTATATTCTCTTAGTTCCGCAATTGCTCCATTCATACTGGCTTATTTATACTCAGTCAATTGTTTGAGTATCCTAATTTGTAATAACTCAGACAGAAAGAAAGATGAAGCCAACTCATCATACAGACTCAGAGGGGTCTTGGCTGACTGATTTGCACAGTCATAATGAATCTCAATAGTGTTCCCTTGCCTGTGTTTAGTAGGGGAGATACAAAAATGGGTAAAATGCTGTCTATTTCCATAGGATGTTTATAGAAGATGCTTATGAAACAAACTTTGCAGATGAGGAACATCTACAGAGTGTGGTGCAGCTAGCACAGGAAGGAATCCAACCTACTCAAGCCAGTGTGATTAAAAAAAAAAGTCCTGTCCGTATGAACTGTATAAGGAAAAGGATTTGATCACACCTCATCCCCATTTGTCTTCTTTGTTCACCACTTTTCTGCAGGTATGGCCCAAATGCTCTGCTCAGTGCCCTTAATTCTTTGATGGGATGCTGCTTGATCCATGAATCACTAATCCTTCAAGAAAATTTAATCAGACCCTCATAGCCCTGGATGTAAATGAGCAATTGTAAATGAGCAAGCTGCACATTCTTGTTTAATGCAGGCATCAGACTCCAAAGGAGCAGTAGGCACCAAGGAAACCCTCTTCCTAGGTCATGCTGTCAACACTTTATGGGATTTAACTAAGGCACATAGAGTCACACAAAGTCTGACAGAGTCTTTGTCACTTTCTTTCCTACAGTCTGACACACAACTGCTTAAGCTGAAGAGGGGGCATCACCTCAAGCTAGCTGTGAGTCTCTGGCCTGCTTGGTTACCTGTGCAATAAAACCAGTAACATGCTCTGCTGTTGGAGTTCTGTGCTGATGGAGTAATGTATATATTATGACTGTTCATAATAAATGCTCAGTAAATGTTAGCCCTATTACCCACCTAGATAGCTGTTCCTACCAGGATTCCTTTCTTTGCAGTTTACCAGGACTGCAAACTTTCTGACTTTCCTAGTGACATTCATCATTCTTTTGATAATTTAAATTATTGCCTTCTCAGCTAGATTATAAACATCTCAAGGACATGTCTTTTTAAAAAAGTATGATCCTTCTTAATCCTACTATGTAGCACAGAGCCTAGAAACTATTATTGTTAAGTGAGTTAATTGCTTCAACTGTTAAGGTAAAGGAATTCTTTGGGTAGACACACTGTTACTTTAAAGAAGGGGTCAGATTTTTATCAATACTGTGAAGGATCAGCACTCTGCTGTGGCATAACAAGATAATGCAGAGGAGACAATATCATCATCATCATCATCACCACCAGCACCATAGCCTTGAAGCCTCCATACCTATTATTCCAGCTCAGGCTCATTGAACTTGAGCTGTGAGAAGCCCCGGAGTCATCTTCTTTTCTGAAGCTTCATCTGAGAACATGTAAGACACCATCACAAGAATCACAGCATTTGAAAAAAATGTTTCTCACAGAAAGAGCACCCCAAGGGCTTTAGACCCTGACCATGTTTATTAAATCAAAATCCTAAATACTGACACCCCAGGGCATCCTTCAAATAGCCAGTGAAAAGATGGAAACTCTCATGTGACTATGTAGCTAGAACCGGAAGGGAGACCACAATTTGACAGTTCAGGTGCAGAGTATTCTACAGGGTGTCTAAAGATAGCAGCAAGAGCTGTCACACAGGGTCTGAATAGGATTGGCTATTCAGGAACCTAAGTAACCTCACAGTAACAGGTGATATGGGCCAGAGCAATTCCCTAGAAGTCCAGATCCATTGTCTCTCTCATGACTCATTTTCCCCCTTTAAGCCAATTGAGTAACTCCTGGGCTTATCAGACTACAACCTCTGGACATAGTTTTTGGCATGCTTGGAGAAACATTCCTAACATCTGTCTATAAACTCTGCTTCTCCTGCTGCCAGTAGGCATTTCCCTTTTAGATTGCTAGCATGGAGCACCTGAGGGGCTGAAGGAAAACCCCACCATCAGTTAGGCATATGGGAAACACTATCAGATAATAATGTAGAAGGGAACAGTTTCCCACTCATCCAAAAGGTCAATTCAGTTCATAGATTCGTGGTTTGCATACAGTGGTGACCTACAGTAGCCTGATGCTGGCTTCTCTGCACTTGATGGCACTCTCAGAGTATCCAAGAATGGTATGTAACCCAATGATATATGAAATCGTCATGGAGTTTAAAATAAAGTCAGTCTCAGATGGCCTTAGATTCTTATACCGGCCATTGCTCTTGCTGGTAGAGGTGGGACTTCACTGGACTAGTGGCTGTGTTCAAGAAGTTTACAGTTGACCAAGTTGTGAGTGTGGTCAATGATGGTGTTGCTCTCTGCTGGGTACTTCATTTTCCTCCCAAGGGATGGTGAGTGGCAAAGCAAGTCCTCCCCACCATTTCTTGTTAACTTTTTCCAAAATCCTTGTTATGCTTCATAATTTTATAGAAAAATCTAAGAGCCCCTCATTTCTGGCTAATAGTTCTGATGGAAGCTGTTCCCACACCCTGAGTTAATGTCAAACTCACACATGGGGCAAGTTATTTTCTACTGTGGAAACTCGGCAGAAAAAAGGCCACCCAGTGTCATAACTACTTTCAACAGCTTGAATGCAAATATCATTAAATCTTTAGTGCAGCCTTAGTGCATGCCAGTCATTTTCATCTGTAGTTTCAAAGAATTGTACAAGAAAGCCTTCAATTTAATATGAGCAATAAATCTTCTGCACATTGTAGGATCTATGGCCTATAAAAGCTAAGAGAAGTAGTTTCCATACTCCAGACAACTTAAGAACAAGACATTGTGTTTCCAGTGGAAGAAGGAAAAGAAATGGGAGACCAGAAGTGTCTGGACCAAGTAGCCAGGAAACCAGACTCTACAAGAAGTGCTCAGGAATAATGCTCTCCTAACATACATGCCTATGCAGATGAAGAGCCCACCTCCTAGTCAAGGAGACAAGATTTATATATGAAATTCATCATCATAGTAAGACAAGCATTTTGTGAGGACTTTACCATATACTAAGTGCTTTATATTTGCTACCAAAAGATGTTCACAACAGCTGAGGGGAAAGAAAAGGAGGCTTGGAGAAGTTAGCAATTTTTTTATTAAAAAAAAGATTTATTTTATGTGTTTGCTTTGGCTGCATGTATGTATTCCTATCATGTGTGTGCTTGGTTTCTCTAGGGGCCAGGAGAGGACATCAGGTCACCTAGGACTGGAGTTACAGACAGTTGTGAGCTGCCATGTTGGTGCTGGGTACCAAACCCAAGTTTTCTGCCAAGAACTCCAAATTTTCTTAACCACTGAACCATTTGCCCAGCCCTAGAAGTTAAATAATTCATCCAGGATCACTCAGCCAGTTAGACTTTACCAAAGGAACTGACTCCAAACTAAAGTTGTATGGAAGATATAGGACACTAGCTGAAACTGAATTTCAGATAACATGATTTTATAGTATAAAGGCAGCCTCAAGATGGATGCCTACATTTTTTTAAACCTGATAACTCTATATCTCATTAATAAGCTATTCTTTGGTAGTATAAGAAATTTAGACTTGAGAGAATTCTATAGTTAGGAGTATTTTGAAATAGATGTGTGATTCTAGGTGCTCAGGCTCCTTTTTGGTGAGCTATTTTAGCTACAGGAGACACAAAGCTTGGGAAGAATTGTCATGTCAATAGTACTCAATGTGATAAAGCTAGCCACATTTAAACCTCTGTACCCTGGAGCCCACTAACAAAAACACTAATGCACATGTCTTCAATACATACATAGATAGGCTTGGAATGCAGTTCAGTGGGAGAACATCGTCTAGCATTCCAAAATAATGGTTACCTTGCATTACAAATATTAAGAAGGGAAAACAGATAGGTGGACAGCCAGAAAAGGAGAACAATGAAAAAAATACAAGACCTGACTTAATGAGCAGATGGATATACAGTAAGCCAGGGAAGTGTGAATTTATCCTGAGCTCTATGTCTCCTGATCAAGCAGGTCCTTGGAGGTGAGAAAAGCAAGGAAATGGTAGTAATTTCTCGTTAGCTGTGTCTCCTGGTGATCAGAATGTCCTCAGATGGTTAAATATCCTAGAAACTACAGTTAGGTTCTTCCTTTGATGTCAAAAACTAAATTGTGAGCACCTGCCCAGTTGCCACACGTGTACAAGTGAAGACTTCACATGATTACAATGTCATTTTCCTCAACCACCTGTTGTAGAATTTTATATAAGGTTACTAAGAGAAATACTTTATTTTAAAAAAAATGTTATAGAGAGAGAGAGAGAGAGAGAGAGAGAGAGAGAGAGAGAGAGAGAGAGAGAGAGAGAGGAGAGCATGCAAATGTAGAGAACAAGTATGTCAGTGCTCTTGTTATACCATATGGGGTTCTGGGAACTGAATTGAGACAAACAGATTTGGAAGCAAATGCCTTCACTCACTGAGCAATCATCTCCCTGGCCTCACGAAAAGAATTACTCTAAAGGGAAAAACTGATCCACCATGGTTTGGGGAAGGAAACAGGGACACCTTTCCTCATGGATATGCCACTTACTTCATAAACTTGATTTTAAAATCCTTAAAATCCACAGCTAAACCATCTCTGTCTCTTGACTGAATTCTTCCCTTCAAGAAGACCAGGACAAGACCAGGAGTGGTGGTGCAAGCCTTTAATCCCAGCACTGCGGAGGCAGAATCAGGCGGATCTCTGCGAAATCCAGGCTAGCTAGCCTGATCTACATAGTGAGTTCCATGCCAGCCAATGCTGTATAATAAAGCAAAACCACAAAACAAAAACAGAAGACAAGAACAGAGGAGAGACTTTATATGTACTCATAACTATAATGTGAACATCATCGTATTAATACATCAAGGATATACTAGTTTCTTTTTATAAAGACATTTTTATGTGTTGGGGGTTCAGCCTAGGGCTTTGTATATGCCAAGTACCCATTTTATCACTAACCTGCACCCTGGAATTTACCCTGGCATTTCATGAACATCTTAAAGGCAATATTAAAATTAGAGAGATGAGCCATATAAGTGTGAATAGAAGTGCTGCCATTTCCTTCCCATACCCAATAGGTTGTCTTATAACTCCCGTTTTCAGCTCTCTTTGGCTAAGAGCCCTCTGATTGAGTCGTTGCTACTGGAACCCACAAATAACCAAGCCGAGCTGACTCCAGAAGACTCCCTATAATTTAACATACATTGCTGGAGACTTAAAGGATAGAAAGCATTGGATGAAGTGTTCAGAGGTTGCTCATGGTGCCCAGGGTGGAAGGGGACATGGTACAAATTCTGCAAGAACAGGTGCCAAGAACTGAGTTCCATTCAATCAGTGCTGTCTGTCAAGGCTTTAGTATTTCTGGCCTCCCACTTCCGAATCTCATCAAAGGACTTTGGCACATGTGACACTAGCTTTTAAACTATAGAGAACACATCTCTTTTTCTGATGCAGTGTAAACCTCAATGCTGTTCTCAAGATCCTTTCAGCTTTGAATTATAAAATTGGGGGGGGGGATTAAGATGCTGTTCCCGGGACTTCTACAGGGAAAAGCTGTCCCCTGGAACGGAACTTCAGGGTATGCTCAGAGCTTCACACGGGAGAGTGCAGGGGCCAGGCCTTGCAGCACTGTTACTTGGGAGGGGCCACTGCACCTTCTCATCAGTTTCAACAAAGAATCTGGGTCTTTTGTCCAGGTTCCCAAACTCTCCTAAGGTGTCTGTGTTCAACTGTTAGAGCTTGGTTATGGCACCTCCCTGCCTGAAGTTGTTTATTGGTTGTTTTCTGCCTTGGTCCTGAGGCTGTGAGCAGAAAGTAGCCTCTGTTTTGAGGAGGTGGGAGTTATGTATACATTTATTTTTACTGTTACTTGTTCAGGACCACATTTAACTAAATGCCTTGTTTCCTTTACTATTGTTTTAGAAAGGAAAGTTTTATTAAAATTGTTTTAGTTTAAATATAGAATAGTTCTATTAATTATGGCTTTATTTTAGAGAACTCTTGAGTTTTAATTCAAATGTTTGCCAATGCCTTTTCCAAAGTAAAGTGATATTCAGAGACAGTTGTTGAGTTCCGATGGCTTATGGACATTTCTGGGGTATTCACATTTGAAGATTCCTTATTAATGAATGTCTTTGACTTAAATCTAACAAAAAACTGCAACATTATTCTTTGTACATTTTCATTATATAGTGTTAACAAGCTTAGTTGCAAACAAAATACATGCAAAAAAAGATGTTGTTCACATGAGACACAATTTAGGATTAAATGAAATAAATTACAATCTTTAACTTTATCATTAACATCATAATGGAGTGGTAAATAGAACAATAATCTCTGTGCAGACTTATGAAGAAGAGAAGGAACCCAGATTCCATTTTTCAAACTCTCAAACCCAGCCAGGGTGGAGACGCACAACCAGAGGAGAGAAGTCAGGATAGGAAGCAGCTCAGTCACAGGTGTGAAGAAGACTAGCACTCAAAGGCTTCCCAGAGTCTGCATTCTTTGCTGCAGATCTCTGCCAAGGCCTTTATGGGTCAGAACTCACAAAATACTGATAGCCTATCAGCGCGGGGTCCTCTATCCCAATGTTCCTCATTTTACATAGGAGGAAACAAAGATGCAGAAGAACTAAGTTATTTGCCCATGACTGTCCAGCCAGAAGGGGCAGAGTAAGAACCTGCCTGCAGATTCTATGCCCTCCCACATTATGGTAGGCCGACCATGTGCTGATGAAACAGGAAAGGTAAGAACACCTGGATGCTGGTGCCATAAATGTCTCCAGACCATTTGTCTGAGTTCAATTGTCTACACATTCTCAGCATATGTGAGAGTATAGGATATGGAACCATATTTAAACATGATGTTATTAAAATAATCCAATGCATCTTTCTGTGAGGTGATAGATCTTTATAGCTTCTGTACTCATTATACATGAATAACTTACTTTGACTTTTCTTGGTGAGGACCTAATTTTTCATAAGGTATAATCAGTTTCATCTGTGGTGGAAGCCAGGCAGGAGTACAAAAGGAGGGGAATTAACTCCATAAATTCTTTGATGTGAGCTTTTTTAATGCAGCATTTATGATGAAGGCAGGTATAAAATGTCTTAACCATCATCTTGTCTTAGAGATGTCACGCATATCTGGACATCATTTATCACCAATGGTTTTCCCAAGGGGGACACCTGCATTGATTTATTGCTCAGATACCAGAATTGCAGTCCTTGCCCAAGGAGCCCCATTCAAAGGGTTTCAAGCCCAATTCAGATACTCCCTACTGTGTGATTTCACTGGAAATAGCATCAGGTCCTGGAACTAGAGCTACAGATGATGGTGAACCAGCACATGGGTGCTGAGAATCAAATCCTGAGCTTCTGAAAGAACAGCCAGTGCTCTTAACCACTGAATCATCTTGCCACCCCAGAAGGTGCATATTTTAATATTAAAATATGTGCTTGTTTTCATGTCATCTTATTGTTTCACATATGTGTGGCTCACTGTTATATCTTTTCATAACTTTGGATAAAAAAGATAAATTTTCAAGCAAGGAATTTAATTTGCAGACTAGAAAATGAATTTTTCTGTATTAGTGTAATCACATCATTTCATAATGGATTATGGAACTCATGAGTGAACTTGACAAAAGCCCAGACTTCTTCCATTCTTTTAGTCCACTAAGATTTTTCTTCATTTACTTACCTTCAAGTTCATCTCCACTGAAAATACTCACTGGGGCTAAAAGGAATAAAGATGCTGAGTTTCCCTCTCAAACTGGAAGGTGCAAACAGTGACAAACGTTCTTCTGTCCTGTGTCTGCTCCCACTGATCATCATCTTTGTCCTGCTGCTGTTTCATTTTGTCTATGTCTTAAAATATCCCTTCGCATATAGTCTCATCTTTCCTAAACATTAAAGCTATAGAGACCAGGGATGGTGTCTGGTGCTTTGTGATGAACTTAGACACTTATCAAATGAATTCAATAACATGTAAAGTAACTAGCATAATTACATAATTCTTATATTCATTTTAATATATAACTTCTAATTTAATTTGTGTATATTTTTTACATAGAGTTTCAGAGACTCCATGCAAAGTACAAACAGCAGATATCGATCAGCAGTCCACACACCCATCTGAAAAGATAGCAGGAGGGCAGTTTGTAGTGACCACAGGAAAGAGCTCATCTACTGAAAAAGACTGAAAGTAGGAAAGTAGCCAGGTCTAGTGATCCAAGCCTCTAATCTCAAAAACTTGGAAAGTTGGTGTAGGAGGAACACAAGTCCAAAGTCTGCCCAGGCTGCAGAGTGAAAGAGGCCAGCCTATAGAAATGACTGAAACCCTGCCTTGGAAACAAAAAGTAGGGAACAGTGATGCAGCTGAGTGGTAGAGTACTTGCCCAGTGTGCATCAACTCCTGAGTGCAATCCCTAAATCCCTGGCTGGACCCAAATAGACAATCAATGGGAAAGCCAAGAATTTTCGGTTAGATTTCTATAATATCACAGAAAGTGGGGAAGACTTATTCCAGTTTGTTATACTTAGTATATTTTTTTGTACATTGTTTAGAGCAAAAGTGAAGCTGATCTTTAGAACAGATCCAGCTGTTGAGTACACATTTTTTCCCAAAAATTATTCACAAACTATATTTAGAAAACTAGGTCAAAAAGCTCAGCCACAGAAAAATATTACTGTAACTTCCTGGCCACAGGCCCACTCAAGAACTCCTTAAACATAAGCCTAAACCATGAGAAAAATGTTTGCAAAAACATCACTGTGCTTGATTTATGAGCCCAGCAACAACTTGGAGAGTTATTCTACTTTATGGTAGATTTAAAGAAACCTACACACACACACACACACACACACACAGAGGCACACGCAAACACACGCACACATAGACACTGTGTGTGTATGTGCGTGGGTGTGGGTGGGTGCATGGATATGCACACATGGGGAGGCCAGAGATTAATGTCAGATGTCATTCTTCAGGAGTAGTTCTCTCTCTCTTCGTTTTTTCTTTTTAAAAAACAAACAAACAAACAAACAAAAACAAAAAGAGGTTTATTCATTGCCCTGAAACTTTCCCAGTAGGCTGGAAGAGCTAGCTAGCTAGCCCCAATAATCTACTTGTCTCTGTTTCCCAATGCTGAGATACTGTGTAATGCCAGACCTTAACCATTTGCTCTAGGGATCCTACCTGTAAGGGTTCCAACTTCTTCAACTAAACCATACCATGAACCATTACAGAAATAATTAATGCATAAAGTAGCTTAAAGAGGCAAATGAAAGGGCTGAGGTCCCACTCACCCCTTCTAGTGACCTGAGGACCTCCCAGTTGTCTTCACCTCTTAAAGGATCTGCTCCCTTCAGGTAGCACCATGCTGGGGAGACAAAGCCTTTAGTAGATGAACTTCTAGAGGACACAAAATCTGATAACAAAACCACACACATGCTGTAGCATTTTGTTTAGTGAGCTTTGTTCACTGAGACTTATAGCCCCATAAAGGAAGAGAATCATCTTGAATCATAAGAAAAAGTTTATATGAAAATCCACGAAGATGCATGGGGAGCTGTCTCAGTGGGTGAAATGCTTTCCATACTAGCATGAAGACATGATCTCAGATCCTCTGAACCTTCATAAAGCTCGACATAGCAGCAAGCAACTGTAACCTTGGCACTCTTGCTGTGACAGGGAGGTAGAGACTGGAGACTTCCTAGAAGCTTGTGGGACAGCTTAGCAAATAAGAGACCCTGCTTCAACCAAGGTGGAAGGGGAGAACTGACACCAGAGGTTGCCCTTTGACCTCCACACTTGGGATATGGCAGTCACTTGCACTCAGACACATGAACACACACACACACACACACACACACACACACACACACACACACACACACGCAAAAATAAAAAAAAATAAAAAAAGAAAAACATAAACAGCAAATCCATTTGGTCCTTGGTGTAGTATGCCACTCAATTCTTCAGTCTTCACTGATTCTTTACACAATTAATAAGTCTCTTTTATTAATTATATTATTAATGTATTAATTATATAATTAATTTATTAATTAATTATTATAAACTAATCTGTTGTTTAGATTCCTGGTATAGTAAAAACTTGAAAAGTATATACTAATAACAAAGAAGACATGGTCCAATATGGAGCAAAGCACTAAAAAAGCAAAAACATCTCTGAGAAAGGGAGAGAGAGAGAGAGAGAGAGAGAGAGAGAGAGAGAGAGAGAGAGAGAGAGCTAGTTGGGCTGGGGTATCATTATGCATGGGTGAAAGTAAGTCTTCATATCTAGAACTATCAACAAGAAACACCTGCCATCATAGAGAATACACATGTTATCAAATTATGTAAATATACTAGAAAGTTGGACATTTTTCACTGAAAAAATAGTAACAAAATGACTCCTAATGGTTTTCTGCTACACTCATAGATCAGTGCCTAGTCAGCCATCGTCAGAAAAGCTTCCTCTTGCAGTAGATGGGAACAGACACAGATAACTCACAGCCAGAAACTATGCAGAGAGAAAGACCTTGGAACTCATAGCTCTTAATGGGATGTCTCCATCAAATCCTACTCCTTAGAGCCCAAGAAACCCTGCAGAAGAGGAGGCAGAAAGAGTGTAAGAACCAGACAGAGGACACCAGGAGAACAAGGCCCTCTAAATCAACTGAGTAAAGCACATTATGAACTCAGAGATGGAAGCAGAAAGCACAGAACTTATCCAGGTGTCCACCAGGTCCTCTGCTTATACAGCTTTCAGTTTAGTTTTTGTTTTGTTTGTTTCTTGTGACAGGGTTTCTCTCTGTAGCTTTTGAGCCTGTCCTGAAACTCACTCTGTAGACCAGACTGACCTAGAATTCACAGTGATCTGCCTGCCTCTGCCTTTCGAGTACTAGGGTTAAAGGTGTGCACCACCACTACCACTGCCTGGTTTAGTTTAGTATTTTTACGGGACTAAGGTGTGAACAAGTGGGTCTCTGATTCTTGTACCTTCTCTTGGGACTCTCTCTCTTTTGTTAATTTGTCTTGTCCAACTTCAATATGATGGCCTTTATTTTAGATTATCATATTTTATTTTGTTATGTTTTGTTGTTACCTCTTAAAATCCACCTTCTCCTCTTCGTTTCTGAGACAGGGTCTTACTATGCAGCTCTGTTTGTCCTGGAATTCACCATGAAGAGTAGGCTGATCCTGAACTCATAGAAATCTACCTGCCTCTGCTTCCCAAGTGCTGGGATTAAAGGAGTGTACCACAAAGCCTGGTTCAAAAACTGTTTATTTTCTAATCAGAGAGAGAAAGCCAGTGGATGTACATGGGAGAACAGGTGTAGAGGGAAGGGGAAGTGGGAGGAGTAGAGGATGAGAAACTGTAATCAGGATATTTTACATGGGAAAATAATCTACTTTTAGTAAAATGGAGGGAGATTTAATAAGAGTATATTTATCCAAAATATTTTAATTTAATTATTCATTTTCCATGTATATGGAGGTCAGTAGACATTTTCCAGGAGTTGATTTTTTTTCTTCCACCACATGGGTCCTGGGAATCACATGCAGGTCATCAGGCTTATAGGTAAGTGCCCTTTATTGCTGAGCCATCTTGCCAGTCCTTTAAAGGCAAACAAATTCTTACCTCCAATAGAATAAATTTTTATTAACATGTAAAAAAGAACCCTTCTCCTTTCTTCCTTCCCTCTCTCACAATGATACCTACAAAGCTTAGCATGCATCTCCTGGATTGAGCAGGGGGAAAATTCAACATTTGACTTTTACATACATTAGCCCTGTAGCCCTTTATGGCATGTGATTTCCTTCCTTCCTAATCCCAACATGACCTTTTCTTGATCTTGACTTTCATTACTTTTCCTTCACTTCACAATTTTGTTACTACTTACTTTCACTGCTGTTTTTATTTATTATTTGTGATTTGTGCCATTGTTTGGGGCACTAGATCTTCATGGCAAAAGACCGAATATATATAATTGAATTCTTCTAAGACCCTTCTGCATATGACATGAAACAAATGGGCTGGTTTGTCAAAGGCCACTGCACCATACAATCAAGTTGAAGACTCATGGAAGAATAACCAAGCCTCTTCCAGCTAAAATGGCATTTCTAAAGGATAAAAAAAAATGGTGAATCCTGGAAGAGAATGCCTTGGGACTTTTATCTCATAATCTGCTGGACCTAGTGATGGAAAGGTTAATGTAAGCTATACATTCTGAAAATTGAAAGTTAAATTACAAAAAATTAAATACAACCACAGGAAATACACAGCACAAAGGGCAGATAAAAAGGAGCCACAGCTGCCAATGACTTTAAAATGAGGGTGAGTGACTGTCCTGAAACCACAGCCTCTCCACAAGCTTTCCCCCTTTTATTGCTTGATGCTTGGCTTTCACTGATAGGGTTCAGTTTAAAGAATTGGTACAAATCAACAGAAGGGATGCAGTTTTTCTTCACTTTGTCGTTTGTTCTGACTCTAGAACAGTGGGTCAGGGGTCTCAGTGAATTGATATAAAATTGAAGAGATATAAAACAATGCAGAATCCAGGATTGTAATCTACTAGCTGTGCAACTCTCTCACAAAGGTACTACATATGAACAAATCTTGTTGTATTCTATATTTTCAAACACACACACTTTTAAAGGAGAAAAATTACCATATCATAACTGTTATGTCTCAAACCAAGACTAACCAATGTGCTTATTTAACATATCAAAGCAGACCTGGCTACCTGGTTCTCCCAGCATCCTTCAGTTCCTACCTGTTTCAGGGTATGCCTGGCATAGCACACTCCCTACCCTAAACTTCCCCAGTCCAGGGACTGGACTTCCCTTCCTTATATAACCCAGCCATTTTTGTTATCATCTACCCTTTACTCTTCTGGCTCTCTCCTCTCCCCTCCCTGGCCTCTTTACAAGGCCCTTCTCAGGGTCATGATCACTCTGGACCCTTCCAGATGTCCTTGCCTCAGACTATCTCTCTTTTTTATCTACAATAAGATTCCTCCTCTGCCATACCTAAGAGTAGTCATTTCTTTCTTTCTTTCTTTCTTTCTTTCTTTCTTTCTTTCTTCCTTTCTTTCTTTCTTTCTCCCTTTTTCATTCAATAATAGTGCCCATCTAAGGAAAAAAAAAAACATCTATTTATAAACCGCAACAGTGTATCAGACAATTGTTTGAAGCTAACACTTTTTGTTCTCTTGATACTATTGTTATGTAGCCCAGGTTGGCCCTGAAATTGCAGCACCCTTCCAGCCTCAGCCTTTTGACTGCTGGGATTATATGTGTGTGCACTGACAGTTTAAGCTAACATATTACTTAATTCAAGGATGTGCTTTTAAAATATTCTTCCTGGAAGCCTTATTATCTGCTAGGCTCAGGTGATATATTTGTACAAACTATATTGTCATTTTGTCATTTTGTAATACTCTGAAAGAGATTGGGGACATTCAGTGAACTAGCTGCCCGTATCTGCTTTTTGTTCTTACTATAGACTAGAGAGTCATCAAATAACAAATAAAGGAAGTTTCTAACACAGAGAAACTCCCCAATACATGGATTTTTGGAGATGTGCCATCAAAAAACTACAGCTGCAGTTGCCACTCCATCAATACAGGCCCACATGAATTGGTAATAGTGGTCTTAGTTCAGCAGGGTTGGAAGAGAAGGAACCAGACTAGACAGGCTAATCCTTCCACATAACAAACTAGGAGTTCAGACCCAAAATGAAGACATTCGTCTCCTCTTTACTACCTTGAATCAGAAGGAAAGCCAGAACCCCCCTCCCCCAGGTCTCAGCTCCCTGTCTGGTTGCTTTTCTTCATATCATAGGGACACACAGCTATAAGGTAGTCCATGGAGTTTGCCCTTTTCTTCCTGTAGGTGAACTAAAACATGGAGGTTTGTGTAAGTACCTGACAGACGGTAGCATCTGTACAATCATCCACAAGACTTTGTATGAATGTCAAAGGAAGAGAGGAAGAAAGTGTGTTGTCATGGAGATACTAACTGGAAAACCATTCTACTATCTCAACCGTTATTTATTCTAGTAATAAATCAAGACAACTTTGTTAAAAGCAAAGTAGCATGAAATAGACTAAAAATAAACCTTGCCAACCAATAAACACTGTCTTCTAAACATCAGAATCTCCTACACAGGATGCAACATTGCACATTTAGCTCTGCCACTGTTAAAATTTCAGCAGGAGCACTTGTGCGTGCTTTCTCTTTGTTCAAATTCCTTCTTAAAATTCAGCATTAATCACCAAGGTAGATTAAAATAGAGTTAGCTAGGATACCATTTCATGATTAGAATAGTTTCTAAACTTATGACAGACCAGAAAAGTGAAATAAATGAGGAAGGAAGGAATCCTTCCCAGAGAAAGGAAATGACAGTTTCCTGGGGGGTCAAATAATCCAAGGCTCAGGAGTTGGTCTTCAAAGGGAATTTCATTCCAGCCAGGATCTGGTCAGAAACAGTAAAATCTATGTGAAATCTGACAGCTGGTACCACAGATCCTAATATTCTGTGATGGGAATTAGTGACAGGCTTTGAACTCTTAGTTCCACACTGGAGCTCCAGTGTTCCCCAAGAAAGGCATGCCCCCTTTGTAGGGAACTTTTCACAACAGAGTTAACCAACTAGATAATGCATCTTTAGAGACATGTGAGGTATAACAGATGCAGTGAAATTGTGTTGGCCTTTATCTCATAAAACACTGTCTCTCATCCCAGATTCATGGATTCATCATTACCACAGAACTGGAAATCCCTCATAGAGCACCGGAGATGAGCTAGCTTCGCCCAAGGACTCATCAAAGACCTTGGGGCCAGTTTATTGGCAGAACCATAGCTTTAAATTTTAGTTTTTTCTTCTTCCTCTTCCTCTTCCTCCTCTTATCTCTTGGTTCCCAGCACACATGAACTTTTCTATAAACAAAAACTTTCTACCAAAAATCTAATGTTGTTTACAGATTTAGAGTTGAAACATTGGTTTCTGTCCAAGGAATAATGATACAAAACAGAAAGAACTATTTCCTGTAGTCTCCTGTGACAGGGTCTGCCTATCAGAAAATCCCCTGCCTTCTGTTTCCATCATTGTAATGTGCTGGTTAAACCTCTGTTGTGCCCATGTTTGTCTTGCTTATCCACATGCTGTTTCCTAACTCCTGAACACTCCTAGAAGCTGGTGAGGAAAACTCAGAAAGCTGGTTAGAATTGAGTTCCTACCAAGAGAGAGGAAAGGAAGAACGATAAAAACAAATAAACAAACAAAAACCCAGAGTGTTCAGGTTTTGAGAAATCTGAACTATGAACACTTTGTGGGGTTTGTAAATGGTATTTTGGGGACAGAAAGTTGAAATAAACTTACTGCTAACTTTTTAATATGCTTACATATAAAAAAAGTAACTGCTACTTAAGATGTACAGCATGTAAGATGTGAAGACTTACTTTTTTATATCTATAAGTTCTAGAAACTATTATTGAGCTATTTGATTTCCCTATACCCTCTTTGGAATCATGTCCATTTCCCTTCTTTTGGTATCTTTAGCCCCAAACTTGGGGGTTATGTAGACAGTTCCTTGTGCTCCCACAAAGGGGCAGCATAACATGGAGTAGAAGGTAAGGTGAGGACAGGCTCTGTCCCAGACTCTGGAAGTTTTCTAATTTATTTTGACAGACTAGCTGGGCCTCTGCTGACATCACCATGAGCCACAGCCCCACCTCCTCCCCACCCGGAAAGCTGGCGGTGCTCAGTGGCACAAGGCTCAGTTAGCTCTGATGTCCCTGCTCTTTCACCCACTCTCCCTACCATGGAAATCAGTATAGTGTCAACCAAAGGCGCCAGGACACATCAGGTTACATTCCAAGGAAGTCTTCCCAGCTGTTGATGTCATGAAAGAAGGTTGAGGGAGCCCTGGGCTCAGGGTAGATGATTGGCAGTCAGTATTAAGATACCATGTCTTAGCTTCCAATCCCAGCAAGTTGCTGGGCACCTTTAAATATCTTCTCTCATCTGATATTTGGGAATGATGCCTACACATCCTCATAGAAGGAAAAATAGCACCTGTGAGATGTCTAGGTCACAGAGTAAGGGAGAGATCTAAAGCTAAGTTCTTTGTACTAATGCTCAGTCATCCTGCAAATGAAGAACCAGGAACTTTGAGTCATTGCACTCACTACTTGCATATGTACTTACATCTTTACATTCCCTGTATACCCTTCTTACATCCTCGTGTACATCCTTCCACCCATCTTCCTTGCATCTTTACAGCAGATGCAAGCCAATGACTTTCTCTCTGGAGCCTGGGACTTAAACAACAAATAAATATATTTGGCCAGTTGTACTACTGCTTTTTTTTCTGGGAAAGTTAACACAAGGACTTCAACTCCAAAACATGAACATAGAACTGAGCCGACTTTCCTACATCTAATCAACATTTCACTTTAAGTGTAACTGGCAGTATTTTATGACATCAATTGTAAGATCCCATGTGAGTCATCAAGGATCTTACCTTTTATACTCAACTGAACAAGAACATGTTTTCCTCAGTCTATTTAGGTTCATACAGGTAAATTCCAAAGCATGAAAATACTGCACAAGTCTCAGAACCTTTCAAATGAGGAGTGTGGAGGGATAGGTATTCAAAGCTACCTAGGATGGACAGAAGGAAAAAACTATCTTTGTTGATTTTTTTTTCAAAACAATAACAAAAACCAAGATACAAACAAACAAACAAAAAAAAACCCATAGCAAGAGGCTAATTCACCTGACTTGTCACAAGTGTCAAGTCATTTGAAAGATTTGTAAATCCAAGGGAATGGGTTTCAGAATTCTTGTCTCCCTGAAGCAGAGGAATTACCTCTGTGCAACATGGCTGAGGGAAAGCTTATATAGCCATAGTCTCTGACTAGATTCTGGAAGCCCTCTGCTGCACCTCAGACTTTGTGGCTTCTCTGATCATCCTTAATGTCACATTGGTCTTGATTCTCCTTTTCTCCCCCTCAAGACAGATAGATGTACTGCTAGGGACATAACTCAGTAATACAGTTCTTGTCCAGCATGTGAAAGGCCTATGGTTCAGTCCTCGGGAACCACAGGATTTTAGAACAGAAGATAGAGGAACTGAGGTTCTCTAGTACCTGAGAACACAAATATCTATGTAGAGTAACTGTGAAGCGAGGTACACTGATGTTTTCAAGATGAGGAGACTCAGGACATCCATTTCCACTTAGGAACTCTGTAACCTTAAGTTTCGGCAGGACACATATGAGAGAGAGAGTGTCTGTTCACTTAGGAAGCTAAAATAAAGCTTCTAGTGCTGACATCCACATTCTTGGGCCAACTCCCAAAGCAATTTTCCCCAGAGAACTGGTCACAGGTCTGAAGCATGAGCCTATGTTCCAAAGACCACAGAAAAGATCAGACATGAATAGCATTAAAGTCCATAGATAACTACTGTGTGACCTACATGCATATACGTGGGCTCAGATGCACAAATGTCATGCCTCCTAAATCCCTGCAGGAAGAGGGATTAAAAAAAAACTAGATGGAATGTAAAATATTTCTTAAGGAAATATGCCCACATTGCTTCTCTCCAGAGAGAACTTGGACTCATCCTTAACTGTGGCTCTATAGGCCCTTGTGTAAAAGAGCAAAGAGGAGGGGTGGTGTGAGGAAGCATGTAGGAGACAGGCACAAGATGCAAGTGAAGCAGATCACCTCCAACCCCTCAGAAGACTGCTGTGATTTCATCTAGTTCTTCTGCAGCTTCCTTGGCAGTTCCTTCATGTCAACCTTATCTGTAGATCACACCTTTCTTCTCGCGCTACTATTTCTTACATATAGACTCAGTTTTACCCATCACTGCACCCAAATGTGCAGTATAACAACATATCCATGCTGCTGGGAATGGGGGAAAACAACTATTTTAAATTTTGGTTACCTGTCTTGAGAGTGGTGCACCTAAACTAGATGATGAAGGTAAACCCCAGGAGCTAGCATATGGATTCTACAGGTGGTCCAGAGATGTAGAGAACAGGATGCTAAAACAAGACACTATGGCTACAATCAGAAGAAGAGTCTAGAAAAGCCAAAGGAACCCTGATACCACATGGGGTCACCTCCCTCTTCCTGATGGAGTCAAAGGCTCTTGTCCAGGAATGCTCATCCACTTGGTGACCAGTAGAGATGGCAGGTAAATGTGGGCTCTAAAAGTCATGTGTTTACAGCGACCAAGTGTTCCAAGGCTACGCTTCAGTTCTGAAAAATGCCACTCCCACTGAAGCCCTCCCTCTCTATTTTCCTCAACGCTACCCTTGAAAACTATTTTTACATTTATTCTTATATTTTTGAAAGGAGGGAGAGGATTTTTGTCTTAACCACACCTTAATTTTTTTTTTTTTGAAACTGGAAATACAAGCCTCAATTTCTCAGAATTGTTATGAGAGTTAATAGGTGTGACAAAACTAGTCTAAGGCTGCCCCATCCCATGTTTGTGGACTTCCTAGTGTCTCTCTCTGGCCTTCTCTTATGAAGTGTATGCCCTTCCTCACTCAACCTCTTCTTGGTAGAAATCTTGAGAAACTGATATTAATTGTGTCCTTTAGGACAGAATGTTAGCAGTGGCAGGAAGGTATCAGAGTGTGGAAAAGGGTCCAAGGAATATTACAGCTGGTGGGCACCTCTGCTACTGAGGTATGGGTCACCTACAGAAGAGGGTTGGAACTCACACATCTGTGCCCTGTCTCTGTTCCCTCTGCTGTGCATTGGCTGGAGTCTAAAGGACTGGAGTATATTCAGTTCCTTACCTTGAGAGGCACAGCAGCAGGTGGAGCCGGGCAGCTCTGGCTGATCTGAATCGTTGGGCAGTATCTGAAGAGTAGTGCCCTTGTTGCCAGTACTGTGGTACCTGTTTCTTCTTCACGGTTCTTCTGAAGTACCTCCTGGGTAGCAGTCTCTCTCCTCTGGATTGCCCATTTGCCCCTGTCACCATAGAACAGGGTACTTTGTGGAACTGAGAATTCGATGGCATTCCTGACTTGTGGCTTCATACCCCACAGGTCCTCGTGGGCAGAAATGACTGGCCACTGCTTCCAGCCCATGGAAGGATTGCTGTTCCCATCATTCATTGTAGGAGTTGGGCTAGCAAGCCTGCATGGCAGTCCTTGTGGTTGGCCAAGTTTCCTAGAGGCCAGGCAATGCCTACTATGTGGGGATCTGCAAACACCACCCCTCCTTACATCCAGATTCTGGAGTTTTTCTGTTTCTTCCTTCTTTTCCTTCAGTGAATAGCAATTGAAAACAGCTGGTGTCTGTGTTCCAGCCCTTTCAGCCGGCAGCAGGCTCATAGGAGTAGTAGCTAAATCCTGTGTACATCTGAGATCCCAGCAAGCCAAGAAGCCCGTCCTGGGACTGGGGAAAATGTGTCCCTCCTCCAGGTCCCCTGGGGCTTCTGTTGAGGCTGCTGTGGCTGGAGAAGGGGCGGGGAGAGTTAGGGTAGCTCGGGCAGGGGGGGGCTGCAGCTGGATGAAGAGGAAGGAAGTTTTCATGAGCTGTTGCTGAGGCTGCTGGGCCATTTCCTCCAAGAGAGCAGGGCTGGTCCTTGCTTGGGTTTTAGACCTCAGTGCCTCAGCAGCTGTAGGCAGACATGACTCAGCCCCACGGTTTCACCAGCAGCCTGTGGAAGGAAATAACACACCTTTAGAACCCAGGGGGCATCTCGGGGCCTGAGGCCTGTGTTTGCTGGAGAATTGGACTCTGCTCAGAGTCACAAAAAAACAAACAGATTGGTGGAGAATAGTCTACAAGGGACAGATTGGGTGGGGGTGGTGGGTGTCTATGTCTAAATGGAATTACTTTCCTCACTTTTTTCTGTTCATTCTATTGTTCAATCCTAAATTCTCCTAACTACAGCTGTGATTTGGACTCTGAACTGAAAGACACTTCATGGTTTATCAATGAAACCTCCTGTAAATTTCAACACTGACTTTCAATCTCTTTTGTCTGTATATGTGCAACAGTTGCAAAGAGTCTAAACTTCTTCCTGAAGCTCTTCTTTGAAGACCATGGCTTCTCAGCATTCTCATGATCTCGTGGTTTCACCGTCTAGCTCAAAGTCCGAATGTGCAGCTTCCAAAACTGAAGTGTCGCTGAAATGACAGAGAGGAGGAATCTACCAGAGGTGACTAGAGTCTGTGTACCCAGCCACCCCCGGGTTGAACCATAAAGAAGCTTACTGCTGATTGCTCTGCTGCCTCCCACCAGGTGCAGAAGCAGTGTGGATTTTGGCTGGCTTATTAAAGCCTTTGGAGATTCTAAGCATGGCTGGTTGGGATTTTAACGTGAACTTTTCTATCATCTGGGAGGTATCTCTTCCCCCACCCTCCTCATTTCAGAGGTTTTTTTGTTTGTTTTGTTTTGTTTTCCTATCAAGGCTTAGGGATAGGCCAAGAAGTATGCCATGTTCATACTATACTACAAAAGAGCTTTCTTTGATACTGTAATCATTCAATAGTTTCGAGAGAGGTGAGCTGCCCATAATGGGAGGAGCTATGCCTTCAGTAAGATGGGGGATTTAGGTGAGAAGGATCCACTCTTTTGTTTTAGCTTCTAGAGGAGCCAGACACTGCATCGGTTCTTAAGATGCTGTTGCTTTATCCAACACAACTCAAACCTGTAAAGTAGTGGACACTGGAGTTAAGCTACAGGTGGTTCCTAGACTTGATGGTTTTGCACTACACATAGCCCAAGCAGACAGGGTTAAAAAGATATCAGATGAGAAATTACACAACTCCTTCATCTCTTTAAAATTAGAAGTTCAGATGTTCAACATTCTAGTTAAAGGAAGGATTGAGGAAACCCAGATGGTGGTAGTGGTGGGCCCAGGACCTTTCTTTGTACTTTTTCTTTTTTTAATTTGTGACTTATTACAGGGGTGACAGACATTACAATTCTAGGTTGTTTGAGCTAGAATATAAGAAATTCAGGGAAATGGATGATATTTGGGAACTGATTGTAGCGCTGGCTTGGAAGGCACATGTAGGAGACCTCCATGAGGGGCCTACTAAAGGACTTTTGATTCTGGGTAAATAGGGGGTAAGGTATAGAGAAGCAATGGTTATTATTAGATGTAAATAGCATTATGATTGAAAACATGAATTTTGGTGATAAGCATTTCTCTGAGTCTTCCTTCTACTGGGTAGAAGAAATTATAAAGATTAGCTAATAATAAATAAAATTCTAAGACTAGCTAATAATATATAGTTTATAAGTTTGCCATTTACGTAGGGGTTAAGTGAATAATACATGGCACATAAATCCTCAATAATTAGTGTCTCTTGGAATGTCCCTACACATTTGAAGCCTTGAAGAAATTTGCTCATGCAACAAAACAATGAAACATCATCTATATGGATGATACATGTATGTACACATATGTATTATTTTCACCTAAAGTAGGTAGCCATTTGCATCTTTTGATGCTTCCTGTCTGACAAGTAAGACTCTAGGTGCAGAGGAATCACTTGACATATGAGAGTCCAAAGTGGATTTGGGATTAGGAGATATAGGCTCGAGTTTTAGAATAACCATCCATTAAGTGTGACTCACAGAAAATCTCTGAACTTCAGTGGACTTATTTCTAACACAACAAAATGAATGTATATCATTCCTATTTCACAAAACTCTTTTATCAAATGGGACAATATGTGTAAAAGTAATTTGTAAATACAAGAATCTTGAGGATGTGATATAGTGTTTTAGTATTACATAGTCACAGACATAGGTACACACACACACACACACACACACACACACACACACACACATACTTCTCTATGTATATATGATGGTTATTTTTGAGACAAGCTCTCAGATGGCCTAAACTGGCCTTGAGCTCAGGATGACCTTAAACTGCTTCCACCTCTCAAGTGTTGGGATTACAGGAATGTACCACCTATAATAATTTAACAATATTATTACATCCAAACTAAATCATTCTCTGTAGTTTCTATGAAGTCAATGGTTGCATTGCTTTGAAAGGATTATAAGCTAGCTTCTGTATCAAGATTCATATAGTGCAGACATAAATGACATATAATTTAAATGGCACCATGCCTCACTCTCTAGGTTTGTTTCCTAAGTATTCTTAGAAACATTTCACTCAGTTTTAGCTCAGAGGAGTTATATTGTGCTACCCAGTTCTCATCTATTTCCTCAGAGGGTGGTGTCCCTTGCTGTTATCCTTAGAAGTTATATTGGAGCCCTCTGGAGTTCCTGAGCCCAATTTGGTTGTGCCTTGCTGCATATTCCCATGGTAGGATCAAAAGGGGGCAGTGTCTGGAGAGCTCCCCATCAATGAGGATAGAAGGGTCATATTTGGGAAGTGACTGGGATTCTTGAATTAAAACAAAAGGAAAGATAAAGCTGAGCTGGGGCAGGGTAAAAGACTAAAGAGGTGACAGCATCGAAGGCAAGGGCATGGAATGTGGAAACAGAATAAAAGACACAAACCGGGAGGGCTAGTGAAGGATGTCCTTCTGTGTATATGCTTCTCTTATTGGTTGATGAATAAAGCACTGTGGCCAAAGGAGGCAGGAAAATAGGCAGGACTAGGAGAAGAGAAGAATTCTGGGACAGGTAGGCAGAGACTCAGTTGCCATGTGGAGACCTGGAAGAAAGGACTTACAAGGCGTTCTCGGGTAAGTTAAGACCACGAGGAAATACATAGATTAATAGAAATAGGTTAGTATATTAAGACAGAGCTAGCCAATAAGAAGCCCTAGCCATCAGCCAACAGTTTAATAGTCAATATAGCATCTGTGTGTTTATTTGTTTATTATGTTATTGAAGCAGCCATGGGATCTGGCAGGATGAGAAAATCCCGTGGTCAGAAATGCAAGACTGAGCACTGAGTACTCTTACTCACACCCTACTGAGCAGGCTTCAGAATGCTCCAGGATAGTCCACCTACTGGACACCACACTCTTTCAGGACTATAGTTTAGCTTCTTTCCCTGTTATGAGGAACAAAGTGAGTTTGATGTGGAATTGTTGCAACTGATAATGATTGTGATGTTTAGCTACTGTCTTGGGACTTTGTGGTGGTTTGAAAGAAAATGACCCCTGAAGGGAGTGACACTATTAAGAGGTGTGGCTTTGCTGAAGTAGGTGTGGTCTTGTTAGAGAAAGTGTGTCACTGTGGGGGTAGACTTTGAAGTCTCTTGTTCCAGCTTCATTCAGTGCTTTCTGGAGAACTCTCAGCAACCTCTCCAGCATCATGTCTGCCAGCATGACACACGGTCCCCGTCATGATGATAATGGACAGAACCTCTGAAACTGTAAGCAAGCCACCTCAATTAAATGTTTTCCTTGTAATAGTTGCAGTGGTCATGGTGTCATGGTGTCTCTTCACAGCAATAGAAATCCTAACTAAGACAGTCTTCACCTATGGCACAACTGCCTCTCAATGGCCCATTTCCCATTCCCATCACCTCTCATCCACCCCCAGGATGGCACATAGTATAATCTGTGTCTCAGAGTCACTGGCATTGCAGTCTGCAGAGGGTACATCTGCTCTGCTCACCCAAAGTAACATACAAACTAAACCGACACAGAAGCAGGCCCAGGCTCTAACAGTGCTCCTGCCATACTGTTTCATTACACATTAGTGCATCTAGGAGCCACTTTATCTGCCATGGATAAGGGATTTTGGGAGGCTTCTAAAAAATGAAAAGTTTCACACATCCCTTCTGAAATCCCAGGGTACATGTCCCTGTGACTCCTTAACCTCATACTCTCCCGACATTGGTAGGAGTAACTATTTTTTGCCTCTTCTCAAAAGGCAAGTCCAACTCATGTCACCAGAGATGACACCATGTCTGGTACCCTTCTTACAATGATCATTTATGGAAGAGCCAGATGGCAAATCCTGGAAAATATTTTAATTATGAAGTCTTTCATTTCCATCCTGCTTCTATTTCCTTTCCTACCCCCACCCCACCTCAGGCACCCATTGGCACGTTCTTAGTAATTCGTTGTATTTTAAATTGATATGTGCCTACCCTGGCAGCTGATCAAACAGGACAATTGCTTTTGAACTAAGTGGAAAAAAATGCTGAGACAGACAGAACACTGGACCAAAAGGGGATTCAAGGCCCTGTTGTGTGTCATGTGCAGATGTCCACACTTCATGTCTTCTGGAGTGCTTTAGATGAAGGAGGTACTGTGTGTTAGCAACAGAGGTCCTGCAGCTAAGCAGAGGCCAGCAGAGCTTTTCTACAAAGAGAGGCTGTGGCTGCAGGCCTGAGAGTGCAGATGAAGGACTAAGGTGGCTGAACTCTGGGCCACGCAGACTCTACCTCTTTCATGAGACTTCTAATAGCTCCAGGTTGTCCCCAGTGAGTCGTTTCACACACAAGTGAATTTCTTGGAAATAGCAGTTACAACTGTCAGACAAATAAGTTCTTTTAAAAGCACACCTTATGAGCAATCAGGAGAAAGGAGGTGTCTTCCCATTGAGCTTGGTTATGACTGCATTTATGATGTGCTCTCCCCCTAGCCAAGTCATTCTCATTTGCTCTTCAATTCACTCTCCATGAAGCTATAGGGTTAACAGAACCAAGGCCCAGAGATGAAGGAAATTGGCTAAGCTAACAAGGGACAAAGCCAACACTGCAGCCTCCCTTGTCTGGGCTCTGTTATTTCAATGCAATGCAAACCAGACCCATGTCTGTGTTTCACCAACCTCTACCACTTTCCCATCCTCCATTGCTCACTGAAGGATACCCAATCAATTCTATAACTGCTTTAATGTCAGCCTAGGAGGATTCAAACCTGATAATGCCCACTCTCCGTGTTTATCAGTTTCTCCAGGATAAAGACCGTCATAGTCCAGAATTGGCCCGAACCTTCTCTATTTTCTTCAGTGTTTCTTCTACTGTTTCTCTGCATCAAGACAGGGCAGTTTCTCAGACCCACTGTTCAAACCCTTTGCTTAGACCATCACTCTGGCCCCTCCTCTATCTTCCCTCTAACTGCCTCCTGCACTTTGGCAACAGCCTAACACCTGTGAAAACATCACCAGCTACTGTCTCTCATTAGTTTCCACTTGTCCCCACTTTTCTAGTACTTTCTCCCAGCCATATTCATTTTGATGCCAATTTTACTACGATGAATATAGGGAGGAGGGAAGAGAAGCAGGGAAAAAGCTAAAGCTGTCAACACTTTTTTTTTACTTCCTTGAAGTTATACTTAAAAGTCATCCAAAAGATTTTCACATTGCAAATGTCTCTCATAAGTAAAATATTTGGCTCAATTATAGAGCCAGATTAGAATTGCGTGTTGGTAATTTTTAAAAATATATTACAGATAATAAAATTTACTGAAATACTATCATACTGACATGCACTAACAGCATGAGTAGAAACCCATATATAAGATACAAACATGTGCAATAAAGTAGTGTTTAAAGATAAGTGAAGTAAGTTATATTTTTGTGTGTGTGTGTTCTTGCTTATGGAATCTAACGGGCAAGGTTATGGTTCTTCCCTGACCACTCTCTGCCCTATTTCTTGAGATAGGAAGATGTTTCACTGAACCTGGAACTTGCTGATTGACTAGGCTGTCCAGCCAAAGAACTCCATGTCTCCTCTTGTCTCTGTCTCTCCACACTAGGATCATAAACAAACACTGTCATATCTAGTCATATTATGTGAGGGCTGGAAACCAAGTCATAATACCTGCACATCAAATGAAGAACCTTTACCAAAAATACATGGGTTGGGCAGCTCCTTTTTACCTGCTACCCCCATGTTTAAGAAGTTGAGAGAGACTCTGAAGCTAACTTGACCAAGTAACAGACATAATAAAAAGGAAGGTAGATGCCAGATGTCTATACCACCTTCTGTCACCATCTGCTTCCTCTGGAACAAAGAGCATCTTTGTTGCTTGGGAAAAGTACAGAGGCTATATGGACCCCTCCAGCATGGTGAGCGAGTCATGCTAAGCAGTGCTTACAGATAGATAGAAACATGAAGTTCCCATTTACCTCTACCTGCCACCTTAAGTAGTTTTGACACCTTTGATGGGATACAGACAGGCTCTGAGCATATGTGCTTACCACATATTCTCTGCCTTCTGGGAAAACCTGGAAACAGAAGAAAGGCCACATTTATCTTAAAAGACCATGGCAGCTGAAGAAAGAGTAGGGACAGATAGAAAGCAACACTTGGAAGTAGGACTGTGTGATCAGAATGATTTCCACTGGTTTATTCAACTATTTAAACTATGGGAAAAGACTCTTTGGCCCATTTAACACATATACACATCAGATTCCTTCCTTAGGGTTTTTCCTCTAGGGTCAAATGGATTTAGAGAATGGAAAATAATAAACTCTTCCATAAGATGAAATGTTAAAAATGCCAGGAAGGCCTCCTGGGCCTTCAGTTCTACGGTCCAGTAAGGTGCCACAGACCTGAAAGTTCAATCCCTGTAACTTCATTTGTCTAGAGTAAGTATTGCTTTAGGTAAAACAGTGGATTCTCCCTTAAAATATTAGCTCCTCTGTGGTGTTGTTTAGATCTGGACTGGAACACAAAGGCCCGTGTATTAAGACTCAGTGATCAAGATCATAGGTGAAGCCTGGTGGAAAGTCTTCTGGTCATTAGAAGCAGGAAGGGACAGAGAGAATCTGCCTTTTCTTCTTTCCCTCATGTGCCAGCCATGATGTGAACAGTTCTTTTCTGCTCTGTTGCCATGCTGTCCAAAGCAGAAGGGCCAACCAGTTGTGGATGGAAACAGCTAAAACTATGAAACAGAATTACCCTCTTCTCTCCGTAAATTGATTGCGTTCCAAGTATTTGTTACAGTAATGGAGCCTTTATTATTCTGGTGCAAAAGATTTTCCCAGGGTACGTCTGTATCCAGGTTGTTTAACCACTCGCCATTGTGAAATGTTGTCATCTATATGGTTGTTCCCTGAGAACTGTCAATAATGTATTAAGCAGACTTAAAATTTTGTAGTCAGTCACATTCATAGCTATCCTGGATCCCATCTGGCCCATGGGCCTTGGGTCTAATACACCTGGTTGATTATCCAGATCCAGCTATTCCTATGATAGGGTTCACTCAACAGAAGTCAGGAAGGTAGGCAGCAAAGTTAGCAGCGCAGTCTATAGGACTCCTATAGAACTTGAGGTTTACAGTAGCAGCTGGAGAGGCCAGCATGCTTTCCTTTAGCTTTTGTCCTTCAACTTTTAGAATACAGTCAAATATTTTAAAACACAAAAGAAAGGAAGAAGTGAAGGAAGGGAGGCTTGGTTTTATTCTTTCAAGCTCCCTTTGTTAGGAATATTTGCATGTAAAAGGAATATCCTTATGTGTGGGGACTTTACATTGCTGTAGTTGCTTTTTGTTTGTTTTGCATTTAAGTTAGGAAAAAGAAAATCTTAAAAAAAAAATCTCCAACGAAGCCCAAAACTGTGAGGAGCAACAGCTAAAGGGATGATGTGTACACCCTGGCTTATGGTCACAGAAGCCCATCTGAGAAGCCAGTGGGATAGTGTTGGGGAAAGATGGAGGGGAAGTCAGCCTTCTCATTTGGTTTAAAAGCAGTTCCTGGGATTTTCTGGGTCTTTCATCTCTAATGAGTCATATACAGACTGACTGATCGTTGTTTGACTGGGCAATCTTAAGCAAGTCAGTTAGAATTTCTGACCTATATCTTCTCATCTATGAATTACAACTGTAATTATTATCTGTTGTTGTTGGTTTTTTTTTTTTTAGAATTGCAGCAAACACTAAAGTTAGAAAGCAGTTTATAAAATAGATATCACATATAAGTGAGTTATTTTTCTTAATAATGTCACCATTCAAAGTTACAAAACATCTCACACAGATGCATTCTCCAAAGAGATTCTGACTAACTCAAAGTTTAGAAAATAAATAGTAATTAGGTGGTGAAGGAAAAGGAGAGAGATTATTTATGCCTTGCTGAGGCAATGCAGACATACAAAGAGACCTTGTGGCCTGTGATTTACAGGGCAGGCTGGGGCCTGCAGATCAGGAAGCAGGGTTGTGGAGATGAGAGGAGCCCAGGTGCTTTGCTTCAATAGTATGAAGCATAAAGTTTGAGGCAGGTGGTGACAAGAGTGACATCCTGGAAGACATTACACACCTTGTTATGGAGCTTACAATTTATATCCTAAAACACTGTTTTAACTATTGTGTTCAGTATACATCATTATTATACATGCATATATAATCTATTTCACAAGCATACCTCTTAAAAGAGTTTCTTTATACATTCAGTTTCTGAAGGTGGTGACTTACACTGATAAGCCTGATTATTTAACTGCAGGGTTTCACTGGGTTTTGTTTACTGACAGTCTTGTTATAGATCCCAAGTTGGCCTTGCACTCATGAACCTCCCTCCTCTCTGCCCCTGCCTGTTGGATTACAGCCACATACCACCATGTTCAACTTTTGAAGCCTACAATATGCTACTCTGCTTTATGAATTTTCAAGAAAGGATTGTAATCTGCTGTGTTTGATTAAGATCTTTGACCAACAGGTGATATTTCCACTGCTCAAGGGTTTTTCATTTCCTCACTGACAATGGGAAACTCTGCAACCCTGAGGAGCCATTGTTCAGCTCACTATCTGTCCTTGCTTGTGGCTTTATGAGCATTTCCTCATCCCTCCTAGGCTTGGCAAAGGCAGCCCCCACTGAGACTTATTATCTTTGTAGGAGAAACTGCTTCTTCCCCTTCGCCGATGAACTTGACATCAAGAACGCCTGTCCTTGCTAGTCTCAGGGATGCAGTCCCTCCTTGAACCAAATGTCACTGTGTTAGTCTACCAGGCCAAGAGCACAGAGTTAGTTAAGGCAGAGCACCAAAGGCCCCAGTGCCCAGCTAGGGGCCTCATCCCCAGTGCCTCCCAATCTATAGTCTCATTCCAGAAGCTTTAGTTACATGCCAAGGAGACATCCTTAATGTATTTTTATAATGATATATTATCGCACTGGGAATGTCTGCTGGCATCTATCTGTGAAGTTTCTTTATTAAAATTTACTTCCTTTCTTAATGCTAGATGCCAGATTACCCAGGAATTAATACAATGCTGTGTCCTAATAATTGAAATGGAAACAAACTTATTCAGCTGCCTTTCACAGTAGCTGGGTTTGCCTCCATCACCCCCCTCCATGGTTTCTGTATTTCTCTGGGTTCTGCTGTGCCAAAGCTGATCCAATAGGTGAAATTAAGGAGGCGGAAGTGGGTTCCTGAGGTGGATGTTTTTAGCAGACAACAGACCCTGCTTTCATCACAGGAACTCCTCTGGCACTACACCCCCTAGCCCAGGGCTCACTTAGCTGAAAACTTTTGTGTTGTAAAACAGCCTCTGAACAAAGTGTCCATTCAAGAGTCTGCTAGAGGTGGATGGACCTCCTGATGTGAACTCTGTTCAAGCCTTTGAAGCCTTCCCCTGCCTGCTCCATTGCTTATCTCTCCTGGTGTTCTGAGCAGGGCTATTACTGGCTTTTTTTCCAGGTACCTTAGATTGAATTAGCTTTTGCTTGTTAAGAAGCAAGTCTCTTAAAAAAAAAAAAAAAAAGTGGCTATTTCAAGAGCCATAGTGATTTTCATCACTTTTTCCAGGCACTATTTCAGTCTGGGTAGTTGGAAGGACCTGGGCCTTAGAGCCCCAGGGCTGGCACACACATGTTTGAGTAAGAGGACTTGCTCTCCCAGTTTAAAGCAATCTGATTTGGAAGGAGTGGGAGGATGTGAGTGTCTAAAAATAGCCAGATGAATATGGGAATCTTTTTCCAATTAGTGTAGAAAGATTCTTCAGGCCTGACTAGTCCTTAAACCACAAACTAGAAATGTGTTGCAACTTGTTACTACAAATGAATTCTGAAATAACCCAGGACATCGATTCAAACATGGTAATCTGAACATGGCAAACACAAGGCTGGACTGTCATTTCAAGTCAAATAGTAAGTCTTAGTAAAGAAAATAATTATTGTATATGGGATGGTCATGTATTTATATTGTCCGTTTCTTTTAAAAATGTTTGCCTATCTGCTAAATTATTTTATATCTCCATCATCTTTGCTTACAATTTCTTTCTAATTCAACCCATCCCGTGTTCTATAGCTAAGAATATTTTGCCTGTAAAATGGATCCAAATAATTTTGAGGTTTTCTTTGGCTCAAATATTCTACATTTTCTGTAAAGTCTGAAAATAGCAGTAGGCACCCCCTGTGTTCTACTCTCATCATTCATCTATGTGCTTCTAGTAACACTTGGCAAGGACCACTCACGTGCCTCCCTCATTCTCAATCACAAACTCTTGGCAAATGTTTGCTGAGTATTCTGAATTGTGCTAACTGCTGAATCAATATAGGTAGGCGTCTTAGTTACTTTTCAACTTCTGGGACAGAGCACCATTAGCAAGGCAACTTATAGAAGAACGTGTTTATTTGGGATTTACCATCTCGGAGCATTAATCCATGACCAGGTCCGGGAACATGGCAGCAGGCAAGCAGCCAGGGAACTGGAGTCCTAACTGAGAGCTTGCATCTTATAGGTGTCAGAGAGAGAAAGAGGGTTAACTAGAAATGGCATGGGATTCTAAAGCCTCAAAGCTCACCTCCAATTATACTTCTCCTCCAAGGCCATACATATACATCCCAAACAGTACCACTTACTGGAAACCAAGCTTTCAAATATATGAACATATGGGGGCTTTTCTCATTTAAACCACAGAGTAAGTGAGAGTTACATTCTCAGGTCTTGTAGAAACTTCAGCCCAGTAAATAAGGGAAATGATAGGATGATTAAAAAATAAACTGGTTCAAATATAGAAATTGTAACCATAAAAAAGCAACAGGAGCAGTGACAGAGAATAAAAGGCATTAGGCCTTTCCTCTCTAATGATGCTGACATATAAATATCTCTAGGACTTTGAGGTAGAAGAACCAGCAAATGTGAAGTCCCTAAAATGAACCCTTTATAAGGTGACCACAGAAGGTAACATTTTCCTGCTCCAAAGAGTATCATGTAAATGTCTGTGTGGGATTGTTACACAGTATGCCACCATTGTGCACCAGAAAATTGAATTTGACAACTTAGAGTATATGATGAAGAGAAACACACTTTTGTCAGGAAAGAGTTTCAGGTTGAATGAGGACTGAGATAAGTAACCTGTACAGACAAACCTTTGGAGAAGGTGTGGATTGAGAAGATGTGGAGAGGCAGATCCTGGTGTAAAAGTGTGTTTCACAACTGATCTGACAGAGAGATTGAAATTGGTCTTACAGGAGAACTGGACATTAAAAAAACAGAAGAGCAGTTATGAGCTATTTAGAGCTTGCATGAAGGCTGAAGTCAAGATTTGGAATGGAAAAAAAAATGGCGACTTGTTGAAGATGTGCTCAGGTATAGAAAGAGAAAGATGGCTGAATCATTCACAGAGAAAGGTAGATAAAATGAGTCATTGTATTTACAAAAAGCGATCAGAATGCTGGGACGTAGAAAAAAATGTGAGCAAGAAATGATGCTCTCATGAGAATATTATGAGTAGTGAGCTCATAATGTTCCCAGAAGTGGAGTCCAGGACAAGACTGAAGGACTTTTATATCAGAGATAGTTGATCTCAGAAACCAGAAAGACATAGGTTGGTTCCAGGGTTTGACACAGCCAGCTGAGATGTTAAAGGTACTGCACTGATCTAGGTTATTAAACTGAATAACCAGAGTAGATGAAAATAAAAAAAAAATCATTTGAGATAAGTGTGTGTGTGTGTGTGTGTGTGTGTGTGTGTGTGTGTGTGTGTGTGCACGTGCATGCGTGCATGTATGTGAAGGTTCAGATGGTCAGACTTACCAGCAAGTGCCTTTATCAGCTGGTCTGTCTAACCCCACACACTGTCTTCATTGGATTACTGCAGTTACAGAGAGTTAACTAAAATTGGGATGAGATGAAGACTGAGAACAAGGAACGAAGGTTCTCACTAAATAAAGAAGAGTGATGGAGAGATAGTGGTCATGATGATGCATCTATGCCTATGTACTTCAAAAGACAGTGCTTCTGAAGTAAAAGAGGAACATTTGAGTGAAGGTAAGAGAAGGACACAAAGGTACCTTCTCTCTGGGTCTCTCATATTCAGAACTGTGGAGATAAAAAAAAAAATGTTCTGATGGTCTAAACTTTAGACTTAAAGAGAAATATCTTCAGAAAGACACCATGTTCCAGAAAGGATGCAAGGAGAATGTTCCAGAGGGACACTGGGATGTTCAGGAGTTTTATAAGTCAGGTCAGGTATACATAGAACTATGACAATGAGTGCCTTGGTGTCAGAAGACAATGAAGATGCTGGGGACAAAGGCAGGTGTGTATGCTGGGTGAGGCCTGTTGGTGACCTAAATAAACTTATATTTTGGTATTCAGAGCCTGGTCTTTCCACCATTATCAGTGGTGGCAATTCTCTTGAAATCTCCTGATATCTTTCAGTTTCTGTCACTTCTGACTTTGGTCTTCCCATGAAATGCTTTGACTTCCTCTACTTAGTCTAATTTCATCTGTCTTCACCACTCATCCTAAAGGATTTTTTTTTTTTGCAAAATTCCTCCTGGTTCTTCTAAACAGAAATTACTATTTCTGCTTCTGAAATTATATTTGGAAGATGGTATATGGGATTTGAAAAGGAGTATTTTAAAACCTCCTCAGAAGAAAACTTTCTGTGCATTCTTGATGGAAGACAATAAAGACTGAAGGGAGCTTCATGCATTTGTCAGAGCCTCTCACTTCCCTTCCAGGAAGGGTTAACGCAGTTGTTGCTAAGGACTGGAATCCAAATGGTTGATCAATGGGCACGTGCTTTGGAAAGAAGCAGATGAGAAGGTGTTGGTGAAGTGGAGTTTAAGAGAGAAAGGGTGGAACTAGAGAGGGAACTGAGATGGACAAAGAGGACCTGAGCTCAAGAGAGTTCAGATGCCTGATGTCATCTGGGAACCATAGAATTCTGCTTTCCTAAAGCCTGGTTTCAGTCCTCTTCTGGGACAGCGTGTCAGCCCACCTGTACCAGAGCCTTCCTCTGTCTCTGAGTGCTGTGTGAGACATGCATTCTGTAACTAGAGATGCTAGCTCTGCTGCTTTCCACCATCCCTGGCAACACACACTTCATGTACAAAGTACACTTTCAGAATAGGTCACTGAGTTGCTAAAACACCCTATAGGGTAATGTAGAATAGATGTTATCCTCCATAATTTAATTTTAGAGATTCTCCAGGTGATCCCTGTACTCTCACCACCCTTACTGGAGATGGAACCAGCATATACTATGTAAGTAAGTACTCTACCCCCCCAGTTATATCTCCAGTAAGGAGATTTCTTTGTTTACATGAATATTAACAGATGGAGGGGCAATAGTTCAGGCATGCTATACTAGCATCACATATTTTAGCTCAGCTATGTGGCTCCCTTGAATGAACAGAGTTAGAGCTTGTTGCTAAGGTGACGTGTTAGAAGAATGTTAGGTGAGATGTTCTGCTTTTGTAGCAGGATATCCATCTGCAGATTTTAGATGAATGATAAACCAAAGCTGCACAAGATGCTTTCTTGATACAATCACTATAGCAACACTACAAAGGTTGGATCCATTGTGTGGACACCAGACAGTGTAAAACCTGATATACAATATTTCTCTGGTGGAGAACTATGAGTAATCACCCTGATTTTCCAACTGTAATGGATTTACTATTTTTAATTACCTTTACAATATGAGAGCTAAGTAAAATTCCAACTTTATAATAACACACCAAGTACCAGCACAATCTAATCTTTGTTAAAAAAAAGGAAACATATATTAAAAAAAATAGTTTCTTGTCTTTCTCACTGGTGAAGAGAAATGGTACTTTTTAGAACAGATGGCACCAGTAACCATCCCCTCCATGTGTCCATTTTACTTGGAGGGCAAAAGGTTCTGGGTAGAAGTTGGAAACTCCACAAGTTGAATGTCATAGCTGAAGGCCCAATTTTTTTTTTATTCCTTTGTTAAATGTCATTGAGTAGGAAGCTGGGAGATGACTAAGCAGTTGAACGGGGGAAACTAGGATGGAGGTTACATTCATATTATCCTAGTCCCATTGGCAGCCTCCTCATGCTCAGCTCTCATCGATTGCTGTTCTGGTACTCCATCTGTAGTTCTTAAGTAAACTGTGATTACTTCAATGATACCTAAGGTACTTGGATATATCCACCATATGGACTTGAATGAGATTTGCTGTCATAGGCTATCAAGTTTGGAGCATCTGAAGCACCCTCATGTCATCCAAATCAGAGCCTTCTCCTAAGTCTTGCATGTTGAGAAATCTTAATATGTTACTATTGACTTAATTAATTTCTTCTCCTAGAAGTCAAGTTAGAATTTCCATTAGGATTGTGTGTTGAACCTAGAAGGGAGTAAGCATTTCTCTCAAGTTGAGTGTTACCTGATTGTTTTGTTAGTGAACATTCATAATCTTTACATTCAAGGAGTTTATATTTTTTCCGTGTTATATGTTATAATCCCATAAAAACATCCAAAGGTAGGAAGAGCAATGGTAAAGGAAGATAAGAGAGGAAAGCCTGCCTATAAAGCTAGATGGAGAAGCTTGAGCTTGATACTATAGCCAATTGCAGGCCACTCTGTATTATGTACTGAGGTGTGGCACTACCCTAAGCATGCTTAAAGGAGATCAGTTTGGCATTGCAGAACAGTTTTGATAGACTAAGAAAAAACAGAAAATTCCATAAAATTCCTTGGATGACAAGGGCTTAGAATATACTGGGCTGATGGTGGTGACATTTAAAAAGATATCAGGAGCTAATCACTATATAAGGAACCAGCTTTGAGATAAACCATAGAATATTCAGCACATGTACCAGGATGTTTTGCATGTGCTCATGTTTAATAACATGTTACACCATAGTTTGGCTTCTATTGTAATGAAATTTCTTACTGTTGTCAGTTGGGAAAGAGGCAAGACAATCTACTTAGATTGGCTCAACTTTTTGGGTGAGCACCAGCTTTGGTCTAATTCCTGTTCTCAGAGATGTGGCCAGTATCTATTAGTGCATAATGTCTACTAATGTACACATATCCAAAAACTAGCAGTGTGAGCCTTGCCCAGTAGTTTTGGTTTGGTTTTAAACACATCCTGATTATGCTATCAAAAACGATTATCTTGCCAGGTCTACACTACTGTTTTAGGATCAAATTGAAACACCAATTTAATGGCTGAGTATATGATATTGAAGGAACCATTATTTTCTCTGACATGTAATACAGATTTTAAGGATTAGATCGAACAGATTGATGCTTATACTTAAGAAAAAAATATGAAAAATAGCTTGGTCCGGGGCCCTTAGTATAACTTAGATTCATGTATAACTTCCACAACCCAAATTAAACAAACTCAAAACGACACATATTTGCTGAAACGTAATGCAAAATAAGAGTTCCGTACTTCTTGTTCAACATAATGTTGATCTTTAAATTGTTATTAGGCACCTCATGTAATTTCTGCTTGGTGACCCAGTAAAGAGAAATAGACACTGACATACTGACTTTTTCCAGTCCCCAGGAGGAAAATAAAGGTGTGTGGTCAGAGATGAGGAAGGAGTTAATCCCATCTCATAGCTTGCATTAATAATGTACACGAGTAATTTGTGTGAACTTGGCTAATTGCATCATCATCAGACTGGCTCTCATGTCAGTCACTGATGCACTATCTAATTTTATTAAGGCCCTCGCAGACCAGGAGGATCTTACCAAGAAGCTAGTCCTCTGCTCATTAGCAGTGACCTTATAGTTTGTTTATTTGGACTTTGCTTTGGCCTCCTGCCCTCAAGTTAAGATGCTTTTGTTTCATAATCTATACTGTCACTGTGCTCTCTTGACCCAGAAGAGAGGAAAATGAATGGAAGTATTGATGCCAACTTTACAGCATCTGCAATAGGCAGCATGCCTTAATTCCTAGCACTTGATTCTGGTTTCTTTGGAAATAAGGAAGAGAAGGCCAAGTACAAAACAGTTATTCCAGAGCTTCAAGAGGCCACCATGAAGTGTTGTCATATGTAATATGATCAAATTGTCCATAACACAGAGTGAGTCCCCTGTAGATAGCCATTATCTCCTGACATTTTTGAGGACCACCTCTGCAACCTTGTCCTGTTTCTAAATGCTTTGACTGAAACTCAATTCTAATTCCTTACCCATATTTCCATATTTTCTACTCTATTTAAGAAGAACAGAGAGAGAGAGAGAGAGAGAGAGAGAGAGAGAGAGAGAGAGAGAGAGAGAATGACTAGCTAGATGGGTATGAAAATAGGACAAATAAAGAGAAGGGTTCATTCAGCTTGCAGAACCAAAAACAGCACTTATAATCTATCAACTCCAAGATGAACAAGGGTACTGGCCACACCTAGACACAGTCTTATTGGAAATAAACTCTGAAGTTCAATGACTAACAGGTCAAGAAATACATTTTTATTTTACACAGTACTAACACTATCAAAGTCACACTTGTACAATTTGTGTAAGAATTGAAATATACACAGTTGAATTGTATTGCTATATAAAGGACAATGAAAAAAATTACATGTGCAGGTAAATGGATAACTCTAGAAGTCATTTTGTTATGCAAAATAAACTGGACTAGAAAAAAATATTATGTGTGCCTTCTCTCTCTCTCTATATATATATATATATATATACATACATATATATATCTGCCTATATAGAATACATAAACCTGTAGGATATATAATATATATTTATTATGTATCCATATATACTAGATATACATATATAAACAAATGACAATAACTTTATGATTAATTTAAGGACCATGGGTATGAATTCTGATCCATTGTCTCCTAACTTTGTGATCTTGGGCAAACTCCTCTGCTTTTTTTCTTCTTAATTGCTTAAACTTGGAATAAAATACAGTGATAGCACATGATCATTGTTGAATAGTAAACAAATCAATGGTGTCAGTGTATGCCTGAAATACTTCCTATTATTAGTATGTACATTCTGCTATTATTCTCATTTCCTATTAATGAAAAGCCTATATGAAGTTGGCTTCTTAAACAAACACTACTACAAAAACAAACAAACAAACACAAACAAAAAACTAAAGACTCTATTTCCAATGGGGAAGAAATCTAGACTTCTCATTAAGCTTGATCTTCATTTTAGAGCCATTTCAATATTTGCTTACTATCTATCACCTACATTAATACATTGCTCTTTTCTTAGATGAGTTTGAATCTCTACAGCAGAATTTCAGGGTTAATGTCAACAGAATATTTGGAGTTCCACAAATGTCTTTATAGAAACATGGGATATATCTTTCTGACAGTGTTGTTTCCTCAATTTTAGAATCAAGTAGTAATTTCCAGTAGTCAAGGGACAGCACTGTTCTCAGTGTGGACTGAATAACAGTCTATGACTGGATGTCGTGGAACATATCCTCATCAGCTGATGGTATTTGTTTTCTTAATTATATCCATAATAGACAGTAGAGTCAAAACAAAATTGAAGTTGCAAGAGGGACCACTCTTTTCCCAGAATAATAAACTCCGGAAGAATTGGGTCCCATCCTGCTTTCTAAGAGTCTATATTTCATATTCTGTTCAATCCAACAGCCAATACCACATAAACCTTGAAATATACCTACATATAGGATTCTGAAGACTTTGTATGAAAATATAGATTAAGGTAAAATATATCTTTATTAATTTTCTTTATTACATATTAAGGTGTTAATGTTTTGCATATATTGGTTTAAATAAAATACATTTTATTTATATCAACTTTCTTTTGTATTTTGAAATGATAAATGTGGCTTACATGTTTCTATTGGATACACTGGTATGACACAGCTCTCAATCCTTCAGCTGAAAACTAGGTCCTCTCTTTCCTTAATTGTATGAAAATGGGAATCAAAAAAAAATTGTTCAAAGTAAAGCTTGGGTATAGGATCAATACAATATTTGCTATGTGTGCTAACAAATGAGCTATCTTCTTACTCTTCATATTTTTATTATTACTTAACTTGGAGTTGGGTGAGGGGCCTGGGGATGGGAGAAGCAGAAGGACAGAGGGTAGAGATAACCCACCCATTTTAGTTCTCTAGGGATTATCAGTGTTGTTTAGGTCAGATTACCTAAGGTGTTGAAACAGGTGGTACATATAATTTAAGCAAAGGAAAATTATAAGGGGAATGATTATTTAAACATAATCACTTGGACACTCACATGTTCTCCATGATTCACCAAAACCCACCAGTAATTATAAAACACTCTGGGCAGTATTACTAACAAAGAGCTGTCTATTTGGCTGTCAAGGCCTATTTGGATGTTGAGTGTGGCCTCCTGTTTTGTACTGATATCTTTTGTTCAATTTCTATTGTGAAAGGCCAAAAGGAAGAGTGGGAGATCCACTAGCCCAGGATGCGGTTTCTTTTGAGCAAGTAAAAGAAGTCGTGTCTTAAACTGAATAAATGAACTGCAAGCTACAAGCTCACTATCTATATATCCATCCATCCATCCATCCATCCATCCATCCATCTACCTGTCTCTCTCTCTATGAATCCTAAAAGATCTTCCAGCATATAATTTAAGGGCAATGGCTTGATATGTACTGTTAAAGCTTAGTTTTAGACTCTCATTTATTGTGATGTTCATAGGATAAAACCATAGGCAAGTTGATGTGCTTGGTTCTGAGCTTTTGGTTCTAATCCTGAGGGTATCACAGTATAACAGTTTATAGAACACCTCTGAAATAGGTTACTTTCCTCAAGCCTAAAACACTCATTGATTTGAAATATATCTGATCCTGTGATTTCAGACAAGGGATTGTGAGCCAGCCTGTGGGATACCTCAGCTCAGAAACCAGGCAAGTAGCAACTAAACTCTTTACCTCCTCAGTCATTCCCCTGACTCAGCCACTTTCCCCACATTATTCTTGTCTTCTTGTTTTAGTGCCCATCCACACAATTCCACACTAACTTGAGGGTAACTGTGCAGGCTGGAATAGTTACTAGCTGTGTTTAAGACACAAATAGCACATGCTGGAGACAACACATACCATCGCTCTATGATATTCACAGGCTTTACAAGCTTGCACAAGCAATAGCAATCGCATGTGTCTGCTCTCACCTCATGAGAACAGATCAAGGGTATACAGAATCATTTTACAGAGTCAGAAAATCTCCTGAGCTATGAGGCAAGGGTAATGGGGTCTTCTCTTACTACGATTATAAATTATTTTTGAGAAACTATGCACTATTCTCATCTTTCAAGACAGCTTGAAGGCTCTTAAATTCCTTCTAAGAAAATTTCAATTCATTCCTGTGAAAATTTTTATAGAAACTAACAGCAAAAAGTATAATTGTATCTGAATTATCTTACCCAATTAATTAAAAAAGTTTGACTGTCCTTTTAACACTTAGACTTAGCTGATTTTCATGAGAGAATTTTTTTTCTCCTGGAAGCTTCTCCTCAGTACTATTCCTACCACTGCTGTTTCCTACCCTTCACTTTTCTTGGTGACAGAATAGGTGACAGCTAATCAAAGTGGTGTATGCTTTTCTTGCCCCTTAAGAAAGGCTTTTCAATTTCTCCCTGTGGGCATGGGGTAAAATGTGTAGCTTTAGATTGCATAAATTTATATAGATTGCAAGATACATTCATTGACTTTGTACAAGTATCTGAGTCCTGCCTGTTTGCTTTTGAGCCTATTGGCTTTAGCACTCATTTGGAACTCTGGCACAGCCACCCACATAATGCAAATGGCATCATGTGTCTTTCAGAACTTGTGTATCAATATAGCATTTCATTTATACTTTGGGAACTTTCTTTTTTTCTTTTTCTTTTCTTTTTTTTTTTTATTTCTGTATAGGACTGTCTTAACCATGAGTTTAAAATCCAGAAAAGTTTATGCTACAGCACTCTCAAGAGCTCCAAAGAAGTGGACACCTACCTACAACTACCATTCCAGATACAGCAGGTGGGTATGCATAGTCAGCTTAATGGTTTTTGCTGAAAGTTATCTGTGTTATGACAAGAGTTTTCTCATTTACTTCGGGGCCACCACCGAGACCTGAGTTTCTCACTGCTGGCCTGTGTTACTGGCTTCCCTTCAACAATGGAACAGAGAATGACTCCAGGCAAAACTCACCAGACACTTCCTCCCAAGACTTAGGCCATTGCAATGTGTGTCTCAGTAATGAGCTTACCATAGGGCCATTAAAAAAAAACAGCATGGCCCGTTTTACTATGAAAGTACATTCCATTTCTTTGTGATATTTTAGGGATGAATGTAGATTCGTTCATTCCTAATTGGGTTGCCCACCTTGACCTACAGATTAACAAAGAAAAAGAATTATGTATATTAATCTGTGGTGTATGAGTTCCGTGAGCTTTTTATATGAGGTTTTGGTTGAAATTTTGTTTGTTTGATATTTTTTCTATCAGTTCCACACTACCTAAACCTTTAAAGGGATAAACAAAAATCTCTCCCTTAACCCAAGCATGTCTCCAGCTGGCCCATATGAATGTGCTGTGGGTTATCATATGCTCCAGCAGAATTGTGTTCACTCAGCTTGAGTGATTGCATTTCCAAACTCTGAGCCATTGCCCAGCAAGAGCAGTGACCCAAGAAAGACCAGCTTTGCTTCTCTGGGAGGTTGACTCAGAGTGGAAATAAGAATTTGCCACACATTCCTTCTCGACAAAAATCTACAGTAACATTTCTTTTACTCATTTGTTTGTTTTATGCATAACACAGCCTGCTGTTCTTCCCCCGTCTTTTTTTTTTTACAGTTTTTCTGTGTATCTGTCTCCCCAGCTATCCTAGAACTAAGTGACCCTTACTTCTTAGATAATATCATCTTCCTGTCTTAGCTTCCAAAGTACTGGGATTATAGGTACTGGTATGTTACCTTACCCAGCTTGCTTATTTTTTCAGTTAGGGTAATGGAGGCTAGGGAGAAGGCTCAGTAGTTAAGACCACTTTCAGGGGACCTTAATTTAGTTTCCAGCATTCACATAGTACTTTAAAACCACCAGTAAATCTAGTTTCATGGAACCTATTGCCTTTGTCTGCCTTCTGGGTTCCTACACATAAATGCTACACTTAAATGTGTGTAGTTACAGGCACACACACACACACACACACACACACACACACACACACACACACACCTGAAAGGAACTTAAATCTTATTCACCTGTTAAGATAGCCCATCATGGAAAACTTCTCATTATATAAATTTGGACAGTATCAACTGTTTATGTTACAGCATAAAACAATGGCATGGTTGTGTCAACTGTATGGCTAAAACAATTTATCTATTCAGCTAAGAGATATGGAAGTTGTATCCACTTTGGGGGATATTTTGAATTAATACTACTATGAACATTTGTTGTTGTTGTTTTGTGTTTTTCTTATTTTACGTATCGATCCAAGTTTTCTCTCCCTCCCTTCCTCTTTCCTTCTCTCCCTCCACCCTCTCATGCTTCCCGACCACCCTCCCATCCCATTCCCCCCAACACCCCACAGGGAGGGTAATGCTTTCCAGGAGGGGTCATCTAAATCTGTCAAGTCATTTAGAGTAAGGACTAGGCCCTCCCTCCTGCCTCTATATTAAGGGAGTATCCCTCCATGTGGAATGTGCTCTCAAAATCCTTTTGTGTACCAAGGATACATACCTGGTTCCACTGTAAGAGGTCCCTTAGACTGCCCAGGCCTTCTAACTGAGACCCATGTTAAGGGGTTCTGAGTCAGTTCAATGCTTGATTCCCAGCTATCATCTGGAGGCCCATTATCTCCCCCCTTGTTCAGGTCAGCTGTCTCTGTAGGTTTCTGTAGCCTGGTCTTGTCCCCATCTTCTTATCACCCCTCCTTCTCTTCATCTGGATTCCAGTTCAGCTCAGTGTTTAGCTGTGGGTATCTGCTTCTGTTTCCATCAGCTACTACACGAGGGCTCTATGATGGTGGATAAGTTGGTCATCTATCTCATTATCAGAGAAGGACATTTAAGGTAGCCTTTTCACTGTTGCTCAGATTATTAGTTGGGGTCATCCTTGTAGGTCTCTGGACATTTCTCTAGAGTAAGTTTTCTCTTCAAATCTATAATGGCTCCCTCTTTTATGGTATCTCTCTCTCTCCCTCATTTTTCTCTCGTCTATTCCTCCCCTGACTCAATCTTCCTAGTCCCATGTGCTTTCCTCTCCTCCCCTTCTCTTTCTCCTAGGTTCTGCTCCACTCACTGTGCCCCCCCACAATATGCTCAAGATCTCTTGCTCCCTTCCCCTTCTGTGAAGGACTTTGTATGAATCTCTTAGATTGCTCCTTGTATCCTAGTTTCTCTTATGGTGTAAATTATAGGCTGGTATATATGAGTGAGTACATACCATGTTCCTCTTTTTGTGACTGGGTTACTTCATTCAGGATGGTTTCTTCAAGTTCCAACCATTTGCCTGCGAATTTCAAGATTTCATTGCTTTTGTTTTTGTTTTGTTTAGTTTTTTTTCCCTGCTGAGTAGTATTCTATTGTGTAAATATGCCACATCTTCTTTATCCATTCTTCAGTTGAGGGGCATTTAGGTTGCTTCCAGGTTCTTGCTATTACAAATAATGCTGCTATGAACATAGTTGAACAGATGTCTTTGTTGCATAGATGTGGATCATTTGCATATATGCCTAAGAGGGATATTGCCAGGTCCTGTGGTAGACTGATTCCCATTTTCCTGAGGAACCACCATACTGATCTCCAAAATGGCTGTACATGTTTGCACTCACCCTAGTAATGGAGGAGTGTTCCCTTTTCTTAACATCCTCTCCAGCATATGTTGTCATTGGTGTTTCTAATTTTAGCTATTCTGGCAGGAGTAAGATAGTATCTCAAAGATGTTTTGATTTGCATTTCCCTGATAGCTAAGGATGGTGAGCACTTTCTTAAGTGTCTTTCAGCCTTTTTGATTTCCTCTATTGAGAATTCTCTCTTCAGTTCTGTACCCAATTTTTAATAGGGTTATTTGGTGTTTTGGTGATTAATTTTTTGAGTTCTTTGTATATTTGGGAGATCAGCCTTCTGTCAGATGTAGGATTGGTGAACATCTTTTCCAAGTCTGTTGGCTGCCGTTGAGCTTTGTCAACTGTGTCCTTTGCCTTACAGAAGCTTCTCATTTTGAGGAGATCCCATTTATTAATTGTCCATCTCAGTGTCTGTGCTACTGATGTTATGTTCAGGAAGCAGTCTCCTGTATCAATTAGTTGAAGGGTACCTCCCACTTTCTCTTTTAAGAGGTTCCGAGTAGCTAGATTTATGTTGAGGTCTTTGATCCATTTGAACTTGAGTTTTGTGTGTGACAATAGTCATGGGTCTATCTGCAGTCTTCTACACACCAACATCCAGTTGTGCCATCACCATTTGTTGAAGATGCTTTCCTCCTTCCATTGTATACTTTTATCTGTTTTGTCAAAAATCAGGTGTTCAGAGGTGTGTAGGTTAGTATCAGGATTTTTGATTCGATTCCATTGGTCTGCTTCTCCGTTTTTGTGCCAATACCACACTGTTTTCAGGAATATAGCTCTATAGTAGAACTTGAAGTCGGGGATGGTGATGCCTCCTGAAGTTCCTTTATTATACAGGATTGTTTTTGGCTATCGTGGGTCTTTTGATTTTCCATATGAAGCTGAGTATTGTCCGTTCAAGGTCAGTGAAGAATTGTGCTGGGATTTTGATGGGGATTGCATTCAATCTGTAGATTGCTTTTTGGCAAGATTGCCATTTTTACTCTGCTTATCCTACCTATCCAAGAGCATGGGAGATCTTTCCATTTTCTGGTATCTTCTTTAATTTTTTTCTTTAAACACACAAAGTTCTTGCTATATAGGCCTTTCCCTTGATTGGTAAGCATTAACCCAGGATACCACATGTTGTTTGTGCCTATTCTAAAGGGTGATATTTCTCTGATTTCTTCTCAGTCCCTTTTTCATCTGTATATAGTAGGACTACTGATTTTTTATTTTTGAGTTTATCGTGTATCATGTTAGTTTGCTGAAGGTGTTTATCAGCTGTAAGAGTTCCCTGGTAGAGGTTTTTGGGTCTTTTATGTAAACTATCAACAATCTGCAAATAGTGACAGTTTGACTTATTCTTTTCTGATTTGTATCCCCTTGATTTTCTTTTGTTGTCTTATTGTTTTAGCTATAACTTCAAGGACAATAAAGAAGAGACTTGGAGAGAGTGGGCAGCCTTGTCTTGTTTCTGATTTTAGAGGAATCGCCTAAGCTTCTCTCCATTCAGTTTGATGTTGGCTGTTGGTTTACTGTATATTGCTTTTATTATGTTTAGGTATATTCCTGTTATCCCTGATCTCTCCAAGACTTTTATCATGAAATGGTGTTGAATTTTGTCAAAGGCTTTTTCAGCATCTAGTGAGATGATCATGTGGTTTTCTTTTTCAGTTTGTTTATATGGTGGATCACATTGATAAATTTTTCTATGTTGAACCATCCCTGCAACTCAGGGATGATGCCTACTTGGTCATGGTGGATGATTTCTCTGATGTGTTCTTGGATTCAGTTTGCCAGTGTTTTATTGAGTATTTTTGCATCAATGTTCAAGAGGGATATTGGTCTGTAGTTCTTTTTCTTAGTTGTGTCTTTGTGTAGCTTAGGTAGCAAGGTAATTGTGGCCTTGTAAAAAGAGTTTGGTAATGAACCTTCTGCTTCAATTGTGTGGAACAATTTGAGAAGTATTGGTTTTAGCTCGTCTTTGAATTTCTGGTAGAATTCTGCACTGAAGCCATCTGGCCCTGGGTTCTTTTTGGTTGGGGGGCTTTTTTTTTGACTGCTTCTACTTCATTTGTGGTTATAGGTCTATTTAAGTTGCTTATCTGTTCTTGATTTAATCTTGGTAAGTGATAGTTACCCAGAAATTTGTTCATTTCCCTTGAATTTTCAAATTTTGGGGAGTACAGGTTTTCAAAGTATGACCTGAAAATTGTCTGGATTTCCTCAGTGTCCACTGTTATGTCCTCCTATTTGTTTGTAATTTTGTTAATTTGCATGTTCTCTCTCTGCTTTTTGGTTAATTTGGACAAAGGTTTGTCTATCTTGTTGATTTTCTCAAAAAACCCAACTCTTTGTTACATTAATTTTTTGTATTGTTTTCCTGGTTTTTACTTTATTGATTTCAGCCCTCAAATTGATTATTTCCTGGTATCTACTCCTCCAGGGTGAGTTTGCTTCTTTTTGTTCTAAGGCTTTCAGTTGTACTGTTAATTCTCTAATGTGACTATCCTCTGTTTCTTTATATGGGCACTTAGTGCAATGAACTTTCCTTGTAGCACTGCTTTCAAAGTGTCCGATAAGTTTGGATATGTTGTGTCTTTATTCTTGTTGAATTCTAGGAGGTCTTTAATTTCTTTCTTTATTTCTCCTTTGACCCAGGTATGGTGCAATTGCGCATTGTTCCATTTCCATGTGTGTAGGATTTCTGCAATTTGTGTTGTTGTTGAATTCCAACTTTAAAGCATGGTGGTCTGATAAGATACAGGGGACTCCAATTTTTTTTGTGTCTGTTGATGCTTGTTAGGTTGCCTAGTATGTGATCAATTTTAGAGAAGGTTCCATGTGGAGCTGAGAAGAAGGTATATTCTTCTGTGTTTGGATGGAATGTTCTAAAAATAGATGTCAGTTAAACCTAATTGGGACATAACTTCTGTTAGTTATTTTATTTCTTTGTTAAGTTTCTGTCTGGTGGTCCTGTGTAGTGGTGAGAGTGGAGTTATGAAGTCTCCTACTGAGTGTGTGAGGTTTTATGTGAGCTTTGAGTTTAGTAGCATTTCTTTTATGAATGTGGGCGCCTTTGTATTTGGGGCAAAGATGTTCAGAATTGAGACTTTGTGCTGATGGATTTCTCCTGTGATGAATATGAAATGACTGTCTTCATCTCTTTTGATTGATTTTGGTGTGAAGTCTAACTTGTTAGATATTAGCATAGCTACACCTGCTTGCTTCTTGGGTCCATTTGATTGGAAGATCTTTTCCCAACCCTTTACCCTGAGGTAATGCCTGTCTTTGAAGTTTAGATGTGTTTCTGGTAAGCAGCAGAAGGATGGATTCTGTCTTTGTATCTATTCTGGTAGCCTGTGTCTTTTTATAGGCAAGTTAAGACCATTAATGTTGAGGGAAAGTAAAGACCCTTGATTGTTAATTCTTGTTTGTTTTATATTTCTTTTTGGCGATGGTATTATGAATATATTTGCCCTGCTTTATCCTTTAGGTTCTGGTGAAGTGGGATTATCTTTTGCCTATGTCTTTGTGAGTGTGGTTAACTTCCTTGGTTGGAGTTTTCCTTCCAAAACTTTCTCTAAGGCTGGATTTGTAATTACATATTGTGAAAAATCTGGCTTTGTCATCGAATATTTTGTTTTCTCCGTCTATAATGTTTGGGAGTTTTGCAGGGTATAGTAGCCTGGGCTGGCATCTGTGGTCTCTTAGTACTTGTAGAACATCTATCCAGGACCTTCCATGGAGAAGGCAGGTGTAATTTTGATAGGCCTGCCTTTATATGTTACCTGTTTGCTGCTCTTAATATTCTTTCTTTATTCTGTATGTTAGGTGTTTTGATTATTATGTGTCGAGGGATCTTTTTTCTTTGGTCCAGTCTATTTGTTGTTCCGTATGCATCTTGTACTTTCATAGGCATGTCCTTCTTCAGATTGGGAAAGTTTTCTTCAATGATTTTGTTGAATATGTTTTTTGCACCTTTGACTTGGGCTCCTTCACCTTCTTCTATGCCTATTATTCTTAGGTTTGGCCTTTTCACAGTATCCCATATTTCCTGTATGTTTTGCGTTAAGGATTTGTTGAATTTAAGATTTTCTTTAGTTGATGAATCTATTTCCTCTAGTTTATCTTTAGTGCCTGAGAGTCTCTCCTTGATCTCTTGTATTCAGTTGATCATGCTTGCATCTGTAGTTCCTGATCATTTGCCCAGTTTTTCTATTTCCAGCATTCCCTCAGTTCTTGTTTTGTTTATTGTCTCTATTTTGATTTTCAAGTCTTGAATGGTTTCCTTCATCTGTTTGATTGTTTTTTTCTTGACTTTTTTACTTTTTTAACAGATTTGTTCATTTTTTCTAATTTTTTGTTTGTTTTTTTCTTTCATTTCTTTAAGAGATTTTCTCATATCATCTTTGAGGGCCTCTATCATTTTTATGAAGTTATTTTTCCAGTTGTTCCCTTCTGCTTCATCTCTTTGGTGTGTTCAAGTCTAGTTGGCGTAGAGTCCCTAGATTCTGGGGGTGTCATGCTTGTCTCTCTATTGTTGGGTGTTTTCTTGTATTGCTGTCTTCCCATCACTTCTTCCAGTGGGTGCAGGTGGAGTCTCTCTCTCTCTCTACTCTACTCACCTGGTGGGCATAGGTGGGTCAGGAATTCGATATCAGTAACTCTGGATAGTCCAAGCTCTCTAGGAGGTCTGTCTTCTTCAGAGACCTAGCAATTGGTGTCAAAGATCAGGCAGGTGGGGACTCAGAGTGGTCCCGCTTAGATAGGCTGGTTCAGTGTGTTCAGAGCAGATCCAGGAAGTTCCCCGGAGGCGGAGAGGTTGTTGGACCTGCACTCTGGCCCAGTGCTCAACCAAAGCAGTGGAGCAGCAGGCCCAGTAGTATGCAGGGTGGGGGGGAGGGCAGTTATACTATGAACGTTTGAATGCAGTTTTGTTTTTGTTGTGAACCTAAGTCTTTGTTTCTGTTGTGTTTTGAATTAACTATATGTTTCATTTTGGGGGCAAATGGAAAGCGAGAATACCAATGTTTTACAATCTTGGGTTTGTTATTATCTTTTTCTAAAGTTCTGTATTTTTCTAAAACTACCATAGATACCCTAATGAGTGCATCGTGACTAACAATCATGCCAATGTTTTTATATAAGGTTCCTTAATGACTAATGACATTATGCATCTCGTTATGTCATTGTAATTTGCATGTCATTTGAGAATCATCTATTGAAATTTCTTCTATTTTTCAGCTGTGCTGCTCAGCTTTTTAAGACTGAGTCTAATAGTTCTTTCTATATTTGGAGTACTCTCTCACACTGTACATGGAGTCACCATTTTAACAAATAATGGTGTTTGTGCTTTTATATTCTTGTTATATAATTTTCTCAGATTTATGCTTTATCTATATCAACTATACATTTGTATCTTCTATATCCACCAAATACATTTCTCTTATTAATAGACAAAAGTGGATGTCTCCCAGTGACACTTGATTTTTGAGAATAAAAAGGTGTCCAGGGACCAAAACGTTTGAGTGTTCATTTCTAGAGATTAAATAACATAATTATCTCAATTTTCTAAAGTATATTTTCTTTCCAGTACTCTGGGAAGAAAACGAAGCTTTCAAAAAGTATGTAGTTACATAGCATATACTTAACAAAAACCCACTAACATGCACAAGTAACAATTTGTCAAATTGGTACTTTATTCATGTGATACTCAGTTTAAAAGTAATGTTGAAATTTGACTTAAAAATTGTACTGGGGTATGGAATAGAGCAGAAATATCTCTTCAAAAATTCCAGATAATTTCCCAGGTTAGTATTGTCATAAACTAATAAATGCTTTTACAAAATTAGATTTTACCTCTCTGCTATTTCATTCCCAGAGAAATTTTACCTTAGAAAATTTTTCTTTCTCAAGAAATGAAAAGGAGAAATGATTTTGAGAATGATGAGAGTTTTCAAAATATGAAATTCTCCATCAGTGCAGAGGTAAAATTAAACTAATTTCTATTTAAGCAGATGGATGCAGGCACATGTATAGAATGGAAAAGACATCTCCACCAGGAATCAGATGCTTGTGGCAAAAAATATTTTTGGAATTTGCCAGTTTGTTGTATCCTTTTAGAGTCCAATCTTACAAGGACTGTGTGACACAGATGAAGAGGTGTTGAAGCTTCATATAACTGGTTGTATCTTTCTAGAGTCCAATCTTACAAGGACTGTGTGACACAGATGAAGAGGTGTTGAAGCGTCATATAACTGTGTGTCTGTTACAAAGATTCTAAGCCTTTTGATTTGTTTAAAAGCTCCAAGATTCTCTCTCCCCTTCCCCGTGTGTGTGTGTGTGTGTGTGTGTGTGTGTAAGGGAAAAGACAGAGAAGAGAGAGGGGAGGAGAGAGAGAGAGAGAGAGGGAGACAGACAGACAGAGTGAGCAATGTCAGGTCTCTGCTTCTTCTCCTGTCTCTAGCCACCACATAAGTTTGGGGTGGAGTTCAGTGGAAACATTTACAGAAGACAAGAACCTGAGTTACAGGCCAGTCAGAAAGAGTCAGCATGGAGAGCATGCTTATTTCTCTTCCTGACTTCCTGGTACTGCAAGGAAAAGTGAGGGCATAGCAGCTGAGATCCAAGAAGCAATTATCTTTCAACCTCATAGTTTCAACTGTAGCTGACATAGTACAAACTTCCACATGCTACTTGATATCTTCATACCCAACTTTCTCTTGTCAGTTTCACACTGAGATTGTTACCTTGCATACTCAACAACTCCTTTTGGCTCTCTTAAACACTTCAAATTCAACACATTGCAAACATAATTTCTCTCCCTTTGCCATTATTTATATGTTAGTAGCATAATTCCTGAGATTGGTAAGAGTGACATCTCCACCTGGAAGTATTATATAGGCATCTCAGACTTAACAAGGAAAATAGGAACTCACACTTTCATAACTGGCAGTAGCTTTTACAACCAATATCTACCATAAATGCAGCAAGCAAGCAGATATACACTGATATTCTCTCTTTACAATATTGTTTGCTTTTATGAATGCTTTTGGAATAAAGTTTTTTCTCTTATAAAATTCTTGATTTCTGAAACTATCCCTTATTCCTTTCCCATACCATGTTAAATATGCTGTTCAATAAAATCAGAGAAAAGCCCTTTGTGGGGGACAGACCCAGAAATATATGCAACTGACAGACACACACACACACACACACACACACACACACACACACACACCCACACACACCAGACAGATTACAGATAAGCTAGTAACTGTTAAACTACAGACAAACAGAAGACTTTGGCCCACAGAACGCTCCATAATTTGGTTGTCTTTCTTCCTTGAAATATAGCTTGTAGGGCCATAGAGTTCCTCTCTAATCCTATAAATGACAAATAACTTAGAGAACTCCTAGTTAAAATACTTTTTAAAAAATCAATAGCCTTTGTGACTGAATAGGATTACATTGTAAATAGACACCATACTTTCTTTACCTACTGAGCCAACTCAACAGCTGCTATGCAGTACATTTTCTGTATTTATTTGGTACCTAGGCTAATTCTATATCTTAGCTATTATATACAGTGTTGTAATAAATATGTCAGTCAGGTTATCTCTTGGTTATGATAATTTCATTTCCTTTATATAATATGATATAATGTAAAACAATAAAACTAGAAGTGGGATTGTTGGGTCAAGTATCTCTTTGTAGTTTTACTGAAAAACTTTCACTCTGTTCTTCATAAGAATCATGATTGACAGTACCCTTTCCTTCATTTCTTTGCCAACATTCGAGAAATACTGTTACTTTCAGCAAATGGACAAGATAGAATACCATGTTAAGTAGAATAAGCAAGGCACAGAAAGACATGAACCATATGTTCTTCTTCATATTTAGAAGCTAAATAAAGCTGACCCAGATTTAGAATACAGATTCCTTGAGGCTGAGGAGTATGCGGAGGAAGAGTATATAGAAGAAGGCTAGATTTCATGTTAGGTATGCTGTATACATTTGTTGAACTATCATAGAAAAAATATTAATAATAATTAATACTTGTTAATGAAGGTAGGAAAAATCTACTGCAAGTGTAATAGACTGATGATAAGAGACATTGTATAGAAAAATTAGAAGAAAATAGTTTCCATAGCCTGATCACAATTTTTTTTCTATTGCTAACATCTTACATTCATATGTACATATTTTAGGTTCATGAACCAATATTGCTATGCTGTTAACTTAAATCCAGAATTCACACTAGATTCACTCTTTGTGTTCATTCCTGAGTGTAGACAAGTGTATTATAACATGAGCTATTGTCTGCTTGTTCTTTTTCTTTGGAGATAACAGCACTATACAGAACAGTTCACTGCCCTAAAAACTCTTCTAGTCCCTTGATTCAACTTCATACCCCATCAGCCTCTGAAAACCACTGCTCATTTTATCATGTCTGTAATTTTGCCTTTTTAAGAATTCTATTAAATTGAAATCAAAGTATGTATCTTTTTTAGATTTTTTTTCACTTATCAAAATAAATGTAAGGTCGTCTAGTCTCATTTGGTGGCCTGATTGATAGCTCATTTATTCTTATCACTAAATATTCCACTATATATCTGTTCACCTACTGAGGGGAAATGTTTTTCTTCCACAGTTTTATCATTATGAATACAGCTACTATGGATATAAATGTCCACTTATTTTGAAAAGTAACAATGAACTAGTGTCATATGCTGATTATTTTTAGTTTTACAAGAAACTTTCAATATCTTTCAAAGTGGCTGTACTATTGTGCATTTTCACCAGCAATGAAAAAGTCCTTTTGTTAGCCTATGTCCTTGGTAACACTTGGAGTTATCAGTGTTTTGGATTTTAACTATCCTAATAGCTGTATAGTCTCTTTTATTTTGCAATTCTCCGATGAAATCAATTGAGTATTTTCCCATATCTTATTTGTAACTTGTACATTGCCTATAATTGTTAACTGTTCAGATCATTTACCTGGTGTTTAATTTTTTTATTGAATGAGCTGTAAGAATTCTTTACATAATTTGGTTACAAGTTTCATATTTCTGCATGTTTGTGGCATGTCTTTTGTTTATCTTAACGCTTTGACACAACAGAAGTTTTTAATTTTTGTCAACACATGCAAGGTCACTTAGTTTTTCTCATGTGCTAGAGTTTCATACTTTTGAAGTTTATATTTGGGTTTGAATCCAACTGGAGTTAATTTTATGATGTGTAAAATCTATGTCTATATATTTTTGCACGTGAATGTCTGGTACTTTCAGCACCATCCACTGAAAAATGCTACTCTTCATTTTTGCACCTTTGTTGATGATCAGTTCACTCTATTTTTGTGATCCAATTTCTGGATTCTCTTTATGTTCCATTCTACTGATTCTTTTCTTAGTATTTTGCCAAAACTTCACAGCCTTGAGGTTGACTACCATCAGCCCTCAAACTTTATTCTCTTTTAACATTGTAGGGTTATTCAGAGTCTATTGCCTCTCCATTTAATCTTTGTAATTATTTTATTAATATTTATAAAATGCTTTCTGGGACTTTGATTAAGGTGCATAGAACACCTGGGGAAGAAATGACATCATAACAATTTTGAATCATCCTACCCATGAGTTTGGTCTCTCTATTTTGAGCCTCTTTGATTCCCTTCATTAGAAAGATATTCCTCACTTGTTTGTGAGCATAAGGATAAACACTTAGAATGCAGTTAGTAATTATACTGGGAACTGGCAGTAGGGGGTGGTGGTTCTCCTTTCTCTTCATCATCAGGCGAGTGTGTCCCTCACCCTCATCACAGAAGCTCATTCATGCAGCAGATGGAGAAACAGAGATATACTCAACTGGTTGGAATGTAGCCAACAACAAATGATGGGGTTGTCAAGTCCCAAGTGATACATTACAACATGACCCTTGCACCTAAGGTTCAGGGAACATTGCAGCACAGGGGACAGAAAGACTGTAAGAGGCAGAGACCCAGACATTTGCAGTGAGATGGTATTGTCTGTCTGTGACATAAAAGCTGCACCTATGACATCTTAACAGAATGGTCACCCAAAGAAAACCTGCATAATCACAACACTAGCTAACATGTCAAGAAAAATGGGGACATTTTCAGAAGGCTTTACCTGTACATGAGTTACAGTCAATGACTGCTAAGAGACAGATAATCCATAAGTATGAATTTAATATATACACTACTCTGAGTGCTTTCATAGATTTGGGGACACACAGAAGAAACCATAGCTCGTATTTTGAGGACGGGTTGTAGGTATCAGGTAACAAACCAAACTATATATTAAAGATGTCATGTGTTTGACAGTGAAGCATGAGATGAGAAAAAGACGAGTGGGATTAGGGTATAAGAGGGGAGACCACTATTTGATGGAACAGTGGAAGAAAAAGGACAGGTAAATCAGAGCTGGAGGTTTATGGGAGGGCTGTGTGTTCCAGTATATCTGATAGAGGCTGGAGGAGAAGTAAGCCAGACTGGTTGCAGAAGTAGCAGTGAGACATGGAAGGGAGAGGGCAGAGGGCGGGATAACCATAATCTGGTAAGTGGAGAATAGATTCAATAGGTTCGTGATAGGTTGGGCTTGGCGGAAGCCTAAATGCTACTGAGATGTGTGAGGGTGCACAGAGCTCTATTTAGCAGAGCCAGGAGTATTGGCTGATACTTTCAATATGGTATACAGACAAGCCTTAGTTCTAATGCCTGTTACAAGCTTACTGAAAAACAAAATACTTAAATTAACACCTATTAGCCCTTGTAGTATAACGTGATACTTTAGTTTTCTAGACCAAGAATGGAGAAATGCTCTCCATGGGACAACACAAAGAAACATTTGTTCTCCCATCAACAGTGGTTCTAGGGGTCAGAGAGATGGTTCAAGGCTAAGTGCTTGTTCTGCACTCATGAAGAGTTGAATTCAGATCACTGCAATCATGTAAAAAACCAGGTGTGCCTATGTGTGCCTGTAACTGAGTACTGGAAATATAGTACTGGAAACTAGGAGCATAGTGGGCTGCTGTGCAACCAGTCACGCCACTACTCAGCTTCAGGTTTGGGTAGAGGCCCTGCTCAAAAGATTAAGTTAGAGGCTGAAAGAGAATACTCAATGTTCTCTAGCCTTCTTATGTGTACACCTTGAAGTTTGAACTCACACATACACATGTGCATACATGCATATCACACACACACACACACACACATACACACACACACACACACACACACACACACACACACACACACACACACTTTCTAGGCATTTGGCCTAAGGAAATAAAGAAGAAATAGTTATCTAGAACTAAAGAAAAAAAAATCAAGGAGCCCAGAGCTCACAGGGAAAAGAGTGGAGGACTAAGACACTCAACCTGGCTGGAACATGGTGTGTATTAAGCTTTAATGAGTATTAGATTCCGAAATAAAGTTGTAGAGTGGAATTGCCATTGAAGTCTGTATCCTTCCAAACACAGACAGCAGCAGCACACTTGCCTTTCCATAACCTCACACCCTTCCACAGTTACATGCTGTTTTGTATGTACTCATTCCAAAGCCTCTTCTCCGCTCCTCTTAGATAGAGTAGAGTAATATACCACTTTGAGCACTGCTTTGCCATTATGACCTCATTTATTCTTTTACCATATTATCCCCTTGCTAATTCTCAACATATCAACTAATACAGAATAAATAATCAAGAAGATTTTTGTTGAGTAATTGAAACTCATAGGGACCCAACATCACCTACACAGGTTTTAAGTTTCTTGATACGTATTGCCACTTCTCATCATCCATAAAAGTGCTGCCTGGTACATGCTGTTTTAATCAATGTGAATTACATTCTATTTTTATGGATGTGCTTTTTCACATTCCCCTGGGTACGCAATTTATCAAGCATGAGTAATATCTGGCATAGGGTGTCTCTAATAGTTTCCTTTTATGAGTAGATCAATGAGTGTCTGAATTAAGAAAGGAAGTATCTGTGAAGAGAAAGCCTCCAAACTCCTTGAAAATGATGTTGAGGAGAAAACATGGCCTTCTGAAAACATCAACAATGAAATTGCTTCAGGGCACTTGAATCCTTATTCATGGAAACTTGGAAGCATTTTAGAAGTTTTTCAGAACCAGTGATGTGGTGATTGACTTGATCTCTGAATCCTGAATGTATTTATACATTTTCTTCAGTGTTTTACATTTTAAAGGACACATTAAGCAAAAAAGCTAAAGTTAACAAACCAGTTCTTTCTCTTGTCACTTGCTCTCCACAAGCTCATGAGTCCCTCTGTAATATCCAACCTAACTAACTATAGCTATTTCCTCCAACTTTCCAAATTCTGTCTGGGTGTGGAGGTCAGAGGACATCTTGTAGAACTCTGTTATATCCTTTCACCATGTTGGTCTTGTGTATTACATTATGGTTGTTATACTTATGGCAGATACCTTTACTCACTGAGTTTTCTTGCCAGTCTAAGATTCTTTTTCACTCATTGTTTGCCTTAGTTTTCTATTGCTGTGATAGAAGGCAATGATCAAGGCAACTTACAAAATGGAGAATTTAATTTGGTTTAATATTCTAGAGGATTAGAGTTCATGATGGTGGAGCAAAGAAATACATGAGTGCTCATATCATGATGCACAGCTGAAGGGAGAGAGAGAGAGAGAGAGAGAGAGAGAGAGAGAGCTCTGAGATTGGCATGAGCTTCTTGAAATCTCATGGTGACATGTTTCCACCAACAAGGCCATACCTTCTAATCCTCCCCAACCAGTTTTATCAATGTGGGAGCTAATTACAAATATATAAACCTATGAGGGTCATTTTCCTTTAAACCACAAAATATCCAACTATATAGTTATTTTAACACTTTGTTTTTTCACTCATTTATATATATTTATTTATTTTAAATGTATTCCTTTTTACCTATTCAGAGTTCCATAACATCTCATTATAGAGAGTATAATGTAATTAAAGAATACCCAACAACTGGCCATTATTGTTGGATATTTATTATTTAAAAATACACTGTAGCGAAGTTTTGTATATATAAACATACATAGTGTGTGTGTGTATCTATCTATACATATATATATGTAGATACATTATTACTAACTATAAGATGCTTTCTAAAAGGCTATTTACTGTTTATAATTTTTAAATGTAATTGGTACTTCTGAGAATCTTCATAAGATACACTTATGTCCACAAAGGCATGCTACACAAAATTTAATCAGAACTACCTTTCTATTATCAAAGCCTTATTGACAAAGCTGTTCACACTCATTTTCAAATTTCTGGCTATCCAAAAAAGCAAGTAGCAGATGTTAACCTTGCTATGATTAATATAATTGGACTCAATTGAATGCAGATGCAACCACTACTTTTGCAGCGGCTCGGAGGCCCCATAATAGGCTGTAGTGGTGATGTCACAGTGTGGGTCGATGCTCCAGCATGACTCACACCTGTGTTCTGAAAGACTCCTTTGTGGCTTCAATCCTGGGTGGAGTGGGGTCTGAGTCACTCTCTGAGTCAAGCCATCAACACCCTGGATCTGCTTATGAAACTAGCACATGGGGACAAGAGTGCAGTTTCCTCCCCCTAGTTAGCAAGCACATAAGGCACATAGAATTCCAACCTATAAAGGGCTGTTCTCTAAGCCCCACTGCAGAGTGCAGCTAGTTCTTGGGGTTAATCTGTCGTCTCCGTCTTCCCTTGCCAGCCTTAATATCATCAAGGTAGCCATATTTGTTGCTCTCCCCTCCTCATTAGCTTCTTAGATAGAAGATCATCGAGGAATTGTTCAGCAGGCATGGTAGTGGGTGTAATATAGGGATCAAACACTTCAGTTAAATTCAGGTGCTTAGTGATAGATACCTAACTTATCTGTAAATAAACTATATAAAAGTGAACATTATTTGAGACCCTCCCTCTTCTGTAGGAACGTGATAGCTTCACAGCCCATTTTGGTTGGGCTCTTTTTAGTTTATTTTTCCCAGAATGGGGGATTGCTATATTGTTCATGTTAGTCAGAAATTCTGAGTTTAGTTGACCCTCTCCTCTGGCCTCAGCCTGTCTGTTGGCTGGGATACTGGTTTGTAGCAGCCAAATCTTTGTCTGTTAATTTATTCCTTTGCTTCTTCTTCCCAAAATACCCTGCTGCTTCTGCCAAACCTTGCATGTTTCCTTGTTCCCTGTGCAGTTCTAACACATACTTTAAATCAATGCCTTTTTTATGTTTGTTCGGGTTTTTTAGTCGCATCAGAGATTTTTCTGTGCCTGGCTCCTATTATGAGAGAAGAGATTGCTTCTATTCAATTCAGATAACTTCATCAGTGGGTCAGGAAAGACCGGATCTGTGGTTCAGCCATTATTAAGATCACCCGTCCAGACACACACACACACACACACACACACACACACACACACACACACACACACACACACCCCTAAACTGAGCTACAATGCTCATTACTATTTCCATATTGAAGAAAAAACCCACCTGAGAAAGGCAAGGAAGGTCATGCTAGCATCTCCTTTCTTTAGCTCCATCCTGCTCGCTGGTGACCTGAGCTGAGGGTTGGCATGTGAGCAGATGTGTTGGTGAAATAGACATCCTTGAGCAGAAGTGGTAAAGCAGAGAGTGGCACCCTTATTCCTGAGCTGGGGCGAATGTTGCCACAGGCGAGGCTGCATGAGAAGTGAGCCTCTATTTCCTCCAGGTGGTGTTTATTCCTTCTCAAGCCACAGTGTTTTGTTTTAACTATCTTTCCCCAGTTCCTCACACTAGCCAGTTAAAAACACCACATGCCATTTGCAGGAGTTATTTCTTCTTCAATCCCATTCATTGATTGTTTGGAAGTGCACTGACCAAGGAGAACCGACATTGAGGTATTCTAATCCTGAATACACAACTGGCTTAACTCGTGCTCTCACATGAAGCTCTGTTTTGGAGAAAGTGTCGGTAATAGAAGATGAGTCAAATTCTGGCTTCACTCTGTGACAGACAGCAGTTGTGTGGCCTAGAGCAGGCACCTTAATCTCTCTTTCCCTTTGTGCATTGTTGTCTGACGATTTGTGGACCAAGCTTAGGTAGTTTGTTATTTATTGCCTTTGTTCTACAGGAAAAGCAGAGGAAGTTCAAATGAGCAACTGCATGAGCTCCAAGAGGTAAAGAAGGCAGGGTAGTGGGAAAGCTGCTGCAAGCCAGATGATACAATGTAGAGCAAATGACCCTTGATGCCCTCCAACTCCTCAGGGACATTACCAGATATACAAATAGGAGCAGAGCAGAGCAGAACAGAGCAGAGCAGAGGGGAATGAGATCATCTAAAATGTGTTCTGCACTATGCCCAGAGCACAGAAAGGCACCAACAAGTTAGTACTTCTAATAAAATAACCATGGTCTCTGTGTTAGCTTGCTGTAGGAAATACTAAATATGATCTACCTATTTGGCCGGCAACTATACATTGTTATATTGTTAGTATTTCTTTCTTTTCTTTTCCTTTCCTTTCCTTTCCTTTCCTTTCCTTTCCTTTCCTTTCCTTTCCTTTCCTTTCCTTTCCTTTCCTTTCCTTTCCTTTCCTTTCCTTTCCCTTTCTTTCTTTCTTTCTTTCTTTCTTTCTTTCTTTCTTTCTTTCTTTCTTTTTTTTGTCGTCATCTTTGTTTTGTTTTTCTTTCGAGACAGGGTAGACAGGGTTTCTCTGTAGCTTTGGAGCCTGTCCTGGGACTAGCTCTGTAGACCAGGCTGTTCTCTGCCTTCCGAGTGCTGGGATTAGTCATGTGCCACCAACACCCAGCCTTTTATGTAATATTTCTTACATCTCCTAGAAATGTGCTTCATTTTAGCTCATAATTGTGGCTCAATTTTATTTTAGCTCATAATTATAGCTCAATTCTACTACAATTGGTAAAACTGCACACATTTACTTAGGAGGCAGGGTGGTGTGTGATGAAGCATATGGACTTGGGGCTACTTAGGGATGTTTTATTTGCAATCAAAATTAAAGACCATGCAATCAGACATGACACTGTTGTTGGGGCATGCACACTTGCTGCTGTTATGAGGAGGTGTTGGCATAAAAAGCTTCAGTTTATCTTTTCTTAACCTAGGGTGGATTGCACAATCAAGTTCTAGCTGCAGTGAACTTCCTTCTCTGTTCCTCATCAGCCAGCGCTTGCTTTACTTAAAAACACTAAAGATTCAGTTCAAGCAGCGTCCAGACCCAAAGGTACAGAGTGCTGATTTGATCCTCAACCATCAAAGGCAAGACTCTGTCCACCCAGGTTGCCACTCCTAGTGTGTCCCAGCACTGTGTAGCTATCCTGTCCTCCAGAATGCTTACTGACTTGGCCTCACACTGGTGAGGATTTGCCCACGGAACTAGAACTTGCAGAAAGTTTGCATGTGTGGGTTCTGGAGCTGGCTTGCTGTTCCAAGTCTGCATCATGGGATGCTGGGGGCCTAACTGAGTACCAGGTACTTGGGTTTGTATGGAGCCACAGTAACTCATTTCCATTGGGAAGATGTCCGTTTCACCATGTTGGAGAATTTTCCTTCAGTCAACTGAGACCTTCATGGAATTAGTCATGCTTGCTGCTCTCTCTTCCACAGTTGGACACTGTTTCTGTAATGGTTCCTTCCTCTTCACGTCTGCTCTCTACTCTCAGACAGTTGGTCCATGCACCAACCCACATAGACTTCCTAAATCTTAGAGTTTTCCTGATTCCAACAGCCAAGGCTTTTCCAATGTTCCAAAAGCTCCTCAAAATGGGCTCTTATCTGGACTAAAACCTTACACTAGTAATCTAGGCTCCTTTGTCCTGCCTGCTGGAGGTCTGTGTGATCTGTCTCTAGTGACTTTGTGTACATCCCAGCTCTCTGTTCTCATTTATCACACTCCAGGCAATCTACCCCTTTCCGGGACCTCTTTTTTTTTTTTTTTTTTTTTTTTTTTTTGTCATTTCTGAGCCTTTGGCTCAATGTTTTCTTGATGCTTAGCTCACTTAGCTAATTTCTTACTAAGATTTCAGCTTATGTCTGAGTTCATTTGGACTGCCATGAAATAATGCCATATAAACTAACTGGTAAACTTCAGGAATTTATTCGTTACAGTTCTGAAGCCTGGGAACTCACAATCAGGATATCCAAACATCAGGTAAGGGTCCAATTTGTCAAGGATAGTTTTGTTTCACTGAGCCAGACATAGTGTGAGAGGCTAGACTGCTCTCTGCTACTTCTCATAACCAGCAACAATCCCATCCCTGAGGGCTGTACCCTCATGATCTAATGACCCCTCAAATATCCATTCACTATCATTCTCACATCGGGGATTACTATTTCAACAAGGATTTTGGAAAGAGCCAGCTGATTGCTGCTATATGCTACATTTTTCAAAAGAACTTTAATGGCAACGATGGTTTACATGTCATTCTCTTTAAAATCTTTTCATGGCATTTACTGGGCACATTTCTATCTACTTGTCAGTTACTGTGTGTCTCTTTGTTACTTGCTCTGTACATCTTTTTAATCTTCCAGCATCTCATCCATGAGAGCAGGACGTCACGTGTCTCAGCTTCTGCCCCATTGCAGCAACTCGAGTGTCCTGGCATACAGTAGTTGTATCTACTCATTACAGAGATTAATGTTAGCTTCACTCTGGGTAAGATGAAGGAAGGGCCCCCGGGGGTCCATCTAATTCTTGCACTTTTCTCATCTCAGCTCATTTTCTCTTTCTGAGGCTACATTCCAATCATCTGCAGCTTTGGGTTGCAGAGTAAAACTAACCACCAGGAAGCTGCTTTTAAAGTTAAGCTTCACTTGTATGAAGAAAACAATGAGTTCTATATTCTTGCTAGAAGACTCATTTCTTCAGCACATTATCAAAACTCTATTAAAGCCAAAGTCATACACTAGACCATTCTTATACTCGCCTCCTCACACCCCTGTCTTTTTTCTTCTTGGCCAAGCCTGAGGACTCCCCCATGCACAGAGGTGCTCTGATGAGGAACGGATTGGTTGATCTTGCAGGGGGCACAACCATGTAATGCTGCCCAACTAATCGTATCGGGATGAACAGAAGCTGTACTGTTCTGAACGAGCAACAGACAGATACTCTGAAGCACAACTTGAACTGATTCCTTCTCCCAGAACCCTTGGCCCTGGGCTGGATAGCCAGACCCCTGTGTTGTCATGAGGAAGAGAACAGCTCAAAGTAAACACAAGTCTCAGAAGAGCCTTGACTCACATAAATGTGGTTGGGCACACGCTTGCTATTCCAACCACACCCATTCACATGTCTGTGTGCACAAGCAGGCACACACACACACACGGGGGGGGAGGGAGGGAGGGAGGGAGGGAGGGAGGGAGGGAGAGAGAGAGAGAGAGAGAGAGAGAGAGAGAGAGAGAGAGAGAGAGAGAGAGAGAGAGAGAGAGAGAGTGATTGTGGAAGACCAGAGCCTGAAACAGAGGAAGGCCAAATATGTCCATGGAACTGGAAACAAGATTAAGTTACTTCTAGTCATATCTGTATGTGCTTTTGAAATGCTATTAGCATTTCTAATTCTTAGCAATGACATAAGCTTTGCATTTTCTTAAAAATTGTTTTTATTTTATGTGCATTGGTATGGATGTCTGAGATCCCATGGAACCAAAGCTACAGACAGTTTTAAACTGCCATGTAGGTGCTGGAATTTGAACCCAGGTCCTCTGGAAGAACAGTCAATGTTCTTAACCACTGAGCTACCTCTCCAGCCCCAAGCTTTGCATTTTCTACAGGTTACTTTGCTTAATCTTTAGAACAATCTCTGCCTTGCCATCACAAATAATGTAATACAGACAGGAGAGACAATGAAACTCATTGATCAAGAGAATTCCCACAATCCTATATCAATTCTGACGCTCCTGTAGCCATAATTGGGTCTAAGAAGCAGATTCTTCTGAATTTTAATTGCAAGGAACTTACATTCACCTAAAGAATTTCCCACAATCCTAGGAATTTATGATGTCAATATAATATATAGATCTCTCTAATTTTTAATAAAATCAATGGGTGGGATTTCATATTTCAATAAGAAAGAAAACAGAATATGTGTTAATTATTTATAAAGGAAAACTGAATTTACATAAATGTGATATGGTTTAAGTAAAACTCTTTAGAATACTTTAAAATAGCTTTGTTTTGGCATCTACACTAGCACATGTTAAGTGATCAAATTTATTTTGTAAATATGAAAGTCCAAAATATATATTTTATTTCAGATAGCTAAGACTGTCACTAACCATTAATTCATCTTTATGGATCAATAGAAAAAAAAGACAAACTGAAAAGAAGAGAAAATTATATGATCAGGTATCAGGAGAGGAAACCAAAAAGTGCACCAACTCCCAGCTTATGAAAGAATGCTAGTGTCTGTACTTCGTCCACCCTACTTCCAGGACAAGTGCCCAGCCAATGGTGGTAACTCTCAACCTCATCTCAGGGTTACACCAATGCATCCATGCTCTTGCCAATAGAATGCAAATGAAAAGACATACAATTTCTCCCATGTTTGCCTATAAGAAAATTACTTTCCATGGCTTCTCCATATTTTAATATAAAAATATATCTTAAAAGTTAAACTCACATTTAAGGAAACATAAATTGCAACTGTTATGTAATGTTTTGTTACATGTGTACATTGCATAGTATGTTATCAGAACATATATTTCTGTCTCCTCAAGCTTCTAGCATTTCTTCCTGACAGACAATTTCAAAATCCTGCCCTCTCATCTTTGGAATATATTATTGTCTTCAGTCACTCTCAGATGAGATAACACACTGGAGTTTTTGTGGATTAGTAGGCAATGATTAGATTTCTATCATTCCTGAACCTTTAACTCTCCCAGCCTAAGATGGCTACCATCTAACTGTCAACTTTTATAAGATGAACGTTTTTAGATTTTGCAAGCACATGGTTTCACACAGCACTTGTCTATGTTTGACTCATTTCACGCCATAGAATGATTTACATTTCCATATGTCTTTCTAAAAATGACAGGATTTCACTCTTTTATGGCTGGTTAGTATTCTATCTATTGCGTATATGCACTGCATTTTCTTCATCCATTTATCAGTTAATACACACCGGTTGTTTCCATTCCTTGGCCATTATGAGTTGAGCAAACACGAGCATGGGAGTGCAGCTGTCTCTTTGACATATTGATTTCATTTCCTTTGTCTATCTATACACTGCTGTGGGACTGCTAAATCTTGTGTTACTTCTCGTTTTACTGTTTTGAGGAATCTCCATACTGTCTTCTGAAATGTCTGAGCTAATTCACATGCTCGCTAATAGTGTACCAGGGTTCCCTTTTTGCCACAAGCAGAACAATACTTTTGTTGTGTTTTGGACAGTAGCCATTATTAATTTTGATAAGATAGTGTGTCATTTAAATTTTGATTTATAACTTACCAACATTTTTTCATGTACCTGTTCACCATTTTTATGCTTTCTTTCAGTGATTTTCTATTTAGCCTATTGCTCATTTTCACATTAAGTAATTTGAGTTTGTGTTATTGAATTTTTTTAATATAAGATTTAAAATTTCTAGGAGTTGGAGAAATGGCTCAGCAGTGAAAAATACTTTTTGCTCTTTCAGAGGAACTGAGTTTGGCTCTCAGTACCCACAATCACCTATAACTTCAGTTCTAGAAGATCCAATGACCTCTGTGGGAACTGCATGTACATAGTGCGCGCGCACACACACACTCATAACACACACACACACACACACACACACACACACACACACACACGGGCACTAGGTACAAACAGAAATATGATAGACATGGTCATTGTCATTCAGGGGAAAGTAATTTCAGTGAATGTGATTTCAGCAGCTCTGTATTTTGTCCACTCACTGAATGTGATTTCAAGGTAGTAGTTTAAGCAGCCATAGTAGGAATTGGGACAATCAATACAAATTCTCATTTCTCCTCTGTCAGCATGGACCAGCACATCACCAGACATAAAGCAGTTATTAAGTTCATCCTGGTTCTTTAAAAATAACTTTCAAGATTTTAAAAATGTGCAAACTTAGTTGATAGTTTGTATAAAATTTTCAAGGATTATATTTTTGCATGAATCATCCTTTTAGCATGTCTTTCAGAGAACAAAGACAATTTTGGCTTCTCTCTCAAAAAAATTATCTACCTGAAGGGCTGCAAAGATGCCCCAGCATATATCACCATTGCTTTTGCAGAGGGCTCTAGCTCAGTGACTCACAACCATCAGTACCTCCAGTTCCAGGGGGTCCAATGTCTTCGTCTGAACCCCAAGAACACTGCATGCCCATGGTGCATTCACTCACACTCATTGGTCTTGATGGGTTTGAGGGAAAAAGAAACATTTGGATGGGTAGGGAAACGGGGTGGATCTGGAAGTAGTCTGAGTGGCTAAATATGATCATAACACATTTAAAATCTTAAAGATCTAATACAATTTTTGAAAAGATTCTGGGCCTAGCCTTGATTTAATTTATTAATCACAAGAGTGTTTTGACAAATGAAATTATTGATATGATTGTTTTAAAGCAACTTTCTAATTTTGTACTTAGGATTTGATACATAGGCTGGGCATGGCAACTTGTGTCTGAAGTCTCAGCATCTGGAAGTTCAAACCAGCCTGGTCTACAATGTGAACTCCAAGCTAATCTCAGCCACAAAGCAAGACCCTGTCCCTCATAATTAGAGCAACAACAACAAAAGATAGTAAAATATATTACATAGTAATTGAAAAATACTCAGTAGAAAATCAATTATTCTTAACTTTAAAGTCTAGAGATAATTATTAGCAGGAGAAAGAATTTTCAGCTCTTTTGTATCGATATTTTTGCAAAAAATTTTTGTTTACCTAGTTCTTTTCATTTAATAGTATCCTTCCCTTATCTTTGTAGAATCATTTTCTACATGTGTGAATTTGTTTTATACCAAGCAATTGTAACTGAATTTATTTCCTCATCCTCACCCTGTTTTGTAGATTGTCTGCAATTCACCCGTGCAGATAAGAAATATGATTACCATCCCAGCAAGTCTTTGCAAACATCTTTTCCTTACTTTGGAATAAATTTCAATAAATTTAATTCCTGAGTCAAAATTTATGGAAACTGTTCAAGCATATTTTTCTGATTATCTTTATGGAACTGGGTATTCATATGAAAAACTTGATGCTGCAATAAATACATTTCAATGATATTAAATGTTTCCATATAAATAGCAAAACTTTGGAACTTTATAATAAAATTCATAAAAATATCTTTTTAAAAATTGGGTGAATTTTATTTATATGTATGTATGGCCGAGTGAGCAACATGTGTGTGCAGTGCTCATAGAGGTCAGAAGAGGGCGTCAGATCCCCAAGCAATGGAGCTACAGTCAGTCATTAGCTTCCATGTTGGTGCTGGAACTGAATCCCAGTCCTCAGGAAGACTTTTAACTCTGGGTCTTCTCTCTAGCACTCCCAAATACCTTCATGATATTATTAGGAAAGAAACTAAGACACAGTCAAAAAAGGTAGTAATAGATGATCTGAATATATTAAAATGTACACATGCTGTATCATACAAAGCCACAAAGAGAAACAGCACCTAGCTTCATGGTGTATATGTAATACAAACACTCAGAATCTGAGGCAGGAGGATCATGAGTGAGGCCAGCCTAGGCTACATAGCAACACCCTGTCTCAGCAAACAAACAAACACAAAAATTCAAACAAGAAAATATCTGCTACTATATAACACAGGGAAGGCAAGTTGATAAATGTAATTCATAAATCACTAATAAGACAAAACAGAAAATAGGTACAGTTTATGAAAATAAACCTGACAGTTATTAAACATACAGTATGCCCAAATTTATTAGTAATAAATGTGCTATAAGTTGATGTACTGGTTCACATCCATTAGATTCATAAAATCTAGAGTCTGTTGTCAAATTGAAGAATGTGATAGAATTGATTATGAGAATGAAAATTGGTTCAAACACGTTGAGAAGCACTTTGGCAAACAACTGCTTTAGTTAACAATGTCCCCTCTTGAAACCAGGACCTGGGTGAGTCAAGCAAGTGTCTAGAGGCATGGCATTTAAAGGAGACCTTCACTCACAGGATCATAGAGGCATAAGCTTATTGCTGGAAAGTAGGTACCTCTTTAAATATTGTGCTCCAGATATTTCCTTTGCTTTTTAGTCCCGATGAACAGATACAACTTTGTGTGTGTGTGTGTGTGTGTGTGTGTGTGTGTGTGTGTGTGTGTGTGTGTACTCAAAGTATTTTACCAAGGAGACACAGCATCCTAGATGCTAACCTCCATTCTCACACCCACTCCCTGGAGAAGCTGGATAACTTCAGGAGTGTGTGAGTAGTCTTTTGGAATTTTAGAGTTGATAGTTATAGGCTGGGCACAAGGAAACTAATCAATAGAATACCTCCAACATTTATAACGCTTCTACCTCCAGAATAGTATCTTATTGAAAATGGGTTGTTTCTGTCCATCCTTGAGTTAAAGCAGCCTGAATTTAAGTTGGGCCTGAAGTTTGATGATTGGTATCTTTGTAGGAGCAGAAGAGAAACAGGCAAAAACAGGGAATGAGGCCCAGTGAAGATGGAGGGAGAGGATAGGGTTTTTTAGTCACAATATAAGGAATGCTTGGAGTCACCAAATTAGAATGTAGAGAAATAGTCTCTTCTGCAACCTGCTGGCAGAGCATAGCCTTGCCTACACCCCAATTTCAGGTGCTTTTCTAGACTCAGAGTTCAGACTTCCTATTGTCTAAGCCATTGCTGGGGTCATTTGTTGGAGATATGCTAATAAATTAATACATGCCCAGTTGTTACAACTTTCACCAATGGTGATACAACTGAGAATGGTATCCTAGCAGGAGGAAGGGTAGCTAGCTGGTATCTGGTGCTTTCAAAGTTTGTAGAAATTGATTACTCTAATGACAGTGGAACTGAATGGTTATTGCCTCAAGGTCAATTGACGTTTTGGGGAGGAAAACCAGGACGCCCATCAGAGTAAAATGTGGAAGCCAGAGGGTATGCTCCAACCTCCCAGAAAAAGGTAGGGAAAGCTTGTCAGGAGCCACCAGGACTGACTGTCAGAGGACAGAGCTCTAAAACAGTTTGGTAGATCTGCTCTGCAAAACTCAGGATGCGACCATGAAAGACATGATTTTGATCTCAGCATTCCAATCTTGAAATGCCTAATTCTACAATAGCACTGCTAGAGGGGTAGTTTAGAATCTTTAGGGAAGTATGCAGGCTGGAGTGGACACACTCTGTCCTGTTTATTACAGTACAGTGGCAGATGGCAAAAGTGAGGTATGGTGGGTGGAGTGGACAGTGCCACCCTGATGTTCCATTTTACACCCATGGTACCCACTCCCCCAGCTGCCAGAGTGTTAACTCCAAGCTAACGCAATAGTTTTTTATCTAGGATATTGCATAGCTATCCTGTGAATACATGTTTCTCTTATTGGTTGATGAATAAAGCTGTTTCAGCCAATGGACAGGCAGGATTTTGCCAGGCAGGAAACCAACCAGGGATAGAGAAAGTTAGTAGGTGGAGTCAAGGAAATGCCATGTAGCTTCCAAGAAAGCAAGAGGCTAGGGCATCATCTGTCAGCCAAGACCGTGTGGAGATACACAGATTAATGGAAATGGGTTAATGATTAAGAGAGAGCTAGCCAACAAGAAGCCTGAGCCATAGGCCAAACAATTTATAATTAATATAAGCATTTGTGTGTTTGTTTGGAACTAAATGGTTGTGAGACCAGGAGGGACAGAAATTTACATCCACAGCTCTTGGCTTGCCCCAGGCCAATACCCAGCCCTAGAGACAGCCCATATCCTTTGGTTGATCCATGTTGGGTACAAGCTAGGTATCGTTATCACATTCTGGAGGAACCCAAAAGGCCTTTCCAACTCCATGTTCTTTCCTATGGCAAAAACTCTCAGCTTAATCTCCCATTGCGCCTGTACCTCTTATCCTGACAGGTATGGCATGGCTCCTGATGCACTAACCGCCAACTTGCCTCAGCACCTGTCCCCAGATACCTCCCTAAGACTGAGCATTGCTATCACCCCTTGCAGTCTGGCTGTTGTGTGCACTCTCAAGAGCACACAACAAAGATCTACAGGAGTGTGTAGATCTCTTGTGCATAATGCTCATCTGAGCGTCATTAACTGTTTCTAAATTTTCTGTTCTCTGAGTCAGTTTTAGTAACGAATTTAAAAGCATCTGACCATTAACAGCTCCAGGCATGCTTGTAATTGATACAGATTCCTGAAATTAAACTCAGGCTTTTTATACCAAAATCCTCTTAAATGTTGGGAACAGAGGGCTCTTAAAAGATTTTAGGTTTACAAAGGCACAATTATGCTTGGAGATTGGTGGCTTTATCATTTTCAGTCAGTTCTCTTTTTTATCTTTAGGTTTTCAATCCCAGGACTGAGAGCAGGCAGGTCATGGGACATTAGCTGGAAATAATGAGGTGTTCTTGATTATCTCTGAAGCTGCTCCAAGACAGACAGACCCTGATTTAAAGTCCATGTAACATGCACGGTGCCTGCCAACCTCTTCTAATTAGATTATCTGGGAGTAAATGTGAAGAGTTAAAGAATTCCTTCACAGAACACAAAAGAACTTGTCACAGTGGGTGACATGACCCAGAGCAGAAGCAGTAGCCACGCTTCACCCTGTATCTGAAAGGCTTTGGCGTCCTGATTCCAAGGGAGAGCAGGCACTGATCCACAGGCTGCCACTCAGACCACAGCTGAGTTGGCTCATGTTATGTGATTTGTCCTGTGTAGTTGGAGGTAGAGTCACAGCCAGGGTTCATTTAACTCATTTCATACTGACAAACTGAACAGATAAGTGAACATTTGGGGGCAAATTTGGGATAGGAGGTTAGCTTCAGATACTTCCTTGTTCCAGCACCTAAGTCCAGCTTTAGTCACAGATGTGAGCCTAAGGGCCTACACAAAATAACTTCATTCTGTGATATCATCAAGAAAAAAAAAGTCAACCCACGGAAATAAAGTACTTAAAAATAACTTATCTGATCACAGACTGGTGTCTATGCAGAATAAATAAGCCATTGGATAGAAACTTCTGCAAAGAAGCTATGCAAGCGACCGTGAGTCCGCAAGAGATGTTAACATCTCTTTAAGGAACTGCAAATTAAGCCACACTGAATTGCCACTGGGGTGTCTGGATTCAAGCAGTCAGGGGATCATACATCCATGCCTTGGATACACTACATGTTGCTCATGAAGTTATATGATGGAGCCACTGCTTGGAAATGACTGGCTGTCCTTTAAAAAGGGTTAAACACACATCTAGCATGTAACCAAACAACCCACTACTACATGGAACACAGAAGAAATGAAGATGTGTGTTCACATAAAATCTTAGTCACAATTGCTCATAGCAGCATTATTTGTGAAAGTACCCAAAGTGAAAACAACTCAAAGATCTATCAGCTGATAAAAAATAAGATACAGTCATACGATACAATATTACTTAGCTATAAATTTTTAAAGTGCTGATACATGATACAATGCATAGGATTCTTTTTAGTTGATTATTATCATTACATATACTATTATTATTATATTTACTACTATTATTTTGAGTTTTTGAGAGGGGTTTCTTTGTGTAATATTGTGGACTATTAATGAAGATGTGTAAGATTTGTTTATGCTGTGAAACATTTGCTTTTATTGTGCAAAGATGTGTTGCATTTTTTTTATGTTGTATTTGTTTGACTCTGTGAAGCTGTGTTACTTTGTCTTTATTAAACCTGATTGGTTTAATAAAAAGCTGAACAGCCAATACTTAGGCAGGAGAGAGGATAGAAGCTGGCAGGCAGAGAAAATAAATTGGAGGGGAACTCTGGGAAGAGAGGCTAAGGGAGCAAAAGGAGATGGAGAGGAGGATGTCAGGGGCCAGCCACCCAGCTATACAGAAAGCCATGGAATGAGAATTAAAGAAAGGCATATAGAGAGGTAAAAGCCCAGAGGCAAAAGATAGACAAGATACTTTAAGTGAAGCAAAGCTGACAAGAAACAAGCCAAGCTAAGGCTGGGCATTCATAAGAAAGAATAAGCTTCCATGTATTTACTTGGGAGCTGAGTATGGGCCCCTCAAAGAGCATAGAGTTAAAAAACAACAACAGCAGTGTAAGAATACTGGCTGTCCTGGTACTCACTTTATAGTCCAGGCTGGCCTTGAGCTCACAGAGATCTGCCTGTCTCTGTCTTCTGAGTGCTGGAATTAAAGGTGTGTGCTATTATCACCCAGTTATTATTAAGATAACATACATAGTGTGTGTGTATGAGAGAGAGACAGAGAGAGAGAGGGGGGGGAGAGAGAGAGAGAGAGAGAGAGAGAGAGAGAGAGAGAGAGAGAGAGAGAGAGGGAGAGAGAGAGAGAGAGACTCAATTTTTTTCCCATTGAATAGTTATTTGGGGGGCAAAAATCTGAATTGCATGTACTTTGAAAGCAAAGTAAACAAATCCCTACCATTTAACAGAAAATATCTAATTATAAATAGATACGTGCAATAAAGTGTAGGAAAAGATAATGGTAATTTAGCAAATTGATTTAACTTCATAAGTGCAACACTAAAGCAATTTAACACTATGGATTTTCAGTTGTTTACAAGCTTATTCTTCTTTTTAATTTAAGATTTGTTTGTATTGTTGGAACACTGGCAAGTATTCTTTACAGTGGAGCCTTGTGCTCAGCCCCAACTTTTCTTCTTTGTTGAAAAGATGGGTGACATATACTAGCAACATTTGTTGGGGGTGGGGATGAGATACTTCATGACATGTGGATACATCAGATTCAGCAGCAAGGATTTCTGAGGAGAGAAAACTGCCTCACCCAATTTCAGCATTGGAAGAGTCCTTCACATACCCCATCCCATCCCATACTGGATGAGTGAAGAAGAGAGCTCAGATAAACTGGAGAGCTTATTTCAAGTCACATGACATCCTGTGGGCTCGGAGACAGGTGTTTTAGTTTTCATAAAATTCTTAGTTTTATTTAGAATAACTATAATCTTAACTACATTTCACCTGCCTTCTGACTTTAATGTGAGTTCATTTAAAAAACTGAGTAATTTGGAACTCCATTCTAAGTATCTACAGAGTTTAGTTGTTTAATAGTTCACGACTAGTCAGCAGCTGGTCTGAAGTCGAATAGATCACAGATATATGGACATTTGGAACATAGGCATTGGACCCACAGTGGGTGGGTCTTGAAATAATTTTAGGATTAGATAGTATTGAGTCAAGATTCCTGGAATGAGTAAGACCTTTGCAAACAGAAGGAAAGGAATATGTAGGTAAACAGAGACATGGAATGTGCACTTAAAGAAAAAACAGTAGTCTAGTTTGGGGACATAAAATGTATGGACCTCATGACAATCCAACAGAAGACGAGAAGGAATTTTCCTAGTAGATGCCAAACAGGCCCAAGCCCAAGACTCTCATGGGGTCATTGCTGGCTGTCTTGTCAGCATAGAGGACAACTGGAAATCCCACACTTCCCCAGGCAGGAGCCACACTCTGACTTTAATGATCAACAGTTTCTGGATTTTATATCATCTTTCTGCAAGAGGATGATGGAGGGCAGACACAATTACAAATGACTGGAAAATCTTTAAAGTAATAGTCAAACTTGCAAATGAATAGATTTTTCATCTTCAGGAAGAATGGAGGTTTTGGGTAGACTTGAGGTTTACTTATAGGGAAAATGTGAGTAGTTGGGTTTCTGTCTATCTAAGCCTATGACAGTAACAGTGATATACTACACATACAGGAGGCTATTCCCATGGAGCCATATGTCTTAGAAATCCAGGACCATGGCTTTGGATCCAGGACCATGGTTTTGTTTCCTTAGATAATTATTATACTTAATTCAACTTGCTAAAATACAGTCCAGTGGCTTTTCTGTTGATGGTTCAATGACTAAAAGCTAAGCAGAAACATTCAGAGTTCAAAGAAAAAATAGCACACTTGTTTTATTCTATGTTGAAGATGTGCCTGGGGAGTGTGGGCTTCCTTACCAAATGCTTCTATAAAAACATCTCTACTTACAAACTTCTCATTTTACAAATACACATACAGTATTATTAATTATGGAAACCTGGGTTTTCATTACAGTTGGGCTGATGTTACTCCTAAATGCTCAGTGAAATTTGGTCAAATCCTCTTTAGCTGCTAGACCTCAATTCTTCATCCCTAATATCCAAGCCTACAACTATCAAAATATTTGACTTTACCTTTCTTCCATTAATTAAAATTAACAACCTCATAATGTGATAGTTAATATTGCCAACTTTACAGGATCTAGAATCACCAAGGAGCTATGGTGTTGAGAATGTCTGTGAGGGATTTTTGAGATTAGTTAATCAAAGTGGGAGAATCAATCCTAACTGTGGATAGTACCATATCATGTGCTGGGGGCTTGGATTGCATAAAAAGCAGAAGTTATAGTGGATACTCTATGTTCTGTGATGGTGGATACTCTATGTTCTATGATGGTAGATACTGTGTTCTGTGATGGAGGATACTCTCTTATGTTCTGTGATGGTAGATACTCTGCTCTGTGATGGTGAATACTCTATGTTCTGTGATGGAGGATACTCTAAGTTCTGTAATGGAGGATACTCTCTGTTCTGGGATGGTGGATACAATGTAACCAGTTGTCTTGAGCTGTTGTCTCCATTACTTCCCTAGCATGCTGTACTGTACCCTTGAATTGTAAGCTAAAATAAATCACTTGAGTAGCTTTTGTCAGGGATTTTGTCAAAGCATGAGAAAACAAACTAATATAATAATGAAGTCTTTTCTCGCTTTAGTTTTTCCTCTCATGTTAGCATATGTTCTGATGAAAGTCTATCAGAAATGTTTTACTTATTTTTCTGAAGGTTCAGTCAGAATTTTGTCTTTATAAGAACAAAAGGCAGGGACAATAATGATGCAGGACCTGTACCAGCCATTAGTTCAAATCAAGAAACTCAGCTTTGTTGATTGCAAGGAACTATGGCTCACTCCATGTGGAAAAGAAGTGTTTCAGGTAAGGTGAAAGTGAGTGGAATTTTCCACATGGAAGAGACCCTGGCATAGTCTAACAGACACAGCTCATAATAAAGCAATGCCTGATCTCTACTCCAGCTTCACTGGCAGCCTCATGAAGTGAGCAAGGCATCACTCTCAAGTTTGCAGTATTTGTAATTTGCTTTTGAGCACAGGTTTGCTAAATGGAGAGTTTAGAAAACAATGTGGCAAGTGATATTCTGTAAAATGTGTAACATGCCTTGAAGGAGTGCACAAATGCTAGAGAAAGAGGATGCTGAAAGAAAAACAAAATACTTTAAAATGACCCCAGAAATGAAATCCAATTAGCAATCGAATATGACATAATACATAGAGAATAACAAGGTATGAATCTGGAAGACTGAAAGTAAATTACAGAAAATTAAAATTGCTGAATTAAGAGGGAAATGGCTCAAAAGATAGAGGTGCCTACATGCAGGCTCGATTACCTGAGACTGACCCTCAGGTCCCACAAGGTGGCAGGAGAGAGCCAACTCCCAATAGTTGTCGTCTAGCCTCTACATAAACTCCAGAGTGCCTGCACTCATACATACATACATACATGCATGCATAATACATATGCATACACCATACATACATACACAATACATACAAAGATCATACACACATGCATACATATATACATCAATACATCATACATACATACACTATATATACATGATGAATAGAATAAATAATTTAAAATCATGTCCCCCAAAATTAGCCAAAAAATTCATAAATGTCAATATCCTTTTCATTAGCATAGATTACTTTTAGCTATATTAGCTATATTCTCATCTTAATTTTTAAGCTTGTGGTTTAGGGATAGATTGTTACAAGAGTTAGACAATGGACTCTTTTCTTTCTTCTTCTTTCTTTCTTTTGTTTTGTTTTTGTTTTTCAAGACAGGGTTTCTCTGTGTTTCAGCTGTGGATGTCCTGGATGTCTATGTTCATTTCATAGACCAAGCTGGCCTTGACCTCACAGAGATCTGCCTATCTCTGCCTCCAGAGTGCTGGAATTAAAGGCATGCACCACCATCAAATAATACTTGACTATAGTCTCAAGTTGCAGACGTTATTATGAAACACATGCATATTGTCTCAGTCTGTTTTCTGCTGCTATAATGTAATATTACAGACTGGATAATTTATCCTGAACAGAAGTGTATTCACTTTAAGATTCTTGCTGGTGGAGACTAGTTAGTGCCTTAGGCAATGCAGGGCAACATATGAAGGACAGATCAAACTAGTGAGGGAGCCCTCACTATATAACAAGGTCCTTCTTGATAAAACCCAGGAATCCACTAATCCACTGATCCAAGGGAGAATTAATCCATTCACAAGAGAGGAGCTCTCCAGACCTCGTCACATCTTAGTGATTCTCCCTAGTGATCTTGCATTTCAGTAGGAGTTTCAGTGAAGAAGTATCCCTGTCTACATTATCATCATGGTGAGTAAATAAATAAGTGAAGTGAATTTAACATTTAGAAACTTGGTGGGACAGCTCTGAAGACAGAAGCAGGACGTTTGCCACAAGTTCAAGACTAGTTTGGCCTACATGGTGAGACCTTATACAAAAAAAAAAAAAAAGGGGGGATGAAAAAAATTAAGAAAAGAAAATGATTTGGTGGGCATTAAGGGATGCTTACACTTTTGATGCTACTAATTTATTCATATAGAATTTCATATTTAAATCTATCAGTGTCTTCAAATAAAATAGCATATTATAAGAAGTTCTCCAATGTGTATGCCTCAATAGGTCTTTTCTTTCAGAATAAGAAACCCATTACAAGCAAGACTACTGGAACCCCAGGTTCTGGGGGGGGGCAGGTAACTCGGTGCTTCCATTCACAAGAGAGCTTCAATGGGATGCTGATCCAAATTGAAGGGTCAGGTCATTATGCGGTAGTGAAAATCTACGTCATAACACTACCTGCTCTTTCTTCAGATATAAGGGATATGATTGCTATGAGCTATGAGAGAATTACAGGATGACATGGCTCACATAGAACAACAGTACACATGAGGCAGATCTGCCTGCAGGTACACATATTTTAATTCTTGACCTTGACCCTCCACATTCCCATGCTGTTACTATTGTACTTTCACTTTATATATGAAAGTAGATCTGAGATGAACTAAATATCGTAAATTCTTGATATTAGGTAAAAGAAAGGCTAAACTTAATTTTACACACACACACACACACACACACACACACACACACACACACACACACACAAACAAGGGTTTACAGATTGCTCTAACCCTCCCTTTTTAAGGATACAGTAAAATCAATGCCACATGTCTTCATTGATAATCAGATATTTGGATCCACATCTTACTTAAGTTTTATAGCTACCTCATTGTGTAGTCTTTAACCTATTATTTATTTGTTTGTTTGTTTGTTTATTTGTTTGTTTGGTTTGGTTTTTCAGAACAGAATTTCTCTGTGGTTTTGGAGCCTTGCTCTATAGGCCAGACTGGCCTTAATCTACCATTTCTTGAACAAAGTAGTTTAGCTAATGTTGAGCTTGATCAGTCTTGGTTTCTATTTGCTAAACAATCACTCTAGGCACTATTGGGAGAACTTTCTGAGTATTAAGTAATTTAGTTCTCTAAATCCCATCTACCAACTAATAATTTTAAACATAAACAAACAAAACAGGATAAGTAACTGGTCCAATGTCAGTGGGGAGTGGGAGACAGAATGAATAGGACAGTCCTGCCACTACGAGGAGCTCAAGGGTTAACAGGAGGTAAACAACTGGGCACCTAGTGTGCTCTTCTGTATATGGGTGAATGAGGTAGTTTTCTGTGTGAGGCTTTCTTTCTTCATCTGCTATGAGGGGGTTGACATTGCTGTAGTCTGAGTGTGAAGACAAAACATTAGCTCTCAGAGTCTGCTATTCAAATGGAACTTTTTAGTTACAAAATAGGCTTGTTTGGAAAACGGGAACAGCAATGTTTTGAGATGAGTGAAGGAAGAAAGGTCTATTAAGATTGAGATCATGAGTAAGGAAGGCATAGTGGCACGTGTTATATCCCATCACTCCAGAAGTTGAGGCAGAAGGGCAGCTACAAGTTTGAGGTCAGCCTGAGTTACTTTAGTAAAACCACATTAAACAGACAAACAATCTAAACAAACAAACTACAAAACTTGAAGTAAAAATTCAGAACACAAAGTTAAGGAAAAATAGCAACCAGGAAAAATTAGGAGTCCCCTTTCTTATGGGGAACAAAATGGCCAAGAGAAGTAGCTTTTCCTGCTGGATATTGGAGATACTGGGTACTGGAGAATTTAGAAGCTTGTCAGTCCTGTGTTGACTTGAGCACCACTACATAACTCAAAACCAGCTCAAGCAAAGGTTTAGAGTCTTTGCTCTTGAGCCCCTCACATATCTGCCTGGTTGGAGATGCTAAGTTGGAGAGTAGCATCCAGGAAGAAGAGCTGGGGCTGACCACCTGGGCTAGGAGCCAAGGTGTGATCTGTGCAGCCATTCTGAGGAGCCTGTTCACTGAAGCCAAATCTCCAGGGAGCGGCCACTCTTGCTTCAACTGAGAGAGCCGAGTGAGAGTTCAGACTGGAGGCTCCTACAATGAAAAAGCAGTGTCTCCCAGCCAGGGGCCAAAGGGCCAGAGGGCATGTGGCTCTGAGGACCTACCCTCTGGACAAGCCATTTGCCCTCCCTCTGCAAGTCCTGTGTGGGAGGTGGCAGTGAGTGCCAACACACCATAGCTACCCGGAAGGCCTTCCAGTAGACATTTATATTACTAGGTCACACTCAGTTTATGAAGCTAGAGTAAACTACATAGCTGTATTTTCCAGAGCAGGAGAGGTGGAGGTAGGTGTCAGTTCACAAGGACACCCAGAACAAGTTCAATCAAGTTGAAGAATTGGTGCCATTTATCTGTTGTACCAAGTAATGGAAGGACTTGATTTTTAATCCTGCTTTGCATCTAAACTCTTAAATACAAGGAAGTGTAGGGAATTTTATCAAGATGCTGCAGCCTATACTTTTTCGTCATGGTCACAGCCACTTTAAACTAGTGATGCACTGAAGGCTTACGTAGCCCCCTCTCCTAGGAAGATAAGATTTCTACTATCCCCAAGGAAACAGATTCAGAGAGGTCAAGTAACCAGCTCAGAACCACATAGCAAGGTGACAGAGGAGGCTTGAACACAGGCCATCTTGTCATTTCAGTCCATCTCTCAATCTTTGTGCATCAAAAGTGACAGGACCACAGTAGGTATCTCAGGTGAGTGCTGTGGGACTTGGTCCTAGAAGCGTAGAACAGAGTCAAAAAAGACGAGAAGCAGAGACAAAGGCACCATAGTCTGAAGGAACATGCCAGCAAGGTGGGCAATATAGTGTACTCTCTAGCATATGAAATGACTGCTTCATCTATAGTCTGAGGCCTGCTAGAATATTCCGTTTGAGATATCATTGCTGCTGCTGGAGAATGGCACACATCTAAGATTCCTGTCTTCTCACCAACAACCTAAATGTCCTAAGACAGCTTGATTTTGACATAATATTAACCACCATGCCATTTTACTTTGTGGCCACTTTTGCACTGCCATTCAGAGGTAGAATGCTGTGTACAGAGGCATCCAGGCTGGGGGCGTCAGAAGGGAACCCTGGTTTTCCTATTTTCAGAGCCTTCACGCTAACGAACTTCTCTCCCAACCCTCAGGAGCACAGCTGTTTCACTCTTTTCCTCTGTCATAGAGTAAGTTTTCCTCACATTTAACTTTGGTTGTTTGTATCTGAAGGCAAATCTGACAAAGCTGCCAGATTTCCTTGAGCAATGTTTCCTAACTTGGTGTTTGAGTCACCCTTTGGCTCTGCTGGGTGTCAGAGCCTCTAATGTTAGTAAGGTCTTGGTTATCATATTAAGCCACGTCAAACAGCAGTCTTCACCAAATACTGGGGCTTGGCACAGGCGGCTGAGAAAGCCGAGAGCGTCTCAACAAGATTAACAACACTTAGCTTGCTGGTCAACAGAAATGGAACATGGCCACTCTTGAGGTAAGCGGATTCTAACTTCACCACAACCCTGGGCAAGAACAGTGACTGCTGGATTCTGTTCAGAGCATGACTTTAGTTTTCATTTAACTTGATTAGAAACAGCTGGACAGTCAGAGGCTCAAGTAACTTTTCCAGTGATGCAGAAGGAAAGAATGTTTGCTGTGACCTAATCATCAGTCACTATCCAGACTGGTTTCATTGGGGAAATAATTTGCAATGAAGCCCCATGCTGCTGCTGTGCGTGGCAAACCATCATTATGTATATTCAGATAACATTGCCCCCTACCATTAACTAGATTAATATTACCAGCATCCATTTTATATTCCCAAAGGGTTTTTATAACTACACACATTTTTGGATCTGGAAATTCAAATGCACCAAAATACAAAACTTGAGCCACAAGTAGAAAATTCCATTTCTGATCTCATATAACCGGTCACAGTTAATATGAGGGCATACTAAAGATGTTGTATAATGCCACCTTGAGGCTATGTGCATAAGGTTAGTATGAAACATCAGTGAATTTCATATTTATACTTGGATCCCATTATTAGGATATCTCACTACACATATGCAAATCTTCAAATTTCCTAAAACTGTGATGTGGAACACCGTGGTGAGTTCCATGCATGTCAGAAAAGAGATATTCGATTAATGATCATGTTAGTATCAGATTTTCAACAATCAAAAATGGTTCTTTACATTATGTCATGGACATATGAAGAAAACGTCTCTTTAAAGAGATGGAGAACTTAGAGTTTGACTCAACCCTGCAATTATAAGAGATGTGTTTTCTTAGATGGGGGCCACGGACAGATTCTGCTTTGTTCCTTCCTGGCCTCCCATGTGGCATTGACCGTATCTATGCTGCTTCCACACAGGGCCAGGTGTCACCCCAGCCAGGACTTCCTTCTCCTTTCCTTGCCTGGGTTTTTATTCAGTTTTCCTTGGGACCTTGAATATGTCTGATTAGTTTTACAGATAAACAAAGAGAAGTCTGATTTATTGAAAATAGCTATGGAAAGCTCTTAGCATGTGCAAGCAATAAATTAAACATAGATATCCATTGTTTTATTCAGTCCTCTTAAAAACCATATGTCGTGGATATTATTAAAATCTTTAGATCATACCTGAAAAGAACAGAGCCAAGAATGGCTAACAATGCCCAGGTTGACATGACTGACAACTGACAGTGCTAACACGTGAACCCGGACTTGATAGACACACACATAATATTGATCACTATCACACCAATATGAAAATCACCTCCTTGAAAAGCACTGCCTCAGAATCAGGACTTGTAAAGACAGTGTAAGTACCCAGAGCAGGTACTTTTCCATAGCAGACACACTTCTCATTTTCAGTTGACCACTGTGGTAATAGTATGTGGCATCTTCAGCAGAAAGCTCTTATTGATGTGTCACAGTACTTGAATGGGATCCCACCTACTTCTGCTATTCCCTAGTATGTCACTTTGTCTCTCCTACCCATCACAGCAAGAAGAGAGGGGGACAAGAGGATTTTTGAAATTTTGTCCCCACTGAGAGAACAATTACTTAGCCCTATACACAAAAAAGCTAGGAAAAATTTCAATAACCCGCTAAACCCAGTCATATTATCCTTAACTCTCCTTCCCTCATAAGGAGCCACAAGAGCTTTCTTTACAGTCTGAGTGAGCATGCTTACACCTGAGAGAAGAAGGATAGGAAAGGGAGGGGATAGAGACAGAGGCCTCAACCAAAAGTACTTAGAATTTTGTGAATATTTTTACAACACATTTTACAAGAACTTCTGGCCATGTAAACACATTGTCAAGACAGTCCCCAGGGTCATGGAAGATCCCATCAGTGTGAAGTGTCAGTTTTATGAGTTCCAAAGCCACCCTTCTTCTTATGTTAACCCTTAAACAACATTCCAGGCTATGTCCCACATATCAGTTCCCCTTCTATGGCAAGATGATCCGTGTATGGCGCTGGGTATACCACATGTGGGCACATTTGATTTTCCACATTCCTTCTAAAAGACAGGAATGTCTTTTAGAGTGGCAGAGGCATACTACCACAACCTTCTATGGTCTTGCTTTCTACCGTGGGGGTCTGCTGTGTTATAATGGAAACTTTGCTTTTTCTGTCATAGCTAATATCTTGTATCTCAATTGAATGCCTTTCCTGTGTATTGTTTGAGTGTGAAATGCCTCTGACAGGCTCACACATGTGGTTGAACACTTGTTGGTGCTGTTGTTTGGAGGAAGCTGTGGGGTCTCTGATACCATGTGGTATGCGCCATGGTATGCACATGGTATGCGCCATGTGGAAGTGGACCCATGGGACAGGCATTGAAGGTGGTATTCACTTCTGGTTCCCACCTGAGCCATCTGCTAGGAAATAAGAAGCCACCAGAAGTTTCCACCAGCATAGGCTGCCTCAATCACAATGCCTTTCCTGCCATGATGGACTAAGTCACCTAACGTTGGGAACCATTGTAAATCACTCCTTCCTCAATTTGCTTGTTCTGGTATTTGGCCACAGCAGTGAGAAAAGTAACTACTATTTCTCCAGATGTTTCATATTCTCTGTTCCTTCCTATGATCGATAAAAAGAACCCTCTTTTGGTGAGAAAATGTGAAATACAAACTTTCAAAGTGTCAAGGAAAGAAAATTAAGAACCAACCCAGACTCTGACTCTGTATGCCAACCAGGATATGATGCTGCTGCCGATAGGCAGCACATTTATCTCAATGTAAATGACTTGGAAATGATTTCAGGAAGAGTATAAAAAATGCATGGGGGATGATGCAATATAATCCCAGAAGAATTTGTAACCCAGTTGGGATATACACATTCAGAAGGATTCTTAGTCTTTGTCAGGAAGGGATGTTACAGCTGTCTTTCCATAATTGTGGTAAGCATTTTCTAGGAAACGGGTAAATAGCTTACATAGTTGCAAAGCAATATAAATGAAAGCACATGAAGTAGATGAAGTCAAAGGTAATTAGTACCAACTATTGGGGAACTCTGTTAGCCTATGGAAATCTCCCCAAGGAGGTACAAGTAGCAGCATTACTCAGAACTGAGAAAACAATATTGTCACAGTGTCACAAGGAACTGCTTTTTGTGTGTTCCATGGACTAAGAAGAGGCCCAGTCACTTGCTGACTGCCTTCTCCAAGTAATTTGTTCATGTGGTAAATGCATTACTATCTACCCAGTGCTAAATTAGAAGAACATACTTCTTCACTAATATAATAGCCCCTACACCATCAGCCAAATATTTCAATTATTTAAAGTCCCTAACTAAAATACAGTTATCTCCTATAATAGCTGAATTTCCCATTGAAAACCAGTTAATTTTCATGATATACAGTGAAGAATATTGAGTTGTAAAGAAAGATGAGGGCAGGGGTGACAAATTAAATCTAGCAAGCCTACTCTTATTTTTAAATTTTTTTTTCAAAACAGGGTTTCTCTGTGTAACTAGAGTAGGCTGGTCTCCAACACTCATCTCTGTCTCTAACTTGCAACTTTGCCTCTTGAGTGAGTGCTGAGATTAAAGTTATGTGCCATCACTGCTGGGCTAAGTCTACTCTTAAGTATTAGTTGTGTTGTGTCTCCTAGGAGCTCTAAGTTGGAAGGGATTTTGAGGAAAATAATATCCTGCTTTTTAGTGGTGTGTGTCGTGGTATTAGGTAAGCCAGTAACTTCCAGCCTACCACAGCCTTGTCAGAATCCCCGGTGCCCAGCCGTGTGGATGATGCTCTGATGTCCTGGGACGGATGCTCACTGCTCGGTGATTGAAGGATGCCAGCAGCAGTCAAGACTGTACTATTGAGCCATACCCTCTGGCTTCAAGGAATGTACATAGAGACCATTTTCACAAGTTTATCATTTTAACAGTGAGAAAGCTGAGGCTAGAGAAGCTACTTCATCTGCAATGACCATAAAACAGTTTTAAGGCAGAGTCTGACCTAGAACATTTCCCCCCAACCCCTGGGTCTTCCAGATGTGTAACCTGAAGTTCTTTGGGGATTAAATATTCCTTTCTTGCTGCTAGTGTGCTGTACTTTTCCCTGGTAGCCATGAGAGATTGATAACAAAGCTGAGTCTGGCCATTGCTGAGTTATTGGCCATTTACATTGTTAGGTTCTGTTTTCTGTCTCCTTTGGATGTTGGTAGATCAGCCATCTCTAGTTCCTTGGGGTTCAGTGCATCATTGGGTATTTTAATTTGAGAGACATAAGAATAGCAGACCCTGAAAGACCCCTTCAAAGCTAAGATTGGAATATAGCACCCTTCATCACATAAGCCATAAAAATGCAAACTCTTCACTTTTTCTAGAGACTCATAAACCAATCCAAATATTCATCTCTGGCTAGCTGATGGCAAAAGCCAACCCAGGAGAAGCCATGAAGTCAGCTTCTTCTACAGCCCACTCCTCATGTTGACATTGACCTATTTCCACCTAATACAGGTTCAGGGGTGGGAGTTGCTTCCTGGCTTGCAGTGATCATGATCAGTTTTTCATTTTGTATCACTTGTGTTTTTGTCTCCCCCTTCCTTGGCACCCCCAGATCTGTGACAACATGAAGATAGGCACCTTAATGCCCCACCACCACCACAAAAAAAAAAAAAAAAAGTGCTCAGCAAGATACAGAGAGCAAAAAGCAAGCTGAGTGCCTCCAACTCCTTCCCGGGCAGATTCATGTTTCCTCTGTGACCTTCTGAGTTTACCTCTGTGTTTAACTTGTTTAACTTCCCAGGTCTGGCCTGGGGTAAAGGGCAGTGAAAAGTTAAGAGTAGGATGCTGGAAGAACCTGATGGAACTGGGCTTCTCTCCTAAGAAGACAGAAGCAGTGCTTACTGTGGCAGTCTGGGAGCTGTTTTCTTTGCACATGAGTGACTTTGGCTCTACCACAAGGCCAGTGTAGCGCTAACAACAACTGGGATTGTGTGGAATGTGTGGAATTCTTTGTGGCAGGCCAGAGCACTTAATCCATAGAGCTCCATTTGAGCAGCTGGTAGCCATTGGATATGCATTTGGACTCCCTTGTATGAAATGGTGTATATTACTCCTTAGCTAATATTTATGGAGGAAATATCCAGTGTAACATATTATAGTACCTAGCATGCAAATATTTCATAAGTTAACTATAATATAATTATTACAATTTTATTGCGTGAGTAGTATCATCATGCTGCTTGCGGTACAATAGAACTTAATATAAATATAAACTGATGTCATTATGGAAGCTTTATAGCCATTAAATGACTTTCAGGCATATTTTCATTTGAACCTGATAAAAATAGTTCAAAATCTACCTTCAGTATAAAAATGAATCCATCAGCTCTAGTCTTTCCACACACTTAGCCCACATTTGTTTCCCCCTTTCCTTGGCAGCCACAGCAGTGAACTAACCCTCATCAACACTGCTCTGCACTGAGGATGTGGATATCATCAATAGCCTGCTGGCTGGGTGTGGGTGAGAGGCATCCTAACTCAGAGTGAGTGGAGTCAGGGTTCTCCAGAAAATAAATAAAATAAAATAAAAAAGATGTATTGCAATTGGTTTAAGTCAGCATGGAGCTCAACAGGATGAACTTTCCAGCCAGGAGACCTAGAATATCTGATGATGCTCCTGGCCTGTGACAGACACTGTTTCAAAGGAGGTGGATGGTGTTCTTAAGGATGACATCTCAGGCTGTCCTGTGACCTCTGCACATGCACACACAAGGAAACACACACAGACAAGGAAACACACACACATACACACACACACACACACACACACACACACACAAGAGAGAGAGAGAGAGAGAGAGAGAGAGAGAGAGAGAGAGAGAGAGAGAGAGGACACACATACTAGGTTCTATTGACTAGGATGTGTCATATCTTTGGGGAACTATCATTTAAACTACTACTCATTACTAACAAGACAAGTTTCCATGTATTAGTCACATTTCTGAAAATGTAAGCTTTCTCTTACCTTTCCAAAGATTCCGTGAGCTGCTTATTTCTGACATAATTATATGTCCCCAGTAGAAATTGAAAACTGGTCCAATCTGGCTTTCGTGGGCTCTGTGCTAAGGGCTGGGCTTTCTATTACCTCCTCGCAGATCACTTTCTTTCCCCTACTAGTCTAACTCACTAAGAGAGTGCATTGGTGGAACCAAGGTAAACCAGGGAGGCATAAAGCCAGCACACAAAGCTTAAGGGAGCCCCCCAATAGTGATTTCAGAAGGTTTCCACCCCCTTAAATAAAAATTACATCCATCAAAATTCTGCATTCTCTGAAGTTCACAGGCAGGAAGAAAGCCTCTCTCATCTATATATTGCGACTTTGTGATAAATACCAGGCATCTTCGCTTCTACTCATTAATTCTCTAATAACAGTACACTGAAACAAAATCTCCCCTTTTCCTTCCCACCATCTGTATTTCTACCATTATCTGCATCGTTGTTAAGTAAACATTGCATACAAGTCTAAAGACTCAACATTTCTCAGGTAACCTAGTTCCTTCTCTGAACCTTAACCACCAGGATGTCTTCCTGTGTTTACCTATCTCAAATTCTAAATGGAAAAGAAGGGAATATCTTCGTCTATTCTTCTAAAGGAATCATCAAACCAATGAACACAGATGAACTTGTGGATAAGAGGTGCATTTAAATCTATCAGTATGTAGTTCAATGGCTTTATGTGATCTTTTCCCACATAAAAACAGGCTCAATATTTCACACTCCTCTCATTTTTCTTCCTAGTGGAAATCATGGCTTAATATATCACAACCATTCTGCCTCATTCTGATACATTATACTTAAAGTCAGGAAGAGTGCAGTCACTATTGAGAAAGGCTGGCACAACAGGTATCCCTAAGCAGGATCCCATCTCCTATAAAGTCATGCTGAATTCTACTGTGTCCTTTGTCACCATCCAGAATGCCAAATTCTGTGGGATCTTTGCCACAGAACTCTGAAACTCCATGTGGAAATTAGAGCCCCTTTCCTGAACTGCCCTGGGAGTATGTCATGGAGCTCGCACTATACAGGGGCTCTGGAGAAGTGTCTCACCCCTCAGTGCTCACTCATCCAGAACAGAATAGAACTGCATGCCTATTCAGTCTCCCGAGTTATCACATCTCAGACTCATTGCTAGACATGGTGTCAACCAGGACAAGGCTGTGTAATGTGTCAAGACCAGCTGGATTCTTTAGGGGATACCTACAGGACTCCAAATATGCAGTCTTAAAAAAGAAAGGTAATTCTTTTTTTTTTTCACATTTTTTTCACATTTATTTGCTTTTAGGTATGCTCACAGAAAATTAGAACATCTTTTTATTCCTTTGATAATTTTTTTAAAATTTAAATTTGAAACAAACTTGTTTTACATGTCAATCCCAGTTCCCACACCCTCCCTTCATCCCCTGTCCCCCACCACCAACCCCCATCCCATCCCCTTTCTGTTCCCCAGGGAGGGTGATACCTTCAATGGGGAGTCTTCAAAGTTTATCCTATCATTTGTAGCAGGGCCTAGGCTCTCCCCCATGGGTCTAGGCTGAGAGAGTATTCCTTTATGTGGAATGGGCTCCCAAAGTCCATTCATACACTAGGGATAAATATTGGTCCATTACCAGAGGCCCCATAGTCTGCCCAGTCCTCCTAATTAACATGCACATACAGGGGTTATGGGTTGGTCCTATACTGGTTTCCTAGCTATCAGACTGGAGTTCACAATCTCCCCCTTGTTCAGATCAGCAGTTTCTGTGGATTTCTCCAGCCTGGTCTTGACCCCTTTGCTCATACTCCTCCTTAAGAAAGGCGGTTCTTTATCTTGCATTTTTTACATCAAGCTTGTAATATTACCTACTTACTAATACCTTGCTAATAATTTATAACTATTCTGTTTTGCTTCCCAGTCTTCAGTCTACATACGTTCAAAGGACATTGATAAACACACACACACACACACACACACACACACACACACACACACACATACACACACACACACACACGAGTGTATAATTTTTTAAATGCCTTACCACCTTATAAGAAAAAATAATTTACCATTTTGTCAGGCACAAGAAATTCTGCTTTTAATAAAAATAAACCATTGGATTGAGGACAAGTGTGAAAATACATTGTTAGTTTTTACAATATTAAATTGGTAGAAGGGACCATTAATAATTTAGTATCTACTAAAAATATGATACAAAATCCTATATTCTCTATTATCATGGAGAGTCTTTATTTGTAGTCAAAAAGTGACAATAATATTTAAAATCACATTTTCCTATTGATTTTTGCCTGTAGTATTGGTCAAGCAATCTTTTGGGTATTTCAAAAAGGGAAAGAGGAAAAATTATATTATTTGAGCATTCTGCAATTGAGTAAATCCTGTAAAAAACAGAAATAAAGGAAAAGAGATGGGAGAATTTCATGTTCATTGCTATGATAAAATACCCAGACAAAAGATCAGCTTTCTGGAGGAAGGGGTTTATTTTACTCACAATTACAAGAGATAGTCATCATTCTGGGAAAGTGAAGGTAGTAACTTCAAACAGCAGGTTCACAGTTAAGAGCAGAGAGAAACAAATGAATACATGCTCATGGGCTGTGTGCTCTGCTTGTCTTATTCATGCTGACAGTTGAAGGTAATCTGCCTTGGGAATGGATGCTCACAATGGACTGGGTCCTCCCACATTGATTAAATCATTGGAGATGACCCAATGTAGATAATTACTTAATGAGACTCTAGGTGAGCCTAGGTTGGGTCAAATGAGCATTTAAAAGTAACTACCAGAGACAGTCATGGGGGATGGATGGAAGTGTATAGGGAGGCGGGGGAGAAAAGGAAAAGAAGGAAGGAGGGATAGGGAGAAAGGAGGGAGGGAGGAGGGAGGGAGAAGAGAGGGAGAGAAAGAGGAAGAGAGGGAAAGAAGAAGGAGATAGAAGGAGGGAGGGAAAGAAGGATGAGAGAGAAGGAGGGAGGAAAGGGGAGGGAGAGAGGGAAAGAAATCACAGAGATCCAATAACCTGAAAAACCTAATTGATCTATTCTAGTCAAGTTATGAAGACAGCAAGATTCCTCCGATGAAGTTTTACGGTCATTTTATATAGGAAAAGAAGAAAAGAATGGTTAAAAAATCAGATGAAAATGAAGAAGCCTGTGTAAAAAAGACTCCTCAGTGCTCCCTACTTCCTTCTCAATGGCAATATCTACCTTGTGCCCCATTTCTACTTGAAAATCCAAGAGAAAGAACCCAGACAATGTAGCCAAGAAAGAAAGTGATCGACAACAGAACCATACAGAGCATGGTTCATTTCTTTCACCAAGTTTTCATTTCCCAGCTTGTTCACTGGGTCAGTTTGTTCACCTACAACCTGGGCTAATAAACAACAGTGATTCTGCAATCTTTGGACATGTATGTCATACTGCATGGCACCAGAGGTTTGGAAGGAAAAACGAATACTCTGAGGGCACTTCTGCTGACATGTGCTTACTATTCAAACTAGCCCCATTGTTCTTCAAGTGCCGCAGAAACAGCACCTCCAGTTCCTCTTCCCTATGTGATATGTGGCTCCTCGTCCTTCTGCTTTACACTCCAAGTCTCTGCTGGACTGTCTCCCATAGCCACGCCCACTTGTGACCCCGCAGCGGTCTGTCTGTCTCTATCCTCCATGGGCACATGGTATGTGTACCTTTATATATGTACATACTTGCATGTGGGTGTAGTTGACTAAGGACAGCCTTGGGCGTTGTTCTAGCTTTATTCCTTGTTTGAGACAGGGTCTCCTGTGTGCCACTAGATACCTCAGGCTAGCTGACCTTTGAGTTCCTGTGATTCTCCTTCCTTCTCCCTCCTTGTAGTGGAAATACTGTGATTACAGATACAATGCTGTGTCCAGGCTTATAAGGGCTCTAGGCACCCACATTTGTATACTCACACTTGTATACTTAATGCTTTACCCACGGGGTTTGAACTTGTGCTTGTGACAGCTTGTCGATCATATGCCTCTTTGTGTTCTTTTACAGATAGATGTGACATCATATGGAAAAAAATAAAAGACAAGGCAAACACCTTAAGGATGCTTCAAGCCCATAAATATCTATTAGGTAAAGGGGAGAAAAGAAAAGCTAAGTTGAAGAAACCAAACAAAACAAAACATGTTCTAAACTACTTGAATTTTTTCTTTAAATACTATTCTGGTTGATTTTCAGTTCTAAAGGTAAAATTTTTAAAGAAAGATGCCACCTGTATTGTGCTTTGGCTGCAGAAGGACACAGAGCATCAACCCTTTGAGTTGTGCTGATGACAGCTAATTAAATGTGTGTTGTTAAGCAGACCATTTCAAGGGACCTTACAGCAGGCCTGCTGACTCAACAGGTTTTGTATATAACATACTCAGCCTGAAGAGCAGCCTGACTCACAGCTGAATCTTGGTTCATCAGCAAAAGCAAAGCTAGTTGGAAATTACCTCCAAGCTGCCCAAACTTGGCTGTTTTGCACCGTGCTGCCCTTTGAAGCTTAAGACAGTAGATATTAGGTTTCTTAAAAATTAACATCTTCCTTAATATGTATTCTTCATCAAAATTGTAAAATCCCAAAGTAATCTTTCTGTTTCTCTTGCACAATGTGGAGTAAAATTAAAAGCTGATTTTACATTGCAGTGCAGGGCTGTAATTAGAACAGTAGCTCCTCAAAGCACTGTCTGCCCTCTCAGCATCAGCACCTGGGAGCTTGATAAATGCAAATCCCTGGCTTTCCTAGATCAGGCTATATGAGAAACTGGAAGGGAGGCCCTGCAATTTGCATTTTAACTTCCAGGCAATTCTGACAAAGGCAAACTTCCAGGAACATACTTGTTATTGATGACTGATTACAGTAAGAGCAGGATAATAAGCAAGAAGAAACCACTGTGGGTCATATTTTTTTGTGTGTGTGTGTGTACTCTCAGGTCTGCCCACTATCCAGCTACTCAAAACATGTTGAGACTACTATAGCCGATAGCACTAAAAACAATATATCTTTAGTTCAGTCCATCACTGTTCGCTTTTCACCTCCTGAAAAAACAGGAGACCCTGAGAAGACACTACATCTACACTGTTGACACGGTAGACTATTCCTAGGGCAGCATGTGCCATAGTTTCAGACGCTAGAGTCAGCTGTTCAGCTGGGGCAATGTGGCTTTCACAATAACCAGTGAGTGCTTTAACTTGAAAAATAAATGAGAAACAAAACCAAACACAGAGGAACAAACAATGAATTTTTGTTTGCATATAAGTCATAGAAATATTTGGGAGACTGAAGGAAAGAATAAACAACACACAGTATCCTGAACACAATCAACCTTTCCCAATCAAGGCACTTCCATTTTAAATCAGTTCAGAATAGTGCTAACAACAATCTAGAAACAAAAGAAGTCAGAATCCAAGAACAGCCTCCTGACAATCCAGACGTGTGATGAAACAGCTACTTCAAAGGTTACTAGGTATGTCCCCATATCTCTACAAGTTAAATCTACTAAATAGAAAAGCAAGGGCCATTTATTTACTTCCTCTTAAAAAAAAATGCACAGTTTGCTGGCCTTTTAATGAGAACTGGGAGTAAATTCTGTTTATCAAGGAATGTAATCAGTAAAAAAAAAATGAAAGAAAATTTAAAAAGCTAAACCACTTAGCCAGGGTTTGTGGTTTCTTTTCTTCTAGACCTCAGAGGCTGTGGTGACTTCTGGTGTTTCTGGAACTTTCACGGCTCCCCCACAGAAATCTCTTAGTTCATAAGTTTCCCTTTTTCAGTATTTGCATGAGTGTCTTTTTTAATTTGGAAGAAAGCAGAAAGTGCATTTTTAAGGGGTTATGAACAGTTTCTAGGTAACCAGTCCCATAAGCAGGAAGGAAAGGGAAAGGAAGAGGAAGAAAGACCGCTGATGTGGCTAGGAGACCAGTCTGCACACAGAAACAGGAGAACAAGTCATCTAGCTGTGGGGACATTTGTGAGGGAACACTCAGAAAATGCAGAAGCTTTCTGAGGGTGTCACCCTGGGCTTTTTCTCAAAGATATGGCAAGGAGGAGGTATAGAATATCTAGTAATGACATAAAATCTATACCTCAAAATGTTTTCCTCAGTGACTTCATTGGAGCAGAATGTGCCACCCCTCCTCTAGGGAGAATCTGGGCTACAGACGCTCACAAGCATTGTGTAGTTCAGTGTGATGTAATGTTCAATATGAGTTCACTTAAAGGATCAAGAGATGGGAACTGCTTAAGATTTCACAGGCCTTCCTAAGAAGCCCCATTGTGTCCTGGCCCATTTAAAAAAGAAGGATTAAGAACTTCCTTGCAAAAAGCACTTTCTTCCTTTACTAAGATAATGTATTTTGTGATTACAGGGAGACTGGAAGGAGTGGAGGAGAGTATAAAATTAATGAAACAAATGCCAGGCAAGGTGGAGAATCCGAAAGATAAACATAAAAAAATCAGAAAGCGAATGGAAAAAAAATGTCCCTAAGAAGATGCGAAGAATGAGTAAGTATATGGTAGAAAAGAGGGAACTGAGGCAGAAAGAAAACAGTTTCTATACTAGTCACTTGTTATGACAGAATGTCTAGCAAGGAGCAACTTAAGGGAAGAAAGGTTTATTTGGGTTTAAAGTCCGAGCAGTTACAGTCTGCATGGTGGGGAAGGCACCTTGCCTCATTGATTCCTAAGTCAGCCAACAGTGCCTAGGAAGCAGGATCAGCTGACCCTAAAGCCTGTCTGCAGTGGTCCTCTACTTCTGCTGAGACTCCACCTCCTAAAGGTTCCAACTTCCAAAACAATACTGGCAGCTACAAAGTGCTCAAACACAGGAGCCAAAAGGGGACATTTCACATCCAGACCACAACTGCTTCCTTCTGAGTACTCTGAGAAGGCACACTTCCTGCCAGGAGCTAGTAGAGGAGAGACCTGAAGACAATGGGTTTCCACAGGGAGCACAGGGATCAAAGCTTAGAGGAGAAATGTGAACCTCCATTGATTCAATCAACTTCTGCTAATCATTGCACCTCCAGGCAAATGGCACTTTAAAATGAGGAGACAAGAGATGCTCATGCAGGAGTTACATTTATTGGCATCATCAATTGTGTCTGAAAGAGAAACCTTAGTGGATCAGGACCTTAGCTCTGAGCATGAAATGTGGTTGTATTAATTGCCCTCTTGGGGGAGACAAAAGTAGCCTCAACCTGAGGGAAGATAATGATTCCCTTCAGTGTGGGACTCTTCTTGTCAGAGTTGTTGAGAAACTCTGTCATAACCCCGCTGAAAGACTTTAGTTTGCAGAGCAAGGATGTAGGAAGAAAAATAGTTCTTACAAGCAGAATATAGAAAATTATAAAGAATGGACATTGACATGGGAGGAAAGAACAAAATTATGAGAACAGGAAAGTTACTATGGTGATGGGGCTAATGGTTATATGCTAGGCTGATTTTGTTAAATAGGGATAGTTCAGCCAAGACAAAGCCAGAGTATGAAAGAAGTTTCTCACAGGTCTTGGCCCACAACAAGAAAATAGGCCCCCAACCCTGGAACAAATGGTCCCAGATAAACAGCCCTGTCTGGGTCACTCCTGGCCAACAGATAGTCCGGGGACTTTCCAAGTCAGTCTATGGTTTATCCTTTGAATAAGAACAGGTCATACCTGGGTGATCTCTCTAACATGAGATCATACTTTATAATCAGTCACCTTGTGCCCCATGCATGTATGCTGATTTGTGGTTTGTCTCTATAAAAAGGAGCCTGAACCCTTTGGGTGGTGTGCAGCTTTCCCAGAGATGGCTGTCACCCGAGTGCACTCATTCAATAAACACCTCTTGCTTGTTGCATCTCCTGGTTTTGGTGTTTGTGTCGCTAGGCTCTCTCACTGGCCCATCAGGACCCCAGAATTAGGATCCAACACCCACCTCATGTGCCCCTGACCTGCCTGGCTGCCACAAAGGCTGTAGAGACAGCTCTCTGGATAATCTGGTTTTATTCCAAGGCAAGAGGAAAACTACCCCCAGCTCAATGGCGTGTTCAAGGAAACCAAGAATTCTCCAAGGGACACCAGGTCATCTATAGGCTGCTTTCTGACTGCTTCCAGCACAGTCCAGCAACACAACAGGTGCTAAGAAACTATGGTTACCCTGGGAATGAGGAAATAGTTTACATGTCAACACTGACCTGACAAGGGCAACAATCCCTTAGAGTGTACTCAGTCTTTTAAAGGGGTGGTTGTCAGAAAAAATTCTATCTATAAATGTGTAAAATTTTGACTAGGGTTCCAATAGCAAATTTGCAACCAGGTCAAGGGCAATGCTCAAGCTTGGATAGACATTTAGTCACAGTCCAGATTTTGATTAATTTTTAAATATATGTGACGTACAGAGTCTGCATTAGCTCTTACATAACCAACCTAGTGTGATGTAGAAAAACACATGATGGAACTCAACTTCCCAGATATATTCACTACTGTATGAATTAGAGTTCAAGTTTATTGTTTTGAGGCTTCTGAGATATTTTTTGGTTGTGAGCCTAGCCTTTAATGGCTGAGCTATCTCTCCAGCCCTTCTGAGATATTTGTTAAGATTATATATTATTAAAAGATATATATTTTGTGTATAGAAGAGTTGGGCTACCGTCTTATGCTATTGTCATTTCTTGGTTAATTTGATACATTTTATCTGTGCTTTAATCTGGGTTTCTTATAATCTACTTTGATAACTGTGAGGCATGAAGCCTTAGTTACCTAGATATCACTTATTTAATTGGTGAGATAGGTTTAAAGAACAATCAAGACAGTATAAATGAAAACATTTAGTAAGAGCACAATGTCATAATTATGATTTTAGTGTGTTCTTCTAAAATTCAAGTGTTCTCAACCCTTACCTACCGCTGTAGGTAATACTGGCCTGCAGCAGATACATGTGAATCCAAGGGTTACTATTAGGGTCTTTGCTATAACGGTCAGATCTCACTGTCTTCTAGCTCACAGCTCTCCAGCATGATTTGACACCAGGAGCAGCCCTGCAAAAGCCCTCACTGGATGCCAACAACATGCTATTGAAGGTACAAGAAATCGATTAAGATTATTCATTAATTTCCAAATCAAAGGCATTCACTTACAGCAACTGAGCCAGGTGTGGTGGCTCTAGAGTGTCTACAACAAACAAAAACACAAGCATACTAACAAGAAGGAAAATGAAAGGCAGGAAAAGATTAAGATGGCTGTCAAAAGCAAACAATGTTTAAGTAGAAGATTGGAAACAGTGTCTCAGATCTTCATCAGGGTTTTTAAGCCTTGCCTTAAAAGGAAATGTCAGATAAGTCAATGGATAGAAATTCCACATGTCAAAATTAAAGCTAACTCATTTTTTTTAAAAAAATGTTTTTCATTTTCTAAAATATTTTAATTTAAGTGGGGATATTATCTTACTTTTAATAACTACATATGCAAAGGACTTACAGGAACTAATTAAAAGTCCATTTCTAAGTATTTAGCAACATCCCAATTTCATCTTTTTCTATGAAGTTCCCTTTAAGCTTAGTAAGCCAATCAAGTTTATCTAAAGAAAACTGGGTTTCCAAAAAGTTTTGGAGATCTTGATATTTTTTGATTCTTGGAATGTCAGAAGCCATCATTGGATAGACTTTTTTGAGCTTAGCTATGATCCTAGATTTGGAAAGACAGAGCCTGGTCCTTGCAGGCCAGGGCAGTCTAGCCAAATCAGTGAGTTCCAGTGAGAAACCCTGTCTCAATAAATAGGAGAAATGTGTTTGAGGAAAATAGCTGTTTTCAATGTCAGGCCCCCAAAGCGCACCCACACAGACCCATATGCCAGTAGGAATATGCATGCATGCTCACATCTATTCAATATTGGATTCACTATTGAAATGATTGAGTTTTCCTGTGAAATCTTGTGGTATCTCAACACATTTTATTATATTTGATGGGCATGTTTCCTTTCTCTTTAGTAGAGATTTTGTTTTTGTTTCTTTCTTTTAACTGGCTATTAGGATGTGGCTGATTGGTTTTGTTTTAGTTTTTCCTCAAAGACTGAAAAATCATAGGTTCCAGATATTTACAAAGCTGAGAGTCCCTACTTCCCTCACCCTGCCTGGGAAAGGAGGGAAGATGCTTCACCCCACCACAAAGCAAGTATGAGCAGAGTTCTAATAGGCCCAAGGAAGCACTCACCACAGCCTTGACATGGTAGTCTGTATCACAGAGCATGCGAGAAAGAGAAGAATGGAGTACATTATTTTCTGTCAATGGCTGGGTAAAAATGCAAACTCTTTGCCTTGGTCAGTGAACGGTCCATAAATAAGAGCAGGAAGGCTTATTTGTAAAACCTTTACAAATGTTTCCCTAAGTCTGATTCCAGGGGCCCTACTTCACTTGGGTAAATAGAATCCAGAACAGGCCTTAGTCAAAGAAGAGAAGGGGAAAGAAGATATTGAAGATGGCCACAAGGAAAATCAGCATCCACCAGGATGAAGTCCAGCTGAAGTACCCAAAAAATATGTTTGAGATCATAGTAAAGTCTTCTCATTCCCCCAGAAGAATCAGCTCAGAGAAACCCCACAACAGACTAAACAGCCAGCCTGCAGGGAATGAGAGGGCATTCCAAAGAGATTAGCTGTCTGGACTATTGAAACAAGGCACCCTAGTTAATTGGAATTTCTCCCATAAGTTTCATGCTGGAAGAAGATTGACACCTGGGTAAGCCTGAAACTTGTCTCCAAGAAAGGGGTTTCACAGGATAGCAATGATTTATCAAACCACCCTGCAGGAAAGCCAGGAGCCCAGGCAATAATGATCAGTGATGGGCTGCTTAACTGTGCACTTCTCTTGCCCTCTATTTTAACTTTGTCCTAATTCAGGGACCTGAAAGACAGATGGACGGATGGACAGGAGGTGGGTAGGTAGAGGCCGTCCGTGCCTGTCTCTGAATATTTTTGCCCCCTTACCCAATGCACCTACCCTTAATTAACCTCCTTCATCTGCTTTTCACTTTTAATTTGGCTCTTTCAATTAGTGTAGCCAAGCCCAGCTGCTAGGAACACAGGTACCGACCCTAACTCCGGTAACAAGACAAACTCGGGGATGAACATCTGGCTGCTTCACTGTGGCTCCCTTCCTCTTCCAGTGTGGGGTGGGGTTATTTTGGCTTACATGTCCACATTATAGTGAATCATTTCAGGGAAATCATGGCAGGAATTCAAGCAGCTAGTCTTACCACATTCGTAGACAAGTCCAAAGAGATAATTTATACATCCTTACTACTCTCAGGTACTTCTCTTCCCTCTTACAGTTTGGGCTTCTCTCTTACAGATCTCCTGCCTTGGGCTGAATCTCCATAATCAATTAACAATCAAGACAATTCCCCCAAAGACATTCACAGAGGCCAGCCTGTTCTACATAAGTGTCTGGGCTGTGTTCAGTTGACACTTAAGCCTATGAGTACAACACAGAATGAACATCTACAAGTTCTGGTGGGAGCTTCACCCCAGCCGTTGGCAGCCATATAACCAAAGAGTCTGGACTGTTCTGGTGGAAGTTCCACCCCAAGCACCCCCTTCTTTTTCCAAACCCTGTCTCATCTCAGAAAGCCTTCCAAATGAGGCTAAAGACCACTCCCACAGGGTATTTAAATTGACCCCTCCTCAGGAAATAGACATGTGGTTTTCCTATATTGCTTTTCTGTCTCCTCCCTGGGGGAGCTGGAAAAATCATCCAGGAGTGTTTTATCCATTAATCCTGGGATTTTTTTTTTTAACTCAGTTTGACTTGTTCTGATTTGGATTGCTAGAAAGGCTTATTGGGGTACAGAAACTTCCCCCTAGGACCAAGGCAAAAGACCCAAACCCCACAGTTAGGAGTTATATATTTTTAGTATTTCCTAACCATGTCTCTAATTGTTTGACCATGCTGTTGTATTACCATTTGGACACCATGACCATGGCTTGTCCACCTATAATACAGACACACACTCTGTTAGCAGAACTAGTTCAGATCATCACAAATCCTTTCTGTCAACCTATTTCTGGCTCTCTTGGTGTCTTCTTCACTTCTGGCAGCCATTCTCCCCTCTTCTCTCATCTTCAGTTCTCCATCACACATCTCTCTTCTTTCCTATAATCCATCGCACCTAGATGCTGATTCCACACTTGTGTTTTCATTTTGTCAACTCACAGTCACCCCAACAAACCTCCACCCCTCTCATGGTCAAGATGCTCAGCCACCAAGACTAACTTGACTGTGGTCTTTTTGTGTCTCCCTGGATGACCCACATTTGTTTACAAAGAGGAGGTTTTCCTTTTCCATCTCCACACAGATACCCTCTGTAAAGCTACCATGGACATCAGAGCTATGGGGGCACATGTTAGACAGAAGCCCTGGCTTCAGAGGCAGTTTTAGTGTGAAGGCTTCTCTCTTCCACTCACACAAATCCTTTTCCACTGATTCGTGATTTTTTTTTAAACTAGAAATTCAACACAAATTGCATGGAATCCTCAAGTTTCATTATGCCCATTCAAGGATGGACCCTCTAGAATTCCAGAGGCTTCCCCTTGGGTTGCTCTGGCTTCCTTAGATCCCATATTGAAAGTTTTAGTTCCCTCTTTTGGAGAACAAAGTGTGTCCTGAAAAGGCCAAGGAAGTTCCAACTTAGGGAAGTGAAAACTTCCAGATGGAGAATGGCAGAAATAATACCCCTTGATGCTGCAAGAATTCTTCCTATGAATCTAGTACTATCACAGCCACAGAAGTATACCACACACTCCCAACCCTGCTAGGCTACACGTGCTCCTCTTTACTGCCCTGTCTGCTTACCTCACTGAGGCTAAGGTATTAGGCTGGCATTGTGTTTGCATTCCACACAATTGCTAGCCTGTGCTATTCATTGTATGAATCACATTTTTTATTCTCCTTAGGAAAAAGAATGGCATAATACAACTTTACACAATTTCAAGTTATTTTTCTAAGTATATATAAAGTTTTGTTATATTGCATGGTTGCTCATCTTCTGAGAGAATAGTGGCATTTAGTGTTGTTAGTAACTGGTCCACAGGGAGACTAGATTCTTGATATGTCTAGTTAATAAACTTTTTTTGGTATCTAATAAACTGCAGCAATTTCACACTTAGGTATTTCTCAATTGATAGTATGAAGGCAAAGGACATTTTAATAAATGGGATTGACTATAAAACTAAAGAGAATTAAAGATAAGTAAAAGGAAAACAGTTCTTTGTGGTTTGTTGTCATTCTATTTTGTTTTTGTTTGCAATTTTACTTTTTTGAAGTTAAATACTCAGCTTAAAACTATATATGGTATCTTAGTCTAATATTTCCATCACTTAGAAATTTCTTCATAATTGACTTATCACCAACTCAGTGTTTTTCAGATGATTTGATCTCTTTAACACTAGCACTATTATCAAACAAAGGGGAAAAGCCCAAAATTTTTATTCTATCTAATTTATTAGTTTATCTAAATTTCTTGATGAAAGATACACTTAAATATCTAATAAAAATATCATCCCTCAAGGCTGGGAGGATATCTCAATCAGTGAAGTGCTTGCTTTACAGGCTTGTGAACTAGCGTTTGATGCCCAGAACCCATATACAAAAGCCAAGTGTGGTGGCATTCGTTAGCAGTCCCAGCCCTAGGGAGGCAGAGACAGGTGGATCCCTGGGGCCTGCTGGCCTACCTAGCCTACCGTATAAATTTCTGTCTCAAAAAATTAAGATAGACATCTGAGGGATGACACGAAGTAATCTTCTTGCCTGCATATACACATGTACATGTACTTTCACATACACAAACATACATGAACACATATACAATGCCCTCAGCATATGTCCATGAAAAGCCTAGGTACCAACAGTCAACATCTAGAAATATATTGAAAGGCATAATTTGCATATCACTAATTTTCTTAACCTTACCATGCCACTGGCAATTTGATTTTTATTCCAGGGTAAGATGAGGTTGGCAAAAATCAGTATTTTTATGATTCTTTGAAGGAAAACATGTACCAAAACAAGACTGTTAAGAAGTACCCAAGTTCCTCTCCCACCATGTGAAAATTCCTAGTTCTGCAAAATCTTGGATATGGAAAGACAGAAATTCTCAGGACTCCAACATTCCCCCCCAGATTACGTTCTTGCTGGTTGTGGCTTGCCTCAGAGAATGCCGGTCTGAAGCAGGACTTACCAAGCTGAAGTCCCCTAGGTCCTCTCAGAAGATCCTCTTTGGATTTCAGGTTGTGCCTGGAATTTAAAATGCAAAATTCGTGAATGGCTGTTTATCTCAGCAGACTCCAAAACACAGTGAAACCCCGGTCCCTTCTCTCCTCAGAATCTTCAGATTTTTTTGCTTCGTCATCTTCCTCCTCTCCTGCACACCAAGTCATGGATGAAAAACACAACAGTCTTGGCTCCCTTGTCAAGCAAATTGTATGAAGTGTAAGTGTAATCAAGCAAGTAGAAACTGTCATCGCAAAAGACTTCAGGAACTCGTTTGCTTTCTTTTTTCAGATAGATGGAGTTGACTCTGCTTGCTCTCTGCTTATATAAATGTGCCAATAGAGTAAGTTTTTCAGTTCAGAAGTAATGAGTGCAGAAAGAGACATCTCTGCAGAGAGAGAAAGAAGATTCCAAAGCTTGCCAGCGGGTAATTGGACCCTTTGGCTCCGACAACTAAAGCACACTACAGGAAGTGCACGGGTTAGCTAAAGTTAGACAAACAGTGGCCTCTTATGGAGGTCCCGATGTCACACTGATTACATAGGGTGTGATAAGCTGCAGTTCATTTTGACCGTCATTCTAGTTAAAATGCACTATGTAAGAGCTAGAGTAGAAAACCTCTTTTTAAGTTTATTTCATTTCTATAAATAAGCCAAAATGTTCCTCCCAGCATTGGTTCCCCTCCTCTGACATTTTGAAGATGCAAACCTAGCCTAAAGTTAAAACTTTACAACCAGCATGTGAGGTTTTTTTTTTTTCCCAAATACTGCTTGCTTCCTGTGTGGAACGATATGCAGGCAATCTTACTGTATTTGACAGCCCCAATGGGGAAAAAGAATCTCATAACTGGGGGAAATCCTCCACCTCTATACAGAGCAGTTATGCTCACTCAGTACCTGAAAGAGCTGGCAAGGATGGTGGACACTAGCTAGCAGGGCGTTTGGGCACTCCCACTGCAACCTGGGCTCATTATTTCCTTTCAAGCGTGAAGGTGGCCAAGGTGACAGGCACAGATAGGTATATGGAAAGTCTACTAACAAGCAGTCTCCAAAAGAAAAGCAGAGAGAGTCACATCTTGACTCTGTCTATATTTGGTTATTTTAGGGGGTTTCCTGGAGGTGTGCTACATTGAGAAGGAAGGCACCAAAAACAAAAAGCAAGGCCAATTTTTGTGTGTATGTGTGTGGGGGTGGTAAAGAATAATTTGAGGAAATTTTCCTGAACTTTGAGCAGCTAGAAAATAAGTGAACTCAAAGCTGCACGGAAAGGAAGGCTGCACTTTTGGGAACTCATCTGTCAGAGATAGTTACCATGGTTTTCCTTTCAAGTGGTAGAGTGCAAGGTCATGCGACGTAGCACACTTAGCAGAAATCCTGAAGTCCAGTGGTAGTTTTACAGCTCTGCACTCCCTCAGATGAGTGGCGGCTTTGTGCTCTGTTAGCGGCTCACCAATCAGAAAGGCAGGCATTGTCATAACTGAGTATCAATATTCTAAGGTACTCATAATTTTGACTTTCAGTTATTATTTTTCCCAAGGCACCCACGTGTGTTTATTTCTTAGAAAGATCATATTTTATTAAATATAAATACACCAAATTAATTCCACAGAGATATTTTGTAGTGCCTCTGGATGGTTGGTTTTGGTTTTGTTCAGTAACACACATGCATTAGTGTTTTGAAGTCCTGATGGCAAAGAGAGGAATTCCAGCAGAGCCCCTGAAGTATTTTGTGAGGTATTGTTTGCAGCTGGGACATAACTGTCTTCTTATCGGCTTCCGGAGTTGATTCTGTGTTTATGTGAGATGTAAACAGCTCCCAAAGGTCAGCCTGCCTCTGATGAGGATGCTGGTCCCCGTCAGTAAAGACTATATCTCTGCTGTTATTGCTGCATTTGTCTTCTGTAGCTGTATTCTCTCTCCTGTGAAGGTCACCTCTGCCATTTCTTGGAAGCCATTCCAATCAACTCTGATTGTCTAAGACCAGTGCAGAAAGAATACACCCTCTTGGTCAATTCTGTGATATTTACTTTGAAACATAGTACATCTAAAAACTTTGATACTAACAGCTGTTTCTACATATTTTATCATTATATCAGTGAAATAAAGGCTCATTATGAAAAGTTTGGAAGTTTCAGAAATATACAAAATAACATAAACTAGTCATATAAGCACCAAGATCACTCCTTCTAACCAGTCTTTTGCTTCATTCACATAGTGACTGGGAATACTTACTTATTTTCATTAGTCCTTTAAGAATTACATATATTGCATTTTGATCATATTCACCCCTTCCTCAACTCCTCTCAGATTCATTCCACTTTCCTGCCAACCCAACTTTACGTCATTAGAGACAAATAAAAAGGCCACGGGGTTCAATTTGTGCTGCTCATCTACTCTTGGATGTTTGACTAACTTCTGCAGTGTGGTAGACTTCCTAGAGGCCACACCCTTAAAGAAAACTGATCCTCCCTTTTCCTGTAGCTATCAGATGCCATTAGTGCCTCAGCTAGGGGTGAGAGAGACTTCATGCCAGTCTTCCCTCTCCATGATATTTAGGTAGTGTTATATAGGGTTTTATTTTCTCCATCCACCATTATACTATGAGCATTTACATCCTCATGTTCTTTAAATACAGTTTTAATTTCAACATAATACTCCTAATTTAACTCTTCCTCCATTGTATAATATTCAGATATTTTCCAGTTTTTGCCATTTGTAAATAATGGTATTGAAACATTATCTTTCTAGCCATTTAAAATTGCTTTCATTCATTAAGTGATATGCTGTAGTGTTATGTCTGCACCAGATCTCTACACCCTCTGCATGAGGGTGATATCGCCTTCACATTCTCCTTCCTGAGAGACCCAGAAAGTGCTCATGATCTGTCTGCATCCATCTAGTTATTATAAACACAGAATTCTGTCATTTTCCACTTCCTTCTCCCCTAGTATTTAAACACTACTCTTCCTGCTTAACTGTTGCTTTGTAAGCCCGTTTATTTCAATTTTATACTAAGTTCTACCACCACATTCCAGACTCTTCCTTGTTGTCACACCTGATCGTCACCCAGCTGACCTCCAGGACTTACTTTCTAGTCTTCCCTGATCACCACTATAGATCCATCTTTCATTAATTAGTTAACTGCTGACTTTCCTGCGAGGTTTCACATGAAATATCACTCAAAGTGCATTAGATTTAATTTGTGTCTGTGATGTCCATATGTCTACAATCTCATCCCCAGATTCCTGCCTTCCTCTTACTCTCTTCGTGTTCCAAACTGATCTTATCTCTTAAACTTTGCTCAGTTCTCTAGGGCATGGTTCATGCTCATCTATTCTGTGAAACAGAATGAGTTTCTGTGACATTCAAAACTATGAAATTAGAATCCAAACCTCTACCGTTCTTGCTAGGGGTTACAGGATGAATAAGAAATTCCATCAAGTTTGCTTCTGCATATGCAAATAATATTCTCTATGTACCCTTGTAATAGCTTGGGAAGAATTGAATATATGTTACAGAGTTTCTAATGTTATATATGTGAGACAAAATATGGTCTACTGCATCCATTAATATCTGTAACTTTGAGCCATTTCAATATCTAGGTCTATGCTACATAATTAAGGGCATTTATGTGCTCATAATCTTCTAATTATGGGTTTGAATTTTGTCTGCCTCATCACATTATCTCTTGTCTTACTGTGTTAAACATTTTTCTTGCTCAGTTTGGCTACAAGTTTCTAGTTGTAGTACTGTGTGTAACCTTATTTTATGCCCATAGATCCCAGAGCCCAAGGCCACCCACGGCCCTAGTGATCACAAGTCTAATCTAAATAAATTCTAGCTGGCAAGATCTGGGTGGGGTCACATTGAGATTTAAATCTAAATAGAAAAGCTTGTGACCCCAGATTTCTGGAAGACTCTAGGCATAGAAAACCTTTGCTCTTTGGGGAGTCTAATTTTAAATCCAGAAATTAAGATTAGCCTACACTTTGTGAAAGCAATGTATGATAATATTTTCTCCGCTTAAATCTTGTCTCTTAGAAATATTCCCTAAAATTTTATAGCAATTCTTCCTAGGCCACACCAACAGGAGTAAGGGAAAATCAAAGTGTCCTGAAGACACTTAGGAATGAAAGTATACCTTTGGTTTCTCCACCAGAAACACCAGGGTTGCCAGTGATATCTTGTTAAAGACTGTGTGATAAAAACCTGCTTTGAAATTACTTCTTGAATCTGGAAATGGACTTTTAGTTTTATCTAGTTAGTAGATACACAAATAATGGCTAAAATGTCAGTTATAGGGTTAAGGTTAGATTTGGTGAATAACAAAGGGCTATGGTTAGATTTGTCACTAGTGTTGGGGGTCAGAATTCACTTTAGCTGAGTTTTAGTATTAGGTTTAGGGCAAAGATTCATGCCAGAATTCATGTTGAGATGATGGCTAAGTTTAGGCGAAGCTAGCTTAGGCTATGTCTGTATTTCCTAATACAAAGGATACTCTCACTTAAAGATATTCTGAAATTTTTCATCTTATATGGTAAAAGATATACTTTACATTTTTGCCCATTTTCTTGGGGCTGGTATAAGTTTTACTGTGGGAAAGCTTCAATATGTAGTATTCTTCAGATTAGCTGTAACTACCAATTTCCCATAGATGACTATGTATTTTTAAGGCTCTCTCATATGAAAGACAAGTGATGCCTTCATGTAGGCATTAGCAATCTAAAGGTCAACTGATGGATCATATTCAGTTTGTACTCCTTTCTCTCCTAACATCTCCAGCACCTAACATGGAAGCTGACACCACAAAAGTTCTGTGATCTGGAGTGTACCAACATTATAAAACACTTTCAAAACACAAAGCATGTATGTCTTTGCATTACATATTCATGAAGTTCCATGGAGGGAAAGGTATGTCCAAGTTGGCAGATGTCACTCTTTTCACACTTCTTTCTCAAACTGCAAACTGTCCAGTGGCTGAATGATATCCCTACAAGACCTAGATGGCCCCAAATAATATACTCACAGTTCAGGTGACACACAAACATCAACAGTCCCTAAAGTGAGTGCATTGTCCCCACAGCATACTTCTTCTCTTCTTTCATTCTACTTGAATACAGCCCCATCCACCAAGAAGTCTAAGCCAGCACTCTGATTCAGGTCCTGTTTTACTTCCTACTACAATGTCTTTTAATGAAAATTCCTCAGTTCTCCCATTCACTTCCTCCCTTGTGCTTTCAAGTTGCCCTTTAGAGCCTCTTGCCTAAACCATTTGCAAGAAACTCCTAGGATAACTGTCAAGCCATTGTGCTACCTTCTAGTTTTTCATTGTTTACTCTGTCCCTCTACAGTCATGAAATGAGATGTTTTGTTATGATATCAACTAGCTGAAAGTCATTTCTCTATAATTTTATGGTTCTCTTGATTCCCAATGGACCTTTGGTGTCAACACTGTACTTACCATACATTAGGACCTTCATTTCCCTGGCATAGATGGTTTCTTTCTAGAAGCTGAAGATAATTCATTCATTCATACACTACCATTTCATTGAGCAGTGCCTGGGTGTGCCGGTGCGTGCTCACAAAGCTTCTTGCTGCAAGAAAACCTCTTGAAGGACTCTGAAACTCTCACAGATTCTCTTTGTATATTAGTGTGTCCGGTCCCAAAATAAAACTTGTGTTGTGTAAGGTTTCTTTAAAAAGCACACCCTGTATCTCAGCCGGAAGCTACAGATTAATAAACAGCTGACAGAACAAACTAAATAGCACTCAATGAATCACCAGGGTGCCATCACTTACTGTTCACCAGGCTGGGGGAGATGGATGATGAGTGTAGAGGCTTATTTCTCATTGGCAGATTTACAGAAGATGCTTAAATGTTTGGAGTACCAGGGCATCACTTACTTCCCACATCATGGTGCAACAGAACCACACAAAAGGAAACGACCATAACAAAAGTGAATCTGGGATGGTGCGTGAACACAGACATTGAGTTAGTACCTAATTTGTACTTACAGAATGTCCACCTCACCCTTTGTTGGCCTGTGTATAATACAGAAACATAATGCGGCATGAATTATGTTTCTAAATTACTCATAAGACCAAATGATGGCATGTAGACCTATATACAGTCTCCTTCCTCCATTCCTTCCTAACTTCCTTTCCCCTTTCACTCCCTTCCTCCCTGACCCCTTTCTCTTAAGAAGATCTCATGTATCTCATGTTGTTTTAGAACTCTTAACATAGCTGGAGAATGCCTTGAACTTCTGAGCCTCTTGTCTATGGAGTGCTGAGATTATAGGCACAAACACTCATATCAGTTTATGTGGTGTTGAGGATCAAACTTAGGGTTTTGTGTATGAAAGACAACACTCTACTAACTGAGCTACCTCCCCACCCCATCCCTATATGTAGTTTTCTATAGCTACTGGATGTCTACACTGCGGTAGAACTCAGGCTAAGGACAAAAAAGCTTACAGGGGGCTTGCGGACTCACCATGCTAAAACCACAGAGCTCAGCTGTCCTCATTACAAGACTGAAGACCTTGGCTTTATGTTACCTGTAGCAAATGCCAACTCCTTGGAACTTTTCTCTCAAAATCACCTTCAATCCCAGCACCTGAAAGGTCAGAGACACCCCCAAGTTTCTACTGGAAAAATGATATAGCCTAGGGATATATATGGGATTGGTGATTGAGGAGATATGATTTTTTTAAAGAGACAATGGCTAGTCCATTCATAGAACGTATCAGTAGGTTTGAGACTTCTTCATCAATGGTCCAAAGGGGGAAAAAAGGTCAAATTTTGTTTATTTATATGATAGGCTCCCCTCATGCTTGCCTTCCCTATACTTCCTAACTTCCTACTTGGGGTTGAAGGTGAGAAAACAAATACAGTTACCAAAACAGCCCCCATGACATGCTGGCCTTCCAATCTTTTTTTCCTACTGCAAAGCTTCCTCACCCTGCCTTCCTATGAGTCCCTGAGGCAAATACTAGATTTTGACACTTGTCATAACAAGTTTTGAAGGGATAGCCTTTGCTTGCTCTCATGTGTGTTATCTTGGTGTGTTTCACCTCTGGATGTTTTTGAAGTGTCTCAGAGTCTGTCTACCCACAAGGGAAGAAGGCTGAAGTCGGGCATGGTAGAGGAATCTGGATACCAGAACGGAGAAGACTGTTGTGGGAGGAGACTTTCAAGTTCCGTGGCAGAAACACAAATATAGGTTCATAACCCCAGGTGACTCAGTTCAGGGACTGGGATTCCTGGAGAAATAGTCAAAGAAGCAAGGGATATGTAGTGATACAATGGTGTTGAACTCGGAGAACAAGAGAATATATGCACTGTTTGGTTTCTGCCTGCTTAGCCTTGTCTCCCTATGGAGGCTCCACCAGACTTGCTGCAGTGAGAGTAATATTGGTGGTGATCACGGGAGAAGCTGATGCTTTGTAAGGAGTTCTAGTTTTGACAGTAGCAGGCCTAGAGTATACTTGCAGACTGGCCCAAACCAGGGCTTCAAAGAGCCCTGAGGAACCTGAGTATGGGGGCATATGGCAGGGACTTAGCAGAACTTTCATGGTCCATGTGTGCATGGGGACACACTAGTCCTCCTGTATTTGACATGGCTGCCTCATCTCACTGGCCCACTTCTTTCTCCCATAAGCCTGAGGATTGTTTACTCATGAGCCTGATACGCTGGCTGGTAGAAGGAGAATTGCTGTCCTAGTTGGAGATGTCATCCTTGTTGGGACCATGGCACATGTGGTGTAGCAGCATGGAACACTGTAGCTCCGTAGTGCATCCATGGGGAGCCAAGCACACAGCAGCATGGCTGGCAGGGAGAACGGCTCCAGGCACCTCACGCTGGTGGTCATGTGAAACAATCAGTTTAATAACTTCCTGTCCATGGAGAAGCTGATGATCCTTGGACACCGTCTGCGAAAGGACCGAGCATCCTCACTCGACAGTGGTGAAGCTTTAGGTTGTCAGTATCTTGCCATCCAGGTAGCAGGCAAAGGAAGGCCCTGGGGGATGCTGATGACTTCCTTCAACATTAACGCCTATGTGGCCTCATTGTGCTGTTGCTTGTAGTTGAAACTGAGAGCAAAGGGAGTTTAAAGGAATCAGATTTTCAAAGAAATAACAAGGATAAAACAGCCCACGAGGAGTTTGCATAATGCCAAAAGCTGCCAGTGCAAACACCACCAACACCAGAGAGTCAGTTCCACCAGAAAACCTACTGTTATCTTGTTGGTTGGCAAGTGCAGTTAGCTTGTGGCTATCCTCATTTTGTCTCTTTAATGTCAAACTCTGTAGTAGGGATTTCCAGGAATAGGGCCACAAATGAGCCATAGATTACATTGCTTTTAATGTAAGACATGTTCAATTTCTTGTTACTGGACTGAGTGTTGGCATAGCTGTGCCAGAAAGGCTGAGACTTGCAGTTAGTTCCTCTTCCTCTGCTGACTCTGTAAGGAAAGCGCTGAAAGAAAATAGTCTGGTGAATGAGATATTTGGAAGCTTGTGAAGCTTTTGCTCAGTTAAAATAAGAACACTAGATATTCCGATAGCCCAGGACTGTATTGGTGAGATGCCATGGAACCACTCCTACATGTGAATCTGTTCCCAACTCCTTTTGTAATACCTTCCTAACAGGTAGTTTTGACCATCAATCTTATGATTCTGATGTGGATTCTGTGGATGCTAAAGACCCGCTACAACAGACTGATAATAAAACACAATGTACCTGTTCTACTTAACAATATCAGCTTAACAGAGCTTGGAGTCCTCTGAGAAGAAAGCATCTTTAGAGGAGTTACCTAGATTGGTTCAGCCAATGGGCATAACTTTGGGGTATTGTCTTCATTACTAATTGATGCAGAGAGGCCAACATACTGTGGGCAACACCATACCTAGACAGGTGCTCTCGGGCTGTTTAAGAAAGCCACCTAATTGGAGAGGATGTGGAGAAAGGGGAACACTCCTCCACTGCTGCTGGGAGTGCAAACTTGTACAGCCATTTTGGATATCAGTATGGTGGTTCTTCAGGAAAATGGGAATCAGTCTACCACAGGACCCAGCAATCCCACTCTTATCCAAATGATTTACATCCATGCAACAAAGACATCTGTTCAACTATGTTCGTAGCAGCACTATTTGTAATAGCAAGAATCTGGAAGCAACCTAGATGCCTCTCAACTGAAGAATAGATAAAGAAGATGTGGCACATTTACACAATGGAATACTACTCTGTGGGGGGAAAATAAACAATGGAATCTTGAAAATCACAGACAAATGGGTGAAACTTGAAGAAACTATCCTAAAGGAGGTAACTCAGTCACAAAAAGAGGAACATGGTATGTACTCACTCATATATGGATTTTAGATATAGAGCAAAGGATCACCAGCTTATAATTCACACTGCCAGGATACAAGGATACAAGGAGGAATCTAAGAGATTCATACAAGGTCCTTCACAGAAGGGGATAGGAACAAGAACTCCTGAGCATATTGGGAGTGTGGGAGCAGTGAGTGTGGAAGAAACTAGGAGAAAGAGAAGGGGAGGAGTGGAAAGCACATGGGTCAAGGAAGATTGAAATAGGGGAGGAATAGACCAGAGAAGAGAGAGAAAAGGAGAGAGAGAGAGAGAGAGAGAGAGAGAGAGAGAGAGAGAGATACCATAAAAGAGGGAACCATTATAGGTTTGAAGAGAAGACTGACTTGAGAGAAATGTCCAGAGACCTACAATGCTGACTCCAACTAACAATTTTAGCAATAGTGAAAAGGCTACCATAAATGCCCTTCCCTGATAATGAGATCAACGACTAACTTATCCACCATCATGGAGCCCTCATCCAGTAGCTGATGGAAACAGAAGTGAACACCCACAGCTAAACACTGAGCCAAACTGGAATCCAGATGCAGAGTGGGAGGACAAGGCCAGGCTACAGAAACCCACAGAGAGCAGCTGAGCTGAACAAGGAGGAGCTAATGGGCCCCCAGACTGATAGCTGGGAAACCAGCATGGGACTGACTCATACTCCCTGAACATGGGTTTCAGTTAGAAGACCTGGGCAGTCTAAGGGACCTCTGGCAGTGGAACCAGGATGATCCCTGGTGTACAAAAGGACTTTGGAAGCACATTCCCCATGGAGGGATACTCCCTTAACCTAGAGGCAGGAGGGAGGGCCTAGTCCCTACTCCAAATAACTTGATAGATTTTGTTGACCCCTCCTGGAAGGCACCACTCTCTCCCTGTGGAATGAAGGTGGGCGGGATGGGAAGGTTGTCAGGGGGCATGGGAAGGAGGGAGAGAGGGAAGGAGCAAGGGAAGGAGGGAGGGAGGGAGGGAGGGAGGGAGGGAGGGAGGGAGGGAGGGAGGGAGGGAGGGAGGGAGGGAGAGAAGAAAGGAGGGAGGGAGGAAGAGGGAACTGGGATCAATATGTAAAATAAGAAAAAAAACAGGAAAAACAAAAACTAAGGTCTGGAGAGATTGCTCAGTAGTTAAGAGCACTGACTACTTCCAGAGGACCCAGGTTCAATTCCCAGCACCCATATGGCAACTCACAACTGTGTAACTTCAAGATCTGACACCCTCACACAGACATATGTAGGCAAAACAGGAATGCTAATAAAATAAAAATGAACAAATTATTAAAAAGAAAGGAAGGAAGGAAGGAAGGAAGGAAGGAAGGAAGGAAGGAAGGAAGGAAGCTGGCTAATCATGAGCCTGAGAACAAGCTGGAGAACAAGCCAGCAAATGGTGTTCAGCCATGGTGCCTGCCTCCACATTCCTGCCTTGAGTTCCACCATGAACTTCCTATGATAGATTGTGACCTGAATGGATAAGGAAAAATCAATCTTTTCTCCCTCAAGTTGCTTGTGGCCAACTGTTTGGCAATAAAAGAAAACTGAAATAACAGTACCTCAATGAGATGTCTTCTGCCATTAAAAATACATCACTGGGAGCTGTAGAGATGCACCAGGAGTTATGAGTACTTGCTTGCTCTTTTGGAGAACCTGGTTTTGGTTCCTAGCACCTGGATGGTGGCCCATTGCCTGTAACTAATTCCAGTTTCAGGGGCTCCAACATCCTTGTCTCCTCAGTCACTAAATGTATAGTGCTCACACAGATGAGCTGGCACACACATAAACACAAAAGTACATAAAAGTAAAAAATATATCATGGTTGAACATAATGTTTTATATCTGTAATTCTAGCACTTTGGAGGCAGAGGCAGAAGGATTGCTACAACTTGAGTCCAGTCTGATCTGTATAACAAAATCTAGGCCAGAGGGAGCTAAATTTAAAGACTCTCACTCAAAAACTATATACTTATATTTCCTTGAGTATATTTATTTAGTAATATATATGTATATTTATGTAGATAGTTATATATATGTATATATACATATACATACATATATATATATATATATATATATATATGTATATTGAAAGCAGGTAATCTTCTTGGGCTTTGTCAAAGAAGCATCTCTAGGCAACAGGCTTAACAGTGTGGTGACCTCAAGTAATCACACACACACTGAGTTTAACATGTTAGCATACGAAATTGTTTGTGTGTGTGTTTGTGTGTTGTGTGTGTGTGTGTGTGTGTGTGTGTGTGTGTGTGTGTGTGTGTTGGAGACCTTGTTTGGACAATGAAGAGGATATTATTGAAGACATTGATATTCAACTCACCAACAATTCCATGAGACATGATATACTAGATTCTTGGTGCTTCTACAACAAAATATGGTCTCACAAGCAGCTTAAACTAATGGAAATGTATTCTCTCATCATTCTGGAGCTGTGAGGCTCAAGATGAAGGTATCAGCAGGCATGGTGACTCTGAAGGCTCCAGGTAATAGACTTGCCTTGCTTATTGTGAGTTTCTTGGTTTCTGTGGGTTGCAGGCATGGCATACCTGGGCATTCTTTGGTTTTAGGTCCCATCATTCTACTCTTTGTCTTATCTATATTCTGTATAATTGTTCAAAGTGGCCTCTTTTTTAAGAGGCACCAGCTTCATGAATAAGGGCTAATTTAGTAAAACCTTATTTTGATGATAGCCATATTCCAAAATAAGGTGACATTCAGATATTCTAGAAGTTAGGACTTAAATGGTCCACTTTTTGTAGTCATAACTGAGCCCACAAAATCTGAGGCATCAAATGTAATTTACAAATGCTAACATGTTAGATTCAGTGGGTATGTGATTACTTGAGATGACCTCATTTTTAAGGCTGTTGCCCTGAAATGTTCCTTTGAACAGACCCAGGAAAATTATGTACATAATTCAAGAAGGCAATGCAAAATAATTAAAAAGAAACCTAAAAAATGACTCCTAAGTGGAATTTGGCCAGAATTTCATGCCCTGGCTTTTATAGGTCAGTTGGAAGGAGGTAAGAGGAGACACAGCATTTTTTTCTTTCTTTTTCTTTTTTTTTTTTTAGACATGTGTTATGAAACTTCCTGAACTTAAACTCACTACATAGCCAAGAATAATTTTGAATTTCTGATCCTCCTGCCTCCACATCTCAAGGGCTGGCATTACAGAGATAAGCTACCATGCCTAGTTTTATTGGTGATTGAACCAGGACTTTGTCTATACTGAATAAGCACGCTACATCTCACCACTCCATGTAAAACTAAGAGAAATCCATTAAAAATCTCACTGGAGGAAAAGAGTACTAAAGATGGGCAAGAGTCAGAATTAAAAGTGGATATCCTTTATGCTATAACAGGGTGTAATGGAAGATCTAGACAGAATGATTATAGCATGGGAACTCTCTCATCCAATTCCTTTCTTTAACACCTTGACTAGTTGAAAAGCAGCAACCCTGTGGTGGTTTGAGTAAGAATGGCCCCATAGGTTCATAGATTTAAATACTTGGTCACCAGAGAATGACAATACTGGGTGTGGTCTTGTTGGAGTAGGTGTGGCTTTGTTGGGTAATGTGTGTCACTGGAGGGTGAACTTTGAGGAATCAAAAGCCCAGGCCCAGTGTCTTCCTTTCTCTTCCAGCTGCCTGCAGATCTGGATATAGAACTCTCAGCTACATCTGCAGCATCATGTCTACCTGCATGATGCCATGTTTCCCACCATGCTAAATGGACTAAACCTCTAAAACTGCAAGCAAGCCCTAATTAAATGCTTTTCTGTATAAGAGTTGCTATGGTCATGGTGTCCTTCACATCAATAGAACACTGACTATACCCAACACTTTCAAAATCTACATAGCTTGTTTTTTATTACTGTGACAAAATGCCAAAACTAACTAGAGGGAAGGAAATCTTCTATTTCATCTTACAATTGCTTCACTGAGGAAAGTCAGGGCAGGAACTCAAGGTGAGAATCTGAAGTCAGAAAATGAAGCAGAGAAAGCAGGAACACAGCTGGCTCTAGTTTTCTTAGCCTGTTTTAGCATATCACCCAGGACCACCTGCTCAAGGGTGGCACCACCCACAGTGGGCTGGGCCCTCCCACAGCAATCACTAATCATAGGCCTGTCAACATACTAATGTGAAGGTAGCATTTTCTCAATTGAGATGCCCTCTTCCCAGATGACCTTAGATTATGTCAAGTTGATAAAAAACAAACCAGCACACAGATTTTTACTATACACAGTCAAAAATTTCCTGATGTACTAATCCAAAACTCAAATTAAAAAAAATCAAAACAAAACATATTCTTCATCTTTTCTTTTCCCTGTCTTGGATTTTGTTTGTATTATGAACATGTTATTTGAATTATCTTTATGTTTACCTTTAAAGGGTGCTCTCTAGATAGGAGGAAGGTAGGCAGTTTTATTTCATACTGAAAGATACTGTGATAATCATTTATAATTAAGTTATGGACAAAAGAAACATTATAACAATAACTCTTTAGTATTTTTAAAGTAGAAGTCTGAAAATGATATTATTAATTTAATGTTACTATATTAAATAATGCTATTAACAAAAGTCAATTGTTTATGCTATATAAGTCAAAGATGTGTTTCAAAGGCCAAGTACCTCTCTTTGAAGCTACATCAACCTTCTTGTTATATTCTATAGCAAAATACATGCTATTATAAAAATGCAGGCACAAAGGTTTGTGCTGAAAATATAGCCAGCCATGGTTCATGTTATGGCCTTTGAATAAGTTTGTTTTTAAGTGCAGTTATTCTTAGTGATTCTTAAAAGGAAGAGGGAAGTTCAGTGCCAACAGCATCACTTCTGGCTCACGTTCTGGCTACAGCTGGGTCTGCACAGTACATCAAGAAAACGAAATCATGAGCCTGAAAGGATGAACAGGAAAATAAAAGGTGAAAATGGGCTTTTGTCTTGTGTGGTGAATGTAATTATTGAAATGAGTTTCACTTCTTACTCTAGGTACCTTTGCCTGAGATGGCTTCAAAATTAAGTTTCCAAAAGTGTTTCTGGTTCACCACCACACTTGCCATACATTGCTCTTAACTGTCCACTACTAAGAAGCAATGGGATATCACTTATTTCTTTTGGTATGCTTTTGGAAATAAGGTCCCATGTAGCTCAAGCTGGCCTCAAACACACTATGTGAACTGGCTGAGAATGGCAAGGAATTCCTGATTCTCCTGCCTCCACCTACCTCCAAAGTGCTGGGATGACAGACATGTGCCACCTCTGGGCTCTAGTTCCTCGTTTTTACTTGGTTTTTCTGCATGTCACATATGCGGTTACATCAAAAGATAGAACAGGCCGTATGTATACAGGGAGCCAAAGGCTTGGAATCAGTAGTACATTTTCCTCTTCGTTTTATAATTATTACAGTTAATTAAGCACTTGCTGAAAAATCAGTGTGTACATCAGTGTTTTGGTTATATTGGAGAGTTATTTTTATCCTTTGAGACCTTTTTGAAAAGAAATTTGCAAGGCAAGATTGCATTTACTTAAGAGCTTAGTGTACATGTAGAACATACTAATTTCTTAATCTGTGGTTGATTTCATAGTTATCAAGGAACCCTGTGAGAGTCTATGAGGACTAGGGGGAAGCAGCTTTGCATTTCCTTTTAAAATTGGTTTTATTTTGTAAGTCATAGCCATACTCAGAATTTTATTAACATATATCCTAAAAAGTAAAGATTATGTTTTCATATACCCTTATACTGGCAAGGGTAGCGATGGCAAAAAGCCATCTAAGCAAATTTCATAATCTGACAAGCTAAGACCATGTGTATATCAGAAAATGTAAACCTTTGGAAGAATGGAAATACTTTCTTTGAAAATTCAATTGCCTCCAGATAGAGTAGTAGACTAAAAGAAATCATTTTCTTTTTCTCATGATCTTAAATAGTGATTTCAAAATACCCAAAGTTGTATTTGAGCCTAAATGTTAGCACTTGGAGTTGTTAACTCCCAGACACCACGGAATGGAATACTCTGTAGTATGTGGTAATGTGGAATGCCTTTCTGACAATGTTTACTAATTTTTACAAGATTTTTTTTGGATGAAATAATTGACGTGAAAACTTTAGCAATCTTTGAATAACAAGTCTGCTGTTGTGGGGAAGAAAACAGACATCACACCTGGCAGCACAATAGAGCTGACCTTGTTGGCAGGTGTTCAGTTAAGCAGGCCCTGAGAACACAAGCGAGCACTGACCCTGCCTCTCACTAACAGCAGGATTGGGAAGAGCAGCCCTGCACCTCTCTTGGGCTGTGTAGAGGAACTGATCCTGGTGATTTGTTTGGGGATGAGCAGGCCTAGGGTCTGAGAGCAGAAGTACTGGTCCCACCTCTTGCTGCCTGCAACACTGGGGGGAGCTAGTCAGGGCAATGCTGGAGAGCCCACCCTGGTGGTGAGGATGGGGAAAAGCTGGTGGGCTAACCAACCCAACTACTACCTAGGACCAGGACCAGGGCTATGAATTGGCCTACCCCAACATTCACCTCATCTATGAACTGCTGGGGCACATGAAGGAGCCTGTCTTGCAGATTCAAAGCTGGAGGATCTCCATAACACAGCACAACAACAGGAGATCCAAGAGGAGTCCCTGTGAGGGTTCAGTATTGGTGGTATAGCAGAAGCCAGAAGCCTTGAGCCAGACCATTGATTGACTCATTCAATGAAAACTTGTAAGTAAAGATGTATGGACTATAGGGAATACTGTGTGACTCATTGGGTCACACTACAGCTTCCACAATGAGATTTTTTTTTCTTTTAAATTTTCTTTTATTTTATTCGGGTGAGTGGAGGAGTTATAAGGGCAGGGGGCAGATATGAAGGGACAATGAGATCAATGGAATCAGGAGGCATATGAGATTCACAAAGACTCAATAAAAAGCTTTAAAAAAAAGAAATTTGACACTGCCAATAATAATGCATTTTAATTTCCCTCCTTCTGTCCCTCTTGCTCTCCTCTTTGACAGTCAGATCATCTCTTCCTTCTCTGGAGAGTTGGAGATCTGTAGTGAGAACTCAGTGGAGCTGAGATGTTGACCCATTAAGCCCATGGACCTCTGGATCATGTGTCTGTGACATTTTGTGATTTGTAAATAGCAAAATTCCTGCCACCTGGCAATAATACACAGGGCAGAGCAGCATATGCTGACAGTGGGATCAGTTCACACTCACATGACAGCAAATCCACAGTTACAAGGAGCCAGGGTCTATCTTCTTCATATGACAACATACCCATAGCCACAAGGAGCAAGGGTCTATCTTGTTCACGAGAAAACTCACCATTGCCAGGAACCAGGGTCTGTCTTCTTCTCTCAAAGGATGGTTTAGTTCATATCTACATGACAGCAAACCGATGGTCACAAGGACCAAGGGTTTGTCTTCTCTCTATCTTCCAGGACTTCCTTTCTCTTTCAAGATTTCCCTAGATGAGGATCTTCACTCTAATTTTCAGAATTACTTTTAGAAGATAGTGTGATAGTTTGAATGAGAATGGCCCCCATAGATTCATACATTTGAATATTTGGTCCCCAGATGGTGGAACTGTTTGAGAAGAATTAGGAGGTGTGGCCTTGTTAAAGGGGATGCATTACTAGGAGTGGGCTTTGAGGCTTCAAAAGTCCCTGCCATCCCAGTTCTTATCTCTATTTCTATCTCCATCTCTATGTCCACCTTTGCCTTGTGCTTGAGGATCATACATAAGCTCTCAGCTATTGCTCAAGTACCATGGCTGCCTGCCTGTTTCCATGTTCCCTGCCATGATGGTCATAGACTCTAACCATCTGGACCTGTGAGCTACCAAATTAAATACTTTCTTTTATAAGTTGATTTGGTCATGGTGATTTGTAAGAGAAATAGAATAGTAACTAAGGCAGATAGGAAATATTTAAGTCATTTGAATTCACAAGTAAAACAAGCTGTGTATTTTACCTGTCTGCCTGTATGAACATGTGTATGTGTGTATTTCCATGTAACAAATGACTCCAGAACTAAGTACTCTAAAATAACATATATTTATAATGATTTCATAGTGCAGGTACCTTAGACTTGGAGTTGCTTATGAGATGTTATCAAAGTATGGATCTCTATCGAGAGCTAACTCTGGTAAGGTTCTCTTGGCTTTTGGAAGAACTCAAGAATCCTGTTCCATTTTCAATCATGAGTTTTGGGTTCCCAGTGATTGTTGGCCAGAGATAACCATTCCTTGCCTGTAGGCCTCTTCTATGGAAACACAATGTTTCTGCCAGAAACTGGGCTATGAAGGCATTAAGGGATGAATGAGAAACACCAAGATGAAAACCATGGTCTCTCTCCACTCTGATCCTAGAAGTGACATTCAATCACATTGTCATGCTTTATTTGAAAGAAGTGAATTAAAAGATACAGCACACACCCAAGGGGACGAAATCACATAAGGGTGTGAACATCAGAGACAGAGAAGTGCACACACACATAGGCTCACACACCTGTATTTTACTGAGGAGGAACAATGGAGGAATTATAAATTCCTGTATACTCAGTAGTCTCTTGAGTTTAGAAAAATCTCTTTGGGCTATTTTTATAACATTTTAAAATTTCTTGGTAGTTATCTGATTTGTGTAGGTTTTCAAGTATATTAAGATAAAGTTATTCTGGACAGGGCCTAGCTGGGATCTTCCCAGAGACAGAAGAAGGCCAGCTGGGGGTCCCTGGGACCAGGCTAGCAGGATGATGTTCAGGGAACCATCATTTTAATTAAACAAGGGGCAAAGAATTTGGAGAATTAGGGAAGTGGTATGGTTCATATGCCATGGAAAGACAGAAAAGTAGATGGAGAGCATTAGGCAGATCTTGGAGGCCAGCTAGCCACCTGGGTCCATGGTGACTGCAGTGAGGAATAGACTAAGAAGGGAGGTCTACTTGCCACCCAGGACATGGAGATGGCCGAATCAGGTGGCTACTAATGTGGGTCTCTGGTCCTACAGTAACCAGGATCTGTGTTGATATCCATGGCTCATGTTGCCGTTGAGTGCCATGCTGACTCCAGTGGCCTGGGATGCTTCCTGGGGCAGAGATCTTGTTCATGAGCCATGGTGCCCCTAGGGCTGTACTGATTTGCTGTCATCTGGGGCCATGGTACCATCTAGGCCTAAGCTGCTGCAGAGGACCATGTCTGAGTCCATGGTTCTACTGCAAATCAGGTCTATGTTGATACCCTTGTCCCCATGTTGACACAAAGGGCCACATGAAACCTGAGGTCTGGGACAAATTCTGTGGCTTTGTTGGTGTCCAGGGGCCATGTTGCCCTCAGAGCCATCTTGATCTGCATGCCTGGAGCTATCACTCAGAACAAGAATGTCAACCAGGCTAAGCTACTTCCTGAGGTCAAGTTGAGACCCATGGCCCAGCTACAACTGGGGTCTTCATTGAAATCTGGGCCAGTGCCTGTGGCTTGGGTGGAGTCCGGGGGTGGAGGTACAAGCCACAGCAGGGGCCATACAGATATGGGCAGCCTGTGCTACTACCCGGGACCAGGGTGGCATCCAGAACCAGGCTGACACCAAGGGCCACATCCAGGTCTGTGGCCCTGTAGTGGCCAGGGTTCAGATTGACATATATGGCTCCCATTGGCACTGAGAGCCATGAAGGAGCCCGGGTACAATCCTGCCACCTGAGTCTGGGTTGGTGGCTGAGGACCAGGATGCATCCATATCTGAGTGGCCTGCACTGTTACTCAGTGACATGATGACATCTGGGATGAAGCTATAGCTGAGGGCTGTGCCAGGGTCTGTGGCCCCACTGCAGACAGGGTCTGTGTTGATGTCCAATGTTCCTGCTACCATCGAAGGCCATGCAGACAGGGGAAAGCAAGGGCCAAGTTAGTGTCTCAAACTGTTGCAAGGGCAGTGGTGACATCCAGACCCAGCTGCTGCTAAGGATCATCATCCAGACCCAGCTGCTGCTAAGGATCATGTTGGGGCCCATGGTTCTTTGTGGCTGGGGGTCTGATCTGAAGTCTAGATCCTGCACTGCCACTAATGGTCACATAGATGCACAGGATTGGGGCTGCAACCTGAGGCCTTGGTGGTGTCTACTGGAGCCATTCCCACCGGAGTGGTTTTTCCTTCCATGCAGAGCCAAAATATCATCCAGACCTAAGCTGCTGCCCAAGGTCATATATGTGTTCATGGTCCAGCTACAACTGGGGTCTTTGTTGATGTCTGTGGCCAGTGGCACCTCAAGAGGCCTTAGGAATCAGGCAAGATGAAACCAGAGGGCTATGCTGATCCAGTCCTACCCTTCACTGCCTTACCTCTTGCTGCCCACTACAGCAAGAGAGCCCTACACTCAGGTCTTCACCCCTCACCAAGGCGAGGATGAACCTACCCTGTGCGCATGCATGTAGGGAGCTGGGTCTGCCACTGCAACCGAGGTGGGTAGTTCCAGTGGCTTGATATGACCTAACTGGGTAACACCAGGCCTTGGGTTGACCTATGCTATCATCTACCCCATCTTCCTGCACAAGATCTCCAAGACACAGGATAGCCCAGAAGAGCTCAGGTGAGATGAACCAAAAATCCAGAGGCCTTGAACCAGACCAATGACTCGCTGCAAAGGATAGTTGCCAGTCAAGCTGATGGGAGAAAGGGATGTACTATATGACACACCAGAGCCTCTAATGCCACCAGGATAGATGAAGAGGAGATGGAGAGGTAGGAGAGGAGAGACAAAGATTTTCTGTTTTGTTTTAATGGCTTTCTTTTTTGTTGTTGTTCTTGCTTTTGTGTCATTGATTGTTTACTTTGTCTTGTTATATTTCATGGGGGGAATACAGCAGAGATGGGGGACTGGGAGGTGAACAAAAATGGGGTGCATGATGTGAAACCCCCAAAGATTCAATAAAGAAGTTAGGAAAAAGTAGTATTCATCACCTTAAAATTTACAACGTTGAATCTGTAGCTATTTTTTCCTTTCAGTACCTATCCAGTATATTACACCATTTCTCTATTCTGGCTATCTCTCTCCATAACATTTACCTGAAATAGCTGGTGACTTTGTTCATCTTCCTTGATGTTTTCCTCTGCCTCATGAATTCTGCTTTTTCTTTCATGGGATTTCTTTATGTTTTTTTTCAGTTGCCATATTTTCACAGTCTTGAGCTGATGAGTGGAAAGATAAAATTACACACACACACACACACACACACACACACACACACACACACACACAAAGAGAGAGAGAGAGAGAGAGAGAGAGAGAGAGAGAGAGAGAGTTTTGTGCTTTTATTTGGCTTTATTTATAATTCTAAAATTGGGCAGCAGTTCAGCTTAAAAAGGAGGACATTCAGTATGTCCCACCATTTTCCCCACATCAAGCCCATATGAGAAGCTAATATTTCTATGTAGAGAGAAGGAAGAAAGATAGAGAGGCACAAAGATGCAAAGTGAATACAGCACACATGCCTGTCTTGACCATGGTTGACAGCTGTGACTTAGCCTCTCATTATGTGGGTCAGCTACGGTTTGTCCCCACCCACAGTTAGCTATGCTTTCTCCTCTACACACTAATCTTTAGGTGAGAACTAATAGCTTATAACTGATAATATTTTAAGTTTTCCTGTTAGACACATTTAAGAATGTTACATTTCCCATCATTTCTTCTTTAGCTATTCTGCATGCTTTGACAGGCAGTGTTTCCATTATTCCTTAATTATAAACATTGATTGATTTACTCCATTTCTAAAACCAAGACTCATTTATAAAGGTTAAAATTGCCAAACAAAGGGAAACTTTAAAAGTTGTACTTTTGAAGCTTATTGGTAGCTACTGCATCCCTCCAAATGTCTCTGGTTTTCAGCATATCTTTTATGATGACAACTGAGAGGTCCCCAGCTTTCCTGACAGCTAAGTTCTTCATGGGAGCGGATGTTGTGGTGAGCAGTAGTTATTCCACTTGGGGTGATATGTGCTCAAGATCCATAGACTAACAAAAAGCCCAGTTCCAGGCATGCAAATCCTCATTTATTGTGGTTGATTGGGGAGCCCAAGAGACTCCCAAAACAATAGAGGCTATTGCTATTGCCTTTAGTTGTCTCTTAGAGCTTGAAGGTAAAGCTCCTATTGTTGAAGACACCATGGACTTTTACCACAGGGCTCTGAGGAATTGAACTGGATCTAACCAAAAGCTTCTTCCCTGTTGATTAGCTTTTACAATAATAGAAGCTGCTATGCCTCTGTCAAGGGAGGGAAGCAGCTGTGCTGCCTATGGGTCAAAACAGTGACCAGTAGTATAATGAGATGTCACTAAACGTGCAATTGTGGTACTCACAGAATGGTGGTAAAAAAAAAAAAAAAAAAGCTATCCAATCGAGCTTCAACTTAAGGGGAGAAATCATGCCTGTTACTTTAAACTAGTAGACCATTCATCCATAGATAGTGAGGTCATAGATCTCAGAACCTGCTACTGATACTTTCCAAAACCAGTGTGATTCCTACTGCATTCTAAATATGCATCCTTATACCCACAGATGGAGTCCCCTCATCAACGATGCTTCTTTCCATAGCAGAGATAATTTCCCAGATCTACAGTTAGTCAAAGTGCAGAGAACAGCTGTCTCTCTCTTGGGTGCCAAGCCCCAACTGACACACAGGGAGCACAGCCACTAGGGGACTATCATAGAAAGGGAAACAGACACATTGTAAGAGCAAGAGGACCAGGAAGTCTACAGCAAGTTTGTAAGTACTAGAAATGACAGGGAATCTGCACTCAAGAAAGCTCAGCAATATTGCTGCCTAAGCAAGACCTGAACAATGACAATGCCAGTTTATATGCCTGCGAAGATAGGGGGAATCACAGGAGGCCCCGCCATTCCAAGAAAAACTACAGGCAATTAAAATCTGCAGATGGGAAGAGCTAGTCTTCTCTAGAGTTGAGCATCCTAAATGGTTAGCCAATCTAAGTAGTCATCCTAAAACAACATAACACACGAGCAACCCTATTGGGCTCAGCAGGTTGTATTTATACTTAATTTACTTATACACATGTATGAAACAATAATAATTAAGAAAATAGAGCCTTGAATTTGAAAGCAAGTGAGGAACACATGGAAAATGTTGGAGAGAGAAGAGGGAGAAAGGAAATGATGTAATTATGTTTTAATCAAATAAAAAAGATGAGGAAGACATTTGAAGTAGACAAAATTTCAGGTAATCTAGGGATGCATGCTGATAGACAGATTATGCCAGCAATAAAGATGGCCATAAAGAAAAACAATGTCTTCTCCATGACAGCTCAGTCCCTAGTGGCACTAGGTAGGTGGTAGTCACCCTGAGCAGTTTGGGCTATCCCCAGCCAGTTGCTTTCCCAAATCCACACAGGCTGTATGCCTAGGGTTGCAATGACAGAGCTCTCAGCCTTATTACATACTGTATGCATAACACTGATGAGTACCACAGGTTTCTGTAAGTCTTGTCTAGTCATCAAGCAATGAAGGGATCAAGGTGACACAGATATAGAACTAGTATACGTAGTTTCTTATGACTTTTAAAATAGTTTCTGCATTTGTTTCAGAAAATAGACACTAGTTACTTATGTACTGATGGGGGATGTCCTTCTGTATGATGTGAATATCTGTTTCTTTTATTGGCTGAATAATAAATCTGTTTTGGCCGATGGACAGGCAGTACATAAACAGGCAGGAAGTATAGTTGAGGCTACCAGACTAAAAATTCTGGGAGGAGGAACACAGAAAGGAGTCACCAGAGAGATGCCATGTAGCTACTGGGAAGGTAAAACAACTGAGCACTCTCTGGTAAGATAAAGCCATGTAGAGATACATAGATTAATATTTATGGGCTAATAATTAATAGAGAACTAGTTAATAATAAGTCTGAGACATTGGCCAAACAGTTTATAATTAATATAAGCCTCTGTGTGTTTATTTGGGACTGAATGGCCACAGGACTTGGCTGAACAGAAACTTCTGTCCATAATGTACAACTTAAATACAATTAAAAAAATTCACTATGTACCTGATGCCCTTTAATGTGCATCTGTTTGAACAGTTCTAATAACCCAGACAGATAGCCTTAAACCATCTCTATACCACTGTCACCTACAGCACTTATTAAATGTGCATTTGGGGGGGGGCTAGGGATAAGGCTATGCTTCTGGTACAGCTTGAGGACCTGAGTTGGGATTCTCACGTAAAAAGTGAGCATAGGGTGGGAACTTACAATCCTATGTTGTCGAGACAAAGACAGGGGAATGCATGGAGCTTGCTGTTCAGCCAGTCCAGCCAATTAGTGACTTCCAGGCTGAGTGAGAGATTGCCTTAAAAATAAGGTGGAGAAGGAGTGAAAATAATAATGAATATATCAACCTCTGGCCTCCATATGCATATATACTTAAGTGTATACACACTCAAACATGTACATGCATGTGCATGCATGCACACAGGCACACACACACACACACACACACACACACACACACACACACACAGAGGACAGGTTCATGTAAAAACAGCACATTGATTTTATGGAAAGAGTCATTGAGAATTTAGCTAGGTAGCCAGCTGGGTACTAGGCTAAACTCTGACACCAGGAAATGTGGCCTCCAGGACTACACAAAGATATGTCACTATATACTATTTTCCATATGGATCATGAGAATTTTCCTGTCTCTTAAGGGTGTGGAGGATGTCCAGTGGGAGCAGAAGAGTTCAGAAGGGCAAATGGACATCCTAGGAAGCTAGTAGTTTTATAGTGTCATAGAGGATGGGCTACTGTGTTTTAAAACATGTCAACTACAGGGTGTCTTGACAATGCTGGTGCAGGCTGTTCAGAGAGTCCATTATTTCCAGGAAGTTTTTATCCTGGTCTCTTCCCTTAATGTAAATAACCTCAGTCCTAATGTTCATATACTACTTTCCTTCCACAACGAAGATTTAATTAATTATTCCCTTGTAGTGTCTTTGATACCCTAATGATTAAACAATTAGTGACCTGAGTAAGTATTATTTTCAGTACTTACACTATTAGTTAGGGTTTCTGTTGTTGTGAAGAGACACCATGAGCATAGACACTCTTATAAAGGAAAACATTTCATTGGGACTGGCTTACATTTTCAGAGGTTTAGTCCATTATCTTCATGGTAGTAGGCAGGCAGACATGGTACTAGAGAAGAAGCTGAGAGCTGTACATCTTAATCCACAGGCAGCAGAAGCAACTGTGTACCTCACAGGGCATAGCTTGAGCATATAAGACCTCAAAGGCTATCTCTACAGTGACACACTTCCTCCAACAAGGCTACACTTCCTAATAGTGTTACTCCCTATGGGCCAAGCATTCAAACACGTTGGTCTATGGGTGCATACCTATTTAAAACACCACAAACTCATTTGCTACTTCTTAAAATAAAAAGCAAAAAAGGATCAATTTCCTAATGTAGACAAACCTCAAAGAAAGGACCAAGTCAGTCATGTCAAGGACTTCATTCTGGTTAGTGAGGAAGGCAAGGGTCTTGATGATGGTGGTATCTTTCCATGCAACATACTTACAGTACTTTTGTAGTAAGGAGATGCATGGATGCAGGGGAGGATATGGATATGTGATCAGAGCAGAAATGTGGACTCTCTAGTTAGACCCATTGAACAGATGGGCAGAAAGCTTCAGAAATGTGAAAGCTCATATCAGTATAAGCTTCTCCTTTTATCAAATCATATCAACTAGAAGACAACCAGCAATTAGAAGAACCCAGTGGCAAGGTATCAGTTACCAAGAGCAGCCAACAGACTCCACCATGGTCATTAAGAAGCTAACTGTCCGAGCCTATGCAGATTTACTCAATCAGAATGTTCCAGAATGATATCAAGAGCTTGTTTTCCTAATATAAACCCCCAGGGCGATTCTGAGGAATGCATTGTACAGCAGAAGCAACTGGCCATGAGCGGCTGTAGCATCCTAAATTCTGTTTGTGTTTCAATTGTGTGGTTTACTCTCCAATCCCAGACTAGCCCACTCTATTAACACAGCATGTCTCCAGCAAGAGAGTGATTCTTGCACATACTTAGCTATTTCTCCAGGATTGCCCTACTCAACCAATATCCTGAATGACCTGATTATCAGTTGATAATCTTGTCAGTAGAAAGGCTCACGGGGCTACTGTTAGATTCTGGGATAAAACCTAGGTATCCAGCTCTGCCCCTGCATGGACAGACACAGCAGGGAATTTCCTTTCAGATCCTAGCAGCACAGTAAGCAAGGTCTTGGTCTTAAAACCAGCAGCTTCAGAAGTCTACAGCGCCACCTGCTGGAAGAAAATTTTATTTCATTCATCTTAGCAAATTGAATGTGGTGAACTCTAAATACTCGTAAACTCAAACCACAAAAGAGGAAAAGCCATTCTCCATCCTATTCTTGATTTGTTCCAACATACCGTAGATAAACCATTCTAAAACGGGTTATTCAAAAGTGGGATATGGAATGGAGAGATGGAAACAAGGCAACAGAAATAAAGGAAAAAAAAGATCGGTGTCTAATACGGGTTATTCAAAAGTGGGATATGGAATGAAGAGATGGAAACAAGGCAACAGAAATAAAGGAAAAAAAGATCGGCAGTCCTGGATGTACTGCCTCTAAAGCCAGAGGATAACCAAGCAGACATAAAAATTACGTGAAATAGGAACATCGATAGTATTTATAAAAACATATGCCCTTAAACAAAAACAGCAAAGGCAAACTAACAGAGCTTATGAGCTTGGTTCACAAGGAATAAATGCTGTATTATATACCAACACCTGGCTGGAAGCCAATTAAAACAGCTCTCAACTCAGTAATCCTTGCTTAAAATAGTTCCCAGCAAATAATTTATTCCTACAAACATCTCCCATCTGCAGGCAAAATGGAAAAGCTACGGCAGGCTATGAGTGGGGCATTGAGTCATGGTTTCAAGGGCAAGATAGACTGGGAAAAAGCAGCTGTTTTCCTCCTTGCAAAATCTGAATCTCACAACAAGCTATAAACCTTCCATAAATCATAAACAGAGATCCTAAGATTTCAGTCTTCGAATTTCAAGTTTCGTGAATGCAGACAGATATTAGTCTGAGACCTCAAGCCACTAGACACCATCATCAACACTGTCACCCACCCACAGCAATGAGGATTTTGCATTGATGATACTATGTGTAGGTGTAGGTGTGGGGATATACAACCCAAACCAATGCCGTCTGTCCAGTAGCTATCCCCTCTTCACTTTTAAAAGTAAAATAATACAGCAAACAAACAAAACATTAAAAAAAGTGGTTACTCGGAGAACTATGGATTTGAAGGACTCACTATCTTTTTATGTTTGCAACCACTATGCAAGCTCTATTTAAAGTTACTTATTAATTTAATTTACAGATACTCTCACTGGGTGGTTCATGCTGACCTAGAATCCACTCATGAAACTCAACTCTGCAGCCCATGCTGGGCTAGAACTCACTATGTAACACAGAATGCCAAGGAATCATTCATCCTCCTGCCCCAAGCTCCTTACTGCTAAGATGACAGGAGTGTGCCATCTTGTCCAGGTCAAATCCAGTACTTAAGTCCAAATGTTTGTTACTACCAGTGTGGGAAACATTAAAAACCTCTGGTATTTATCTGGGCACCTATTTATCTGGGCATCCTATATCCCCTCCCACCCCTGCATTATTTGGTAAACTTGACAATGGTGATTGGAAGGTGGCTGTGCTAACTTTCAAGATTTACCAAAAAAAAAAAAATTTAATATTTAAGTTATATATCGTTATATTTAAAAATATATCAAAATGATAAAAATAAAATACACAAAGTTATATATATAAACATTTAAGAAAAATGTTGCTAAACTGAAACTTTCATATGAATTTTAAAGATTTGGCTATAGTACTTATTTGGAATTCAGAGGTTAAAAAAAGAAACTTTGGGGCAGAGTATTTTTTACTTATATTACCTAGGATCCACTAAATACCTTGATATCCCAAACCAACCAGCCATTTAAAGGCTTTTATTATTGTATTTTAATTCTTTAGCCAATAATGCACTCTTTTAGTGTCTGAGAGTGGAGGTGGTCCCATACTCTGCCCTGAGCTTGGCCTCAGCAGAATTTTTTTTTTTTTTTTTTTTGGTTTTTCAAGACAGGGTTTCTCTATGTAGCTTTGGAGACTGTCCTAGAACTAGCTCTTGTAGACCAGGCTGGTCTCGAACTCACAGAGATTCTACTGCCTCTGGCTCCTGAGTGCTGAGATTAAATGTGTGTGCCACCAAGGCCTGGCATCAGCAGAATTTTTATGTTAAAGTTGGTATGTTAACAGAACACAATGCAATTTCTAAAACACTCTCTCAGATCTGTCATTTAATTGGAGCATTGCAGCAGCTCTCTGAATAGACCAATGTAGAAAGGCACTCTGTAAATAAGTATCTGTAGTGGCATCTTGTTTTGCCAGTGAACTTTCGGTGGTGGCCACATCCTAGGGGCATGGCTTCTGGTGTGCAGATATAACCCCTTATAAGGAAGATGAGGTACTGGCTCACTCTCTTAGGGTGTGGTGAAAGCATCAGGAGGGCAGAGACTGCATCTTCAGGAGCAGGGAAGACCGGGGAGTTTATTTACAATTATCTGTGTAAGTGTTTTCCTAAAAATACCTGTTTATCATTTACCTTGGTTCTTGTGGACTCATTGAAATTCCACCTTCAAGTACCCTTTATGACTGGCTTACCCATACTCAAGCATCTCCAGAGGGCAGACCTAGGCCCAGCCACCCTATTTCTGAACCGTTTCCTCTGGATACCTTTGTTCCCACGATGGTTCTGCAGCAGTGTAACCTAGATCCCATTACTTCGATTTTCTTGACTATGGTGTCAAATCTATGCAAAAGGATTGGGTCAGATGAATTTACCATGTCTGAATCCTAGATCCAGGTGTAGTCATTCATTCATTTATTTATTTATTCCTGCAGTGGAATGAATATCTACCTTTAACTCCCGATACTTGGCCTGCTGAGCCAGAAAGATCAAGGGTTTGAAGTCAGCTTGAGCTCCACAATGAGATTCTGTTTAAACATGTTTAAAAGATTCTCCAAATGCCGGAGAGATAGCTCAGTGGGTAAGAGCACTTACTACTCTTCCAGAGGACTTACCCACATGGCAGCCCACACCGGTCTGTACCTTCAGTTCCTGGGGCTCCAACACCCCCTCTGTCTTTTGTGGGCACCAGGCAAGCACAGGGTACACAGAGATACATGCAGACAAAACACTTATAAAATAAAGCACTCAGATAAATAAAACGTGTCTCATCATGAACTATGGGACTAGGAATCTGCAACACTGTCCGTCTACTTCCAGGGTGGCAGGCGCCAATCAGCAGTGCGGGAGAGAGTGAGTCAGAATTGCATGCAGAGAAATGGGAGGCAGGACATCTCCTTCCTCATTTGGCTCCAGAGAGTAGCATAGTGTCATCCTCTAAACTTTCCACAGCTTGTCCTTAGGAGCAGAGAATGTAGCCGAAGAACCATGCCCATGCAGTTAACTTTTTTTTTTTTTTTTTAGGTACTCAGTAATAGCCTAAATGAAGAAAGTTCCTCAAGGTAAGTGCAATGATGCATGTCTGGGATTCCTGCTTTTTGGGTTACTGAGGCAGGAAGATTGAGTTTTGAGGCCAGCTTGAGCTACACAACGAGGTCCTATTTTAAAAAAAATTTAAAGAAAGTGTCACTATTCAAATAGGAGTCTGCCATATTGTCTATCTACTTCTAATTGGCATGAGCTAATTAACACACAGGTGACTCCAGTTACTGGCTTCTACTATAGAGCATTAGGCTTGTTTCATGCTCGTGTAAACCTCTGCCACTCAGCAAATGTGCTTGGGCTCATTACCACTGTGAAGTGCTAAGATGCTCTGTGGTTGGACTGTGGGGTGTACAGGGTTTGAGGAAGACAGGAGGACAGATAAAAGAGAACAGAAATGCCTCCTTGCTATCTACATGTGATGCATTTTTTTGAGTGTGTATATGTCAGTGTCTGACACATATACCTCAAAATAGCTACAGCAATGATAAATGGAACAGTGATATATTTCCTAACTGCAAGTCTAAATAAAAAATATCTTTCTTGAAGGATACCTTGTGCCCTTAATACCAGCACATGGGAGGAAGAGACAGGCACATTTCTGAGTTCAAGACCACCCTGGTCCACAGAGTGATTTTTCAGCACAGCCAGGGTTACATAGGGAAAGCTTGTTATTTTTGTAGACTTTATACATCTAAAAGCTCCTAGGGAAGCTAGACAGCATGCTTTGTTTATCAGTATGACCTTCTGGCAAGCAAGTTGTGACATGTACAAAGAATCATAGAAACATTAAAGCCATTCGACCTATAATGCTAGCTCTGGGAATTTATCCCAAAGAAATAATTGAAAATATAAGAAAAACTCTGTGCTCATAGTTGCTCATTGTAGTATACACTAAGATGAAAAACTGGATGGAAGCAATTTAAATGCTAACTAATAGAGAACGGTTATGGAAAATCATAGAAGAAATATTATACAGACATTAAAATTACCACATAGGAAATGATGTTAGAATAATGTTAGGAAATCAGGTACAAGAGCTCTATTGTTACAACTATCAAAATGCTTAGAGGCAATGTTTTAAAATTTCTGCTTTATGAACTAGGATAGTAGATGGCTCCCCACCCCTTCTTAATAGTCTGTAATTTTCAGGTTATAAAACAAAAAAAGGAAAAGGCCACTTTGCTTTTTGTCACAGCGAAATGGAAGAAATGAATGCAGCCTGTTGGATTTCACTATTGAACTGGTAGCACTTTTTCTCAATAACAGATGTGGAGGAAAGGGAGATTCTAGATTCATTTGAGAAATCAAACTGATTATATGATAGCAAGCATTGCCCCTCAAAACAGCCACTGTATTGCACAGGGCAGATCACACTGCCTCCTGTGTGAGGTCAAGTCCCAGGTTGGCACTCCATCGCTTGGGCGGTATTCGTGGAGAACAGGACTCCGAGTGTTCATGACGTCACAGGACTGTGCTGCATGGAAAGGACCAATGAAGAATAAATGGCATGAAGACAGGAACTTCTGTCACTCACCACAGCATCTCTGATGGGACTTTGGGATGTGATGTGTCTTTCTAGAAGCCCTCTCGGGTCTCTTTTAGAACAAACAAGAGTTTGTCTGCATAAAGAAAATACCCAGATTAAAACAACAATAGGAAGCTACCCCATGCCTTGCACTGTAAAAGGCATCCTTGGATAGGAGCAGTTGGTTTGAATTCAAACATGGTACCCTCTTGAGTACCAAACAAATATCAAGGGAGGTTTGGAGGAGAATGGGAATAAGGGAGCAGTAACATGAAGGGTACTGATGCTAAACTCACCTCAAATGGAAGAAAATAGAGTTTATTCTGAGTCAAATTCCAGTGACCATAACTTGGGCATGAGTTCACATTGCCCCTAATAGTTGTTGTACAGTGGCTACATAAGATTTTGTTAGTTACAGAGCAAGAATAGATCAAAGCATTTGCTGAGTACCCTGTTGAGAAACCAGGTCAGAGGATCACAACAAAGCCCAGAAATCACTGCTGTAGTTTTAAAATACAACCTGCTATCATTCTTACTAGAAAGCATGCTGAAAATAGCCCAAGATAATTTGTCACTGTATGCACAACAATCTACCTCACGACAACCACTGAGTTTTAATCAGTCACTAAGCCTGGAACAATCCTTAATGCATGTGTGACTTGCTTTCCTGGGAAATAAAACAAGAGAAATCAAGAGATTTCAATCAAGAAATGAAGCAGACAAAGGAGAAGTGATGGGGAGGAATAAAAACCTGCAGGACTGGGAGGGACACCAAACTACAAAATTGCAACTGGAAGAAGTCGGGCTGCCTCAACAACAGAACAGGGAAGTCTAAATGGCAGCACTAAGAAAGGGAATTTTGATTTCCATATACAGTCTTGCTTTTGGGTATAGGAAACACCATTTCAATGTGGACACGCACCTGTGTTGGGCATTCTGATTTGTTTGAGAAATTTCAATAAAGTCTCTTTGCATAGCCTGGTCCTTGGGTTGTCATTTCTTTTAAAGAATGTGTGAGTGTGGCTGACTCAGGGTCTTCTGATGCTGAACTCTGAAGCTGCCCTAGCTGCTATGAAACATCAATCTCTGCTCAGGCTGATGTGCTCAGCTCTATTAGGAGGTACCAATGGTCCAGGAGATGCTAGGACAGGGACATACCTGAATTGTTTGTGTGGAACTTATTGGAGACCAAGTGGGGATTTCTGCACCAGTATATCAGCCACTATTCAAGATCAAATGAATGTTAGCCATTTGCTAGATAACACAAATTAAAGTGATGCATGATAGGATTCCTGCTGTCAAGATACTGAAAGTGAGCATCTTCAGGGCCAATCAGAGCACTTTCATAAGAACCAACCTTGAATAAGCAGCAGATGCCATGCACTTCAGGCTGCGTAACAAAAGTTATCCATGTGGAACTATTCATAAGTGCTAGCTGACCCCACCCTGCTCCCACAATCTGCTCTCTGACCTCTTTGCTCCAGTCTTCCCTCTGCTCTACCCACTCTGGTCTCCTCTATGGATGCTACCACATTGTAAGGCATGTTTCCGTCTATAGAACTCTACAGTCTGAATTCCTCTTGGCTTACTCACTCACTTCCTTTAGGCCTCCCCCACCCAAATTCATGTTCTGGTGCTTTGTGGGAGAGGAGGGATCTCTCCTACCCATCCCCCACCTCTATCTGTATTTCTAACTTCTTTCCTAGTGCCACTCGTTGATTTATTTTTGAATGAAGCATAGATTCATGTCTAACATAGGGCTTACCAACCCATATTTTCTTATCACTATGCCCACCTCCACTAGGATATAGGCTCTGTGAGGGCAGGGTATTGTGTCTGTTTTGCCACTGTTACATCTCTAAAGCCTAGGACAATGCCTGACCCATGACAGATATCCTAGTTTGCTTTTCATTTGCCCTGATAAAACACTGAGAGAAATTTACTTTGATGGGAAAGGCTTTACTTGACTTACTGGCCACTGCTCATCACCAAGGGAAACCAGGGCAGGAACTGAAAGCAGCAACCATGGAAGAACACTTTTCAAGTTTCCTTTCCCTGATGTGCTCAGCTACTTTTCTTCTGCAGCCCAAGCCACCTGCATATGACCCCTAGTAGGCTAGACCTTCCCATACCAATTAGCAACCAAGGAAGTGCCCGACAGAAGTACCCAGAGGGCCAATCTAATGGAGGCAGTTCCTCAACTGAGACCCTATCTTCCCAGGTATGTCTAGGTTTTTGTCACATTGACAAACACTAATCAGTGCAACAGGCTTTCTCAATAGTTGCCAAGAGATTAACTAATAATGCCCCCCTGTATTCCCTGCACTGTCCTAGATGTTTTAAGGAAATCATGGAAAAAAACAGTGCGTGCTGCTATTTCCTCAGAATTGCAACAAGGAAGGAAGCTCAAAAGATGTGAGAAGATGTGGCTGGAGAAACTCAGAAAGTTACAAGACTTAACCAAACCCCTGCCTCCAGGAGTATAGAAGCAGAGAGCAGGGTGGGCTGAGGAGACTGTTCATCAGAGCAGACTACAAGTTAAACAGGAAGCTACAGGGTTGCAGCTTTTTTTCATCACCCATGGTGGGATGATGGACTTTTCAGTGATGCTGCTGCATTTGAGTTACCCATGTTCCTGTAACCAATCCAGTAAACTCAGGTTCAACAAGCTAGACTTGGGTGGAATTGTTTCTCTGGCTCATCATTGGTGACCTATCTGGAATGAATAAATATTTGGTCACACCTCTCTACGAACAGTCATACAATAAACAGTCACAAGCCCATGAGGCAGATAGGAGTAAAGAATGTTCATTCCCAAGCCCATGACTATTTTTCAGAACCCTTATTAGGGTAAGAGCAATTAGAGGAATCCTAAGTCTTACAGTTGTGCTCCTGAACGTGGCATTGGCCTACATCAAGGGGTATGACTCTGGTCTTGCAAGCTCAGAAGTTGCCTACTTATTGATTTACAGTGAGAGAGCTCACTGTTCCATGAAGAAATAGGCATAACATAGACTAAGTGTGTTCTTTTTTTTTTTTTTTGCATAAGCCAACACATCTGGGAAGTCAAATCCTGGATATGAGCCTTAGGCACCTATGTTTACATCAAGTCTGACCTACTCAATGCTCCCATGACACTTATATACTCAACACTTACATGACACTTAGCCACTCAGACCTTCCTCTGCCTTGGACACTGCTTAGAGAGACAAGGATGATGCTCTTTCTTTGCTCATCTTTCCTTTCTCCACCTTGGTCTTACCTGCTCTATGCCCCAGAGCATGGCTTTATAGTCAACATACCAGCTCTCCTCCAGCTGACAGATGTTCTCTCTCTCTGTCTCTGGCTTGTGGTTGTGGATCAAGATGTGAACTCTCTTTTTCTCTACTCCACCATCATGAACTGTAACCCTCAGAAACTATGAGCCAAATTAAGTGCTTTCTTTTGTAAGTTAGGTTGGTCATAGTGTTTCATCACAGCAAAAGAAAAGAAACTAAAATAGATGGTATGAGAAAGTCTGGTTGTTTCTCCAAACTTTTTACCTCAAGACCATCAATTTGGCAGTGGCTAGTCTCCTCTGTAGCCAAGCTCTTGCCAAGTCCCATGTGATTCCTTGATCCATGGTCAGGCTTCCCACAGTGTAAGATCCCTCAGAAGCTTCATTGTGTCTCACCTATTTTCTTAGCCCTGTAGGACCTTTGGAAACAGTCTTTTGTAATGAATATGTTTTCCCCTGCCAGTCGGTCCCACTGCCGTGCCAGCCCCCAATAACACATAGAGACTCTGTATATGATATAATGTTGGCCAGTTACTATTTTCCTATCGACTAGCTCTGTCTTAATGATTAACCCATTTCTATTAATCTAAGTATTTCCACGTGGTCTCATCTTACCAGAGAGCGTGCCTGGAGCTCTATTCTCTCCTGTCTCTACATGCTGACTCCTCCTTACTACTTCCTCTTTCCTCCTGGTCTCCTAGTCCCTCCTATTTTCTTTTCCTATTGGCCAACAATGCTTTATTCACTAACCAATAAGGGAAACATATTTACAGAATGACATCTCCCATCATCTCCTCTTTTCTGTCTAAAATAAAAAGAAGGTTTTTAACCTTAGCATAGCAAAATATATCACACAACAGTTATCAAATATGAATCACAGTTAGCAATATTTAGTCCATTAACATTTGTTAAGATTTAAAGAAAATGTTCCATCATCTATTCTATCTTTGTTAGTCTAAAATCCTTATGTAACTTATCTTTAATCTTAACTAAGAAAAACTATAACCATAACTATCTGTCTTCAACTCAATCAAAGACCACAGAAGGATAATATATAAACTTTTGAAAACACAGAGACAACTCACTGCCTGGTCAGTCACCTGAAGTTCTTCTGCAATGTTCCATCTTCAGCCTATAGACCACAGCATGTCTAGCACACTCCTCAGCCAAGGAGGAAACTAAATGTCCACCTGTATTGGCAGTTTGTCAGTCACTTTTCTCTGTGTCCAGCATACTGTCTGGCAGACCCTTCCATGAAGCAGGAACTTTGTGGCAATGTACATCTTGTATCAGCAGTCATTTTCCTGTGGGTCCTGCATTTCCAGCATAAAGTCAAACACTCTAAACGAGAGCAGTATCTTGCCCAAATGGCTAGTCTTGCCGTATTGAAAGCAAACTTCATTATGTGTTTCTTTTATGTCCATATTCCTTTTTGATGTAGGTGGTATTGCCAGGAGCAGTTGTGCCTCACTGTTAAGGAAAACCCTAAGCCATTTTAAATGCCATATTCTGTAGGTCTTTGAAAGGGTTGAAGAATGCCTATTCATCTCAAATACATCTCTCTGTATCTAGAAAGCCTAACTCACCTAACTATAAGTTTTGGCTATTATAAGTAACTATCTATAATCTGTACTACATTTCTAACTGAGCTATATAAACACAATACCTAAACAAGAGGAGAGATAGACATATCACAAAGTTGCATCAATAAATAAAAATCCATTCCAAAACAAAAGTATTCATATCTATACTGTATTCCCCTTTTTACCTTTAAAAGGTTGGTTGTGGTCATTAACCATTTATAACAAACCCCATTTAAACGAAAACAAACATTTATAAACAATATTTGGGAATTTGGGAGTGGTTCTTTCCAAACTACTTCCTGCTGGTAGGGGGCACTGTCATGGGAATCCTAAGAAGCCATAGAAACCCTGACTGTAGTCTGCAAGGCTGCTTTGTCCAAGCTGTTTTGAATATTGGATCACCTGGGACTCCTCTGTTTTAGGGAGTCTGGCTTGATCAAACCACGTTAGTCTGGAAGGAATCCACAGCTTTTCATTTTCTGTGGAAACAAAAATAGAAATTCTTTTCCCCAGTAACTTGTCTGTAGACGTAAATTTTGGAATCAAAGTATTTTTAAAATATATAAATTGAGCATTTCTTTTAACAGTTGTTGTTATTTCCTCAGCAGTCAAACAATACAAAGACAATAAAATACTGTACAGTATCCAGATTATCTTCATCTTTATGTGGCTTTTTATTACTCTATTTCTATTTTTGAGACAGGGTTTCTCTGTGTAACTTTTATCTGTCTTGTAATTAACTCTGTACACCATGTTTACTTTGAAATCACAGAGATCTGCTTGCCTCTGTCTCCCAAGTGCTGGAATTAAAAGTGTGTGTCACCACACCCAGCTACTCTGTTTCTTTTTCTTTTTCTTTTTTTTTTTTTTAAACCATGTATCCTGTTTCTTTTTCTCTCCCAAGCCTACTTATATTTTAAAATACACTGTAATCCTTTAGCGGCTTTTCTTAATCTGAAGCTGTCTTTACTGTAAATCTTTATCTTTTTCTGTCCATGAGTCTTTTATCTGGTAAACAACAACATTATTAAAATGAAAGCCACAGTTTTAGCTGCGGTCTATCCAAGATGGTGGCGGCTATTTTACTGCCAGCACTGAGAGCTGTGCTCACCGCCTTGGTCTACGCTGCATCCAAAAGCATGCTGCAGGCTTGGAGATATGGTCACTGCCATTGCCAGCTCTTGTACACACCAATGAATTTTTAGCAGAGCTCTTTTTTAAAAGCAATGCGGTTTTTTGCCCCTTATGCTGAGTCAGGAGCCACACAAAAAAGGAGTCTTTAGTAAAACAGAGTCCAACACAGAAAAATGCTGATACCAAGAAGTCTTGCTTGTCTTTGTTTCTTTGTTTTTAAAACATTTTTAAAGATTTTTTAGTTTTAAGTGGAAGTTCTTATTAGCCACGTTGTGGCGCCATATGTTACGTGTAAGTTTTTGCCACCTGGGGCCACACCCATGCCAGCCCCAAATGACACACAGAGACATTGTATTAGATATAAAACTGTTGGCCAGTTTCTTATGGGCTAGCTCTGGCTTAAATATTAACCCATTTCTACTAATATAAGTATTTCCATGTGGTCTCATCTTACCGGAGAGCGGGCTGGTATTCTGCTCTCTCCAGTCTCTCCATGCTGACCCCTCCTTACTACCTCCTCCTACACCTAGTCTCCTAGCCCAGCCTATCTTGCTTTCCTATTGGCCAATGGTGCTTTATTCATTGACCAATAAGAGAAACATATTTACAGGATGACATCTCCCATCAGTCTTTTGCTGCTTACTACTGGGACCCAAAATCATATAAACATCACAGTTCAAGTTAGACTCAAGGATTCTCTATTCTGTGTGTGAAGACTAGTCACACAACCAAGTCATCTACCCATTAAATCTCAAACAGTGCTGCCCAGCAGGTCTTCTGTAGTTATAGATATGTCTTGTATTTCCAACCCAGTAGTCACTAGCTCCATGGTGCTATTAAGCTCATGACATGTGATTAGAAACAGTATGAAGTTGCAAATGAAAATTTAGTTTATTTCAATTAACTTAAGCTTAAATAGTTACATGTAGCCACCATATTAAATGGCACACAACTAGCCACCTAAGTATTTGGATTTGGTAGTTATGTTTTTCTCAGATTACATCTCTGGGTTTCACCTCTTATAAACAAAATACCTCTAACTTTCAAATTTTTGGTGGAAAATTTACTGTAGCTACTAGAGAGGTGAGGAAGGAGACTGTGGACTTCCTGGAGTTGTAGAAAAGCTTAAGAGTGTTGCACAGGAGGTTTCCCTGGTGACCCCATTCTGTTGGGAGGGGGGATAATTTATTTGCTCTTTATCCCTCTTCTTTCTGGCTGCCTTACACCTCTATACACTTGTGGCAAATATCTCACCCCTTGTTCAATTTATGTTACTATTCTTTAATCTCCAAGATTTATTTATTAGACTAGACATGCAAAATAGTTGTTCTTTTTTAGATAGAACTTACTCACTTGAGGCTTTTTATTTCATTTTTTTGAAAACAGTATATTTTGATTATGTAAATGGAGTCCTTAATTGGTCTAAATAATAAAAACCCAGAGTCAGATATAGAGGAAAATGCTGAGAGATCAGAGAGAAGGAACAAGCCAAAGCTACCTTTACCTCATTAGCTTTCCAGGGGAAAAGAGAGCAAGTTCCTGTTTCCTCCCACTTATATCCCCTCTCCACCCAGCCATATCACTTCCTGTTTTTGCCTAGACTTCTCACTTCTTGTTTCTACCCAGGCATCTCTCTTCTTGTCTATCTGTACAGACTTCCAGACTTCTATGGTTAGCTAGTGGCAAGTACCATCTTCTCTTCTTCAGACAAGATTTATTTGTACAAGCATTATATCACTACCCCCAATGCCTCCCAGACCCTCCCATCTCCCTGTCCTTTTATCTTTTGTACAAGTTCTTCCTACCATCTGGAAGCAGTCATGTTTTGCCACTCCAAGCCCTTTAACAGTCCATTCAAACCTTCTTACCTGTAAGAACCCTTTCCTGATCAAATCCACTCAGCTTTAATTGTAGCCTTAAACACATCATTTTCACCTACATACATGAATATTCTTGTGAATGGTACTATTTTCAGTGAAATTTAATGTAGAATTGGAATTTCTGGCATGTGGCAGCCAGCTCTCTACTGTTTGCCTTTCTTTGGAACCCACCACATTTTAGTTCCACTTACACTCACAGCACAGGGTGAGTGCAACTGTGTTGTGTTTATATTCTAAGACCCAACCTTCATGGGCACAGTGATTAATACAGGTGTGAGCTTTGGCCTAACCCAGGCTAGCCAGAATGCCTGGCCCCAATATTGGAGGGAAGAAAGGACCTTGGCAACTTGAGCCTTATAAACAGTCTTGTTCCAGAATGAAAACATACAAATTTAGCTGCTGGGCTCCCTGGTCTTTGGGACTTACAAGTTCTATTTGTTTGCTTTCTTTTTGGAAGCCACAGCACCCTAGTTTCCTTGTAGTACATTTCTCCTTTTTTTAAACACTAGCTAATGTTAGTCTCAATGGCTGGCTTTCAAATGAAGACATACTCCAAGCTGTTCATTTGAAGCTAAGAGGTCTGCAGATTGTGTGCCCAGAGTAGTTTTCTTTAGGCAGTTGGTAATGTGCTCTATCTCCCCTCCCCCTCATAGTATCTGTTTCTTTCTCATTTCTCTCCTTGCTTGTGTCCACATATCCTCATGTTTACATACTGTAGAGAATGGTATCCTTATCAAGAAACCTGGATTTCACTTAAGCTCTGTATAGCTCATCTCACCCTTTGTCTTCATTACCTTTGCATCACCATAGCCCAATTATCTGATATTATCTGAAAAATTTAAGGTGAAAAAAGTTATTTTGGCTCATTGTTTCAGAGAGTTGAGCCCATATGTGCATTTGGGCAGAACATTATGAAGGTGGTAGTGTGTGGCTGTTTTCCATTGTTTGGAAAATGGAAAAAGATGTATGTTTATGCACAACCAGCTTTCTCTATAACTCACTTTTATTCTGTCTGGGCCCCAGCCCACAGGATATTATCACCAACATTTAAGGTCAGTCTTCCTCCCATAATTAACCCTCTCTGGAAATGTCTGATCCTTGATCAGGACACTCATAATATACCTCACTATTCTCCTAAATGATCCTAAATCTAGTCAAGTTAACAATGAAGACCAGCCATCTTCTTGCCTGTTTTGAAAGTTTTATAGAGTACATGTTGCCTTATGACTTTTGACCTTGCTCTCCTCTCAGCCATCCACCTCTGGTCATTTGATGATGTCTGTATGAGTTTTGCTGTACAAAAGCTCAAGAACTAAACATTCTTCTCTGGTTCAACAATGGAAGGTGATCTGTGGAGCTTGCAGCAGATGGATTTAGATTTTATTTGTAGCTCCCTTCCTCCCTCCTCCACCTTCTCTCTTTCTGTGTGCCTTCTTTCCTTCTTTCTTTCTTCCTTCCTTCCTTTCTTTCTTTCTTTCTTTCTTTCTTCCTTCCTTTTTTAAGTTTTGAGACATTTCTTTTTATTGAACACATATAAGGTCCAGTTTTATAGTATACAAACATTTTACAAATGAAGTTTGGTTTTATCACTGTAGAGCTGAATGGATGGATTACACTTTGCAACTAAAAAGACCGTTTTCTGGGCATTTGAACAGAATCCTGACAGAATTACTCCATTTTCCTTTTTCAAAGCTGAGAATCAATTCCAGGGTCTTGCATATGCCAGAAAGTTCTCTACCACTGAGCCTTTCCTCAGCAACCACTAACATTTTTCATAAACACTGTACTGACTTCTAAATGATGAAGTAACACAGAGGAAGGTAACCCCCAAGACAAAGTGCTGATATTAACCAAATTCCTCTTATAGTCTGTCTTTCGTAGCATCAAATTTTAACATGAATATCAGCAAAAGAGTTATAAGTAAAATAAACATGTATACTTTGTCTTTCGTGGCATCAAATTTTAACATGAATATCAGCAAGAGTTATAAGTAAAATAAACATGTATACTTGAAAATACAGATCATATTCTATCAAATTTTTATCAGCTTTTTTGTGGGGAGACCACCCATATTGCCATTTACAATATTTTGTGTTACATTTTCTTATGCAAATCACATGTACAAGAAAATAAGACCTTATTTCCAGGCTAGTCTTAAATTAGGCTTAATATATGAGAATTACAGCTCAACTACCATCTAAGAGAGCTGCATGTCTGAGATACTCACATGAAAGACTTGTGAAGAAAACAATGCAATTCCATCATCTGAACTCACTATGTCTCTCGGAAATTTGTCATAAGCATGGAAGACTACCTTATCAGAATTGCTTCAGTGAAATAGGAAGTATTTAATAGTACTATCAGCTTATGCTTCAGTGGTGGATTATTTAATATGGAAATCTAATATTTCTCCTGGATGCATTGATTTCTCAAAACTCAGTGCTGCCTGATTTTAAAAGATTTTTATTCTTGAGTCAGGGTCTCATACTGCTGGGCTGAAGACTACCATAGAGCCCAGACTGCCCTTGAACTTAAGTAGATCATGTAGCCCAGGCTGTCCTTGAATCTACATGGATCCTCTGGCTTCAGCTTCTCAAGTGCTAGGATCAGAGGTATGTGCAGTTATGTTTCTTTACAAGACTATGGACAGGAACAAGGCTGTGCTTAAATCCCCAACTCAACCTGTAAGGGCAATTTCAAAACCTCCAGCTTCATCAAGGTTAGGGAGCAAGAGTACAAGATAGATGGACTAGAAACTGCCTTCTCTGTAAGAATAGTAAAACACATAAAAACACTGTGATGCTTAGCTTTAACTGTTGACTTTAAACAACCGAGAGTCAGCCAGGGTGAAACTATCAATGAATAATTGTCTACATTGGGTTGACCTATGAGCACATCTGTGGGGAATTGGCTTGACTGTTAATTGATGAAAGAAAACCCAGATTGTTATGGGTGGCACCATTTCATGGGCTGAACCCTGAACCATATAAATGGAGAGAAAGCTAGCTGAGTAGCAAAACAAACAAACAAACAAACAAACAAAAAAACAAAAAGAGAGAGAGAGAGAGAGAGAGAGAGAGAGAAGAATTCATGCATCTCTTTCTTCTTGACTGTGGATATGGGTTTCTGCTTCGATTTTCCTTTAATCATGGGTTATAATCTGGAATTTTAAGCCATGGAAACATTTTTTCCTACTAAGTTGCTTTCAATCAGTATATTTTATCACAGCAATACAAATAAAACTAGGACAAATATAACCCTTGAGTTTTTGTTTTAATTCCTACTGAAAGAAAAGTTACATCACTAGCTTGTGGGGTTTTGTACCTTTTGGAAATCATGTTACTTATGGTTTGATGCAGTTTACAGAGAACTCTGAAAAGTAGGAACTCCATTGTAATCCATTGTAAATCAGATTTAATTTAATATGGTTTTAACTTATAAACCTTATAAACAGAAACTTTTTTCTTTACTTGGAGAACAGGGTTTTTTTTTTCACTCAAAATAAAGTTAAAATTTTGTTTTGTTTTGTTTTGTTTTTTCCACTTAAGGCTTAAATTTTAGCACCCTGTAAAAATTTACTATCTGTATAGTTTTTATTCACTTTAGCAAGGATATTTTTCAGGCTTCACAGATATTGTACATATATCTTTAACTTAAAATATTGACATCAACACAAGATTTATACATGTTTACCTGTGTGTTGCTGCAATAATACACCATGACCAAGGCAACTATAGAAGGAAGAATTTATTTTGGCTGTGGTTGGAATTCAGAGTCCATGGATGAGATTCTATCATGGAAGGGAGGTATGGCAGCAAGTGACAAGAATCATGGCAGAAGCAGGGAACTAAGAGATCACATCTTCAGCTAACACCATGAAACAGAGCAAACTGGTAAAGGGGCAAGGCTCTGAATTCTCAAAGCCTGCTCCCAGCGCCATACTTCCTCCAGCAAGCCTGCATCTCTCCCTGAACAGCACCACCAACTGGGAAACAAGTGTTCAAATAGCTGAGCCTATGAGGGACATTCTCATTCAAATTACTCCATGAAGCAATCAGACAACAGATCAAAGCACAACAGTCTTCCATCAACAGTATCAAGAAGTGGGAGATGATCATAAAAGTAATTTTATGATTTTTCTGAGAATGATTTTCCTCTTGTAAGATCTACACTAGTTACAAAATACACTGAATGTAAGCAATACTGTACTCAATTTTTTTTTTAAAAAAAAATCAAGATGCTTAATTAATTAGATATCTAAGTATTTAAAAGGATATTTGTCAGGAAACATTTTATAAGCTCTTGAATAACAGCATCGGTAAAGAAGTTACAAAACTACAAGGACGCCTTAAAAATTTTATTCCTGTTTGGTGTGAGTTGAAAAGCCGGTTAGACAGCTTGCTTTCCAGACCTGCACTCTAGCTGAGAAGCAGTCAGCTGCAGCCAGATTTCTCAAGCCAGGAGTGATTCCTGGGCAGGCTCACTGCTCAGTGACAGACAAGCCAGGAGTACAGATGGAAGATTCTGTGGATGCCAAGCATACCTCAGCCCTGCTACTAGCTCGATGCAAATTCTAGCGGAATGTGAAATGTGACGGAGTTGGCTTCCAATCCATTTACACTCCAACAAGGCAGAATGTGAAAGGTACAAGCTTGTGGCTCCAACAACCTGCATTGGTGGTGTCTAAGACTCAATCTGTGTGATCTCAGGCCCTCCCGGGCCTGTTTTCTCCTCCAAAGTATAAATATGACAAAAGGTTTATAAGAGTTAAGTCAACATAAGTTTTTAAAACCCTGGGTACATAGAAAAGAATGACAGTAAGTTGATTTTGCAAGCAACTCCTAGAAGTGTAGAAGTGTTTACCTTTTTTTTTCAGAGCTGAGAACCAAACCTAGGTCCTATGTTTGCTAGACATGCGCTCCTACCACTGAGCTACCACAAGCCCTCAAACCCTTGGATTATTTCTTAAAGGATACATTGGCCCACCCAAAGCAAGGGTTTTCAAATGAACATACCCAGTTTTATAAACCAGCCAGAGAAAAGAATGGACAAGGAATGATACAGTGCCTTGTACCGACTTTGTGCAATATTTTTGTCCACATGTAAACCTATGTTTTTCTGTCCATCTGTGCTCTCTATCCAGAATCATGCAAGTGTCAAAGTAAATAACCTCTGGAGAGAAGTAATCAACTGTGGTCAACAGTCTTGTTTGTGATTTTAAAGTTTATAGTAGCCAGAGAGAAAGAAACAGAAACATGATTCCCAGAGATGAGGCATTGAATCTGTCACTCTGCTCATGGATCCTATGACCTCCAGTGACTTCCCAGATAATTACTCCAGGGGCAGTAGGTAGAGGACTATCTTTTGAACTTCAGCTGACTGTTTTTCCTAAGTCACCCTGTCTTCTGTGCTAGAACACTATGACAAAACTACTAAAAATCATTGTGGGGGTCACATGGGGAATCTACTTCCTGGGTAAAAATCATAGAGCACAAACCTTCTAAATCTTAGTTTTTCCTCCCACTGTCCTACTGTTTACAACATAATGCCATCTAGCATTTTTTAAACTCCTGAAGTGGGTTCTGAGAACTTGTCACTAAAATATTTCCCATAGCTCAGCTCCACATGGGTGCCCATGCATTTCTACCACCTACTTTGGAGGTGCTAGCGGACAAGTTGCAAATGCACAGTGAATTTGGGAAGGCTATCCAGATGTTGGAATCCCATCTGCAAAACTCCTATATCTCTGAACTCTCACTAGACATCACTGTATAATGGATAGTGTGACTGACCTCACTTGATTTGACCTTCAGAAGATGGCAGGGTAGTTTCACACATCACTAAGAGAAACATCAAGGGGCTTTCACATTCGTACTGGCCCCTTAGGCTTAAGTGAGGTGCCTATAAAACATGACATCACTGTGTTTTAGTCTGTTTCGTGTTATTTTATCAAAATAACTTGAGAGCTGAGGAGATGATGCAGTTGGTGAACTGCTTACTACACAAGCCTGCAGAACTGGGTTCAATTCCAAGAACCCAGGGGAAAAAGCCAGGTATAGTGGTATGCCTTTGTAATTCCAGCACTTGGGAGGTGAAGTAGGCTGATTCCTGGAGTTCACTGGTCAGCCAGCCTAACCTAATCAGTGTGCATCACGTCAATGCAAAAAGTTGATGGATCCCGAAGAACAAAATCTGAGGTTAGGCTGGTGAGATGGGTGAAGGCACTTGCTGCCAAGCCTGATGCCCTGAATTTGATTCCAGGATCCGCATGGTTATCCTCTGAGTCCAACACATGCCTCATAGCCTGTGCACATATATACATACACACAGAGCACACATAAAAAAAAGCAAATAAAATATAACACCCGAAGATGACCTCTTGCCCCCATGCACACCTGCACATATGTGCACACACACACTCACACATGCGCTCTCACAGGCACACACATGTGCTGGGTACCCTATAAAGTTAAGAAAGTTTATTTGACTCACTCCTCCAGTAGCTGGAAGATCCTAGAAATTTGGCATTGGTACCTGGTGATATGATGGCTGTAGTCCTGGGCTGTGTCTCAATGTAATAGAGAAACAGAAAGGGAAATGGGTGCATTCAGATAGGGCTAACTATATGGGATGGCTTCACATGGGAACAACAACTTTCAAGAGAACTCCTCCAGAGAGGCCTGATCTACCCTCTGAGTCTTTAATCTATCATGCGGGTGGGGCACTCATGACCTAGTTGCCTTTTATTGGGCTCTCAAAGCTACACACACCTCAACATTGCTGCACTGGGGACCAAGCTTCCATCACACAAACTTGTAGGACAGCAAAACACATCTAAGTCATAGCAAAGACTAAACACAACTGGCCTGACTTCAGATTTCAGGTTGATTTTAAGGAAAGAAAAGCAAAAAATTAGATGGTTATAGAAACTACCTCTAGCCCTACTGATAAAATCAGAATTTCAAGTCTCAGTTCTTTCCATACTGAAATATTAAGCTGCAAGGTGCCTGATTGTGAAAGGGGTCTTGTTCCAGACTAGGAAAACTGAGTTGTTGGCATTTTAAGATATTCCCTGTTTATTATAAGTAAAACTAGACTGTTAGAATTTGGGAAACTGTTTGCACATATTTCAAGATTCAGGGAACTATAGAATTTTTGAATCATTTCCTTACAAGTCTTTCACTGTATAAATAAGGAAACTGGGCTAGAAATGGATTGGTATGATATTTTTAAATCTATGAGTTTGTGTAGCAAGAACTGATGACTCTTGGTAGAGCCATGACCAGACCCATCAGCGTTATAACAGGGGGTGGGGGATCCTTGGTTCTCTTTCTAGTGCTCTGACATGGTTTACAGGCTCTCACTTTTGAAACACGTGTTCCCAGCAGAGGCTGCTGTTCTGGAAAGCTGTGAAGACTTTGGGAGGTGGGCCCCACAGGAGGAAGTGGGCTGTCTGTAATGATTGGAAAGAGTCCTCAGGTGGTCTCACACTTCTGTCTAAATGGATATATAATGTTAATTTTGATTTACTACTGCATATTAGTTTCCCTAATCATATATGCCTCAAATTCTGGGGGAAATTCCTAATCTACTCAAAGAGTTTTTGAAGTGAAGCCAACATTGACTCTTCCTGTTAATTCCATGAAACATGGATTCTCTTATCAGGTAGAAGAATCTAAAACACTATAGAAAAAGAAAAACAATATGTTCAAAATATATTATGAGGGAAAACTTAATAAATTTAAAAACTGACTAACAAAAGGTGTTCTACTATCGAGTCTACTCACTGTGCTTGTCCATGCATGGGTGTGGGGTCAGTGACACAATCCTGAAGAAATTTACTGTCTTTCCCCTGAGCAGTTGCCAATTGGTAATAGCGTCTCAGTGAGGAATGGGATCTCTTAACTTCCTCTGCTCCTATCACTGCTGAGATTTTGGCGACTGAGTTGATTTTGTGTGGGTCTTGTGCATGCAGTCCCAGCCTCGGTCTTCATTTGGTCTTTATTCTGCCCCCAACTGTTATCATATATTTCAACCTTTAAACCGTGAACCATCTCTCAAAAAACTGCTTACAGGGTCCCGTTTCCAAAACTACAGGTGTACAGTAGGTAATGATTTGCTTGATTCTTCCAAATGGGGAACTGTGAACATGTTCACGTGCTTTAGTGGGAAAAGAATAATACTGCAGATGCTGGAAAGGGTGTCTGTCTCAGGGACGCCTGTCATCACACAGCAACCCTCTTGGGGGAGGAAAAAGGGTTCCCCAGCTGAGATGAGCATGAGCGCAGCTTTGCAGCAGTTGGCAATAGAAAAAGCACACGCGGGCAGAGTAAGCAGGAAATCCTAGTGCTCGAACAACAGCAGGCATGTCTCAGGCAGGGAAGGAGCAAAGTTCTCCAGGGTTCTAATTAATCAGTTTAATAAAAGAGCAGGAACTATCGGCACATTGTGACACAGGATGTTTGTATTAGTTACTTTTCTTATTGCTAAGATATGAAACGTGATGGAGACACAGTAAATGGGAAGGATTTGTTTTGGCTCACACTTTAAGGAAATACAATCCATCAATGCGGGAAAGGCATGGCAGTAAGAATAGCTCTTGGTGGAAGAAGAGGTAGCAGGTTACATCCCAGCAACATGCAGGAAGCAGAGAGTGAACCGGGGCCAGTGCCAGTGTCCACAAAGCCTCCCCGCCATCCCGTCATCACTCCCCTTCCACCCATACCCAGTGAGCCACTTCCTCCAGTGAGACTCCACCTCCTAAATGTTCCACATCCTCAGTACAGCAGCATCTACTGGGAACTAAGTGTTATAAACACATGAGCCCATAGGAGACATTTCAAATCCAAAGCATAACAATGCAGTAGAAGAGAGCCAGCGATTCAGTTATAGGACTGACCATACGGTCGTGGCTCCTCATTAGCCACACAACTTATAGATGAAAAAAGAACCTGACCATCTTTCCTGTCTCAATGAAAACCAATTTCATCGTTGTAATTTATAGTTAGCATTTGTATCCAAACACTTTCTATTTCTATACTGTTTTACATTCTTTTACCTTTATTACACTGCAGCTTGCAAATGGGGTTAGTACATTCCCAAAATCAGTGTTTAGACTATTTAAAAAGCCACCTGGCCTCCTTGAGGTGGTATTAATGAGCTTTTATTGGTCAGGAAGCCATTTTTTGTGTCTTTATAACTTCCTTTACATATTGCGATAGTTTCTTCTGATTTCACCTAAAAACAAACAAACAAACAAAAACATTTAAAACAAAACAAGTAAGAAATTCTATGCACCTGGTGGCATTTGCTTTGAGAATTCAGATCCTGTGAATGAAAGGGTCTGTCACTGGGACCCACCTGAGGACAAACAAAGAGTTAAAAGTTCAATATTAATTAATCAAACAAACAACGTCCTGTAACTTCTGACCTGGTCGTTCAGGAGTCCTGCTGGTATTTTGTTTAGTGACAGAGGCAGAGACATGGAGCATAGTTGTCCTTGTGACTCTTACTTGGTCAACTGGCTTCTGGTGACTTAGGTGGTGGTTGTTAGCTCTGCTTGGTGATTGCTTTGAAGATGATCAAATAGTCCCTCAACTAAGCATTAGACCCTGCAAAGACAGAGCATTCTGGAGTCAGCTTTCTTTCTAAGTTGCCAGTTTGTAGTTGCAGGCAATGGAGATTCTTCATCGCTTCTTACACCTGAGGAGAACACATTTTCCAGGGCCTACTGTTCGTCCCATCCCCCCTCCTAATGATTTGTAGATGGCTCAGTTGAACAACTGACCCTTTCTCCACCCAGCAGCTCTAATTCCAAAGATTGCAAAACTTTAGGTATTTGTCTTCCCCTTGGCAGCCCTTCCTTCTTTTGCTTTCCACTGGTGGACATGCTCTGATTATGCAGTTAGGGCCCTGGCCGTTGTTACAGTTGCTTTCTGATTATAGTCAAAGGGTAGTCTTTTCCATTCCTCTACTGACAGGAAAGCTCCACAAACAGCCACAAGAAATGGATTCCGGTGGCCTTACATGTCTAAATGTCAGGGCAGTGAGAGAGGACAATGACGTCAGCATCTGACCTGATTCGAGCCTACTACCTTATCGGTCAGTCAGATATTAACAATGTGTCTTCTGTCAGCTATGTCACCAGATCACAACCTTCAAAGAGTACATAAGAGCTAAAAACAGTACTTTATAGGGAGGAGAAAACCACCAGGAACTTTCTTTCCCACTTAAGCCCGAGTTAAACATCAAAGGAGGTGTTAGCAAGTGTTATTTACTTTTTGTTTTGTTAAGTGTGTGTGTGTGTGTGTGTGTGTGTGTGTGTGTGTGTGTGTGTCTGTGTGGGCAACAAAGTACAAAAAAAAAAAAAAAGGAAAAAGAAACAGGAAAGAACATTCTAGGCAAAAGAGATGGCGGACACAAAGAGAGAGGAGACAAACTATCACAGAAGTGTAAAAAATCAAATTATTTAGTGTTTTGAGTAAAAAATGTGACATTGTATAAAAAATGGAGCATTACATACCCGAGGCTGGTCTCCAACTTAAAATCTTGCCTTAATTTCCTGAGTGCTAGGGTTACAGGTGTGTGCCTGGCTATGATGGGTTTTGAGATGCCATGATACTGTTGGCTTAACATTACTAATGTACTATTTGTGTTGGAGAAAAAGGTGAAATGGAAGAAAGATGAAAGTAAGAGAAACTGCTGAGGACACTAAGCAATAAGGATTCAAAACGAGGTGCTGAGATCCTGAACCAAAGCATCAAAAGCTAAAGGAAGAATTCAAACAATACTGAAGCTAATAGCTCAAAGGACAGAAGCTGAGTGGACAAAGACTCTAAGATCGGCATGGATGAGAGGACAGGGGTTGAGCTGCTATAAACAGCCACAGGGCTAGAAGAAAAAAAAAGACAACACAGACGGTGTTGCACTGATTCTCAGGTGGAATGTTCACTTGACAAGTCCTTCAGGTATTTCTATATCCAAGCCTCAAAATTCCAAATGAGCAGGTTTCATGTGAGTGAATTAGTAAGAAACACAAGAGGGATGGAGTCTTTCCTCAGAAGTTATAGAGTTGAAATATTAGACTGCTGAGGTAGAGAAAATCCAGACCCTAGAACAGCTCTAGACAGGAAGGGACCTGGGAGTCTGAGAGTTTGCTGTTTGGTAAGTTCTCTGCCTGCCTGCATAGGTGGTAGAATTCCCTAGGAATGGAGTAAAAGGCACAACTTTACATTAGGTCTTGATGTTTGTGAATGAGGAACAGACATTGGAAAGGAGTAGAAGACAGTGGTGAGAGACATGAATGGTTGATCCTGATCCTTTCAAATACATGTAGAAGGGACTTAAAGATGCCAAGGATGATGAAGCAGGAGCAATGGCCCATGGAGCAGGGGAGTGTGAGACTTGGAAAGGAGATGCTAAGGATGATGAGACATAGAGGATAACAGTAAGAATCTTTGCTGGTCCTTATTTAGTGAATAGTAATTTCAACAACAGACTTGATCTTGCATTTTTTTGATGCCCTTATTTTGTCTAGGGTATTTGTAGAACTAAAAGTACACCTGAATGAGACTCCCTCAGATTGAAAAGCTTCATTTGTTCAACTCACTTCATTTAGTTTTCCTCTTCAGTAAAGGACTATACCTGGCTATGCTCAATATCCTTTTAAAGCATGTCCTCACTATCAAATACAAGGGCTAATGGCAAACATAGCTGAGGAAAATAAGGCTGAATATATATCTTGTCTTTCTTATAATTTGAACTGCTTCCACTGTTATCTTGAACTTACTCTCTTTATAGCTCCTCCCTCTTCTACATTCCATTCTTATGAACTTGTGCACAAATAAAAATGTGGGTTTTGATGACAAAGAGGATGATACAAATAATGATGATGATAGTGATTGTGGTGGTTTGAATGAAAATGTTCCACATAGACCCATAGCAAGTGGCACTATGAAGAGGTGTGGCCTTGTAAGAGGAAGTGTGTCACTGGGGGTGGGCTTTGAGGTTTCAGATGCTCAAGCCAGGTCCAGTGTCACTCTCTTCCTGCTGCCTGCTGATGCAGATGTTGAACTCTCACCAGCTACCTCACCAGCACCATGTCTGCCTGTGCATCACCATCCTTCCTGCCATGATGATAATGGACTAAATCTCTGAAACTGTAAGCTAGCTCCAATGAGAGGTTTTCCTTTATAGTTGTTGTAGTTAGTCATGGTGTCTCTTCACCCTAACTAAGACAGAGATGAAACTCAGGGCAAACTCTGAGTGACAAGTATCTAGCATTCAACAGCTATAGAATGAATAGGTAAGGAATTTTTTTGACTTTTATTTCAACAGTTAACCTAACCTGAACCTTATAAACAAAACAGGGAATAAACGAATGACATAGTGACCTATTATTCTAATGCCAAAACTACTTCCTGGTGTAAGTCAGATGGCCCAAGCTAAGAGTGTCAATGTGAATTTCAGAGATGCCTAAGTTATTTGCACATAGGGCTAGTATGCCAGGAGATTCTAAATCATTGAAAATAGAAACATTCAATATCCTGAAATTCTGCATTCTATTGTTTATTAAATTATACCATTAGGTTTAATGAGAATTAAAATCTGTTTAAAATAAACATGTTTTGAGGAGGCTGGAGAGATGGATCAGTTTGTAAAATGCTTCCCGTGAAAGGACAAGGAGCTAAGTACATCCATGTATAGCCAGACTTGGTTGTGTGTGTCTATAGCCTCAATGACCGGAAAGAGGATGATGACATGGAGCTTATTGCCTAGAGTATAGCCAATTAGTGAGTACCAGGTTCAGTGAGAAATCTTGTATCAAAAATAAGGTGGGGAGTGATAGAGCAAGACATTCAGCATCAACCTCTGGTTTCCACATATGTAAAAAAAAATGACATGATTGCTCAAAAGCACATACACATGCACACATGTACACTACACCATATATACACAATCACAACAATAACACATTTTATTTTTAGTGTAGATGTTGGTGATGTAAACTCAAGTCCCCATGTTTTCACATCAAAGTTCTTTACCCTCTGAGCCATCTCCCTAGTCCTGAAAAATAGAAATTTCTAATGAAGAGAATGTTTCTAGAGCTTTAATGTAATGTGTTCAGCACCACAGACAACACTATGCACCTCTTTGACTCTGTTTCATAAATTTTAACCATTCTCTTGCCAGTAAGATGTAGAACAAAGAAAATGAAAAGGAATTAACAATTGTAAAGTAACTGTATTAACCACTGGGATTTATCAGTTACATGACAAATATTTATTGGTGTTCAAGGTAGATTTCCTTCCAGAACATACTCCATTGGGGGGTTTAGTATGGAGGGTTATTAACAGACTCTAAGGTAAATTCAGACAGGTACATTGTATAGCCAGACTGAAGGCCAAGAATTACTGAATCAGGAACATTCTCCGTTGCTCTCCCAGCATTTAACAGTCTCTGAGAGAGTTGAGCAATTCGAATCATTTGAGCCTGGGATTTTCTAGGCTTTATTAGACTGCTCCATGCTTGGGCTATTGGGATGACTGAACTAGATGACAATGGAGTCAATATTGCTTCACAAACTCAGCAGTAGATCTGAGCCAGATCATCTAGCTTGGTATGAAACTGTGGAAGGAAATGATCTTACAAGTCAGAACTTCATGAAGGAAAAAGGAGAAATAATTACAGCTGGCCATTGGCCACTTCCTGCATTGTGCCTTCAATGGCTTCCTTGAAGCCAAATGGTTGGAAAATAAGGTGGTTGTAGAATGCTATTCAGGAGTTTTCTACTGTGTTAACTTAAATACATGAGTTAAAACCATGCCTGTGTTCTTTATCCTACTGACCCTCCTTCCCCACTTGTAACTATTATTGAAGCACACATTTCTACCCATCAGTGTCTTCCACATATCCTCTTGCCTCTCCATTACTACTGACTTTGCAAGTTCCCCCTACTGCTGCTGGAGGTTTTTTGTCCTGCCAGGTCCCACCATCTTTAAGCCCCAAAGAAACACACAGGAGCTACATTAATTATAAAACTTGGCCGATGGCTAGGACTTCTTATTGGCTAGCTCTGTCTTAATTATTAATTATTAGCTTTGACTTTGTAGCCTATAGAGCGGTGACATGTCCCACTTCTTATTAACATTTCCTCCTTTGGAGTCCCCTTGTCATGGCCATCATGGACTGACTCATTATTCCTACCTGAAGATAACAGGCATGTACTATGTTCATTTCCCTTTTACTTTATCAATGGAAGCTACACACCCATAGGTTGTATGTTAAGTGGGAGGAGAAACTGGAAATACTGATCTCAATTTTGTTTATTTTTTTGTCTTACTAGGAAAAATGTATAAGTTAAAAAGGAAGAAATGTATCTTTAAAGAAAAAGTAGGTGACATTAAATAAAACAATTGAAATCATTAATGTTAAGTTGGGGAGTAAGGGAAAGTTCTCTCTCAGCATTTAGAATCACACCAAGAACAACATTAAAGGAATGCTGCCTTCTTTGCCTAGTCTTCTAAACACAGGAACTCATCTCTGTTCCATGTGCCCTTTGATTGTCATAAGAAGGGTATAAGACAAGTACAATTCACAAAGGGTGTAATTTACAATTTGCTGGGGAGCCAAGAACAATGAAACTGTTGAATAACAACTTACAACAATATGCAATTAAAACCATAGCACTTAATCATAGGAATGATAATTGTTCTGTGTTAGTGTTCTAGAAAGGCTGTATTTCAAAAACAGTATTTCTACTTAAAATTGTGTCACTTATGTCATGCAGATAAAAATATTTTTGATGTACGTGGAATGAAAGGCAATTTGAAAAGCTGTAAAACATCTAAATACATTAAACACTCTACACCCAAATTAACCAGGCTCAAAGACCACACAGCTTAATGAATTTAGATATAGTTAGAATTGACATTCAATAAACAAATTAATTTTACCTATTCATAATTTTAGAATAAAATATATTTTAAAAACCAGTAAAAAGTAAAATTGGATGTATAAAACTGTGGTGGCTGCTGGTATACTCTCCAGGAAGTACCCTGTTATTCATACACAATGCATCCCGTTTCAGAATATTCAAGCTGCAGAAACATTCCTTGGTTTAAGAGAATTCCATAAAGAATATCAATAATCTTTACAAGTACAAGGATTTAAGTTTTAAATATTGAGCCTGTCTAGATCATCCAGGAGGCAGTGTTTCTCTAGGGCTAGGCCAAGTTTAGATTATTAACTAATTCAATAAACATGACTAAGAGCTTTCCTCATGATTTGCTCTTAGTTAGACTCTGGCAATACAAACATAATGAGAGCAATACTTGTTCATTCTCTCTCTCTCTCTCTCTCTCTCTCTCTCTCTCTCTCTCTCTCTCTCTCTGTGTGTGTGTGTGTGTGTGTGTGTGTGTCTGTGTGTGCGTGTCTGTATCTGTGTGCATGTGTGTATTGCTCATGTGTGTATTAACTCACTACTGAGCTACTTTTCTAGGCCTCATTATTTTGAGACAGGCACTCACGATGTACCCCAGGCTGGCCTTCAACTCCCTATCATCTTGCTCTGTCACCACAGCACTTAAAATACAGGTTACATATTGTGTCTTGTATCTATCCTTCTTGATATAGTTTAATGGGAAGGGATGAGGGAGTTCTGTAGAAAGTATTGAACATTGGAATGAGCCTGAACTGGATCCTCTCTTATCAAATAAAAGCAAAAGTACAAACTTCAAAGTACTGTACCAAGTTTGTATGTGTATGGGCTTATATACATACAGCTTACTCCAATAACTACAAAATACATCTGACCTTTACATGTGTTGGGTTTTAGTGACAAGTTTTTTTCCTTACAGTTCAACTAGGAAGTATTACTTTTTAAAATGTGAGTTCCTAGGCTTTTTATTTTATCTGATTTAATGTACTGCTCATTAAACACCAAACAAACAAGCCATTGTTTTCCATCTAGTATCAGATAGAATTTCTGTTCTCCCACTGAGAACTCTGAAGATAATCTCTGGACATAAACTGAACTCTCCCTTTGTGAGTCAACCTCTCCCCTGCAAGAAAGAACTCCAGGAGTTCCTTGAGAATAAAGTAAAGCTTGCTTACAAAAACTTCCCTGAACATTTTTTTTAAGTCTCCCCCACTGTTATGGAATATTAATTTAAAGTGTGTTACATTTGTTTGATTAAATAAAATCAACCTGGGGTCAGGAGGCTGAGTCAGCAATTAGCTGACAGGAAGTGGCAGGGAGGAGGAACCATACATACCCAGGATTCTTTTTTTTTTTCATTTCCTTCCTTCCTTCCTTCCTTCCTTCCTTCCTTCCTTCCTTCCTTCCTTCCTTCCTTCCTTCCTTCCTTCCTTCCTTTCTTTCTTTCTTTCTTTCTTTCTTTCTTTCTTTCTTTCTTTGTTTCTTGAAATGTCAAACAGCTAAAGGCAGCCTAGTGTTCTGCTACCCAGACTTCTAGAGTATAAAAATGTTCATTAGCCTTATCTTCAAGTTACACAGAAATCTGAACAGGTGAAACGTCACTCATATCCATAATGAGTTTAAGCGCCTTTCTCTTTCTTTCTTTCTTTCTCTCTTTCTTTCTTCCTTTCTTTCTTTCTTCCTTCCTTTCTCTCTCTCTCTCTCTCTCTCTCTCTCTCTCTCTCTCTCTCTCTCTCTCTCTCTCTCTCTCTCTCTCTTTCTTTTCAAGACAGGGTTTCTCTGTAATGCTTTGGAACTTCACAGAGATTTGCCTACCTCTGCCTCCTGAGTGCTGGGATGAAAGGCTAAAGGAGTGGCACCACCAACACCCGGTAGCCTGGGTTCTTAAATGAGGGTGGAACAGAAGGGTGTTGCTGCTTTTGGGTGGCATGAGCTGGGAGAGAAGGTTAGCTACTTGCTATTCAGCCTCTGAGGGAGCAGAGAGCTTCATCTCAACCTTTGTCTATGGAGAAATAGACATCTAGGTAAAGTTTAGTGACATGATAGAGCCAGTGCCTGAGGGGACAGAGCCTCCACTGGTAGCTTCTGAGTTACAATTGCTGATTCAGACAGCAGTTGCTTAAGGGACAGTTACTAAATTTAAGGAAAAACAACACTCCACCTTCTTTAACCTTCTGATACCAATTCTTCTGGCCTTCACTGTGTTCTCCTTCCTTCTGTTTTCTTTATAGTTCTTTTCTTGTTTAGAGTTGACCCAGAAAAACACTTGGAATTGATCAGTGGTTAATCTCTCTTTGTTTATCAAACTGAGAAGTCATGGCCTGGGCTTTGTCTCTTCCAGAAAGAACTCCAAAGCTTGATGTCTGACCTGCAGGTCTGCAATTGGGGGCCTAGACAAGAGTTCAGCCTGTACACCTTTAGCCAATCTTGAAGCTTTGGATGTGGTCCCTGATGACCTCATCAAGAGATGGAGGTAGATGGTACATGGTGGTACATGCCTTTAATATTAGAGCACTTTGAGAATGAGGCAAGATGATCATGAGTTTGAGTTTAGCCTAGGCTATACTGTGTCATTCTGTTGCAAAGGAGGTGGAAGAAGGAAAAGGGGAGAGAGCATGTCTGGGGGAGCTCTGTGTGGAAATGAGATGAGATGGTCATCATCTTCAGTCTGCCTCCTGATGTTAAGGAGGGAATGAACAACCTAAAGAGTGACAGCTTTTTCAAAGCTGTGTGGTAGGTATACCAAATTCTTTCCCTTATGTATAAGCCAACAACTAACTTTATGACATTTAATCTTCTTTTTCCTTTGTGTTTCTTCTCACCTGTAAAATAAGTCTAGTTAATCTCTAGGTTCTTCCTAGACCCAAAGCTTGTAAAATATCTGCTATTTAAATGATATCTTGGAAAGGTATGGTAGGTGCTTTTCCTTATTTAGTGTTGAGAAGTGTGGCAGCATAAATTCTATATGGAGATAGATTCCTTCTGCCAAGATTCCTTCTGTTCAAGAGTCTATATGTCTCCATTTCTAGAGTATAAACTGTCATTTATTGTCTGGGCTCTCTTACCAGAGCCTATCATTTAAATACCCTTGTCTTTTAAATACCAACATGCTAGTAAAACTCAACTCTGTCTCAGATTTAATTAAACAATGGCTCTTACCACAAAGGCCATAAGATGGCTCTCTTTACTCAAGCACATTTGAAGTCAGGGACAACTTGTCTTTGCTCCCAGGCAGAATTGCAGGTAGAAATGAGTGCTTAGGCAAAATGAGTGTCTCTGAGAAATGGTTTGTTGGGAACCACTGATGTCCCAGAAGACAGAATGGCAGATAACTTCATGAAGGACAGGAAGTAAATAAGGCCACGGGTGTGTGGCCTCAGGAAATGCTTTCCTCAGTTACAGAGTCAGGAGGAACATTGGAGTCTCATCACCAGAAAGCAGTAAAAGATCAGTGTGTACATAAGTGGGCATCTGTGAAGAGCTGGACACTGAATTCAGGTACCATTTGATTCCCACCTTACTCAATGACAGGCCAGATGGAGGGGCATCTGTCCCAGATGGAGTGGGGAAAAACGCCTGAAAACCAGAACCAAGAATATAGCCATGATAGTGAAGGTTGTTATGACCTCTTCAAAATTCTGTTCCTATAGCTTTCATTTAACGTATTTAAAAATCTTTATTGTCAGTGTGTTTGTGTGCACATGTGTACATATGATTGGAAGCACACTTGAGACATAGTGTGCCTGAAGAGGCCAGGAGACACTGTAGAGTCATTTTTCTTCATCCATTTTGATGTGGGTTTGAGGGATCAATCTCAGGCCTCTATGCTTGTGTGGCAGTGCCTTTATCCACTGAGCCATCTTTCTGGCTCTGAATTTTACTGGTTCTCAGCCTTGACCAGACTGGAATTTTCACAGATAATATGAGAAATGTCTGTGCTCCTCTCAACCAAATAAGTGGAGTGTGGTATGAAAGGGTGCAAAGAGATAAGCTTTAAGATAGATGCCCCTGAGTTGTTTTAAGCACCACTAAGAATCACTTTTAAGTATCCACTTATATTTAATCCTAGCATAAAACTAATAAAAATTTGTGTGCTTTTTGCAAAGACTGCATGTCATAGATTAATTATATTGTTGCAAATCACTTATGAATCTGGTAGAAGACTGATTTTCAACTCAGCTGACTCTGGGAAGACCCAGGGCTGTGCCAGCAGACTACGGAGAATTTCATTCCACTGTCCACCATAGCGCTGGCTTGTGAAAAAGCAGTGATCACCACAGGCTATAGGAAGATGTTTCTTACCACTTGGATTATTGTCTAATTCCAAGTTTAATCCTCAACTCAGCAGTTCTGGGTCACATGGCATTACAGAAGCACAAGCCACCATGTGGAGATCCTGGTATGTGAGACTGGATGTTTGAAAAGACAAGTATATGAAGGTAGCTCCTAGGAAAGGAAATAGACAATTGACTTCATGAGTAGATAAAAGGCCAATAGCTTATATTGCTCTTTATGATGATGAGGCAAATCCCCACACCCAGTTGTAAAGGAACTAAACTAAAATGAACATGACCTCTAATGCAGACAGAAAGCTAGGGACAGCCAGTTCTCAATATTGTTATTTTAGACTGATGAACTAATTGAGATTTATTTTAAGGTTTGATCAATTTTCAGCAAACTTTAAATGTTTAGCATTTGTCTTTCCTGTCTATATCACATTCACTATGGGACAAATACAAATATAATTCATATAAGTTATTATAATTCACTTCTCTCTCTTTTTTTTTTTCTTTTTGTCTTCAAGACAAGGATTCTCTGTATTGCTTTGGAGCCAATCTTGGAACTTGCCCTGAAGATCAGGCTGGTCTCAAACTCACAGAGATCTGCCTGCCTCTGCCTCCGAGTGCTAGGATTAAAGGTGTGCACCACTATTGCCTGGCTCATAACTCACTTCTTAAAGAGATCACAGAAATCCTCTAGGTTTCTAATGCTGATAATACATTATGACAGGAAACCAGGGGTCTCCTTACATATCATAATCTCTGTGCCTGGCCTCTACAATTTTACCCTGCTGTGCTGTGAGATGTACGTGACAGTACAAATCAGCAAGCAGCAGTGAGGTTCCTTGACCAAATGAAAATTCCAGGAAGAAGAGATTGTAACTAATATAGAAAAGAACTCATAAGGAGGCATAAGGAGGGACAGCGAGAGTCTGGGTTCTATAATGAGTAAATTGTTATTATTGCAGGTTTAGGCAGGAGGCTTGCAGCAGGCAGGTTGGGGTTGACTAAAATGTTCTGATCTGAAGGCCAATGAAATAGTTCATACATGTATTATTTTTCTTATCCCTCTTTATTCTTTAATGCAGGAGTTTTTCCCCAAAAGATCTCTCTCAAAAAGCTCTCTTTAATATTTCTCCTTAAAAGTTCTCTCTAATAATGTTCCCTCTTTAAGTTCTTTCTTAAAGTTCTCTTTCAAAAGTTCTCCTTAAAAATTCTCCTAGAGCCGGGCATTGGTGGCAAACACCTTTAATCCCAGCACATTGGAGGCAGAGGCAGGTGGATCTCTGTGAGTTCGAGGCTAGCCTAGTCTGCAAAGCAAGTTCCAGAACTCCAAAACAATACAGAGAAACCCTGTCTCAAAAATCAAAACAAAACAAAATTCTCCTAGAGTTCTTTCTAAAAAGTTCCTTCTAAATATTCTCTTGAATTTCTTTTTCTTCCCACAAGACTTTTGGGTTTTATATGCACAGGCACATTTAATAATTCTCTGACAATAGGGCATGCATATCTCTCAGAGCCAGGAAAGCAGATAAAGTTTTGAGAAAAGTGAGTACCTCATGTGCCATGGGGGATATGTGACTTGCAAAAAAAAAAAAAAAAAAAAAAAAAAAGTGTAGTTAACTGATTAAAGGGGACTTCTCAGTGCTATATCAAAAGGAAAAAACCTAAGGCTATGTAGTGTGAGATCTGGAGGCTGCTGTTTCTAGCCTCAGTAAGCAGTGGGGTGCTCTTACCACTGACACCCTGGTGAGAAGGAATTTCTCTCTGGGAATTTGAGAATACAAAGCACGCAGTACATATTCTGTGTACAGTCAAATTCATAGTAACAAATATTCTGTAGTTGATATATAGAACATTAACTGCTACTTCTGTAAAAAACGATAAAGGCTCCCAGCACATTATCATATCTTTGTTCAGCCTGTTTGGACTGGCATTCTTTCAACTATCAATTGTTAAAAGGCAATGCTTACCCTAGTTGTTAGCCCTTGCCATCAAGGCCTTGATGACATTCATGATTCCAAAGGAGATCCGAAATCTGAATGTAGGCATTGTATGTGGCAGTGCCATGATGTCAGGGACACAAACCATGGGCTCTGCTTCCCTCAGTTGTCACCACATGACCCAGCCCCTACCAGATTTCTATGAAGTGTTTGCCAGGTGTGTTAGTCAATAAATTTGATATTAGTGGGTGCAATAGGAACTGTTTCTGAGTGGGAGGAAGAGAGGCAAGCAAAGAAATATCCTCAGGGAAGGTGAAAATTTCCTAAGGTAAGCTGGCTAGTAAGGCATTTAATACAATGGACCCAGTGTAAAGCTGCAGAGACTGTGGATTAAGGTTTGCAACAAACCAGGTTACAAGAAGGTGGGGTATCTAGTAGCAAGCTGCTGTGATTAAAAGAGCTCAGCAAAGCTGATGTGATTAAAAGAGCTCAGCAGCTCAGCGTTGTCCAGGCTAGCAGTTAGGTCTTTATTCTTTGGGCAGGAGGGAGAGTAGGCATTGAAAATGATTCAGCAACTGAATGATGATCGGAGGGGGATCAATTACTTATTGAGAAATAACTTGACAGCTCCACTCATAGACTGCCCAGCCGGGGGCACAGACTCTGAGGCCTTTCCTTTGATCAGACACCTGAAGTACTTGTTTGACATGCAAGTGGCAGGGCCTTGCAATGTTCTATTTCTTAGCTCTGGGCTGAGGTATGGGCTTAGTGCTTAAATAAGCTACTCAAGTCATTTTATGTACATGAATGCTAATTAAATTTGGGTTAGAAACAAGACCAGTGAAAGGGTGCATTGGTTATTGACATCTGTGTAACAAGCTACCTCCAAATTACTGTCTTACTACAGTACAAATGGCCTATCTTTAAGTATATATAGATCACGAGTTTGGGAGTGGCTTAACTGAGCAGTAGTGTGGATTTTTCAGTGAAGCTACAGGCCAGTATTGTAGTTACCAAAAAGCCTGAGGGCAGTTGAGGATCCTCCAAGCTAATTTATGTGCTTTTGGTCTTAGTGTCTCTCTGGGTGGATTTCTCCAATGGATCACTTGATATGGAAATCCTTATCTGTCAGCATGAATGTTTTAAGGGTATAGGAGACACAGAGGAGAGGAGAAGGGAGGGTGGAGGAAAAGACAGACATACAGACTAAGATGAGCTACAGACTTTTTCATCGTTATTTTAGATATGCTTTCACTATGGATCCAGGCTGGCCTTCAACTAAGTAGCTCACATTGGCCCTGAACTGCTTACTATCTTTCTATTTTAGCATCCTGAGTGCTGGGATAGCAAATCTTTGCTATTACCACAAACTAATCTAGGAAATAGTAGGCCATCACTTTTGCTTTGTTCTACTGGGCACACAGACCAATGCTGGTACATCAAGAGTTTGTATGATTTGACTAGAGTGACTGGGAATAGCCTAAAGTTCAGGTGGGAGACAAAATTCATAGCCTTGGTAGGAATGTGAAATTGTAGTATGTGTTGTGGAATAACATGAGTCAATGTGTTTGAATACTTATTACATGCTAGAAATTCTTCTGAATACTTTGCATAAAAGCCTCAATCAATTCTATGGTCTCTGTCATGCAACAAGTATTCAAACCTGTTAGTAAGCCATGCTCTGAGCACTTTGCATGCATTATCTCCCTTTACTCTCATGACAACTGACCAGGCCAGGCGCTGCTACTGTCTCTAGTCGGAAGCTACAGGGCTGATGGTACAGGGAGAGCTGCTATTAAGATGGGCTTGTGAGGACATGGGGACAGAACGAGTATGGAGGAGGATAAATGATGATAGCTTCAGTGTCCTATGAGATTTCAGCTGGCTGATGGGCCACTTGTGCATTTCCTTACTTCCATCCAAGGAGCGTGAGGGCACAGGCTGAGCAGATACAGCCATAAGCAGAGGGGGACATGCCAGCCTTGAACACTTCACAGGTCATGCAATTCAATGCAGTGGAGATTAAGTCCTGGGCCAGGAATCCTTGCCTGAACGGATCCCAAACACCATTCCTAAAGTCCTGAGGCTGTTTCCTGAGAATATAGGGTATGAACCCTGCCTTAAGGTTTTCCAAAACCTGAGTTTTTTGCAGTCAGCAAAGCCTAAGATAAACAATATCTTTTCCCAGCATGTCAGGCTTCTCAATGGACAGGCTGCAGACTCACACCAGGATTGAGTATAGCACTTCTCTTCCCACTCACAGTCTGGGGTCCTGTGTTCCCCCCTCCCCCAACCAAGCGACCCAGCACAGATTCCCTCCTAGCACACATCCCTAACATTCCTCTCCTTTAGAAAAGGCCGGTCCACCTTTCCACTCTGCTAAGCTTTGTTAAGATCTATCTGTAGCTTTGCTACACCCTGCACCATCCTGGTCTACTTCTGTTAGTCACAGGTTCTCCCACCTCACCCCCCTCCACCACTCCCCATCCCCCTCCCCTCCCGCCCTTTCACATTTCTCTGCCTGGCTGTCCCCTGTCTCTAGTGCCTTAGGTCTCCTGCATTCCAGCCTTTCTCTTCCTCGATCATGCCCTGTAGGTAAAGGCACACCTGGAATAACAAATGCTTCAGAGTTTGATAATTTACTTAATGTCAACAAAAGAGAAAGGGGAAAAGTAAGCTGTAGAAATGCAGGCGTAAAACTGGAGGGAGAGCCAACTTGGCCTGCAGGACCCAGGTTCCCAGGAGGGCCTACCCTTCTCCGCAAGCACCACCTTGCAAGTTTGGTGTGGAAAGGGCCAGGCTGTTGTTTTAAGTTCCTCTAACCACTCTGAGATGGCAGCACAAACCATCCAGACTGCAGACAGTGCTCCAGGTTAACCAAGGATTGCCTTACTGTTGCTGGACCGGGACAGCCAAGCCTAGCCTAGTGGCTCTGGAGCGTCTCCAGCACCCGGGTGGGGCTCGGGAGGGAGTGCCCAGTCAGTCAACCCCGCAAGTGGGCGCGGCGGGGCGGGCCAGTGCTCAGAGTTGGACGCTGAGTATTCTTCTGGGCTCGAGTGTTTGTCCAGCCTGCCCGCCCGGCTGGGTCTCAGCCTGTCCTCCCTTCTCTTCCTGGACAGCTGCCCGAGGCAATCTGAAAGTGACTGATGCTCGGGCCACCTTGCTCGGGTCCTGAGCAGGTAGGTGACCTGGGTGAGCGAGCAGTGGGACCCGGGCGGTGGGTCTCCAGGGCAAGGAGAGTGCTGAGACCCTGGTCCGTGCGCATCTGTGCCTTCGGTCCCTCCTCCACCGCTCACAGGGCGGGCTCAGCTGCCCAGCGGAACCAGTGACCACGGCGGCCTTCGGTGTCCGGTGTCCAGTATAGGGTGTCCAGTGTTTGCAGCCCCGGCCGGGTGGGTGACAGCCGAACGACAGGGGGGTTTGTGATCTTTGTGATCGATATGCCGAGTGCCCACAGTAGGAGGAGAATTGGAGGCGACTTGGCGTCTTTCTGGGAAGTTGTGGGGTCCGGGTGGTTGGCATGCACACGCAGTGGGTGTTTAAACGGGCCCGGGGCAGGTGCAGCAGGCAGAAGCCACCTGTGAGGGTCTTCGCCAAGCTGCGGCTGCTGGGTGCTGGCGGCAGTACAGGCAAATCAGCCAGGGGTCTCTCCTGGCCCCGAGACCTTCCAGAGAGCCTCGAAACCAGTTTCAGCCCACGCAGAACTCCAGGAGCACGTACCTCAGACAGGGACATCCTTGTGCGGGCGCCCCCAGGTGGTACAGGGAGGGGCGGGCGGTGTCGCTTCCCTGCGGTTCTGGGTCAGGGAACCAGTTCAGAACCGAGTTCCAGTCAGCTGGGCCAGAATTTTCCTCAACAAAAGTGAGCCAACCCTGGCCATTCCTGTCCTAGGGGTTCATGGGTCTCAGGTGGAGTCATTGCTGTTTGAAGGTTTTCTCAATAGTGTTTCCCTCCGGTATGGTCCCTGAGAAAGTGTGACTGCTTCTTCCTCAGCCCTCCAACAAGCTGCCCTTTGCTTCTGCAACAAAGCAGTGTATTCATAATTTTTTAACTTAATAAATTAGTGGAAGGAATATTTGGGTGAAGATTTGGCACAAACAGACTTTTCTAGGTACTTAATCCAATTGCTCTCAGCAGTGGCAATTTATTTTATTCTCAAAATTGTCATACAAATGAATAAGAATAAATGGAATAAAACAACCCAAAGCCTAAAGACAGTGGTAGATGTTTAAAAGTTAATAAAATTTAAAGTAGGTTCTTAACTTGAGGGATATACTTCCTATACATACCACATTATTTTTATGATAGATTGGGCTGTGGCTAGGGTATTATTATTTATTAGGCTCTATATGAATTAAAAACATGATTATGTGGTAGAAAAAAAAGGAAAGTGCGAAAGTCAGACCAGATTTTCAGATTTCCTGGGAACTTAACCAAATTTAGGACTTTAGATATTTTCAGAGTGAGCAACAGGTGTAGGCTTGTTGCTTCTTACTTGTCCTCTGCAAGAAAGGCCCCACAGGAGAAGAAAAACAAGTTGGTTGAGCTGCACTTTGTATTGGCTCTCAAACAACTGCACCCAGTATGACACCCAAACATGACTGGGTAAATCAGTGGCAGCAAGGAGTGTCCCGTCCCAGTGAAAGTGGTAAAGCCCCTGGCTGGTTCATTTCCTCGTGTTTATTTCCTGTGCTTGGCCCAATAACTTCAAGGTAGATTTTATCCCACAACCCACAAGTTACAGAGATTCTAAGATTAATTTTACATATTTGGAAAGTGAGTCCAAAGATGGGAAGTGATCTCCCACAGTCACAGCTCACTGAAGGCAAAGCTGGGAATCTGGGCTGGGCTGGTGCCCTTTGAGGTATCTGATGATCAGCCAGCTATAGGGAAGCCTTGAATAGGGTGGCAGGAGAATCATCCAGAGAAAAGCGGCAGTCCAGTTTGATGCCCATAGTCAACAGACACAGACACTTGTATTCTCTGAGAACACTGGGAGCCTCTTGTCTTTTTCCCAAGAATGATTAAGCTGGCCCTGGTGGTCAGGGTCTTTAATCCCTGTTATGTGAAAGACAGATGCAGTCAAAATAGAAAGCCAAAAGGCTGCCTAGTCTAGAGTCTATTCAAAACTGGCCTGGGCAACTTAGACTCTGTCTCAAAGTACAAAGTAAAAAGAGGCCTGGGGGTGCAGCTCAGCAACAGAGAAATTGCCTAGCATGTGCAAGGGACAGGTTGTTAAGCCTCAGGACTACAAAACAAAACAGCCTGACTAATTAACCTTAATGCTTGGAGTCCATGTTTGCTACACAAGGTGAAACAAAAAGGGATTGCACACCCCTTTACACACGTGCCATGGAAGGGAATATTGGGGAGACAAAGTATCTGGCAAGTAGAGAGCAAGAGGAAGACAAACTCACTACTGGGCCAGTGTGACAGGCGGTGCTGTGCAACTTCCTAGGTATGGTGTTTTCTTCCTGCCCTCCTCTAAGCTTATCTACAGTTGATTGGGGTTGATTAGGGTTGGGAACAAGTACAGTTTCTGCACTTGTTGAGGAATCTCCATGTCTGTAGTTCTCTTCCCAGGGAGGTTTTCTGGTCTTTGTTCTGAAATTTTAAAATTGGCATCACACAGTGATTCTGGGCTCATAAGTAGCCACCAGTCAATGCAGTGGATATAGTCATTGCCATGCTTTCTAGCCTCACAGCTCTCCCTCCTTCCCTCAGCTGTGAAATGGGACTGGCCTCTTGGAGTCAGAGAGTGGTGGAAGCAAGCTGACTTAGGCTAAGTATTTACTTTAGTGCCTGCAATAGTTAAGTGTTGGCTCTGTTATCAGAATACTCTGTGCCAAACCAGGGGAGGAATGGGCCCTTGGCTCTTTGAGGGAGTTAATTTTCAGCTCTCCTTGACCCTCTAATGCTATTTACTTGATTAAAGACTGGGGATAGAGTAGAAGCTGTATACCCTATCCATTGCTAGTTTTCTATCCTGTTTTATGGGCATCAACCGCTGAGGCCATGGAATGTAGCCATTTATGGAGGCATCCTGGAATTTCAAGGAGTCATTTACTTTATTTACTTACTACTTTACCTCAGGACCTTGGAGTCACATGTGCCAAATAAACCAGATTCTTTCTGTGGGAGAAGAATATCTTCTGTAAACCTTCCTTTAGTGCAGGTTTGGTTTGTTCTACTCCACAAGGATGTGCTAGAACCAAAATACCATAAGACATTGACTCTGTACTTGAAGACCATCTCAAAGTGTGTTTATATGCAAGCTTAACTGGGGGCCCTGACAGGGATATGCCTGGCCAAGTTGTAGTCATGGCATTCATTTTAATGCTGTTTAACCTTCCTCTTAATATGTTCCATTTAAATTCCAGTAGTTAAGTGTTGGGAGAAATTAGGATGCAGCTAGGAATACTACTTGTATCTTCAAGACCCTGCTATACCATCAATAATTAGAGTCTAAATGCTGCCTATGTCCTGTGGCACCTGACTACTGAGTTCGTCTCAAATAACTGTGTTCAAGAAGCCACTGTGCAAGGAAACAGACAATAAAGGGAAAGAAAAAGGATTAAAGCTCACAAGCATGGGGAAGGGTGGGGGCATTAAGACTGCTGTGGTCATAAGGCAGCCCACTACTGACTGCTCTCAATTTAAGCCCACTACTAACCACTCTTAATTTAAGCCCACTACCGACTGCTCTCAATTTAAGTGTGTTTTGTTTTCTACGGAGAAGCAAGATGTTTGAGCAGGCATGGTTGCAAGTAAGATTACTGAAGTACTGTAGGCACGGAAGTTGTAGTTGATCTTTTAGAATACAGATGGTTCTGGAATGTCATAGTGAGACTTTTGTGCCTCCTATGACAATTAGAACAAATTAAAGCTCTTCTCTCTCTCTCTCTCTCTCTCTCTCTCTCTCTCTGTGTGTGTGTGTGTGTGTGTGTGTATGTGTGTGTGTTTACACATATGTAGTGTTTCTTTCTGATGATAAAAGTGTTAAGAGTTTGGGGCTGGGGAGATGGAGGGTAAATAAAGCATGAGGGCACATTAGGATCCCATGTGCTGTGGTATCTAATCCCAGTGCTCCTCTGCTTAGAAGAAAGGTGGAATCAGGAGACTCCTAGGAGCTTTCCAGTCAGATAGCCAGGTTGGTCTACACAGTGCTGAACTAGAAAAAGAGAAATCTTGTCTCAAACAAGGTAGAAAGCCAGTGATTGTCCCTGGTGGCATACATGCATACACACACACACACACACACACACACACACACACACACACACACACTTACACACACTCATAATGCACGCATATGTCATATACACAGAGTGTGAAGGTTTGACATCCAAAATATTTATCCACACAGAACTATGTAAAATAAACAGACTAGAAGAGGAAGTGCTTCCCTTAGTGCTACCTTCGTGATGCCATGCCTGCCCAAGGTCACAACCTCTTTCTGAGGAACCTCCTGATAAACTTATACATCAAAGACAGAAGCTGGTGACTGTTCTCCCCCCCCCCCCCCCCCAGGCATCTGGCCTGAAACTTCTGATTTACTAAATCAGGTTCCTGGAAAGGAGACAGCTAAGGGCTGGTAACCTTCCAGAATGTTTGTGCATGTTCCCTGCTCTCATGGCTCTGCTGGGTTGCCCGGAAATGTCCTTTGTGAAGGAGAAAACACACAGCTGTGTTCATGCAATACTTACATGACAGGAACAGAAAGACACCATGCTCTCAGTTTTATCTCTTCTTTTTACAACTTTGAGAATGGTTTTGTTCCTCTCAAAATATCCAAATGTGATATTGATTTTTTTCTTTTGGAATGTGGGGAGGGTGTTTTAATTTCCTCTTGTGACCTTTTGTTATTATTGTTGGTTCTTCTCGGCCATGCTATTGGCAGTTGGGAGGCTCTGAGGCAATAATGTGTTTATTCAGTTGGAAAGAGGCCAGACAAACCTCTGTTAAATTTCTGTTTCCCTGAGATCAGCCTGTAAAAAGTTAGGGTTTTCCTGATAAAGTATCTCTTATGGGATAGAGGTTATACAAACTCTTAGCACAACATTCCTTGGCTTTTTCTCCTCTTTCTCTTTGAAATAGAAAACTATATTTATTTTCTCTTGGCTTTCTTTACTAGCTTGCTCCTGTCCAGAATCTATACATTTTATTGCCTGATTTGGGCTGTTGCTCTTTGCAGGCTTGTCTACTGAACAGCCTTTACAGAAGACACATTCTGCCGAGTTCCTGTTCTAGCGGGTCACTATTGCTAGCCTGTCACTATTGCTGGGACGTTCCAGCCTCTGGGAAAGTCTGTGGAGGTGCCCAAGTGCCAGCCTGCTGGGAGCATACTTGCAAGACATTTCCAGAAGCTTCTGCTGCAGGTGGAGAAGTTCTTGTGATCAGCAAACATGCTGAGACAGATACTGTCAGATATGTTCATAGACCCCGATCTGCTGGCAGAGCTCAGCGAAGAGCAGAAACAGATCTTGTTCTACAAGATGAGGGAGGAACAGATCCGACGATGGAAAGAAAGAGAAGCAGCCATGGAAAGAAAGGAGTCCTTGCCAGTGAAATCCAGACCAAAGAAAGGTAAATCTAGCCACCCGTGTGCTGTGAATGAGGTAGCAGAAGGCCTGCTACCTTGCTGTAAGGGCTCACATCACTCTCTAGCTGGCCAAGCGTGAGGTGCGACTTTGTGGTTAGACTCTATGTCACACAGCTTCTTAAGTCACGTTTTCAACGGGAAGTCTGCATCTGCTCACACATAAACACATAGAATAGTCACCATGTAGTATATATGTTTAAGTCTTTTGTCTAAAATCAGATTATCCTTAGGGTAAGGTGTAAATCAGTGGCAGAGCACTTTGCCTAAAGTACAGGAGGCTCCCATTTCCAAACAGCACCTGCATAAAAACAAAAGCCAACCTACACTTGCAGGGTGTTAAGGAGGGTCTTTATTCCCCTTAGCATTTGGCTTAGCATTTAACCATCACAATACAAAGTACTTGCACAGCAACTGTAGAGCAAGTATCATCAATTTCAGGTACTTTTAAAAGTTACCATTAAAAGGAATGACTGTTAAAACATAAGGAGCTTGCTGAAAGAAAATGGCTACAGTGCATATGTTTAGCATGGAATGATTCACCATGTACTTCCTCATGGCTGAATGAATCCACAGGGGTTTGAAAGGATTCTTTTGAGACTATCAGTGGAGGAATTCTTTGTTCATTGTGACCTAAATGTTTACATGCACAAATATGGAAAGTGCACATTAATTCCGCCCCCCAACACACACATAGGCTTTGTCACGAATCAGTACTTAAGTAAACAATACATGCACACACACACACACACACACACACACACACACACACACACAGACACGATTTTCAAGGGCACTTACTGAGGTATTCACATTCAATTTCCCTTCCATTTTTAAATCAATAGCCAGGAAAAGTAAAATTTTATAAAAGCATTCAAGATTTCAGTAGTTGAGAAAATCTCATTGGCCAGATACACAGATTCTAAGTGGAAATCAGTTTAGTGGCCTTTGCCTCCTACATAACTAAAATTCTTTTTATGAGGTCTATATACTGATAAGAAAAACAAATACGAATGTTTTGGTTATTATTATCTTATACACAATTCCAGGGCTGGGATGCAGATCAGGGTGAGGATGCTTGGCATGGACATACAGATTTGAGATTGACTAGGGTCAATCTCAAATACCATTATCACAACAGCAACAAACCAATAACCAAAAACTCCTAGATATAATATTTTTAAAAAGAACATAGTAATAGTTTACTGGTATTTTAGCTGCTTTGTAAACACATGCCTTGTGTCTTATCCTCCCAAAATGTATGCAATGCTGGTATTAACTGTCCAATATTATAAGCAAATAAATAGACAATCAAAAAGCAACTGTTAGCTATCTTATATAGGGAAAGGCACACCCTGTACAGATGCTCAGATCTGTAGGATTTCATGTTGCACTATCCAGATTACAACTTTTCCTTCAAACAAGCAACTGTGAGCTGAAACATTAGGGGCTGGCTTACCTGTTCATCTCCTTGCATCCCCAGGCACAGTTGATCAAACAGCTGGGCTTTCCCAGGACATCACTGCAAACCTGATAATTTGCTACAGGAGGGTGACTTCGGGGACTGTTGAGCCCAGAAGTGCGCTTGACCCTGGTCCTTTACTAAACTGAGCTTCTCAATTTTGCTGGGTTGCTTTCCTTGTGATAACTTAAGGCAATTACTTCAATTTCTTTGCTTAGCCTTTTCCTTGTAGAGTTTTCAATATGTTTTAAAAATATCCGCATTACCTTTTTATTTAACGGATTGTAGAAGTTTGCTAATAAGCTAATATAAAACAGTAACAACTCTGTCAACATTGCTTATCAGACGTTTATTACCCCTTTAAATCCTTTAGCACTTGGAGAAAAGGCTGACATTAAACCAGTTTCTCTCCTGACCAGAGAGCAGGAAGAATTTTCTACTTTGTCTAGAAAGCAAGTGCTTCTCACATTTAAACTTGCCCAGCTGTTGGAGCTGAAGCCACAGGTGGTCCAAAGCAGCATCGTGGTGCCTAGTGGCTGTCCAAGGGCACTGTTAGTGCTACTGACCCATGAAGCCTGTAGCTATTATGTCTTAGCCTCCATGTTTATCTTCATCTTTCTGGAATGTGCATCCTACCTCTCCCAAACCCTGCCTGACTCTAGCTTGTCCTGGCCTGCATGCTATTCCTGCTCTCAGTTCACAGCCAGTGACGGCATTGGAGGCTGTCCTTTGTCTTGTATCCATCTTTTGCCCACCCCATTCCTTTATACCATTGTCTTCATCACGTTACAAGTTCTTTTCTCTATAAAACCACAAACTACTATGGGACTCTCCTATCTTTCTGGAATCTTAAGGTTAATGCGGGAATAGCTAAGAAAATAATTGGAAGCTGGGATTTAGTCAATAATAGACCAGATATTTTCTGAATTCTCATGAGACATTGTCTTTAATAAAGCAGGAGATAGTTATGGACTGACTGTATTTGCTAAGTGATAGCTAAGAAGTCTGAGGACTAGAGTGAGGACTAGAGGGGCTGTACCACTACTCTGAACTGAGATTTGATGAATGTGTAATAAAGATCCTGGTGGCATAGATGTGTAATTGAAGCTTCTTGGGAGCCTGAGGAAGGTAGACTGCTTAGGCTACAGAGTGAGTTCAAGTCCAGGCTAGAGACCTTTGTGAGACCCTACCTCAAATAAAAAAGTAAAACATGCGAGATGGCTTAGTGACTAAAGTGCTTACCGTATTTGTGTGAGGAATTGAGTTCAGATCTCCAGAATCTGTGTAAATTCTGAGTGGTCTGGTCAGTTCATCTGTAGTTTTACTCCCAGAGTAAGCTAGAAAAACTACATTGGTAAGCTCTGGGTTTCACTGAGTCCCCGTCTCACTGAATTGGGTAGAAGAGCCATTCAAGATGATTCCAGACCACAACCTTAAATTATGGACATGCACATATATACAAGATATGTATACATACATGTAAATATGCATACACACACACTTGAAAATGGAAAAATGCTTTAAAATGTAAGGGGCTGGGGATGGAAATATAGCTCAGAGCAGTCACCTAGCATGAGAAGAAACTGGGTTTAATTTCCAGTGCTTAGAGGGAAGAGGCTATAAACTACCATATTTCACTGACTTGGGTAATAAGAATAAAAAAAAATAAATAGTAGATGTGGAAATTCACTATTGGATGTCTTGTCTTGTATTTGAGTTAATTTCACCAGTTTTTAGGTGTTTAGAATATTAGAAAAGGTGTCCCTATGGATGTGGTCTCCATCTGACAATACTGCTCTTTGTTCTAGAGTCCCCCTAGGAAGCCCAGCCAGTGTGTTTCATGCTGCCTGAAACTTATTCTAAACTGAGTGCTTCAGTGTATTATTTCACTAAATAATAGCAACGAACCCTACAGCATGAAGTACTGTTTACATTTCATGGAGAAGGAAAGTGAAGCCCAAGCATTAACTACCTTGCCTTGGGCAAATAGCTGGTCATCCTCAGGTGGAACAGACCCCGATTTTGATCCTCTCCGAACTGGTACCATGAACAAATGTAGTGCATGGCAAGTTTAACTGGGGCTTAGGAGAAGTTCTAAAGATGCCTTGCCCATATCTAAAACAGAAGTGACAATTTTCCTGTATGTTTTGTCATATTAACACCAACAGAAGACATGGTTCCCCTGTACCTTTTTGTATTGGCTCTTAATGCAGCAGAGGATAGGAGCCCAAAGCCCAGGCAAAGATCTGGTGGCTGGGGTGCTGTGTCCTCATCTGCCTTGAGATACATGTGCTTGAGATACATGTGGTAGTTTGAATGAGAATGGCTGCCATAGGCTCATATATTTTAAGGTTTAGTCACCAGAAAATATAACTGTTTGAAAGGATTATTGTGCTCAGTATAGAGACTGACTTCTGAGGCTATGCAATTAAAGACCTGTGGTTTCTCTTCACTCCTTTTTAAACCTCTCTCCATCTCCCTTACCCTCTCCCTTTTCCTCTCCCCCTACCCATTCCATGCATTCCTTGCTGGAAGAAATGTATAACTAGCATGGGCTTTGAGGTTTCAAGTGCCCCCACCCCACCCTGCCTTATCTGCCTGTGGATCCACAATGTAGCTCTCAGCTACCCCCAGCATCATGCGCACTGTCGTGCCGCCCACCATGATGAAAATAGACTACCCCTCAGAAACTAAGCAAAGCCCCAATTAAATAGTTTCTTTTGTAAGAGTTGCCTTGGCCATGGTGTCTCTTCATAGCTATAGAACAGTGACTAAGGCTTTGATTCATCTCCATTTGTTGAACTCTTACTGTTCCCACAGGCACCAGCACGTTCCTTTAGCCAGTCTTCTGTTTCCAGGAAGCATAGTTCCACAGAATGCAGCAGGGTCTCTGGAAATGTTAGCTAGACAAATAGTTGAATCCTTTTTCTCTATTTAGAAATGACTCAAACCCATGTTGCCAGGAGACTTTTCACCAAGTTTTGGTCTGACTGTGATTACCTCATGAGAACTTCTGTTCAGATGGTGCATGAGCCCTGCAAACATGCTAGAAAGAAAATTCTTCCCAAGTTTCCTTATGGTTCTTCATCAACCCCTGCTTCTGCTTGTCATGCTGTCATGATGGCAGCTCTGCTCTCTTCCTAGTCACTAAAGTCCAATGGCCGGGAGGCATTGTGACTCCTCTCTGACTCTTGCCTATCCCCAGTCACTAAATCTCGTAGATTTCACTTTGCCTTTTCTGTTCCATGGAGCTTCCCCTACCAGGGTCTGCTATACTGTGGCAGGCTTAAGCTTTACATTGAAACCATTTCATCTAATTCTTGTGAGATCAGTGTTGTTCCCTTTCCTTTGCAAATAAAGAAATAAATGGAAAGATGCAATTTGTATGAATCAGAGCTAGAACCAGCATTTGAATTCAAGTCCAGTTAAATACCAAGTCTTGTCTGAACAGGCTGACCAGACCTCTTGCCTTACCGTCTTATCTGTCTAATTCTGAGCTACCTGCATGTCTTCCAGGCAGTTATTGTGATTCCCATCCCATAATCCCATACTCTCCCTTCTTGATGTATTTCTTCTGTCTACTCTTTTGATTGGAAGTCTTATTCATCCATCCACCAGTCACTTCTTGGGACTGAGGTGTCAGGCAAGTCACGCAACTTTCGTTCTCTAAAATATGTATATGATTTTATTAAATTGAAATGACTTTGGTGTTAATAATATGAGAAATTATAGAGGGAAAATACATGTAATTTGAGGAAGACTTGATGGAAATTGGCATTGGCCTTCATTACAATGAACACAGAGACAGATCTGGCTTCTTCATACCCCCATCTCACCCTATGAGATGAGAAAGAACACTATGTTCACCTTGATTTAGGGGAACCCAGCTTATCCAGTTTCTTATTGGTTCTCTTTCCACTCCCAGTGTTTCAGTTCGGATCAAATTTTTAAATATAGGTTTTGCTGTCACAGATCAGTTTTTAATTCCCCTCTCAGAATGCAGTGGCTATATTACCTAGAAGTTACTTTTCTGAGCTGTCACAGCATCACAATAAAATATGGTTAGGAATGGCCTAGAGTAGTGTATAAAGGTGAGTATAGTGCAGGCATCTACCACTCAGAAGGGACAATGGCCATAGCATGAGGACTCAGAGGTCACTGTCAGCTGATGCTCATCATTTGGTTTCTACTTTAGAAGGAGGGTTCTTAGAAGAGAGGGCAGAGTGGTGAAAGATACTCCAGGCACCTGTGGGTGACAGTGTGTAGAATCTCAGGCAGGATTTTGGGTTATCTTAGTGTTGCTGTGGGAGCCCAACTTCTGGAAGACACATAGACCAACACTGAATTCTATCAATGTGCCATAGTATTATCTTGGGGAAATGCTTTAGGTGGAGCTCAATGGACTCACAATAAAGTAGGGTTAGGGATAGCCCACGTAATGATTAGTATGAGCATCTACTGATGCCCCAGGAAGGAGGTACTGTAATGTGTCCCTGACTTGTCATGGGAAGCTTGTAATCCTGCTGGACCCATCGCATAGGAAGCAGCAAACACAACAGTGTTATGTTGTAACATGTAAGACTATCAGTCTGGTCATTTCCCTGACAAAGAGATAATGCCACTCCATTTTATGGGACCTTTTAACAACACTGCCTTGTTAGAGGGTTTGCATGTAGGGAAAGTCTCTTAGTCCAAAGAAAACATTTCTCTGAAGAACCAGGTGTGACTACAGGTCTCTGCTCAGCTGGTCTTTATGATGTAGTCCCCGAGCAAGATGGACCCACTTATCTAGAAAAGCTGGTTTTAGAATACCTGGGTAAGAGCCCCTGAGATGACAATCATAAGGAGACCTGTGGTTGTATAGTTACAGTTAAAAGACTAGAGAAGCAAAAGACCTTGTAATTATGTGAAAGTGCTGTGCAAACTGCCTTCCTCCCTGTGTTAGGAGTACATACAATTTCAAGGTGAGGTAGATGGAAAATGCAGAATGAGCAGGTAGTGTTAGTGAAAGAGATACTCTGCATGTCACATTCAGCATTCCTAAGGCTATGCCTTTCCTTTAAAGAGGTGTGTTAGGGGCTGCATGCCTGTTCTGCGCATGCCTGTTCTCCTTTTCTTTTTCCCTCTCCTTCTGCTCCTCCTCTTTTAGTTACTATGCCCCACATATCCCAGGCTGAACTTCAATTCCCTAAGTAGACAAGGATGTCATTGAACTGATCTTCCTGCTTCCACCTCCCAAGTTCTGGGAGTATAGGCCTGCACCACCATGCCTGATTTTTATGGTTGTGTCTAAAGTTGAGCCCAGGGTATCAGACATGGTATGTTAGCACTCTGGCAGCTGAGATACATCTCCAGCCAATGTATTCCTTTTACCTCTATAGCCTTTCTGTTCATCATTCCCCTTTGACTTTTCCTTGCATCCTTACTGCCTCACCTTCCAGCAGCCCAGGTATAAGCCCTGTCTGTTTCTGTTTTCCTCAATTTAAGGAGTGCTTCTCAAAGTGCTTCTCTCTCTCTCTCTCTCTCTCTCTCTCTCTCTCTCTCTCTCTCTCTCTCTCTCTCTCATGCAGCTTTGCTCTCACATTGTTCTCTCTGTTCTTGATGCCCTTAGAGCAGTGCTAGAATATACAGACATTGTGGAAATGCATGCTGAGCAAATAGCTGAACCCTCTTTTCACTGATGGAACACATACCTGTTGCCTAAACCAGTTCTCACCATTCCGTGTCCTTGACATTTGCTGTCCCCTCAACATCATTTAATGCCATGCTTCTCTTCCCTCTCCTCTGCATGGCCATGCACTTTCCCAGTCATCTTCTACCCTACTTAGTTATCCGGAGAATCAGAATTTTCTACTTGCGTATTATTTATATAAATGATTTGAATTCTTTTTTTCTGTCTCCAATGAAACCCATATTTCCCCAAGGATCTCTTTTGGCTTCCTTCTCTGTGTGAGCCCAGCTATTCCAGTGATTTCAATGATATATGTAAGGTAATTCCAAGTCTACCTGGCCAGTCTCAACCTCATTTGCTTTCTGAACCTACTCAAAGGATTCTGGAGGCGCGGAGGCACAAACAGGCTACTCACTGGAGAGGACTCAGAGCACCTGACTAAGGGCGACACTTTGAATCTAATCCTTTTACTACTGTTTCTTTGTGCTCCCTAACCCCCTTCAGTTTTCTGTTCTCTTTTGTGTCTCTCCTACTTTGAGTCCCTGCACACTCTCCACTACTCGTCTGCAGTCCTAGCTTTTGTCTGTCCAACCCTAGGGCAGGCTGCAGGTGGCAGTGATGGCTCTAAGAAGATTGTTTTGGGGACATTCATACTGTGTCATGGGTGAACAACAACTTTCTGGGCTCTGAGTCTGCCTCTCTTGGCAACCAACCATGGTTTGTTCTAGGTGTCAGTGCCCTGTTGTCAAAAATATTAGCAGAGAGTTACTTAAGTGAAGGTTAAGAGGTGAACATAATAAAAATATTATAGTTGGCCTCAAGGGTGTGTAATAGAGGCAGTTTTATGAGGTGTGACAGCTTTCTAGAGTTAGTGAAACATTTGACATGTCCTGAAACCACACGGCCAGTAAAGGCTGACTCCAGGGCCTACCCCCAGAAGAGCGCCATGTGCCATCTGTCCTTAATCCTGGGCTCCACCCTCACTGTGTCTCTTGCTGTGACAACAGGGTCAGGGAAGTTCCTTCTGACTTTTAGGTTCGTGGTGAAGATTGCACAAATCTGCCCCATTCTGCTCAGTGTTTCTTTAGAACTCCCTGAAACTGTGGGGTGAGATCATCTATCTGGGGAAGAGCAGAAAATGGAGCTCAAATCTGTCAGCCTGCTTTGTAATGCAACCTGAGACAGCACTCTGAAATGGGCCAATAGTACATGAATGCATGGATTGCTTAGCCTAAGGCCAGAGGCAGCCCTGGTATAGATTTCTAAGGAATACATCCTGGATCTGCATCTGCTACATCCCATTCACACACTTAGCACCCTTGACTGATTTGACTGATTTGAGGGTGTTGGCTAGACCTAATTTTGGACCACAATGACCTGAGCAGATCCCAGATCTGTCCCTTTACTTCAGGAACTGTGTTTCTTGGTCTCTCCTAATTACATGTCACATTTCCCTGGTCTCAGGGACCAAGCTCCCATCTGGCTACATTTCTAGAGCTTAGAAACTAGATGTAATATATCCACCAGGACCAATTGTAAACAAGGGTTATTTAAGTAGCCTCACCAAGTGTCATACTACCCAGGTAGTATTATCTTCTCACATGCTGGTGTGAATCTCCAAGCAACCCCATAAGTAAATAATAGGCTGGCTGGTGTTAGCAGTTAGCCTCTGTTGAACTCCTATTATGTGGCAGATACAAGGGCATCCTTAGAATGCCTATTCTCACAGCCATCATTGTAATGGCTGTTAGTATTCCTATTTGGCAGATGAGGGTATCGAGTTTTAAAGATATGAATTTTTCTACATCACATAGCTGGTAGGTAGCAAGGCTAATATTTGAATGAAACCAGTCTAACTTTAAAACACATGCTTTGGAGGTCCTGTAATAGTAGTGGAAACACCAAATGCTTGAGCAGCTGATCGATTCTGAGTAATAGGAACATTCTTAGTCTTAAGATGTGGTACCTGATGGTAACTCACGCTCTTATCCTAAAGGATAACGAACACTATGAAAGTATTCATCCTCTCTCAGCATCTGGCAGGTGCAAGCACCAGGCCCATTATATTTGTAAAGAAACCATCACAGCCCCTGAACAGGTTGAAAGTGATTTGTTTTACCAAGCCACCTTCCCAAACTGAAAATACTAACATAATTGGGGTGCATAATATCCCATAAATAATTTGTTCAACTCAAATTTTGTTCTGTTTGCAGAGAATGGCAAATCTGTGCATTGGAAGCTGGGCGCTGACAAGAAGGTGTGGGTTTGGGTGATGGGTGAACACCATCTAGACAAACCCTACGATGTGCTGTGTGATGAGATCCTTGCTGAGAGGGCGCATCTGAGAGCAGTACAGGACTCAGGGCTCAGGTAGGAGACTGGCTGCATTTCAAAAGGGTGTGTGCATTAGTTCCCTCTTTCATTGCTGTGACAGAATACTTGAAAAAAGCAACTCAAGGAAGTAAAGGTTTCTTTGTCTCAAAATCAAAAAGGGATAGAGTCCACCGCAGCCGGGAAGGCATGGTGGCAGGAATCTGGTCACATTGTGTCTATAGTTGTAAGACCCACGAGAACGTGGTCCCTCGCGCTCCCACTCAGGAAAGGCGCCCCTCCCCTAAATTACTCACGAGAAATGGTCTTGATGCAAAAGCATGAGGTCCTTTATATTCCGAGTGCACTGGGGCCAACAGCCATATGCCACGCAGGGCTAGATGGCTGAGGACCCTCAGTACAGGATTGAGACAGCTTTTATAGGGTTACAACAAAGCCATCGTGAACCAATCACCTCGTAGCATCCAGTATGGACCAATTAATTTAAACTATCCAAGTCCACGTTTAACCCAGGAAGTCTGCTTTCACATAGGCTTCTGGGTTTCTGGGTGGGGTGACAAGGCTCATTTCCTGTGTTCATTCACTGACAGGTGCTGTCGCAAACATTCAAGAAGGTCACCTTCAGCCTGGGATTTAAGACTCCCAGCTTCCTGGGGTCAGTGGAGAGTTAGGATAAATTTTTCCATCCTAACATAGTCAGACAGCAGGGTGAGCAGAAGGTGGGACTGGGGTGTATAACATCAAGGCCTGTTCCCAGTGACTCCCTTCCTCCAGTGAGCCTCCACCTCCTAAAGGGTCTACAACATTCTCAGCGCCATCAGTTAGTGACCTAGTATGCAGAAACATGAGCTTGTGGGAGTATTTCACATTCAATAACACACTGCAGAGATACCTCTTGCTCACAGCTTCTGGTAGAAGAGCATGGGGACATTTGAGGGTCAGAAGAATCACATTATATCTTCCTAGAAAGAGCGCTTGAGCTTCCAGAAGTTCCTTTCTTGCCTTCAATGCTTCCAAACTATGGCTCCGTGGTTCTGACAGACACCCCACTGCTGGTTTGCATGAGCATGCTGGCTGCTGTTCCTCCACCACTGTTCCATCGCAATCTTCCTGCAGCAGCACCACAGGATGCAGCCAAGTGTCCAGTGCATTTGTGAGAACTGAGCCAGCTCTCTGCAGTTGCATGGCAGAGTCTGCAGGTGCCTGCCCTGTGACAGGAATGCAAAGCAAATCAGAAGAATTCATTCCAGCGTAGGATGGAAACAAGGCAGGATGGATCCACAAGCAGCTGTTGCAATGCAGGCTGTGATCAGAGGGAGACTAGGCTAAGGTATAAACAGAATCTCCTTGCTTCAGATGGAAGCCCAGCACTCTGATGCATAGAACAGGGGGAATCTAAGTTGAGTCTTCAAGAAAAAGTTGGGTACCCAGCTATGGAAGCTTAGGAGAGAAGTTCAAGTAGAGGGCATGATCAGAATTCCTCAACTTGGTTTTGAACAACTATGTGGCCAGTGGCGAAACCTTCTGAGTGCTTGGGGTACATAAGGTCTGTCGAGAGCGGTCTTTGTGGGGTTGCAATAGGAGCCAGCCGAGCAGTCCCAAGTCCGTACCTGAGTGGGGGAGTGTGGATGAGGGAAAGCCTATCTACAGACAATAAAGAAAGATAGACAGAATAAAGGTCAGGAGGGCAGATCAGTCAATACTGAAATGCCCCAAGTTTATTTTTCACCACTCTTATATACCTTATCCAAACAAACAGACTTTTCTTCCTCACTTATTCTAAGGGTTCAGTAACCACACCTTAGCTCCAACTTCTTGTTCCCTAGCCTCAAGTGTCAGGAGTAGCCACACCTCAGAATCAATTTCTCCTTCCCTAGCCTTGAGAGTCAGGAGTAGCCACATCTCAGATTCAGGTCTGTTGTTATTTAGATTAAGATAGCCAAAATATCCTTCTGTAGCCACATCTTTGACCTTTAGGTCTTATGACCTGCTGATAGCTTTGAGCTCTCTGTCCTTGTGTCAAGATGGAGTACAGCCATCTTTATGGGCACCCATACAGGTGAACCCCAGAAGATGGGGGAGGGTGATGCTCCAAGGTGCTCTGAAGGGTAGGTGTAGGAGTCTGAAACTTCTAGGGGCAGTGAGATTTTCATGGGAAATTGACATAGTCAGCTGGACACAAAAGTGACTTGAAATAGAGGCAGGTGATGGTCACCTTTGCTGGGTACCCTCTTCAAGTTCTGGGCAGCCCCACTCTGAACTGGTGAGCTCAAATTGAAACAGCTGCGTGGACCTAACATCAGTGTCCAAAAGCTAATAGTGTCTCACTTCAGTTCTCCTGTTGTTAAAACTATAAATGAGCATACAGTGATGCAGAGGGTATTCTTTGAATGGCCACATGAAGGCAGCATGTACTACTGACAGCCTAGCTAACCCTGGGTTCAAATCCTGACAAAGCCATTATGTAGTCTTGGGTAAATTATAGTATTTCTTTGAGCCTTTTATTGCAAAGCAAGGATAACCTCAGATGGTTGTTATGAAGAGTTAGTTAATATTTTTAAAGTTCTAGTTAAAGACCTACCAGATGATAAACATAATAATAAGCAAGCTGCTGCTGTTTTTCACGTTGCTTGATTGTAGACATCTGCTTTGGAAGGGCTGTTCCTGCTGAAGAATGTTTTGATCATTTTCCCCGGTGTTTCTCTGCAGGAAAGCTCTGGCTGCAGAACCCACCAACAACTTGGGAACAAAGTCACAAAACTGTGGTGAGCAAGCACTAGGGAAGCTGGAGCCTCAGGATGTCACTGGGAAAGCAGCTGCAGAGGAGGCGTCAGGGCCAGGACCCAGAGCAACACCAACCAAGAATGAAGACAAAGCCCATGTGAGTCTTACCTACACACCAATGTGCAAAATCCCACACCCAGGGAGGGGGAGGGAAGCAGCCATTGGCACAGATGGAGCATGGACTGCAAGCGCAAGCACCTCCAACCTTTAAGGTCCCACCGTTGGCCTTATATAGGTGGGTAGGGCCATTTTTTTTAAACCTTATAATTCATGTGTATATTTAAGCATCACATTTCCCCCAGTGGGGCTGGTACCTTAGTAAAGTTTCACATTTTAAAGGTTTTCAACCCCCCTCTCCTGATTCTATAATGGAAGATTATAAACATTTTTTGTTCTTTGCTTGTTTTTTGTTTTTTCCCCAGTAAAAGTCATGTAGTAAATAAGGTAGGCTTTGTGGGCCAAACAATTCTTGTCATGACTCTACACAAACGATCCAGTATGGATGTGGTCCAGTGAAACTTCATCCACAGATACATGAAGAACTCCTCTCAGACCATTCCTGAGTTAGATTACATTATGTTGAGTCTTCCTTTTTATAAATGCAAGGGCTCTAAACATGAGTATCCTTTTGGCTTCATGGATTCTGCATATGATGTAGAGACAGTTACTTTCCCCATAGGATAGATTTTTATGCTAACAACTGGTGTGGATTCTTTTATGGACCAAGTACTTTAGAAAGCTCAAATATAATTTGCTTCTTGGATTATAGTTTGGAAGAACAATGAAGTGTGTTACAAAGTACAGTATTCTGCCAAAAATTTAATTACACTGTGAATTAACAGAGGGTTTGCTGTTGTGTGACTTGCATTCAAGTCCATGTGTTTTATAAGTGACTAGGGCAGCTGTCTGAAGCTCCCTTTGAGACTGGCCCATGGGGATATGGTTATCTCTGTCCCGCCTACATTCTTAGTCTGATAATATTCCAATCATTAACATGACTCAGGGGTTACTATGTGGCAAAGACAGATCAGACCCAGAATGTCTCCTTCAGTGTCCGCAATACTGTCAATTAGCTGCTGCTTTTCTTTGTCCATTTTACTCATTTTTATGTACCTCTGTGCACATGTGGGTACAGGTATGTGTGCGTGTATATGGAGGCTAGAAGACAATCTTTAGTGCTGTTGAGAAGAAATCTATCTACCTCATTTTAGATAGGGTCTCTCAGTAGTCTGAAGTTCACCAGTTAGATTAGACTTGGGGCCAGTAGGCAAGATATTCTCCTGTTTCTGCTTCTGTGGTGCTGGCATTGTAAGCATGCATCATCCAACATCTCTACATGGGTTCTTAGTATTGAACTTCAGTCCTCACACTTGTAGGGAAAGGATTTGACTGATTGAGCCTTCCTGAACTCTCTCTTTGTCTTACAAATGAGAAACTTGAGGGTAGGTTTGGTTAAGCAACATGCAGAAGGTCTTGTTCATACCTAGGTCTTCACTCCTCAATTGTCAGTTCTTTTTTTTAGAGATTTATTTATTTATTTGATTTTTAGTTAATGTGTATGAGTCTCTGTGTGTATATATGTGCACCATGTATACGTATTGCTTAAAGAGGCCAGAAGAGGGCATCAGGTTCCCTGGAGTTACAGACAGTTGTGTGCTGCCCTGAGGGTGATGGAGACGAACCTAGGTCCCCTGAAAGAGCAGTCAGTACTCTTAACTGTTGAGCTGTCTCCCTGGTCCACTCAACTGTTGACTCTTACTAGTTAGTGACAGTGTCATTACTGTGAAGATTATGAAGAAGTGCCACACATATCAGCCTTGTAATCTTTAGTGCAAAGTTCTAAATTTTGGTTTGGTTCCTCATATCAGCCCTGAGGACTTCCCTTATCTTCTCAATGAGGCTCTGAAGCTTTCTCGTACTTACTGTGAACTCAGAATATTTTACACTAAACTCTCTCCAAACCACTCTGTAACACCACTAAAGTGAAGAGCGGTAGCAACAACGACCTCAAGGAACTCCAAGTGTGCCTGCTTATCTTTGTGCTGGAATTACATTGTCAGAGTATTAAATTTTTCAAAACTAAGATAAAAGATGAAAATAGAAACTAAACATCTTTAGTCCCAGCACTCAGGGAGGCAGAGGCAGGAAAATCTCTGTGAATTCCGGGCCAGCCTGGTCTACAGAGCTAGTTCCAGTACAGGTTCCAAAACCACAGAGAAACCCTGTCTCAAAAAACCAAAACATACAACAAACAAGCAAACAAACAAAAATCAAAAACAAAAAACTCCAAAGCCTAAACATATCATAAGACTCGAGTAGTACTGTCCCCCTCCCTTATCTACTAAAGTTTCAAATGGATAGTGATGGGGAAGGGAGTAGACATTTAGGTTCTAGAAATATAGATGTTGGTGAAAGTTTTTTTTTTCCTCTCTATTTCTGCTTTCCCCATGTTAGGGGTAGGGATCCTATAAAATTGTGCTGTGATGTTGGCTGACATTTCCTCTAGTAGTGGGATGCTCTGGGAGGCTGTGATCTTTGCATTTGAATGGCAGTCTCCTTATAATTTGTAGAATCTATTTAATAGCGAATGTATATTTTGCTTGTAAACCCTGCTTATGTTACTTCAGTGTAAACTAGCAACTCCATCATAGTTTTGTGTGTCAGCCAAGGGAGACAAACACTATCTAGTAGAATTTGTGGATGAGTAAAAAAGATAATAAAAACAAATGGACCAAGTTGATCCCTAACACCTGCCAGGTGTTTGGCTGATTCCCTCACCTCCTCTTTCAATAGTAGCTTTAACTTACAGAAAACAAGGACAGCATCCCAGGCCTAACTTAATTACTATTTTTTTTTTTTTCAAAACTAAAGCCTCAAGATAACAAGTTGGAGTCAGAATAACCACTGCCACCAGGAACTTTACTGGTGGGGAGAGATTTAACTAATGCTTAATTTTGTACAATAATAAGTGCTCTGAAGGAAAGTATGGGTTTCCCTGCCATAAAACTTGGGCCAGCGCTTCCTGAATGGCCATTATGAGGACTTGAACAAAGGGGCTACAGTTCCAGCTAATGGCAGCATGGAAAAAGACTTTTAGGGAATCAAGCAGAAGGGGAAGTGTGAATGTCTTGTTACACTGGGAGTGGGCAAGGACAGATAGGAAGGGGATGGGTCAGTGTTTTACTCTATCTTCAGAAATAATTGGAAATCACCCATAAGTTTTGAACAGCTTTACATTTTGAAAAGAATTGGTCCGTCCTACATTACTATGAGTGCAGAGCAGATAGCACAGCCACACCTCTAAACTTCCTGTCTAGGGGGTGGGAAGCCACCAGGATCCTCAGGGGCTCCTGGAAGAGGACCTGTGGTTTGGACACAGGAAGGGTTTCCTATGTTGCCTGCAGCAGTAGATGGGGTACAAACCCATCTTACATACATGCACATGCTGTTTGCCTTACAGCTTTTTCTCATGCTGTCGTTTCATTTCCCATTCATTTCCTAACTTCTTTTGACATATAAACAAAGCAACTACAAGGATTTCTTTTATAAAATAAAGAAATCGATGCTCAAAGAGATGGCAAGGTATGCCTCTAAATCACAGATTGGAATGGCCTTGTTTTGTGACTCTACCTCAGTCACCACTCTCATAATTCTGGTATGTTTAGACAGGACAAAAATATTTGTCACCATATCCTAGACCTTTTCCTTCAGATGAGAACTCCTGTAGGAATAAGTTAGAGTAAGGAGAGTCATCATTTTATTTTTCTTAAATTAATTTTTATTTAAATTAAAAACAATTTTATTTTACACACCAATCCTAGTTTCTTCTCCCTCTTATCCTCCTATTCCCCCACTGTCTCCTCATCCCACCCCCATCCACTCTTTAGGGAGGGTGAGGCCTCCCATGGGGTATCATCAAAGTCTGTCACATCATTTGCTATAAAGCCTAGGCTATTACCCCATGTATCTAGGCTGAGAGAGTATCCTTCCATAGAGAATGGGCTCCCAAACCCCATTCTTGCACTAAAGATAAACACTGGTTCCACTGCCCCATAGACTGCCCAGGCCTCCCAACTGACACCCATGTTCAAGGGACCTGGTATGGTCCTAAGCTGGTTTCCCAGCTGTCAGACTGGGGTCCATGAGCTCCTACTTGCTCAGGCCAGCATGGTCTTGACCCCTTTGCTCATCACTCCTCCCTCTGTACCACTGGATTTTAGGAGTTTGGCTCAGTACTTAGCTGTAAATCTCTACTTCTGCTTCCATCAGCTACTGGGTGAAGGCTCTATGATGGCATTTAAGGTAGCCAATCCTTGTGTATTCCTGGAGATTTCACTAGTGCCAGATTTTTCTTTAAATCTATAATGGCTCCCTCTATTAAGGTATTTCTTTCTTTGCTCTCGCTCTCTGCTCTTCCCCCAACTCAACCTTCCTGATCCCCCATGCTCCAGGAGAGTCATTTTATATGTTTCTAAAATGAAATCCAATTCCCAGCAAAGATTTTCAAGTTTTAGCTGCTGTTTATTCTAACTCTGCAACAAAAGGATATTGTCTTTAAAATTCCATTGTCTTACCAGGCCTAAACTCTATTATGATGAAAAAACTATCTCTAGATACATTGTGTGTGTGATGGTCATGGTAAATGCACATGTGTGTGTGTCTATGCTTCATTGAGGCCAGAGGAGGATGGCAGGTGTCCTGCTCAATCATTCTCTATCTTATTCCTTTGAGACTTTGGTCTTTTGATTTTCGCTCTATGTGTACTTTGCATGGATTATCAGAGCAGCCTGGTGGTTCTACAAGAGGGGGAGAACCTAAGGACATGTGGTAGAGTTTGTTCCTGGGGCCATCTGGGAAAATCTCATAAATTTGGGGGCCTCTGGTGTTTCATCTCTAAAAGTATGGAAGTAACAGAATATATGTGTCATGAAAACAGAGGAAGAAAGGAGACAGTAAGTGGGGACAAAGGGGACAGGAGATAGTAGTAAAGTGGAGAATGAGTAAAAGTGTCACAGTCAACCCCTTTTCTTTATATATGAGTTCAAAGACTCGATTCAAACACCTGCCCTATTTATCTTGTAGATTTTGCGTACAAATCATATGAGGTAATATATTTAGAAGAACTTTGAGAACTGCAAGTCCCAGTGACTAGGAGGGATTATTTTCAGTAGAAACACTGGAAGCCTGGCCTGTGCTGGCTGCCCTGTCCTCCCTGACTCCATGCTTCACTGCCTTGTACTCTTGGTCTGTTTGTGTGACTCATTCCTTCCACAAGTGGTTAGTCTCCCATTGTTCAGCATGTGTCATGGCAGGCCTTAGAGAGCCTATGGTGCTGCATAAAACAAGATCTTCCCCCTTCTGGAGTTTTAATTCTCCTGAGGAGAAGAGAAGCAGCTCGAAGACAATGATGAGGCAGGGTTTAGTCAGGTTTCGGGAGGGGAATGGTCACTGGTTTGGGTAAGGGTAGGATAATGGGGAGGATGACATGCTAGAAAGGCAGATGGGTGAGGGGGAGGTTTGAAAGCACAGAACATGTGTGGGGGAGCCAGGGAAGAGAACAGCCTGACTGGGATCAGGCAGGTAGGTTAGTGCCCATGAGGAGAGTGATGCCAAGAGGCTATGCTCTGCAGGTAGAAACAGGCTTGTCTTGGGGGTTTTGTTACTGTGAAAACAAACAGCAATACACTTAATACACTAAAACAGTACCCATTAAAATAGGCTGGATGTCTAGTGTGGCATGTTTAAGGTCTTACAATGCTGAAATCATGCCACATGGGCAGCTGTCTGGTGGTTCTCAAGAAAACTCTACTCTCGTTAGGACCCATAGCCAAATGGGCCATGTAAAAGCCATGTTTTCTCTCTGCCAGTCAGGGCACAGTTAGCTGATGGTACCACTTAGGGAACAGTTGGCTCCTGGAGGAGGCTTGCAGGCCTTCTCTTTCCATGTGGTCCTTCCAGGCTGATGAAGGATGTTTCCTACTTAGAATCTCCCGCTTCTCTTCTGCTGTGTCTTTCTGACTCCCAGTGGAGAATGCCGTCTTCTTTTAACAGCTCATGTTCTAAGGAACAATCCAGGATAATTTCTCCATGTAGACTCATTGTAATTAATGTCTTTGAAGTTCTTTTTGCTATCTAAGCCAGGTTCAGGGGAATATAGTGTGGCTACCTTTAGAGGTGATTTTGTCTACCATGCCTGAAAGGACTGGGCTCAGTAGTATATGCCTTCTACTCATCAAAGCATCTACGCCAAGATATGTTTCAGAATTCAGATTATCTCAGTCTTTATACAAGAAATGTGAATACATGACCCCATATTGGGTCACATAGTTGAACGCAGGAGATACAGGAGACAAAAATTTTGGCAATAGTTCAAAGTTTCTGAACTTACAGTGAACAAAGTTTAATTCAAAATTCAATGTCTAATGAATCCAAGGAGCTTCTGGTAGTACTGGCTTTGGTAATATTTGCTTTGGTTGTGTCACACAACTTTAGTAATAATACCACAGGACCACTGTAGTGCCATCACTCTGTAAGACTGCAGTGGGCATTACTTGGATGCTGCTTGGAATATCTTAGATTAGATTTTCGAGGGTTGTGTTTTGAATTTCAGTTTTTACTGTATGTAAAAAGTTTTTCCTTCTTATAGAAACATAATTACTTAACTATGAAAAACAAAGGCTTTCAGTATTTTCCTGTAGCCATCCCTCAATATCTATCAATTAGCATATCTTTGGGTTCTACTATTAGAATGTTTGCTTTAAAAAATTGCAGTTTGAATTGCTGACTTCCATTTTATATAAAAAATATTGGCTTGGGATTTGAATGGATTTTGAGTAATTTCTGAAATGGTCCTAAAACTACCTCTGCCTCTTGTATTATATACTTTTGTGAAGTAGTGTTCTCACTATTGATGATCATAAAATGAAAATAGCACAAAACCCAGAAAAACATTGAAGATACTCTCCAACCTGAAGAAGCAAATATTCACCCTATATTGAATTATTTATACACAAAATAAATCTCATTAATGTAAATTTTACTTTCTTTTTTAATCATTGATAAAATTATATGTATATTAAAGAATTATTTTAAAATAAATTTCATCATGATTTATTATCTGAAAATGTTTGATTTACACTCCTATCTTACATATTTGTAAACATGGTGTCACAGAGTAGTTTCTCAGTTGAGATGGTGTCACAATTGGAAAAGCTTATAAACTCCCATACTATGCAATAGATAATGACCCCAGAAAGATTGGGGGAGACACCCTATAGTCAAATGTTATAAATATTACAAATAGTGCCATGGTAGTCCAAGTTTGCATAGCAGTTGTATATTTTCAGAGCCTTTTAGATTTCAGAATTGTCAAGAAAGGATTGTTTTTGAGTTGTGGTAACAAACTAAGAGCAAGTATGATAAAGCAGAATAAGAAGTACTGGGCTCTCTGCCTGACTGTGACAGCAGACTTTCTTTGGATATAATGAATGGTATTTAAGCAATGTTGTAAGTACAGAGCACACCTGCACTCCAAATACCAGCACCTAGGACAGATATGACTGAGTGACTGTAGCTCCTTCCCTGGTGAGTGAGTCAGGGTATGGTCTCACAGTCTCAACCAAGTACTCCAGGCAGCCACATGGTGTCCTATATGTTGGCTGTAGTGAGGGAATCTGGTGGCTGAGATTTCTACTCAGGGTCCCTTCCAGTGATAAATGTTTGTACTTCAAGCCAACACCCTGTGTGCATGGCCTGAAGAGTGTTTTCTCAAGTCACTTCTGGCTATTGAGTAGGGTTTCCATGCAGTTTTGATGGCTATAGCCATTGATACTATGAGTTCAAGACTTCCACATTCAAGTAAGAGGTACAAGTGTGGTGTACCAGGTCAAGGCTAAGTCGTGTTTTATGAACAGAGAGTATATTATTTTTCAGGCAAGAAGAAAAACTGTTGAGATCTCCTTTTTAACACACCCCTTTATCCCTGATTCAAAATCTTACCTCTTGGTCACCTGAGACATAGCTGTCTGTCCTCACATCTAAAGTATGTAGAGAGTCACAGATTTCTGTCCATGGAAGAGTTTCTGCAGTTCTAACCAGAACATCAAACAGTCAGGTCAATAGATTTGGTTTTGGATTATTTTATACCAAAGTAACTTTGGGCTATGATGCTTTCATTAGCAAATGATTTCATCCAAAGGCATTCTTTATAGACCAGTGGTAGATCTGTTCTCCAGTCCTAGGAATGGGCCATTTCTGCCTCACCCTTATAACCATGAGAAGCAAACTGGAGATTTCCCAGTTGAATGTTTTGAACACTGTTGTGAGGATGAGAAAATATGAGGTCTAGTATTGGGGTATCATCTTTCTATACACAATATATGACACAAATGATTCCTTTAGATAATATATCTACTTTGGTTTAAATTTCTCATTTTATTGAGTAATGTCTTAAATTGGCTGCCCAATGGTACTAGATGCCTGTAAGGCTTGTTTGTTTAAAATACAACAGGAATGGTATATTCTGGAAAAAGTCATTTTCAGTGCTTATAGGCAACTTTGTGACTGGGGAAAGAGCTGGCAAAGGATCTCTTTCCCTCTATAACATAGAGATGAAATGGAGTGATGACATTTCTTTACAACGGGAGCTGAGAATGTTGTGAATATGAAGCTTGCCTCATGAATGTGGATGGGGAGAGTAAGACTCCTTCACTGAAGTCCCTCAGATGTGAGATCCTCTCGGCAGCATGGATGTGGTCCTTCTCACTCCTTTGGCATCAACCACAGATAAGGGAGTCTCACTGGTTTGCTCATGTTGAGGAGGAGGCTGTGCTACTAACATTTCTTCCTAGGGGAATACAGATGTAAACAATGTCTACCTCTCCTAAAATCCTAATGAAAAACTGAGGCACATTTCCACCCAATTTTTTTTTTTTCTGGGAGAAACCAATGAGACTATTGGGCTTCTTTGCAGGACATAGAGGAAGGGTTACATATCAAGACCCAACAGGCCATACCTGAAAATTCTTTACCCAGCAAAGATGAAGACTTCTGTAGAAGGACTTTTCTTTGGATCACCTGCTCCTAAATAATGATAAGGAGACTTCTTATTAATCATAAAAATGTGGCCTTAGCTTAGGCTTGTTCCCAACTAGCTCTTAAAACTTAAATTAACCTGGTTATATTGATCTAGGTCCTACTATGTGGCTCTTTACCTCTCCTTCATACTGTACATCTAACTTCTCCATGTCTCACTGGTGACCCCTCTGATTCCTCCTAGAGTTCTCCAGAAAGTCCTGCCTATCCTCTCCTGCGTAGCTACTGGCCATTTAGCTGTTTATTAAACCAATCAGAAGGTGCCTTTCACAGAGTGTAATCAAATATCCTATAACTGGAACCACCACATTGCTGCATAGATGGGGCCCCCTTCCCTCACAGTCATCCTTAGGTCCATGCAATTAAGGCAAAGTTACTTATAACAGGTAGTGGAAATGAGATGGATATTCCAGGGATGGCTTGAGACTTTTCACACTCCTCCATGAAGGGCTGTAAACAGTCAGCTAGCCTGGTGATATTTTGCAAGGTGGCACAACTGAATACCCCAAGAGGGTATTTCCTTGGTTCAGAGGACCATCTTTAACAACAGTCTGCTAGAGCTGAGGACATGGCTTTTATTCTGCAAAGCTGTTGCTTTCAGTTCTTCCCTTCTTTTAGGCAGGGGTGATTGCAACTGAGGAATCTCACAAATGATGCTTTCCAGCTGTGGTTCTGAGCTGATCACAGTGAACACTCAATGTCTGTGGGTGTCTGTTACTAACTGGAGGTAATGGTGGTGGGACTTCACTATCATCTGGCTGAGCTCTGAGATAGACATCTTGGGAACCTGATGCCATTTTCAGGCAAAAATAGGTATGATGGCACTGTGTGATGACTCCCTGACCCAGGGAGTTGTGTGGGAAATATTTGGATCCTGCAGCTATATAGAGCTCTTTGGGGATACTCAGTGGGACAGCTGTCTGAAATTTATGTTTCCTCCCACTTCCTTTAAGAGAATTTGGGAAAATAGGAGAATGGCAGACTATGCTAATTTTTAAGGTAAGACCTTTGTCTTTCTATGCTTAAATGCAAAGTGCAGTTTGGGGACTCATTAATACCAGGAAACTGACTGCCCTTGTCCTTTAAGGGGACATTGAATAAGACTGTGTTTGCTCACTTTAGATTTTTATCTCTAGGGAATTATTCCACTAGTACTGCAGAAATGACCTTCAGAGCCAGCCACATAGCAAAACAGCTGGGGTTATCTGTACAAGATCGACACAAGATTAGTTACCCTCAACATTCCATCGTGGGACTATAGACAGTCAGTAGTAGCTGGGGGAAATCAGTGTCATTTTTGTCCTTGGTGTATCCACTGATCCACTGGTTGCCCCTTCTCCCATTCATGCAACTAAATAAAACTCAGTGAGCCCTACCCCCTTTCTCCCAGAAACATCTGAGTTCAAAGAAATACAAAAAAGTAAAAGGAAAAAAGAAGCCCTCTCAGACAGCAGATTACAAAGCCAACAAGAGTCTTCTGTATCTTATTTTCTTTAACCAAAAGGAGTTAGGGTTGAGTGCTCTTGGCTCTCAACAGCATGTGTCTCCACAAGACACAGTATGCTCTTTGCATACACACAATTTGAGTGCCTCCCACAAGCACACAGCAGTTACCTGTAAAGGCATAATGAGAACCTTCTACCTATCTCATCCTTCTTTTGTACTACCCTTCCAAACCGAAGTTAAGCCTGATGTCTACTCTGCAACCAGCAATTATCCAAGCTGGATTTTAACTGTTTGCTTCAGGAGTGAAAGGCTAAGGGCTAGGGAGGTAGCTCACCTGGTAAGTGCATGCCTTGCTAGCTTGAGAACCTGAATTTGATCCCTAGAACCAGCTCTTTTATTATTGTTAAATATGGGCATGGTAGTGCTCATTTGCTATCATAAGACCAGGGTGGAAGAGATGTATGGATCCCTGATGCTTGCAGGTTACCTATTATAGCCTCTTTGCTGAGTTTTGGGTCAGTGAGAGACCCTGTCTTAGAAAGCAAGATAGAGTCTGTCACTCTGCCTGGGAAAGAATAAGACCTCTGCACAATTTTGAGCCAAATTTGAAGCAAGTGTTTATTGAATACTGTCCAGGATGATGGACTCTGACTAGGTCCATTCATGGGTTCCCAGAAAATGGAGATGAGCCACATTTTGCAGAGGCTTACATAGGGAAACATATAAACCCACATATTTCCTAATCAGCGGCAAGCACATATCCTGATATTCTTCCTGCCTATGTACCTCTCATCTACATGTGATTAAGCATGTCCAGTGCACTTGGGTCAAACCATCTTGTTTAGGGGAGTGAAATATGTGGCTTGTTTAGGGGAGTGAAATATGTGGCTTGTTATCTTTTTGGATAACAGCCTCTAGTATTTCAGAAAGTATCTTTGGGAAATTGCTTACAGATCAGAGACATTTTTATTTTATGGATCTCTTAGTCACAACAATTAAAATTTAAAACATAACTTTGTCTCTCATAAGGGAACTGGGGAACAACAGTGAGGTTGTTTTCTGGCTTCTACGTGTGTGTGTGTGTGTGTGTGTGTGTGTGTGTGTGTGTGTGTGGGTGCATAGGTGTAGGTGAACTTGCTCACACACATGAATGCATACACACACACACACACAAACACATACACACACTTTCACAAAGTGAGTCAAAGATGGACTACTTCTTTGAAGGAGCATAAAAAGTATGTGCTTAACTGTTTTTTTGTATGTTTGTTTGTTGTTGTTTTTAAACATAAATGCCTCAAAATGTTGTAGCTGAGCAACCAAAGTTTTAGATTTTCCATAATGTTGGGCTTTCTGAAAAGTTTGGAGAAGGCAGTGAGCATACAACTAAGCACTGGTGTGTGTGGCAAGGAAGAGAGGCGTGTGCCCACCCTAAAGTAGTCACCTGAGTCTGGCGTCTCCGGAAACACCACGGTGTTGACTAGCTTCCTACTGCAGTTGACTTATTATGAGTCATATCACAAATACTGGGATGCCAGGGAGTTGAGGACACAGCATAAGGAAATTCCTTTCTGAAATTCAAGTTAGAATTTGCAGGCAGAACTGGATATGAATAGAGAAGAGATAATTCTACCCCCAAACTAGTAATTGTTTTTTTTTGATGGATAGTCCCTCCCAGAATATATGAAAGATGTATTTCCATATTGTTTTTTATGAAAGATAAAATACTGGGTGTGTCAGATGAAGAGAAAGAGCAAATGTGCTTATCTTTCTAATTCAAGAACCAAGAGAGGAGCTATAATTGGAGCCTAATGATGTTACCCCAGTACTTTTGATGTAGCTAATAGAATTCAGGATAGTTTACAGAATGTGATTTTGTATAAGACATACACATAATACTAGCACTTTATAAGTCATTTAAGCTAGTCTTTTTATTTTGTTACATGTTTTATTATAAATGATTTTACTTTACATATCAATCCCAGTTCCCTCTCCCTCCAATCCTCTTATGTCCCCCACCGACCCACCCCATCCCATTCCCCATCCTCACTCCCCAGGGAGGGTGAGGTCTTCCATGAGGCATCATCAAAATCTGTCAAGTTATTTGGGGTAGGGCTTAGGCCCTCCCCGTGTATCTAGGCTGAAAGAGTATCCCTCCATAGGGAACGGGCTCCCAAAGTCTGTTCCTGCACTAGGGATACATCCTGTTTCACTGCCAGAGGCCCATAGACTGCCCAGTCCACCTCGCTGACACTCATGTTCATGGGGTCTGGTTTGGTTCTATGTTGGTTCCCCAGCTGTCAGATTGGGGTCCATGAGTTTCTGCTTGCTCAGGCCAGCTGTTTCTGTGGATTTTCCCAGCATGGTCTTAACCCCTTTGCTCATCACTCCTCCCTCTCTAAAACTGGATTTCAGGAGTTTGGTTCAGTGCTTAGCTACATATTTCTGCTTCTGTTTTTGTATGAAGGCTCTAGGATGGCATTTAAGGTAGTCATCATTTTCACTACAAGGGAAGTGCATTTAAGGTATCCTCTCCACTTAGATTGCTTATATTCCTAGCTGGGGTCATTCTTGTGGATCTTTGTACAATTCCCTAGTGCCAGATTTCTCTTTACACCTATAATGGCTCCCTCTATTGATGTGTCTCTTTTCTTGCTCTCCTCTATTCATCTCTCCATTCAATCTTCCTAATCCCTCACATCCCCCCCTTCTTCTCCCTTTCTCTTTTTCCTACCTCCCTTCCCCTCCCCCAGGTTCCCAATTTGTTCAGGGGCTCTTGTCCCTTTCTGCTTCACTAGGGACTGTGTATGTCTCTCTTATAGTCTTCCTTGTTTCTTATCTTCTCTGGAGGTGTGACTTGTAATCTGGTAAACCTTTGCTCTATGGCTCTATGTCTAATATTCATATATGAGTGAGTACATACCATGTTTGTCTTTCTGTGACTGGGTTAACTCACTCTAACTCACTCAGGATGGTTTCTTCTAGTTCTGTCCATTTGCCTCCAAATTTCAAGATTCCACTGTTTTTTTTTTTTTTTTTTTTTTTTCCTGCTGAGACGTACTCCATTGTGTAAAAGTACCACATTTTCTGTATCCATTCTTCAGTTGAGGGGCATCTAGGTTCTGACTATTACAAATAATGCTTCTATGAACATAGTTGAACAGATGTCCTTGTTGTATGAATGTGTATCCATTGGGTATATGCGTCAGAGTGGAATTTCTGGATCTTGAGGTATACTGGTTCCCATTTTCCAAAGGGACTGCCATACTGATTTCCAAAGTGGCTGTTCAAGTTTGTACTCCCACCAGCAATGGAGGAGCATTCCCCTTTCTCCAATCCTCTCCAGCATAACCTGTCATTGGTGTTTTTCTTTTTAGCCATTCTTACAGGATTAAGATGGTATCTCAGAGTTGTTTTGATTTGCATTTCCCTGATGGCTAAGGATATTGAGCAAGTTCTTAAATGTCTTTCAGCCATTTTAGATTCCTCTATTGAGAGTTCTGTTTAGTTCTGTACCCCACTTTTAAATTGAATTATTTGGTGTTTTGGTAACTAGATTTTTTGTGTTCTTTTTATATGTAGGGTTGGTGAAGATTTTTTCCCACAGGCTGCCATTTGGTCTTGTCAACTATGTCCTTTGCTTTACAGAAGCTTCTTAGTTTGAAGAGGTCCCATTTATTAATTATTGATCTACTGGTGTTACATTCAGGAAGTGGTCTCCTGTGCCAATTTGTTCAAGGATCTCTCCCACATTCTCTTCTAAGAGGTTTAGTGTGGCTGGATTTATATTGAGGTCTTTGATCTATTTGGACTTAAGTTTGGTTTATGACAATAGATATAGATCTATCTTTAGTCTTCTACACATCAGCATCCAGTTATGTCAGCACAATTTGTTGAAGATATGTTGTTTTCCATTGTATAATTTTAAGCTGCTTTGTCAAAAATCAGGTGTTCATCAGTTTGTGAATTAATATCAGGGTCTTCAGTTCCATTGGTCTACCTGTCTGTTTTTGTGCCAATACCAAGTTGTTTTCATTACGATAGCTCTATAGTAGAGCTTGAAATCTGGGATGGTGATACCTCCTGAAGTTCCTTTATTGTACAGGATTGTTTTGGCTATTCTGGGTCTTTTGATTTTCCATATGAAGCTGAGTATTGTCCATTCAAGGTCAGTGAAGAATTGTGCTGGGATTTTGATGGGGATTGCATTGAATCTGTAGATTGCTTTTGGCAAAATTGTCATTTTTAATATGTTGATCCTACCCATCCAAGAGCATGGGAGATCTTTCCATTTTCTGGTATCTTCTTTACTTTCTTTCTTTAATGACTCAAAGTTCTTGTCATACAGGTCTTGCACCTGTTTGGTTAGAGTTACCCTAAGATATTTTATGTTGTTTGTGGCTATTGTACAGGATGCTCTGATTTCTTTCTCAGCCCTTCTGTTCTCTATATATAGTAGGGCTACATATTTGTTTTTTAGTTAATCTTGTATCCTGCCACTTTGCTGAAGGTGTTTATCAGTTGTGGGAGTTCCCTGGTAGAATTCTTTGGGTCAGTTATGTAAAATATTATGTCATCTGCAAATAATGAAAGTTTGGCTTCTTCCTTTCCAATTTGTATCCCTTTGATCTCCTTTTGATATCTTATTACTCTAGCAAGAACTTCAAGTACAATATTGAAGAGATATGGAGAATGTGGACAACCTGTTCTTGTTCCACATTTTAAAGGAATCGCCTTGAGTTTCTCTCCATTTAGTTTGATGTTGGCTGGTGGTTTGCTGTATACTGCCTTTATTATGTTCCTGCTATCTCTGATTTCTCCAGGACATTTTTTATAAAGGGGTGTTGAATTTTATTGAAGGCTCTTTCAGCATCTAGTAAGATGGTCATGTTTTTTTTTTTCTTCAGTTTGTTTATGTGGTAGATTACGCTGATGGATTTTCATATGTTGAACCTTCCCTGTATCTCTGGGATGAAGCCTACTTGATTATGGTGGATATTTTTTTAATGTGTTCTTGGATTTGTTTTGCAAATATTTTATTGAGTATTTTTACATCAATGTTCATGAGAGATACTGGTCTATAGTTCTCTTTCCTAGTTGTGTCTTTGTGTGGTTTGGGAATCAAGGTAATTGTAGCCTTGCAAAAAGAATTTGTCAATGACCCTTCTGCTCTATTGTGTGGAACAATTTGAGGAGTATTGGTATTAGTTCTGCTTTGAGTGTCTGGCAGAATTCTGCACTGAAACCATCTGGCCCTGGGCTTTTTCTTTGGTTGGGAGATTTTTGATGATTGTTTCTATTTCATAAGGGGTTATAGGTCTATTTAAATTGCTTATCTGTTCTTGATATAATTTTGGTAAGTGATATCTATCCAGTAAATTGTCCATTTCCTTTAAATTTTCGAATTTTGTGGAGTACAGGTTTTCAAAGTATAACCTGATGATTCTCTGGATTTCCTCAGTGACCATTGTTATGTCCACCTTTCATTTCTGATTTTGTTAATTTGCATGTTCTCTCTCCACCTTTTGGTTAGGTTGGATAAAGGTTTGTCTATCTTGTTGATTTTTGCAAAGAACCATCTCTTTGTTTCATTGATTCTTTGTATTTTTTTTGTTTGTTTGTTTTGTTTTTACTTTATTGATTTCAACCCTCAATTTGATTCTTTCCTGGTGTCTACTGCTCCTTGTTAGGTTTGCTTCTTTTTGTTCAAGATGTTCTGTTAATTCTCTAGTGTGGCTGTTCTCCAGTTTCTTCATGTGGGCATTTAATTTTACAAACTTTCTTCTTAGCACTGTTTGTAGAGTTTCCCATAGGTTTGGGTATGTTGCGCCTTCATTTTCATTGAATTCTAGAAGGTCTTTGATATCTTTCTTTATTTCTTCCTTGACCCAGGAGTAATGTAGTTGAACATTCTTCAATTTCCATGAGTTTGTAGGGTTTCTGCAATTTGTGTTGTTGCTGAATTCTAATTTTAAGCCATGGTGGTTGGATGATATACAGGGGGTTATTCCAGTTTTTTTTTTTTTTTTTTTTTTTTTTTGTATCTGTTGAGGTTTGCTTTATTGCTGAGTATGTGGTTGACTTTAGAGAAGGTTCCATGTGGAGCAGAGAAGAAATATGCTTTTGTGTTTAGATTGAATGTTCTATAGATATCTGCTAAGCCCAATTGGGTCATAACTTCTGTTAGTTTGTTTCTTTGTTAAGTTTCTGTCTGGTAGTCCTGTACAGTGGTGAGAGTGGGGTGTTGAAGTCTCCCATAGTAAGTTGTGGGTTTTAAAATGTGATTTGAGGCTTAGTAATGTTTCTTTTATGAATGTGGGTGCCTTTGTATTTGGTGCATAGATATTCAGAATTGAGAGTTGATCTTGGTGGATTTTTCCTATGATGAATATGAAATAACCTTCTTCATCTCTTTTGATTAATTTTAGTTTGAAGTTACAGATTAGGATAGTACACCATCTTGCTTCTTAGGGCCATTTGAATGGAAAATCTTTCCCAACCCTTAATCCGAGGTAATGTCTGTCTTTGAAGTTGAAGTGTGTTTCTTGTATGCAGTAGAGGATGGATTTTGCCTTTGTATCTATTCTGTTAGTCTGTGTCTTTTTATAGATGAGGTAAGACCATTGATATGGAGGGATATTAATGACCAATGATTGTTAATCTTGTTTGTTTTGGATTTGTTTTTGGTGGTGGTATTGTGTGAATTTTTTCCTCCTTTCAGGCTGTTGGTAAAGTGGGGTTATCTATTGCCTATGTTTTTCTGAGTGTAGTGAATTTCCTTGGGTTGGAGTTTTCCTTCCAGAGTGTTCTGTAGGACTGGGTTTGTGGATATGTATTGTGAAAATCTGGCTTTGTCATTAAATATCTGGTTTTCTTCATCTATAATGATTGAGAGTTTTGCTGGGTATAGTAGTCTGGGCTGTCATCAGTGGTCTCTTAGTGTTTGAAGAAGATCTATCCAGGTCCTCTGGCTTCCACAGTTTCCATGGAGAAGTCAGGTATAATTCAGATAGTCTGCCCTTATATGTTACTTGGCCTTTTTCCTTTGCTGGCTGTTGTATGCTTGTCTGTATGTTTGATGTTTTGATTATTATGTGGTGAGGGGACTTTCTTTTTCTTTCTTTCTTTCTTTCTTTTCTTTTTTTTTCCTTTCTTTCTTTCTTTCTTTTTTTTTTTTTTTGTTTTTTTTGTGTTTTGTTTTTTTGGTCCAGTGTGTTTGGTGTTTGGTATAAGCTGTTCTTCTTAAAAAGAGAAAAAATATAAATAAAAATCACCTGGCATAAGACACTAATGTAAAATAAATTAGAAAAGAGGAAAGATAGGCCTCCAGCATAACAGAAAAATTTAATCTTGTGGTTTGTATTTTATGGAGTTTGTAACACATCGTCACACAGCTTTACTTTGCACCCAGTTTCATGTCGTAGGTGGCATTTGCAATGTCTCACCCACTCAACACATTGATAGAATTGTGGGGGAAGAAAGAAGAACTTTTGAGTCAGTAGACCAAAGGTCAAACTGAGCATTTGGAGTCAGCCATTAACTCTCTGGGGCTGGGTTTCTGGATCTCTTTACAGTAACATCTGTCACTGGACTAATATGTGGATCAAATATAATTGTACAGGGACAGGTTTTACAAAACATCATACATGATATGAATGGCTATTTTCTACAATTATTTGTAGTTTCTTCCACTCCATTGATCAAGACATCTTGAATAGGTTATGTTTAAGAGCCTGATTATCCTGTCAACCACAGTTCATTGATTTATAATTGTGCTTGAACAACTTTCTTTCCTTCTTTCAAAACTGTCTCATAGACATGAGCGCAAGAATAGCCTTTAAAACTTCGCATCTAAAATGCTTGGTCTTGACAACCCTGCCTAGCTGATTGCATTTTCTGTGGTGACCATGTTGCTGTGAATATAGGTCTGGAGGATGGTACAAGATCAGTGACTGAAGTTCTCCTGACATAACCATTCAGTAATCTAATGTGCAGAATAAATAACTAGAGACTAAACATGATATTTTATTTAAAGGTATGTCCTTAAATCCAACATTGTTTTAGAGCAGTGATTCTTAATCTATGGGTCATGACCTTTCTGGGGATTGAATGACCATTTCACAGGGGTTTCCTAACTCAATCAGAAGACACAGATATTTACATTACAATTCATAAAAGTAGCAAAATTACAGTTATGAAGTAGCAATGAAAATAACTTTATGGTTGGGGGTCATTACAATATGAGGAACTGTATTAAAGGGTCACAGCATTAGGAATGTTGAGAACCACCTTGTTAAAGCCTGTTGTACTTTCCATTTTGAGCATTCAGTAGTCTAAAGTGATTTGCTAGAAAAACAAACCAGACAAGTGGGGAAAATATTTCTTGGTTTCCACTGTCCTGAAGAATGTTTTGGTATGATCTCTTTTTAAGGAACACATAGCTATTTTAGCAGTAAAATTGATCATCCACTTTTCACCTTGTTAGTCTGCTCACCTTGGGAAATCTTTCTCTCTCCTGGTACTTCATAAGCAAAAGGCTAAATCCCAGTGTGCTCACAAGTTAAACATTATAGGTATCTATTGAAATGATGGGGAATAGGGTGGTCTGGTTACTTCACTGACTGGTTAGGAAAACAAGACACTGCAGACATTTACTGCACTTGACGTCACTCTATCTTGATTAATAACAACTGGATTGAATATCTTTTGATGGTTGAACAATCATTTTGTGATTTTTTTGTGTATTAGTTCACTCACCCAATATTTGTGAGGCTCTATTAAGTGTGTGTCAATATTCTATATTCTGTAGAAGAGGTGGGTGATGCTGGACCAAGCTGGCTTGGCATTTACACTTATAGAAGTTATTACTCTAAATACTCTTCCATTATAGAATATAATAGTTAAGAAGTATTGGGGAATAGGATAGTTAAAAGTGTAGTCATTTGCTTTAGAAAATAAGATCTAAGTTTTATATCAACTCATTATGTTTTTATCTTTGTTTCCGAAATATGAATGCAAAATAATTTCATTTATTAGAGTCTTCTGATTTACTTGAAATGAAGGATCCCTGACATTTGTCTGATCATATAACCCTATTTTTAAATAAAGTGAATGTTAAATGAATGGTTTGCAAATCAATTTTACAAGAGAATATAATTAGAATAATCCTTCTTCTATGACACCTATTCTCCTGGGGGATTGCAGTTTGCAGGCTTATAATAACTATGGCATCAGCAGCATCAATCTATAACCCAGTTGCTTATGTAGATGAAATTGTCATTCTAATAACATTTAAAGTATACTATCATCTGTTCAATGGGATGAGCTACACTCCAAGGTTTAATTGAGACCTTCATTCAGACTTGGTCTGCATGAGGCTCTGTAGCTTTGTCCTTATAGCTTTCTTTGGGTATTTCCTGCTTTATTTGGGGGAATTTTTGTGTAGCTACTATTGGAGGAATTTTTTTTTCATTGCAAACTCAAAACTGATGTGATTGCTTTAATTCTGGGCATAAATTTTTCAATATCTGCTACATTTCTTTAGGGTAGCAGGTAGAAGATAGCTATGGGGGCTGATGTGTGGAAAGACCCTCTTGTTCCTTCTGGGAGAATGAATGGAATGAGCTTTAGGTACAGAAAGGACATGGGCTTGAGTCTCTGCCCTCATACCTGTTAACAGGTTACCTAGCCTCTTTGGTAAAGGGATGCACCTGCATTTGATATAAAGGCTAAATGATACATTGGCCTGGAAAGTTCTTTATAAGCTGAAGTTATACTGGTAGAGGACACTGTTTCTTTTGTATAGAAATAAGTGAAGACCATACTGATCATCATCAGATAGGGTCAGAACCATCTCCAGGCAGCCCATTCTTCCTTTGAGTGCTTAAGTAGCAGGCACATTTCTAAGATTGTCTTCCATCTTTCATGGGCATCATAAGTCATTCTGTTAAGCTGGGTGGTTTTTTAATAAAGACATTTCTTGGATGCATTGTTTTCTGTCTATTACATTATACATGGAGCATTTCCTTGGCTGGTAAAGTGGACATGCTTTATGAATGTCTTAAGACTTTCATTTTACTTTACCTAACCCTTTGAGAACTGCCAAAGCTTAGATCACATTGAAAATCAGAACCTTTATAAACATGGTTGTTGGTATGCATGAAGAGTTTTAGAATTTATGACATGGTCTCAACATATAAATGTATTTAAATAGAATTATTCAGCTTTGGGTGGTTATTAAAATTCAGTTCCATATGAAAATAAGTCTACATAAGATCCAATGTACACATCTTGGTTTTGAAAACTGAACCTAGAATTTCAAAGACAAAGAAACTGGGACACTCTGAGCGCATCCTTGGGAGGCATTCGCGACCATAGGGCTGGCTCTCTGTAGTCTCTGGCATACTTGCTTCAGCTGACACTGTCTGGCACATTGTGTGTGCTTAGCCTTCGGTTATTTCAAGAATATTAACAAGCCTGTCATATCTGATAAATTCAAAACCAGTAAGCAGGTTGAAAATGCTAGTGTAAGAAGAAACAAAGAACGTTGAAGGTAAATGTTGAAAGCGAGTGCTGAGAAAATGATGCTGTGTTGGGCACTAGGTAAATGGTCCTGAGAGACTCAAGGTAATTCATACAAGGGGTTTAAAGAGTTATAGCTATGCAGTAATGTCACTGAGCAAGAGATGAAGTGAGGAGGTGGTGGCATTTGATACAATACACAACACTTCTGAATAAGTGGGTCACTATTAGATGTTTGCTAGTTTCATGGTAGTTCAGGAAATACTTAAGGGTCTGGGAGTTCAATAGCTGAGAGGAGTGATGGTGTCTCTGACAAAATGTTGGTTCAAAAATCTCTCGTTTCATGGATGGATCAGTCACCTTAAGGGCTGAGCCTTTATGAATGTGGCTTTAGGGAATTTTCAAACTTTGGAGTATAAATGGGTCAAGTACTGAGTCTAAGAGTACAGCTAAGCACATCTGGAACATCATCTATATACTCTGAGGAGGGATGAAGGTTGGATGTCTATTTGCCTCCTAGCTTCCAACACAAGAAACTGACATTGCTTGGAATGTAATGCTCCATGGATCTCAGATCAATGAGGACAGAAAAAGTGACCCTCAAAGTCCACATCTTTTAGGCTAGAAATAAAGTCAGTGATTTTTCAAGCCATCTGAGGCGACTGACAAAACAGTTCTAACTTGTTTGTGATCAGGGAACTGGTCTCTGGACACTATTTTTGATGCTGAGCAGCTGAGCATTCCTTAATAATGCTAAAATGAGAAAGAACAAAGAAAGTGTCATAAATTCTAAAACTCTTCATACATACTCACAACCATGTGTATAAAGGTTCTGCTTTTCACGGTGATCCAAGCTTTGACAGTTCTCAAAGGGTTAGGTAAAGTAAAATGAAGGACTTAAGATTTACATAAAGCATGTCCACACAGATACACTGGAAAGCCTATAGGATTCATTTGTTTTCAAGTCATAAGCATAAATGATCTTGTGGCCTGCATCTGGTTTTCCTATGACTATAATGGCAGCAGCAGAGAAAGCATATACATTAACAAAGTCATCATGCTCCCACAGAACTCTGAGACACTCTTTCTTCACCTTAAAATGAGTTCTGTCATTAAAGATTTCACCCAGGGTTAAAATAATACTAAATCACTAATATAACACAGTACCATTATAGACTTCCAAGTGGCTCGCATGCACTGGTAAAGTTAGCATAAATTCAGCTACACACAAGTAAAACAAAATCTCAATAAAAAGCTTGAAACGTGCTCTTGGTATATAATGGCCCATTTTATCAACTAAGGCAGTGAAACCTCTGAAAAAAAATAGACTCAAGATGTAACACACACACACACACACACACACACACACACACACACACACACACAAACAAGGTTACTTTTCTCTTTTAATATTGCAGGATGGTTGTTTGTTCTCAGTAGGGCTGGGCTCCACAGGGTCACTCCTTAAATTAAGGACTCCTGTTGGCTCTAGAAAACATCCAAGTTCCCCCAGGGCATCATGGGAATAAGGCATACCAAACCATCAGCTCTTGGCTTTCCATCTCTGTGATCTACTGAATGGAAACACAGTGCTCTCCTGTGCCAGAGGAAGCTTGGCTCAGGAACTTGTGTGCCAGTGGGAAGAGAGACTTGGTGGTTCCAGATCTGTGGGAAATTCAGCTTCTGAAATTACTTCATAGTTATAAGCACTATAAAAATGTACATGTTTTTATAAGTTTTAGTCGCAATATAGTTCTTCTTTTTCAAGATCTAGTCAACAAAAGTTGGCAGATTCCATCAATCATATGAAGGCATATGGATTCCACTAGGTAAAATAGGTTTGTATTCTGTCTTCGGGGGCTAGATGCACAGCCATTTCCACTAATGTTTCACAAATTAGTTAATTAGGATCATGCAGACATGAAATTAGGCAGCAAAATTTGAAATCTGTCTTGAAAGCCGCAAGCACAGCTATTCATCTTTCCCCATTTGTCTTGAGTTGGGAACATTTTGGAAGTCATGCAATGCACAGATGCCAAGAGGTATCTGCTGAACTTCTTGCTGAAGAACAAAATCAGAGGCAACATCCCCAGCAGCTGTGAACATCCTGGGAAGACTGATTTTAGAAAGTGACAAATGACCTATCAGGTTCAGCATCAACTGTGATTCCTGCTCAAGTGTCTCGTGTGGTTGTTGTCTCTGTGAGCCTCACTGCTGGAGATGAACAGCAGCTTCAGCTGCCAGTGTGCATTGAGCTGAGAGCTTCTTTGGGTCTGGCATTGCTTTTCCATCTATCCAGACATGACCTTGTCCCTAAAGAACATGCCCCATGGTAGTTTTTCCATCAGCATAGAGACTATACTTTGATCTACTGCTGTTTCAGCCAGCAACTGTGGCTCCCCAGTTACTGGCTAGCTTCTCTGGCAGCAGCCAGACTGCTCAGGCCCTGGCCTAGTGGGAATTCTGTTTCCACAGGCACCGGCTATATTGTTGTCACCAAATATAGTTTTTTAATTAAATCTCTATCACTCTATTTATCAATAAGACTTGAAAATCAAAGGCTGGGGGTGCAAACCTGATAGCTCAAAGAGGTTAAATAGCAAATAGCTGACCCTTTCTCTTAGCCGGCATCTCTGAAAGAGAATATCCTTCTGCTCTGCCAAAACAACAACAAAACACACACAAGAAGTCCCTCCCTACTATTTCCCGTGTGTCTGCCTACCGTCTTACAGACACCCTTAGACTCTCTATGACGACTTACTGTCAACTGGCTGCTAACTTGGCTTCCTGACCCGAGTTTGACTTTATTTAATGAATGCAAATGCAAATTCAGGGTTCACAGTGTAATCAAATATCCCACAACACCATACTTTTTCCACTATATTAGATTGCTTTTAGAGCACAAACTATTCACAATAAACTAGGGATAGATTGTGGCAGGATTTGATACATAAGTCTGAAATTTCATGGTAAGACACAACCCAAGAAGAGAAATTTTCAAATGGATCCAGGCACAAGAATGGGCCTTCAAAAAAGCTGCCTAGAAGTTCCTGTAGCCGTCTACTCCCCAACTCTTCTTTTGTGACATCTATTAATGGAGGACAGATTATAGTTCTAGAATATTAAGAAATCATGCTGAATTCAGGGCTGGAAGGATGGCTCAAAAATTAAAAGTGCTTGTTTGCTGTGCAATCATGAGGACTGGAGTTTGGATCTCAGCATCCACATAAAAAGCTGAGAGTCACACACACACACACACACACACACACACACACACGCATGCACGCACGCACGCACGCACGCACGCACACACACACAGAGTTCTCTCCAAGAAGGGTGAAGAACCATTTGGGTGTTTCTGGCTTCTAGCTTAGCAAGGAAAACACAAGCCCTAGGTTCAGGGGTTCAGGGAAGATGCCATCTCAAAGGAGAGTAATAGAGGTGTTCTCTTTTGGCCTCTACATATGTGTTTAGCCACATGTACCCGAACACTCACATGTACACACACACACACACAGAGAGAGAGAGAGAGAGAGAGAGAGAGAGAGAGAGAGAGAGAGAGAGAGAGAGAGAGAGAAGAGAGAGATAGAGATGTATTTCGGGAACTTTAGTTCTCATGTGTATATTGGCAATGGAAGACAGTCTCTATCTCATGTCTATGGATTCAACCAACCATCCATCGCAAGTATCTGAAAAGCACTGCATTTGTATTGGCCATGCATAATAAGTATGTAGAAAGTGTTTACCTTGTATTATGAATTAGATGATTTTATGTAAATACAAGGAAGCATATAGGTTAATTGCAAATACTGTGACTTTCAGTGTGTCAGAAGGTCCTAGATACTAGGGAAAGACCACATGCAGGAAATCTGTGGAAAGACCCTTATTACATGCTATCAGCTTAAATGATGAAAGCTGAGAAGGTCAAGTCATATATTCATTCAACAAGTATTGCTGAATGCCTGCTATGTACCAGGTATGGGTGTGGAAATGGAAGATATATTTTATAATAAAATTACATAAAATTTCTTCCTTTAGGAAGCTTATGCTCTGGATTAGGGGATGGATGAGAAAAAGATAAATTTATCTGCTAAGCCTTGTGATCATAAGAAATGTGGAAAAAATAAGGCAGAATGTAGAGGCTGGGGATACTGGAAGGTGGGTGGTGGTTGGAGAAGACCATGCTGAGGAGGTGCTGCTGGAGCAGAGCCCTGGAGGGGCAATGCTGATAGATGAGAGGGAAGTGTGGTCCAGGCAGGATCTCCAGGCACAAAGACACGGAGGAGAAGGCACACTTGGGGTGGTCACAACTTGATGACAGGTAGTTGGAGAGAATATATGAGAACGTGACCCCAGATTCCATAAAACAAAGGTGATGAAACAAGGCTTGCCCCTTTAGACATTAGCTTAAAAAGAGTCCCTTACCTTTCTAGATTCTTTGAATAAAACAGAAAGGTCAGGGCCAGAACTCACCTGTTATTAACTTCTGAGGCATATTCATTTTATCTCCATCCCTGCTGTGCCCATATAATTATACTGTGAAGAGTAAAGGATTGGGTTTGCTAAATATAGCACTCTCAGACATCTGATTATTACCTATCAACCAAGTACCCTATGTGGTATTTTCTTAATAGTTTTCCTTTAGTGGATTAACTTTTGAAACTTCTTCATAAACAACAATCTGGGCAGGCGGCACTAGATGGGGGTGGGAGTGGGAACATAGGTGAACCCTATGTTCTAGAAGAGGGCTTCAGTTTGATTCCCACTAACTACCATGCAACTCCCAGATTCCCCAGATTCCAAAGAATTCAATACCCTCTTCTGTCCAACAAGGGCACCTGCATACATGTGTGCACATATACACACAAAAATAAAAATAAAATACATTGTTTGGCCTCTTGTTCATGCTGGGCATCAGAGTGAGTGAAAGTCCTAACTTGATGTTGCTACTATGTTTTGAATTTATTTAAAAATAAATACAGGTCCTTGGGAGATATCTCAGTTGGTAAACTGCAAACACGAAGCCTGAAATTCTGATCTCTGGGTAAAGGTGTGGGTGCAGTTGTGTGTGCCTATGATTCAGAAATAGGTACTCAGAGATAGGCAGGTATCTAGGGCTTGCTGGCCAGTCAGATCAAGACAGTCAAAGAACGCCAGGCTCAAGGAAAGAACTTGTCTCAAAAAGTAAGTGGGGAGATGATGAAGAAACACAATGTGAAAACTAGCCTCTACATGCCCTGTCACATCTACACAGATGAAGCCTCACATATGAACACACAGGGAGACAGAGACAGGGACAAAGAGATAGGGAGATTAAATAAATACACACACATGATACATAGCTGATTCCTCTGCTAAGACATTCCATCTAGGAGGCAGGATAATGGGAGGGAAGCAATATGGAGAAGCAACAAGAAGTTACAAGCACTCCTCACCTCACCCTCACCACTGCCTGGTCCCAAGTTAGATAAGCCAAATACAATTGGTAAGTTGCAAGAAGCTTTTCAGTGGGTCCGCCTTCAAGTTGGGCCAACAATTCCAGGGACAGAACTCCTGTGAGTGGTCCCTGTGCTGGGGTAGGCTTGTTGATGTATTTGCCTTTTGGTTGTCTAGGTTCCCGTCAGTGTCTCCAGCATCCCCAGTGTTGCTGAGTCTTGACTTGGGGAGAATGTTTCTTTCATAACCGGTTTGTTCACATCTGTCTAGGAAGAGTTGTATGGAATGAACATAGTCCCTCTTTTAAGGGTTTGTGTTCTTCCTCCTGTCCAAGTTTGAAAATTGCAAGCTAGGTTCTTCAGGCTCAGAAACAGCTTCAGTAAAAGATGGCAAATTTTAGTAGTCACCTTAAGAATCAAAAGTTGTCTCTTGGGTTTTTATAAAACACTGTGACACCAACAATGACAGCATGACTCTAGGCAGGAAAACAATGTAAGAAAAAAGTAAAAGTTGAAGATGTGCTCAAATATAGTTGAGCACAGATTCAGAGCATGTCTGCTTTGATGGTGGTCGATGGTTTCCTACAGTGATCCAAACCAGGACTTGATTTTAATTGTGGTAAAATGCTTTTATGACAAGGAAATCTTTGTGTACACTGGGGATGAGATGGTGTGCGTGTGTGTGTGTGTGTGTGTGTGTGTGTGTGTGTGTGTGTGTGTAAGTGTGTGTGATATCTACCTAGGACAGGATGCACTTGCCAATATATGAGAGTATAGAGGTCAGAGGAAGGCAATGGATGTCTTCTTCTAATGTCTTCATATTTTTTTTTTTTGAGATGTTGTCTCTCACTTAACCTAGAACATGCTGTTTGCTCCAGTATCCACCGTTTCTACCCTGCCAGTGCTGAAGTGACAGGTACATGCCCCTAGGCCCAGCTACTGCGTGGGTATCAGGGATTCAAACTCAGGTCCTCAAGTTCATACAGCAAGCACTTTACACATTGGATCCATCTTTGTAGCTGGAAAGTCATCATCATCATTGTTGTAGTCCTCCTCCCCCTCCTCATCCTCCTGTAGCACTGAGGATTGAGCTTAGTGCTTTGCACATGCTAGGCAAGCCAGGAATAGGGCTTTCACAAAGCTGGTCTGTGTCTAACCTGTGTCTAGGACCCTCTTAATTTTGAGACACGGTATCACAAAATTGTTTGTGCCAACTTAAACTCACTCTGTGGTGTATTTATTTCCCTTTTTCAAAGGTGATACTTTCTCTGTGTTTTCAGGGCAAAAAGAAGCACCTCACTCCTTTTTTTTGAACACCTCAAATCACATATCACATTTTCCTATTTGGGTGCAAGGTTGGGGAACATTTAAACCCCACCCAGTTAAGATTGCTCTTGGGAGCTTGTTAGCTACAGCAGGTCAGTGTCTACGCTGGATCCATGGCTCCACATGTTTACATCAGGAAGTATATAGCTAAGTGCCCTGTCTAGGGAAGGACTGCTTGGAAAGAAGGCTCCTATGTGCTGTGCACTGTGCCAGGCATTCCTAAAAGCATGGATGCTCACAGTAACTCTATGTGACATTCATTCTCACTTTTGGAGAAACAGCCTGAAAAGGCAGCAGAAACAGTCTAGAGTCCCACATTGAGGTAGCTGAAGCATTGCTGACACCAAGTACCTCCCTAGTGGGCCAGAGACTGTTAAATGGAATCTTGAGTGCCTTGTGCCCTCTTACAGGAACTGTCACGTTCTTTCACAACTTCCCATCTCCACTTTCATTTTCAAACAGACTAAAGAACCCATAAAGAAAAAAGAAGATGAAGAAGTGAAACAAACAGAGGATGAGAAAACCAAGCAGATATATAAGACTTGGAAGGAGGATTCAGAATGGCAGGCATCTTGTGAGTACCCAGGGGCCTCAGAAGCACCATCCAGGCTCTCCACTGTTTCTTCTACATTTCAACGATTTATCCAGGAGGCACAGAGAGTACATCCATCGAGTTGTCACTGAAATGTTATCAGGAAGCTATTCAGGTGCCTGACTAGCAGAATGGCTTCCCATTTATCTTTACACTGTTATGATGTTTCTGTATGGTGAAATTGTATATAGCTGTGGAAAAAAAATTCATGGAAGAATGTTCAATGACATTAAAATATGTCCCTTTCTTGGAGAAGAAAACATTATAAGTAGTATAAAATATCACTATTTTAAACATCTAAATTATGAAGGAAAGAGCGGTGAGATTTTCTTGGAGAAGCTGGATTTTAAATTATTCATTTGAATTTTACTTCTTATTCTGTTTTGCTTTTTGCCTTAGCTTGGCTTGTTTCTAGCCAGATTTTTTAAAGTTATCCCATCTACCTTTTGCCTCTGGGCTTTTATCTCTCTCTAGCCTATACACTTTTCTTTCCTTCTTACTCTGTGGCTTGCTGTGTAGCTTGGTGGCTGGCTCTTGGTGTCCTCTGTCTCTTTCTTTTCTTGCTCTTTTGCTCCCCCTCTTATGTTCTTGCCTTCTGCTTGTTCTCTCTGCTTGCCAGCCTACCTATCCTTTCTCTTGCCTGCCTTGATATTGACCATTCAGCTCTTTATGAGACCAATCAGGTGTTTCAGCCAGGCAAAGTAACACCACTTCACAGAGTTAAACACATACAATATAAAAGAATGCAATACATCTTAGCATCATTAAACAAGCATTCCACAGCATAAATGAATGTTAACATATCTTAAAATAATATTCTACAATGTAACTTTGTAATACAAAGCATGCACAATTGACAGGTAGGGTATATTTGGATCACTCTCATGACTCTATGCCTCTGACCCAACATTGATCCTCTTTTGAGCTTGTACTGCCAGGGCCAAACCAGGAAGGCAGGATAGGCAACCCAGGCTGAAAAATGGATTGGAGTCTTTGCTTGGCACCAACAGAGAAGACTCGATTACCTGATAGTCAGTTGGGACAGGGAGGCAGGCAGAATCTAAGCAGCAAGATTTTCAGGGTTCTAAGGGTCTTGAATTGGTCTGCATTTCCATTAAAATCAATTATGCTAAAAGTTTGTGAAACAAAAAATATTTGCAAGATCCTGTCTGTGGCCTTATTGTGCTAAGCACTGAAACTCTCGTATGGTGAAGTTTTTAGTGTGTCTTCAATGTTAAACATGATAATATCTAACCCACAATGCCTGAATTATTTTTTAAAAACTCAATGAAAATGGTTATTGCAAAAAGAAAAACAAAACAAAGCTCCCTGAAACTTCAAAGTCAGGCAGTAGTGATGTATTCCTTTAACCCCAGCACTTAAGAGGCAGAGGCAGGCAGATCTCTGTGAGTTCCAGGACAGCCTGGTCTACAGAGCAAGTTCTGGGATAGCCAAGGCTATACAGAGAAACCATGTCTCAAACCTCTGTGCCCTAAAAGTAGAGAGTTACTACATCCTGCATTAATTAACACTACATGGCTAAACAGATGACAAAACCCTCTATTTTAGAAATTAATTAATGTTAAAAGGCATCCTGCAAAGTGTTTGTACATTTACAAATTGTTCTGAAATTCTCCACAACATGTTTATGGTAGAAAAAAATCCTTTACTTTCTGTCTGTTTGGCCAATTCAATTAGGCCTATGATGGTCCCTGGATATGTTAAGCCTTGCTATTCTTTTCCTAACTCACCTGCTACAGAGAAGTCCTTCCTAGTCTTTGCTCATGACTGGGGATGACACGTGTGTGTCAGGGATGTGGTGAGTAGAGATGCACTGTATCCTAACCATACATGTATCAGGGATTGTGGTTCTGGCCTCTAGTGTTCCCTGTCTCTCCAACTTAGTCCTGCTAAGTGCAGAAACAATCTTGTTATGTATCGCCCCCTTCTCTTTTTCTCCTTTGTTTTTCTTTCTTCTTCTCAGAAAGCCTTGAGCTCCGAAATGCAGATAGGAATGCTGCAGCAACAACAAGAGAACCCTTAACATGTGATAGTAGGTACAGGGAGTGATTGCTAATATAAACACGAGGCCAACTCTGCCAGGAACTTCCCAGGACACTACTGTGCAGGGCTGAGATTCCTGCGTCTGTGGGCTCTGAATGTGGCACGCCCAGGGGAATTCCTCAGACATTGTTGTCTTTCTAGTGCGAAAATCCAAGGCAGCTGATGAGAAGCGACGCTCCTTAGCTAAACAAGCACGGGAAGACTACAAGAGGCTATCCCAAAGGGGAAGGAGTGGAGAGGGACTGCAAAACCCTCTAACTGGTCCACAGAAGCCCAGAAGACCGCCTCTTCCCCCGAAGCCCCAGTTCCTGTACCCACTAGGAAACCCTCCAAAGTCTTTAGGGTAAGAAACCACACAGATGGCTTTATAGCACTGGGTTGGCTGATTAAAGCTATGTGTCTTGGGATATAGGGGGACTGAATTGCTGCTTAGGTCAACACAGGCTTGCCTCTAACCCTGCTTTCTCTCTTGTAAGATATCTACAGTAGCTATAATTAGAACCCAACCACAGGATGAAGATGTCTAGTTAGATGATTTCCTGTTCCCTCCTCCACCCAGTGCAGAAAGCTGAAAGGAAAAGGAAGCATTGTTGGCAGGATGTATGATGCTCAACATTGCCCCTAGTGGTTAAAAAATAACACAGTAGGATCCTGTAGGCAGGAGGACTCCATCCACATTCCTGGGTCTGCTTTCTGTTGCTGATGAGTCAAGGTTTGATGGCATCTTTGTAAGATGCAGAGCCAATTAATATTTTCAGGTTTCAAAATACTCCATCTTGGAACTAAGTCTCTATTTAGTGATGAAAGTACCTTTACCTTCTAGGCACAATACATGCTGGCAGGCAAAACAAAACAAAACAAAGAACATAGTGATACCTGGAATAAAACCCCATCACTCATGTTTACTATCAAATTCAATTTTTAACGACTACTGGTTTATAGAATTGTTAATATACTAATATTTATTTGTTTGCTTGGAGTAGTGATCAAACCCAGAGCCTCTTACATGTTAGGCAATCACTGAGCTACATCTTTAGCCTTAATGTTCTAATATTTAGAAAGAAATGTTTAAGATAAACTACTGATTATATGATCCAGACTGCACTGGAATTGCCTTCTGAAAAAAAAAAAAACTAAAAATACTTCTCTGTTAAAAGAATCTGGCAAATGCAGCAAACAATTTCTGTTTTTTAAAGTTTTTTTTTAATTATTTTTCTAAATGGGGATTATGACCTCAGAGGAAATACAAGGGTGAATTATTTCTCCTACTATAATTATTTCTCCTTATTCCACTGAAAGTTCCATATTGAGATGTGGTGACCAATATTAAATGACCCTGTACACATTTTGGGAAATGAGGTTTTATTTTTTATTTTTCCCTTGCAGCTAAAAATAAAGTAAATAAAAATAAAATTACAGGAAATACGTCACAAATAAACTCCTGCACAGGGCTCTGCCTAGTGTAACTGGCCACAGGCTTTCATGAACAGCTTTTTCTTGTTTTCTTGGACCTTCATGGAGTAGCAAGGGATATGGCTCACACAATGTTCCTTTTCTATAGTTTTTAAAGTATTTGATAAATTACAATGAAGGTGGCCTTTTAAAGGGTAGGAGACAGTTCTTGTTGGTTGTGTCCAGCTCATTTTTTTCCAACTTAAGACACTTCACAGAAAGCTTTTGTCAGTGGATGAGACGAGTCTTGGGACTCTGGGCAGCTAAGACACAGGTCAGCCAGGAACCAGCCCAGAAGATAGACACTACCCTGTCCTATGTATGTGGAATTTTACTCCATCACTGAGAAAAGGAAGCTAATGTGGAAAGTAGTATGATAATTTGTCGTTTAACCTCGTATGGATGCCAGGTGTGTTTCCTGGGAAAGTCAAATATTATAAGACTTTTTCTTTCAAATCCTCTGAATGTCATAAATGATAATACACACCTATATTTGCATATATGCACGAATGTTTGCAGCGCTGACGTGCCACGTGGAACCCATGGCATGATATGTTGCCAGCAGAATCACAAAGATCCATGTTAATTTGTATGACAGGAAATTCCAGTAGCTCATTTAGTCTTTTTGTTTTAGATTTAGATTCTGCTCATCTAGCAGCCTCTTGAGCAGGATTTGGAAAGATGTTTATTACCTTGCAGATCTGCCTTCTGTAGTAGAACCCACCCACCCCAGAAGCCCCTTCTGATACTGAGTTTGCTTACCTTCCCTCCCTGATCTGCAGACTCATTTCCTTTCCCCCTTTCTTCCAAGAGCATCTTTTAGTACAAATAATCCTCCTCAAAGTGTGAGAGAAGAAGTAAGTGAGGGAGATGAGCAGAAACCGAGAAAGAAGAGGAAAAGCAAGTGATGAACAAGTTAGAGAGGCAGCTATCTCATTACATGTGCTTGTCTTTGTGCATCCTTTCTCTCTAGGAAAATATCTGGACTTCTGCATGCTCCTTTTTTTCAAATGTTAATTGGAAGCTAGTGGTACTTCTAACCCATAGTAAAATGAATTTGAATGTAACACAGTAGTGGTTATTGCTATGACTGGTCCTTTAGGACCAGACAGATGAATGTGTTTACCTCTTTCTGATCCTGAAGTACCATACAATGGTGGCATGTCAAGGGCCCAACCTACCATTAACTCTACCTCGTGATTACATGTTGGAAATAGAAATGCATATAATTCTCTTCTCCCACCTCTTCATCCCTTCTCTTCTCCTCTCTCTCCCATTCCTGCCCCCTCTTTCTTCTTCTGTCTCACCTCTCCCTCTCTGTATAAAGTTGTATGGGGACAATGCCCAAGACCCCTAAATGAGAACAAAATGTGAAGGACGCCCAAGCCCCTTGTATAAAATGGTGCCAAATGTGCAATATTGCATGTAATGCATGCATAATCTCCCTGTATTTTAAATAATCTATAAATCACTTATAATGACTAATGTAAGTGCCATATAAATAAATAAACATTTATGCAGTGTTGTTTGGAAATAAGGACAAACAAAAATATCTGTATATGTTTAATATAGTAGAAACTTTTTTCTTGAAATATTTCCAGCTCTCCATTGTTTGAATTGATATAGTCCAATTTGTGTGTGCATACACACACACACACACACACACATACACACACACACATATATATATACATATATATATACACACATATGTGTGAAGCTATACGAATATATGCATACGTATGATGGATTATTATTTTTTTCCCTTAAATTACAGTTAAAACTTTAATTCTTCTTTAGCACAATAAAAATATCACATCTACAATCAGATTATCATAAATTACCATAAGCTTATTTTTATTGAAAATTTATACAATATATTCTTAAAGTGAGAAATAAGATTCTGGGACACAATACAGGCTGATTGAAGTTTATTCAGGGAGAATTCACTTACACAAGAAACAGACAACCGCCTCGGGTTCCTATTCCAAGGATGTCCTCTGATCTTCTCTGTCTCTGACCCCAGATGTAAGAGAGAGCTTCCTGGTCAGGACCCATACATACCCAGAGTCCACTGGTCAAGCCCACACTTGTTCCCACACTGCCAATGGGCGTGGTCAGTATAATGGGTGTGGGTGGGGCAGATATCTCACTACATATTCTCCTCACAGTTTCCCCTCACTCATTTCCTTCCAGATCTCTCTACATCTTTACCCATCCAACTCTATATCTTCTTTCTCTCTATCCTTAGAAAACAAGCAGGGAAACAGGAAAGTTAACAAACCAGAATTAAAAAAAATAAACAATTTAAACAGTGAAAAAGTATGAAAACATTAAAAACATAAAATTGGAAATCATAATATATAACCCAAAGACCAGCGAGATAAGAAAACAAAAACAAAACAAAACAACTGCCCAAACAAAACATTATAAAACAAAAGAAAAAGTCCTAGACAGCATCAAGTTCATTTTGTGTAGGCATTTGCTTCTGGGCATGGGGCCTGCATCCTTTAAGTGTGGTTTGTACACCTATGTGAAAACTGATTTTTTTCCCCCTTTGTTTGTTGGTCTGGTTTAGGAATGGGAGCGCATGTCCACTTCCCACACTGAGCACTGGATCCTAGCTGACTCAGACCTGTGCAGGTCCTGTGCATGCTGCCACTATGTCTGTGAGCTCATGTGTGTCAGTCCTGTTGTGTCTAGGAGACACTCTTCTTAGTGTCATCCATCCCCCTAGTGATTATACTCTTCCTGTATCCTATTCCACATGGCTTCCTGAGCCCTGAGGGTAGGGATGTGATGACGACATTTACAGTTGAACAATGTCTGGCTGTGGGCCTTGGAATATGCTCCCATCTGCTGTACGGGGAAGACTCTTTGATGGAGGCTGAGCAACACTGGCCTATGAATACAGCAGAGTGGAGGACACTATTTCAAATTAGTTAGCTCTAACTGGAGACTCATCTTACCTATGACAGGAATCAGGGAGTCATAAGGACAGAGTCCAGCTCCACCCAGGAGGACATCATCCGATGGTTCAAAGAGGAACAGCTGCCATTCCGTGCTGGTTACCAGAAAAACTCAGACACCATCGCTCCCTGGTTCCATGGTGAGTATGGAGACCATCTCTGTTGGCAGATCAAACAGTGCTTTCTCAGAGAAAGACAAACAGTAAGGGCTCCACCCCTTACCCCCACTTATTTTTGCTGAGCTAGCATTCTTTCACATTATGTCCATGAAGCATTTTCTCAGTTCTTCCAAGAGAGCTGCCTTCTTGTGTCTACTTGGAAAGCAGTAGGCATTCATGGCCACTGCGCATGATGAGGGTCAATTTTTCACCACAAATACAACATGCCAGGGGAGATGGGGGAAAGCAGGGTTTTCTGGGGATTCAGAAGAGTGTAACTTCAGTGATGCCACTGTTTTCCTCCCCTGGAAAGTCAGTTTGATGTAGTGAGGCAGGGTTAGCACGCAGAAAGCCAGCTATAACCCGCTCTTTCTTAATTAGATGAGTGGCCGTGAAGAAACAGTGGTCTCTTTCTATAGCTATCCAACTTGAACCCCAATGTCCTCATCTTTTAAATGAGAATCTGGAGCCTTTTGATCTTGAATCCTGGGACTTCAATCTGTTCTTTCTGATGCTCTGGAAGGTGGAGTGTTTTGAGTCCCCAGACAGAATTGGCTGATCATTTCAGCATTTGACTTAAGAGACTTGCTTAACTGAGTCTCTTCTGTGAATCCAGGTCATACTCAGTGACTGTTTCATTTCAAGAAAAGTCAGCTGTTTCTTTAAGACCTGTGCTTAGGTACCTGGGGGATAGCTCTACAGAGTTATTTGCCAATAATGTACAAAGTTCTCAGTTCTAACCCCAACTTAGAAAAGGAAAGAAGGAAGGAATGACCTGTGGCTGAGTTGGACGTCTTACCTAAGTATACATCCATTCTCTCCTACTTAGCACATTGAGTGTCTTGGTTTGAACTATGTTTAAGGCATCTCATTTCTCAGTAGTGTCATTACACATATAAATAGACCACAGAGAATGAGTTCCCAAATACACAACCTGAGCAACCACTTCTAAAGCCCCCAGCTCATCCATGATCCATGGCAGCTTCTCCGTGACAATTGCTTTTGTAGCCCGTGGCCCAGCAGACCTGCCAGCTGTCCTTGAATGTGTTTGTGGGTGAGACTTTGGTTTTGATCATTCCTGGAGGACTTCCACCTCCTCCAGGGGCAGTGTTGTTAGTGTTCCTCCCCTCTGTGCTGTTGTCAGAGACTAACAGAGGACTGGGATGATTCTGTATGCTTTTGCCAGGACCACCTCCGCTGTCTGCTGTCCTCAGTTTTCCTTTCTAAGATAAGCACAGGAAATCAACCTTTGTAGTTTCTGTGTCCTTGGACAGTTGCTGTGTGCTGTCGTCAGTGATTATGACAGCAGTCATATTTTCAGTTCTGTGTTGTTGTTTTTTTAACAGCAAGGTATGAGAGTGTTATTGGAAGTGTTAGCCAATGTCATTAAGAATTCTGATGTATCAACTGGCAGTTCTGTCTGAAGGAGTTCTGGAAAGCTAGAAGGCACAACAGGACTAACAATCCGCTGGGAGCTTTGCCGAAAAAAAAAAAAAACCCTCTAAAGTGTTCCATATAATACTTTATAAGCATGGCATTGTTGAATTGTTCCTATACAAATATTTGTCATAGTTATAAACAAAATAAATAACATAATAAATAAATAATGGGATAATACATATTCAGTCTACATATATGTCCTCATCTTCCATTTTAGGAAGACTGAATTTCACATTTCCATGATGGAGAGAGGGTGGATCATACTTCTCTTTCTGAAATACAACTGCTCATGTGTTTACTAGTTAGTATTACATAAATGGCTTAACGTCACTCTTGAGCACATCTCATCACGCCCACGTAGCATAATTTCTTCAGAGACTTTATCTAGACATTGAATTTCTGGAAAGGAGAGACATATGTATCTTTAAATATGTGTGATGAACATTCCTAATCCAGATAGACAAAAATCAGAACACTCCAGAACTTGGGCTAACTTGTTGCTCAAATATTCCAGATTTTAGAATGTTTCATGTCCTATATTTTCTGGTCCTAAATGCTCAATTTGTAGGCCTCCTGAAAAGCCCCAAACCTGAAACACTTGTGGATAAGTGTGTTGAACTAGGTACACCCAATCCATCCTGAGTACTGCTGAATGCCTAGTGTGATTACCCCAGTGTACACTCCTGCCGCCGTGCCCGACTTTCTGCTTTTCTCTGTACTTACCAGTGCTTGATGTCACCTGATCTCATTTCCTTCTGTCTTGTGGCTCCACAGTGGAATTTGATGATTGCATTTGCCCTGATGTGCAGTGAGTTCAGCCCCTCCTGTATTTGTTGTGTGAGTGTTTGCTGTAAACAATTCTTTGGATGTTTGGTCATTTTCACAGGACATTTATTGAATTTTTGTTTTGCTCTGTAGAATTTTATATAATCTAAATACTAATCATTTATCAATTATATGGGCTAGCTGCACCTACTTTTGGTCTATGATCTATCTTTTCACACCCTGGCACATTTTGAAGTACAATTTTTCATTTTAGTGCTCTTCAATTTAGTTTTTCTCCTATATGATTTTTTGATATATCATGTACAGCCAACCTGCAGTTTATTTTTCATGGATGATACAAGGCATACAGATATCTTTCCATTTATTATTGTGTCACATTACATAAAATTTATCTCCTTAACCATTTTGACTTTTTTTTTAAAGAAAAACATTTTTTTTAGTAATCATAGGAAATAATGGTTTTTCTTATGACATTTCATACATTTGTGTTTTTGATGTTAGTGATATTCGCCTCCCTTATTGGCTTCCCTTGTTCTGCCTTCTACCTTGCTGTTCATTATAACAATGTTATCTGCTTCTCTGTGCATGGGTGTGCAGAGGTCGATTTGTTCCTCTGTCACTCTCCACTTTGGCTTTTGAGACACCATGCTCACTGCTCCTGGAACTTGCTGGCCAGCTAGTCCTCAGGACCTGCCTGTCTCCATCTCTCCAGCACTGTGCCTCAGATTCAACACCCAGCTTTGGCCTGGGTGCTAAGAGTAGGAACTCAGGACTTTTGGTTGTGTATCAGGCATATTACCCACTGGGCCATCTCCACAGCCCTCTCACTACTGTTAATGTGCTGGTGTTGGTTTTCGGTAGTTATAGGCGGTCTCTGTGGCAAGGATCAGGATGAGGTGTACATGTGAGGCCTTTTCATGTCTTTCCTGGGCCTGCCCTATATCTGGGTATGTGTGGGCTTTCTAATTTTATACCATAAAAACTCAGTTTTGTTTTTTTTTAATGTCCTAGTCTTTAATTTCTACCTTACAAGGGCGAGAATGAAGAGAAATAGAAAGGCAAGGAGCTTTGGAGTTTAATTTCCAGAACATCAATGCGTGAGCCACACTTTCTCCCTTGTGAATGGGGAGGTGGTAAATATGGGCATAGAGCAAATGAGCTCCTGTGTGAAGAGTTCAGAACAGCCCCCAGGAGAACTGGGCTGTGGTTCAGGCTTTTCAGAAGGACGCCATTCCCCTGCCTGTGCTGTCTGACTTCCCTTTAACACAGTCTCACGGTGCTGAGAAACAGCAGCATAAGGAACACATGGTTCTTCGGTAAAATAGCTCTTAATCACCACAAAAGCTGCCCCATTTGGGCCTGTCCTAAAAAAACCAGTTCATCGCAGAAGGGCAATAGTGATGCAGAAGGTCATGGGATAGAAGCCACCGCAAAGGATGCGAAGGTCTGGCTGTTTGGGAAGTTGGCTGATCAAGCTGAGCCTGTGGGAGAGGAAGCAGCCACCAGGAGGGCTGGAACTGCTGTCATAAATGCTTCTGTTTCCAAGACTCGCCATCTTCCAAATACTGACACTAAATCTTTTTTTTTTCTTTTCTGTTTCCTTAACAAAAGGGATTATTTCTTCTTGTCTGTGTCAGTTTTCTTCCCACCCTGTTGACCCAGACTGTAATTCTCAGATCAGGTGTGCCTTGTCTCTTGAATACAATCCCAGTCTTTAGTCCATTTTATTCTTGCAGCCAGTACCCCATTTTATTCTTGCAGCTAGTACCGGGATCCTGCAATGTTTTAGCCACACTGTTTAGTCTCTTTATAAAGTATACAATAAACTCCAGAGAGTCCTCCTGCCCAAATGACCAGCAAAGTCACCAAGCATAAGCTAAGCCCAGGTTCTGAATCTCCAGAGTGTATTGATTATTATACCCACTAACACGCTTTGAGGACTCATTAAGAGAGTCAATAAATAAACACAACTCAAGTTTGAAGTTCCACGCACAAGTTCGTGTTTTTCATTCTACCAACACTTCCTCACTGCTTCTCAACAGGCAACACTGTAGCAGTGTGGGGGTCTTAGAAACTGCAAAGAGACTAGAGTGTAAAAGCACAGAATTGAAGACAGGTGGCTGCATTTGCCCAGCAGTCTTTGTTGCTAGATAATTTCACTCACACTCTTGCTTTGCACGCCTGGTTGATAGTGTTGAAATCATTAACAGTTACCAAATAGGATGTAACTGAACTCAGGGAAGTAGCTCCATCCTTTCCTATCCCTCGTGGATGTGGATGCCTTTTGCTGACATGCCACATAACTGAGCCTGCCTTCTAGATGCCATAGTCCCAAGAGTTTATATTTTAAGCCACTCTGAAAGCAGTTTCTATATTTTTAGTAGGATTTGACACTATTGGATCTTATTACAGATGTTTATTTTGCTTTTATTTTGATACATCTCTTTGCCTCTCTGCCTCATTCTCTTTGGTAAATTTTCTCCGTTTTTCAAATATTTATTTATTTATTTATTTAGCTATTTTGGTGGAATAGTTATCCTTGCAATTCAAATCGCTTGCAGACAGCCATTAGGATGACATCCTTTCTTCAGCTTTGGCCATACCACCAGTTCCTTCTGCAAGGGGGAAAAGACACTACCAAGCTGGTGTAGATAACTGACCTCACTAAGAAAAGCTCATAGATACACCTCAGCAGATCTGTCAGTCAGTGCTCTTTAGTGCCCTATCCTTTGAACATTCTGCTTCACAAGGGAGATTTCTTTGCTTTTTTTCTATTATCTTATTTTTTTTAAAATTTTTATTTTACGTATTGATCCCAGTTCCCTCTCCCTCTCTCTCTCCCTTCCTCCCCTTCCCTCCTTCTCTCCCTCTCTCTCTTTTTCCCTCTCTCCCACCCTCACATGCACCCCAGCAACCCTTCCTCCCATCCCCCACCTCCACAAGTAGGTTGATGCCCTTCAGGAGGGGTCACCTAAATCTGTCAAGTCTTTTGGAGTAGGGACTAGGACTTCTTTCCTGTCTCTAGGTTAAGGGTGTATCCTCCATGGGGGATGTGCCCACAAAGTCCTTTTGTGCACTAGGAATACATCTTGGTTCCCAGAGGGGAGATTTCTTAATGTTGGACATCACATTTTTCTCTCCTTTCACAAAGGGTTCTCATGTAGCTGTCTTTCAAGCACCAATTATTGATGTGTGTGGTGTTTCAAAGTCTGTAGCTAAGGCTCAGGCAGTGGTTTGCCACCCATGTCATATCTAGGACACAAACATTTCATGAAGCAATTAGATTATGATGAAGAAGCAAAAACGTACATCACCAGTGTGTGACGAGGAGGGCAACTGGAAGCCCAGTCAGTCCCTGTTGGTCACTGTGTGCCCTTGGAGGAAGCAGCAGGGCTCTGTTTAGCATGTAAACTTGCTTTGGTGGTATCAAAGCACTTTTCATAATTATCGTCTATATTTCTCCACTGGTTATACACCTTTGGGTTTGTTCAGATTTTTGAAGGAACTGGAGAAGATGAAACAGAAAGAGGCTGAACACAGCTTCATTCTGGGATGTTTTAGTTCTCCTGCAGTGAATGTGCACTGCTGTTCTTTTCTGGAATACTCTGATCTTTCTTATCAATGACTCAGTGCCATTAACTTTCTGAAAAGGTGTCACTGTGACTTCTATTAATGTTGAGAATAGACAAGACCAAGACCACACAGAGATATATAGATTAATAGAAATGGGTTAGTAATTAAGAGAGAGCTAGCCCATAAGACACCTGAGTCATTGGCCAGACAGTTTATAATGAATATAAGCCTCTATGTGTTTATTTGGGACTAAATGACTGCAGGACCAGGTGGGACAGAAACTTCCATAAACAGAAGGTATAAAGCATAACAGTGAGGGAGCTGCCTGACTACTAAGAGGTCATAGGGAAGTGGGGAAGGGCAAGATGGTCTTCATGGAATGTTCTGTACATGAACCCACTTGGTGGAGACCACAGGACACTCACAGATGGTGGGCACCAGATGCTCTGCAGGTGACACTCATGGGTGGTGGGCTCCAGGTGCTCTGCAGGCTCAGAGGAAATAGCTCAGGAGGCATCCAAATGCCTCTTACTCTCTGGTTGCAGACTCAGTAGGAATTTTCCAGAAGTGCTGTGGGAATAATCATCCTACCAGCTTCTTGTGAAGCACTCTCTGCCTGCTGGATTTATAACTAGAGCCCTGCTAGGGTTTTCAAGTTACTGTGAGTCTCTTTGGGTCTGTAGATCTCTCCTAGGAAGAAATCAGTTTTCTTGGGGCTGTTCTGGTCAAACCTTCACTCCAGAGAGGTCTAAAGACCACACAGTCCAGTGCAGTAGCTATTGACCACACACACCAAGTAACTAAAGAAACAAAATAAAACTGGGGTTTGAGTCTATACTCACATTCACTGTAGTTGAGGTCTCAATAAGTACCGGTGGCTGGCAGCATTCACCTGTGCAACACAGGACATTTCCCTCATTACAGGACGTTATGGTTCATGGTGCTGCAGGAGAAGGATCCAGTCCCTGTCTTTACACAGAGAGGAGTGTTTGGGACACTTCTTTCTGGTCTCACCTCCATTTGCTGGGCCTGCACACCGAGTGTTCACACTCCTGGAAGTTTCAACTCCAGTTGTGTCTTGACTCTTTAGGGCCAGTTGCTGCCCAAGAGACCTCATACAGCGACATGTCACATTCACCTGCTACTCTTTAGCTAGATTCCACTCCTAAAATAGGCAGGTTATTTTCCTGGTAGAAATCTATTCCATTAAACTGACTGAATAAAAGAAATCCAGCCAAGCATGGCAGCTTATCTTTAATGCCTGCAAAGGCAGACAGATCTCAGTGAGTTCCAGGCCAGCCTAGGCTATGTAGAGAGATACTGTCTCAATAAATAAATAAAAGAAACACACCATTCACTTCTTCCATCACAGACTTCTCTCCCCCAGGACCTCATATTGCTTTGGTTCTTTATAGCATGTGAAGACTGCTGATTCCCAGGGGCAGCCCTGAAGTGTCATGTCTTTCATAATTCTTAGAGACATGCAGAGAGCAAATCCAAAGTCTGTGAGGATTTTGCTCTCACTGTACTGATCAGTATGCCTGACTTTGTACTCACAACTCCCATCTTCCATGGCCATGGCTCCTCAAAGGCACCCATGGCCATTGACCCCTGAGAGCTTTTGTGAAGAAACACCTACATCAACCTATGCAGGTTAAAAGATGCAGTATAGAAGCTTGTGCTAAGGAAAGAGAACTACATGGCTTAATAAGTAGAAAAACACCTCCCTTGTGCTTAGCCCTCACCTTTGAGCTTGTCCCTCCCATTCCTGGGTTATGCAAGGAGATTGCATTATGGCCTGGGATTTTCTGCAAAATCATTTTATTGTGTTTTGGTGTTTTAGGAGATTAGATAGTACTAAGATAGTGTGTAAATGGGTGATGACTGCAGAGGTCAGGAGGCTATAGACACTTTGATATATGCTTACTAAATCACCTGATCTTAGAAAAAAAATAGCTCAGGTTTCCTTTTAGTTTTTCAGAATTTCTTTTAAGGTAATCTTAACCTTAAGGTTTCTGAACACCACCCATTTGTTATTGACTATACACATCTCCCCATTCTGTTGAAGGTACTTAGAACTAAAGAGTTAGTCTGTTAGTAAGCTTGGGTGTAATAAGAAATTGTTTTCCAAATGATGTCTTCCCTCCAGACAGTTTAGTAAGTAATTGGTACTGAAAAGAGTTGTGCAGTGTCAGTGAAAAATAGCCCCACCTCCTTAGGCAATCTAATATGGCATCTTCAGACTTCTGTCATGGGGTAGTCCTTGGAGAGAGTGGTTGCTTGTGGCTTTCTAACAATCTTTGGCTCATACACAATTTGTCTGTTCAACTGGAGATGTATAGAAAGGCAAAAGTGACAGTGCAAGCAAGAAGTCTGTGTTTGCTGGGCCATTATTTGAGCTTCTGAACTAAGAAGCTCACTCAGTAACTGCAGGGCCACTGCCGCCCATATGTCACAAGAGAAAATATAGAACAATGACTGACAGGTTGAATGTTCATACTTTGTGTTGCTGCTACCAAAGATGCCTCAAAGAACAACTGAGAGAAGGCAATATTTATTCCTCATCTTAGAGGGTTCAAGTCAGTCATTGTTTGACACTGTGAACATGAGCAGACAATTCAATAACAGGAGCATGTAGGGAAAGATCTAATTTCAATGTAGATAGGAAACAGATGAAAAGAAAATAAATGGGTAGCTAAGACATAGCCCCCAAGGACAACCTCCAGTTTCTTCCTCCAGTTGGGCTTTACAACCCAAAGTTTACAATGTTCCCAAATAGCACCAACATCCAGGAACCAAACATTTGAGACATGAACTGGGGTGGCAGGCTATCTCATATTTCAACTGTGGTGGATGTTTATGGTAGACATGAATCAGCAACCTTTCTGTGAGGCACAGCAATAGAGCTGGGGTCTATGGGAGAGATGCCTTGGGATGCTTCCCTTTTGGGTGTCATTTCCTATCTTAGTAGAGGAATCTATCAGCACTTTCCCATCCCCAGTGCTTGATACATACACTCATGCTGGGTTTTCGTCTTCCTCAACAGTGATGGGCAAAGAGCAGGTAGGAGAAGTTTTGGGTTCATTTTGCCTTGGGGCAGGGGATGAGGCTTTTCAAGTTCCTCCCCTTATTAAAAATCTATTTATAGATTGATTTTAACATTGTGCTATGTGTGGCAGAGTCTTACTTAATGAATTAAAAATTCACTAGCAACTAGAAGGCTTATGCAAACCTGTTTGCTTTTTCACAGGAAGGCTTCTGTTTGTTTCCTTAATAATCAGACTTTGAATGACAGCAGCAAAGTAAGGGTGGGACAAGAGAAGCCAGGAGCTTCTGTCTGCTGCAAAGCAGAGTGAACATGTAAAGAGTGTTGCTCTTTCCACCCAAGTCACATCCCACTGGTGATTCAGCAAGCTGTGCTTGTGATTGTTTTCCTTTTATTTACAATGCTGTCTATTCACTCAAGAATTACAATAGAACGAAGAAGGGAACTTTGGAACATGAGTCAAACAGTATGAACTGGGAAATGAGAGTGGGAATTCATAGGCACCTTAATTATACCTCTCATAAAGCCCCATATACCATACATGTGTATATGTAGAGCTTATCACATTGGAATACACACACACACACACACACACACACACACACACACACACACACACACACACATACACACACGCACACATACACACATCATAAGTTAAGCTCTAACCTTTCAAAGACCAGTGGATACATATATTGAAGATCAGTTTTAGTGGAATTCAGAAGACCCGGTACTGGTATCCAGCACTCAGCAGATCAGAGTATCTTCTGGTTCTGCCATTAACTTGCAGGCCTCCTAGGCCAGGCTGTTTCAACTTTAGCACCATTGATGCTTTGTGCTGAATAATTTTTACAGTGCCTAACTGTTTTGTGCATGTTCAGTAGAAGCCCTGACCTCTACCCTGTGAATAGCAGTATCACCCATACCCAAGAGAGAAAATTAATTTGATTCCATGACAGAGAAATACTGGCAGTGGAAACGAGGGGCAGGCTCTTCACTTCATTATGGAATAGGAAACACTAGCATGGGGAATATGTCACATCATATTGGATCAGGAAGTGGAGAAAAGAAAATTCAAGCCCTCAGTTACCTTTCTCCTTTCTCCTCTTTTCCATCTCATCTACTAGCCAATAGGATAGTGTTACCCACACTCAGGGTGGGTCTTTCCCCTTGAGTTCATCCTCTATGCAAACCACATTAACTTCATGACAATGTGCTTTAGTCTCCCTTGTGATACTGTTTGAGAGCTACTGTTTTAGAGCAAGTTGTCACTTCCCAGACAAGAATCCTCACTGATAGACAGTGGTGGCCCTACAAGAGCATCTGAAGTTTACTTTGGATCTGACTAATCCCTCAAGATAACACACCAGACCTTCATAAGTGGTAGACAGCTTGTGTCAATCCAAATGGATCTCTAAGTAAAACTGTAAATACAGTTCTTTTACTATCTGTCATAGTTTGCTTCTCTGTTGTTATGATTAAAACACCGAACAAAAGCAACTTGGGGAAGAAGGAGCTTATTCCCTTGAAACTCCCAAATCTCAATACGTTGTTGAGGGAAGGCAAGGCAAAAACTTAGGATAGGAATTTGGAAGCAGAAACTGAAGCAGGGACCAAGAAGGAATGCTGCTTACTGGCTTGCTCAGTATGGTTTCTTATACACTCAGTAGTATATTCAAGGGGTGGCACACCAAAAGAGGGCTGAACCCTCCCACATCAATCATTACTCAAGAAAATGACCCCACAGACCAGCTTGATGGAGGAAATTCTTCTCCATCAAGGAGTTCTTCTTCCAATGTGACCCCATTTTGTGTCAAATTGACAAACTCTATTTGTTTTGTGTTTGTCTAGTTACCAAATACCAAGGGTTTTGTTTGCTTGTTTGTTTGTTTTAGTGATTCCAAAGGACCTCAAAATACACATGGAATAGTTCTGCTTGCCACCAAACTCTACTGATACAGCGAGGGGGCAACAGAGGAGTGGCTTACACAGACTTTGCTAAAATGACTTTTATTTCCCTTCCCACAGGGATTCTCACACTAAAGAAAGCAAATGAACTTCTGAGCACAGGCGTGCCGGGCAGTTTTCTGATCCGAGTCAGTGAAAAGATCAAGGGATATGCCCTGTCCTACCTGTCTGAGGAGGGCTGCAAACATTTCCTCATAGACGCATCTGCCGACTCTTACAGCTTCTTGGGTGTGGACCAGCTGCAACATGCCACCCTGGCAGATTTGGTGGAATATCATAAGGTGAAGCCACACATATGCCTAATTTATCTTGGGAATTATTGCCCTATAGATACATAGTAAAGCAAGCAATGGCAGGGGTGGCATATAATTCCCCCGATAATCAGGAATCTTAATTCTGTGTCCTTTATCTTATCCTCCTGACATACTCAGAGATATCCCACAGGAGCTTACAATAGTGGAGATGCACATACTGGTCACATCTGTGGACCGTCTTTTGCTAGAATTTAGGCTCTAGTGGGAAAGGGGAGCTGCCTGGAGCAAAAATCCCTTTTAAGACTGTCATAAGCCAACATAGGCTTGCACAAGCCTAGAGTGATATCCTGAGGAGGTAGCAAGGGCATCTATCACACAGCTGCCACATGACCCTGTGCTTTGATTGACAGGAAGAGCCCATAACCTCCCTGGGGAAGGAACTCTTGATGTACCCCTGTGGTCAGCAAGATAAGCTACCTGACTACCTGGAACTATTTGAGTGACAGCTCTCATCGTCATCAGCCTTCAGCCAGATTCTCCTCTGGACAGACACCTTTGAGGTGAACAGTTGCCTGTGATGCCAAAATCACTCTGTGACAGAGCCAAGAGTGAACAATGTCTGTGAAGTTAATTGAAACCTCGATTCTGCATAAATGCTGGAGTTCAAGTCAAGGGGATATGACTTCTCCTCCATCCTCATTCTGAAAGGAAAAGGGAGAAGTTTATCCATTTCAGCAACATCCTAATACGAAGTATAGGACCTTGAAAGATATGACCATAATGTTGTATATAAGATAAAATAACAAGGGTAAATTGAAATTTTTTTTTTAGCAGTTAATGTGTTACTCAAAAACAAAAAAACAAAAACAAACAAAAAATCCGAGTGAACTGTTTTGTGATCTACAGGTTCCCTCTTTTGTATCCAGTGAAAAGTCTCAGTCACCTGCTCATATGAACTTCCATCTTGGCTTTAAAATGTTGGAAAAATCATCTTCTCTTGGGGCCAAGATTATCATCAAAAGGCAACCATTTCTGTATGTGTTGGAGCCAGCATTTGGGTGTCAGAAAAGCAATGCCCAATTGGGAATTGAAAGAGAAGTGTTAACACCTGGGGTGAGAAATGTACAAACAACAACAACAAAACAACACACACAGTAACAGTAGGGAGCCACATTGCATACCTTGTTCCTCATTTTGCTTTGCCTCCCTTACTTTTATCTGTGAATAAATATAAAAGATGCTGTGCATGGCCATGTAAGGAGTGATGTGCTACATGCTACAAAGAGCAGAACAGAGTGAGTGGTTTGGATACCACCTGTTGAGAGTTGAATTGGATACCACTCCAAAGATAAATGAAGTACTGTCCTCTCTGTACATGGGTGTGACTAGATATAAAAATAGGGCCTTTGCAGGTAAGATAAGTAGGGTAGCCCTGACTCCCATGACTGGTATCTGTACAATGAAGAGAGATTTAGAAATAGACACATAGAATGATGAAGGCTAAGGGACCACAGAAACAGAGTGAGTGATACAGGGAAAGCCAAGAATTGTGGAAGACAATAGTACTAGGGGCTAGATTCTCCCCGAAACTCTAGAAGAAAAACACATGGCCTTGCTTATGCTTGTCTGCACCATTATTTCAGCCTTATAGTTTTTAGAACTATGAGATAATAAATGTCAGAGTCACTGAATATATGGTAACTTTTTACAGCACTCTCAGAAAACTAGTGCAAGAGTTTATGTAATCACAGACCCCACACATGTTTCATTGACTTGTTTCCTGTTACAGTCTGCACCCTCACAATGAAATAAAACTTGGATATGGGAAAAACATTCCAAGTAATGCTGTCTAGCCTGTAAACACAGATTTATTCAGTCAGGAGTCTCTGGCCCTGAATCAGCCTTAACTCAAACCTCCAGCCATTCTTAGCTCAGATCAATGAGGTGGGGCCAACCTTGGATGGTGGGTGACCCCCTGGTCTGTGAGTCATGCAGTGTCATTTTTCCTGGGAGGAAGGAAATTTGCCCATAGCTAAACCTGTCTGTGCTAGCTTTCTTTTAACTTGCCTTTTAACCGAAGTAGAACTGTGCTACAGTTGTGTGCAGCAGTCAAATGCACAATGTCCCAACGTAGAGGCTGGTGTGCACTCCAATAAGAAACTTTGAAATTCAGATTATAGTCAACGGTTTCTTGAAACATTCCATGAGGTTTGTACTGTTACAGTTTTATAAGATCTACCTTTTATCTTTGTTTCCATGATTCAACAGAATCTTTGCTCTGTTCTCATCTCTCCCCACTATTTTCCTGGTTCTCTCGAATGGGTACTTTATCTATCTACATTAGCCACGTTTCTCATTGCAGTGATAAAAGTACCTGACAAAGGGAACTTAAGGACTGAAGGATTTCTTTCAGCTCATGGTGTGAGAGTGCAGTCCATCGTGTCGGGGAACCCATGGTGGCAGGAGCCTGCCGCAGCTGGTCACACAGAACCCACATTCAGGAAGTAGAGAAATGAAGGATGGTGCTTTTATTCCATTGGAATCTCAGTTCATGAAATGGTGCTGAAATACTCAGGGAGGCAATAAGAGTGGCTGGGTCCAAATATATCTGTCTGTGTTAAAGTGACTGAAAGAAGATTAAGAAAGAGCAACCCAGTTAACCTAGTATAATTGCAGGAGGAGTAGATTTGAGTTCTGTACTGTTTTATCTTATTGACACACAAAGGAATAAATGTTCTAGTGTTGATGAGATAGTGGCCAGAAGAAATACTGAAATTATGAGGGCAAGAAAAATGGTTTTCAGATTTGGAAATTTCAACTAAATAGGCTGAGAGGGAGCCTGCATACTCATTCTTACTGTCATGGTGGTGTCTGATACTAGGTATGGTCTGAGGTAGAGTCTAACCCTGGCCCTGGTCTCCTCTTCTGTGTGACAACAAGCCTAGATTCTTGCCCTTTCTGCTCAAGGTTTCTTGATCTGGGGTGTTGCCTTTAGACTGCTGTAGAGGTTTCTAATGTCAGGGGCTCAGGCCCGTGGACCCTTGTGTTTTGGGCTAGAGCCAAGTGCCAGCCCCTGTCCATATTGGTTCTTCTTTCCATCATTAAGATTCTGGAAACTCCCTGCTACAGTCATCTCAAATTTTCTACCCTTTATACTGCCATGGCAAGCCAGATCAAAAATTACCCAGGCTAAGGAAGAACACAGGAACAATTAAGACCAAAAAGAACCAAAGAGGCATATCAAAATATCTCAGGGCATCTATACCCAGAATTACTTACTTGAGCCAAGGCTTTGCCACTGGTTATTCCTTGATGGGCTAGCATTAGTCTGTCTTCTATTGCTGTGATAAACACTATGACCAGAAGCAACCTTGGGGAGAAAAAGATTTACTTGGTTTACACATCCCAATCATAGTTACTGAAGGAAGGCCAGCAGGAACTGAAGCAGACAGCAGTGAATTTACTGGCTTGTTCTCAGGCTTGCATTCTGCTAACTTTCTTACACCTCTGAGGGTCACTTTCCCAGACCTTACCAGAACCACAGTGAGTTGGGCCCTCCCACTTCAATCATCAATCCAGAAAACCCCCCCAAAAGCCAAAAAAAAAAACCAAAATCAAAACAAAAAAAACCAACAACAAAAACAACCTGTAGACTTACCTACAGACCAATCAAATGGAAGCTTCTTAATTAAGGTGTATTGGTGGCCCTTGTGCATATGGTAGTTTGGGGCTTCCACTGTTTTGAGTATGAAATATGTATAGAATGAGAGGTATATATCCACAGAGCTTATTTGATTTAGTTTTTGTTGAGGACATGATAAATGATTGCAGGGATGACCTGAACCTAAGAAGGGTTGGAAGCATGCCTAAAACCCTGGATTTTCTCATTCTGAGAGCAATAGAAGTTTGGCTGCTCCCCCACCTTCTGCGGATACCAACAGACCACAGGACATAGGCATCCCCTGGTGGGGACATGCCCTGGTGCAGGTAGCAACTGATAAGTTCATGAAGCTCTAAGGCTGGAAGGACTGGATGCTGCTTATATGACCACTGAAACATCCTGGGTTGGGGCTGGACTTCCTTTCTTTTCTATATGACCTTATAAGGCTCCCTTCCCTAGGCCCTGTGGCTTCTGAGTATGCAAATGAAGCACTCTCCAATAACCTCAACCAATAACATACCACGTGGATCCTACTGGCCATTCTTCCTGCTGTATAACTGTCTCCTGCCCGCTCCTAATAAAAGAGCTTGTTTTCACACACAGTCTCCTGAGTGTTCTTTCCCATTGTACTTACCAACACTCAATATTCCCCTTCAGCCCCAGCCATGGTTAGACCTGCTCTCCCAGAGCCCCCAAGTTGGGCTAGTGCATAATAGATTTACCTTACCGGACAAAATAGGACTCGAGTAGGGCAAATGACTTTATGTCAGGACATATTATATTGGTCTTTGTTAGAATGCAGCTTCCCTTCCCCCCTAATAATCACAGCATTTCTACAATTACATCTTTAATATTTTTTGTTTAAATTGTGATTTCCTATCCTTTAGAAATAGATATGTCTTACTTAGCTTTTTCTTCTTTGCTTCTTATTTATTTTTATCTTTTCTGCTGTATATTAGGAACGCTACTCATCTCTGGCCCTGTGGAAAAAGAGACTGGATTTCATGCCATATTAATCCTGTGTTCTACTGTGACTACTCCACAGTAACACTGCCATGTTAGTTCTATGCTCTGCTGCAATTGACACTACAGTTAAATTTCAAGTTTATCTGTAGAGTGATGAGTAACTTGTCTCTCTATGCAAAGGCTTACTTACTGTTCCTCCAGATTGAAAACTATCAAGGCACTTGGTAATGAAATTTTTCTTCCTTTAATGTATAATAAAAATATATTTCTGGATAATGCAGTAGCTTGACATAGTGGAAAGAAAGCCCAGCAGGCTTGGGTTTGTGTCCTGCCCATGTCATCAATTAGCCTTATGGAATCATAGAAAAAAATTGCCAAATCTGCATGAGCTTCAGCTTCTAAAATGAATAAGAGAAATCACCTGGGTTCTGGAGATTAGAAAAGAGTTATGTTAATCACCCAGCATAGTGAAAGCTCTCACAAGTATAATCACTCCCCCTGAGTTTTCCTTTATTAACCTAGCTAATATGACCAATGGGCTCTGCATGCTAATGATCACTTTCCTGGAATCTGGGGGAATAATTTTAAGAAGACAAGGGAAACTTTTGGGAATATAATGATCTATACAGAATACTAGCTAGTTGACCTAAAGAGAAATGGGTCAGTTAGCTTGAGATTTCAAGTGGCAAGGGAAGGGAGGGATATTTCCTAGTAATTTTGACAACCCAAGGTTAACAGTAGCCCTAAATTGGGAGTTGTCAAATTGACTCAGTGGCCTAGATGTTCCTAACCACAACCTAACCACAACCTCCAAGTTAACACCTCTTTTTGGAAGAAAAGACTGGTGAATTTGCATCATACTCTGCCTATCTCCTTGTTAGGCCAGGTGGTGCCAAGACTGCACTCTATACTTCTGGTACAGATTATATCCATTGCACAGGTCCATCTGAGTCAGTTGTCTTGTTTCCTCGGTTGAAAAGTTGCTTCATTTGCAACTCTTCCTAGTAAACCAAAATCCTAGTAAGATCCCCACCCCAGCACTGTATCAAAACCAAAGTGGCAATGACATCTTCTTTGGGGGTCTTTCTCAATGGTGTGAAAGAGTGTTACCAAGCTTCCCACCCAGGCCACTCTGGCTATCCATAACAGCCCTCACACAGTGGGCATCACCTTTATATGGCTCAATGTTATATGAGAGCAGTTACAGGAGATAAAAGAGAAATTGAAAAAAAAAAACTTCCTTCAGGTTTGCTTTAAATTTTTGTTTGTTTTTCAAGACAGGGTTTCTCTGTATTGTTTTGGAGCCTGTTCTGGAACAAGCTCTGTAGCCCAGGCTGGACTCGAACTCATAGAAATTTGCCTGCCTCTGCCTCCCCAGTGCTGGGATTAAAGGCATGTGCCACCAAAGCCTGGCAAGACGTTTGCTTTAAATTTAGTCTATTGGTTGTTTTGTCTTTATTTCAAACATTTTAAATGCATGTAAAATGGCTTCTTTAAGACCTTGATGGACGAAGATGCTTATAGTAGGTTTTCAGCATGGGTTTGAAGCTGAGACTGGTGACAGATTTGGGAGCTTCAAGGACTAAGATCTGAGGTAGAGGCAGCTACCAGAAGATCTGTGTGTACTTCATTCCCACCTAAAGTGTGGCTGTGGAAGAAGGAAAAAATTCAATTCTCCTAACCATCCACATCAGATTCATAGACATTTGGTTTTTTCTAGTAGAGCATCTCCTCCCCACCCTCATCTCTCTCTGACAGACATGCATATTCTGGCCCTTGATGAATGTGGAGGAAACAGTGGAAGAAGGAGCATGGCCTGGCTTCTCTCTCCAACAGTCTTACCAGGCTGTGACATTCACCATGGCCTCCCTTCCTATCACCTCCCCCATGGGCTCTGTCCTTTTTTTCTAGTATTGCCAAGGATAAGCCCCAGGAGATGCTGGGATTGACTTCTGTAGAGGGTACCATCAGAGGCTGAGTAAGGCAGAGCCATTTAAAAAGGTATCTCTGTGGACAGGAAATAACATATTCTGTGTGCTGGGGAAAAAACCTAATCCCCCAAAACCAACTGGCACGAACCCCACCACTTTTTGGCAGCAACAACAAAGCCTGAGTCTTGCCAAGAGAAAGAGCTTTGAATGATAATACATAGCCAGTCAGAATGCAACACAGGGAGCTCAGGCATCAATGGGCAGGGGGAACAAAGCCTACCTGCCTTCCTAAGAAACTACCCAAGGTCATTGTCTCATCAGCAATTCCCAGGCATACGAGGGGCTCCCATCTGACCTTCCACATGAGCATCTTGAAACCTCACCTTTTGGGGTTCTGCTTATGAGCCTGGTCCTAAGGCTTCACACTCAAACGCAATCCTAGCCCAGCTCATCTCTCTGCAGCTGGAGAGATGCAGGTGGCTGGATTGTGTAGCTCTTCCAGGTCTGCTGTGACAAGTTTCACTCCTCTGGGTTTCTTATGTGTGTAGAGAAGGAGTGGGAACAAAATACGAAGAGGGCTGAGGTCTAGACTTGCCTGACACAAACTTCTTTCCCTTGGGCCTCATGGCACCTGGAGCCTACTCCGGGCTGGAATGTTGACATGAAGGCCTGGAGTTAGTCAGTTTATGAGCCAATCTCTTAACAGTTTTTGGCCTCAACTGTCTGCACCTGGAAAATGGAATTCCTACACTAATCACCTTAGAAGTTACTCTGAATGTAAGAGATTTTGCCCTACTGTCTCATCAACCCTAGATTGCTAAGCATTGAATTGGAATTGAAGGTGGTAGCTACATATTATATTTTACATTCCTATTACAACTTTCTTTTCACAGACTTTTCTGAACAGAAAAACAAAGGACAGGAAAAGAAATGCATGGTGGTTTCATAATCTCAAATGGATGGCCCCCAGTGGCCCCCTGATTATCTCCAAGACGTGTGAGGCATACTGAGAAGCTTGACATTGTCCAGAGACAGTGTGTAAACAAATCCTATGTGCTCCTCAGGTTGTAAGTACTCATCTAACCCTGAAACAACTGTAGGCTATAGAAATAATTGTATTCATCACCCTAAAGGCAGAAACTGGGATCCATAGAGACATGGAGTAGCTCATCTTAAACCGCGCATGTTCTGAGTTTAGGGACAAGAACTTAGGTCCTGGTGGTCTTGATACATAAGCCATAAGAGTTATCACATGGGTCCAAGCCCTGGTATGATTCGATGAGATAATAGAGGGATTTTCTGAAACAAAGAGTTGAAATTCTGGGAGCTACTTTCAGTATGGAAGAAGACAAGGCACCCACACTTATGATCCAGCAAAAGGACAAGAAGTATATCACTTGGAATCACTATTTGTTGACAAATATTTAACAAAAGGTTTTATTGGTGTGGTGGTTAGAGATTGGGTGGCCTGATCTATAGCATTAAGTGCCAATTCCCTTTCAAGATTCAATCTGTCATCATGAGAGAGAGAAAAACAGCTCTCACACAACAGCATCAATGTAGTACTTGCTTGGAGCCTCACATATATTAGAAGGAAACTGGACTGCTTACTAAGCCACTTACAGAGACGAGGAATAGAGTAAGTATTCACGAAGCTGGGAGAGGCCTTTGACAAGTCAGGCATCTAGTGCTGTCCTTTCTTTACAAGAGATAGTGTGACTGAGTCCTTCAGTCCAGGTTCATTTCTGCTTTCCTTTGCTGAGTAAGGTGGAATTTTAGTGAAGCCTCCCCATCCTTCATTCACATAAGCATGGGGTCAGAGCTCCCTATAAGTGGACAGGAAGCAAAGAGCTAGGAAGAGTCTTGAAGACCAGCCGTCCTCATCTTTCATCTCCAAAGCCCTCACTGCCTGACTTTCTACCACATCAAATTCTGAATGGCATAAAAGTATGAATGCCTGGAGGGGTAGATCCATTAATGTAGTTGGAGATCCTATCCCTCCCAAGATCCTGTCCATGGCAGCCACATCTTTAACAGATGCGCCTTCAGGAGATATTTCAAACTGAAACTGCAGCCGAGCTAAGCTTTAAGAGGAAGAAAATTGTTTCCTGTACTCTTCAGTTACCCCCAGTGACTTTTAAAATTATTTTCAAGTTATCACACAAAATAATGGGCTTCATTATGGGCCCTCAACATGTATGCACACACTGGTAGCTTTCCTCTATTGCTTCCCACTTTATTTTTTGAGAGAAGGTCTTTCACTGAACCTGGGGCTTGCTGACCAGCCAGACTGGCTGGGTAGAGGCCCCAGGATGCTCCCTGCTTTGCTTTCCTTCCACACAGTGTTGGGGCTAGAGGAGGCCTGAGTTCACTTTACCTACTGAATCTTTTTTCCAGTCCTCTCAGCAACCCTTAAAATCAGTTCTTAGCCAGGTATGCTTGTACACAACTGTAACTCAGGCACGTGAGAGTCTGAGTCCAAAGAAGCAGGGTGAGTTTCAGGCCATCCTGGTTGACAAAATGAGACCTTGTCTCAAAAAACAAAAATCTTTTCAAAGTGATGGACATCTGTAAAGCATACAGTGTGGACAAGTTCAAAGGCTGGCTATCCTGAAGTCATTCAGGGACTGCAACACCAAGAGACAGCTGAACATTTGATGGCTGTCTCTACCCTGAGAGAACATCAGCAAGTCAGTCACAAATCCATAACGAACAATAGCCATGGACCCGAAGGCTCTACGATCAGAGTGTGTGGAAATTGAAAAGGCAGCATGGAAAGGGATTCCAGAAATCATTTTTCAATTTCACCTAACTAAAAATGAGCATGAAATGTCAAAACTTTCCTTCTATCCCTGTGGTTCTCAGCCAGGGTTCTTGTTCCCATTCCTTGAGTATTTGACAATGATTAGAGACATTCTGGTTGTCAAAAACCAAGTGGGAGATGACCCAGGCATTACTGTGTAGAGGGGCTGTAGGGATATTGCACAGGACACTCTCCTCCCTCACTGAGTGACCAACCCCCAAATGTCAACATTGCTAACACTGGTAAGCTTTGGTCTATGCACAAAAGAATCTTCCCAAACTTTTATTCCAGGAGGAAATCAAATTCACAAATTTTATTAGCTGTGCAATGCCACTTTTCATTCTTGTCTTGTGTTTTAATTAAACTTTATAAACTACCAGTCCAAATCAATACAATGCTTTTTATTTTTTTTTTACACAGCTTGTTCTTGAAGCGTTTAAACAATGACTTCACTGTGGGCAAACAGAAGGCACGGAGACAGAGTAGCTCATGCATCTGGTGCTGGCTAATAAATAAATAATTTGCACATAGATGTAGAACCCACTCAATGTTACCCATATTTATTTTTTATAAAACAGTTTGAAGTTGTAAGAAAATGCAAGCTTCAGAAGCATCTTGGCAAATGAGTAACAATGCTTATTTTAAAAACAAGTTGCTTCCACATAGCCAGGGATGAATGAAAATGTAGCAAAATCTTCCATCTCGCTGGATTGATGGACTGGTCTTTCACAAAATATATGTGTATTTTTCCTGCATTTTCTTCTTATGGAAGCCAGAGACCAGAAAGAGCACCCTGCTTTGAAAAGCAATTGTTTAGTTCATAACTTTGGTTTATTCAAACAGTTAAGAAAGTGGTCCCCAGTAACAATACCAAGGTATTAGTGTCCCTTTTTTGTGAAGACAAAAGTGTCTTTTTCTTTCTCCAGTGTTTGATTGCTCCTCTTTGGACAGTCTTAGTTTCTATATACATTTCTCTCTGCAGCCCCATACAGCCTTATCTTCATCCTAGTTTGGCAAGTCCTCAGATTTGCTAGCAGATGTTTGAAATGGAAGGTTCTTGCCACACATCTCTATAAGTACTTTCTTGCCACTAGTGGTGGTGCATATCTGTAATTTCAGCACCCAGGCTGCTGAGGCAGAAGGATCATGCTTTCAAAGTTAGCTTGGACTCTGTGTCAAGAAGTCTCAAATAAACAAACCAACAAAACAAAACAAAATAAAAATAAATCTTAAAAATAGTAAAAGTTATATACTATAATGTGCTCCTCCTAAGGCTTGCAAATAGGTAATTAAATAAACATAATACAAGAAAAAGTGCACTTTTAGAATATTGACTAAAAGATAACTGAAAAGAGGGGTTATTTTTTGATTAATATTGAGGGGATCACAGTACTGACAGTTTGTTTCCAGGTCCCTTTATTTTGCTCACTGTCCCCTGGATGGCGTTCATGTTCTATCTCCACATTTCTCATAGGTTCTCTGCTTCTTCTGAAGCACTGATAGTCCTGGATACCAAAGCTCTCTCATATAACCATTCTTTAGAAGAAAAGCCAGGATGCTTGCATCTCTTCTAGTGAACTTTTTGCAAAACTGGTCTGAAGTCATGAATATTTCAGTGAGCAGGCACAGAGAAATCGTTTTGCTGTAAGCACAGTCACTGTCACCATACACACAGCCTACAGGAACCAGAGACTCTCTGCTTTCATCTCTTTTACTCATCCGGTCAGATTCTTTGTTGCCATTTGTGGAAGTCTATACCTTGTTGCATCTACTTGTTCAGTAAGTTCCTAAGGCAAACAACTTCAACGTCTCCCCTAATCTGTGCCTGGGAGGTCATGTCTTTTTACTGCCCGCCTTCTGCTTCTGTTTGCGAAGGTGAGCCTCTATTTCATGCCGGAAGACAAGCATCCCCAGCTGCCCATGGGATGCCTCATTCATGGCCTTGGATTGCATGCACATCTTGTACTGTTCAGGGGTCAGTTCGTCCATACAGTGCTTCTCATGCCAAAGGTGGAAAAGTCCCCGAACAGGCGTGCGTATGACTATGAGATTGCTGTGGAGATACTTCCGGTACAGGTGCACATCTTCACCACCCCAGCCTTTGATGTCCAGGTCAAATCCACCTGTGGGAACAGAACATGCTATTGAACTGTGTGCCATACACCCATGTCCCATGAACTTTTCATTCAGAGGCTTGGTGGGGGTGGGTAGGGACATAACTCCATTTGTGGAGTACTTGCTTTGTAAGCATAAGAAACTGAGTTCAACCCCACAGAACATACATGAAAACAATTTAAAACCCAACATTAGATACCGGAAAAGGTGGCATGCACTTGCAATTGCAGCACCAGGAAGGCACAGGTAGATGAATGGGGCTTGCTGGTCAACCAACCTTGCCTAATTGACAAGTTCCAGGCCAATGGGAGACTCTGTCTCCAAATTAAAAATGTAGATGACACCTGAGGAATGATATTTGAGGTTGTCCTCTGTCCTCCATTCCCCCATACACCCAATAAAAAAGTGTTCAGGGAAGGTAACTTCTGAAGTACCATCCATTCACGTTCCCAGCATCCATCTGGGTAAAAAACTTTGGATGGGCGTGGCCAACAGGAATGATCTTCATGGCACACCATGTAAACTTCTTCATTAACAGGATATTGGGAGGGATTTAAGGATTGGGCTGTTTGAAAGAGCCATCAGCAGTACTAATGAGTAGCTCTGGGCCAGGGTTAAGAGCGTTAAGAGCATCCCTCCTGTTGAACTTGACACCTTGCAATGCAAACTCTGTATTTCTGTCTGGGTGTGGCTCCTTCTGTCCCTGCACCCTGTCCCAAACATTCTTATGTGACCTCTTTATCCCTGCCCCCAAGCCCCAGCCACACTGCTCTGATCAGTGCCAGTTCAAACCAGGAAAACTCAGAACCAGGAATCCCAACTAACCAACACTGAGTGGTTAGTTGGTTTATGAGTGACTATGGCCTGGCAGTAGGGGGACAGCAAGAAAGGTTAGATCATAGGTGAGGTAGGCATAGTTTAGATCCATTTTTCCTAGCAAAGTTGCTACTGAACTTTTCAAGTTGTTTTGTTTTTCTGAGACAGCATCTTGCTGTATAGATAACCCAGGCTGGCCTTAATTTTTCATTTCTACTGTCTTTACCTCTTAAACACAGAGACTAATGGGATGACCCTACATGATGGTGCCTGTCTAAAGTTGTTGTTGTTGTTGTTTTAATCCTTCAATGAAGTAGATGTTATAACCAAACAAACAAGTTAGAATTTAGCAAGGGTTTGGCTTGGTCAAATAAATTTATTATTGTCCCCAGCATCTCTTATTAAATACCAAGGTCACAAGAAAGAAACTTGCAAATAAGGACATGGTTGCAAAGAATGACATCCAAGGGGACTGAGAAGCTCTAAGGTCATGGCAGTGATCCCCGGATGAAGAACCCCCTTCCCAACTCAATGTGCCCCCACTTGTTGAAAGCACAGTGATATCTCTCTTCAGAGAACCCAATGCAATATGAATCCAAGTGTGATAAACATGAGAGTCCTCACATCATAACAGCATTTCCCTCTGCACACAAAACAAGGGAACAATCATTTCTTCAAATGGGGATTATTTTAAAAAATTGAAAATTATTTTTGGGAATCTGAGATGCATATAGCCCCTAGGAATATTTCCCTAGAGATATAAAAGAACACCTTCTGTTTCTTCAGAGTGGCTGCCACTCAAGACTTGGCACTCTGGTATTCTGATGCCTCCCTAGGGACACAAATCCAAGTTGTGTGACATTATTTTCATTTTAATCTGGTGAGTTCTGTGGAACAAAACATGCCTTGGCCTGCTTCTGCTGCCTGCTTTTAAAATGGGAAACTTTAGGCTCAGACCTGGGGAAGGGGTATGGAAGAGAGAAGGGGGAGGGGTATGGGAGAGAGAGGGGGTATGGAAGAGAGAAGGGGGTATGGAAGAGAGAAGGGGGTATGGAAGAGAGAAGGGGGTATGGAAGAGAGGAGGAAGGGTATGGAAGACAGAAGGATGGAGGGGTATGGAAGAGAGAAGGGGGAGAGGTATGGGAGAGAGAAGGACAAGGTACCTGAGGGGCCTGGAGAGGAGTCTCTCATCACTCCCTTGAGAGAAGGGCTTCCCCAGAGCCCAAGTCAAGGTTTGGACCTGTTCCTTCTTGCCCTAGCCATGTATAATCCTACCTACTCCTCTCCTTCCATTTACTGCAAGGCTCCTTGGCCTCTGAGCACTTTGGTCTGTTCTGCTGAGTTCTGGAACCCTGCAGGAATTCTCATATGTATTTGTAAATATGGTCATTTAACCTTTTATGTGTATAACATCTCTATACATGCCTGTGAACATTTTCATGTGTGCCTTTGTATATGTATATGTATAGGTATATGTATAGGTATAGGTATATGTATAAATGTCTGTGTTCAAACATGTGTCATTCTATAACTATGTAGATATGTATCCATATATGTCTCTGTGTGCAAGTGTGTCTGTGGTCAAACATGTGTCATTCTGTATCTATGTGGATATGTGTGCATGTATGTCTTTGTGTGTGCATGTGTCTGTTTTCAAACATATGTCATTGAGCACTTGTGTATATACATGTCTGCATCATCGCTGTGTCCATGCATATCTGCGTGTATGTATGTGTAGAGATGTTCACACATAAGTGTTCATGTTGACAGCAACTGCATCCTAAGAGCTTAAAGTGACAGAAGGGACTTTAAATAAAGGTCTCCAGAGTGAAACGGGTCTTTGCATATGTTTTTCCCAGATTCCCCTCTTTTTCCTCATTCCTGGAGGCTCCCAATGTCCCTGTTGGGGGGCTCCACAGTAGGAACCCACAGAGGAGGAGGCACCGCAGTGCCTGCTTGAATGCTGCCATTGTAAAACCCTGGGTGTTACTGGGTACACTCGAGAGAGGATAGTGTGCATGACAGGGTCCCAGGTGCTGCCACTGACCTGAAGGGCAGCACTGTTTGGGGAAATGGCAGGGGAATTTGCTCAAGGCCTGCAGGACAGTGGCCTCCAGGTGGCAGTAGACTCGAACTTTTAGCTTACCTATGTTGATGAAGTCCGACCGGTACTGACAAGTCATCCCAAATCCAAAGTCCCTCCAAAATCCAGTTTCCTTCTTTATGACCTGCAAGAAGAAAACCGTCAGAGGGAGTATATAAACTAATGTTCACACACTTAGGTGAGCAGTGCTCAATATTGAGCCCCTCTGCCAACAAATAGGCAAGATGGAAGGTGTGTGTGTGTGTGTGTGTGTGTGTGTGTGTGTGTGTGTGTCTGTGTTTACCGAAAAGAACTACAATAAGCCAAGGCCAAATTGGGGCCTTGTGATTTTTGGCACCTCTGGCAGGATGTTTTTAGGGTGTAGGCATGACGACATTCACACACTCTCTCACACACAACCAAAATCAATCTCAGAGAGCTTTGAGTGGAGCCATGGAAAAGCCACCTACCTATCTGGCGCCTGGTCCTGGTGTTAAGGAAAAGTGAGGTGGGGCCCCTTACACAGGCCTGGGCACAGAGCCAGCAGAGGGCTCAGGAAGTTGAGACAAGGCCTCGGAACCACTGAGAAGTCATAGCCCGACTATGGGGAATAAGAAGAGGAACCAGAACCACTCCTGTTGTCCCTGGCTTACTGGCCCCACTACCTCTGGCTGGCTGAGGAGAGGGTAGCTCTAACTGATGGAGCTGCTCCAGAAGCTCCTGCTGGAAGCGCCAGCCTGCAGGGTGGCCGAGAGGCCATCCAAGCAGTGACTGAAAAAGTCAGAGCAACACATTTCTGCTCAGTTTCTTCCTTGGAAGAAAATTTCCAGAAAATTTGCTGAAGCAATAAAACTTAAAAAATAATAGAGCTCGGCATGTGTACACACACACATATGCACATACATGTACTCAGACACATACACATAGGCTCACACAGAGTCACATGCATATAGGTGTGTACATACAAATTTGTCAGGAGGAATTTTGGAAATGGGTTTGAAATCTTTATAGCTATTTCCCCCCATGACCTTTGTAATTCCCATTGAATATAGGAAGTTCCCTCCCTTGGGAGAGGGAAACAGAGGACCTAAGAGAGTCCCTCTGACTAAAGCCTACATCTGTTTGCTGCTCATTTGTAACAGCTCATAAGAAAGGAAGGGCAGTCCTGTTCAGCTCCACTACTGGCTGACCACTCCTCACTTTGATTTCAAGCCCCTGTTTTCCTTCCTATACAATTAAGCTAAATCACAGCTAAATAGTCTTCCAGCTCATTTATTACATCACTGTTATTCTATGTTCCAGAACCTTCCCACAGCCTAAATTATATTTGATAAATGCCTTGCAAAACAGTTAATGAATCTTAACACATTCTTTTATCACAGAATGCAATAGTGCAGAGGCTATGTCATGCTATGGGCACCAGACCTTGCTCATGATGAGGCACCTTAACAACTTATCAAGGAGTGAGAGAGGCTCAGGAAATCCCACTGACCCTTCTCCAAGGACTTATATGTAATTCATGAGTGCTGGGGGAGGTAAAGAGATCTTTGCCAGTGGTGTAGACACTGGTAAGGTACCCACACTCCTGTAAATTGTGCCCACTTGTGCCCCTGTAAGCAACCCTGGTGAGACTCATCAGGTCACCAAACAACGACATATGTGAAAGTAGGAGACAGAAAAGTTTAGAAGGACTGAGTAGGGCAGGAAAGTCTGCAGAACTTCCACTGAATAAATTGTCAATGGATTCTGTTCCTTCTCCATCATTCATATAAACTTTTTTTGTTGCAGCTAGTGACTTAATATCCCTTCTACTGTCCAGGGTTCTAGATATCTCCCAGACATGAAGTTGTAACATGAATAATATACACCCAGAGATGGACATTGGCGCTCAAGCTGAGGGTCAGACAAGCAAAGCAGCCAGCCACTAGTTCTTTCCTCTACCTCAGTCTCAAAAGATTGTCCTGTCCTTAGGGTGGCTGCAGACTAATTCCCTCATGAGACCCTTTGCTTTTCCTGTTATACCTCTCAGATCCTGGAATTAAAGATGTGGGATCCCAAGTGCTGAGATCTCCTTTGTGTGAGCTGTTTCTCTTTTATACTGAATCAATTTCATGTAGCTCAGTGTGGCCTTCAACTAAGAGCGATCTTTCTACTCTGTCTTTTGGGTTTTGGGATTAAAGGTGTGTACAACTACCATCTAGCTTCTATAACTAACTAGTGTGGTTGCTGGGATTAAAGGTATGTATCACCACTGCCTGATCTCTATGGCTTGAGGCTAGCTTTGCATTCTGAACAAGTTCCAGACAAGGAGAACAATTCTCTCTGAGGATTTGTGGAGCTAGCCGGGTCACCTTTTAGTCTGAAGTAGAGGAAAGATCTAGTGGCTGGCTGCTATGATTCTCTGATCTTTCAGCTTGAACTCTGATATCTGTCTCTGGGATTTTATTATTTGTGTTACATGGAGTAGAAGAGAAGTACCAGTATCTAAATTCAAGTATTTGACAGTGCTCTACACAGGATTTAAAAGAGACAGCTCCTTCCTGGAAGAGCAATCAGGAGACCTGAGGAGGAAGCATGAGAGTGCTCCTAAGAAGCCACTGTCCCAAGATTCTGGGCTAAAATCAATGTTGTGTTGAAGGACATAAGGAAGGGCTATCCTGACATGAAGAGGCATGACAGCAACACACTGATTTATGGCCATGGGTTGAGGTATAGAAACAGTTATTGAGTTGGTTTTTAAGCCAGTAAGCCACAGAAAGCCACTCTGGGGAAAAGTCATTGAAATGTAGTCTTTTGTGGAAACTGACATGGCTGTGTCACAGCATGTAATTTCGGGGTAAGATGGATTTCACTTATTAGAGGTTCTACCACCAAATCTGGGCCAAGTTACTAACTGTTGCTTTCCAGTGTTGCCTTTGGAGAGCAGCCTGGCAGAAATGAATGCTCTTATTTTCTCCTCATGGGATGGAATCAGGTTACTGCTGAAGACCTTACAAAAGCCACAAAGGCTTCCACCCAAGCCTGCCTCCTCCTCCTCTCCACTTATCCCCTTTGAGCCTCCACACCAGTGGTTCTCAATCTTCCTAATGCTACAATCCTTCAATTCAGTTCTTCATGTTGCGGTGACCCTAACCATAAAATTATTTTCATTGCTACTATAATTGTGCTACTGTTATGAATCACAATGTAAATATCTTTGCTTTCTGATAGCCTTAGGCAACCCCCATGAAAAGGTCATTTGACCCTCCAAAGGGATCATGACCACAGGCAGAGAATTGTTGCTTTATACTGGACTATTTCCTGACCTCCAAACTCCCTGGGCTCACAGGCATCTAAGGGGTTTCTACAGTCCCTACTTGATCACATTTCCCTTGCTCAATATTGCTTAGAGTGATCACCCTGACTCTCCTGGCCAATGCCAAACAACTACCCATTTCCTCTCTACACTGTGATCCTGGCTTAACTTCCTTATAACATTAGTAGTGAAATGACCCCATGGGTGCATTTGTTTCTTGGTTTGTTGTCTTCACCCACACCCTTGGGGAATATCAGCCAGAGTCTTAGTCCTCTGTGTCGCCAGCACCACACAGCTGTGCACTTAATTGATACATTAATAGATACTCTTTAGTGGTTTGAGGAGGAACAGTTCTAAGATAATTACGGCTTCTAGCCTCTGGAAACCAACATGCTTTAAGCATGAAACACTTGTCGGCAAGAACTTCCAGTGGTGACAACTGTCAGGATTGTATGGATCCAAACCAATAGGCAAAAATTTCCTCATGTTCTTGAGGCCTAAGGCACCAAGCTTGACTTATACACTTTGAGTAAAGCACAAGGAGTCCCATCATTTTGCCCAGGTGTTAAATAAATAAATAAATAAATAAATAAATAAATAAATAAATGCATACATGCATGCATACATACATACATACATACATACATACATACATACATACATATTTCAATAGTTCTACCACAGGATAAAGAATAAGCCTTCAAACTTACTCATCTCTTCCTCTTGTTCTAAATTTCATTGATTTACCTACAGGTGCCACAGTCACTTTAAAGATGTATTCTGGTGCTGGTTCTCTTGTCCACTCTTTCTATAGCACCTTTCTACTTCACAAAAGTTTGCAAAAATCTGTGGGACCAATTATGCTACAAAGGCATGGGTTTCAGGCTTCATGTCTCACAGGAAGTTTCTAGAATCACAGCTTTGTGGACAAGTCACGTGACAGGGGTAATTTTTTTTTTTTAATTAGGATCAAAACACAAAACACAAATCAGCAACTCCCTCTGGAGTTGAGGGAAACACAGCCACCACACAGCTGTACAGGTACCCTGGAGCATAGCCAGTCGCCTGTCTGATTTAATGATGTTGGGCTGGGCAGCTGCCTATGAAGCAATCTGAATTTTAAAATTAAGTAAACTTCAGGGAGAGAATTCTCTAAACCAAAGAATGTTTCTCTACAACTAAAGTAGATCTGACTGGCCTTCTTTGTCCTAGGAATGCCCAAGAGCTGGGTATGTTTGCAGGCAAGTGGCACAAGGTCCCATGCTTGTTGAAACTGTCTTTCAGTTCTGAACACTTTTGGAATAGGTTCTGCATTTTGGTTTTGTTCTGAGTTATTCTACTGATAGTGCAGGCCCTGTCTGTGAGTACTGAACTGCGGCAATTTCTAGGTCTGATGATATGTTGTGCACTTTTTATTATCTGGGAAGGGAAGGGCCAGTGATTACCCTGCAGAGGGTTCTGGGGGTGAAGGCTATGTGTCCTCTTCTTGAAATCTCTTCAAATAGAGGCAGAATCATTTGCTCAGGTACATTCTGCTGAAACAGAACTCACAGCTAGAATTTCCATGAAGATCCTGTTTAATTTCTTGAGAAATAATGCATTCTGGAGCCATATGGTCCCCAGAATTTATTTAATAATAGGCTCAAACCTCATTTCCACCCTAATCTCTACAGAGTGTCACTTTCACACGTCTTACTGGTTTCTGAATAAAGGATGACAGTGTCTTTTAAGGGGTTCAGGCTGGACACAAACCCACTAGGTCTCTAATTTCTGGGATCTAGACTCTTGGTCTTCCTAGAAGTACACTGGAGCCAAAGGATACAGTTCCTTCAGCTCTTCATCCTCAGTCAAGCATAGCCTCACAGTATGGCACTCACATCTGTCCCTCTCCTATTCAGCAGCTGCAGGAATTTGAGCTAGTGTACTTATGTCACCCTTGTTGAGAGTTATGGGAGATTATATGGTCACAGTAAGGGATTCTCAAATTACTTTTTCTATTTAGTAAGTGCATGCTTTCAGAATAAACACTGCAAGGGTACCCTGCATATACCATGCTTAATAGACAGTGCTAGAAACTGAAGCGCAGGCCAGTGGTTAAATGGTCAAATAATCCAAACCCCCAGATAAAAAAGATCAACTAACTGAGGAGCTAAGAAGTGGCTTCTTGCTAAAGTGATTGCTTCACAACTGTGAAGTTCAGAGTTTGGGTTTCTAGAACTCACATAAAAACCTAGATGTAGTGAAGTGTGTTCCTAACCCTCTGTTCATTGTCCAGACAGATTAGATAGATCAATGAACTACATATTTGGGGTAAGGTGGAGAAGAGGAATAAGGAGGAGGAGAAAAGAAGGAGAAGGGAGGGGGAGGGAGGGAAGATGGGAGAGAGACAGAGACAGAGAGAGATGGCCTGTCTCAAAAAACAAAGTGGAAGAAAAAAGCAGAGACCCATGGGCAATAGGAGTAACATAAGAGAGGGTAATAGGGAGAAAATAGAAACAAATCTATTAATACATGTATGCAGTCATAAAACAAAGAATTAAGGAGGATAGTGATTGAGGGAGACAAAATCAACCTCTGGGTTCACACAAAATATTTGAGGCAGGTAAAGCAGTGCAGGTGTAATCAGGAAAGGGTGAGGACAAATGAGGAGGACACTCCACAAACACTCAACAGTGTCCCATGGTGAGCAGGCTTAAGTGACGGGTGTTACTACTGCACAACAGCTACCACAGTGGACATCAAACACTGAGAGACTAAAATTATTAAGGTGGTGCCCCGGGGGAACAAGGTCAGCTCAGAGACAGAGCAGGCAGTGTTGCAAGATGGCATGCTGGATTGGATGTCCTTGGAGTTGGTATCATCTGCCAGGTGGTGGGATTAGCTTATATTTTCTTTGCAATTAGTTGGTTATGAGTTGGTTTATGGAGGACAATTAGTCTCAGCAAGAAATCAGAGTTTGTAGTCCTGTGCTAGAGACAGCCCACACTGGTGCACCAGATTTGTGCTCATCTCTTCCCAGCTGCATGCCCTGTGGTAAACGCAAAATAAGGCACAGTGGGATTATTTACACCATGGAAATTGGCAAATACCATAACCAGGCTTTTTTTTTTTCCTTCTTCTTCTTTCCAAGAGTGGGTTGCTAAACATTTGCAAGCATACCACTGGCTTTATGCCATAAATGCTTAAAAAAAAAAGTGGAATTAATTTGTTTATTCAATACCAGTCTCTGGCAGAGGGTGAGGAAAGACGTGTGGGGAAGGTCGGAATCTAAAGATAGGAGAAGTAGGAGGCTTCTGCAGGGATCTAAGCAGGAACTGACAGGCTGAGCCAGCAAGGTAGAATGTTTAAAGTGAACATTGATTTAAATTACAGCCATTCCCTTCTCAGTATGCTGTTTCTGCATTAAAGCACCAGCAAGTTTCATCTCAAGTGATCTCAACAGTTAAATATTAGCATGAAATCCCCCACAGTGTTGCTTGTTACTAATGATTTGTAGGCAGGTTAGAAAGATTAAAAAGTCATCTGGACATACATAAGAATCCAGGACACAAAAATGCATCCCTGGACCATTGAGCAGGAGGCTGTATTTGTGAGGCTGCTTGGAAAAGGCACCCTTGTTTGTATAGGCGACATTTATTACAGCTCCATTCTGAATTCACATTCACCACCCCATTGAGGTACCTCTGTGTCGCAGGGAAGGCTGTGAGGGACTTGTTAATATAGTTTAAACTGAGCCAGACTGCAATTTCAGGAGGAAATCTCTCCTAACTTACCCATCTCCAGCCATTACGTTTTATTTTATGGTGTCTTGCCACCTGCACATTCTGTTCCCCACTGTATTTGTTTCTGTAGTTTGATGTTTGCCTCTAGAATTCTTGTCAGGCCATTTTCTGTATGCCTCGACTCCCTTGGGGATGCTTGGCAGATCTAGTCCCATTGCTCAAGAGGAAGGGCACCTTGGCATGGGCTAAACTCTGTCACTCAGCGACACCTTACAATCTTAATTTTGGAGTCAGAAGTGTGCATGCCTGTGCACATACAGGTGTGTGCGTCTGTGCATGCATGTATGCGCATGTGCACATGTGTACATGCTGGTATGACTCTGTGTGGGTGTTCGCCTGTACATGTATAGAGGCTGGAGGTTAGCTTTGGGTGTCTTCTTTTGTCACCCCTCCCATTACTTTTTGAGAGAAGTTCTCCAATGAACCCGCAGCTGGCACTTTGGCTGGACTTTCTGGCTAGTGACTGCCCCACCTCCCCGGCTGGGATCTCCCTGTCTCCATCACTCTCCTGGTGCTGGGGTTCCATGTGTGTGCCACCCATCTGTCTCGGGTGGGGTGAGGACCTGAATTCAGGCTCTGATGCTTTTACAGCAAGCACTCTATGTTCCTAGCTCCTATCTGCAGCCCTGGACCATTAATTCAGCCACTATGAAGGGTGATTGGTAGAGAGGTCTCTGATCAATCATGCCTAAGTGTATGAAACAACCATAGTTCTGACTCCATTTCCAGGACATGGAACAGACCTTTGTGGGTGGCAAGTGATCAAGATACAATTTGTCTTGGGATTATAAAGATGGCTCCATGGCTAAAAGTTCTTGCTGCACTTGCGGAAGACCTGACCTTGATTCCCAGCACCTGCACCAGCTGTAACTCCAGCTCCAAAATATCTTATATCCTCACCTGACCTTATATACATCAGTAAAAATAAAATAAAATAAATGACCTGTCTAATGAAGGACACAATCATGTATTTCTCTGGGGGCTGAGGAACCTTGAAATTGCTGCATTTCACTGAACTAAATAATTGTAAGTACTGAACTCTTAACAGCAGTTTATGTACTGGAGGAGAGGTCAATGATGCCCAAAGAAGTAAATGTCAAAGGCTGTAGGGTGATTGAAGCTTCTAGCTGTGGCCTTGGGGAACTGAGTGATCTAAGCTATTTCCACTGGGACTGCTTATTCTGCATCTGCTTCTGCACTGTCTGTCTCTCTGCTTCCCATCCTACCTGCTCTCTGCAAGATGAACTAGAAAGGACAAAACCTTTAGGTTACAAAATGAAAAGAATCTCTTGCACGCAAATAGGGCCTTTATGGATTTTAACTAGAAACATTACTCATTTCCAATGTCAAATATAAAACAGAGCTTTATTTTTAAAACGAAGGGAATTTTTATTCTCACAGGTTGAAAGAAAAACAAACACTTTCTCCCATTTTCCTTTAATGCCCCATGAGAAGCTTAGGGCTCCTGGGCTGGGAGGACAGAGGCCCCTGTCCTCACAGGAGACTTATCTTTCGAGTAGAAAACTGGTTTTTGGCTGTGAAACTGTATTGTTTTTATCTATAAAGCCCAGATAGAGATGTAGACCATACATAATCTGTTTATGCACTTTCTAGCTTGAGCCCACCAAAATCACACTAGGACAGCAAGAGACAGGGCCCTTCTCCATTCTGAAAATACCAAAGCTTCAGTGTTCTGTAGAAGATCATCCTGGAGAAGGGGGAAGGGCACGGGTCAAGCCTGGAGGGGACAGATTTTGTTAATTCTGAAAACTAATTACAGCTATCCAAATGAACTTTGCAGAACAATGTTCTTCTATGACATGGAGCACAAAGACAACTTAGCCCCATCACAACTACATCCCTACAACATCCCATTTCCTTCCTGCCCATAAGGGTACTCAGTAGGAAAAGCATGGTATGTCCAGGCTTGCTAACAAGAGGGAGAGGCATCCAAAATAATTGCCCTGCTGGAAAGATTACCCTAAGTGGGGTGAGAGGAGGGTCTGGTCTATGCCCAGGCAGCCAACAGCACAGTACACACCCATATACTGCATGGTTTTAGTTACATCAGCTAAAGTCTGAAAAAATTAAATGGATAACCCCAGAAATGAGTAATTTTTTTAAATGATGCTTATTTTATGATACTGTTATATTCTATATTATCATTAGTCCTTGTTGTTAGTCTCTCACTGCTAATTTATAATCTAAATGTCACTATGGGTATAAGTATAGAAAAAAACCACCATATATAGGGTTTGATGTTATTTGTGGCTTGGAACTATTCATTATCTCAGGCATCCAGGGAGGGTCTTGGAGCTTACCTCACATGGACAAAGGGTACTATTACAACAGCCTTGGAGAGGCATGGAAATACTCTCCTGGTTTGTCTAAGTTCCCATTTTCTGTTCTGCTTCAGCAGTCTGAGATTGGATAGGCCCTGGGGACTCTGTGGTTCCATGACCCATTATCTGTGCAGCTAAGATCTTGGCAGAGAAGTCCCTCTACCATTTTTGAAAGATCCCTCTCTGGTGACACCATTGATACCAACATCTGCCCCAATACAGGGATGTGTAGCAGTGGAGATAGAATGGGATGCAATGGGATGGGTGAAGGGCCAGGGCACATGATTGGGTCCTTGCTCTCCACTGGCTCACTGTAACCTTGGGGCAAGCCAGTGGTCTTCCATCATTTAGATGTTCTCATTTTTTAATGGGAACATCAGCCTCACTTTTCTTGCTAAATTTTGTAATGATAAAGGGAAAGAATGCACTGGCCATAGTCCAATAATAGCCTTTCCTAAAACCATAGAAGAAAACTATGAAGGTGTGAAATTACTCTCTTATAAGGTACAGTTCCTATTTATTTTCCACTTTTAAATATTGCAAGCACTTTTAATCAACATGGCACTTGGAGCAAAGGCCAGAACTTCTGCCAAACTTAAAAACCACTAAAGGGATTGGCCCTTGGATCCCACTCACCTTTCCTCATGGTCAGATGCTCTAGTAATAAGCAACGTGAAACAGTCACACACAGACATCTGCAGTGTAATTACTTACCAGCTGCTGCTCTAGGGGTGGGACTGCATCATGATGGCCGTAGATTATGCCAGGATTATACTGACTGAAAAGAACAGGATAAAATACCTTCTTCCCTGCAAATCAGAAAGCAAATGTCTGCTTAAGATGGACTCATCTGCTGGGCTTGTACATAGATAGTCAGCCAGTGGAAATAGTCCATGTATTTTCACCCACTCCTTCATTTTCTTTTACTCAACTCTATACTAGATCATAGAAATACTGCACCAGCTAGACCAGTCAGTCTGATTCTCGAACCTTCCTGTCCTCTTAAGGATGAGAACAATATGCAAGTTGTTGATAGTCAGTGGCAGTCTCCAAAGTGATGAGTATGGATGAGGTTTCTGGTGCCCCTGTTCTGCATGCACAAAGCCATTAAACATTGGTTTCTAGCATAACCTTAAAAGACTAGTAAATGTCAGGAAGATACTGGGCAGCAGAAGACTCAGAGCAGCTACCCATATACATGGAAGAATTGCCATGTTTTAACAGCAAAGGATCATACTTAAGACTATCAGCTATCTATCACATCTGTATTTGTTTTTTGTTTTGTTTTGTTTTTCTCTTGCCGTAGCCTTTGAGAGGCTTTTCCAGGCCCATGTCCTCTGGTCCACTGTCTCCTGGAGATGTCCCACTCATCTGATCTCCCAGTGGGAGACAGAAAAGGATTATGAACAGGGACATAAGACGGAGTCCCAGGATTAGTGTACCTGACAGGCCTATTGCACAACACCTGAGGCTGAATTGAACAAGGTTACCTTCCTTGTCTTTGGGACCAGAAGAAAGTGAGTCTGATTCCTCAGCAGGACACTAGAGTGGACTTTGCACATGACGATTGAGATAAAAAGAGCCGAGTGCCTGAAAGAGGTAAGAAAGAGACAACACAAACCTGGCTGTGTGTTCAGCCTACAAGTGTTGAGGAACTCAGAGGTGAAGTAGATGTCCACATCACAGAAAAAGAGAAGGACATTGCTTCCCTTCCAGGAGCGGGCTCCGACATCCAGTCCCTTTCCGCGGGAAAATTCTCCATTCAGTGTGATGAAGGTGAAGTTCCTGAAGTTGGCGGCTCTGGAAGATATGGGAAGCAGAAGGTCAGGGATCACCACTCACCACCACACTGCCCAGGAGGACATAATCCCCTGGGAAATGCACAGCTGGACTCTATCCCCTCTGCATTCTGTAACCCTGAGGGTGGTGGGACTACCCAGGCAAGGACAGAAGAGCCAGACTGAATAGGGGTCCAAGGGACAGAGAACACCTAGCGAACTTTTGCTGTTGCTGGTTTTGTGACAAGGTCTTGCTGCCTAGCCTGGGTTGACCTTGATTTCATGATTGTCCTACCTTAGCTGACAGGTATATGCTACCATGCCCAGCTTCTACTGAACTTAATTAAAAACTAATTATGTGTATTGTGTGCCAGAAGAGAGTATCTGATCCCCTGAAGCTGGAGTTACAGGTAAGTCACCCAACATGTGTGCTGGGCAAAACAAAACAAAACAAAACAAAACAAAACCACAAAAAAAGTCCTCTACAAGAACAGTATGTAATAGTATGCACTCTTAACAAGTGAGCTATCTCTTCTGCCACCAAATGAACTTGCAATATGCATTTATTTCTTCTATTTCTGCTAATTCTTCTATATTGAGACACCTGTTGTTATCACCAATGCACATTGTTTATGATGGAATTTGGAATTAGTTAAATGGAAACCGCAACTTGAAGACATCACTATGCTGTCTGGGTTACTCAGATAAACCTAGTTCATAAAACTCGGTCACTGAAGAGTATGGCTTCCCGGCATCTTACCATTTCAAGTCCAGGAGATAGGCAACATGTTCTTGATATGAGCTGTCCCAGACAGACTGAAACCAACCTTCCTTCCTTCCTTCCTTCCTTCCTTCCTTCCTTCCTTCCTTCCTTCCTTCCTTCCTCCCTCCCTCCCCTCCCTCCCTCCCTCCCTCCCTCCCTCCCTCCCTCCCTCCCTCCCTCCCTCCCTCCCTCCCTCCCTCCCTTCTTCCCAGCATAGGAACAGCGACACTGCATGGTAAGAAAAAGGATTGACTTATCTTGCTGTTGGAAGGCAATGATGCATCAGACTTGGCTACACTGTTGACTAGCTTTGTGAGGAGGACAAGCTCTTTCTTCAGTTGCTTCATTTACATAAAAGAAATAGTAACAGCCTCCATAGCCTCTTAAAGTGACCATATATGTGATGGGAAGGGGATCTGGTACTATCAGCGCCAGCTCCTGCTATCACCAGCACAGGAAGGACTCCTTAGCCCAGGCTGCTGAAGTCAAGGAGACTTTGGTTTGCTGAACTTCCCCAGAAATAGCAGCACCTTCTGAAATCCGACTCTTGGGCAAAATGAAACTCATTTGGTGAAAATGGGTCCTGGACAGCCTTCCATCAGGTAGAATGAAAGGCCTCATTCAGTCCTGTTTCAGCATCTGTGTGCCCAGGGGCTGGCATCTGGCAAGTCTCCTTCTTGTTGATTCCATCTGTCTTTGATCATGGCTTGCTCTACCCTCACTCCCTGCCCTTCCTACCTTGACCAAACCCTCCCCAACTCTCCCTGTGTTGATATATTCAACAGATACAGGAGGAAAACTATTTCTATTATTAAGTTTATATTCCTTGCAACTCTCTTGGCTGAAGGTCAACACAAATTACCAAAGCCCTAAGCTGTTCGAATGCTAAGTGCTGCTGCTATCTGGGGATTTAATCACAGAAACCCGTTTGGCTACTCTTCTGTGACATACTGTCTTCTTCCAGATCTTGGAGGAAGCCTGGTGTTTTATCTCAGGAATCTATGGGCGCAGCCTAGCCTCATTCTGATGCCAGACAGAGCCTGAGATCTGGGTGGAAGACATCAGTATGTGAAAAGCCCTGCTCTATGAGTCAGCAAACCCAGATCCAGGGCCAACAACCGTGCCTGGTTGCTACCAGGTACACACTGGATGTCTCTGAATATTTGTGAATATAGATTTATGAATAGAAGTTACAGTGGTTCTAGTCCTCGGTATGCTTCTGATTTATTTGGAGGCAATTCTATTGCTTCTGCTGCCTTGCTCCAAAGCCCTGATCACCGAGTTCAAGGCCCCTTTAGCTTGGGCATCCCCCTGGACTGTGAGTCTCCTTTTACTCCAGGACTGTGGTTCCTGTCCACCTTCCGAGCGTTATCTTTGATCCTTTGCCTATCATTCTTCAAACTTCACACCTTGAACATCACCCTTGGATTGTTACCCGACACACTAAGGAACTCTTTCTGAGCATGTCTTGACACCCTATTGTATCAAATGTACCAGTGTTCAAGAGACTTTTACATGTGTAATCTTTTTAAGGCAGCAGCTCCATACAAGCCTCTTCAGAAATGATCCAGTATTGTGTAGGTAGTAAGAGGCACACATGGGGACAAAGGGGAGATTAAAAACACTTGACACAGCTAGAGATGAGTAAGTAGAAGTGACCAAATCTCTTCAGGTACTTCCTGAAGAACTTACTGTCTGGAGAGAGTGTCTCCCACAAGGAGAGTGCAGCCCTCTGCAGTGGTAACAAGGAAACCCTTGGAGTTACCCCTTATACTTTATTCAAGCCCTCTTCCCACATCTGAAAGAGGCTGTCACCAGTGGATTTGGAAGGACAAATCAAAACCTTAGCATTTATGATGAGGTACATGCAGAGTAACAGAAAAAAAGAGCTGAGAAAAATAGCATGCTCCTTATTTTGAAATATTTAATTTACTTTTACAATGAAATGCCATATTTGGTGACATGCCTATAGCTGTGGCATAGCAAGAAACAGGCACTGATGATGGTAGACTGGGGTCTTCCCATCTCATTATTATGCAAATTCCTATTATGGACACACAAAAGGATGCATGATTTATTCCTAATTACTTCTTGAATTATATTAATAATTATCAAAAGTCTCAAATTCCCCACTCAGTCCCTTTCTTTGATATGATAAATCTGCTGCATGGGGACTTCTCGGTTATAAGTAGTCATTTTGTGGAGGTTATGATGACCTAAGATAGCTATTGCTTCTGCTGTGTTTAGTTCCCCTAATTGCCTTGCATTTCTCCAAGTAAGAGGATTAAAAGTGATAAAAGATCTTGCTTTCTAGTATGGTTGGTTCTAATACAGACTTTTTTCCCCCACAATTGCAAAGAAATTGTCTTAATGTGACACTTCGCACGATGCAGCCTTTTAACCTTTTATTTAAAAAAAAAAAAAAAAAAAAAAAAAAAGCTTTAGCCCTAAACTCTGGCAGAATTCCACTGCTCAGGTTCAGGCCACACCAGAGGAACAGGTGAGTAACCTGCCTGCCAGCTGGACTGACCCACTCCCTGGATTCTCCTTCCCCAAGACCCATTTCACTTCCCAAGCCCTCCCACTTCTTTATTTTCCCTGTGGCCAGCCCTTACCTCTAACTCCTTCAGACTTCATTATCTCAGGTACAGTCCACAGGTGAGTGACCTGCCTGCCAGCCAACCTGCCCACTCCCCAGATTCTGATCCCCAGGGCGCACCCTGTGGTTCTCCCCCTTCTACCTCATCACCAGTACCTCTGCTGGGCCCTGCCCCTCAACAGTCCTGCAGGATCCCACTGCTCAGGAACAGACCACACCAGTCAGAAGAATAGGTGCAGATCACAACAGTCATTCTAGTCAGAAGAACAGAGACCCACAGCTGCACCAAAGACCAAGCTAGACACCAGAACATTAGCTCAAACTTTGACAGAGTCTCCTTACTTGATCAGGCAGCCACTAGAAATCCAGACCACAAAGACTAGAAGACCAAAATGGAAACAATCTAAGGATCAAAACACCCATCCAACAAAGACAAACTCAGAAATCAGGACCTAGACCTATAATTATCCCCTTACCAGATACCTAAACACAAGTATACTAATCCAATCAACAATAGCCAGGGCAATATTGCCCCAGCAGACCCCAGCTGAAGCAGAAGAAAACAACATTATGAAGATAGAGGTTGCTAAAAAGGAACTGAAAAACTCCCTTAAAGAAATTGAGAAGACAATCAAAAATTGGAGGAAGTCAATAAATCCCTTAAAGAATGTCACAAAAAAACAAGAAAAAAAATAGAGGAAGGAAACTATTCAAATCTTGGTAAATGAACAGGAACTACAGACACAAGCATCACCAGAAGATTATAAGAGATGGAACAGAGAATCTCATGTTGAAGATCTGATAGAAGAAATAGATTAATCAGTCAAAGAAATTGTTAAATCTAAAAATTCCTAACACAAACATCCAGGAAGTATGGGACAGTATGGAAAAGATCAAACCTAAGAATAACAGGAATAGAAGAAGAATCCAAGTTCAAAAAACAAAACCAAACAAAAAAAAAATGGGAGAATTATATTTAACAAAATCATAGAAGATGTTTTTCCTAACCTAAAGAAGGATATGCCTATAAACATACAATAACCTTATAGAACATCAAGTAGATTGGATCAGAAAAGAAAATCTCCATGCCACATAATAATCAAAACACTAAACATACAGAATAAAGAAAAATATTAAAAGCTTCAAAGAAAAAAGGCCAAGTAGCATATAAAGGCAGACCTATTAGAGTCACAATGGAGACTAAAAGCCAGAAGGGCCTGGGTTGTTGTCTTGAATAGTCTAAGAGACCACAGATGCCAGCCCAGACTACTATGCCCAGGAAAACTTTCAATCACTACAGATGGAGAAAACAAGATTTTTCATGACAAATTCAATTTGAACAATATCTATACACAAACACAGCCCTACAAAAGGTACTAGAAGAAAACTCCAACCCAAGAAAGTTAACTATACCACAAAAAGCAGGGCAATAGTTAATCTCACACCAGAAAAACACATATAGGGAAAATACACACACACACACACACACACACACACACACTCACACACACACACACACACACTACTATGACTACTACTGCTGCTACTATAACAGCCACCACCAAAATATAGTAGGAATAAATAATCATTGGTCATTACTTTCTCTCAATATCAATGGACTCGCTTCACCAATAAATAGACACAGGCTATCAGAAGGATTTGAAACAGGATTTAGCCTTCTGCTGCATACAAGAAACACACCTGAACATCTAAGATAGAAATTATCTCAGACTAAAGTGTTGAAAAAGACTTTCCAAGCAAATAGACCCAAGAAGCAAGCTGGTGTAAGCTATGTTAATGTCTAACCAAAATTGTTCAAAAGAGATATAGAAGGATATTTCATATTCACTAAAGGAAAAATACACCAAGATGATGTCTCAATTGCTTACATATATGCCCCAATTGCAAGGACACATATATTAATAAGAGAAGCATTATTCAAGTTTCAATCATAAATCAAAACTCACACATTGATAGTGGGAGACTTCAACACCCTACTCTCTTCATCCAAACAGAAACTAAACAGGGAAGTAGCAGAACTACTCAAATGACCCACCAGTTATCTATGGAACATTTCACCCAAAGACAAAAGAATGCACCTTCTTCTCAGCACCTCACAGATTGTTCTCCAAAGTTGATCACATACTCTGTTACAAAGCAAGTCTGAACAGATACAAGAAAATTGAAATAACCCTTATGTCTTAACAAACCACCACGAATTAAAACTGGATTTCAACAACAACAAAAACAACAAGAAAGCCCACAAACGAATGGAAACTGAACAACTCTACTGAAATTCTACTGGGTCAAGGAAGAAATAAAGAAAGAAATTAAAGACTTCCTAAAATTCAATGAAAACAAATGTAAAACATACTCGGACTTATGGAACACTGAAAATAATGCTAAGAAGAAAGTTAAATGCATAAAACAATTTAGGAACATCTCATGATAACAGCTTAACAGCACACCTGAAAGCTCTAGAACATAAAGAAGCAAATTCACCCAGGTGAAGTGGAAGGCAGAAGATAATCAAACTGAAATCTGAAAGCAATAAACTAGAGACAAAGAAAACAAAACAAAGAATCAATGAAACAAAGATATGGTTCTTTGAGAAAATCAACAAGATAGACAAACACTTATCCAAACTAACTAAAAGGCATAGAGAAAATGTCCAAATTAACAAGTTCATAAATGAAAGAGGGGGACAGAACAACATACACTGAGGAAATAGAATCATTAGGTCACACTTTAAAAACCTATATTCCACAAAATTGGAAGATCTAAAAGAAATGAACAATTTTCTTCATAGACACTACTTACCAAAGTTAGGTTCAGATCAGATAAACAATTTAAAAAGACCTATAACTGTTAAGCAAATACAAGCAGTCATTAACAGACTTTCAACAACAACAAGCCCAGAGCCAGATGGATTAAGTGCAGAATTCTACCAGACCCTCAAAGAAGAGCTAATATACCAATATGCCTCTAAATATTTCTCAAAATAGAAACAGAAGGAACACTGCCAAATTCTTTTTATGAGGCCACAGTCACCCTGATACCAAAACCACACAAAGACTCAACAAAAAACGAAAATTACAGACCAATTTTCTTCATGAACATTGATGCAAAAATAATAAGATACTCGAAAGTTGAATCCAAGAACACATCAAAAAGATCATTCACCATGATCAAGTAGGCTTCATCCCAGAAAATCAGGGATGGTTCAACATATGAAAATCTGTCAATGTAACTTTCAATGTAAAGAACCTGGAAGAAAAAACCCACATGGTCATCCCATTAGATGCCGAAAAAGCCTTTGACAAAATCCAACACCACCACTTCATGATAAAAGTCTTGAACAGATCACAGATACAAGGGGCATACCTACATATAATAAAACACTATACAACAAGCCAATAGGCAACACTAAATTACATGCAGAGAAACTCAAAGCAATGCCACTAAAATCAGGAACAAGATAAGGCTGTCCATGTTCTATGTATCTATTTAATATAGTACTTGAAGTTCTAATTAGAGAAATCAGACAACTAAAAGAGATCAAAAGGATACAAATTGGAAAGGAAGAAGTCAAACTTTTGCTATTTGCAGTTGATATGACAGTATATATAAGTGATCCTCAAAAAGAAATTTGGGAGCTCCTATAGCTAATAAACACCTTTAGTGAAGTGCTGTATAAAAGACTAAATGGACATTTGGGTTGTCTTCATTTTGCAAATTGATCATAATATCACTGAATGTTTGTGCACAGTTGCTAAAATGCCAATTTTCAGTTATTTTAGGATTTACCTGGAAATGAAATTCCTACTTTAGATGACAATTCTATTCTAAACCATTTGAAGATCCATTGAACTCTTATCCACTAGCACCATTTCCATTCTGCCATCAGTGGACAAGAGCTACAAGTTTTTTTCATATCCGTGTTTATATGTATGATTGTCTGACTTTGGGATGTTAACCTCCGTAGAGGGCAAGAATTTACTTGTGGTCCTCCCTCCCTCTCTTCCTCCCTCCCTCCCTCCCTCCCTCCCTCCCTCCCTCCCTCTCTCTCTCTCTCTCTCTCTCTCTCTCTCTCTCTCTCTCTCTCACACACACACACACACACACACACACACACACACACACACACACACACACTCTCCCCAGTTACCTGGATGAAATCGTCATAAAGTTATTTCAAAGAGGCATGATATGCTAACACACAGTGGTAAGGCAGGTCCATGACAACACCACCACCACTTCAAGCCTCACTTCTCCTCACCCACATGGGGTAGAGTAGTCTTTGTGTGTGTGTGTGTGTGTGTGTGTGTGTGTGTGTACATCCATGAATCATATTATGTATATGCATGCTTGTGTATATACAGATGTATTTGATTACATGTACATGTGTGAATGTGTTTTTGGAAACCAGAAATTAACATCGGATGTCTTTCACAATTGATGCCCACCCATCTTGTCATTTGAAACAGAATCTTATATTAAGGTTTTCATTAATGCTCACTGATTGGCTAAATAAGCTGTCTAACAAGCTGTGAAGATCTTCCTGTCTCCACTCCCACTTCCAGTTCCAGGGTTATTGATACATGACCACACCCAGAGTTTACATGAATACTGGAAATTCAAACTCAGTTCCTTATGTTTGTGCAGCAGGTACCTTACCCAAGGAGCTACTTCCCCATCCTAGTGTCTCGCTGTTAATGAGATGATTTCTTTGAAACATGCACTCATGTCTCATGATCAAACAAAGATGAACTTGTTAATAAATGATAATTCAACTACAAGTTATGATCTTTTAAATATCCTCTTATAAAGTTCCAATCAAATGGCCCCTTAGACTCCTGCTGCTCAGAGTGAGCCATGACCAGACATAGCAGTACACATGGAAACTGTGAAACCCTGGTTCTCAGGCTGCAACTCAAGCCTGCTGACTCAGTATCTGAGGCTGGGTCCAAGTATTCTGCATGTTACAAAGCATCCTAGGTTACACCAAGCTTATGTGTATTTGAGAGCTCCTGAGTTAAGCTTTTATTTGAGAACAGATGAATACTAGGAAAATCTGTGGATTAAAGGTCAGGTACTGGGAAGGAATTTGTGCTGTTTTCTGTTGCAGTGGCTTGTAAACATTTTAATCACAATCTTTACAAAGGAACATACTGTCTTCATATCACAGGACAAGTACATGGGCATGCACATAGGATGGGCTATGAAATTATTGTTTCATGAAACAATATGCATCCTTATTACCCATGATTCATTCTGCAAATTTGCACCCTACTCTATTCCATTTTCAAAAACATTGGGCTAAGCCAGCTGAATCGATTTTGAAATCCTCTAATGAATCACAACCAGACTTTGCAAAACACCAATCTGTAGCAATCAACTGAAATACAAAGCTCAATTGAGGAAGCATAAACTCATAGAAAGAGAACATAAAACATTGCAAACTAGTCATTAAACAAGACTGTATTTTTAGATATTCTTAAAATGTTTGCATTTAGCTGAATTTAGAACACTTTAATTACAATACTGATCTTCAAATGAAGTGAATGCCATTTAGTCTGATTACAAATCTCATTGCCTTCAACTAACAATTATGGATCTTAGGAAGGCACAAGGGACACTTGACTCTCTCATGTGACTAGAGTGAAGGCTTCAGAGACAAACTCTCTAAGCCCCAGTTTCTTAATCTATGAAACAGGGCTGATAACAATATGTACCCCAAAAAGCTAGACACAAAGGGTCAAAGGGCCTGGGGAGATGGCTTAGCAGGTAAAACACTTGCGGTACAAGCATGTGGACCCAAGTGCAGATTCCCAGAAGCCATGTGGTAGCCCATATGTAGTCCCTGCAAGTGGGAGGCAGAGATAGGAATCCTAGAAACAAACAGCTAACCAGACTATTGGAAGCTTGTAGCTCTAAGTTCAGTGAGCAATTTGCATCTATGTATATGGTGAAGAATAATTGAAAAAGATTTCCAATATCAACTTCAGGTATCCACATGCAAGTACATATATGTGTGTATATATCCATACATACACATGGGAACACACACATATGCATATCACACATACATGCATACACCAAAAGTTGCTATGAATATTCAATGAGGTCATTCATAAAAATAATAGTAATTAAAAATAAAGTGCAACTGGACAAATATTATTACCACCTTAAAAGAACAGTGGAGATATTTAAGTAAAGCCTCAGACAGACATATGCATGCACATGCGCACACGTGAGCATACATACAAATCTAATACTTACTTGGTACTATCTTTCCTTTGATGAATAAACTCGTGTTCCCAGGTCTGTGTTTTGTCTCTGTCTATGGCTGTTGATGTGGCATACTTGACTGCCTACCCATCCACTTCCTTCCTGTCTGGATGTGAATCTGACATTACTTGCTCAGACCAGTTTCCACCTTCTTGTCTCCATAGCTGACTACATCTTCACTCCCAAACTCAACTCTCCCACAGCTTGACCCCTACAACATCAGCGTATTTACAGTACTGTGTTCTTGTGTCTTGTGAATATAGACTCTCCTTATATGTTTCTCAGCCCACTTCTATAACCTCTTAATGTCTGCTTTGGTTTCTTATCCATTCTGTAACCACTATATAGTCATATAAATATATAAATGGATTTACTGCATGCTATGAGCTTTGTGATGTTGAGAGTCCACATTAGAAATTAAGATTAAAATGAGAAAACATATATTTGCTTCAGTCAGATTTTCAGGGTAGACAAGATGACTAAATGATAGCATGGGGTGGATAGATGGCTCTGAATGATTAAGAGCACTTTCTGTACCCAGGTTTGACTTCTAGCACCCATGTGGCACCTTACCTTCCTTTGATCTCCAAGAAGTGCACTAAGTGTACATAAATACATGCAGGCAAAGTATGCACACATAGATTATAAATATAAATATTGAAATCATTACATCAGAATTTATTGCTATTGATACATTTGAACTTTGTGGAAAGACACCAATGTGTTAGTCAATATCTGTTGCATCACATTCTTACAACATTCAGTAACCAGGAAAACCTGACGTGGGGAAGACTTATTTGATAAAAATACCTATAGACCTTCTAGTCATTAGAAAGACTACTTCCTATAGCATGTTTAAACTAGCCTCCACTTGTACCTAAGGTTTCTATAAATCTGGTTCTGTGTAACTATCAGCAAATGTCCCAACATCCTTTGAGATATGAAAAAAGTCTCAATACTAATAGGATAGGACTTGCTAATTCTGTTTGCACACTCGAGTCCTCCTCCTGGACAGATACTTATAATATATTGGAAAGATGCAGTTACCTATAATCAGGGTGCAGCCCACTTTTTCTTACAATACTTTTTTATCCTGATTGTAGGTTTGAGGCACCTGGAGAACTTTAAAAACAATTTTTTCCAGGAAGGGATATTGGCAAAGATGCTTACAGACACCCACTGGACAAAGAGTCCTAACCACCTGTGTTCTCCACTGCTGAGTGGGATGGGAGGATATGGCCATGCATTGGACCTGAGAGGTTTATATTTCAATTACGTTTAGGACAACCACTTATTTTTTTCCATTTGATGATCCTTACGCACAGGCCTTTACTACTTTAACTCTTATTCATTTAGGATAAGGATGAACAATTTTCTTTTTCTATAAAGAACCAGATAGTAAGTTAGTTAGGCTTTGTGCGTCTGACAGCCAGAAATAACACATAAATCAACAGACTTTCTTGCATCCAATTAAACTTTATTTACAAAAGCAGATGTGGTAGGGTACCACAGCTGATGACCTCTGCTTTCAGGGTGTTAATTGTGCCCATTAACACAAATCTGGTAACAGCATGGAGTAACATGGGAAGTTTTCTCCTTCTTAGAAGTTTTTCCTTCAACTGTCATCCAATTACCACAAACCAGAAACTCAGAATAAACAGTCATGTTTATATCTAAACCATATGGACCTGTTCAGACTAGTTCTGCCACTGAGAACTATTAAAGCCTCCAGCTTCACACAGATCAGAGTGATCCACCTGCCTTCTGAGCTGAGTCTGCCACCTCTGTGGCAAGCTAAAGGAAAGCATAACAGCACGGTGCTGGCCTCATCTTTTGCACAGGATGCCATGGGTTGTTTATCTTGGAAGAAAAAAAGAAGAATCCCTCTTTGCTGCTTCTGAATACCCCTTTACACCCTACAGTTGATCAATGAGTTACAAACATGGAACCCCAGGCCTAAAGGTTTTGAATGTAATTTCTGTTCAACTGGGTGGGTTTAATCAAGGATTCTGCCTCAGCCACCCCTTCTGGGTATCCCCTGATGTCTTTAAATGAATAATGGATGAAAGGAAAAGATGAAAGGGTGAGAGCATTTGCTCCATGGATGGTATTTGAGCCTGGGTATTACTTGTAGACTGTCAAGCAGTGGCTCAGTTGGAGCTCACGGCATAGAATGTGTTCTCCCTAAATCTGACTCTGCAAACATGAAAGTCCTAAGCCTGTGTGGTGCTGAGAGATTGCCTTCAGTTATGCATGAGCTCCCAGAAACCCATTTTCCACACCTTTGCCAAACAGGGCAGTTTATGCCTACTGTCAAACTCATCACCCTGAGACGACCAGTGTCAGGCAGGGTAGTCTGCTTTGGGAAGGAGGGTTCTAGTTTTCCTATGCATAGCTAACAATTAACCTTCCTGGTTATCCCACGTTAAAGAAAGGAAAACTAAGCACAACTATAGGTCTGGGTGCGCATATCTATCCTGGTTGCTGTGACTCCTGGCTATGGTGCCAGACAGCACTTACTTGGAAGTGTTTTCAAGTATTCCTTTGACTTCATTCATTTCTTCTTTCCCAAAGTAAACAACAGTGAGATGAACTCTCCCATCCTGTTGGATACACATCTCCCTGGAAAACAAAACACACATATGTTTGGTCCTGTCTGCACATTTACAGGAAGACACAAATCAACTACCTTTCCCTCCTCCTCCTTCTTTTCCCTTAATTTTTTATGAAGTGCAAAGAGGCTTAAAGTGAACTCAAGACAGAAGAGAAGGGCACTCTGATTGGCCACTCAGTTTTTGTTTTTCTTATCAGCAAAACCAATATATTTAAATATGAAGATGTGATAAATCAAACATCAGATTAAGACAACTTAGAGTCAACTTGTCACTGGAATGGCTCCCTTGGGGACCTCAGGTTGTCCTGAAAAGGGTTCTGGGAAGTCTCTGAGGTATAAGACATTAGTTTTGTGTTACAAATGAGAAATCTAATGTCTAGAGAGGGTGAAACAAGAAGATTTGTCTGTGGATGTTTCCCTGGTGTGGGACAAAGGACAGAGTCTTCATTCCCAATGACCCACAGTAAACCATCTCTCTTGGTTAAGAACTGTGGGAAGTCTTGGAAACATCCACTGTTATTGGGACTGTGGAGGAATTCCAGGACCATGTGTGCATCCTACCCATCTGATCAGGGGGAAAGAAACCTCACTCCTCATGAACTAATGAAGTAGATATATACAACCCTGGGCCCAAAGTTTTGATCAAAATATTTATTTTCAGCTAGAAGGAGCAAAGGCCTGGGAAGAGGAGCCTGGCATATAACAGCATGACTTAAAACTGAGAGTTCCCTCATAGCCATAGTCCCTGCAGAGAGTCTTTACCTACTGGCACCACCACTGCCCCATTATTTCGCTTCAGGGGCCTGACTAAATAGCCATTTGGCTCAGCTCTCCCAGGGCCAGGTATTGGGGTCTTGAATGATCTAGACTTAATCCTCACCAAGGTGTATCTGTTGCTTCCTATGTCCTATTCTTTCAAACACAATTACTAGCTGAGCTGTTCTTCAAATGTGTATGTGTGTGACTGTATGTGCACATACATGTAAATGTAAATATATACCCACACATAAATATTTAAGTGTACAGGTATATATTTATTCATGTGTATATAAAAGCATAGATAACATGAATTGATGATTCCTGGGAGCCAACTGGAGAGAGATTTTGTTGGTGGGATGGTATTTTGAGATACTTGGGTATTTCCTGTGCCCTCCTTCCGTTGTTGACATTCAAACAGTAATCCAAGTCATAGATTCCAGAAATACCTTGGCCCTACTTACAGAGGCCAAAGTACTGGTTGTTTTTTGCTATAACATCAAAAAGGAGGAGAACCACATTCCTGGGGTTATTAGAAAGCATCAGAAACAACAGAATGGTTCCTGCCCTAGAAAAATGGACTTAACAGATAAAATGAGCTCAAATGAAGTCATCAGAGAAGTAGAACTTTGAAAGCATGGCAAATCCTCAGGCTGGACTGGGGCTTGGAGGATGGGAGGAGGTCAGGAAGGTGGGAAGAGACTGGGAGGGAAGGTCACCCTGACACTACAGAGCAATGGGCACATGAGGTTCAGCCCGGTTGCCAGTGTGCTTCTGACAAATTCTCTACCCTCATAGGTCTGCTTGCCAAACCTGCCAGATAAGTGGAAGGAAACCATTGCATAGGCCAAGTGCTGCAGAAACTGTGCTTTAAAAGTGTGTGTGTGTAGGGATGGAGGGGGATCCATCGCAGAATCAAGAATGAGTCACCTGCTGGGTCTGAATTAATGCCTCTTGTGTCTTCCAGTGATATCTTTGCTGCCCCTCTTTCTTTGGTGTTTCAATCAAGGGAGATGGTTCAGGCCCAATCCTTACATGGCCAGGTTAAGGGTCTCAGAAAGGCAAACCCAAGCTTGCTCTGGTGTCTGTATCTGGCTCTCCACTTTAGGTGTTTGTGAATTTTTCTCTTCATTCACTCAACAAGCATTTGCTGACAATATACCATATGCTAGACACTCTACTAGTGATCTTAAACAACAAGTAGGAATGACATGTCTGCGCTTGAAGGAGTTTCCTACCTCCCAGGCAGGACTCAACCTACTCACAAAGAAACCACTCAGCACTCCTTGAGAATATGGAATTGTGCAGGCACCACTACTGATGTCTGAATGCCCTTTGTATTTTCCAAAGCCTTTCCTGTTTGACTATCCCACCCTTGAGAGTGTATGGGAATATGTGTTGTTAGATGACCAGATGCAGATATGTCTTTGTTCCAGAGATAAAGTTGAATAGAAGTCTGAAGTAACTGACTCATGCTGCATATAGATTTCTAGCTTTATAATGTTAATTACTTCTATTTGAACAATACTGTCTATATTACTAAGGTGACACGCCCGCTTCTGTTAGCATGTCTCCAGGGACACTGTGATTGGGTGTAAGTGAAACTAAAGTGATTACAGAGACGTCAGGCCTCATCAGCCCATCTCAGGGAGCACACAAATGCATCCCATTATTTCAATAGTTCCAATTTCTTGACATCAAACTGGAAATGGAAAATTCTGTTTCTATATCACAAATACCATATCTTTTTAGAATGCTTTTTCTACTTTTTCTACAAAACAGTTCATTCTTCCCTGCGTTATTACTGCACAGAGCATAGAGACTAGTTAGGATACATGTTTTAGGCAGAAAACGTAGGTTACACTCCTTCATGCATATCTATATTTTTTATTTCCTGAGTGGTCAAAGTCACAATGTCATGGTTGTTAGTCTGTAGGACTGAACCATTTACAGAAGTGTGGAAACTATTGTTCAAAGTCTTAGCTTAGAGGTAAGAAAAAGTGTCCCAATAACCTCTGAAAGATGTGCAGAGAGCAACACACACATCTTGTTCCATAAGGATTGATAGCATATGTCTTCCAAGCCACCTCAGCAACAGGAGGTGAGTCCATCAGGTCTGATAGCTTGGGTTTACTGTTTAGGATTCACTGCTAAGCACAGTGCTGTGTTTAAAAAAGATAACGGCTAGAGGAAACCTCAACAAAACTCCACATGGAAATTGTTGTGGGAAAAGACAGGTCATCTTAGGTTCCTAATATGGAAGCTGGTCAGACATGGTTCAGACACAGGGCCCAGGGAAGCCTTCTCCAGACACTTCTCCATCCTGTGGTTTGGAGAAGGCTTCCCTAGGCCTGTCTGAAGAAGGTGTTGTATCCTTAGGCAGAGAACTCATGTTAGGCATGGCTTCTCAAACTCACCACAAAACTGAGCTTGGATCTGTGGGAAGAGTGTCCTGTGTGCCAAGGGGTGTTCAGCATCATTCCAGGCCTCCACCAACTGTGTGCTAATGTCATCCCCCTTATCCAACTGTCATGACCAAAAATATCTCCATACTTTGCCAAATGTACTCAGGGTTGGGAGGAGTGGGATTAAAAACTATCTTCACTTCTGAACCCCTATCTGAAGAATACAATTTGTGAGAGTTCATCATTGGCTGCAAGAAGAAAGTACCTCTGAGTTCCTTGTAAAATCCCATGGGAGGCCCAGGGAGACAGAGTTGAAGAAACACTAAATAAAAGCTTTCTGTACAGAGTAGGAAGTCTGGAAGGGGCATTGGCAGTCTATGGCAGGACTTGAAGGGAATTAATGTAGCATTGTAAGCGCAGTAGGGGTTGGTCACTGATGGTGAGTATAGTGACAGCAGCAACCTCTGTGGCAGCAGCTTCAGTTGTCATTGGAAACAGGGAGGTTGTCTTCTTTTATGACACTTGGGCTAGCAGTGCATGCGTGCCAAACACATGTCATTGCACATTAAGAGCACCAGGAAAGACTTGTAGAGTCATGGGTGATTAGTGATCTTGTATTGGATGAGAGAGAAGGCATAATGTATGTCATAATGTTGGCGATGTTGGCTTTTATGCCCCATGCTGAGTGGCCTTGGGAACTACTATACTGTGCTTTTCATGAAGAATTGATGTGGCGGTAGCTTGGCTTTCTGAGTTGTGATATTAGGAGGTAAGGTTTAGCATAAGGTGGTTAGGTCACCTATTGGGCCACAATCATTGGAAGTAGTTACTTTAGGTTGTGTGAGAACTCAGTGCTCTGGTGTAGTTATCTGGACATGGTCATACATGCCTATCTTTCCAGCATTTGGGAAACAAAATAAGTTTCAAGCCAGATTCTGTCTCAGAAGAAAAGAAAGGAAGAAGTAAAAGAGAGAGAAGGGAAGGCAAGAAAAATGTAGAGCAAGGAAGAAAGATAGAAGATGAGGTGAATAGAGAGGGAAGAAGAGGAGAGGAGGGAAGGGGAGAGGAGAGAAAGAGAAGGGACAGGAGGGGAGCAGAGGAGGAGAGGGGAAAATGGAACAGAGGGGAGGGGAGAGGAGGAGAGAAGAGAAGAAAAGGAAAGAGAGAGAAAAGGAGATGGGGACGGCAGAGCTAGGAAAGCAAGGCATTGTGTGGCCCCTGAATGCTTCTCCCTTTCATGCTGTTGTTTCTACTTGTCTGATGTGTTCTCCCCCGGTTTCCAGTCATAATATTACCCACCCCAGGAACAAGTCAATGTTAGGACTAAGCCTTAAGTCTCTAATATGACCTATGTAAACTACTTTTTTGTTCTTTGGGTTTTTTTAATTTTAATTTTTTTCCCCTGAGGCCAGTCTCTCATTCTATAGCCCAGGCTATCTTGGAACTTCTTATGTCGCCTAGGATGGCTTCAAAAGTGCATTAATCCTCCCTCATTAAGGGTGTCTCCCAAGGGCTGAGATGACAGTCATTAGACATCATCCCCACCTTAATCAACTTTGTCATAGTATCTATAAATACTATATTATAGCAACACAGACAAGCTCAACACACAAACTCAAGAATCCACATTTGGTGAGCACCTGGGTTATGCAATGTATATCTTCCCTTGGAGAGGGATTAACAAAGGGACATCATGTATGATTTCCTCCAGGTTTACTTCAGACTCTCCATGTTTTCCCAAGGAAAACTCCACATGCAAACATGCAAGGAGATGTTCAAGTTCCAGGAAAACTGGCATAACTGAAGAGCTATAATGTAGTCTGATATGGAATAGCCATGGTTACAGAGCATGATGAGCCGAAAGGACAGGAAGAACACAGATAACTTCAGAAGACTGATGGGCTCTGTGGAGGAGAGCTCATTTCAGGGCAGCAGCATAGCTGAGTGAGCTTTACATAGGTGAGGAGGAGCAGAAGGACCTTTCACAGCCAAGAAAATTCTCACCTCCAAGGAATCTCATTGCTACTCTTTCCTAAGTCAGTTTCTACTCAAATATACCAGGAATGGGAAAATGGATCAAGAATTTACATGCTTTATGCAACAACAATCCATCAGCTCCCAGTTTACCCCAGTCAACAGAAGGAAAATTGCTCTGCCATGAAAGAACTATGGATACTGTAAGGGACAGGTTCCATCCTGGAGAGTAAGCACAGGGTTATTGGGGGCTGCATCTACTTATATCAAGCGTTCTGTTTCAGGTTTGGTGCATCCTCTCCCTTACCCTTTGCCAACATGATTTAATAGGTAATCCTACTATTCCAATATTTGGGTGTTCTGATCATTGTTAAGAAGTGATGATGGATTCCAACTTGCAATCAAGCAACTTTCCTGATTCTCATTGCAGTACAGAAAACACAACCACTCTTCCAATGGACTACTTTTTTCACTCTCTTGAATAGACATCTCTATATGACCCATAGGTCAAACCTAACACCACCATCTATTAGATTGTTAAGGAGAACTATTGAAGTAACATGACCAATGAAGTTTTATCATTTCCAAGCTTGGTAGCTATTACAGCTTCTTGATGTAGCTCTGGTTTGAGTAGTGCAATGGCTCACAGGGCTAGTGTTGGGATATAGATTAGAAAGAACATTGTATTATGCAAAACAGCATATTTTTCTCAAGGAATACAGAGGATACAGGAGTCTCTCTCCATCACAATCCTGGTGGCTGGAGGACTTTCAGTCACCTGTATTAGCTTAGCCAAATGTTTAAGGATTGTTTCCATTTGAAATATATAACCCATACTTTAAATTCTCCCCCAGAGATTACCAGAGCTTTCTTAAAAGTTCTAGGCCAAAACAGGATGAAAGAGAAAATTTCCAAAAAGTCAAGTAGAAGAAAATGACCCTGATAGTGCATTAGAGCATCAGGAATGCCCCGAGAGTGATGAGAAAAGCCAGAAGGAGCAAACAAAGGACATTCAAACAAATATAACCCACCCAGTCTGAAGAGGAACCTGACAGGAAAAAGGGTTTGGACCAGCTGGAAGCAGTCAAAATAAAAGCAAACAAACAGGAAAAAAAAAAAGGTTTAAAAAATCATGAAGAATACTTCCCATTAATTCTGGCCCACCCACACACACACCCTGCTGGGAGAGGCAGAGGTAACGATCTGAAGATCTATAGATTTATTATTGTGAGAATGTTCCTGATATCAAACAAAGCACAGGATGAAATAACAGATGAGCCAAAAATCCATAACACAGATGGGAGAAACTGAGCAGTCACAGCCAAATGGGAGATAGCTTCAAAGACAAAAATGAGGTGGTTAACCAAAGCAAAGCAGAGGAGGCAGTTTAAGGTGGTAGCTCCTGGGCCAAGAGTGCACGTGCAAACATGATCTAACTTCAGCAGAGCCCCAGACACCCTAGGATCCCAAGGCATGGGAGGGTATTCCTGGGTGATGAAATGGCAAGTGAGGATTCTGGGGTTTCACTTGCATGCCAACCTGATAGCAACAACAAAGAAGTCTTCTTAAGCACCAGCCATATGACCTCCAGGATCCAAGATGAGTTCACACCTAGAAGCCCTGCACCACCAAGACCAGAGCCATCTATATTTGTCCTAAAGGGCAAAGTAGAGTTTGGGTTCTTTGTCAGGAGATGGAAATACTCAATTCTTGCTGTTTGAATTGTTGTGCATGTTGGGAATATCACCACTTGGCATCCATTATCCCTTAAGTGGAGCCCTGAGGGTCTACTGCTGGAAATAAGCTTGCCTCACCCCACAATTGTTTTCCCTCACTAAATATGAAGACTAATATAAACTGGTCCTCATTTCCCCCCCTCTTTTTTCATGTCTGCTGGGAATTTCAGAACACATGCACATGGATGAGTTCATATTGTTTCTCAGCCAAAGGCCTGCCTGGGCTTTGTCTTTTCTTCCATCCCCAGAGCTTCTAAGCACTTTCTATCAAGCCCCAAAGAAAATGCTTTGTTAAAACAACACGATGGGTGAGAAAGTTTAGCACTTCTCAAGGTCATCAGCTATGTGTAGCTCTGGTTTGTAAGCAGTGAGATGGCTCACAGGGGAGGTGCTGAGACTTGAACTGGAAGGTGGCCTGGTAAAGCTCCTTGCCATCCTACAACTGAGAAGGACCCCAGCTACCAGGACATCCAACACAAGCTGCATGCTGCCACCTAAGCTCTTCCCCACCTGTTCTTTCCCATCACTAAAGTCAAGAGAACAATTCAGAAGGGGTGGGCACAGTGGCTCTCAGTGAGGTAGAAGCCCAGACAGGCCTTTGATTGTGAAACAACACAGCAAGCACACCCTGGGGGCAAGAAGAGAAAGAAAGAGGGTGTGGGAAGAGGGTAAAGGGGGAGCAGAGATAGATTTTTTTCAAGTGGCATTCAAAGTATAAAGAAGATATAGTCTCAAAGGAAATAGGGATCAATTAAAAGAAACTTTGCTATGATTGTTCCACTTTCACAAAATATGAGATCAATTAAAAAGTTCATTTTAAACAAGACAAAATAAGAGCATCAGACACAGTGTATACTCAGGAAATAAATCAACGTCAAGACAAACAAGTATCTTAGAAAGATACAAGATATGTTTGTAAAAGATCAAAGGAGAAGGCTCACATGCATGCAAGTAAAGGCATTAAAAACAGAAGGACTGGGTAGGTGACCAAGTGAGTAAGTGTTTTTGCTCTGAAAGCATGAGGATCTGGGTTTGAATCCCAGAATCTCCATAAAAACATGGGTATCTCTGCACATGGCTATGAGGCCAGAATTGTGGGCAAAGACAAGGTATTTCACACTAGCTGCTATTCCAGCCAGAAGGGAAGATTTAGGTTCTATGAGACACTGTTTCAAGACAATAAAGTGGAGAGCAATAGAGGAAGACATCTACTCTGGCCTCTGATTGTACACACAAGGGTCTGTGTTCAGATGAATGAACCACACATACATCACACATATCATATGCATACAATATACACCATATTCATAAACATCACACACATATAGCCACAAACATACCTCATACAAACATACGCATACATATACATGCCATATACACACAGCACATTAAATACAAGAAAAATGGAGATGTTAATAAATAGAAACAATTTATGAAGTAGACAATTTGTGGTCATGCGGCACAGAACTGAACACGTCATGCAGACACCATAAAATCCCTATAGTAATTATTTTTCTATTGCTATGAAGAGACACCATGATCAAGGCAACTTATAAAAGAGAGAGTTTATTGGGGCTCATAGTTCTAGAAAGTTAGAGCCCTTGATCATCATGGTGGGCAATATAGCGACAGGCAGGCACGGAGCAGTAGCTGAGAGCATATATCCTGATCCACAGAGATGAGGAAAAGGGATGAGGGAGGGAGAGCAGGGAGGGAGAGGGAGAAAGAGAGGGAGCAGGGAGCTGTGAATCCACCTCTATGACTTACCTCCTCCAATGAGGCCACACCACCCAAACCTTCCTAAACTGTTCCACCAACTAGGTACCAGACATTCAAATATATGAGCCTATGGGGGCCATTTTCATTCAAACCATCATCACCCCTTAACACAAAAAGTTCACAAAACAACATAGCAACTATATCCCAGGCAAATAAATCAATACCAAGAGGAGACATATCCTGGTTAAGTTACTACAATTCAAGACTAAAGAGGAATGCTTCTGGCCTTGAGGCAAAAGTCACTTTTAGAAGAGATAAATGAACAGTTCTTAATACATTTCCATGGCATCATTCAATGTTAAAAGAAAGCCTATAAAGTCCTGAGTAAGTCCCAAGGCCTTAAGCCTAGCCAACCTGTCTTGTTAACAGTACAAAGGTAACTGTAGACAGTCCATGTTAAAGCATTTATGGCTGTCCTGTTTCTTACCCACTAAACACAACCAAGAACTGAAGGATGGGGATGCTATTTTAAGAAATGTAATAAATCTGAATGCAGAATTTGCCATTTGCAAAATAGAAACTAAGGGTTGCATCCCCCAACTAGGTAACAACACAGGTGACTAAATTTGGAATGTGGATGAATCACAGAGGAAGAAGTACATATGGAATGTATGGATGTTCTTTCTCTACTGTATAGTCAGTTCAGTGGGATACTAAAATATGCTTAAAGGACATTATAATTCCAATCATAGCTGTTCTGTGAGTAACTTTTCAACATGAGAACGATCTTTTATGAATTAATATCTTTTCAGCGTGAAGATAAATTTGCTAGAAACCCAGAATACTAAAAAAAATTTAATACAGATTTAAGGAGGTAAAATTTAATGCATTAAAAATGGAATATGTAAGATATCTCATGCTTATTAAATTATTCATATCTAGTAAACTGTCCTTTCTATCACATATATGTTAAGGAAAGCCATATGAAATGATTTGAGTTAATGTAAATAGTGTTCAGCTGTAGATTGCTTTTGAAATAACCTATTCCTTGTTTTGTTCTACAATGCTCAAACATCTTGTAGTAGCCAAGTAATCACTTCTATAAGTGAAGTGTTCATTTTAAATTAGAAACTCCAAGATGATCTTTCATTGTTTCAAACAATTTTATTCAATACTGTATGTGTGTAGACATAATGTATATGGTTGTGCTTGCCATAGTGGAGTATGTAGGGCAGAGGACTTCTCCATGAGCTTTATTAGCTCCTTCCACCATTATGAGGGCTTCAGGAGTGAACTCAGGTCATCAAGTTGTACAGAAAGACTTTTTAATCTACCAGCCATTTCTCTGGTGTTGAATTTTAAAACAAAACTTTGGGTAGTTATGAGGTAATGTACACAATAGGTAAAGGGTATAAAATCACTCACTCTGGTTCAATGTCAACCAGAGCTGTTACGTTCCAATCTGAAGTTGGGAAAGATGCCATAGCAACAGCCAACATTAAGAAATAGTTCCTACATGTTCTTCCAGTAATTTTATGGTCATATTAATTGTGACCATTATCAATTAAACATTTAATTGGCCAGACGTTTTCCCCTTTTTATTGAAAATATCATTTTTTTCTCATATAATACTTTCTGATTACAGTTCCTTTCTCTCTACTCCTTCCAGCTCCTCCCTCCCACCTCTTATCCAGATCTTCCCCCTTTCTGTCTTTCATTAGAAAACAAAATTTTCTATGGTAGTAGAATAGATTAGATAAAGAAGAACTAACACATTGGAATTGGCTCAAAAAATAAATATAGGGGAAAGAGCCCCAAGAAAAGGCACAAGAAATGGAAAACCACTCATTCACAGTCAGGAATGCCATGAAAACACTAAACTGGAAACCACAGTAGATATGCAAAGGACCTTTGGGTAAAAAGAGAGAAAAATATAGATACTATAAAAATTATTATAAAATACTAAAAAAATGTTTCTTTTTTCTTTTCTTTTCTTTTCTTTTTCCTTCTTTTTCTTTTTCTCTTTTCTTTTTCTTTCTTTTTTTTTTTTTAAGGAAGAGCCTTGACACAACACATTGAATTTATTTTCTGTTGGCTATCTACTTCTGGGCATGCAGCCTACCCTTAAGAGTAGTTTGTTTCCCCAGTGAGACTCCCTTTGTAGAAAGTTACATTTTCATGTACAAGTGGTTTTCTTGTACAATTGGAGATTGCTTTTGGTTTAGGGATAAAAGCATGCCACTACTTCTGCTTTTAGCTCTAGGGCCCTAACTAGTTCTGATGATGACCGAGCAAGGCACTGATCGATGAGTATAGCAGGATTTCATTAGGAGTTATTTTATTGCTACTTTGTTGTTTTGGGAAAATAGTATTTGGTTTTACTTTAAGTCCCTGTGTTATCTAGTCTCAGATTCCTGGTCACCCAAGCAGTGTATGGGTTTCATCTCTTAAAGCAGGCCTTCAGTCAAACCAGATATTAGTTGGTTATTTCCATAAATTTTGTACCACTAGCATATCTTGCTGGCAGGACACTGTTGTAGATCCAAGAGTTTATAGCTGCATTGGTATTTAACTTTCTCCTTTGGTAGTGTGCAGAGTACTGTTCTGTACCAAAGATGTTAGCATGTTGGGGTAAAAGTTCCATGTAGGTACAGGCTCGATTTCATTGTGTTCAGTGAGTTGTGTAGATCTTGTCTTCAGCAACAGCCTTGCCATCAATTTGTGAAAAGCAACCCACTGTTTTGGTAACAGCCTGGATTTTTTGGGGGTTCCCATTGAACCCCTTTTTGGCTTAATTGGACAGACTTTAAATTTAGGTGTGGAAATAAGAATTACCTTTTCCAGCTATGGTTGGCCATTTGTTCTAGCACTATGTTTTACATAATCCACTTTTGACTGGGATTTGAAAACAATCTTTTCACTATGGTCTTTCAGAGAATTAAATGCCCTAGGTACTCATGATTTTACAGTCCACGTTTTCAGAGCCTGACACACACTCAGAAGCTCCTTGGCTACACAGAAGATACTCCATCCAGTCTCTGCTACAATGCCCACTCATCTGGGAATTTTTCTTTGTGTGCACTATCCTTTGCAGGCCATGGCTTTCAGAGGTGGCCTCCATCTTCCATTCCCAGATGACTTCAATGGTCTCTTCAAAGATGATTTGATCCTGATACAAATAACTTAATTACAAAAGGATGTCTCTTGTGCTCTTAAGCTAGAATAGTGAAAGCTGCCAAGCAGATTCTTCTACTGAACACCATTGACTTTTTAATAATCTGAACTTAATGACAAGATATCTGAAAAGTAGCCAAATCTTTCAGGATTTAAAATTCAATAAAATAAGTTGGCTTCCTTAAAACAAGGTAAGTAAAATTATTTAGCTGGTTAATCTCAGCCTATATGCGGATTCCATACATAAAACTTAATGAGACTCACTGTTGCTCAGTAGATGGTTTCCAGTCACACATGCACCAGCTCCACCAATGTACCCTAGAATAAAGGTCTACTTACTGAGTGCCTATAACGATGAGTACCTAAAGCCTTCCTGCAATAGTTTTAAATTCAGTCTCTTAGGGTTTGTATCTTAGAATAAGAAGTAGACTGTGATTCAATCCCCTCCAGATGCAGTTACAATAGGACAGCAAATGAAGCTAGTCCTCTGCTGAGCCAGAGCCTCTTTCTTGTCCAGAGTCATCAATGAAGTAGATTTTGTCACCACCACCCAGCTCCTACCTGTTCCTGATGATTTTGAACCTCATTTGCTTGCTTCTCAGAATTTAACTTTTGGCTTCTGAGCCTAGGATCAAGTCAGAACTGAAGGTGGCATGTTTAGTGCTGTGGATAGCCTGTCTTTCCTAGACTTTCCTTCTAAGGAAAACACATTTAAACAAGGATTTTCTAATTGCTTTAGGGAAAGGCAGACACAAATGGCGAACTTTGTATGAATAAAACTGAGTGGAGCACAGGAAAAGGAGCCTTTGTACATAGTAGGGGAAATGAAGATATTGACAACAAATGAGCAGGGTTCCTTGCAAACAAACAAACCTGAAGTTCTGCATGAAGTGCCGGAACTTGTCCACCCTCCTAGCTAGGGGCACGATGACGTTGATAAGCGTGTTGGCCATGTTGAGTTTTTCCTTTTTCACTTTCATGATGGGGCCAAAGGGTCGGAATAGGACAAGCCGCTGGAATTCATGCTTGTAGTCCCCTTTGAAGGTGAGCTCATACAAAGTGCCTTTATCCCTCTCTGTTCGGTAGATCCCTACAAAGCAAACCAAGGAAAGATGATTTCAGCAAACTGAGTGTTCAGTATCCTTCTATAACCAAGTTCTACCACAAATGCTTTCAAAATTAATATTAGATCTCCATATATCATGATGAGAAACCTCAAAATATAATTAATATTCAAAAAACCCAATCAGTTTAAAAATCAATTATGATACCCTCATAAAGCATCAGGAAATGCTTGTAATATTAGATACAAAGCTACTTACATGTTTAGAGTCATTGGAAAAAGACTATTAGGAATGTAGAATAAATCTGATATAATATAGATTAGGATGTGTTCTTTACTGCTATTGTATACATTTTAAAATAGCAGGTGGGAAAGAAACTCCAGCTACAAAATGGTGCCTACATCCTTCCATACATCACAGAAATCCACAGGCTGATGCAGGCAGATGTCAAGCCAAAGGCTTGCCCAGGCCTCAGAGTCCAAGGCCAGCATTCATTACTTAGTGAGTCACTCATGCGGCTTAGTGATAGAGTGCATGCTTCACATACGCCAGGCCCTGTGTTCCACCTCCAGCAGCAGCAGCACCACCACCAGAAAGCTGGAGTGTTTACCATAGGTTCCCACAGTGACTGGCATATAGTAAAGCATACACACCATGTCCCCTCATTTTTATCCTCCCTGCTCCTGTCAGTTCTGGTGGAACATGGTACATTAGGAAGGAAGCTAAACAGGGAGAAGTTTATTTATATTGCCTTCAATCTGTGTTGAGTCACATGCCGCTGAGTGTCACCTGTCAGGTTGAAGGTGCAGCTTTGCCATCTCACTTAGTTCTTAGGAGGATACTCGTTAAGGTCTACCTGATTGAACAGCCACATCTAAAAACCAAACAACTCCCTAAGCCCACTTTTTTCCCTGGGATCACCAACAGTGTGGGTGTTTTTTTCTTAAAGGTAGACAAAAGTTAGTAACATCCACCAAATTAGGAGGGAAGCCTTTACCTTTGGTTTATGCCATAGTTCCCATTCCACATCTTCGCCTTATTCTTAATGCCTACATTAGCTGAAAATGTACCTCCTTGTCTCCGATTAGCTATAGAAATAAATCTCTGAGGGAACGTTATGGCTGATGGTGAGGGCTCTCGAGGGCATCTCACAAGCCATTTCTCTTTTCTTCCTCACTCTCCTGGTTTGTTACTTTTGTGGTTAATGCACATCTTCTCTACACACATTCTCTTCTCTGTGTTTTGACTTTTGGGGGCTTTTTCATCCTAGAGCTCTGGTCTTGTAGCCTCTTTGATTTCACCCAAAGTTTAGAGGTCTCTCTGAGGTGTAGCAAAGAGTCTGAATTTTCAGTGTGGCCTCATTTCTCACAGTCATCCAATAAGCCTGATTAAGATTCAAAAGCACAGTGCACTGGCAGTGAGCAAGGGTGACTGAAGGAATCAGTTCTCTTCTGAAACCTTGGCTGCTTCTTGGGGACATCCTGCTCCGCTACCTGCAATGTCAGGATGCCAGGAGAATGGCCGAGCTCCTGCTAGGAAAGAACTTAGTATCCTTCTGCAGCCAGTCAAAGAAAGGAGGAATAGATTTATTCCTTTCAAGGCACAAAGGACATCATTGGAAACATCAAATAATGCTTTCAGAGTCTGCTAATCCCTTTAGGCAATCAGTCCCAAGTGAGGAAACGGCCTCTAATGATGTCTACAGCAGTTGGTTAGATACAACCTCTTTATACAGACTAAATGAGGCCCAGCAGAATCACACAGGAGTCCAGTTGTCACAGAGGAATATCTACACACTTCAATGGCTCTTGAGGTTGGTTGCTAAGCCTTGACAAATGCTTTTGCTATTGGTGTCAGCAGTATAGATTCATCAATTAGTTGTAAACTTGGGAAAAATTGTTTTCAGTTTAACTTGCAAATAAAAACATACAGGGGAGTAGAGGTCCTGCAAGCTAGTATATTGCTTGCAAGAAGAATTAAATTTGATCACCAGAAGTCATATAAAAAAGACAGGGGTGGCTGCCCAGCTTAGATCACCACACTTACATATGATAAACCTGACCTTAGACTCCCACAACTACATTTATCTTAAATATAAATTTTTAAAAATTCTCCTCAAACTGAGATCCACAAAACTGAGATTTACACTTGCCACCCAGGAACTGTCACCAAGCCTTGTGTCAACCCAGAGAACAATAGCTAAGGAGTATTTTCTTCTGTGGAAACTTCAAAACACAAAGAATCAGAGAGAAAGAGGACAGGAACACCCAGAGGCATGGATGGTTTTGGCATGACACATAGCTAACACAGAACAAAGGACCACACAAACACCTTTCTTACACAAACAGGCCAGGCATTCTAAATTGGAAAACTGAAAATGTGAAACTTAGGTACAAACAATGCTCATAAATTTTGCTCTTTAAACCATTTTAGATTTAATATTTTCTGATTAAGTTGGTAAAATGTCTGCAAATATTCCAAGATCTAAAATTCTCCAAAGGGGGTAGATGGTAGGTGGGGGTAGGGAACTGGAGGAGAGGAGTGATGGGAAACTGTAGTCACTATGTAAAATAAATTAAAAATGTTAATTAAATAAAAAATATTTTAACAATAACCCCCCCCCAATCTGAACCATGTTTGTTGAGAGTGTTTCATACAAAAGATATACACCACTTACAGGCTGTCATAACATAGTCACTTATTATTATGTAAATTAAGCATAAAAAGGGACCTTTGTAGCTCCAGCTCGGATCTTGTGTAACACACCTCTGGTGCCTGCAGTCCACCCTTTACTTTGAGTCTAGTGTTTCAGTTCTCTGTGCAAATACCCTAAGGAACTTTTACTCTTAGTCAGGACCCAGCTCTGTAACCCTCAGCTAAGAGGGTGCTCCCTGTGAAACAGCTCCATAGCTGCTGCCTGTGCTCTCCTTCTTCTCCCTCTTTCTTCTTCCATCGTGGGAATGAAACCCACAACTCACTGATGCAGAGTAAGTAACATCCTGATGACGGGGGATGTCCTTCTGTGTATATGTATCTCTTATTGTTTGATGAATAAAACACTGTTTGGCCAATGAGGCAAGAAGCTAGGAGGGAGTAGAGGATGAGGAGAATTCTGGGAAAGGTAGGCAGAGAGAGTGCACCAGAGACAGAAACACTATGTAGCTGCCAAGAGGAGTAATGGGTCTGGACCCTTCTCCGGTAAGCCAAGACCATGTGGAAAAACATAGATTAACAGATATGGGTTAATAATCAAGACAGAGCTAGCCAATAAGAAGCTCTAGTCATTGGCCAACAGTTTTATTATTAATATAAGTCTTTGTGTGCTTATTTGGGGTGAAATGGCAGCAGGACCTGGTGGAATAAGAACCTACAGTAACATTCTATCATCTACCCATACTCTTAGCCCTACTGCAAAGACATTCCTTACTAGGCCAGGAACCACCTGGCTAACTGGTTCTCTCATCTCTATGTGCTAGTTACCTTGGAAATCAAAATGACAAAGGATATGTGATGTTTCTCTTGCTATCACTCCATATAAGTATACTTAAGATGACCAATGTTGAATGGCTGACTGAGCCCAGGCACAATTCTTCAAACCCCTCACCATCAAAACATCTTCCTTATTCTCAAGAATCTCATTCAGTTTTACCTTGTTCATTCCTATCTTTCGAGCCCTCCTACCTGGAGCTCAGAACCTAGGACTTTCACTTAGAACCAGATGTCTAGCCTAGATAGCTAGATGTAATCAAATGTTGACCAATGTCCCAGCCTCCAGGTCTCAACTCACATTAAATACATCATTTGGTTCTTAAGCTGCCTATAGCACCATGTAATTTTGCCCTTGCCTCACCAGCTTCCTATACCCCACAGAATAGGCACCAGAGCCATATCCCAGCTTCAAGACTCTCCATACTCTGTCACCAATATGCTGTCATAATTGAACATTTTGTCATTGCCCCAGGTGCAGTCTGGGCTGCAGTAAAGCTGATTTAGATTGAAGAAATGTAGCCACTTGTCCTTAAGGTGAATCTGGAAGGAACCGGTAATTCTCAGTGGGAATGTAAAATGGTGCATATGTTGTGGGAAAAAGTTTGGAAATCCCTCAAAAGAGTTAAATGCATGTTCACAGCCATATGATTTACAACAGCTAAGAGAGTCAACACAAGTGTCCATTGAGAGATGGACAAGGAAAACATGGTATATGCATACAATGCAATATTATTCAATATAAAACAGGAATATAATTTGATATGTCCTACTAGGGTAGATTTTGAGAACACTGTATTAAGTGAAGTACATTAGCCACACAGAAAGAGATACTGTGTAAAGTCATGTTTATAAGATACTCAGGCAGTCAAAATAAGAAGCAGAAAGTAGAATGGGGGTGGTCTGGAGATAGGGTGAGAAATGAGGAGTCATTGGTTCACAGATGCAGTTGTGGGGTTTCTTTGTTTTGGCTTTTGTACTGCTAGGTATTGAACTCTGGGCCTTGTATATAACAGGAAAACAATATAACAGCAAGCTACATCCATAAGCCCAAGTTTTCTATTTGGGAAGATAAAATTATTCTGAAGACAGGTGTCAGTGATGGCCATCAAATTATGTGAATATTCTTTGCATTACTGAACTAAATAATTAAAAGTTGCTCCTGATCAATTTAATGGTATGTGAGTTTTCCAGCACACCACTCTGCTCTGAAAAGATCTTATACTTTCTCCCAGGCCCACGAGTTTCAGTAGCATTACATCTACCTCCTTGACTTTCTAATCTCACCTTCCTCCCTGTGGAAAAGAGTTTGTCACATTCTCGATATAAAGCGATCTCTCATCTTCCAGAATTTTTTTTTCTCACAGCCCTTAAACATTCCTTTACTAAACTACTTTCTTGATACCTGAGAATGAAAAAGGTTTGGAATTCATCTGGTCCAGACATATGAGCAACCTGAGACCCAGAGAAGCCATCATTTGTCCCAAGGACCTACTTGTTAGTGGCTACCTGTCTGATAGGCCTGACTTACTGGAGTCACTGCTCACACATAACTCTGATAACTGGAGTAGGGAAGTCAAGAGCAGGGGAATTTGATGCCTGGAAGTCAGAATAAACAGACCACAAGGAGAGGAACATGCTGTACTTGCTTTTCATACTCACAGGTGGTCCCTGCATACTCTGCACACTCACAGGTGGTCCCTGAACACACACAAGTGGTCCCTGAACACTTATAGGTGGTCCCTGCACAATCACAGGTGGTGCCTGCACACTCACAGGTGGTCCCTGAACACACACAAGTGGTGACTGCACACTCACAGGTGGTCCCTGCACACTCACAGGTGGTGACTGCACACTCACAGGTGGTCCCTGCATACTTACAGGTAGTACCTGCACACTCACAGGTGGTCCCTGCACACTCACAAGTGGTACCTGCATACTCACAGGTGGTCCTTGCACACTCATAGGTGGTCTCTGCACACTCAGCTTTCCTTCAGTTTACAAGTAATTTTGACAGTTACTAAATAAGCTGTACTCCATCTAGCCTGTGAAACACTGAGGGAGTGAATGCTGAAAAGCATGACTTTTGCAGGGGGGAGGAATTTTCCAATAAGAAAATAAGACTATAGTCATCCTTCGGTATCTGCCAAGGCATTCTGGAACCCCATTAGGGTACCAAAATATGAAGAGAATGCTCAAATACCTTATATTTATTAGCATAAAACTACATAAAACCTGTATGCTTTAAATAATTTTGGTTACTCATAATCCCTCAAAGAGCATATTTTATGTAAATAATTATTTCCTTCTATTGTTTAGGGACTAATGCCTTGAAAAGGTCTGCACGTGCTCAGTATTACTGTGATTATTTTTGAGTAGCTTCAATCCAAGGTTGGTTCAATGCACAGGTGCTGAGGTTGTAGCTACAGAGGGCTGACGTCAGGGAAAAACAGAGACAGGTGAACTGCCAACAGAGGCCAAGACAGAATACTACATTTTAAAGATTACATGTGCATGGTAACTTCCCATTTTACAAATCCACTGGTATGAACTGCCTCTACAGGCTACAGCTGCCTCTCTCCAACTCTAGAGGGACACATGCTGCGTATTCTGCTCAGGGGGAAAATCAGCCAAGTGCAGAGAAACATTTCACTCTAAAATGATAACATTCTCTTTTGCTATTTGCTACTTCAGCTGTCTAAACAATTCCACTTGGATAACATGTCATTCCTAGACCTCATAAAGATTTCTCCATAGTGCATCTGGTTGAGTCACAGATTGAAGTAGGCAAGTCTGATATCTAGTTTTTACTCTACCCAGACGTTCTGGGAACCTCACTTAGCTAAAGTTGCTTCTTGCTTCCTCAGAATCACTAGCAACTGCCTTTCTTCTGTCACAGTAAGCCTGCTGGGATTAGACAATAAGGAGACAATGAAGGTGCATGTAAGATTCCAGTGTTTTCCATGGAAGGCATAATGTTTCTTTTCTGATTGCCAGGCTGAGTGAAAGCTGGGGTTCTCTGACAGTGCCCCACATTAAGAGATAGCAGCTAACCAAGGACAAGGTCAAAATTAAAAAGGAAAAGGATGATCTTCCAAAAGATCTGAGTTCAGAGTTTAGTTTGTAGTATCTACATCAGATAGTCACAACTATCTGTAATCCCAGCTCTTCTGGCCTCCAGAAGCACCTGCATACATGTAACACACACACACACACACACACACACACACACACACACACACACACACACACACACACAGAGAGAGAGAGAGAGAGAGAGAGAGAGAGAGAGAGAGAGAGAGAGAGAAAGAGAGAGAGAGACTTTTCTGATAAAAGAACCATGATTCTGAATTTATATACTAGAGAAGAAAGTACATGGGTAAACAAAGTAGAAAAACTATATGATGGGAATATCACAGAATGAGCCTGAACAGTCAGAGAGTAGAAAGAAATGCATCTCCACCTAATGAAAGTCATGGGCCATTTGATAGGTGTTTTACCAGAACTGAAGACTGGGTGTGTGTTTCCTGAGACTCCCGTCAGAGGGAACACTGAAGAAAGAAAGCAGCACACAGGAAGACAATGAAAACAGCAAAAACAAACCAGGTCCTCAGGGAAGACAAGCTTGACAGAGTTGAGCAAGGAAGGAGTGCAGAAGTATATAGGTATCTGAGAGAAGTGGGAGAGAGGCTGGGGACTCACTGAAAGCCATGTCACATAGGTCCCTTTGGTCATCATCTTGGGACACAGAGAAGCCCTTTTATTGTTTCAACCAGAGAGAGATAAGAGATAACAGTCTTAGGACAATCTCCTCACAACAGTGTAACAAACAGGCGGATGACAGGAAATGAGATCAGGAATCATCAGGAAGAACTACCCAGAACAACAGGAAGTAGTGAAGGTCCTACTCAAATTTGGTGGCCACAGATAAGAGAAGGAAGGGACTAGAAAGAATGTGGCTGGTTACTTGGGTCCTGGGGGAGAGTGGAGGAGACATGTATCATAAGTGTAGCTACAGGTGAGAACACAGTTATGCATTGTACATATTGACTTTAGCAGCTGAGTAAGTAGGGTTGAATTCACTAGGGAGACTTTTATAGAGATATTGATTTGTACATTCTCACCTTATAAATTAAAGCATTGGGTATATGTGTGATAATCTAGAAAGAGTCATTAGACATTGAAGTAGGAGCTTAGTATGTCCAGAGGACTATTCCTAATATCCACAATATGGAAGCAACATCAGTGTTCTTTGGTCTTAAAAAGAAAGATACCATGCAATTTGTGATGATGTGGATGGAGCCACGAAAATTTTATTGAGAAAAATCAGATAAAAAGTAAAAGAAAAATTTTGAATTTTCACATATCTATGGAGTTTAAAGCAAACAAACAAACAAACAAACAAAAAAGGAACCAGAGGGAGTGGTGATTATCATGGGGTGGAAGCGGGAGGAAGGGATGAGAACAAAGAAGATGTAGGTTTAAAAGAACCAAGTCTCAGACTGGAGAAGTTTTTTAGTGACCAATTGTTTGGCCTGGTGATCATGACCAACAATACTATATATTTCAAATTATTTAAAATAGGTTTTATTTTTTTTATTCTTATAACACACACAAATGAGGTATTTGGACACCAATCATCTTTATATAATCAAAATATTACATTATATGCTATAAATATACACAATTATTGTTAGTCACTTAAAATAGATACATGGAAGGGTAGATAGACAGAAAGTCCAGGATGCATACATGGGGTATACACACCTTCAGATACTGTGTGCATGGGTCTGCACAAAGGACCGAGAAGTCTCAGTGACCAAAGGACTCAGGCATAGAAGACAGTAATGCCAGGTAACCAGTGTCAAGTACAAAATACTGCTTCAAGGTCTGGTAAAAGGAGGACCAAAAGCCCAGGGAATGGGGAAGGTATCTCATTAGTGGTCACACCAGTAGTGGCTTCAGAGAGGTGGCCGGGATGAGAGCTAGGCTCGGGTCCATCTGAAAGCTCATGGGCATTAACATAGCAGCAGAAAGATGAGGGCTTTTCTTTCATTTTGCAACTGTCAAGTTTATTCTTACCTCGGAACCTTTGTTCTCTCTCTTCAGTGTCTGCCTGGCTAGATTACTCCAATAATGTAGGCCTTGACTCAGTGGCTGCTTCCCCAGATGGGCATCTATTTCACTCTCTGTATCCTTCAGGTCCCCGTTCCAGCCACTGCACCACCTCAACCCTTGACTGTAAGCCATCTGCACACCCTCTCCACCTTCCTGCACTTACTGCTCCCCTACAGAAAGGCAGAACTTTAAAAAGCAGAGATGTGTTTCCAACACAATAAAGATTTATTGCACAGATGGGCCAGAGAAGACAGTGAATATCCTTGACTAGAAAGGGAATATATACATTTGGAAAGAAGGTAGAGGCACTTACAAAAAGACAGATGGAGAAACAATGTCTTATGAGAACACATGGATGGGATGAGGAACTGAGAAGTGGATGGATCCATAGCCCATAAAAGGACTTGGTGAAAACATGGAATTTATAGATCCCCAAACAGGACAGAAATGGGAGAACAGGGGTGCAGCATTTAATTCCTCACTGAGTGAGGAATTAAAGGTAGAACAATGGGCTTTAGAGGAGTCCTGATAGTGGCTTGGGATGATGACAGCATGGATGGGAGATGAAGCTGAGGAAGCATGCAGGGATTCCAAAATATCACATTGGTATACCAGGGTTGGAGATCAGAAGACTCCAGTGATATCAGTGTGGGAGTTCAGTGGTCTTTCCATCATTCTGCACTCCCTCTCTCCCTCCTTTACCCATCCCTCCTTCCTCTCCTTCTTTCACTTCTCCTCCTCCTTCGTTTTGCTCTTCTAACACATACATGTGACATTCAGGTACCCATGAAACGGCCAGAGCAGGATGCCAGGTGTGTGTGACTCTCTGCCTTGTTTCCTGGAGGCTGCATCTCTTACTGCACCAGAAAATCACTATTTTGCACAGCCTGGCTATCTATCAAGCTCCCAAGACTCACCTGTTTCTGCCTCCAAATGCTGGGGTTACATGCATAAGAGCCTTGCCAAGCTTTTTATGTGGGTACTTGGCATTCAAACTCTGGTCTTTTTGCTTGCAGCACATATGCTCTTATCCATTGAGACACCTTCCCAACTCCGCCGGGGACTGTTTTCCAGTAGCAGAAAACCAGCTGGCAGAGAAAGCACCCAGATAGTGCCTCTCTGTTTAGGGTTGCATGAGGTAGGGATGGAGGCACAGTCATACACAGAGTCAGTAGAGCAAGTGGTTGGGGAACAGAGTGGGGCCCGGGCTGCAGAGGGAGCAGTGAGGCCCAAGGAAGGCTCTAAGTGTACCTGTGGGAAGGACAATAGGAAAATGACCACAGTCAGACATACTAAAGGAAGGAATGGAGGGAGAATCAGTTTGAAGATGTTAAGACGGTTGAGATTTTAAATTCAACCGTTCCAGGAAAGACAAGGGCGGGGGATGTAGCCACACTGGGAACTGGACATTTCTACCTCAATGATTAAAATTTCCAGACCCAGACAACAAAACAAGCTGCCCAGGGCCTAAGAACACTTTTTTTTGTTGTTGTTGTTGTTTTCCTTCATTTGAGAATTACAATTTCTTAGGAAGAAATGGCCATTCTTTCTCTGGCCTCATTTTAAGAAACCAGTGAACAAAAATTATGGAGGTATACCTAGACTAACTGAAGTTGGAGTAATCAGGTGGTACGGGGCCAGTAAAGTTAATGGAGCGCTCTTTAGAGATTCCAGACCAAACGAGCATGGAAGGGAAGCCAGAGCTGCCGTTAGCAACATTTGCTTCTGACTTTGTCTCAAAACAGGAAGCACAACCATAGAAGGCTGTGGAAAAGCAGAAAAGTTCAGCCGGGAGCAGTCAGGAGCAGGAATTCAAGGGTCAGAGCCCAAGGGATGTGTGGCCAAGCTGTTGTCTGTGGCCCACCACTGACTTTATCTATATACTTCTGTCCAATTTGCTACTGAATAGCAGATGCACGTTGTTAGTATTTATGCATTTTACTGACCTGCCTTTGGAGTTCTGACAGGATATACCACTAAGAGCACCACCTATGCCTATTCAATACATTCCCTTTTAAAAGGGCCCTGCCCACCTCCCATTCCTCTCCCACCTCCCCTCTCTCTCTCCCTCCTCTCTCTGTCTGTTCTCCCCCCTTCTCTGCCTGTTTCTTCTTTCCTGCTTCTCCTGTCCCTGGATACATGTCTTCACCCTCCCCTTTCCCCCTTTTATGATCCTTCCTTGTTATAAGTAGGTAAATAGAGAGCTTTGAAGCATTTAAATACATACCTTAATCAAGGTTATCTATGATGTGTTCGCAGATGGATGGACATATCATTGTGAATTCAAGAGAAATGACATGGCTCAGCTCTTCCAAGTAGATCAACTTTGCCATAAAAATGATGATTTCTTATTATCTTTTTATTTTTTCTCATTGAAACTGGCTTTTGAGAAAACAGAAAATTATGATGCTTTGCAAAGCTAACCAACTCTGTAACATGTATCACAAAGCCAGTTCTAAAACTTATCCTTGAAAAGGAAGATAATATATTATTGTTTCCTTGACATCAGTATTTACTTGTCTTTCAGATGTGGTTAATAGTAGTGTTTCGTTTTTCTAAGAGACACTGTGAAGATCAAATGGACATATGTAAAATATGCATATTCGATGGGTAAGCAGCACTCAGCAGTGTTAGCACTGGCAGGATAAGTGTCATTGCTATTATTACTGTGTTATTCTGGTTTGTGCCATTAGTCATTGAACATGTGATTGCTTTTAGTCACATAGTTTGAGACTTCAGAAAAAGCATGTCTGCTTGCCGCACTGGCATGAAACAGTTTTGAAGGCAGAACCCAATTGCTGATAATTTTAAAAGTTGCCATTGTGGACCTACTTGTCTTTCCTGTTATTTATTGACTTTTTATTTTAGTTGATCCTTTGTGGATTCCACATCATGCATTCTGATCCCACTCAGATGGGAGTCGTTATTCTGTAAATATGTTTCTCATACTGGTTAATGAATAAGGCATTGTTGGCCAATAGAAAAGCAAGATAGGCAGGGCTAGGAATAAAGGAGGAAAGAGGAAGTAGTAGGGAGAGTCAACATCGAGAGCCCGGAGAGGTAGTACACCAGCCACTCTGGCCGGTAAGATGAGACCACATGGAAATACTTAGATTAGTAGAAATGGGTTAATCATTAAGGCAGAGCTAGCTGATAAGAAATAATAGTAACTGGCCAACAGAATTATATCAAATACAGAGTCTCTGTGTATTAATTGGGGCTGGCATGGCAGAGGGGGTAGATCGGCAGCCGGCCAGGAAAACCTACTCGGAACACCACTCATCTCCTCATCCCCTCATATCTGCCCTCTGCCCTTGCTAACGACCCTCACAAACAAACCCAAATTTAAGAGAAAAACAAAATACCAAACAAAACAAAACAAACTTGACATGGGCTGACCAGAAAATATGAGAGTAGAGAAGCATGTGGAACATTCAGGAAACCATAGAAGTCCAGGAGGCCAAGAAGTGGAATATATAAGAATAAGTATTTCTTATACAGTAAGATATGGAATTGAAAGACCTGGGAAATTTCAGATCACAGAAAACCTTGTGAAGATTACAGAGGGGCCTCACCATTTGCTACTATAGGATTATAGGATTTATTTGATATTGCTTTAGGTATTTTATTTATTTATTTTTGATAACGATTATAAGTGAAATATAATCTATAACAATGTAAGTTGCTAAAAATACTGAGGTAATTTGAATAAGAATGTTTAGCTAGCAGGGAGTGGCACTAGTTGGAAAGGATTAGGAGATGTGGCCTCATTGCAGGAAGTATGTCACTGGGGGGTAAGTACTTTACATGTCTGCCATTCTAATAGGGTTATAGCAGCATCTTGTTTTAAATAAGTGTATCTTTTCTGAAGCATACTAGTTCAGCTTCACAGACACTTGCATTGATTGGCCTTTGTATTACAAGCTCTACTCAGCTTTGAACAAGCTTCCATGACACCCTAAATGACTGCATGCTATTCTAGGACACAAAAAGATGTGGAGAGGGCCATTGTGCAGGGTGGGGGTGGGATTTTCCTTCCCCTACTCTCGTATCCAGATTCTAACACTTATTTTTCTTTAATTGGAGCAACTGAATAATGGAAAGAACATTTCTGCCATGTATTATCACACCTGCTGTGGCTTCAGTTTCCAAAGAGCAATGTTTTCTTAATGGTTCTCAGAGCGACATTTCACACCTGCATGTTTACATGATGATTTTGGTGTTCATCAACTCCATAAAGATACAGGGAATAACGTGCAAAAAAAAAAAGAAGTGTTCTTGAAAAGCAGACATTCCATATAACATTTTTCACAAATGTGAACTTTCCATCGTTATGACTTCGTGTCTGTGAGACTTAATATAATCAAAATCAAAAGTCACATAACACATCTACCCTGAAAAGAAATCCTGGCAAAGTTCTTGCCATTGCAAATGGCCTTTTTATGTGCCTGTTCTTAACAGACAAAATCAAAGCCTATAAAACAAATCTTTCTCTGCTCCACATGGAACCTTCTCTAAAATCAACCACATACTAGACAACATTAAAAACCTCAACAGATACAAAAAATTGGAATAGTCCCCTGTATCTTATCAGATCACCATACTATAAGTTGGAATTCAACAACATAAATCACAGAAACCCTACAAACTCATGGAAACTGAACAATGTGCAATTGCACCATTCCTAGGTCAAGGAAGAAATAAATAAATTAAAGATTTCCTAGAATTCAATGAGAATGAAGACACAACATACCTGAACTTATGAAACTTTGAAAGCAATGCTATGAGGGAAGTTCATTGCACTAAGTGCCCATATGAAGAAAACGGAGGATAGTCACATTAAAGAATAAACAGCACAACTGAAAGCCCTAGAACAAAAAGAAGCAAACTCACCCCGGAGGAGTAGAAGTCAGGAAATAATCAATTTGAAGGCTGAAATCAACAAAGTAGAAACTAGGAAAATAACTTAAAGAAGCAATGTAACAGAGTTGATTTTTCAAGAAAATCAATAAGATAGACAAAACTTTATGTAAACTAACCAAAAAGCAGAGAGAATATGCAAGTCAACAAAATCAGAAATGAAAAGGGGGACATAACAATGGACATTGAGGAAACCCAGAGAATTTTCAGGTCATACTTTGAAAACCTGTACGCTGCAAAATTTGAAAATTCAAAGGAAATGCACAAATTCCTGGATAGCTATCACTTACCAAAATTAAATCAAGAACAGATAAGCAACTTATATAGACCTATAACCACCAATGGAATAGAAGCAGTCATGAAAAACCTCCCAACCAAAAAAAAAAAAAAAAAAAGCCCAGGGTCAGATGGCTTCAGTGCAGAATGCTACCAGAAATTCAAAGAAGAGCTAATAAAAAATAGTTGATTTTTCTTGAAAAATCAACTCCTCAAATTTTTTCACACAATAGAAGCAGAAGGCTCACCACCAAACTCTTTTTAAAGGCTACAATTCCTTGGTACCCAAGCCACACAAAGACACAACGAAGAAAGGGAACTACAGACCAATATCTCTCATGAACATTGATGCAAAAATACTCAATAACATACAGGAAAATTGAATTCCAAGAACACATCAGAGATACCATTCACTATGACCAAGTAGGCTTCATCCCAGGGATGCAGGTATCGTTCAACATACAAAAATCTATCAATGTGATCCACCATATAAACAAACTAAAAAAGAAAAAACACATAATCATCTCACTAGATGCTGAAAAAGCCTTTGACAAAATTCAACACCATTTAATGATAAATGTCTTGGAGATATCATGGAAAACAGGAACATACCTAAACATAATAAAAGCAATATACAGTAAACCAACAGCCAACATCAATCTGAATGTTGAGAAGCCTAAGTCAATTCCTCTAAAATTGGGAACAAAACAAGTCTTCCCTTTCTATCCATATCTCTTCAGTATTGTATTTGAGGTTCTAGCTAAAGCAATAAGACAACAAAAGGAGATCAAGGGGATACAAATTGGAAAGGAAAAAGTCAAACAGTCACTGTTTGCAGATGATATGATAGTTTATAAGTGACCTGAAAAACTCTACTAGGGAACTCCTACAGCTGATAAAAACCTTCAGCAAACTAGCAGGATACAAGATAACCTGAAAAAAAAAAATCATTAGCCCTACTTTATTCAGATGACAAAGGTGATCAGAAAGAAATCAGAGGAACATTACCCTTTACAATAGCCACAAACAATATAAAATATCTTGGTGTAATGCTTTCCAAATAAGTAAAAGACCTATATAGCAAGAACTTTGTGTCTTTAAAGAAAGAAATTAAAGAAGATACCAGAAAATGGGAAGATCTCTCATACTCTTGGATAGGTAGGATAAAGATAGTAAAAATGGAAATCTTGCCAAAAGCAATCTACAGATTCAATGAAATCCCCATCGGAACTCTAGTACAAGTCTTTACTGACCTTGAAAGGATAACACTCAACTTTATATGCAAAAACAAAAGACCCAGAATAACCAAAACAACCCTGTTCAATAAAGTAACTTCAGGAGGTATCACCATCCCCAACTTCAAGCTCTACTATAGAGCTATAGTTCTGAGAGCATCTTGGTATTGACACAAAAATAAACAGGTAGATCAATGGATTCCACACACCTCCGAATGCCTAATTTTTGACAAAACAGCTAAAATTATACAATGGAAGGAGGAAAGCATCTTCAACAAATGGTGCTGGCACAACTAGATGGTGTGTAAAAAACTGCAGATAGACCCATGTCTATCGCCATGCACAAAACATAAGCCCAAATGGATCAAAGTCATCCAGCCACACTGAACCTCTTAGAAGAGAAAGTGGAAGGTACTCTTGAACAAATTGGTACAGGAGACCGCTTCCTGAACATAACTCCAGTAGCACAGACACTGAGATCAACAATTAATAAATGGGACCTCCTCAAACTGAGAAGCTTCTGTAAAGCAAAGGACACAGTTGACACGACTAAACAGCAGCCCACAGACTGGGAAAAGATCTTCACCAACCCCACATCTGACAGAGGGCTGATCTCCAAAATACATAAAGAACTCAAGAAACTAGTCACCAAAATACCAAATAACCCTATTAAAAAGTGGGGTACAGCAATGAGTAGAGAATTCTCAATAGAGGAATCCAAAATGACTGAAAGACACTTAAGAAAGTGTTCAACATCCTTAGTTATCAGGGAAATGCAAATCAAAACAACTCTGAGATACCATCTTACTCCTGTCAGAATGGCTAAAATTAGAAACACTAGTGACAGCTTATGCTGGAGAAGATGTGGAGAAAGGGGAACACTCCTCCACTGCTGGTGGGAATGCAAACATTTACAGCCATTTTTGAGATCAGTATGGTGGTTTCTCATGAAAATGGAAATCATTCTACCACAGGACCTGACCCTTTTGCTCTTAGGCATATACCCAAATGATCCACAATCATCCAGCAAAGACATCTGTTCAACTACATTCATAGCAGCAGTATTTGTAATAGCAAGAAACTGGAAACAATCTAGATGCCCCTCAACTGAAGAATGGATAAAGAAGATGGGGTACATTTTCACAGTGGAATACTACTCAGCGGGGGTGGGGGGTGGCAGTGGAATCTTGAAATTTGCAGGAAATTGGATGGAATTTGAAGAAACCATCCTGAGTGAGCTACTGGAAACAATCTAGATGCCCCTCAACTGAAGAATGGATAAAGAAGATGGGGTACATTTTCACAGTGGAATACTACTCAGCGGGGGTGGGGGTGGTAGTGGAATCTTGAAATTTGCAGGAAAATGGATGGAATTTGAAGAAACCATCATGAGTGAGGTAACCCAGTTATAAAAAGAGGAACATGGTATGTACTCAATCATATATGGATTTTAGACATAAAGCAATGGATCACCAGCCTATAATTCACACTGCAAGAGAAACTAGGATACAAGGAAGAACCTAAGGGATTCATACATGGTCCCTCATAGGAAAGGAACAAGATCTCCTGAGTATATTGTGAGTGGGGGGGTGCAGTGACTGGAGAGGGAGTTAGCAGAAAGAAAAGGGGAGGAGAGGAGAACATATGAGATCAGGAAGATTGAGTTAGAGGAAGAATAGACAGGAGCAAAAAGAAGGCATGCCATAATAGAGGAAGCCATTACATGTTTGAAGAGAAAACTGACTCTAGAGAAATGTCCAGAGACCTACAAGAATGACCCCAACTAACAATCTGAACAACAGTGGAGATGCTACCTTAAATGCCTTTCCCTGATAATGAGATTGACAACTAACTTATCCACCATCATAAAGTCCTCATCTAGTAACTGATGGCAATAGAAGTAGATACCCACAGCAAACATCGAGCTGAATTCCTGGAATCCTGTTGCAGAGAAGGAAGAATAATAAGAAAATGGGTGTAGACCAGGCTCCAGAAACCCACAGAGATAGCTGACCTTCATTACCCTCCCAGACTGATAGCTGGGAAACCAGCATTGGACCAACTCAGACTCCCTGAATGTGGGTCTCCATCATAAGAGAAGACCTTGGCCATCTAAGGGATCTCTGATCATGGAACCAGGATGTATCCCTGGTGCACAAAAGGACTTTGGGAGCACATTCCCCATGGAGGGATACTCTTCTAACCCAGAGGCCAGAAAGAGGGCCTAGTCCCTACTTCAAATGACTTGACAGATTTTGTTGATCCCTCCTGAAAGGCATCACCCTCCCTGTGGAGTGGGGCTGAGTGGGAATGGGATGGGAACAGGGGGAATGGGAGGGAGGGAGAGGGAACTGTTATTGATATATAAAATAAGAAATACACACACACACACACACACACACACACACACACACACATTTTGGCTGAGTCACCAAAATCCCTGGCAGTTATGCATGGCCACAATTAATTTACCCTAGAAAAGTTTTCAAGTAGATGATGGTAAACTTGTATTTTGGCTACACTGTCAACAACAAAGCTCCTTGGTCAGTGATAGGTATTTATATATTTTAATCCCTTTGTTTGTGAATGAAAATAGTTTTGAGCATAACAAGCTTACATGCCAAAAGTTTGTTAGAGAATATAGCTTGTTAGTGAAAATGTACATCCATTCTATAGCTAGTTAAGCCAGGAAACAAATTATAATATATCAGTAATTATCTCAAGATATATTCACATATACCCATTAAAAGGAAAGGTGTTATGGATAGAGCTGAATCTATTAATGGCTTGCCATACAATCAGGAGGAACAGAATCAAATCTCCAGAACCCATATGAAAAAGCTGGAGTCAGAAGACCTTGTAATCACAACACTGGTAAAATGGAGAATTTCTGGGAGTGACCATCCAGCCTGGACATACTTGACAAGTTCTAGGCTAGTGAGAGACCTTGTCTCAAAACAAAACAAACAAACAAAACAACAACAACAACAAAAATGTGGGCAGTACTTGAAGAGCGGCAAGCAAGGTTAGCTGTGACCTCCACAGCCACTGCACACATGTCGTGCAAATCTGTACAAACATACATGCCTACACATACACAGAAATGGCTCAGTGAATTAAAAAATTGTGATAACACAATGTACATAAGGAATTTACTTTAAATTTAGTAACAGAGGCATGTTAGTGGGGAAAAGTGATGAAGAAAGAAATACCAGAAAACAATATTTTTATAAAGCAAGTTTAGAACAAAGAGACAAATCCAAAATACATGTTACAAAATGAAGAAAATATCAGTTCAGAAAGACATGATGTTAAATATGAATGCATTCAACAATCAAGACTCAAAATACATAAAACGAAGAGCTAAAAGGATATACAGATGTACAATTATATCTGGGGATTGATTTCAATCACCCTGGACAGACACACATGTCAGGAAGACCACTGAAGATGTGAACACCCCAATCAACAAACAAGGTCTAATCAACAGTTGGAGAATATGTCATGCCAAAAGCACAAAACACATCTTTGAATACTCTTAGAAACATAATTGGGGCCACAGAACAAACCACAGTTTTAAAAGAATCAAAGTATAAACAATGTGTTTTGTGACTGTAATGGAATCATAACAGAAACCTGAAATAAAAAGACAAGATGGGCTGGAGAGATCGCTCGGTAGTTAAGAGCACCAGCTGCTCTTGCAAAGGACCTGGGTTCCACTCTTGGCACCCACATGACCACCCACAACTCTCTGCAACTCCAGTCCTAGTGCAATAATCTGACACCCTCTTCTGGCCTCCTCAGGCACCTTATGTGTGTGATGCAGACATACATGCAAGCCCAATGTCCATATACATAAAACAAAAACAGATCTTTTAAACATTAAAAGAAAGATAAGGCAATTTTTTTTACAAGCATTAAATTAAATAACATACTTTAATCCCCAGGCCAAAATAGTGCTCTTAAAAATTTTAATATATAAAACTGAATAATGAAGTTGCTACACAAGGCTAATATAAGAGAGTCAGTACCACAGGCCATCTGCTAAGAATTACTATTTGAAGGCAATTGATTTTAAATCATTTTCTGACAGTCAATATGTAGATCTCTTACCTCCTGAAGTACCCTTAATTCATGACAGTACAAATATGAGAAGGCATGCCTGAACACCACAGAAAACTGTCCATTTCAATTCAGAGTCCAGAAAATGTGTCATATGAGGAGATCCTGTCTCTCTCTCTCTCCCTCCCTCCCTCCCTCCCTCCCTCTCTCTCTCTCTCACACACTTACAGGCTTGGGTACGATTAGCGGCAAGATCCAACCAACTTTTGATATGGTGATTTCTTTCAAATGTCAGTTCACACCTGCTGCTGGCTAGTATGATCACCTGGGAGCTTTAAAAACACCGAGATCCTGACACTTCTCCCACAGATTCTGATTTTATTACTTTGTAATATGGCTTATGCTCCCCAGGAGACTGTAATGTGCAGCCAGGTTTGGAAGGCACCACTTTGAAGAATATGATTTCAACACTTCCATAAGCTAGTGACTTCCATATGTAGCTAAAGACATTCCCAGACTGTCTTGGGGTACTTGTACTTGGCCAATACACATGTTGTTACTTTTCAAATCAAATCTAGGAGTTAACTGATGACAAAAATAATTTCCCTTTCTCTACCATTGAGTTGCTCTATTACCATAATTTGCACAGGCAAAGTAGTGTTAATGTTTCCAAGGCCAATGTGACAGAAGCATTTGTCCTTTGTAAGCTAATATTCAGACAAAACAGGCATGAACAGCAGTAAAATCTAGAAGCACTTCCAGATTTTGCCTTCATTGTTCTCCTAAAAAGGCCCCCTGGTGCCTTTTGCAGCTACTACTATGTAGTCACAGCACTGGCTTCCCTTATACATAAAGTCCTCGTCATTTTAGATTATTAATGTTTGGTGGTGGAAATTTCTATGAGAGAAACATACATAGGAAATGTGAGCAATCATAGCTGTCTAGTGAATGAATGATTAGGTGGCAGAATGCAAATTTAAAACCTTTAGATGGTCTTATTAAGGACAGCTATTATAGAACATGGGTTGTTAAGATGTGAGGGGATGGAAATGGGAAAAGTATAAGGAAGCTGTGGGGTAGGGATTGGTGTTTAAAATCTTACAGCTGTCTATAACACAAAGACACCTCAAAAGCCACAGGGCCAAATAAGTCAAAACAAAGCAGTTCACTATCTATTCCTTCCTTGCTGAACTGCTGTGCTCCAATTTCCATGGGAGATTATGTCTAAAAAAAAAAAACCACGATGAGAACAATTGAGCACACCAGATACTGATCTCTGGGCTACACACATAAACACACACACACACACACACACACACACACACACACACACACACACACACAACACACACACACACACACACCAACAACAGCAACAACAAACAAAAACAAAACACACACACAAACCAACAACAACAAACAAATAAAAACAAAATAAAACAAACACACACACAAACTAACGACAAATAACAAAACAAACATACATACAAAACAAACATACGTACACAAACCACCAAAAAAAAAACAAAAACAAAATACACACATACACACACATGCATATATATGTACACAAATGTTGAACTGTATCAAATTATTGACACTTTCAAAGCAAAGCAGCATTCCAGAGACCATGGGAGAAGTCTTTCAAGTATAAATATTTAATAATAATGAAAACCACTTTTCTCAATGTGCCACCCTTGGGGGAGGAGTTTATCACCAATCTCAAGATCCTGACATGGGCCTTTGAAAGCACAAATAATCCAATATAGCTCAACGTGCATGTGCCTATGTGTGTGTTTGTGTGTGTGTGTGTGTGTGTGTGTGTGTGTGTGTGTGTGTGTGTGTGTGTGTTTGTGTGTGATCCAGAGATCAACATCTGGTGTCTTCCTCAATTGCTTTTAATTTTTCTCTTTTGTTTTTTAGATAAAATCTCCCATTGAAATGGGAGCCCACCAGTTCAGCTAGACTGTTAGTCACCAAGCCCCAGGGATCCTCTTCACCTGCCCACCCAGCAATGGGATTACAGGCTCACATCATAGCAGCTGGCTTCTTATGTGGGTGTTGTAGACTCTATACATGGCAAAGACCTTACTGATGAGCCATCTTCTCAGCTTTCCAAGGTAACATTTTCCTCCCATTAATACACCATAAACAAAGGAAAACACTTCATTGTTCTCATTAATTCTACCTTAGCCTTTTTCATGGATTTAATATGTTTTGATGATAGTATTGGAGACTTATAAAAAATTTCAGTGCTACCAAAAATGTGTAAGAATTATTGTTCTATCCTGGCAACTGTACAGAATTAAGGGATGCCCTGGCAGCTGTCAGTGTTGAAGTCTTAGACTGTATTTCTTATTAAGCACCGTCAGAAGATGAGAGACTTAACAAGGACAGAGAGGGAGGGAGGGAGGGAGGGAAGAAGAGAGAGAGAGCGAGAATTCTTGTCAAGTAAAGACCTCCCTCTGTGATGAACATGATTGATTGCCTGTCTTTAGAAAAGAATTTCACCCCTCACTGTAAAAAACCAGGCAATAAAAAGTGTGATAAGGATGCTGAAGTGTAGCTCTCCATAAGTGATGGGTTCTGGAGTGGCTGCAGAAGAAGGATTCAGTTCTATTTAAAGGGCAAGCCACTGAGAATTTGATCATACTCCAGTGTGTGTGTGTGTGTGTGTGTGTGTGTGTGTGTGTGTGTGTGTGTGTGTATCTCACAAATTGGCCTTTTGGGGGGGTGTCATGGAGGGGCATCACAAGTGTAGGTGGACTGGGAAGTAAGTGTGACCAGAGTTCAGGATATGAAATTTCCAAAGAATCAAAATTATGCTGAAATCAAATATTATGCTCAAAAAATAAAAGAGCCAAGCAAACCATAAACAGCAGGAAGACAGACACTCTTTTGTAGAGCCACAGCTCTGAAAGAACAGCTCTCACAACACAGCAAGATTATTTTCTTAGGTTCAGATTATAAATGAATTCAGCCATAAGTATTTCAGTTGCCTCCATACCTAAATTCAGAATATGAATATATTTGTGTGCATTACAAAATCAGAGCCCAGTGTTCAGCTGTTGGGGCATCTTGGGAAAGTAAGATTCCCTAAGGTTAAGAGATCAGGACTGTTTTGCACTGAAGATATACATTGTGTTCTTAAAAAGAGGAATATCACCAAGCAGAGACAGGCTCTCCATGAGTTTGAGGCCAGCCTGGTCTACAGAGCGAGTGCCAGGAGAGGCTCCAAAGCTATACAGAGAAACCCTGTCTCAAAAACAACACCACCAACAACAAAACAACAACAACAAAAGCAAAACAACCCCTAAACAAACAAATAAAACAACAAAAACAAACAAACAAAAAACAAAAACAGGAGTGTCTTTCTCTTCCTGTCTGACATCCCACCAAGCTTACATTAGGAATGAATTCTTTGCAGTTAGGACTGTCAGAGACATCATGAGAGGAAACACAAGGGATCTGTGTTCCCAATGAATGATCATTCTAAAATTTCCACACAGCAACTTTTCATGCAGTCCACCCTCACACTCCTACATAAATGGGGGCTCTAGACCTTGTCCTTAGGACATTTGTGTCAGGATATTACCTGTACAAGTTACTAAAATGTTCTCATTGCTGCAACACCACACTAATATTCTTATAAGGATATTGGTTCCTCTGTATGGTTAATGAAAGCACACTTTGCAATCATATTTTACTCTTGCCTAACTTTACTGGCTAGTGTGTCCAACCCAATGGGCTTCTTTTATCTCCTGAATACTGGTGACCATTTGGCCTTCTGCCCTAGGTATCTGTCACAAGGACAACTTGTTCATATCTGTCCTGTTTTTTTTTTTTTGTTTTTATCTTCATGTATATTTTGTTTTACCAACTGTAGAAAAGTTTGAATCATATTTTCAAATCTTTTCTATATCTTACATCTTGACAAAGGAATAGAAATCTAGCAGGCTCACAAAAGCATACTTATGGACAATTTTGACATTATGGCTGGTATGTCATTGTGTGTATAGTAGGGGTGGTCATAAGGCTCTAGCTAACTATACTTGCCAACATCTCTATCAAAGACTCCAAAATCACATTACAGGACACACACACACAGAAGCCTCAGAACAACAAAGAGGAAAGAGATTCCAAGATTTGAGACAAGCACAGACTCTGGGAGCTAAAATTTCATAGCTAATATTATTTCTGTATCATGAATGGCAAGCACAGTAGTTAGAGTATGGAGGGGTGCTGGTATAAGTATACAATGTATTGCATCCCTAAGCACTGCCATTCCCAAAGCAATTCAGAGATAAAGTAGTCTATGTCTTCACCATTTTAGGCAGGAAGCTGAAAGCTAAAATTTGTGGAGATGTTGTAATACAATACCTCATAGTAACTTTGGAAATACATTCTAAGGTTTCAAAATGATCTCAGGAGTGGATGGATCTTTCATCTATATTCTACAGGAGAGAGAGAGAGAGAGAGAGAGAGAGAGAGAGAGAGAGAGAGAGAGAGAGAGAGAGAGAGAGAAGAGGAGAGTGTGCGTTTGTGTATGTGAGTGAGTGAATGAGAGAGAGGGAGACAGAGAAAGGGAGACAGATAGACAGAGAAGAGAGAGAGAGAGAGAGAGAGAGAGAGAGAGAGAGAGAGAGAGAGAGAGAGAGATGAGTACAAGACACTTACTGCTTGATTTCTTTCAATAACACCAACAACCTCATCTGAACACATCTTAACCCCAAGCTCAGAGCTCTGACCAAAATGTGCATTCTTTCCCAATCCACTGTTCTCCCTCTCCTGTCAGTTTCCATTCACTCTTTATAACTCAGCTCAGAATCTCTTTCCCTGGGTATCATTTCATCCTATACCCTGCAAGGGTAGGTTTGATGATCTTCCTGAAATGGGTTCAACTCTAGTCCAGTTGTTGTTTCTAAAAGAAAAATATGCTGAACACAGAAGAGAGATCCAAAAGTGCACACTTTCAGAGGAAGGACTTCATGAAGGCCATAGCAAGAAGGTAGCCACTCTCCTGGCAAAGAGAGACACTTCAAAACAGACCAACCCTGATGGCACTATGATCTTGGACTTGAGCAGCAAGTGTGAGGATGTAGATTTCTGTTATGCCAATTGATCTATGATGCTTTGTTACAGTAGTCCAGGCAAACTAATGCAATTAGAAATGACCACCTCAGTCACACAGGGCTTACTATTCTAGAACATGGTTTAGGTACATATGCACATGTTTTCATATGACACATGCACAAACTCGCTCTTCCTCTGTCAATAGCAGCTCACTTATGCCGTGGTGTAAGTTGGCATAACCACTGTCTTTATCATTTCACCTTTTTCTCTTGTCAATCTTTTAGCAAACCACATTAGTTCTCACTGCAGAATGGGACCAGAAACTGACCACTTCTAACTACCTCCTCTGCTGTTAGCGTGGTCTGAGCACACTGTCTTGCTGCCCAGCAACTCACCAAACCACATAATGGTGCTCTTGATGCTGCCTCGCCTCTGTACAATCTATTCTCAATACAGCAGTCAATAATGTTTGACAATAATAAGTCAGGTCATGCTACCTGTGATGGCTATTCTTGGGTTGTCAACTGGATTACATCTAGAGTAAACCAAAATCCAAATGGATGGGTGCTTCTGTAAGGGATGGTTTTTTTTTTTTAGATCAGTCATGTGAAGTGAGAAGACTCACTTCTAATCTGGAAATTTGAGGTGGGAAGTTCCACCTTTAATCTGGGCTATACCTTCTGCTGGCAACCTATATAAAGGCCATGGGAGAAGGGAGCTTGCTCTTGTTGCCTGCTTGCTCTCAGTTTCACTAGCAAGTCCATTCCTTCACTGGCATTAGAGACTACTTCTTTGGGATTCCACCACACCCTGAAGACCAGCTGAGATATCCAACCTAGTGGACTGAACAATGACTAGATTCTTGGACCTTCCCTTGGTAGACAGCTGTTGTTGCACTATCTGAACCTTACACAACCTATAAGCCATTCCAATATCACACACACACACACACACACACACACACACACACATACATGAATGATATATAGGTATATATGAATGATATATAGGTATATATGAATTGATACATTGATTGATACATATATGAATGATTAGAAAAAATATGTATTCCATCCTATAAGTTCTGTTTCTGTAGAGAACCCTTACTGTGCTTTTCCTAACACCAGCTGGTGCCTTTCTTTCTTACTGAGGGTAAGAGCTGTAGTTCCTTCTCTGATCTTGTGGATCACATGACATGTTTGTACTTCTCTGACTCCATTTTCTCTTTTTCTCCCCATCAGACCCTCCTTGACAACACTGGAATCTCATGCTTTCATCCATTATAGCAGGTATCACCTTGCTTAGGGCTTGTGCAGTCCTCATTCTTCCCATCTAGAAATCTTTTTCTTGATGATACATGAACGCGCCCCCCTCTTCAATTTCATGCTCAGACATTAGTGTCTCAATAACATTAAGCCCCTCTGTCCATTCAAGAATGCAATACCCTTCCCAGTAACATATGTCCCTCTAAATGCCTTTACATTTCTCCTACAAAGGAAATCACCTCTTCTAAGGCTATGTGAATAGTCTTCTTCATTTATATTTATTTTCCTCCTCCACTTCACAACTTGAATTTGGAACATTACCCACAGGCATTAAGATTGGCTCAGATTTTGATGATCCCCCATGGAAGGCCTCACCCTCCCTGGGGAGCAGAAAGGGGATGGGATGGGGGCTGGTGGGGTGTTTGAGAGGAAGGGAAGGAGAAGGAACTGGAATTGATATGTAAAATAAGATTGTGTCTAATCTTGATTTTTTTTAAAAAAAAAGAACAGAAGAAGAGAAGGAGAAGGAGGAGAAGGAGGAAGAGGAGGAGGAGGAAGAGGAGGAGGAGGAGGAGGAGGAGGAGGAGGAAGAAGAAGAAGAAGAAGAAGAAGAAGAAGAAGAAGAAGAAGAAGAGGTGTTAACTGTATCTGAGGTTATGAAGGCTTTGGCATAAAGGTCCTAACTGGTGAATGTAGGCCATTAAAGATAGGACTTCAGAGGCTATACCGCCTCTGGTTCTGGTCCCATTTTTTGTTTCTGTGTCAGGTGTCAGGTGCCAGGAAATGGAACTGCCATGAGGCCACTTTGGTCCTACAGTTTCCTTGTGACCAGCTGCCTCTTGCTCCTAAGGATGTCTAACTACTTCTGCCATCATGCCTTTTCTGCCATATTACTGGAAAATTCCTGAGTCCATGAGTCAAAAATAAGTGTCCCAAAAATAATTAAGGTGGGTTTATAGGAGTCCACAAATACTCATATAAATGATTAACAAGTCTTTATTAGGGGAGCCTTTACACAATGATGGTAAATAATTGCCTCAGTCTTCTGTTCCTGGAGATACAGCCTCTACCCTTCAGAATGCTATGGACAACAAACCCAAAGAGCTTGAGCCATCTCCTCTTTCTTATAAGGGGTCATGTCTGCACACACTGAAGACATACCCTAAGGTGTGGTCACCACCTCAAGACCACTAGCAGAACAGGATGCCACTACAATACTTCATAAGCCTGGATTTTTAGGGGTTCACATTGGATTCTTCAATGCTAGGAACAGCAGCTGACGTGTACTGGGTACAATAGTTAAAGGAATGCTAACTAAAAATGCTATCCACTACTTCAAGGCCTCATGGGAAGAAAGTAGGATTTACTATAACTCCTGTTAGTAGGCACAGGTGAAGAGAAATCCTTTACCCATTAGTTTTGGGGAAGAGAGTCAAATAGCATTCAGGTGTCAACCTGTACTTTTATACACCGCTTCCTTTTTGAAGAATTACCTCACTTTTTTCTCTGACTGACAACTCTAAAGAGCTTAAATCTTATTCCTAAAAGCTTTTGCTTTAACATTTGCTCAGACTCTACGCCAGAGACTCATCTATCATGTTAATACTCTGCCACACAGCACTGCTTTGAAAAGTCAAACAATTCACTCTAACCAGCATCCCCCATGAGAACATTTCCTTGCCTAGCCATAACTGGTGTCTGGAAGTCAAAGGACAATTGTCTTCCACAGCTTGTCTTGCTCAGATCTGAAGTTCCTGGACAGGCAGGACAGACAGGCTCCTAGACATAAGCAGGGAAAAGCCATGGAAGGGGAGAATCATGGTGGAGTCCCCACTTAGAAGGACAAAACAACGGAACTATGGAATCTAAGAAACTGGAATCTAATAGCAATTAGCGGGATGAGTAGAAAGTCAATATGAATAACGAGTCAAGTTCCAGGAAAGAAAAATGATCAGGCTTCAAAAGGCTACCTCTTGATAAATTCCAACAGGTAAGATGCTATAGTCTAAATACATCTCATGTGCTACAGCTTAGGGGCTTTGGACATTTCTGGTATTCAAAGTCGTCCTCAGAATAATAGCATCCTTCACAAGCAGTGGAGTAACCCTTGTAAGCCACCCATCCCCACAGTGTGAATTTTAATTAGAAAATAACACCCTGGCGACCATGGAAACACTGAGCTCTTTATTGGAGGAAGCTTTACACTTCTAGAATGGCATCAGCAGCTCAGTTAATGAGCAGAGAAAGCAGAAGCACATATTTTGTGAAATGCTCAAATAAATGTTAGTGAATATTGACATGTATCCTAAATCATGGCATTCCCAAGAGACAGTCTGTCATCCAAACACATATGTTATATATAAAAACATGATTCTTTGAGATGGCCATTTAGGACTCCATATCCCCTATTACTAGGAGTCCTCATTAGGATCACCTTCATACATTCCAGGAAGTTTCCATTGCACTAGGTTTCCATACAAAACCTCCAAGTGTTCTCAACTCCCCTCACTCTCTTTGAACACCACATCTTCCCTCACCTGCTCCCCCCCACCACTTCCAGTCTACCCATAAGTCTATGTTGTTTCCCCCTGCACAAAGATCCCTGCATCCCCCAGCTCCCTCCTCTTTACCTAACCCCTCGGGGTCTGTGGCTTAGGCTTGGTTATCATTTACTTAACAGCTAATATCCACTTATAAGTAAATATATATATAAGTGATATTTATCATTATGGGTTCAGGATAATATTTTTCTAGTTCCACATTTTCATTTGCCTACTCAATTTAGAATGTCAGTTTTTAACATCTGAGTAATACTCTATTGTGTAAATGTACCACAATTTTTTTATTCATTCTTCTCTTGAGGAACACCGAGGCTATTTCTAGTTTCTGATTATTATGACTAAAGCCACAATAAACATAGTTGAGAAAAAAAATGTGATTTTATATACTATACTTTTCAATACAGCTTTTGATAACCTTAACATTAACATAGGGTTAAATAAGAATTCTAACTTCCTCCATGAAAATGTTTAGTTTTGTTTGCATTAAATGGTATTTTTGAAGATAAGTTTAGAAAGCAAAATGAACTGACCACTAATCAATGATATCTTAGAGAAAATCAACAATAATTCTGCAGTATGTGAATACTTTTTCTTCAAAAGATGAACTTTCCCAAAGACCCAAGAAAGAGTATCAAGAATTTCTGATGCTATAAAATGGTTTCTCCCAAAGCCAATAAGTTACAAAGCAGTAACAATAATTGATAGTATCTGTTGTGCATTGTTATAAAAGCAGTATATAGAGTAGCTTATATATTGCTTACAATAATATCATGAGTTTGATATTAATGATTTCAATTTTGCAGATAAGCTGAGAAGTAGAGGTTAAACAACTAAGAGGTAAAGTAAGCCAACTGCCCTGGAATGTGACAGTTGAAACATTCAGCTGAAGTTTAAATCCAAGGAGCCTGACTCTAAATCACACTCAAAGAAGAGGTGCAGCTGGAGAGTGTCATCTAATAAAATTTTCCAGTTCACAAGTGACGATTGGAGATTGTTAGAGATGACTTACATGCAGTTATGACGATGTGAAAAGAAGTCAAGGAGGAAGGAAGAGCCTCCATTGCAAGAGCTGAAGATGTTTTTCCTCCAAGAAGAAAGTGGGGATAGAGAAGGGGAGACCAAGACACCTAAGAAGGGTTCATAACAAACAGTAGTGTGCACACACAGTGGGAAGTGTTGTCAGGCATCCATAGAAGAGAGGAAAAACAATGAACCAAGTGAAATAATTGGGATGTTTCTATATAAATAGAAGCATTAGCCACCAATCAAATAAATTTCTCTCTGAACAGTCAAATCAAAATTCATGGAGCTGCAGAAGTAAAAGGTTGTGCAGGATGAGCATGATCAAACAGTCTTACCCAACTAACTGATGTATATACACCAGACACTTTGCTTCACCTTAGACTTAGTAGTGTGAGAAATGGCTCTCTTGTCTTAGCCCAGCAAAGTATCCAGAAAACGTAATCCACAAAGACAGGGCACAAATACAATGAACTCAGAGTGTGCCACTTTGCATCATTGTACTATTAAGTCTTTCTTTTTCTTCTTCTAGTCATAATAACATATTTTCAAGTACTATTAATGATAGGCTAGTGTTTTCAAATTTCAATTTTGGTTATTTTTAAGCTAATTTCAAATTTAAAACAAACAAAAATCCTCTCCTTTGCAAAGACATTTTTAGTAAATTGTTGATCAGCTGATCTATCAACTATCATATCATTTTTGCACACATAGATCAGCCCTGTCCATTCTAACCAAAGTGTCTTTCCTAGAGTGGCACCAACAAGAAAATTTTCTCTTCAAGTTCATAAAATGACCAATTTGCCTGTTTAGAGTACTTACCACATGGACTTTCTGCCTTCACTGACTATCTGTTCTCTTGATGTCCCCAAAATATTCTAGGAGCTGAGAATAAGAGCCAAGTACTTCAGAGAGCAGTCATGCTCAATGGTTCTGCTCATCCATCTGACTCCCCAGCCCCTCTTGAAGCAGCACGGGACATGCTATGAATTGAGGCATGCTAAATATATTGCAGAACACAGAACGGGCTGGAGATAGGAGGGATTCAGCACAAGACAGGCAGGCACCACAGCTCACTCTGGTTTTCACAAACTGACTGTGACACATATTTCTGAGAAGGAAGGAAAAGAAAGATAGTCTACAAAAAATAAACTTCAGAAAAAAATTAAAATGGTGCTATTAACAGAGGGTCTTTTAGCTTATTTAGTTTTTGCTTTTAAAGGGCTGGAAGAAGAGGTGTTTAATGAGTCTTTTGTTTGTGAGAAAGCACCATAAGATGCAAGGAGGAAAAGGAATCTGCAAGGGAAGCAGAGCTACTACTTCAGTTAACCCACCATACTTGTAGGAACATCTGGTAGACCTGACTCGTTAGAGTTGTATGGTTGGTTGACTTGCACTTGGGAGGCTAGCAGAAGTGAAGTTCTGGGCACAACAAGGACAAAGGGGGTGGTCACCTTCCTGTAAGAGCTTCATTTCTTCAGGCTGTCTCCTTGTAAAAGCTGATGAGGATTGAGTGGTAACCTGTAATTTTGTTTTCTGCTATCAGGTTTCTTCAGATGGAGTGGACAATGGGGAAGCCCAGGGCAGAACTCCTTGCAATATTTTCTGTTCTAACTACACCATTAGTCCTGTTTAGGAAGTCAAGTATTCTTTTTTGGCCTTTTGTGCATGGTCACTGCTACAGATGTGGGCAGGGTGGATATATCACTACAGATGGCTCAGCAGTTAAGGTCACTTGATGCTCTTCCAGAGGACCTAGGTTTGGTTTCCAGCACCTACATAATGACTCATAACCACTTGGAACTATAGTTCCAATATGTCTGGTGAATTCCACTGGTCCCCTTTGGCACCATACACACATACATGCAGATACATGTGATATATATATATATATATATATATATATATATATATATATATGTGTGTGTGTGTGTGTGTGTGTGTGTGTGTGTGTGTGTGTATAATTTAAATAATTGACTATGAAGTAAGTATTTTACTTTGAGTTAACCAATGTAATTTGAGCATTTTCACAGCTTATCAGAAAGCTGTGTGTGTGTATGCATAGTTAAGGGTGTGTGTCTGGGTATATACATGTGTGGAGGCTTGTACAGGTGCAGGTTCCTATGGAACTCAATGACATCAGATACCCCTGGAACTAGAGTTACAGGTAGCAGGGGACTGCCAAGCATGGGTGTTGTGATCTGAAGATCTGAATCCTGATTCTTTCTGAGAGTGTTTGCTATTAACCATTGAACCATCTCTCTAGCCTCATGAGGAATAGTCTTGACATAAATATTCATGTATATTCTTCAAAATACATTTTTAGGAATGAAACACTAGTAAAATGTTTGAACATTTTAAAGGTTATTGATTAAAAAAATCACCTCACATAATGGTAGTACCAATTTATACTATCATTATTAAATATACATTTTCATTCATCCTTCCTCACAATATCATTTATTTGTATTTGTTCACTTTCTATATTGTGGCTGTTTGATGCCTAATTTGTTCTTTCATTTTTTTTTCTCTTCCCTGGTAGGAAAAATTAAATATCTCTCTCTCTCTCTCTCTCTCTCTCTCTCTCTCTCTCTCTCTCTCTCATAAACCAGAGGCTAATGATCTATTAGTTCTTATTTTTCACTCATTTACCTTTGTTGATGTTTGTGTGAGCTTAAGTAATAACTCATATTTATGTGCATATTTAATAAAAGCAAAGTCTTTTTGCATTCTATTCTCAGCCTTTCTGTGTTGTCCAACAGTGTGAAAAGGACATGAGTAGTTCTAGGAATTTTTGGCTTGTAGTTAAAGGGCACTAAAGCATATTTTTATGTTATTCATATTTTATACTAGGCCAAGTAATCATGAATTCCATACAACATAGTTTTTGGATGGAGGTTACCGAGATTAATGGTTTCATCAAACATGGAAGGGAAGCCAAAGTACACTCTGCATTGCTCATAAACTCTACTCATTGATCATAAATGTTCACAATTTAAGGAGACTCAAACTTTGAGCTTGAATACCATGCTTATACTAGCCTTAAAGGACCATTGATAGCTGCTGGGACTCTCTCAGAAAACATCTAGAAATTTACAGCATTTAGTTAGGGAGTTACTAACTACATAAGAACCATGAAGGCTCCTTCTAAATGAGTCCTCAAGGGCACATAGCCCTTGAGGTCTTTGGGCTATTCCAGGTATGTTGTGGGGTTCAGTAGATATTTGCTGAATAAATAATCATCCCAGAGTAGTGAACTCCTTTTTGTCTTCAGATTCCAGCACACTGTTCCTGTTGTAGATCACATCACATCAGCTATCTGTAGTTTCAGCTTCCAGCCTCTACCCCTGTGTCAGTATTAAAATCTGTTTCATTTACCCTGCTGGGATACCCTGCCAATTTCTGGCAAGCCTTGCCTATATGAGACACAGTACTTTCACCACACATGAGTTTTGTTCTAGTGGTGTTCATGGTGATGGCATTGTTCACTTCAATATCATCAGAGGCTCAGCTGAGTCTTATAGCTGGCCCATCTTACCAGCCCAGCACTTGAACTTCAGTGCCAACAGACAGCAGCCAACTAGGGGTGTATGCAATTTTGGTTATTATGCCAGACTATTTAGGCTCCAACTAGTGATAGCATATTAGAAAAATTATTTCCAAGTTGGAAATTAATCTTTGTGGCAGTGAACTGAGTACTATCACAACAATGTAGGCATAGATTTTTAAATTTTTTTCTACTGCATTTTTTGTTATATATAGTAAAAATAATATTTGAATTTACGTTCTTTTAGCCAATGCCTCACAATCCCTGATCACATTAATGCCTTATAAAAGGATTTGTGTTAGCAAATCTGTAAGTGACAAAGAAACCTGGCATCAACAGACATTACAGTTGCCTTAAATTCTCTCTTTAAAAAAAAAAAGACAAATTCTCACACAAGTATCTTTATTAGATTCTTCATTAAATCATATTGAAAATGTTCTGTGAAAAATCCTAGAACATCATGTAATCTAAAGAAAACTTGTCTAGAACTTACTTAGCTTAGTGTTCTTCCTATTGTCTCTACTCAGGAACCCTTTAGTCATTTTATTTTTATTTTAAAAACTTTTAAGTTAATGGTGTAATATCATTCTTTTTACTTTTTGTTTGAGAATAAAGATTATACCTTTTAATTTTAATCAGTTCACTGAGATATAATGCCAAGCAATTTACCATTTTAAGTACACAAGTCAGTTATTTCAGTACATTCACAGTTCTTTCTGTAGCCATCACAACCTAAATTTAGAGCATGTCATCTCTTCCAAAGGGAACTCCACCCGTTAGCACCATCTCCATCCCATCTCCTCTCTGCTCCAATAGAATGGCCTGAGGGAGGCAAGAGAAAGAAGAAGGCAGAAGAGGAGAGGAAGGAGAACATGAGTGATCCGGTAGACTGAATGGGGAGATGAATAGATGAAAACAAGAAAAGAGACACATCAATAGAGGGAGCCATTATAGGTTTAGAGAGGAATCTGGCACTAGGGAATTGTACAGAGATCCACAAGGATGACCCCAAATGGGAATCTAAGCAATAGTGGTGAGGCTACCTTAAATGCCCTTCCCCTATAATGAGAATGATTACTACCTTAAATGCCATCCTAGAACATTTATCCAGTAGCTGATGGAAGCAGAAGCAGAGTTGCACATCTATGCACTGACCCAAAGCCGTGGAATCCAGTTTCAGAGATGGAAGAGTGATTAACAAAAGGGTCAAGACCATACTGGGAAAACCCACAGAAACAGCTGACCTGAGCAGGGGGGAACTCATGGACCCAGTCTAACAGCTTGGGAACCAACATAGGACCAAACCAGGCCCCCTGAACATGGGCATCAGCTAGGAGGGCTGGGCAGTCTATGGGACTTCTGGCAGAGGAACCACGATGTATCCCTAGTGCATGAATGGACTTTGGGAGTCCATCCCCAATGGAGGGATACTCCCTTAACTTAGAGACACAGGGGAGGGCCTGGGCTCTACCCCAAATGTCTTGACAGATGTTGATGATCTCTCATGGAAGGCCTCACTCTCCCTGGGGAGTGGATGGGGGTTGGAATGGGGTGGTGGGGGCCATTGGAAGCTGGAATGGAGATGGAACTGGGATTGATATATAAAATAAGAAAAAATATTAGATAAAAGAAAAAAAAAGAACTCTAGTGGCTGGCCATTGTGCTTCTTTGATCCTTCAGCCTTCACACCCTCATAGCCCACTCCACATTTTTATTATTTAGACCAATTAGAATTTGGGCTACATTTCTGCTTTTAATCAGATGTGTCTCAGTAACATGAAGCTGGCTAACATGCTTTCTGTGGATGTTTATCCTTATGAACAACCTGGAAGCACATACAGACAGGGGAATGTAGCACACAGACCCAGTCTCTTGCTAATGGTCAAATTTATCACAATATTACTAGCAATGACCTCCTTCTCTCTAGGGAAATAATACATGTAACATGAATTAATAAAATACCCAGAGACTGATATAAGGGTTCAAGCTTCAAGCTAATATCAGAGAAGCAAAGTAGCTGCCACTAGCATCTTACCTCTACCTCAGGCTGAATATACTGATCCTGTTTACATGGACTCTCACCAAGCCCCAGACTGTAATCTCTCCTCAGTGTGACTGAAGAATGAATGCCTCATACTGACTACTTGCTCCTATCTTTTATAACTCACTAGTGCTGGGATTAAAGGTGTGAGCTATAATTCTTTTACAATGATTCAATCTTGTGTAGATCTGGGTGGCCTTGGACTCATGGAGATCCATCTACCTCTTAATCCTGAGTCCTAGAATTAAAGGTGTGTACCACCACCTCCTAGCTTCTGGCTGCTGGGATTAAAGGTGGGTATCACCACTACCTGATCTCTACAGCTTGAGACGACTTTGATTTTTCTGAATCCTCAGCCAAGCTTTAATAAATCATAAATAAACTATCACTACAAATACAGATTCTGACAATGACATGGATAAAGCTAGGGAGTACAGGGACATGGTCCTCTATATACAGATGGGTTCTTGTCATAACTATATTCACAAGTCACTTGAAAGTACAGAATAAAGAAAGATCATTGGCTATGGTGAGATATTCAGACTATCCCATAAACAGGTCTTTTGGTGTGTGTAAGAGAAAGGGTTATATATGTGCACATGTCTGCATGTGTGATCATAGGTCAACCTTGGGTGTCTTTTGTCATATACATATCTACCTTGTTTTAGAGACTTGATCTCTCTCTGACTTGGAATCACCAATTTGTCTAGGCTGCTAGGCCAGCAAGCCCTTGGGGTCACTGAAATTACAATTGTACACTATCACACCTGGCTTTTTATTTGGGTTCTGGGATCAAATTCAGATCCTTACAGTACCAACTTAGATTTTTCCCTCCATCCCATCTCTTTAAGCCACTATGCACCTGTGACATGGTATTTATAACTCTACATAAACCCACCCAAAATATAAACCATGAAATCCATTCACAGTTATAACTTGGAAGCTCAGAATAAAATATCATAGGGGTAATGAGAGAGGAATTACCTCTCTTACAGGCTAGCAGTAGGATGGGGACTCAGGAGTTAGTTACAGGATGCTAGCAATGGCTCTAGGGCCCAATGGGATGGGCACAGGGAAGGGAAAGAAACAGAAGCAATTCCCTGAGACAGGATTCCAGAGGAAAAAACATGAAGAGGTTTGGAAAGATGCCTCTTAAGGCTTTAAGGTCTTGGCTTCATTTTCTGATGAAGCGTTACATAGGGTGATGGGCAGCAGAAGTAACACTTTAGTCATTCATGTGTCTTGAGGCCTATGTGATGTAGTTGTAGAAGATGTGCACAGAAAGGGTATATGGTGGTAGTGGGAATAAGAGAGTACCTATTCCTCTTTTCCCATTACCCTTTGACTCCATAGTCCAGCTAACAGAGGAGTAAACACCTGAATGCAGTGAAAGGCTTCTAGGTAGAATTATGTGTAAGGATCAAAGAGATAGAAATCAATGATCTCAAGTTCCCCAAATGAGGAAGACAGATTGACTCCACAGCACTAGTCTGAGCTTCTATACACATCAGTTATAAACTGATGCAATAAGAATAGAAAGCCTACTACTATATTATTCTCCTAAATGAACATAGTAATAAAGTGACTTCCAATGACATTTTTCTATATGCACAGATCAGTGATCAACAGTGATCATTCAAGTCTCATAAGAGAAGCTTTCTCTTCCAATAGAGGGTACTTAACAAAGAGACCCACAACTGAACAACATGCAGAGAGTGAGAGACTTGGGAGTGTTCATCCATGAATGTCTTTATCATACTTCAAGGCTCAGGATCTACCCAAAAGATAATACAGAAATATTTTAACAGCCAGACACAGTGAGTGGTTATAAGGCAATAGCATTTTCTAGATACAACAAGGTAGATGCACATATGAACTCACAGATAGTGTGATAACATTTATAAGACCAGAACAAGCTCCAGTCAGACAGAATCCCAGCACGGAGGATGCACAGTGAACACAAAGTCTCACCTCCAGGCAAAAGCCCTTCAAAAACAATAGCTGCTGAGAGAGGGGAAAATCAGTTTTCTTCAACAGTGACATTGGCTATATCAACCATACCTCCACAGTAGGCTCCATTGCTTAGAAGTTAGCTAACATAAATCAGAAAATCAGATTCAATGAATTTTAATGGCTTCTTCCTTCTTGTCTCTTTTCCCTCCCTCTCTCTCTCCCTCCCTCCCGCTGTCCCTCCCTCCCTCCCTCCCTCCCTGCTTCCCTATTCCCCTTCCTCCATCCCTCTGTCCCCTCTGTCCTTCTTCACTCCCTCCCTTCCTCCTTTTCTCCCTCTCTCTCTCCCTCATTTCACCTCTCTCCATCCTTCCATCCCTCCCTCTTTCTTTCTTTTTTCTTTCTTTATTTCTGAGTAAAAGAAGATGAAGTTGGTTTAGTGAGGAGAGGGGAAGATCCAGGAGGAGATGGAGAATGAGAAATAATATGATAAAAATATTGTATGAAATTCTCAAAGTATAGTTGTCCTTGTGAGAATACATCACTTGAGGGAAGAAATCCAAGTGTTAGAATTTACAACATTAAAACCCAGAGTAAGAGCCTGTCTCAAGATGGGTTATTGAAAAGGTGGGAGGGGAAGTTAAGAAAAACAATGACTTATCCTGATTATTAATTCAATTAGATTAAGAAGCACTTTCTCTCTCTCTCTCTCTCTCTCTCTCTCTCTCTCTCTCTCTCTCTCTCTCTCTCTCTGTGTGTGTGTGTGTGTGTGTGTGTGTGTGGTGGGGCTTTCATCAACTCTGAATTTGGGCAGCACTATGCCATTGGATGGGGATCCAGGTAGTCTAAAGGGGAAAATGGAGAAAGCCCTCATTAGCACAGGCACTTTCTTTGCTTCTCAGTTTCTGTGATGTGATTTTCTCCACTACACCTTTGTACCATGATGGAGTGAGCCTATGAAAGGCTGAGTATAATAAATCCTTCCTCTTCTTAAGTTGTCACTGAAACCCCAAAATCCAACTACATAGAAAATAGCATTCCTTTGACCCATAGCCACAGATCATAGGAATTGAGGTTTCCCTCAAAGTAAATCTAGTTAGTAGTCATCCAGATTCTCAGTTAATGATCATCACAACAAAACTTGTTGGAGAACTGTGTACAATGGTGGAGACCAAGGTGTGAGGTATGAGATCAGATGATTGATTTGTTGCACAATACAGGCCAATAAAGTAATTGATAGGCTTTAAATTATTATTTAAAGAGGGAGTTTCACATTTCTGTTCCCATGCAAAATTTAATAAAGTGGAAGTGTTTCTTATAGTAAAAAGAGCCAGAATAACTTTAAACACAAGAAATAAAAAAGAACTGTTTAATGGAAAGTTAACCTCAAAGAACAAAGAACTTTGCCATTGGGACATGAGAACTTGTTTTGTGGAGTAGATAAACATCCACAGAATGGAAAGAGCAAAATGATGGAGGTCTAGTGAAGTCTCTTGGGGGGCGGTATTTTATTTTGTTTGGGACCTCCTCAAACTGAGAAGCTTCTGTAAGGCAAAGGACACAGTTGACAAGACCAAACAGCAGCCCACAGACTGGGAAAAGATTTTCACCAATTATACATCTGACAGAGGACTGATCTCCAAAATATGCAAAGAACTCAAGAAACTAGTCACCAAAACACCAAATAACTCTATTTAAAAATGGGATACAGTTTTCTCTTCAAACCTACAAGACTGACTCCAACTAACAATTTGAGCAACCATGGAAAGGCTACCATAAATGCCCTTCCCTGATAGTGAGATCATCAACGAAATTATCCACCATCATGGAGCCCTCATCTATTACCTGTTGGAAACAGAAGCAAACACCCATAACTAAACACTGTTGAACTACAATCCAGATGCAGAGAGAGGGGACAAGACCAGGTTGCAGAAACACACAAAGACAGCTGACCTGAACAAGGAAAATCTAATGCCCCCTCCCAGACTGATAGCTGGGAATCCAGCATGGGACTGACTCAGACCCCCCCCCCTGAATATGGGTCTCCCTTAACCTAGAGACAGGAGAGAAGTCCTAGTCCCTACTTCAAATGACTTGACAAATTTACATGACACAACCTGGATAGCATAGCCCTACAAGTGGAATGGTGGTGGAGGAATGGGAGGAGAGGGTGGCCAGGGTGCATATTACAGGGGGAAGAGGGTAAAAAGGAGGGAGAGAGGGAGGGTGGGAGAGTGGGAGGGAGGGAGGAAGGTAGAGGAAACTGGGATTGACATGTAAAAAATTTAAATTATATTATTAATAAAAAAATAAAAAAGATCATAAAAATGGGACAGAGAACTGAATAGAGAACTCTCAATAGAGGAAATTAAAAAAGGCTGAAAGACACATAAGAAAGTGCTCAACATTCTTAGCTATTAGGGAAATGCAAATCAAAACAACTTTGACATACCATCTTACTCGGGTCAGAATGGCTAAAATTAACATCAATGACAACTTATGCTGGAGAGGATGTGGAGAAAGGGGAACACTCCTCCACTGTTGGTGGGTGTGCAAACATGTACAGCCATTTTGGAGATCGGTATGGTGGTTCCTCAGGAAAATGGAATCAGTCTATACAGGACCTGGCAATCTCACTCTTACGCATATACCCAAAAGATCCACATCCATGCAACAAAGACATGTGCTCAACTATGTTCATAGCAGCATTATTTGTAATAGCAAGAACCTGGAAGCAACCTAGATGCCACTCAACTGAAGAATGGATAAAGAAGATGTGGCACATTTACACAATGGAATACTACTCTAAATACAATGGAATCTTGAAATTCACAAGCAAGTGGATTGAACTTGAAGCAACCATCCTGAAGGAGGTAACCCAGTCACAAAAAGAGGAACATGGTATGTACTCGCTCGTATATAGATTTTAGATGTAGAGCAAAGGATCACCAGCCTATAATTCACACCACCAGAGGAACTAGGATACAAGGAGGATTCTAAGAAATTCATAAAAGGTCCCTCACAGAAGGGGGAAGGAACAAGATCTCCAGAGCCCATGAGGGGGCAGTGGGTGGAGAGGGAACTAGGAGAAAGAGAAGGGAAGGAGAAGAAAGCACGTGGGACTAGGAAGATTGAGGGGGGGCATAAAAGAGGGAGCCATTATAGGTTTGAAGAGAAAACTGACTGGAGAGAAATGTCCAGAGACCTACAAGACTGACTCCAAGTAACAATCTGAGCAACAGTGGAAAGGCTACCATAAATGTCCTTCCATGATAATGAGATTGACAACTAACTTATCCACTATCTTGGAGCCCTCATCTAGTAGCTGATAGAAACAGAAGCAGACACCCACAACTAAACACTGAGCTGAACTGGAATCCAGATGCAGAGAGCGAGGACAAGACCAGGCTGCAGAAACAATAGAGACAGCTGACCTGAACAAGGAGGAGCTAATGGCCCCCAGACTTATAGCTGGGAATCCAGCATGGGACTGACTCAGACCCCCTGAACATGGGTCTCAGCTAGAAGGCCTGAGCAGTCTAAGGGACCTCAGACAGTGGAACCAGAATGTAATCCTGGTGCACAAAAGGACTTTGGGGGATCATCCCTCATGGAGGGATACTCCCTTAATCTAGAGACAGGAGAGAAGTCCTAGTCCCTACTCCAAATGAGTTGACAGATTTAGATGACCCCTATTGGAGGGCATCACCCTACATGTGGAGTGGGGGGATGGGAGTGGAGGGTGGTTGGGGGGCATGAGAGGGTGGGAGAGAGGAAAGAGGGAGGGAGGGGGAACTGAGATCGATATGTAAAATAAAAATTAAAAAATAAATTAAAAAAGAATAAAGAAAAATGGATTTATTAGATTTTACCATTTCCTATGTTGAGGAACATGTAGATGACTTTATCTCCCCCAACCCACAGTAAACTAAAGGCCATGGGGAGGGGGAGAGCCTTTTTCAGTTATGTTAGCCTCTACCATCTATACAAGATGTCTGGTTTGGGGCAAAAATTGAGGTATCAGAAAATCAAGGAAAAAAAGCAACCCTCTACAAAGAACCATCAGTCAGAACAGGATCCAGGCATGCTACAGAAAGCAGATCTATGTACCAGGGAATTTAAAAGATGAGCTTCACCAGTTAAAAGCTCCACCAGAGAAAGTGGACATGTATAGCCTCACAGGCTGCTTCAGCAGAAAGTTGGCAATGATAAGAATCAAATATAAATAACAGAAATAAAATGCAGCAACATATTAAGTGATGCTCTCACAGGCTGACTCACCAAGGAGATAGGTCAATCCAAAACACTTAAACTGAAACCCAGCATTAGAAGGTAATGGAAATAGAGCATGGAGGAACAATCAAGTGGTGTCATATATCCACCACCGACATTCCTGAAAGACAGGAGACAGGTAAAGAAATGTTTGCCAAGGTACTGGTACAGATTTCCATAAAATGAATGACAGCCATCAAGTGTGGACTGAAGAAGTTCAGAGCCATTTAGTGCAAGAGCATGAAAACAAAACAAAGTTTTAATGTGATAAATAACATTGTACAGTAGCTCCCCATTTTCCATGAATCCTGAGAGCCGCAATAAAGACTACAGAACTCTGCACACTGATTTCCTCCTATATATACATATTCATTTATGATAAACATTAATATTTAAATTACTCACAGGAAGAGATAATAAAACAGACATTTATAATAGTATACTATAACAGAATGAATTTAAAACCAATGAATCTTGTTTTTCTGGAATTTTCCATCTAAATATTTTCAGCTTTGGTTGGTTGGGAGTACTTGAAAGTACAGAGATCAAACTCTCGGGTAAGGCTACTTTTTCAGTCTGAGTGACTATGCCATGGTGGATTCTCATACTGTATTGGCAATTTCCTTATAGTTCTAAAATTGTTTCAAACTAAAGTCTTTTAAAAGTGCTTCAACTATTGGATTCTATATCAAGACCGAACTAGCAAAGCTTTATACAGAAAAATGAATCTATTTACTAAGAAATCTACTTTTCCATGCCCAAGTATCCTGAGCTCTCAGTATTTGAGTTTGTATTTTCAGATTTGTGGCTCAAACCTATTCGCAGAGGCCATTACTGTGGAAAGCATCTTCCCATCCAAATTGCCAACTTACAGTAAAATTGTAAGGGAATAGCAAATTGCCAAATGTGAGTACTATGTATAACCTCAAGCAATTTCGATTTTAAGGGCAGTGTGCAGTGTGTTCAATAGAATATAATAGGTGAAAGCTGATTGAGACATAGACTAAAAGGACCAGGAATAGGACCTTGGAAAGTTACACTCCTCAAAGCCTCACTTAGCAGAACTTCAAAAAGGATAATACAAAATAAAAGGATTGTTGTGACATTTTGCAATCCGTGAACAGAGAAATCTAGCCTTTCCATTACTGTTTCTAAAAGCAGTCAGCAAGTGTCAGCAGTCAGTTGAATGTGAACAAAGGACTGATAAACTAGCTGGAGAAACTTGAGCAATGACCTCCCTCCTGAGATGTTCCTTTAGAAAGAATAAGGAAATACTTTCAGCTAGAAGGCTTGGAATCTATTTCAAAGAGGAAACAGTATAAATTGTTGGATAGACAGAGAACCCTGGTGCATGGGTCTATTGATGGGGGATGTCCTTCTGTAAATATGTTTCTCTTACTGGTTGATGAATAAAACACTGATTTGCCAATAGAGGCAGGAAGATAGGAAGGACTAGGAGACAGAGATGAAAAGAATTTGGGGGAAAGAGGCAGAGAGAGGTTGTGAGGAGGAGAGACCATGTAGAGACCAGGAAGATAGGATGTGCGAAGCACTCTCTGGTAAGAAAAGACCATATAGAAATACATAAATTAGTAATTATGGGTTAATAATTAAGGCAGAGCTAGCCAGCAAGAAGCTCTGTCTACCAGCCAATAGTTTTATAATTAATATAGCATCTGTGTGTTTATTTGGGGCTGAAGCAGCTATAAGACCTGTCAGGAAAGTTACCTCCATCTTTAGTTCTACTGTCTGTAGCATACCTGGGTCCAGTTCTGGCTGATCTACAAAGGACGAAGGTCAAGATGTGCTCATCATGATGAATATCACCAGATGGAGAAAGAAGGAAGGGACAGCAGGATGCAAACTACAAAGGGAAGGTAGGAGAGACCCCTCTCCCCCCCCCAGGGCTGTCTACATTAGAAATCACCTCAGATACCAAGTAGATGTAAAGTAAGCTTTGGAAACTATGATAGCAATGTAAACCTCCACTATGTCCTTGAGGAACTGAGTAGCAAGCCACATAGCTCTGGAGGAGACACCTCTGAGGTATTCTGACTTGGTATCTTCTCTGCTTCCCTTTCCCATCTCTCTGCAATCAGAGAGAGAGAGAGAGAGGGAGAGAGAGAGAGAGAGAGAGAGAGACAGACAGACAGACAGAGAGACAGAGAGACAGAGAGACAGAGACAGAGACAGAGACAGAGGGAGGGAGGGAAGGAAGGAGAGAGTCTAAGCAGTTCAAATAAGGTTCTTAATGTCACCAGCTCCTATGACCCTTCTGAGGTTTCACTGTCCCCCTTAAAATATCCTGAAATCTCCCACTGTAACAATATTAACGGATGACATCTTCAAGAGACAATCAAGCAGGGAATGGATTCATAGCCCTACCTTCCAAGTGCATTCCTGATATAATGAGTTTGGATAGATTTTCTTTTGGTTTGGACTTCCTGACCTCTAGTCATGTAACAAATTTGTACTGTTTTTACTACCATTTTCCTATTATTTTTATAATTACCCAATTATATTAATAATACCAATTATTAATAATTGGTATAACATAATACCAACGTGGTATTATGTTATAGCCATGGAAAAAGATGATGATGGCACTACATCTTCATTTGGTGAAATTAATGAATTGTTATCCCTTAATGTGAAAAATAGAATCCACAAGATGAGGAGGAGTTCAAGGTCATTCTCAACTGTATAGTTGGTTTGAGGCTAGCCTGGGCCACATGAAACCAAACTGGATTAAGCAAACAAACAAACAAAACAACAACAATGAGAAACAAAAAAAAACCCCACAAAGTTAAAGACTTTGTCTTCAGCATAATTATATTCTGTGTCTCTTTCTATTTGTCTCCCCAATATATTTTCCCTTTGCTTTAGAACAATATGGGCTCCAAAGGATGTTTTTATAAGTTACAAGTATGAGGCCCCTCCTCAGTACGTTTTTAAGTCCTGCACCTGTTTTTAAGAAAGATTGCCTGACATTCCAAGGTTGTTTAGTATATTTAGCCAGCCACCTTCCGAGCAGAGGCAGCAGAATTCTCAGGCTGTGTAATGGCGTTGGTGTTGCTCACCAGCTGCGCAACCTTAGGGTTCTTAAACACTTCCAATTTCAGATTCCTCCTGGGCTAAATGAAGATATTGAGAGCATCGAGTCATGGGAAAAGAGGAATTTACATGAGATTGTGCTTAAACAATGTTAGAATGTGCTCAAACATGCAACCAGCTGGAATAAGCCACAGCCATCACCATCACAGGTCATAGGGTACCTCTGGATGCTGCAGTTATTGGAGCACTAGAAGCCTGCAGGAACAGTGAGGAGAAGGCAATGCAGGGCTCAAGAGCCTCCTGCAAATCTAAAGCATCTCTGTGCTCCATCCTCAGGCTCATGGAGCTACCATCTTTGGGCATACTCCCTGGTGATGATGGCATCCCTTCTAATCACTGACTTAACCCCATGTTCAAGGCAGTCTGTCTTCCAGAACTATCTCATTCCATTCTCAGCTAACTCTAGGTTCTAATTCATCTTCCCTCCCCAGGTGTCCATTTTTGTCCTTGAAGCCTCACCACCTTCAACCTTCCCCTTGACCTCTCAGCTGCTTTCTGCTACTGGCTCTAAAGCTTGTGGCACTAAGGGTCAGTTCCTTCCATGCAAGTCTCCCTCACTCAGAGTTTTGTTTCTCTGCATAAGCAACTTATCAGGGCTTTAAGCTTGACAACTGGATTTATCTTTTATTAGCACTCAAACAACTGGAACACTGTACACAGAGGGGGCATTCCATACATAAATGTTGATGAAGCCTGAAGGGTGGGGCACCATCTGTTCCCTAACTAAAAAAGCCAGAGCCAGGTTCAAGATGACTCTTTTCCCAGAAGCAACGCTTTCCATCCCTCATGACTTGGAAAGCTGAGGAGTGAGCAGCAGGCCTAGCACACTTCCAGCTACACGTGCTCTTTGTCTGTTCCCCTAACCATCATAGCTCACATGTCCTTCCAACCTGTGCCATACCCCAGTTCCCTTATCCTCCATGGAGTTCTCCTGTAAAAGCCCAGTTATTCCATCCTAGTTCTCCTGTAGTATCACAAATTCTGTTTTAGATTATTCATTCTTCTGCTCTCCAGCCTCCTTCCCTCCCTCCTTTTTTCTCTCCCTCCCTCCCCCTCCCTCAGTCTCTTCTACCTTCCTCATAGCCTCCCCCCCTCTCCCTTCTCTTCCTATTTTCTTGTTTTCTTTTTAACAGGGCTAGAACCTATATTAAGAAAGTGCTCCTGCACTGAGCTATACCCTACAGTCTCTCACAAAATATTGTTAAGGTAGAAGGTAAGCCAAGAACAGTGAAAGCTCACTTTGAAAGTCTCAATGGGAATTAACTTATCTAAAATAAGGATAATAAAATTGCCAAACACAAAATCACATTCTCACCAGTTTCTCAATCTTATAACAAAATGCGTGTCTTACACGGGTTGCATACTTTCCACTTCCCTGAAGGCTAATGGAACTGACCCTCTGCCAAGATGTTAGAATCGTAGAGTTGATTGTCATGATACCAGTGCCCTTCCTTCTTTACTATCCCTCCCTACTTTCCCAATGTGAGAGGTAAGATCAGCCACATAGTTGCAAATCTCAAAACAAAATAAAAAGGTAGGATATCAAACACTTGGGCCACAGCAGTGTATTCTTCTAGCATGAGCCCTGTATATGGAGGGTCTCCATGTAGATGTAGTGCCTAGAAGTTGGATTCCTGCCCACTGGGAAGACACCATAGCTACTTTCCTTTTGACATCAGCACAGGAGGAAATGTCGCAGCGTGTGTAGTTCTGAGCCATTTACCTGCACTTAAGCCTCTTATCTCTATTCCAGAGTCATTTATCCCTTGTATAGGAAATTAAAGCATCAGCAAATAAATGAGATTGAAGAGCAGTAGAGGGGAGTATGTAAGTGAGAGAGGAACCTGATCCCTCACAGGCTGGCTCATGACTTAAGAACAGACCAGTGTGGCTCATCCAACAGAACAAATATCAGAAGGCCTATGCCTTCAATTTCCTGTAGACACTGGCTTAGGACTCTGGAGTATACCTTAAGACCTTATACACTTTGCTTTCATGTTCACCACAGTTTCCCTATTACCACTATACCATAAAAATGAGTCAAAGGTCATCCAGGGTGCAGAATTCCCACTATTCCCTGATTCTGCTGCTGGATCCCCAGATATAGAGCAATTTGTTCCAATGTATTGTGTATTTCTGACTCATCACCAAGTGGTTAACAAGAGGCATGTCTCTGGTATTAATTCTGAGGGAGGAGCTTCTTTCCTGCCCAGTGTCATCCCTGGCATATAGCTTACCAGAAGGTTGCTAAAATCCAGACCTAGAGTTAAATTTGATTTGACAAGGCAAGCTTGAGCAAAGTCTTCCCCTAGAAGTCACATGGTGACAAACAATCAATTGAGCTAGAATTCAATAGCTCCCTGAAGTCTTGATTGTAATGGGCAGGAGGTCAGGGCTGACAATCTCCAAATTGGTGGTATACATATATGTTTGTGTATATGTATGTGTATGTATATGTATATGTATATGTATATGTATATGTATATGTATATGTACACATACATATATCAGGGTACCTCTCTCATAGTCAGTTTCATTGCTACAAAAAAATCCCCAAAGCAAGATAGAAATGTACATCTTCACAGTGTTGGACTCCCGTAAGCTCAAGACCACTCTGCTGCAGGTTCATTCTCTGTGGATCTGCATCCTCTGAGAAAGGATGCTGTGTCCCATATGATGAAGGTGGAAGGGCAGCTACAGAATGATGTGAGAAGCCTCTTTTGGAAAGAGGCTTTAGTCCTGCAGTGCCCAAACCTCCAAGACTGACACACTGTCAACATTTGAATTTTTGGAGGAGTAAATTCAAACCACAGCACCTTAAAAGTCTTACTGATGGGTTAGAGTTTGACTAAATCACACCCCCAATTTGAGTCATTTGAACTCTCTCGCATGCCACTAACCCTGCAGTAGCAGCGGGCTAGTGATAGAATAACCCTACCATGACAACAGACACTAAACGCTCATGTAGGGGTCCCACTGTCATGTATTTGGATTGCAGAAGATTTTGTTTTGTTTTGTTTTTCAAGACAGGGTTTCTCAGCTCTCACTGTCCTGGAACTCACTCTATAGACCAGGCAGGCCTTTAACACGCAGAGATTCCCCCACCCCTGCCTCTGCCTCCTAAGTGCTGAGTGCTAGATTAAATGTATGTGCCATCACTGCCCAGATAGTGTTGCAGAAGATTTAGAAAGATAAATTGCTTTGTGGAATGATGCCAACACATTCGCTATTCTCTTAAAGAAACATGAAATCAAAGACAAATGACAATGGCATGCCATTGTGTCTATCTTCCTCTGAAGGAATAAGTAATAAAATGTAAAGAAACGAGGAGATGAACAGTTAGATATTCCAACTCAGTAGCTTGAGTAAGCCTGATATCCACTTCTCTTCCCAAATGACTTAAAAAAAAATTTATGCTGTTGAATGATAATCCAACACAAATCTCAGTGCCCGTAAGAAACCCTGAACAGAGATAACTATTGTTCCCCTTAGATTTTAGAGACAAATAACAAACCCTATAGATATTAAATTATGTAGGCAGAAGTATGATAGTCTCCTTCTGCAAGCTCTATAGAAGGACAGAGTTATCACAGCAATACCAGATCCAATGAGTGTTTGTTCTCAATTTCTCCCTTTGTAGGGTTAGTGACTTGCCTTCAGTCATCCAACAAATGGATGGGGGAACACTCTTCCACCTGATTCTAGGAAGAGCCTAGGCAGACATGCACAGCAAGTTTCTTATTGACAGAGGCCAAGACATTTCTCAAGGATCTCCTTGTAAGTCACACAGAGCTCATGTCACCTGCCTCATCTTAGGTTATACCACGGTTACCTAGAAGCATTCCACCCCATAGGGTTTCATTATTTATTTAAATAGTTTGTTGATGAATGTTAAGTATACCCTGGCCTCACATGTCTGGATGCTTAGGCCCTACTGAGTGGTGCTCTCTCTGGAAGGTTGTGGGACCTTTAGTTTGGGGGAAGAAGTGGATAACTCGAGGAGGGCCTTGAGGAGTCACAGCTCTGGCCTACTTCCTGTTTGCTCCTTGCTTCCTGTTTCATTAAAATGTGAGGTGAGGGGTATTCACCTGCATCATGGACCTGCCTCCCACCATGCTTCTTCCTAGAACTTGTCAACCCAAATAAACCATTAAGCTGTAAAGTATCTGGTCATAGCAACAGGAGAAGGAACTAGTACACCCACAGGCAGCCGCATCCTTGCCTCCTAGTCCAGTGCCAGGCAGATTTACTGACTTCATTTAGAATCCCCTGAGCACACAGAATTTAACTTAATTTCCCATGGATTTTTGCAAAATAACTCCAACTTTGAACCACCAAAATCTCATACATCCGACAAAATCACTTTCTCTCCAGTTATGTTTAGAAATGCAAATACGTTTTTTTAAAAAATATATTACTCCTAGTGAAGTCCTTATTACTGCTCAAACTCATTATAGAAAACAGATCCCAAATGGACTTTTCCATTTGCTTTTTTCACTTTGAATAGGTGTAGATGAGAGACAAGTGAGCCAAGACTGAAAGGATGGAGTGTAATCCAGTCCAACCACTCTCTGCAGCAAGAATCACAATTGGCAACTCCAGCCAACAGTCTTCCAGCTGATTCCGTAGTAACAGGAAACCGTGGTAACATGAATTGCACTCAATCCTGAGGCAACATTGTTTTCAATCTGTTCCTTATGTTGAACTTAAATTCTGCTTCCTGCATCTTCTTCTGACTTTTAGACTGTCCCCAAATGCCTCACTTCCTATGATTATAAAAGATGGCCCCCATATTGCTTTGCTATGGAGAACAATTTAAAAATCAAATAACCTGAGCTGTTTATACCTATTAGTCACACACAAATAAGAGTTCAGCACATGAGAATAATTGTCTAGACTTATACCAAATTCAGAAGCTACCTGTGACTTGGTCTCCCTAGGAGTATCAGTAGTGTTTTATACATAGAACCAACACCAGGCAGCTTGGGTAACAGTGTCTCTAACAGTAAGTCAGTCAGATCTCAGAGCAAACAAATCCAGGTTGGTATCTCTGCTGCTTGAGAAGGTCTGGCCTTATATATCAAGACCAGATAAAGGAAAGCAAGCAGATGGAGATTTCAAAAATGAAGGCAGATTGAAAATCAAAAGGGTAAACTTTCCAAGCTGCAGGCATTGATTTGTAATCAAGTTCTTTTCAAATTGCTTTGTATGTGGGCAGCAATCCATAGCATACTCACGGGAGCGTAGCATAGTAGTGGTTTCTTTAAAATAATGTTTAATGATATCCCTCGAGGGTTAGCTAGTAAAATAATACATAAACCTCATAAACTACAAAGGACCATCAAATGTGATGCTGCCTCATCCTAGCCTGAACTTACTGAATGTTCATCATGTATTTATTGTTACACCAGCTAGTGGCTAGATATGTGCTGTCTTTGTTGTGTTTAAGTACATGAATTACAAAAATCCTCTCACCAGATGACTGATCATATAAGTGATTTCTTCACCTGGCTCCAAGTGTGTGAAAAATGATTCTATATTAAAAGTTCATGGATTTATGGCTCAGATATAAAGTTAAAAATAATCACAAGGTAGTCAAATGCATAAAGGGGGCAAAAGAAATAGCAGATGATTGTGTGTGTGTGTGTGTGTGTGTGTGTGTGTGTGTGTGTATACATGCATACACATACACATGGGCACACACATGCATGTATACATAGGCAAGCATGCATGGGTGAGCTCGCATATGTAGGTGCATGTGTGGCTAATATGTGTAGGTGCATTCATGTAGAGGCCAGCGTCTGTCACTAGTCTGGAGCTTGCTAGGTATTCCAGGCTAGCTGTCTAGTGAGCACCAGTGATGTGCCTGTCTCCACCTCCATAGAACTAAGATCACAAGTGTGCACCACCACACCTGGCTTTGCGTGTAGTGGTGGGGTGGAGTCCTAGGCAATTGAAGGCAGGTCCTTATGCTTCCAATGCAAACACTTGACTATTTTAGCTCTTATCCCTGCCTAGGAGAATTTTTGACTGAAGAGAAACTGTATTTCCTGGAGGCAATGGCATGGTTTTCAGACAGAAAATGAAACAACTAAAAACACACAGCTGTATTTCTGGCCATGTTGAAGATTTTATCCAGACATTGAGTAATGGAACTAGATGCTTTCAAAGGCATGTTCCAGATTAGTAGATGTTCCTGAACCAGTAACAATGTGTCGATTAAGACAATACCAATCAGTCTTCCCAGAAAGTAGACAAGAAGAGTGTCTCCTAAAGAATCAGATACAAACACAGTCAGTCCCAGACTGCCTTGTGCCCATGAAAGAAGTGAACCACTCCTCTCCCTTTCATCAGCTATGGCAAGCATGAAGTTTTATCTTCTTCTAAGACAGAGCAACTAAACTGTATTTAGAGCAGTTTCCAAGATAAAGTGAGGAGAAATAAGTGCTTCTGATAAAAGAAACACTACAACAAACCTTTGGTATCTCCCTCACAAAACACTTCAGAAGTGTCTTCTCAATCCCTGTCCCACACCCTCAAAATGCATGCACGCCAACCTTCTATGAAGTCCGCAGCCGTGTAAGGACGCTGGTGTGGGCTGCTTTCCACAGGGCTGTTCAGACTCTCCAGGGCAGATTCGATGGCTTCCACCAGCTCATCTCTCTTGTCCTTCCTCACCGGCTTCTCCTCGGGGTGGCGAGTCAAGCCAGTCTCCAGCTGGTACACTTTTTGCAGGGTGAAGCTATCAAAAGGCACAGCAGCATATTCTGTGGCCAGTTTGACACCCGCATGTACCTCGGCCTTGTCCACCTGACCGCGCAGGAAGGCCAGCAGATCGGCCTGGGCTTTGGGCGCAGGGTCCCAGCCTGAGCGCAGACCCGTGGCATCGCTGGCCTGGTCCAGCCCGCTGCGGAGCTGCTCACTGCGTGCCTGCAGTTCATCCTTGAGCTGTGTGATCTGCCGCTTAAGGCTGTTCACGTAGTTGCGATGCTGTTCCTCACGCTCTTGCAGCACCGCTTGGTAGCCATCTTTGCCCGTGGGGCCATTGGCCCAGGGCAGTCCCTTCTGCTCCTGGTCGCCTTTTGGGGTGCAGGCTAACATGTAGAGGACAGAGATGGCACAGCAGAGCAGTACCAGCACAATCACTACCCGAGAAATCCACCCCAGCAGCCCACGGCGGACCATTCTCATTCAGGTGCAGGCCATGCGTCCAGCGCGTGTAGCATCCCAGGGAGCCAGAAAGTCCCCACACAAGGGCTTTCCTGGTTAGACCACAGTGCCTCTGAAGCCCCCTGGACCAATTTCATCCATTTCCTCCTAGAACGTGGCCTGTTTTCAGACGTCAACCATTACACAAGACCACTCTGCTGTTTCAAAAAGATCTTCCAGGCAGAAACAATCAGTCAAATGGAACCTCCAAGGTCTTGCATTTGTTCCCATCGTCGTCCTTCTGACGTGCCAAGGATGAGGGGGAACCTGAGAAGACACAAAGGACAGGTACCTTTAGTGTTTTTTATTCAGACTTTAAATTCAGGATCTCTTTCTATCTGATAAATTTTCACTTAATCCAAAGCACATAGATATCTAAAATAAGCACACAAGTCAAATATTTAGTCACTACAAACCATACATTTATTTTAAAGTAATTCTTTTTATATAAATATAATTGCCACATTTATTAAGCAGATGTGTGTGGTGGTATGTTGTTTATGATCTAATAAAGCTACTGAAGATCAGACAAGCAAAACATCCAAGCCACCAGAGAGCTCTTACCTCTACCAAGGCTGGAAGGGGCATCCTGCCCTCAGTGTGGTTGGAGACTAATTGCCCCATAAATTCTGAATGCCCTACTACTATTTTATATACCTCTCTAGTGCTGGGGTTAAAGGTGTGAGCTCTAGTTCTCTTTTAGACCGATTCACTCTCATGTAGTCCTGGGTGGCCGTGAACTCACAGAGGTCCATCTGCCTTTGTCTCCTGAGTCCTGGGATTAAAGGTGTGTGCCACCACTGAACAGCTTCTGTGCCTGTGGCTGGCTTTATATTCTGATCTTCTGGCAAGCTGTATCAGATCATAAGTGATATAGCATCGCAGATGAGCATATTAATGAGGTACATGTGATTAATGGACATAATTCAATCTTGGTGGAATATTTGGTACTACAGGATGGAAAACTCATGTTCCTCATTTTGTAGAACTGATCAATATTCTGGTTCTATAATCAGTGATGCTAAGTAAAGCACTTTGCATAAACGTATAATGAAACCAGTAGAAGTCTATTTTAAAGCTTTTTCAGAAATTTGTTGAAAATGCTGTCCTGATCCCAAGTCAACATTTGTTTAGCCATTATTTATGAAAACCTAGTGGAAAACTCATATAGAATTTATTTAAACCAAATATTTCAACACAATCAAATCCAAGACACACTAATTTGATACTTACATTCTGAGGAACAGCAGAAGGAAAATACTAAAAGTCTTTGTTTACTACAATCAAGCCAACATATATTGACAAGAGTGGAAATTTTGCATAATAATAAATACACTGCAGTTCATAACATAATTCTGTGCTGAGATGCCTTGGGCATTCACTGTTGTTTTATGATGTAACGGTATGCACAGTGCAATGTGCACGTGTTTTGTCTTAAGAATCAAGGCTTCCCATGAAGTGTCCCAGTGCAGCTTGGGTCATTATTGCTAGAAGCACATAGACTCATTGGGCATTTGATTTCAAAGTCATTTTGCTTTCTGCATGTCTAGAAACCTCATGGTTGCTGAATTTCTCATGAACCCTACATTCAGTTACATGAAGTTGCAATTCACTGCAAAAGACACTGAGATCCCATTCACTATGGCAATCAATAGTCAATTGGCTCCACCCCAACAAGATTTATGGAAATTGTTTACAGCAGATGCTTAAGTATAAATGTAGCTGTATATCAGAATGTGCATCAAAGGGAACCTAAAAAGATAGGTGGGAATCACTGCTAAATACAAACAGTACTTCTGCTGAGAATGGAGTCTGATGTTTTGACTCGTCTCTGTTTTTCAGTATATTGTAATTCTTCATAGTGACACATATTTGAATGCTCCAAAGCAAAACTTCGATGGCACTAAACTCACTGGTAGAACACTTCTCCACCAGTGCTGGCTAGCAGCCACATGTGGATACCTGTGTGCTAGCTGTCCTCTGGGGCAGGTCCAGGGGCCATCAGAATAGACACTGAGCTTTCTGAACAAGTAAAGAAGTATCCAGAAGTTCAAATACAAAAGTACAAAGTGTTGATGGTAACACAGTCAGAGGGATTTGTGACAAAGATCTCGCCACATTTCTAATAATACCTACAAGTGACAAAGAGGACTTCAAATGGGTGGGTTAGGAGAGAAGAGATGAGATGCTGACTCTTCTGCCCTATATGAGGATGTCTGTGTCTTGCTTAGTCATCAGTAGATCTTAGAATGACTACACCCCAACACTCAATCCTTGTAATAAAGGAGGAGCAAGCCAGACTCAACATCTCCATGTCCCAAAGGCAACTCTTCCTCCCTCTACCACAGACAGCATCCTTGACAAATTAGTTTGAAGTGTTCTCCCTTTTTAGACCATCCTAGTCATCATAACCATAAATTAATCAGTAAACAAATAAAAAGGATCAAATAAATATTTTTGTTTAGGAATATTTTCATAGACCCTTCCTGGTACTTTTACATACAAGATATCTTAAAGTCAAGGAGGACCTGCACTCTGCTATTTTACGAAAATGGCATGTTAAATAATACCTATATGGTAAAATTACTTTTTACAATATTTGTGTTCACCCTCAGCAGTCTAGGTTCTGGTCTAATAATTACTTCTTTTCTTAATATGGTGCCCCAGTCTTTATTGGAAAAAATTGCAAGTACAGATCCCCTGGTGGAAAGAGATTCCACTGCCATTCTCTGGCTCAAGACATGGTGATAATCCAGGCTCACGGGCCCATCCTGAATGTATCACGCACTTGGTGCATTTGATGTTCATACAGAGAAAGTCCTCTTGCACTGGCCAGGAGACAAGCCTTTTACTAATGTCCCCACACCACCAAAATTGTTTATTGCTTCACTTTGTGTAAAAGTTTAATATATAACGTTTTCTTTCTGATATATTCTCTAGAATTTCTCTGGTCCCAAGGAGTCTTTAAACTATAATTTAGAACAATACATAATTATTAGTACAAGGTTTAAAGTGCATGCTTGCCCTTGGAAGCCTTTTATGTCTGATGAAAATCTCAGGATTTGTATAATTACTATAATTCTGTGATTAAAACCATCTTGGTTTTGATGCTCAGGCACCTTGCTGTTTTTAATGAAATCTCTCAGACAAGCTCATTATAGCCAAGTAGTAAATTGTCAGTGAGGACATGTTATCATATTAGTCTAACATTTTAAAGACTTTTATTTTAAATACATTGTCATTACAGACAAAATAAGAAAACAAACAAAAAAAAAAACCAAAGAAACGGAACATTCAACACAATTTATTGTGCTGTAGAAACTTAAGAGATGCAATCATATTAAAAAATTGTAAAGGAATAAATGTTAGATTTGCATAATGGATTGAAGTCATGTTGCTTTAACTGAGGCAATGCAATAAGACGCTGGTTAAGAAAATTAAAACAAGGGCAGTGGTGGCACATTCCTTTAATCCTAGCTTTCTGTAGGCAGAAGCAGGCAGATCTCTGCATTTGAGTTCAGCCTTGTCTACAGTGAGTTCCAGGACAGCCAGGGCTATGTAGAGAGACCCTGTCTCCAACAACAACAAAGGTTAGCAGAAAATTAAAACTATAGGCTATCAATTATACCCATAAGTACTTTGCTTACAAGGATTGGGGTTTGCAGTGAGATGACTCAGTGGGTAAGGGCTCCTTCTGTCAACCCTGGGCCTGATTTCAATCATGTGGTAGAATGAGCAAACCAACTGTTTTATATATATACACACATGCACACACAAATAAAATACATTTTGAAGTCTAATTAGTGTGGCATTGGAAATTCATTATGTTACTTGGACTCCATACATGAGAGAAAAGGGAGCTAAGGGAACCAAGATATTGGGTGAAACAATAGACTTTTTCAATTTTAGTCAGCAAAGTAACAGGTTGCATTGCAATTTTTCATGCCTACTTTGGTTTGATTTTCCCCAACCACTCATCTCCCCAACTTTCTTCTCCTCTCCCCACTTTTGCCCCCAGGATTCCCCTTTCCAGCAACACACAGCATATGTTCTCTCACCTTCCCCACCCTTCATTAAAACCTCTTTAAATGGCTACACTACCAAAATTAATGTACAGGTTCTCTCTATCAAAATTCAAATGGCATTCTTCCTAGAATTAGTGTGTGTATCAGGGAAGGAATCCTAAACTTCATACAGGAACACAGAGATCACTGGTGGCTGACCAATCCTATGCAGAAAGAATGGTGCCTGAGTTATTGAAACATGTGACTTCGAACTATTGTATAGAGCCACGGTGACAAACACAACATGATGCTGGCATAAGCACAGACATGCAGGCCATGGAACATTGAACTCAGAAATAACCACTCACAACTATGGACAGCAAATTTTTTGACAAAAATTGTCACAAACATCACTAGAAACACCCAACTTATTTAATATATGATGCTAGCAAAACAGATATTGACATCAAAAAGAAAGAAATTATAACAGTACCTCTCACCCTGTACAAATCAATTCAAAATGGACATTAAATGAAATTAAATTGAAACCAGAAATGCTGAGATCACTAGAAATAAACATAGAAAACAAAACACAGGTATAGGCAAAAACTTTCTGGATAGAATCCCAAAAGCACAAAAAAATAGCCTTAAGAATTGACAACTATTACTATATGAAATTAGAAACTTCTTCACAGTAAAGGAATTTCTCAGCAATGAACAGACTACAGAATGAAGAACAGACATTTAGGAACAAACAATAGGATGCCAAAAATTGCTGCCAAGGAGTCGGCAATTCTTTTTTTCTTTGTAAAATATTGGGAACAGACAATGCATCAGAAACAACATTCTGCATCCTTTAACAGACAAAACATTTTCTAATGTTTCTAGGAATCTAATCCATAATAAAACATAGTAACTGGTGATGGTACAGAGGCCAGTATACAGGTATTTGCCAGCTGCAGTCAGGACACACTAATCCTTCATGCTCTTGCTTCTGTGGAAAACCCAGACATTTTACTTAGCCCTACAGTATGCCATACTTAGGGTGGGGGGTCACTTTACCAGCATTTCTGCCTTCAGAAAAGACACTCCAGTAAGATACAGATGAACCATGGAGCTGTGAAGATGCAACACAATCTCTGGTCTTGGCAGAGGAGTTGGAGAATTAGATTTAACGTGCATAAAGTGTTTACTGTCTTGCAGATGGAAAGTACCATGTAATTACCGAGGACTACTACGCACTCAAGGTGACAGTAAAAATATAGCTTTATGAGATCACAGTCATACTGTGCTATTGTTTAAAATACTTAGACCAGGAACTCAGATTTTCAGTCCCTCTAAATCTCTCATGAAATCCATGGGACAGGGAGAGCAGGTGGAGGAAGAAGACAACCCTGTCATTAACTGGTTTGGGATGCTTGGGTGAAAAGAAGGGGGTATTTGGGTTTTACAATCATCAGAAATCCTTGTGTTCATCAGGCTTCTTGCCACTTACAATTTTATATCCTCATCCTCACTGATGGTTTTACCCTGTGCTTTCCCATTCCTAGCTAGCCTTTATGGATAGGTCTGAGATGTGCCACATCTTGCCACTGTATTTACCAATTGGATTGAAAGAGACACGGAGCACAATGCCACTCTGATGAGTTTCATTGCTATTCTTATGAGCTCTGAGAGTTGAACTATTTGAGGGAGGGGCTTCTCCATAGTCTTCTGGGAACTGTGAGAGCCTGTTAAGTAGGCCAGGGCTCTCACACTCAGTATTCTCAGTGAGGATGAGACTCTATCCCCTCCCATTAGAATAACCCTGAGAACTTTATAGCTGCAATACATAGCTAGGGGCTGCTTAAGGAATTGGCAGCTCTTCCTGAGTTTTGAAGACAGACTTTCTGAAAGACATGATGGGCCTATGCCAAGGAATCTAGCAATGGATTGAATTTCTTCAGACACCAAATAGAAGTTAGACAATAGTCCTAACAACCCACTGAGACCAAGGAATATCCGGTGACTTCCCCAGTTCTCTAGTGGGCACAGCAGTGACCCAACAACATTGGCTTTAGCTCCTTCATCTAGGATTGTCTCTATATATGTACACAGACAGCCCACCCCCAATAAAATAACAGGTGACAGACTGGGTAGATGGTTCAGTTTGCAAAGTGCCCTCTGTACGGGCATGAGGACCTGAGTCTGATTCCCAGCCCTCAAAGTAAAAAAGTTTTGAGGTAGCACTGGGGAGGCATAAATAGGCAGATCTCTGGAACTTGCTGGTCAGCCAGCCTAACCAAATTTGTGCATCTCTGGTCCCAGCAAGGGAGGGACCTTATATCAAAAAAGTAGATGGATGGCTCCTGACATTCAAGGTTGCTAGTTCTCTGACTAAACAGATTCAGACACAGACTCAGATGCAGATGCGCACGCACGAGCGCGCGCACACACACACACACACACACACACACACACACACACACACACACACGACAAAGAGAGAGGAAGGAAGAAAGAACAAGTGATTAAATACAAATTCTATCTTCAGCCAGTTTAGAAGCATTTGTAGGAGCTGGTGTCTTTTTAAAGATCTGTAATTTGAGCCCCAAACAGACAGGTGTCATTAAAAGCGATAGAAAATATTAGCTCCACATTCCCATCTGCTATTATAATCAGGTTGAGAACAGGCCTAAGAAGATAAATAAAACTTAATAAAAATGGAAGGAAAATGATAGAAATGATCATTATCTGTTAAGATATGCCAGTGGCCATGGGTACTGCTACCATTCAGCTCCCAGGAGATGAAACCAACCAGAGCCTACAAACTGCCCAAGAGATACAGTGGATATTCTGTACTCAGGACTGGCATTGCTATCAGGAAGGGTGCTGACATTTCCTCTCAGTAGACTTTTTGGTCACAAAGGCTGTGTACCATGCAGAACACCTGTAAAAGTCTATTTGTGTCTACAAGAAGCTAATAAATCATGAAGGACTGCAGGGCAAGCCCTGCGGATTAAATACTGTCACAGCACACAGAAAAGATGGTAGCTTCATGGAAAGACCAGGTGAGGCAGTGTAGTGTGCATAATGACAGGCCTTGTGAGTGATAAAGGAACCTATTCAAGGAGAGGCAATAAATTCAACAAGACCTCTCCACCCCATGTGCAGGCATGCCAAGAGATGGGGGAAAGAAACAGGCAGTGTCTGCTGAATCAGGATATAATGGGCTGAAGCCCTAACACCACCATGCCAGTCACTCCTCTTCAGAGCACACAGCAAGCTCTTTGACTGCAAAGAAGCAAATGAGGCTCCAGGAAAAAGACCGACTGTACTATTACGTACACCAAATCACATCTCGTGGATAAGCACAACATCCCGGGGAAGCATGGAAAGGATACTATGTAAGGATTCCTATCCTTATTGAGTTTGCAAATGCACTCCAAAATGGATATAATCTAACATTGTCAGCTGTGCTTAGACATGAGTCCCCTTCACTTCAGAGCCTACTTCAATTCATGTATGTGGACTGTGCCAGCCATCTTCCAAAATATCCTTTCTAGAATGCTGCACCCTGGTATTCCTACCACCATGTTTTGTCCCAGATGTATTTGGGGTTTGATGTGAGCAACCAGAAAAATGGGGTAAAAAAGGTGGTGTGGAATTTGTTTCATCATGTGTGGACAGACTGCAGCTTCTACTTCAGGTATTCAATTTCTCATATTCTCTCTGTCTTCATCCTTCCCTCCCTCCTTTCCTCTCTCTTCATTTATTCTTCCTTTCTTTTATTCATGAGGCTCTTCGGAACAAAGTATGAGGTGATAAACTGAAACCCAGACAATACCCAGTGTGGAACTGAGACAGGCCAGACAATGGGGATAGAAAGATTCTGAAGCCATAGTCAAACTTGGAAATGACAACTTCACAGCAACCTCATGAGAGACAAAACCACATCACCAAGCTAAGCAACTACTCCCAAGCTCTTGTGAGATGTGGTAAGTACCTGAGTTTTAAACTTTCAGCTTTGAGGACAGATTTTTATGTATAAATAGAGAGTTAATGCATAGAATTACAGGCTCTGCTTTGTCCCATCTCTCTACAGGGGACCTTGGGTTCGGGGGGATGTTCTTGCTATGGACGCCACTATCTCCTTCTAGGAATCCCAACATCTGTGGCTAGGCCACGCACCCAGACCATCACCAGGAGCTCACTCATCTTCCCTCCTAACTGACAGGACAAGAACTGGGCTGTAAGATGTCTCAAGGGTCTGCCCTGTGAGGTTTCCCTGTGCCTAGTCCCTCAGAACTGATTCTCAGCACACACATAGCCCATTGGAACCACCTTACTGCTTACTCCTCAGTCACAGACTCTCAAGCTTGGAGGTTCCCTCCAGTTCCTCCTCTGTAAGCCCATTTCCTTAAATAATCATCCTATACCACTTCTTCATAAACAGATGCAGAACAAGAGAAATGTGGAAAAATAAATTGCGGTTGGCTAATCAGAAAATGAAGGTGTAGAGATTAATCATGATGATGGCACACACTGCAAAGACACAAAATACTTCTAGCCCTTGAGCTCATCTCCCTCTTTGTTTTTGATTTTGCACTTACTGGTGGATCTTGGTAAAGAAAACTTGCTAGAAGGGGTTCTCTCTATGCAAATGTCTTCCTTCCCACCCCTTGCACCTTCACTCTGGCTTCAGGAAGCTTTGATGAAGTCAGTTGGCACAGGCTGCAGATGTGGAGTCAATAGGGTGCAAAGGCAGAATAACAGGACCCAACTCGAGGGACCTGGGTGGAAGGGAGAACCATTTCCCAGAAGTCGGAGATGCATGCTGAGTCAGCTGTGAACCCTGGCAGAGGGTTCTGCCTCGTTTGCTTCCTCCTCAGTGCCATGAGGAGCCATGCTGGCACTGAAATAAAAAAACCCTTAAAGCAAGGCTTCCTACACCCTTATAATTGTGACCACTTAGTGAGCACTTACTTTGGGCCAGACATCAGATTAAGCACTTTACAAACATTATCTCATTTAATCCTATGAGGTAAGTCTTATTATCCCAATTAACGATAAGAGAATAGAGGCTTAGAGGGGTGAAGTGACTTGTCCAAGGTGCACAGCCTGGGCCAGTAGCCAATCACAGCTCCAGCTGACTCTCAGTCTCAGCTTGTACCCACTAGACTATGAGATTCAACAGCCTTAATAATCCAAACTGCTTGCTGACACACCTTCTTCACTGTAGACCCAATGCACTTCATTTTCCTAGTTTCTGAACTTGTGGTGAAACTTTCCATTTACAAGCATAGCTAGCATCTCAAACTCGAGAGAAGAGTTGTTTTTCTAGTGTAAACTCTTGGCTTCCCAGTCAGCTGTGACCACATTCCCAATTTTGTCACTGGCTATCAAAATCACATTCTTAACACTGTATATTGAAATATGTCAGTGTGAGACTTTTTTGTTATTGCTGTTCCATGACTGGACCCAGGGCATGATGTCTGCAGCATTAAAGTATTCTTGAGCAAAGGCCAGAAGATTATACATGCATATCAAGTTTAAGACATCTTAATTAAAAGGTGCCCCGGCAAGTGACGTTTTTAATCAACTGAGAAGCTTCTTTTCAAAGTAAACATCTCTAGGTCAGTGAGCATGGTGGCTGGCAGCAATAGGAGTGCTCACATGCCATGCACTGTATTCTATCTTTCCTTTTAAGAATCAAGCCATGGCCATGGTCATGCACCATGATGACATTTTAGCATTCTTCTTGCAGCCAAAGCCTGCTTGGTTCTGGGGGCGGGGGGAGACATGAGGCAGTCTTGAGATCATGCAACACAGTATCCAGAGAAAATCATGTTGGTAATTAACAAAGAGGGGACTAATTAAAAGTGAACAATGCTTAGAAGCTAAGCAATGCTTGAAGCTACACAATAAGCACAATGCCATACACAAATTGCAGGTGGAGCTGCTGAGTGCTAAGTATCAGCTACCAAGTGAGGTCAGTGTGAATCACGCTGTGCTGTGATGCACAGGTTCTGCAGGCTCTGGGCAAATGTTATCAATTTCATGAAGTGAAAAACCACATAGAAAGAAGCAAAACAGAGCTGTTGCCTTCCAGAAAACAAAATATGCTACAGGTCTTGTCAGCAGAGAGAAGGGAAGAACAGAGTGTTGACCAAGGGCCTCGGATATCCTAGAGCAAAACAAACTATAGAAAACACTGATTTAAAGACAAAGAGAAACAAGCTGGCTCAGAGACAAAGAAAGTTACCCAGGGCTCTCTTTGGGAGTCTTAGAAAAGGCTTTGGGTAGGATAGTTGGTAAAAGGTTGAGCCTCCTACTTTACTGGAAGTTTCACTACATATTGTGACACCCTCAATGTCAAGCCACTGATCTCCATTCTCCAAGGCCAAGAGACATATTTAGATAAGGGATCTGACTTGCTTCCCAAAGCCTGTGTGTTCATATCTCGGTTCTCAGATAACTTACCAAAGCTGGTCTTAGTATCTTGGTTCTTGGTTTGGCACTATTGGGAGGAAATACAACGTTTAAGAGGAAGGGCCTAGTGGGACGGCTTCGGAGTGGCAGGAGGTCACATTCTGAAAGGAGATAGTGAAGTCCTGACACTTTCTTCTCTTTGTTCTGCATCTTAGCCATGAGATTAATGGTTTTATTCCACCATGTGGTCTTGACATGCTATGCTGCCTCAGAACAGCCCCAAAGCAAAGGAACAATCACGCATGAACTGATATGTGCAAAACTGTTGACTAAAATCAACTTAGCCAATGAGGTGATGATCTCAGGCATCTATTACAATGACACAAAACTGGCTGCCCCTTCTGAGTCTAAAATATTACAAAATCTTTCTGCAGCTGTATTTACACTGTAGAAAGCAAAGAGAACAACTTAGCATATACAGATTTTTTTTTAAAAAAAGGGTAATGTGGGAACAGTGTGTGTGTGTGTGTGTGTGTGTGTGTGTGTGTGTGTGTGTGTGTGTGTGTGTGGTGTATTCCAAAGCAGGGAAAGAGAGAACAAAAAAGCCAGAACATCTAGAGAAAGGACATAGCCTCCCAAGAGAACAGACAACCTGCTAATGTAAGACTTGGGTAGGGCTCATGCTTTGGCTTAAAGATGAGTATTCGGAACACTTTCCATTTCCCACCTTCATCTTGTGGGTTCTTGGGGAAGACATTCTGCTTGGTATAAGTGACAACCTGAGAAAGTGGTCCCTTCTTAGATACCTATGGTCAAGTAAGAGTCATGTGTGTTTCTTCTCTAGGGGTAGCATCTAGCATCCCATTCTCCATATGACATCAGTTAGCTCTTTGGTCCCTATTTCCACACCCCAGAGAAAACCAACAGGAAGCACCCCAAGCTGAAGAAGGTCATACCCACTCTCATGAGGCCTTGGAAAAGTTGTGTTAGCTGAGTGAAGGTTAAGAATGAAACCATTACTCTTAGTCAAGACAAAATAAATAACCTAACTTCTCCAACTTCTCCCTTCCCCTTTTACGAGGCAGTCATCAGCACAAAAAGGAGGGGCTTTCTTTTGGAAGGTGGCGATTATATAAGAGGAGTGGAGAAAGTACACATCTTGCAGAATTATTCTAGAAACTCTATAAAATGATTTGAATAAAGCCGCCTCTCTTTGTACCATATCTCTGAGAATGGAAACAGAGTCAAAATGTAGAAAAATAATGCTGGGCAGTGGTGGTGCATGCCTTTAATCCCACAATTTGGAAGGCAGAAGCTGATAGAGGTAGATCTCTCAGTTTGAGGCCAGCCTGATCTGCAGAGCAGTTCCAGAACAGCCAGGGCTACATAGAAAAACCCTGTTTTTGAAAAAAAAAAAGTTAAGTAAATAAATAAGTTGTAGAAAAATATTGAAAGCCTAACAACAAATAAATGCTTCTTACACTCCTCTTTGGTAAAATTTAATATTGTGGACAATAGTTATTAATGTCATGGCTCCAGCCCACCCAACCCAAGTGTTTTTCCTGGTATCGCCTATGCTGCCTTCAGTGGCTCACTAAGCACCTGTTATTAAATCCTCAGAGAGCAATAATTATGATATTAGCTAAAAACATTTCATAGTATTGTGGTTGTAAACAGTTTTCCGAAATAGAAGTTATTGTTTGCATGCTTGAATAAAGCATGTATTTAATACATATTTGCTTTCTAACTCAATACTATTCAGCATTTTCCAAATGTGTTCTCTCTACATTGACCTTTGGACACTGGATGCACTTCCTGCCAACTTCACCTTCCTGGCTATGAAGGATGGCCTAGAAGGCAGGACGACCAATCAAGAAAGAGATGGCATATAAGGAGCAACAGGGATGCAGTGTGAAAGGTTTACAGCATAGGACTTTTATTCTGTGGTGGGAATCTAACCTCACAGAAGGCAATCAGCTAGCATCTTAATTTTTAAGCTCAACAGGATTAGAATTGACTTTTAGCACGTGGACAGTATGAGAATAAATTAGAGAACGTGATAGGAGATGTCATTCTATATATATATGTTTCTCACACTGGTTAATGAATAAAGCACTGTTGGCCAATAGAAAAGGAAGATAGGAGGGGCTAGGAGATAAGGAGGAAGGAGGAAGTAGTTGGAAGGAGTAAACATGGAGAGCCTGGAGAGGTAGCACGCCAGCTGCTCTGGCCAGTAAGATGAGCCACGTGGAAATACTTAGAATAGTAGAAATGGGTTAATCATTAAGACAGAGCAAGCCGATAAACAATGATAGTAACTGGCCAACAGCATTGTATCAAATACAGAGTCTCTGCGTGTTATTGGGGGCTGGCGTGGCGGCCGGACTAGACGGGAAGCAGGAAAAAACCTGCTCATAACAAGAATGGCTTTAGGAATAGTATATCTGTAATCATTACACCATTACTGATAAGTAAAGATTTGAGTCAAAGCAATAGAATCAAAGAAGAGGGGAGATGAAGGTGCAGGAGTTATTTCTTGAATACTTAGGAAATATTTCTTGAATACTGTATTAGTTACTTTTCTACTTCTGTCATGAATAAATAAATAGGAGAAAGAGTTTATTCAGGATTATGGTCGCAGAGGGGTAATAATCAGTCATGGCTTCTTAGACAAGGCAACAAACACATCAGGCATGGTGGGCTGGTACAGGAGCTGAGGGCTCAGATCCTTTACTATAAGCATGGAGCAAAGAGAACAAAGTGGGAGTAGGGCAGGGTCTTAAACTCTCCAAGCCTGCCCCGGTGGCATGGTTCCTCCTTCAGCGAGGCTTTGCCTCCTATGCCCGCCCAAACAGCACCACTAACTGGGGAGCAGGTGTTAAAATGCACGAGCTTCTGGGGAACATACTCTTTCAGGTCACCATAGACACCATCCACAAGACCAGGAGACTTATTACATGAGGTGACAGAGGGAATATCCCCCAAGAATGGCACCTGGGGTCTGGTTTGTGATTTAGGAGATGGGACTTTATTTAAAACAATAGCACATATATCTGAAGACACAGAAGAGAGACTAGGGTTGTTTTAGAAATGTTGATCCTGAACTGGACAGAGACCAAGACTTTGGCAAGAGATTTCTGCCTTCATTCTTCAAACTATCTGCCTAGGCAAGCATGTGATCTTCTAATTCCTGACACTAAATAAAACTTATGTCAATCTGTGGTTTGCTAAGTACTTGCATATCTTTGATATCCTTTATCTTTGGGATACAGTTCAGTGATTGAGAGCAGGCTTCCTGGGGTCAGGCCACGTGAGACCTACCTTATTTGGTTTCTTTCAGCCTTTGTCTCCCAATACAACATGGCCTTCCCAGAAAGAGGTTTTGTGTTGAAAACCAAGATAGTGCATGCTAAGTACTTGTCATAGCTATTACAACAAATTGGATTTTCCATTAGTGGGAGCAAACTTGGTCAAACGGAATAGGAGAGAGATTAGAACGGCATGTCATCAGAATGAAGATTGTGCAAAGATTGGGTAAAAGCACAATGGCCACCGGAACCCCAAACTCAAGACCCTGTCCCTGACCTCTAAATTGCACCATAGAATTTAAATCAAACATTCGGCCTTCTCTATTCACTGGTTCCTTGTCTGTGCATTCAAACAATAGACTGAAAATATTTTTTAAAAATGATGCTTGTTTTGAACAAATACAGATTACGTTTACTTATTCTTATTCCCTAATCTAGAAAAACTTTTTAAATAACACATTGTACTAGGTATTATGAAAGTTCTAGAAATTATTTAAAATACAATGGAAGATATTTATTAGATGATGATGATGCCCTTTTATAAAAGGGACATAAGCATATCCAAAGTTTGTCATCATCCAGGACCCTGAAGGTAACATCCTACAGATACTAATGGAGAACTGTAAGTCATATCCTTAGATTCCTCAACCCTAGTTTATTTTTAAAAGTGAAAAGGGAAGGAATGGAAGGGAAGAAGAACAATAAAAGGAAGAGGAAAGGAGAGGGCAGGAAATGTTGCTTTTTGTTAGAGATCAAAGGGAATTTCAGAAAGAAAGACAGAGGGAAGGTAAACAGTTAATCTAAAAGTTCCCCCCAAATTCCCATTTGAACAGAATGGCACCTGGCAGATGAAAAGAGCCATGGACATGAAGGTGCCTGGCATGGAGGTGGGCACAGTGGTCCTCAGAACAATATAGGTTATGGCTGTAGACATGAGACTATAAGCATCAAAGCCTCAGGCAACTTTCTCTGCACGTGAGGACTCATCAGAAGCCTAGGCATAAGTCCACCGACTGCTGCCCGGCAGGAGCAGTAGACCACACACAACACTTGGGTGAGATCTCAAAGTCTCCAGAGTACCTCTGCATTGCAATTTGACAGCTGGTCAAAATGACATGATTGATTCACCTGTGTTCTGGCTTCAGCTGCTGCTACTGCACATATTCCCAGGGTTCAGAACAACTGTAAGCATTCCCAACTAAGCATCCAGATGTGTGCAGGAAAGGAAAGGATGCTTTGACCACTTCTTTTGACAGCATGTCACCACCTTGTAATGGGTCTTACTGAAAAGCTTCTCAGGGTGAGCATAAAATGCTTCTACATGAAAAATAAAATTGGAATATGGTCCTTTGATTAGACACATGAAACTGCAATGATTGCTGAAATTAGAACTGCATTGGAATAATCTCCAAGGAACAAAATAATGAAACATTCTATCCCATGCTGGAGAGACTAACTGTGTAGCATGAAGCTGTGGAAAGCAAGAGACAGGCCTCTAAGGCTTCCACAAGCTCAGTAACTCCCCACCCCACTTACAAGAAAGATTCTATGCAGGGTTGTGTGTGAGAGAGTACATGTGCATACACATGCGTGCATGTACATGCATGTGTGTTTACACAATTATACATGTGTAGATAGAGTCTTGGTCATAATTCCTAGGGTGTTTTCTGAGACAGTCTCTCACTGGCCTAGAATCTACCAAATAGTCCAGAGAGACCTAAAGATCAACCCCTTCCTGACTTCCCTGTGCTAGAATTACAAGTGCATGATGCTATGCATGGCTTTTATAAATGAAAGTTTGGGGATCAAATTTAGATCCTTCAAGCTATCTCCCCAGCCAAGCATGTGAGATTCCTATACAGAACATATGTAAGCTAGTGCAGTGGTGTCACTATGAAGTATTTTTTCTCAAACCCAGTTTATGTAATGGTACACAAGCTGCATCCAAGTGACTACCAAATATGTACCAAATGCTTACTGTGTTAAAAGGGCCATGTTGAACTAAAAGAGGAGTTTCCATGGGTTCTATTAAAGTGCTCATTTTGGTTAGATAGACATGGGGACCAAGGTGCTGTACATATGACTATCCTCCATTCTCATCCAATTCTTAATAAAACACAGGGAAATCTAAAAATTCACCATTTTATTAACCAGATCATTTTTTCCTCTATTTTTTCTTGGTTTGGCTCGTCTCTTAGCTATCAAACCTTTTTTATATGCCCTCAGGGAATGTTGAAAATACACTGGGCTTGGTGCAGTCCCTTCCACTTTATTATTTTTTAATATGAGCTTCTTCTCTGTAGAAAGAAAAGGTGAGACATTTTCCCCCTAGAAGCAACTTAATGGGTCTCAAGACTGATATAAGGGCAGTTATCCTGTGGAGTAGTAAATTCGAGAAGGCTTCAGCTTTTAATGAACATCATTTAATCTCCATTAAGAGCTTTACAATGAGATCAAGAGTTTTAGAAGTTCCTTCAGCCAGAAAGGGCTAACCAAGGTGTCACTGAAGGCCCTTACATGTTTACTTCCTTTGTTCTGACTCAGTGATATGACTGACATAAGCAACATGCTATGGGGGGGGTGTGACTTTGACAGACAGCCCAGAACCCCAAGTCAGGACCCAGATGGAAGGTTCTGTAAAAGAACACAAAGAGACTGCCCCCACCATGACACACAGCCTGTGCCGTGACAAGGCCTTGTTCATCTGGACTCAGCAGACCACATCCCAGGCCTCTGGGTTGCACACTGTTTACAGACTTCTGTATCTTCACACTAGTGTTTCAATAAAGCAGGGTCACACCTTCAGTACAGGAACTATGTACTTTGTCTAACTTACTTGCCAGGCAGAGGACTCTTCCTGAGCACCCAATCTTAGCGATAAAGCTATGAGAAGTTTGCCAGTTTTCCTTACACAACCATGTAAAAGCTTTCCAGAGTTCAAGTGCCACCCCAGCTATTGTCTGCACTGTGACTGACACCACAAATCTGCAGACATTTCAAAGGACCCCAGCTTGAAAAAAACGTGAAAGGTGATAATCAGAGGGCAAGGGAGTCCTTATTTACATACATTGCAAACAATGATCTGTTCTCAGATCAACACTCTGTCTTCCTTTCCCAGCTGCCTACTCCTGACAATTACCCTTATATATTCTCTGCCTATGCCTTGCTTCCTCTTTAGACTAGCTATTCCCCTGCCCAGAAATCCACATTGACTTTACCTGCCTCCTCTTTTGCCTGCTGAGGAACACTGTCAGTGCCCATCAAACAGTTCTGGTGTTTGCATCTAACAGAGCTACCTACAAGGTCAAATTTAGGAAGGTGACAGGAGGCATTTAGAGTGTGGTTTTATCATTCTATTTCATTTATCATATTCATAGGAACAGAGAAGTCAAATGAGGCATGAAAAGGACCTTTGCACTGTCCAATGTCCAATTAATATATAATTATTTCTAAATAAAGGTCTTTTGAAAGTATAGAGTAAGCTGAGCATGGTGGCATACACCTTTAAACCCAGCACTTGGAAGGCAGAGGCAGGCCGAACTCAGAGTTAGAGGCCAGCCTAGTCTACATAGTGAGTTAAAGAACAGGACTACACAGAGAAACCCTGTCTCAAAATAAATAAATACAAATAAGAGAAGGACAGAAACATCTGCCCTACTGTGTAAACTGAGCATGGCCAGATCTCACCCTGTCCTATACTTCACCCAGACTCATCTCCTTTACAAAATCCAGCTAGGTGTAGGGAAAATAGCACAGGACTGGAAAGCAGGAGTCCCGGTTCCCATCTCAGAGTCTGACATTTCCTTAAATTCAAGGAAGGGTAGAAACGCCATGATTTGTAGATGAACATTATAGGTAAAATAGAAAATGTATGTTTCACTGAGAAAGATATTGCTGAAGTCGTTAGAAGTCATGGCCAAAATAAAAACCAACTTTTTGAAAATATGTAATTTAAAAGGAAAAGCACAGCTTGGCTCACCTAACATCAGTCTCAATACTTTTGAAAAATGTATTTTCTCAGTAAAGTAAAATGTAAACATACAGCATACTTGGATTAATATTTTTAGTAAAAGATAAAATTACCAGTTATTTTAGGACTAGGAAAATTCTAACAGAAATAGTAGATAAAGCCAGAAAGATAACTTGACAGGTAAAGGTGCTTGCTTGTCACTGATGTCTGACAATCCAGGTTAGATCCTGGGACCTATGTGCTAGAAAGAGACAACCAACTCCCAAAAGTTGTCCTCTGGCCTCTGTACACATATCACAGTGCACGTGCAAACATACATACATACACTCACATACATACACACAGAGAGAGAGAGAGAGAGAGAGAGAGAGAGAGAGTGAGCGAGAGACAGAAAGAGAGAGAGAGAGAGAGAGAGAGAGAGAGAGAGAGAGAGAGAGAGAGAGAGAGAGAGAGAAAGAGAGAGAGATCCTTAAACAGCAAGATGTTTAACTAGCATTGAGCACTTAGGGCCAGGTCTCATTTAAGAGGTGAGATGTGTGTGTGTGTGTGTGTGTGTGTGTATGTTATGTATTTATGCTGGATACACAGGTTTCAGTACATGAAGTGTACTGGGATAAGGTTGCTGAACTTGAGAGTTTAAAGTTTGGTACTGGAAGTGAGGGATAAGTAAACAAATGAGGCCACCGTGATAACAGCGGAACAAATGGGCTAATGGGGTTACACAGAAGACACAGTCCATCTCCTCCAGAGGGCTTGGAGAAAGCTCTGTGCAAGAATTTATGCAGAAGCAGAAAGGGAAAAGGGACTTCTGACAGACAGAATGACCGGATTATGAATGGTGGTGTCGTGAGGGTGCAAAGCAACATCATGTCTAAGTGACATGTGCCACTGATCCAGTACAGTGCCATCAAGGATTTGGTACCAGAAACATTAAATTCAGGATACGGATTTAATGATGAGTCAAGCTGAAGTACCTAGAGATATCTAGGCAGAGAAGAAGGAGCACATCAGAGAAGTCAAGGCTAGAGAGGGATCAAGGGTCAATGTCATGTTGAAACTAGCCAAAAGATAATGTTGGAAGGGTGAGATTCCTCAGCTGTGGAACTTCAATACCATGGCAAGGAAAGGAGATAAGTGGCGAAGGAAATCAAGAGGGATTTCCAGAGTGATTCTATGTTGCCTTAATTTGGAGTGGTTTCACCAAAACACTGATAGTGATGCTATCCATGACTTGATGGGGAACTCTGCCAGTTTTGGGGTCAGCACTTGTGTTCTTGTGATAAGGTTTGAATATGCACCCCATATGCTCATGTGTTAATTGGGGCTTCTGTGTTAAGCTTTTAGGGGTGACTTCTATATAATGTCACAGGGGCACACCGTAGAAAGAAATTAACATCGTTCCCCTAGAATTGAGTTATTTTCAAAGAGAAAGATGACAGAGTGAGATAGAGTTACAAAGAAGCACACACACACACACACACACACACACACACACACACACACACACACACACACACACAGTGTGGGGGTGGTAGCATGAAAACACGAGCTTCTTTGGTCCCTTGCTCCTTCTTTCACTGTATAATTTCTCCTTCCTTTCCCTTCTCCCTGTCTTTTTCCTCTTCCTGTTCTGTTTCATGCATGCATATCTGCAGTATGAAGCTGTCTTATTTGTGATAGAGTGTGGTGCTTCATGTCACCACACTCATTGGACTTTCAAATAAGAATAGCAAATCAAATAAGCCGGCTTACTCTGTGCAAGAGTTTTGTTACAGTAACACCAAACACATTAGGAAGCCCACTTTGCCCCTTACCAGAATCATGTTCTTTATATTAGATGGTATTTCAACACCCCGAGTCTAAACACACCCTCTCAGCTTGTTCAAATCTAAAAAGAAGGGTGAGGGTAAGCCACCCTTGTCATTTATAAGCTGCCCTAACATTCACCACAGGGACACCCTATCCTGCTATTTGATATAAACCATCACCATAAATATAAACCTTCAGCAAGGTTGTTCTGAGGACATGATTAAAAGGGATAAAATAAGGTCATCTTTTAACTTTGTTTGTACATAAACAAAACACTATCAATTACCAAATACCTTTCAGCCGAAACTATTTGCATGCTACTTCTTAACTTAGCCACCTAGCTCCCTCATAAATAAGATTTATTGAAAGAAATAATCCTATTTTAAACCTAGAGAAAAATCTCCCCTTCAGGCCTTTCCCCACCAAAGCCCAAATCCAAGCAACAGGTTTCTTAACCACTCTTAGTGAACATAAACTTTGTGAACCTCCATTTTGTGTGTTAACCTAACCTTTGCTACAGCTAATAATCCCTTGTTCAGTGTGGAGAGAAGTATGATGCCATGGAAAGAAACAGTTGTTATTAAGATTTTATTTTTTAAGCCTAAGGGTGAATCTATGGGGTTGTATTTATTAATAAAAATATTATGAATGAAAATTGTAACAATACACTTACAGAATGGATACAGTAGAAAGAACTGTCTAATGTAGCTGAGAATGAGCATGGAAGATGTTGGAGTAAGCTAAAGAGTGTGTGAAGGAAACGGAGAAAGTGAACGTAAGAAGTGCTTTCAAGTAGTTCAGCTCCAAGGAGAGGAATGTGTGCGTAGCCAGTGGATTCTGCCACACTGGTACAGGTGGGAAGTCTATGGGGTGTAGTTCTTGCTAGACAACAACTTTCTCTACAGCTCCCCAAGTCCTACTCAAAACTGGTGGCAGTTGCATAGAGGCTAAATCCAGAAAGTTATCTATCTGTCACCTTCTGTTTCCTTTGACTTTAAAGTCAAAGTCTAGGCAGGAAACAAGACTCTGTAGGTAAATCACTTGCTGTGCAACCGTTATAGACCTGAGTTCAGGTTCCAGAGTCTACATCAAGCAAGATGCACAGGTGGGTGTCTATGTTCCTGATACTCCTAAGATAAGAAATGGAAGGAAAGTGGGAAATGCCTAGAAGCTAGCCAGCCAGCTAGGCTGGTACCCACAGCGGTATAGGACAAGGGGCCATACCTCAAATAAACTGAAAAACAAGGATCATTCTCAATTTTTCTTTCACCTCTACATGCACATCCACATTCATACAGAAAAATGCACATGTGCACACAGACAGCATACACACAGTGACAAACTGTAAAAGGTTTGCACTCTTAACATCTAATCATTTTGTGACCCTTTTATCATTTACTAATAAGTATCAAGAATAAGGATGGGTAAGAGATCACAAGGGAAATGATGGATGTTCACTAACCCTTCTGTAACTATAGATTCATATTTCATAGTGCCTAGACCCTTTACACTCATTATTGTAGATAAGCAGAAGTGTTGGTACTTAGGATTTGCTCTTTGCATTTATAAATTATAAATGAGGATAAATAAACACTGCTATAACTGAGGTGCTAAATTCTTAATTCCAAAAAGCAAAGCTGAAGAAAAAAATCAATTACCTACAAGGTTGGCAAGACTTCACATCACACTTCAAAGATATTCTAATGAGAAAAGGATTGGTGACAAGAAAGGAGTCACATGCAATGAGCAATGGGGACAGTTCTGCTCAACAACATTTCACTGCAGCTTGAAGGGTATAGAGGTACGGCTTTCAGAACAATGCTGGGGAGACTCAGCCATGTTTTCTTCCATTCCCCAGAAGAACTCAAACCACACAACAGATACCAGCTATTTTGTAAGCCCCAAACTTGAGTCTAAATGCCTAAAATTATTGGTAATGGTAAAGCTGCCATGTTCTATGGCAGAAAACTCTAATGATAAATTAAAGGAATAAAGCCCCTGGACTGATTTCAGAGAACTTGAAGCACTTTGCAGCGGCATTCCAGTACAGGAGGCAAGTAGCTAGCATCCTTATTTTAGAGTTGGAAAAACTTAAACTCCAAAGCACATGTCTTCTAGATTATTGTAAAACAATTAGCTAATTAATCCATCTGCTAGGAATTTCACTCCTTCTGTACCTAATTTAGAAAGCAAATCTGGGCCAAACAGAAAGGACATGCATTTTTCTATGCTAATCAGCTGTCTCGTGGATGGGTAAAGAAACCTCCCAGGCAGGAAGTGGGAGGCTCAGTTCAGCAATAGCTGGGACCACTTTGAGTGGATGTACTTACATTCTGTCATTTGGAAAGATAACGTCAAAACCTATAAAGCAATCTACTCTTATGTCGTGGTCCTGCCACTCACCACTTATCAAATAAATGACATGGGTCAGCACTACCCTTTTCTGCTCTCTGCCTCTCAATACAAAGGAAATGAAGGTAGGGTCTTATGCACCTCGAGAATGCAGCTTTATCTGTCCCCTTCTTCACACTCTAGCCAAGGCAAAATCATACTGTACGTCAGCAAGGACTTCCTTGAAAAAGAAAGAACTTTATTTTCCACATGCTAATCCAGTGTGGTGCTTGCGCTCCTCATGCATGGAGCAGATCACAAATCCTATTTTTTTTTTCTGTGCATTTACTGCAATCTACTGCTGCTTTCCCTCCAGACAGACCCTCCCACTATTGTGCCAGTCAGAGTCTTATAATGAACGCCATGATCAAGGTTTCTTCTGCTCATCCTTCCCTTCCTTCTGAATACACGGCCTTCTGGACATAGGCAGAAGACAGTATCCCTCTGAATCTCCCACCTTCCCAATCCTGCTGAGTTGTTCTTTTCCATTTTGGGGAAGATGGTGCAGACATTCCCACTATATCAAGACTGTGTTTTCTGATTCTATGCTATTTTGTTATGTTAGGCTTCTGGGAAGGCTCAGGTCATTTGTGATATTGCTTTACTGTTTCTTTCCAGATTTTGGAAATATAGAATGTTTATAGTCAAATTACTGTTGCACAGTGTTGTTGAACCAATTGTGGCTGCTTTAACGATGTTCAAATCCACCCTACTTGAGAATCAATAAAAACAATTAAAGATTGCTGCAAACGAGAACATATAAGGTTGCTATATACACCCACATTACAAAAGTTTATTATATGCCTTGCATTCTTTTTCTTGTCTCCTTAAACACCTCTCTGCTTTATGTTTCGAGGACTGCAGAGGAGCTGGCCTTCAGGGGCTCCTCCACAGCTGCCTTGGTTTTATTATGATAGAACTTCAATTATTCACAAAATCAGTCACATGCTGACCTCAACATCCTCCCAACGTGGCCTTCTCCTCACTTTCTAGTCCTATTTTCTACCATATCCCAGCTATCAGCTAGAATCTGAGGCAATGTGCTCCATCTAAGACCGCAGGAAAGATGGCGTAGGGAGTCAGGTGTCACCTAGCATGTCTATCATCAGGATCATCTGAATCCCAGGAGAGTGTTCACATAGATGCTCCATTTCTATAGACTATATCTGATCAGAAAATGGGCTCCTTAGCAGTCATACTTGGTACTTTAATAGCAATTCCTATAATCATGCTATAAATTTTGCCTTTTAACATACCCACTTCTAAATTTTCACCCTATTCTTTCTCACAGACTTGACTTAAATGCTAATTTGTTTATGAAAATTTACTCTATTACTCTATTTATATCCCGATTTGTTATCAAGTCCTTTAATATGATCTTCATGGCACATATCATATATTTTTATATTTTTGTTGCTAGTGTTTCTGCTATTTGTGCTTCTGGGAAATGAACTGAGTGTCACCTCAGGTTGGGAGAGCACTCTCCTGAACACATACTTTCCTGCATTTTCTATCCTCCTAATACACTAGATGGTCTTGGGGAAGGAGGAGTGGATCCTCTTTATTTGGTACATGCACAGCCGACTCATTCTTGGCTTCAATTTGTTGAGTGTCTACAATCTACTACTTAGCATCATTCTCCCAATCTTGGGACTCTGGAAGAAATTCTTAAAAATAATTTTCTGTAGGAAGATGATACACTCTAATTGGGGAAACAAACTAGATACATGACAAGTAAAGCTTAGGTAAAAGTGCTTCAAAAGACCAATACAATAAGTAAGACATGCAAAACTATGAGGGGACGAAAGGGAAATCTTAACTGTTCTACCAAAATGTAGTCTTCCCAAACATTCTATATCCTTTATTGCCACCACTGACATGTACTTGTGCTAGGTACACAGATGTTAACATTTGGCCTTCTTTTCAAATGTCTAAATTTAAAATAAAAAGAACACTAAAAGGGCTGGAGAGCTATCACAGTGGTTAAAAGCACATGCTACTCTTGTAGAGGACCTGAGTTTAGTCTTGGCACTATGGACTTACCATGTCCAGAGGCTCAGAATCATCTGTATCTCCAGATCCAGGGAGAATGGATGCCTCTGGATCTACACACATCTGAACTCATGTGTACATGCTCCTCATACTTATAGACTTAATTAAAAATAAAAATACATGTTTTAAAAACTAACACTGAGAATGCATTTTATCTATTGATTTATGAAAAAGAAACAATACTGTGTATTAGAAAGCAGACAGTTCGAAATAATGTTAAGCTGCCTAGGAGTATAATGAAGAGGAAAATTCCTGGGGAATCAAGCACCTGCGTTCTTATAGTTGTGGAAGGTGATGTGAAAGTGAGAATGAACGAGACACACTATGACCCCTCAGAAGTCATTAAGCCAAGGTCTGTGGAAGATGAAATGAAATCCACCAAAAACTATTTCTTGGAAGATCTAAAAGTAGAAGAAATAGAAAATTGAATCTGAAATGAAAAAGCCCCAAGTGACCTAAACTCTTCCAACAATGACAAAAATGCTCAGGGAATGACAATTAAAGGAGGCATAAACATGCCCAAGAGATTCACATAATAACCACAGCAGTTTCTTAAAATGTCTCCTGTACTGGACACCATGTTCTCATGTGCAGAACCAAGATTCATAATCAGAGCAGTCCTGGTAAGGAGAGTGATATGTTTTGTGTGTCTGTTGATGCCACACAGTTGTCTCCAGAAGTAGGGACCACTGAAAACCACAGAAGTGTAGAGCACAGACAAGCACTGCTGCTTTGTTTAAAGTCAGTGGGGAAATAGAATTAATAGTTAGGACTAGGGCCACAGTCACATGGAACCTAAGCAAAAGCTCAAACCATCTGTGGTACAGGAAGGCATGGGCAAAAGAAAATGTTTCTCATACATTTTAACATACATTTAACATATTTCCAAATTATAACCCCTAATTATAGCCACCGTCTTGCTGATTACATAAAAAACAATAGCTAAAAAAAGTCATTATATCTTGTTTTTAATTTTATGGACTAAGTTTTCCAGCTCTCTAAAGACTTTCAAGAGAAGAGGATGGGGAAGAGGAGACAGAGGGAGGAAGAAGATGAGGAATGTTCTTTCAGCACCTTAGAGAAGGATTCACTCATTAACCAAGTCACCAGTTAAACTACTTTCAAGCCAATGGTCTGAGATAATGTAATAACCTGCAACGTCTGCCCCAGTGACATCAATGAGCCATGGAATATGAGTTGATACATTCTTAGGCTTGACTTCTTGAATGGATGATTCATCTACTGTAGCCTCCTGATTAAAAACAATGCTTAGGAAAAATTCATACTATATACTCATTCTATTTTATTTTTCTTATTTTACATATCAATCCCAGTTCCATCTCCCTCCCTTCTTCCCTCTATCCCTCCCTCCCTTCCAACCCCCCCACTCTTGACAACCCTCCCATTCCATCCCCCCCCACACTCCACAGGGAGGGTGATGTCTCATTCTTAAAACTACTTACTCAGTTAAATGATCACTAATACTATCAGTAAAATTTCACACCTTTGAAATATCTTAAACAATAGTTGATAGACTCATTAACAGTTGAAAAGTAGAATCCTTGGTTATAACATGCAAAAACAATATTCTGCTTACATTCTTAGCAAATGAGAGTGGAACAAACAAACCAAACATGAATAGAATTTTAAGCAGTGAACTCTTATATCTAACTTATCAATGCAACTTACAGTGCTAATGAGGTACGGTAGAAATGTCACGTGTTCTCATGGGAAAAAGTGACAAAACTCATAAATCTCATAAGACTCACTTGTGTTTAAAAACCTCAGATAACAAGAATATAGGAAATTTCCTCAATTTGAAGAAGAACACTGACAAAAACCCTACAACAAATATTACTTACATCAATGCTGAAATACTGAATGCTTTCTTTGTGATATTAGAAACATAGCAAAGATATATATCCTTCCAACTCCTTTTAGCTGTAGTAGAAGAAGTTTTGGCTTCTTAAAATAATAGAAAAGAAAGGAGATAAAAAGTATATGAAATAAAAGTGAAGAAATTAAAATGTCTATATTCACAGATGGTGTAATTATCTAGGCAGATAACCCAAACTAGTCACCAATACATCTAAAAACAAGGACAAACAGGTATGGTCAGTGGAATCAAAAAATACAAAAGTCAACCACATTATAGAATACTAATTTGGGTGATCGTGATGGATCTGTATAGGTTTATTAATTGTGAGAGATTTACCTCTCTGGCCTGTAGTTTTGTAGTATGGAGACTATGTATTAGGGGGGGGGGAAGTATGTGAGTTATCTTTCTAACTTCTTAGGTTCCTTTGAAACTAAAAGATGAAAACTACCAAAATATATTTCCATGTACTATTGATGAACATATGGTATATTAAAATACAGTAACACAACTACCTAAAAATTGAAATACATAGCTATAAATCTATAGAACAGAAGATGTGTCTGCTGAAAACACTGATAAAAACATTGATGAAATAATTCAAAGATGTAAATAAGTGTTTCATAAAAAATGCATTCATGAATTTTAAAGAGTCAATATAGGGAATATAAAAAGTCTCCCCAACTAGGTATAAGATTTAATAGAGCTCCTATAAAAATCTGAGCAAGATTGCTGAACAAATATAAATAAGATTATCATAAATTTTGTGTAGGGAAGTAAATAAATGACAACACTCAAGGCAATCTGACAAAGAAGAATGAAATGGGAGGAGTCAGTCTGTCCACTTAGGACAGTGGTAGGCAAAGTCATTTTTTATTGATAGAAAGAACAGCACATAGACAGTGGTTCAGAACAGAGAATAAAGAAAGAGACCCAAATGGGATGTACCAATGACCTTTTCACAGGAGGCAGGGATGTTACCATGCAGTTACTGTTCCAAACAACTAAGAAAATGAAAGAAAAACATTTTACATCTCACAGCCAATACAAAGATGAACTCAAAATGGATCACAAATTTAAATGCATAAGATTAAACTTATAAAATATTTAGAAAACAGAAAAATTTGGGGAGATGAGACTAGACAGGGTTTGTTTGTTTGTTTTATTATTTACCTTGCCACCAAAAACATGATCAGTGGCAAGAAATTATGAAAAATAAACACCACTGAAATACAAAACTTCTGTGTTCATTTAAATTAAATATATGTGTCTATATAAGTAGATGTATGCAAACCTGGATTCTGTGTCTGAGAGAAAATGTGACCTTTATCTTTTTAACTCTAGCTTATTTCACTTAACATAAAGATCTTTCATTATTTTCTATTTTCCTGCTATTGATATTATTTCATTCTTCTTTATAGTCAAATAAAATTTCCATTAAATAAAATTCTACTCCCCAATCTTTTATCCACTCTACATGCATTGATGGTCATCTAGGCTGGATCCATCTTGGCTATTATGAATGTAGATGTCTAAGCAACACTGTAATATACTAACCTAGATTCCTTTGAGTAAATACCCAGTCAGTAATTACTTGCTACTGTCAGACCATTCTGGGAGTAAGCAGTGATGTCTAACTCAGAGAAAGAAGAATTGACACTAAAAACATCACCTGATGAGATCTTCTGATCCCTTGCAGGATGGTACCCTCTCCTACACCCTTGATAAAGGGATGTGAGGGCAGGCCTGGAGTGCTAAGCATACATGTTCAGACAGATGGCTTAGCAAGAAGAAGGGACTGGAACACCGGCCTGGAGAGAGGTCTAAGAAGAGAGCTGGTGGGTGGCTGGCTCAATGTACTCTGCCCTGTCAAATAAACAAGCTTTCTGAGGACTCATCAACTTCCTGAGGAGGGTTGACTGACTGACTGACAGACAGACAGACAGACAGACAGACAGACAGACACACACACACACACACACACAGAGAGAGAGAGAGAGAGAGAGAGAGAGAGAGAGAGAGAGAGAGAGAGAGAGAGAGAGAGAGAGAGAGAGAGAGAGAGAGAGAGACAGAGAGAGAGACAGAGAGAGAGAGAGAGAGAGAGAGGGAGGGAGGGAGGGAGGGAGGGAGAGGCAGGCAGACAGACAGACCCCCCCAACACACACACACACACACATACCAGATTACTACTAGAACTGTCCATGAAGAATGATGATTCCCATTTCCCAGGAGACTCTTGTATCCTGCATATTTCTTACAAAATTCCAACTCATCATGCTCTCATGCTATGTGGGAATGTGTTCTTTCCCACTAAAGGTCTTAGACCTAAATCTGGAAACAGAATTTCATTATTTGTCCAGTTTCTATGCTCCTTTTGTCTGCTGTGTTTTATGGAGATATTTGTGACATTTTAGCCCCAGCATTACCCAGGGGCATCATAATACAAATATTCTGACTCTGTCATCTACCCCTTACTTGCTAGATGCCTGCTATAGCAGTACACTGTTAGACATAAAAATGACTACATCCAGCTCATGGCTTCCAGCACCTACTATATGACTAAGAGAAGACCATTAAGCATGGCTGAGAGATTGGAGGGAAAATATCAAGTTGAGAATAAATTTCAACCTTGTTAACATAGTGGCCAGGTTCTTTATGATCAGATTTCCTCTACTATCTGATGCCTCAATTCTAACCCTCAGTTCCTGGACTCTCTGCTTCAGCTACATTGACCTGACCTATCCTCAGGGTGCTGTAAATCCTTGATTCTTTTTGCCTGAGCAGAATTATTTGTCAAGTTCCCTTTTCCTACCCTTCAAACTGAAGGATCTTTTCCCTTTGCCTGGGCTATCCCTAAACATCTTCAGCATCAGCACCTCAGTGTGTATGTCACCTTGCAGAATAGCTTGCCTGTTCCAGAGTCAATGCATACCAGCCCTTCACAGTACACTGATTTTTGCCTGTGCAAGCTATCTATACTCTTGCCTCTTTCCAGAGTGAGGGTTAAATTAATAAAATACCATATACTGTTCATTATTAACTCCCTATAAATTGTGCCTAGGGCATAAATGGCTCAATTATGTGAACATATATTCTCTGACTGACAGATACCTTATTAAATGATTTTTACCTTCATTAGTTCTGATCTTATACATCCCCTTTATTTCAATAAGTGCATATTGTATAATACAAGATTACATCTCTGAGTGTTTCTGTCATCCCTTTCTGTGTCTGCCATGGAGAAATAGCAGACCATCTTTAAACCAGTCCCTGTCAAACATGGCTTCTGGTAGTTTCTACTCAACTACTATAGCATATGACAGAAGAGGTCTTCAGCAAATCCTGGAATGCAGACAAGATGTGTTTACTTGAAAGAAGAGGGGTGCTGGAGTGTGTAAATGTCATTATGTAAACTTCTCTACCCAAGGAGACGGCCTAGTTTTGGATGAAAAAGATCAAGTGACAAGCTAAGCTCCATCTTCTGTGAGCTGTTCAATGTTGACAGAATTTCACTCTAGGAATGAAAAGGATCAGGAGCAAGAAAGAGCAAGTGAGAGACAGGGAGCAAACAAAAGGCACACACACACACACACACACACACACACACACACACACACAGAGAGAGAGAGAGAGAGAGAGAGAGGGGGGAGCATGCACACTCACAAATATGTATATATATTCAAACACACACTGTGTATATGGTACACTGGTGCCTAGGTGCCTATTAGCTAAGCCCTACAGAAATGCATTTTAAATTCCCTGTATAGAAAACATTGTCAGTCAAACCAGAGCTGTAACAAGGGAAGAATGTTCATGTCACATAAGATCTAATCCTTGTTAGTGGCGAAGGATCCATTCAGTACTGCAGATAATAGGCCCAGTGATATGGCTCCTTGTGACAATCTCCCAAGTCCACTCCCAGACTCTTAGCTTCTATTCTCCATCAGAGAAGCTGCCCTCTCCAGATTTTGGGTGACAAAACAGAGACAGGAAATGATGGCTACTTTGTACTAAGGCAGCTTTGAACATTTACACAGAAGGAAACCACACTTCCCCTCTCAGTGGAAAGGAAACAGGTGGCTTCTAGCATGTTCTCCACCATCCTATCGTCTTTGTTCATTCGCCTACCTAACACCTCTTAATTCATTTGACTTTTTAAAAGAGCAGTTACTTTTCAAAACAGGGAGATGCTATAATTTCTAAATTATTTTACTTGACTAAATGATTCTAAAATAGTTATTTTATAAAAGAAACATTGTAGCCTGTCACTAAGTTCTAATTCCATTTCTGGATAAATCCAACTTGGCATTCATTCTTCCAATAATGTAAGAGAAAGGTCCCAGCTATTCCAGAAATATTCACCCACATATATAATTGTTCAATAAGCAGATAGCATGGTCTCATTTAAGTTGTTGGCAACAAGATCCAATTTCAACTGTACAGTAACTAAGTCTGAAAATTCTGGAAGCAGTCTTCTTGCATGCACAAAATATAACACAAATTCTGATAAGCTATAATTTTAAAAAATCATACGCCTAAGTTTTTTTTTAACACAGATTTTTTTTCAGAGAATTCTCCAAATTTAGCTTTGGTTCTAAGTGTCCTCATCAAGTGTAAAGTCTGACCTCTAATAGTCCAGCTCACATCCCTATCAGTCAGTGTTCTGTGCATTTTTACCGACTGTTTATGAATGTGAAAATGCAAGCCTGTAGAGGAAGAGCTAGTGCGGCCTGTACCTGGGGCTATCTTCTGAAAGGCTTGCTGACAAGGCTGGCCTGACTGGTTCTGGGAATGTGGTCTGTAAAGTTTCCTAGGCAGATCAGAAGGACTCTCTAACTGATAAGATTGGTTTGCTGTGCCTTGGCTGTTTGCCTAACAGTGTGATTCATGGTGGGCACCTGATTGCTTTCTGAGAGCTTGGTATTTAACAGTGGTTTCTAGGTAGAGAATGCCTATGTGTTCCCCTACACTCCAAGACTTAAATAGGTTTTCCTGGGAAGGGACCCTGGGCTCATACTGTTGTATTTATCATGGCAGAGGTGGGAATGTGCCTTATGAGGTTCACATAGGAAGTGGTGCACACATGCTCCACATACTACTGGAGTCTCTTCTGCCTGCCATCTACTTGTGTGTCCTTGATTTCACGCCACGATTAATCTCATCTATGCACCTCTGCACTGATCCTAAGACCTTCTAGTGAATCACCGAGAATGCAAATGCTCCTACTTATGCACCTCTGCACTGATCCTAAGACCCTTCTAGTGAATCACCGAGAATGCAAATGCTCCTACTCTAGCCTCTCAACTAGACCCAAAGCACAATAATACCTTCTTCTGTAGGATGGTTAATTTCCCAAAGGGCAAGAAGAGTGTTAGCAACAACCTAGTCTGCACAGCCAGTTCAGATTTTTAGGCAAGAGGTAGAAAAGTGTTTATTCTCCCTTCAAGAAACATGGGACAATGAAGCGGGAATGACGAAATGGGTTTTCTACTATGGAGACACAACTGTAACCTTTATAGGCTGTTTTGCTGCCATTTAATGAATGGAAAAAGAACAATTTGATGACTACAAGGACATGGCTGTCAAACTGTGAATTTAGAGAGAACCCCAAATAATAAATCTGCTTTCTACCAGAGGCAACCAAATAAAGAGAGACAACAGCTGTACTGTATGCTACCACCATAGAGACTAGAATTTCATTTCTCAAATTCAATTTAACAAAATATAATTGAATACACCCCCTCCACTTTTAAATTTATACAGCTCAAAAAATACTGGGAATAAATTATTACCAAATAACATTTATTACTGAAGTGTTAAGCACATTAGACATGAAAACACAGATGTTTAATAAAGACACAAAAATTCAGATTTTGTTTCCCAGTGGAGAAGAAAAACTTCAGCTTTTTGGTTACTCTGAATGAGGAAAGCCTGCTTATTTTCTTAACTACTTTATAAATACATAAACTGAGACCAAAGCAATTCCAAATAGTTATACACCAGGTTGAACAACTTTCTTGCTTTGGTAACCTCTCTTATGTCAAAAATGCCAGGCAGGATCTGAAACAGCCTTATCCAAATATGTTGTTACATCTCTTAGGCAAATATGGACTATGGCCCCACAGCTATTCTTGAAAAATGACAGGAACAAATTCATAAGTCTTTAGCAGAAAAGTTCAAATATCTCTTGTATGTTTTTTCTTTTAACTAACTCCACATTGGGTTCCACATAAGCTAGGAAGAGAAAAGATAAAGTATGTAGAAAAAAAGACAAATGTATAGACTAGGGCTCACAGAAGGAATTCCTGGAGCAGGGATGTGGGATGTGATGATACAAAACCTGAACTTCCAATACACAGGAGAGAAAGAATTCACAACCACCATGTGAGGCCCTGTAAAAGCAAAAATAACAAAAGAGCAAACAAAACACTCTTTTATACTTTTTGCTCTCAGTAACTCAACACCAAGAATGAAGGTCAGCTATGAATACACAGGAACTCAAGAGCTTGAGGGAGTAGCTATAGACAGGTAGACCATTCATACATTCTTCTCCAAGAGAACTTAAATGGATGTGTTTCTAGACGGATCCTAATTTCATCAGAACCCAGAAATGGGTTTTCTCACATAGGTTAGCAGCTGCCATATTGCTGTCTCCGCTGCTGTAGCTGTGTCTAGAAAGTTTCTTGGATTAATAGACACACTAGAAAACCACTTTTTCTGAAGGATAATTAATATTTAAATGAAGCTTATATTAGTAGGAGACTCTTGGGGAGAGAAGGGGCAGAACTCCCTACACATGCCTAGACTGGCCTGGAATTCTCTCTGTAACCCAGGCTAGTCAACAACTCACCTTGCAGTCCAGGTAAGACTCACAGTGCACAGTAATCCTCTTACCTCAACTCTACTCCTAACTCCACGCCCAGTAGTTAGGCCAATGATTCATGGAAGATAACACTGTGAGGATTTTCACAACTTAGCCCCGAATGTTGGTCATTTTGTCCAATACAGTGCAAGGGCAGATGGAATGAAAGTGGAAGGCGAGAGTCAGAAGGTATGCATAAGCACAACTCGAGCAAAGTGTCTATTTCTGCTGCCTAGACTCTCCTGCCTTCCGACACCAGTTCACACTAACGATCTTCCAGTGAGCTGCTAAGCCTACAACCTCAGACTCAGGCTACAGCATGGATCCTTCTCCTGAGGCTTCTGGATCCTTAGACTGAGCATCTGCTGAGTCCTATGTCTCTGCAGTATATAGACAGCCATTACCATACTATCAACTCTCCAATTGTGTAACTCTACTGAAATCTCCTTTTAAATTATATATGTGTGCTTCATACATATTCTCTTGGTTCTGCTCCTCTAGAGAACATGGACTAATATAAATGGCAAAAGTTATGTTACATATTTAAAACAATTTGAAACATATATTGTATAACAACATTTTTAAAATGAATAATACACTACATTAAAACCATTGAATCCTTCATCTTAAATAGATGGTCTGTATGGTATGTGAATGTGCCTTTTAATAAATTGTTTTTTTAAAAAAGAAAGTAAGTGTGGGCCTTCCGGTGTGCTCAATTCCCAACTTAATTCAATCAACTGGCAAAGAAGCCCTCCCAGAGATAATATCGTTGATGTTATATCCACTGGATGGGTGAATTATTACCAAATCATCCTGTTTAAAGGACTGGCAAAATTTACATTGTTTCTTCCTACTTGAGCCCCCATCTGCCCTTGTTCATTGCCCACCAAATTGCTAATAAAATACCTTAAGTTTCCTTGAATTTTTATCCAAATTTGGATACACAAGCAGTTAGGGATGGTGTTGTCTGCAAAGCTCTTGGATTCTAAAGCAAGCTGAAACTTGCTGTTTTAGTTGATATCCTGAGTCAGTGTTAGCTAAGAGATATTAAGAGGTTCATTCGTCTTGCTACCAATCAAGACAATACTCTTCCCAGAGAGAGCTGACAGTACTCCCATCAGCAGAAGTCTTCTGTCTAGAACTACTCACTAGTAGTTTTCTAGAAATACTCTGAGAGCTTGCCAGTGTCAGAGTACTCTCTTGAGGTATCACTACACCTAGGAATATAACACACAGATGGAAAAGGCAGCCAAGCAGGTAGTGTTCTGCTGCGCATGGCAACTGATGATGCAACAAGAAAGGCATGGATATATTGGAAGTCTGCTTGATGCTTACAGATCATTTTTGAGGTATAAGCTAACACACAGGCTAATGTGTAAAATCTCTAACTCCTAGTGATCTATGTCAGTACCCATTTGGAATCAGGAATACATTGAGTCCTTAGTAGAACAATGTGTTCTATGAATTAATCTTGCATCAAGAACAGTATCCAAGAACATATTGGGAAGAGGAAGAAGGAATCACTAGTTTGTGAAATAAACCTCTTCCTAGTAAGAAGTACTGAGAGGGTGAGGAAAAGAGAAGCTTACACAAAAGGAAGAGGAGGGTGACTGTGGTGAGGAGGAGGGTGACTGTGGTGAGGAGGAGGGGGTGACTGTGGTGAGGAGGAGGGGGTGACTGTGGTGAGGAGGAAGGGGGGTGACAGTGGTGAGGAGGAAGAGGGGGTGACTGTGGTGAGGAAGAGGGGGTGACTGTGGTGAGGAGGAGGGGGTGACTGTGGTGAGGAGGAGGGGGTGACTGTGGTGAGGAAGAGGGGGTGACTGTGGTGAGGAGGAGGGGGTGACTGTGGTGAGGAGGAGGGGGTGACTGTGGTGAGGAAGAGGGGGTGACTGTGGTGAGGAGGAGGGGGTGACTGTGGTGAGAAGGAGGAGGGGGTGACTGTGGTGAGGAGGAGGGGGTGACTGTGGTGAGGAGGAGGAGGGGGTGACTGTGGTGAGGAGGAGGAGGGGGTGACTGTGGTGAGGAAGAGAGGGTGACTGTGGTGAGGAGGAGGAGGGGGTGACTGTGGTGAGGAGGAGGAGGGGGTGACTGTGGTGAGGAGGAGGAGGGGGTGACTGTGGTGAGGAGGAGGGGGTGACTGTGGTGAGGAGGAAGAGGGGGTGACTGTGGTGAGGAAGAGGGGGTGACTGTGGTGAGGAGGAGGGGGTGACTGTGGTGAGGAGGAGGGGGTGACTGTGGTGAGGAGGAGGGGGTGACTGTGGTGAGGAGGAAGAGGAAAATTGCTACTGTCTCTAAAATATTTCAAGCTCTTTATTAATAAACTCAATAAGCAATGTAATATAACTGTTTATTCACAGTAATCCTGTGCTGGTGAGAGTATTCTAGCATACAAAGTCAGGAGGTAGTTATTATAAGTTCAAGAATTAAATGTTTCCAATAAACATTGTTTTAGGTTTCAGCTGAGCACTAGTCAACACTACAATTCTAACATAAGAAGACAGCACAGGCCCATTTCATCACTCCTGCAAATCCCCACAGGGACAAGAAATTGATTTCCAACAATTGTAGCACCTTTCCCATATACTTGTTAACTATCAAAGAAAGGCTAGATATTACATGTGTGAATAAAACAACACATTCTCACAAATTCCTGTGTCAAACATCCAGTTAAACATGCATCTAACCTCACAACTTCTACTAAACCAAAACATATGTCATTTTTTCAATAATCTTGGAAAACATATTCCTGCCAGGATTTTTTTCAAATAATATAACTTTAAACAATACTTCTGGAAATATATTAGAATTTTGTAAGTGAAAAATGATTTTTATTTATCAAAACAGTTAAGGCAAATAATTTTAAAAGCAAATATCAAATTGTACTTAAAAAATAATAGTTCTCATTCTCACAACCCTACCTTAAGTCCCAGAGTCCAATGGTAGTAATTCTCAACTCTTTCAGATGTTTAGTATTAATACTTACAGTTCAAATCATATTCAATGGCTTTTAGCCCTCTCTAATATCTATGGGAGTCTCCTAAGGAAGATAAGGGTCCAGCTAAAATCCTCTCAATTTAATCACATTGCAATTTTTCATTATAATAAAATTTAGTATTTGTAATGTGTTGTAATGGTTTAATGTTGTTAATAATTGAACCAAATAGAAGTACTATGTCTTATATAATCTGTTGCATTTATGTCTCATGACAATAATCACATTTTTAATTGGTTGGTGTTTTATAAACTTACCTACTTTATATTCCTGATACCTCAGCATACCTAGAAAACCAATCTCATGATAGATAAATACACAGAATGATCTTCCCAGTGCATTTCATTTTTGTTTTGTTTTCTTCTGACTTCCTTGAGCAATCCTCTGAACCTATAGGTTGATTCCAACATGTTCCTGAAACTTTCCTTTATGTCCATGATGGTGGATTTTAGCCAAGGAGTTGACTGAATGGAAGGATACCCACGATGGCTCACGAAGCACTATTTGAGGTTTGTCTGTGACTCTGTTTCCAGAGAAGATTGACATTTGAACCTGTGCATGCTGAGACGAAGAACCAGTCTTTCACAGTGTGGGTGAGTAGTGCCAGCCTGAACAGCACAAAGAAGCAGGGCAAACTGATCTTCCCCTCTCTCTTCTGGAGCAGCCTCCATCAGTATCTATGCTTGGACTTCAGAACTCCAGGTTCTTGAGATTTCCAGACAAGGATGGTTAGATATCCCACCAGATTTCCAGGCTCTCAAACTTCTGTACAGCTCCCAGAAGAGAAATTTCACCTACAACCCAAACGTTGTTTTGTTTTGTTTTGTTTTTTCCTTGTCTCCTTTGGAGAGAGTTGCTTTCCCCAGAGTCTCCCCGGAAAGGGAAGGCAACTTTGGAAACATTCAGTCACTCTGCAGATACCATTGTTCTACCCTTGCATTTGACTGCATGTGATCAAGGACAGAATTCCAGGTAGGCACCAACTTCCCTCAGATTTATTATTTTTGCCATTTTTGTTTTATTGAAAATATATTTTCTCACATGATATATCCTGATTACAACTTTCCATTCTTCTATTCCTCCCCACCTCATCTCCCATGCAGATCTGCCCCCTTTATGTCTCTCATTAATAAAACCCAATGAGATAAAACAAAAACCAGCCACTGGAATAGGAAAAAACAAGGAAGCATAAGGAAAAGAGTCCAAGAAACATAACAGACACAGAAATTCACTAATTTGCACAATCAAGAATCCCATAAAAACACAAAAAAGAAGAGAAATAATATATATATATATATATATATATATATATATATATATATATATATTTAAAAGCCCTGGCATAACAAAATGAGACAAGGAACACCAACGATGCCATTGAGTTTGCTTTTTGTTGGCTATCTACTGCTGGCCATGCAGCCAATACTTAAGTGGGTTGTTTCCCCAGTTTTCTCTGACATCAAATGCTGTGCTTGAGAAGTTGGAGACTTGTTGGCTCCCTGAGACTCTATATGTGACCTATTTTTTTTTCTCTGTCAAAACCTTTGGGAAAATATGCTTTGTGTTTACTCACAGACTTTATCAAATGTGTGTTGGAGCTTGTCTTGGCTTCTCCCAGTGTGTTCTCCCTTAGCATTTTGTCTGTTCTCTTTTTGAAACTCATTAGTTAAGACTTCACAGCTGAGCCTTCATCCACCTCCTGGTCTCTCTTCTTTCTTCATCTCTGTTTTGTTCTGCTGTCTGAACAATTTCATCAGCAGTTCAACTCCTCTCTGAACATTTAATTTATGTCCTCGTATTTTCAGATTTCAAGCCCTCTTTCATGGACACAATGTGTGTATTTTCTCTAACCTTTCAAAGAATATCAATTATTGTGTTTAAAGTTTCTTTCTTCTTTGACCAGTCCAGTTTCTCTAATCCCCTGCCCTTAATTGACTCTCTCATTCAATGCTACAGGAGGCCATCTTCCAGTGAATGGCTGTCCTTGGCTGTCCAGCCTGAGACCTAAAACAGCAGAGCTTGTGTGACATGATATGATGGGTCTGGCTATTTGATAAGGTACTTTTTATCTGGCTTTCTTGTTTACTCAATCTGCATCCCCGAACAAGGATTGCCTAACCCTCTAGTCCAGGGGCAGAGTACAAGCTAACAATAGAGTTCTGATGCACATTCTATACACATTCTTACACATACATATTTGTTTTTCTCTAAGAATTTGGCTAAGGTATCTGCCCCACATTATCAAATGCATCTGTTTTTAAATTTGGAGTTTCTGTAGTTAATTTTTCAGAAAATCCACCCAACAGGAGCATTTGTTTAGCCATTTAGAATGGAAGGGGGTAAGCAGACTCTGACCAGTCACTGTTTTTTTACCTTCCCCTCCACACCTGACTTTTGGCATAGTTGCACATTCCAGGGATTCAGCACTGTCTTGAATTGTCTTTCCTCTTTGTGACCATTTTGCTTCCACCATTTTCTCTTCTGCTAATGCATCTTTTAATCAACTATTGATCTCCATCTTCTGAAAATTTCTTGACATCCTTCATCTACACCCCTCAGAATGTAGTGATCCCTTAAGAAATTCCTTTAAGAATTTGTAGCTTTTTAATTTTGGCCCATCATGTAAGCAGTCTTAGGCGGTGATGGAGATCAACTAGTATGGGCAAACTGCCATTTCTAACATTAAATCTGGAAACCATTTACCATGAAAGTAGAATTTAAGTTAGATGATCAGGTTGTAGAGTACCATCCTAAAACTTTGGCCAGACCTGAGCACACCTGGGTCAAATTATTACACTTAATTTTGAAGGCTACAAATCACAATTAATGAAGCACAAGTTGGGGGATATGGGTGGGATGAATACAGGAGATTCAGAAACAGGTATAGAGGAAAGAGCTAAAAGAAGAGACTATACACTGAAGAATCTGCTGAAGGAGGTTTACTAGTGACCGGAAATGGGTGAAGAATTATCCCTTACCAAATGGGCCCCACCTCTTGATTTTCTGTTTCCTTTTGAAATAGAATAAAAGTGCGGACTTAGCATAGACCAGCAGAAAGTTAAGAATTACCTGGAGAGAGCATGGAGTTATTTGCAATTATGTTAAAAACAAGAAAGCATCACTCCTTCAAGGCAAATACTGTGCAGTGACATCAGCTTTCTTTTCCTTCCAATAGATTTTATGTAGGAGCTAATCACAGTGTTCAAAGCTTCTTATTTTCCTCTTTGCTAACAGAAAAAACTATTTGTTTGTGGGTAGCAAGAATATTTCTAAACAGGCTCAGTGTTATTTCAAGATTCATGCTTGCACATTTTGACAAATCTTTTGAAGAAATTAAAAGTTGACCCCCTTTACACTAAAATGACTACATTCAAAATGAGGGTGATACATCAAGATTGAAGCAAAAATTACTTCTACTGATGCTGTAGATTTTTCTTTATGGGTGTTGATGTGTGTATAAATGTAGATACATGTACAAATGTTTTTCTCATGTGTGTGGATATGCATGGATATGTGAAGGGTAGGTGTATATGCATGTACACATACATGGAGGTCCAAGGTCATGTGTCTTCTTGGATCAGTGCCCAACTTATATGTTAAGTCAGGGTGTCCCCTGAGCCTAGAAATCACTGTTACTGCTGGTAACAGCTGGTTCCCTAGCTTGCTCCTGGGATCCTGTCTCTGCCTCTTACATTCTGGGGTCACAGGTAGGCCCATGCCCACCTGGCCTTTACTTGGGTGCTGGGGAGTCAAGGTGTTGTGTAGTAAGTTCTTTGCCTGTTGACCCCTTGTCTCAGCCATCACACTCCACAAAAAAGACACTTCTAGACAGGCTTCTTCCTTGCACTTAACAGATATTAGATCTTAATGTCAACCATATTATTAGGTAAACACACACACACACACAAAACACAAAACAGTTTCAGCATCTCTTTAATCAACCACATTCTTTTGTTTCTTGTTTTCATCTCTATTCTATTACAGATCTATCAGGCAGTCCAGACCTAGTAAATACTTGCTGCCCAGCAGATTCTCTGGAAGGTCTCCCTCTGGCTGTGGACACAGACTCACATGATTTGTAAATCTATATTTGGTGAGCTGTGTTGTTCTAAGATTAAATGTTTACTGTTCAAGTTTTTATTTATTCTGCAAATATATATTTTATTTGTTTATTATTTTATTTATTCTATTAAGTGGGTGCTGAGTAAAAGTATTTTTGAAGTATTGTAGATTTCTCACATAAAGAGCACAGACTGCTCTTCCAGAGGACTCAGGTTCAATTCCCAGCATCCACATGGCAGCTCATAGCTGTCTGTAATTCCAGTTCCAGGGGACCCAACACCCATGGAAAAACACCAATACACATAAAAATGAAATTAAAATAAAAATTAAAGTGTCATGAGAATAGAATCCAACTGTAGCCAAATAGATCAACAAGTTACATGTTTTCTTTTACCATTCACTGCCCTAAACAAAAGTCACATAGAGGCTTCTTCTTTTGGGAATTCATTGACCAACAGTAGGAAAGGGGCTGCTGATAAAAAGGACATGGATCAGGACACAGCAGGGGAGGAAATACATAAGACAGAAGACAGAGAAGACACACCCAGCAGGCCTCCATCACCTGCCTGACTTGTATGCTACTAAGGAAATCAAGGTTTGTGTCTACTCATTGCTAGCACAGAAATTTGAAACAGACTTTATATAATGTACACACAGAAACCAATTCCATAAACAGACAAATTCCTATCTCATTCAATTCAGGGTGTGAGGAGATCTCTCAACAATATGTGCAAAGCACTAACTATAAAAATGGACCAATTGGATCATGTTAAAATAAAGGAAAACTTACACTTAAACTAAATAATATTCTAAATGAAATAAAAGAGGTATGGTTTAGTTCACTTTCTGTTGCTATGCTAAAATACCTGGACCTGCTTGATTTTTCTTTATGTTCTGCTTTTATTTATTTATTTATTTATTTATTTATTTATTTATTTATTTGGTTTTTCAAGACAGGGTTTTTCAAGAGATCCACCTGCCTCTGCCTCCCGAGTGTTTGGATTAAAGGCGTGTGCCACCACTGCCTGGCTTTTATTTTATTTTTTAAAGGTACTACATTTCCCCCCCTTTTTTGAAAATAGAGTCTTTTCTTACAAAACATAACCAAATTACAGTTTCTCCTCCCTCTGCTCTTCCCAGCTCCTCCCCCACCTCCCACATGTCTGAATCCACTCTCTGTCTTTCATTTATAAAAGTAACTGGCTTCTAAGAAGTAATAATAAAATATAATAAGATAAACTAAAACCCATCACTTCAGAGTTGGACACAGCAGAAGGAAAAGAGCCCAAGAGAAGGCACAAGAATCAGAGATTTCCCCCATTTGCAGAGTCAGGAGTGCTATTAACACACTGCAGAGGACCTAGTGCAGACCAGTTCAGGCCCTGTGCATGCTGATTTCAACCTGCATGATTTATAAAGCATAAAAATGAATTTTCAGTTATGGTGCCAGACACTCAAATACACAACGTCAGCCTCTGCTCAGCTTATAGAAAAGGTTTCATGGTACTTCAAAAAAAAAAAAAAAAAAAAAAGCAGCATGCAAAAGAGGGAAAAGGGGGCCAAATTCCCTGGACAGTTATTCCCCCCCACCAAAAGGCATCCATTCACTCATAAGGACTCCAGCTCATGCCCTTAAACCTCCTATTGTGCTCAAACTCCCAAACTTCCTGTTTTCAACATTGAACAACTTAAGTTCAAGCACAAAGTTGGGAGGGAGGAATACGTTCCCCTGACAGCCAGAGTGATAAAGGATGTACCCCTTTCGTTTGAAGTTAATCAAAAGTGTACTGGGCACCCAGTATAGAGAACAGACAGCTCAGAGAAAGGCCTCTACACTCTACCAATGAGTGGCTCTGCCATGGAAGGGTGTCCCACTTCACCCCAGCACTCTAAATAAAAGCCCACCAGTCAAGAAGCCCAATATCCAGCTTTCTTCTTAATGAAAAACAACAACAACAACAACAAAGCATGACAAGACAGGAACCAGTACAGAATCTCAAAGGTCAAGAAATTACAGATGACACAATGAGCAAAAGAAGTTCCAAATTCAGTTTCTGGATTCTGGAAAATTCAGCTATAGGATTTTAAAAATATACTTAAAATCCTTAGTGGGCTAAGAAAACACTGCACCTTTAAAGTAATTATAAGATGCCATGGAAAAATAATTATACAACAAGGAAAAGCTAGTTGAATTTCCCTTTCCACATGCAATTCAATAAATAAATAAAATGCATAAACAAATAAATGGTTTAAGATACAGCAGAAGAAATCTTATAGAATACAGAAGAGAAAATATAGTCATTTTTTTTGCAGTTAATTTTGTCACTTTGACATAACACAGAATCACCTGGAAAGAGTCTCAAAAGAGACTGTCTAGATCAAGTTGGTATGTGGGCCTCTCTGTGGGGAATATATTCTTGATTATGTTAATTAATATGCCCACTCTGGGCAGCTGCATTCTATTAGTTTGGTGCCTGGCCTGTATAAAATAGGAGAAAGCGCACTGCATGTAATCATTCATGAATGTATTGTCTGCTCTTGATTATGGATGTGACTAATGGCTTCAAGTTCCTGCCTTGACTTCCCAGCAAGGATAGACCACAGCCAGAATTGTCAGATGAACAAACTTCTTGCTTAAAGTTGTTCTTGTCAGGGTACCTATGACAGTATTGGAAATGAAACTAAGATAGTCACCTAAAGTACAACTTCCAGTTTATCCATTGTCCACCAAGAAAACCCAGAAAGTGAAAATTGAGAAAATATTAGAAGATAATGCATATATCTGAACAGAATACAGGAATATCTTAGGAACATTAAAAGAGAACAACTCAGTGGAAGAAAAGAGAATTAGATGCAGGTCAGATTCAGATTTATCATCAACCACAATGGATGTCAAGGGCCATGGAGTGATGTCTGCAAGGCTCTGAGGGGAAATAAGTTGAGCAAACTATCAAATAACTGTCAGTTTTGGTAAATAGAATGTTTATGCTCTTCACAGAAGATGATAGAGAAAGTAAGGAGAGAAGCTGAAGGTAGGCATGCCAATACTCTCCTTCTATGGGTCAGAAGCCAAGAGATGCTATCTGTGTTTGGGTAACAAAGTAAGCCATAAAATAGATCTAAACGATGCAAGTTAACTAAGCAGAGGGACTGATGACTTAAGAGACAATGTTGATTAAAGGTGGAAGGAAGAGGAAAGTGTCCCAAACTGCTGATCATGTATAATAGTGGAATCACCAAACTCAGAGATGTATGATAACTACAAGGAGAAGGAGTTGTGGGAATTAAAGAAGAGGTTGGGAGGGCGAGGTAAGGAAATCTTCCTGATGGCTTCTACTGTAAACCATTCTGTACTCTCTAATAATAGATGTGAGATACTGTAATGAATGTCTTCAAGAAGACAGAGTATAAAATATATCCAGAATGAAAAGTCGGATTTCGTTAAGGGTGTGTTGTGGGAAACATTGTGAGTGGATGGACGGAGAAGAGGAGCTACCAACCACATCAGTGCTCAGGGCAGTGAAGCAGCTGAGGGGTAAAAAGGAGCAGGCAGCACAGGCCCTCCAGAGTCTGCAGTGTTCAAGGCTTACAGCATTGACTTGGCTTAGAGGTCATACTTAGATGGGTCCATAGATTAAAACTACAACTGTGAGTTGGGTTGTCGAGATCAGGTGGTATGATTAAAGAGTAATCCAAAAATGAAACCATAGAGAAAAGTCAGTCTTGAAGGAAGGAGGGGTTTGCAAAGGGGCAGGGACAGGGCTGAGTAGATGGCTTAGTCAGTAAGGTAGTTACCTTGAAAGCACACAGATCTGAATTCAATATTCAGAACCCATGTTAAAAAAAAAAAAACATTTATTTTTAATCACTGAGCAGGGTGTCACATTCTTGTGATCCCATCAGCCAGGCTGATGACAAGGGCTCACTAGCAAGTCAACCAAGATTACTTGGTAAGTTCCACACCAGTGAAAGGATCTGTCTCAAGCAGGTGAATGACTCCTGACAAATAACCTCCCAGGTTATCCTCTGGCCTCCACACGGGCATGCACATGTGTGCACATGAAACACACACACACACACACACACACACACACATGAACACAGAAAGAGGAGAAGCAGAACAGTTTGTTCTCTGGAAGTTAAGTGGGTAGAGGTAAAAGAAAGAGAAATTCAGACGCACAAGAGTTCCACTCCAAAGGGCCAGAACTCAGGAAATGTACAGTCTGAGCCCTCAGACCATGTGTTCAAAGTCCACTCAATTAAAAACAGCACAATTCCTAGCAAATTCAATACAGAAATCAAGGAAGTCCTTGACACTGGCCACAGAAAGTATCTTTGGCATTCAAACATATCTGTGCTGTGTGATGCTGTGTAGCTGTTTTAGACTTCACTGAGCATGTACCAGGCAGCCAAATACCAAGGAAACTGAGGTTTAGCTTTTCCATTTGCATCCAAAATTAAATCTAGTCACTGGTATCACGTTTGCCTAAAGTAGGGTGATCTACCTACAGAACATATTCAAGCTGATGTGGAAAGTACTGGAAATGCAAGGTTCTAGAAGCACATTTGCTCAAGCGTTTATGCCCTTGGTCACAGGAGGAGTCACAGAAACTATATAAGAAAAACTTTCAATATCACTTGCCCCTTTTTAAACCATGTCATTTGGAATGGTCTGTCAAGTATGTCCCTACTTCCCTTGGAAGATGAGAATGACAGTAACATTGAAAGCTCTGATGAGAAGTATGAACAGCATGCTGCTTTAACAATTTACATGAAAACACATATTTAATTACTGAATAAGATCCTATTTCAACATGTGCCTTTGTTTCAGAAGGAAAAAAAAAATGAATGACAACCAGTACTATTGACATGCAATGGATTTGCCTTTGCTATCAATACAGAATCAGTATTTGGTGTCAGTGCACCACGGCAACGGGGACTGCTGACAAACAGTGCTGTTCTCTTGGCAACTTAATGAGCTGGCACGAGGAAAACTCAGCATTATTGGGTCTGTTCTGTATGCAAGCTTCTATCTGCTTTACCCAGCAACAAGCTAATAGATTCTCTCTGCTGCCTTCTTCCTTGTTTATTTCTTACAGGATTATTTCCTTAGTATCCTTATTCAGAGTTAACTCATCAAACTTAGTAAGTCTAACTCCAGGAAAGATGTAGTCTTGAATTCAGCACTGTTCGTCCAGGGCATTTACATACATTCAGTCATGCAGGAGTCTGCCTGTTATCTTACATCTGAGTCTTCTGTAAATATTGATTGCTTTCCACTGTTAAGATATGCCAAGAAGTTCATTATAAGGTCCATCACGCTGGACGCTAATTTAAAAATTAATTTTAAAAGGGTAGAGGGGGAAAAGGAAACAAGTTGCCTCCAATTTTCCTTGCACTTCCTGAATTCCCTCATCCTTGGTTCCGCTCCAGAAAACTGCAGTGGGCACATCACCTCTGTACCTCTTCCCTTACGTCTTTGCCCAGGTTACTCTACACAGAATATTCATCTTGATGTAAGATCCAACCTTGCCAGTGTCTTCCTGTCTCACTTAGAAAGAACCTACAAGTCCTGCCCTTGATCTACAAGCCCCTGGATGATTTGGCAACTGGTGTCAGATCCTGCCTTGTAATTTGAGATCTTCCTTACTAATTTTGCTTTAACAAATAGACCCCCACCCCACTGCTCCTGGAAAAGTGCAATGCTTGGAGGATGCTATGCACTTTCTGCTCTTTTTTCTGAAAGAGTCTTTTCTCAAATATCCATAGGTCTTTCTCCTCCTTTCATTCAGGCTTTGCTTAAAAGTCAACCATGCCAATGCCTTTTTTTTTTTTTTTAACTATCCTTCCCAAAACAACTCTCCCTGTCACCTTCTTCGCATGATTAGCTATGGTTTATTACATTGTGCCCTCCAAAATCCACATGCCAGAGGCTTACTCACCCGTGTGCTGGTTGTACAACCATGAAGAGATAAGGCCTTGATGATGTCATTGTCCTGAGGAATTAGCCCAGAGCTCTCAAAATGGATTAGTTCCCACAAGAATGGGTAATTAAGGTAATAGTGTGGCTTCCTAAATTCAGTCTCTTTCTTTTTTCTCTTCCTCTCTCCATTACTTCTTTTCCATTATCTGTCCCTCTCACCCTACCACCACATTTCCATCCAGAAGGATCTCACCAGAGATGAGAGAATGTCAGTACTGTACTTCTAAAGACTGTGCGGCAAAAAAACTCCTGTCTATGCTAAGAACTGAGACTTGGGGTTTTTGTTTTTGTTTTTAATAGCAACAAAAACAATACTCACTTTCTTTTGTTTACTTGTTTTTTTGTTTATACTGGGTCTCACAGCATCACCCTACTGGTCTGAAATTCTTTATGTAGATCATGCTAGTCTTGAACTTGTAGAAATCCATCTGCCTTTGTCTCCCAAGAGCGGGTATTGAAAGCATACTCTACTCATGCCCAGAAGAAACAATGTTCTAAAAACACTTCTCTTCATGATGTCCTGGGCTCAGCTGTTACAAAACAAATGGTTGTATATTTCTATCTGTCACATATATGTAAAAACTTGTATCATATATTTATAGATAAATGCACACATATATGGATACCAAAGCTACTTAACAGCAGTCAAAATTGTATATTTTACACCATGTGGCTTTAACTTAGTTTTTTTATTGTAGCTTAAAATACTTGTCTTTGACTTCCTAAAGTCAAAATTCAGTCTAGACAAGACACTGTTCAAGCAATGACTCAACACTTAAACTATTAGTGTCATGGGTTCTTCGTGACGAGAAACACTCTTTCCACATTGACATTTAATTTGGAAACTGAAATGGACTATTGAGAAACATGTTAGTCCAGTTATCTTAAAAAAAATAATGTTTCATCCAAAGATGAGGCCATCAGAGCCAGGTCATTTCTTTGAAGATGTTTTGAAAGAACATACTGTGGTTTTCCTCCATGAAATAATTGATATCTGTCAAACTGAAAACATTCTAAACATTATTTGAATTTCCCCAACTGCTAAGCTTATACTATTCCTTGAATCATGTGCATGGCAAATAGTTCTATATATTTCAACGCCCCATTTTAACAACAGAAATGATATGAAGAGGTAAATCACAGGCTAATTTCTCTCATGAATGTAGAAATTAAGACCCTGTTCAATGTTTTATCTAACTGAATCTGGTAATACAGAAGATATCATTGTGAGCAAGTAGATTTCCCAATCATTAAGTTGGTATCACTCTGAAAGCAGGAATTTATCATCTCACATTAACAACTGGAAACAGAAAATCCATACAACCATTTCAACAAACATAGAAAATATACTTGATAAAATAAAACCATCATGATTGAAAACTCTTTAAATAGTCAGCATAGAAGGCTTCTCCCATCCTCTGTCATTAAATTACACATGAAAAATCAGTATGTGCACATCACAGTTAATGATTAAATGTTGAGAACTTCCCTTCATTATCAAAGCAAGAGGAAGGCCAGGCATCAACCTTCAGCATCCCCTGGGCTGAGGCAGGATATGAAGGCACAAGTAAGCAAATGGTACAAAGATTGGAAAGCAAGAAATAAGCCAGCATTGTTCACAAATGTAAGATTGTGTTCTTGAAGCACTCAGAGCAGTCACAGAAGCTGCCACAACAGGGGACAGCAAAAAGGCCAATGTAATTCAACAGCCTCAAAGAAAAAGTCAAATCCTAAGAGAGTTAGATATTGCAATAGCATCCAAATATATAGAGTACCTGGTGTTGATTCTAACAAAAAGCACACAAAGTCTGTCAGGAAAACAAAAACACAAACAAAAAGTACAGCTTTGCAAGACATTTCAATGGACTTAAATAAGGACCCTGTCTTATAAAAATGTCAGTCTCTCCAAATTAATTTATAATTTCAACATAGTCCCACAAACTTTATATTAGAGTTAAAGGCCTTAACTAAGTTGATCCTAAAAGTTTATATGAAAATGCAAACAGGCAAGAATAGTCAAAAATAGAAAACATAGCACACTGGAAAGCAAGTGCAAGCAACTCTCCAATGATGCATAGTTCAAACACAAATAAAATAATTTATTTAAAGATTAACTGGATTATGGTGATCAGTAAGAAAAGTACCTTTAAAATTGCTGAAGTGTGTGTCTGTGAAGGAGAAAGGTATGTGGCCAAGAAGGAACTTATGGGGGAGGGGCTTTGTTAGGCTGACAACATCCTAAGTTAATGGGGTGTTGATACTCTTATTGTTCAATAGCTTATAATTCATGGTCTATGGAGTTTGGGGTATGTACATTTGTAATTGATGGTAAAAATAAGTAAAGTAAATATGAAAATTTAATAACTGGATTTAGGAAGACATTGAATAAATGTTTCATTATCATAAACAAACTCAGTAAGATTGGAGAATACTAAGAAATGCAAAAATAATTTGATGACTTTGCCCCATTTATTAGTTCCTCTTGTGACCCCACTGGGCAGTTCCCTTGAGGCCCTTCCACTCTGAACTGTGCCAGAGCCATGCCTGTAAGTCTATCTCTGAGCATTACTTTGATCTGTTGCTGATGTCACTCTGCATTGTTGCACGAAGGTCTAGTGACAGAACAGAATTGAGACTCTTGCCTTCCTTTCCAGAATAAACCGGTGACTAAGAAAAGGGCAAGAATCATGACAATCAGGACTCTCTAAACAGATTTGCTTTGTCCCCAAACCGATCAGAATAAGGTCAAGAGCTAAATGAATGAACTGTGAATCTATTTCCACACACAGTGAGCCTTGGCAACAACAGATTGTTGCAGGGAGAAGAGAAGGCAGTGTCCAGGGGCAGATAGACAGATGAGGAGCATGGGAGCTGGAATGGGGCTCGGATAGATTGGGGGGGTCGTTGCCTCTCCCCACAAGTCCTCCCTCAGCCACCACTTTTCTTCTCTCTGAACATCTAGACAGTCCAGCCCTTTCCACATTGTCCACAGGTCTTTGTGCCCTGAGCCGTTTTGGCTGGAACTCCTACAGGGAGCAGCAAACATGGCTCACATGGAAGAATGGCTGTGGGCTGCTCTGAGCTCTCAACCACAGCAAACCTTAGTCTTTTCCCACAGCTGCATGAGAGGCTGGGAACCTGATGGGCTAGATCCTACAGAGCCAGGGTTTCAACATGCCCATAAGGAGGTCCTCTGTGGTCACCAAAATTATTGTCAGGTTAATTTATATCATAAAAATTCTTGAGATACATGAAGATGATTTTAAAGCTGCTTATACAAAATAAATAGTAATAAAAAAGATATTTAGTATGCAGAAGCCCCTAGGTGCTTATAACTATCCTGGAGTCACCTACAGCTGTTCCTATCCTGGCAATACCCACTTCCATATCTGTGTCAAGAGTCAGACCTAGTGCGTCATTATCATGTCTTTTAGATTTGCCTATTCCTCTTCCTACTGTTGCTGCCCTACTTCAGATCCTGTTTCAGGATCCCCTCTGTGACTTAGCCCAACAGCTTCCCAAGGTCTCCCTATCCTTCTCATGCCTTTAATCTACCCATCAAAGTTGTGGGTCCTGCCTTCTTCCCACAAGTCTGCTGAGATCTCCTAACCTTCAGAAGTCTGCAGAAACTCCCAGGAGTTTGTAACAGTCTAACCCTCCTTGCATAACAGTACAAGGCCTCAACCTACATACACTCAGCTCTCTTTAATCATATCCCCCCCAAACCCTGGACTGCTACTATGCTACTCTCATCTACTCAGCCAAGTTCATCTCATCAATACTCACAGCTTCACGCAAGAGCCGTTTCTCAGCCTGGAGTCTGTCTCTACTGCTCCAGGCATGTTATACTAGCACATTAAATAGCATCCAGTCCTCCCATTTCCAGAGCTCCCACAGGACTTCACTTAAACTTCAGATACAGCACCCCTCTCACTTAATATATCTATAAATAACCTTCTCTTCCCTCAGTCTGTCCCATCTCAGAAAAGGAAGACACTATATACAGCCCTGCTCAGAGCAGGAGCTAGGAATCTTCCTGATTCTCCTCTTATTCTCTTGGCTACCTTCCACCCACTAGAATCCTGTCAGCACAGCTTCTAAACATTAGTCAAGCTGATGACATCTCTCAAGCCTTACTACTGCGCTGCTTCTGGGTTCATGGCTGTAGACCTCTCCCACCTCCATGTGTTCATTCTGCAACCCATCACCCTCTCTCTCCACATCAGAGGAGCTGGGACCTTCACATCAGATCAGGTCACTCCTTTAGTAAAGGGACTCTACAGCCATTCTATTGAATTGAATTTCTGTATTAAGTACTATATATATCTGTAAAATATAAAAATACTTTACATGTTTCTGTTGTGCTATGAACATGAAGAATCTGTTGGGAAAAATAATCTTAACTGACAAATCTATAAAATGAAGGCATCTGAGACCTCTTTCAGTCAATCCACTCAGAATAAAATGATCAAAGCCAACCTATACATGCTCATGTCAGTTCACCCTTACATTGGACTGAGTGGAAATGTTTGCCTTATTTTATGCCTGTTCTCCGATTAGCTCTACCCTTGTACATAGACACAGCATCATCTGTGGTCACATTTGTAAGAAAATCTCAGGGAACATTGTGAAAGAGGGGTAAGAAAGAATGACAGAGCTACATGATGTGGAGGATGTTGTGAAATAATAGCCTCAGAACAAGGCATGGTTGTTGTTCATATGAACTCAACCCTGCATGTGACCTGCACAAGACGAATCAAGTTAAGAATTCCATCATGGAACAGGGAGGGTCTCCCAATGTTCTAACCATAGCTGAAGAGCCATTGACTCTAAAGGATACTAAGGGAGGGAGAGTCACAGTTTTTGGCTAGGGAGTAGGCATTAGCAAGTTGGCCATGCTCCAATGGATGACTCCCATATTCATGGACATATGAGCAATACCAACTGGACTTAATGGGTTATAGGTTAAAAAGAGGACATGAAGTTGGGGAAGAGGTATATTGAGGGGATGAAAGAAGCTGGAGGGAGGTAGTGGTGTGTGTGTGTGTGTGTGTGTGTGTGTGTGTGTGTGTGTGACTAAGATACATTGCATACTTGCATGAAGCTTCCAAACAAAAATATGTAAATAAATGTTGTAAAATTTTTTTTTAAATTATTTAATTTTTTCCATTAGTCTGAAACACATAAAAAATGTATCCATTAATCCTCTGGATCTGAGTGAGATACTGTCTTCTAGAATCCACTATTAAAATGAAATTACTTCTGGAAAGAGATAAACAAATAAGCCATTATCCTGCCTTAATACTACAACTTAATTCACTTCATTCACAAACAAGGTTTTGGGGAATAGATCCTCATGGGTAGGGGAGACTGTCAGAGTGGTTTTAAGGAAACAGATTTGCAGCATATCATTATGCATATCACCATTAGTCAGACAAGTTGACACAGAGCTGTATGTTGGAAGTCCAGTGTCAATGACCTCCCAGAGCTGTAGGAAAAGTGAAAAGATGCTGAGAACATGCAGGACACACTTGACAGGATAGTGAGGAAAAGGCTTGTTTGGCTGGTGGGTTTTTCTCTATGGTATCCCATGCCTAACATACAGAAATCTTGAATGGGGTTATATTTGATTCTCTAGAAGCTTCATGCCACAGGAAAGCCAGAAGGCGTGCACTAATAATGACACTTGTGATTCAAACTTATATTTAAATACATGTTAAACAAAATGTCACTAAACTGATGTGAACTTTGCATTTCAGATTTGGCGCTAGCATTTTTTAAGTGTTTAAAATTTATCCTTAGCAAGTCAAGCATTGGTGGTGCATGCCTTTAATCCCAGCACTCGGAAGACAGAGTAGGCAGGTCTCTGTAAGTTCAAGACCAGCCTGGTCTACAGACCTAGTTCCAGAACAGGCTTCAAAGCAATACAGAGAAACCCTCTCTTGAAAAACAAAAAACAAAGCAAAACAAAAAAATTGACCTTTAGCAATACCAAGTGTTGGCAAGTTGGTTAATCAACTACGATTCAGATATCTGGCTGGTGGAGTCTAATTGGACATAATCAATTGGAAAGTTGTCTATCAATGTGTCCTAAAAAGTGATTGACTGTCTACTCTATAATTCAATAACAGACATGACCACCAGAAGATATGTACACGATGTTTAGAGATGCTTTATTCAAAATAATGAACAACTGAAGGACTGGTGAAATGGCTTAGCAGAAAAGACACTTCTAGGCATTCGTAAGTAAGAATAACTATGTATCCATTTGGGAGCTGGGTGGTGGAGCCCCCAAAGATCAAAGAGTTAAAAAGAAACTAAAAGGGTCCCTTCCGGGAGGTCAATTTACTAGACAGAATAAAAAGGACTAGCCAGTTCCTCTCATGGGCAGCTCATCCCTGGCACACAAACAGAAATCACTTACTTTCACTTTACTTACAAACATGGGCAAGGCAGGCAGATTTTTGTCAGGAAAGATTTACTTGTGGTGCCAGAATCCACACAGCAGCCATGCACATCTCTCTAACTGAACTACAAGATTCCAGCCTCTGCTTGGTACCCTGCAACTGAGGAAGCCCAGCAAGTACATCCCCAGAAGTTCCAGAAGACCAGACGACAGGCTGTGTCCAGAATCTTCTCTTTGCAGCCCTGCTTCTTGTCCGTAATCTGATCATTAAGAATCATGGCTTATTTTCAAAACCATCTTGTCTGCCAACCCACACATGTACTGAATTTGGATTCCTGGTGAGAAATTCCATTACACTGCAGCCAGAGCAGCCCAAGAGACTTGGCTGACTGTTAAACCCAGAAGTTCTGCTTTTTCCAGTAACTGTTACCCGGGCTACAATCTGGATATCCTTTCCCCCTAGAAAGTGAAGGACCTTAATTCCAAGTTCATCCAAAAGTATTAATCCATGTTGATAATTCAAATAGCTTAGTGCACACCACATGCACACACCACTGTTACTTAGGAAGCACTCCTATCTAAAAGTCATCACACTGAATTTAATCAAATTGCTGAGACAATGTACCAACTCACAGATTCTACCCAAGAAATAGGAATGAGTTATAGGATGCCTTTCAGATGTCATCCATCAGAAGGAACTGCTATGGAAAAATGAAAGTATGTCTCCATTAAAGCAATGCCATGAGAAAGGAAGAGGAATAAGCGACTGGACGCATAACAAAATAAAGTTACAAGATACAGTGATAAAATGTAAAGTGAGGGTGTGCTCACATATGAACTTGAAAAGAAACAATAAGATAACTTTTAAGTCATTGGGGAAATATGAATATGGAATAGTTATTGCACGGTATGATGATCCAATACTCTTGGGAACAATAATGCAATAATGGTTGTGAAAATAAAAGTCTTTTTCAATTAGAAATGTATATGGCAGTTTTTATATGTAAAATGGCACAATGTCTGGTAATTGCCTTAAAGGATATTTATAAATGTTTTTAAATAGCCAGGGATGGTGGCACAGGCCTGTGCCTTAGTACTTAGAAAGATGAGCTAGGAATAGGAGGTAGGTGAAAAGTGTTGTGACTTCAAGGCCATCTGGGCTATAGAATAAGACCCCACACAAATGGTTTTAATAAATGGGAGCTTGAGAGGCACACATGAAGTAAGATTGGCAAAGTGTTAGCATTCACTGGGGCTTGGTGACAGGTTCACAGAAGTTCATTATATTTTATTTGTGTGATGGGAAGAATTTAAGAAGGAAACATCTTTATAAAGACCATTGACTGTATCCTGAAAATTACAGGGAAACTTCACTCGTAAAACCTTAACAATCAGGCTGCCTAAAACAGACCCAAATAGACAAAGGCCTTCAGGAAACTCAGGAATGCTGAGAATAGGAAAAGCTATGTTCCCCAGGGATGAAGGCCCCATTGGTTATCCAATATCAATTGATCATCCCTAAAGTCATAGGTAATACTAAACAAATCGAGCAGGTAGGATTTATATGCTTAGGTACATGTATGTATATACATGAAATACACATGTAAATGTATATTATATTACATGTAATACACACATACACACACATATATACATATATATAAATATATATATACACATGTATATATATATATATGTGTGTGTGTGTGTGTGTGTGTGTGTGTGTGTGTATGTGTGTGTATACTTTTTGAAAGAAAAAGAGGCCATTAATTCAAAAGGAAGGAGGGGTGGGAGGTTATATGGGAAGAGTCGATGAGGAAATGGAAATGGAGAAATGAGGTCTTATATTTTGATTTTTTAAAGGGGTATTTTTTTTAAGTAACTAGAGAAGAAGAAAAAAGAACCCCTAGCTCTGGGGAGATGGCTGAGGGATAAAGAGTGCTTCCTACCCTTTCAGAGGACCCAAGTTTAGTCCCAAGCACCATGTCAAGTGACTTGCAACCCACTATAATGCCAGCTACAGGGGATCTGATGCCTTTTCTGGCTTCACAGGCACCAGCAGAGAGATAGCATATATCCATATAGACACACACACACACATAAATAAAAATAATGTTTTCTTTTAAAAGGACCATATATCATGCTCATGACTGCTCATGTCTGTATTGTAACAATTTCAAACTAGTGAGCTAAGGGCTCAAATGGAAAAAGAGAGGTGGGCAGAGGGAATGGAAGGGTGCTTTTCTTTCCACTGATGACAGAAGAGCCAAGTCTGGGGCACTGCAACCTCAGCTGTTAGCAGCCATTCCTTGTGGCCCATGTTTTGACCAGACTGACCATTAGTTCACACAATAAGACTGTCACTGATTGTCCATTGGTCATCACAACTGATACTAAAGGAACCCAACAAATATTGGTGGCAGGAATCTCAATCCTGAGCAGACATTTTGAGTATTGGTAATCTCCTGTCATATCTGCTACATCTTCTAGCACACTCCCAACTGACAGCTAGAAGCCCCTTCACTTTGCAGGAGAAATCTTCCTATCTCACCTGCTAAGAATGTTAGCTAATCTGACCAGACAAGGGCAATATGGGGGCATGTCCATGAATGGCATGCCATCTGTGGCTCTCTCAGAAACCATGCTTTGGGTTTTTTCCCCACTGCAACTGGAAATAACTGTAATTTCTCTCATCAGCCTTCCTTTCTATGCTCCACCCACACTGGGGCAGGCCAGAACTCACAGCCTCTGAGTTGACATCCAATTAGAGAATACACAACAGACTCCCTCCTTATCTGTGGATTAGATGAACTTCCACTTGCCCTCCATTTTCACTTAGGTCAGAAGCTTGGAACCATCAAAACTCTAATAACCTTTGTAATTCCTGGTAGAAAAAAAGAGAGGTGTAAAATTTACTCACAAAGGTAAAAACAAAAGCAAAAACAAAAAGCTCATTACCTCCCTTTATTTTTAACTAGGAAAGGTTTGGCCAAGCTGTGCCTCTTTTTCCACCTAGCAATAGTTTGGGAGCTGTCACTAGCCATGCTGAAGTTTACACTAGTTGTACTCTCGGGGCTGGGGTTGTAGAATAAAATGACAGGCATTTCTAGAGAGTCTTAACAGATGACTAAGAGTCACCTTGAACGTAGACAGGACCCTGTGGCTAGGGTCCAGGATGAAAACAAAGAAAGAAGTTGAGCTGCAAAGACAGCTCAGTTAAGTGTTTGCCTCACAAGCATACCTGACCCTCAGTGCCTGAGGTGCTTACAATCCCAACTCAGGGAAGGAGGACCCCTGGGGCTCATCAGACAGCCAGCCTAAGTAATCAGCAAGCTCCAGCCAAGACAGGCCCTATCTCAAAGGAGATAGAATGATATCTTTAGATGTGCACAAACACCTTCAAACACATGCACATATACACACACTTGCATGCTTGTATACACACACACACACAGAGAGAGAGAGAGAGAGAGAGACAGAGAGACAGAGACAGAGAGAGACAGAGAGAGAGACAGAGAGAGAGAGAGAGAGAGAGAGAGAGAGAGAGAGAGAGAGAGAGAGGGAGAGGGAGCAACCTGAGCACCAGTATTCATCTCTCTGTTCTCTGACTTCAGATACAGGGTGATCAGCTAGCTGCCTCACACTTCTGCTGAGAAGCCCTTCCCACCATGTTAGACCAGGTACCCTCCAATTGTTAGACAAAGTAAATTTCTCCTTGTCACTCCTCTGGTTACAGCAATTGGAAGTTAGCAAGAAGTTAGCTGAAGCAGGCAGTTAGCAACACAGGTCATCCTGTCCCATCTGTGAGATCAGATTTCTGCCCTAGGCAGTGAAAATACTAAATCAAGTAGAACACCCCCCCCCACTGTATTTGAAATGACATGGGTTTGTGGATAGGGACAGGATCTGTCACTTTCCAGACATCTGACTGAGAAACACGTACGGTGTGTGTCATTAAACTATTGTGACTTTAGCTATAAAATGAGAGGAAGTTGCGATGACTCCCAGCTCCTCTCATAGCCAAGGACTGAAAGAAGCTGTTAATGCTGCCTCACCACAGCTATGCAGCCCCTTGCCACAGTTCAAAGGAGAAATCAAGAGCTTGGTGGGGTACAGCATAAATGGATGCTGTAGGTGTGGCTGCACTGAATGAAACAGTGGAAAAATGGTTGCTTCCCCTCGGCAGAGGGCTGGTGCCTGCCTCCAAATCAGATAAGCCTTCAAGTTCAAGTGCAGGCAGCATGCAAAGGCCACCCCTGAGGTGGAGTGCAACCAACAGGCCACAGATGTCACTGGTAAATTGGGTTTGCCTATAGGCAGACAGTTTACCACTGTCATTTAGAGTAAGAATTTAACATATATATTGTTTCATGTCTCTCAAAGTCCCAGTTGTGTTACAGGAGCTGGGTCAGCAGCAAGGGCTGTGATAATCCAGGGCAGCAAGCACATGTCACCCTTGGGGGCTTCCTGAGGTCCTTCCTAAGTTTACAAACCAGCCATCTCACCCAAGAGGAAGATGTTTACCATCCTGGTACCTCTCACATTTAGAGTGAACCACCACTTATGATCTTTATGTGATTAGCTATGTGTCTGCCTTTCAATTAAGATCAAGTCTGTTCTTGCCAACGTCATATGTTCTTTCTATTAAAAATTCCTAAATGGACCTTCTCCTCCAGTCTTGTAATGCTCACATGGCTTCTGGTAAAAAGTGCCTGAGTCCCTAAGCATAAAAAAGCTTCAACAACATTTAGGAGAAATTATGAAGTCCCAAGTGTACCTTCCATTTCTTTTTTTCTATCCCCACTGCCAACATATACCTCTTCTTCAGTCCAGAAATACCAGGTACACAGTGATATGCAATTCGTTATCGAATAAACTAAGTTCTTTGTTTTGAGCCTAAACAAGGACTACTGCTCCTAAACTGTTTCCTCTGCTTGGACAAATCCTTCCAATCCTCAGTCCTCAGGCAACAATGATAAGAGGACATGTTCTCTGAAACCTTTTCTTCTGCTTTCTTACCCCCCTTTCATAACATTCTTTACTTCCCTCTGAAGAAGAGATAACTTGCAATTATACAGAGAAGGGGTGTACATTTTGATGGAGATAAGTGATAGTTAATGTTTCTCTACTATGAGAGAGGAATGTCCTCAGTGGTGGGGATTCTGTCATAATTTTCAACCTCTAGCACATTCAGTTACAAAAAAAGAGAAAGACAGCAAGGAAACACAAGTATCACAATTTTAACTTGAATATAGTTACAATGTCTCACACACCCTCCATTCCTAAAGTAATCTTTGCACATAATACTACCACATGACCCGCAGTCACGGAGAACCTGAGATTGCATAAATTCTAACTCCAGTGGGAAACTCCACTGAGTTATCCACCGAGAACAAATGCTGATGAAAGAGAAGCAAAAGGAGTAAGTGCTGGCTTGAGGGAACCAAGAGGACACAGGGCAGAGCTCTCCGGTTGCTTCTTGCTTCTTTCATCCATCCATTTCTAGGTGATCCATCAAGCTTAGCTTAGGAGCCTCATCAAGCTGAGGATAAACTGAGGACAGCCAGTACAAAAAGAACTTGGGGTGCTAAGGACCCAGAGAGAAGGAACATCCTTAGAAACAACCCAGTCTTCTCCTCCTTGGACTTAAAGTATTTGATAAATCTATAACTGTGACCTGTCATGGGAGGGGTTGGACAAGAGGAAAGCTGCCACCAAGGGTCTAAAATCCCAAGCAGAAGTTTTGGCTACAACTCCCAAGTAGACTATATAAAATATAGAATATCTGATTTTAAAAATACAAATAATAACAAAAGCAAATGAGAGCAAATGGCCAAATCTAAGAGGAGGGAAGACAGGTAACAGAAGATCATGGTTGACCTATGTGTCACAATGATCAAAATCAAATACTATAATTATTGTGCTTGAAAAATAAAGATGGACAACTTTTATTGGATACTAGTCATCTATCCTTTAAAAAATCAAAAAGAACTATAACAATTACAACAAAAATAGATGGTTTTGTAAGAGGGGGGGCCTACTCTAGGAAAAACGATGGCAATATCAAATATTTAATCAGAAGTACTGAGAGGAAAAAGGAAAAACTATAGAAATTAGTTGAAGTGCTGTGGGAGAAACATGACTAGAGCCCCAGAAAGAGAAGAGAAAATCAAGGAAGAACAAGAGACTCAGAGACAGCCACTGAGAATTTTCTAAAACTTAGAAAGACTCCAAGCTCTGGATTAAGCACTTCACATTCTATTTAAGAGGAATCTTACCTAAAGAAAACAAATATTTTATCTAAAGGAAACCAACCCAAGAACAGCTAGGACTAGATAAGAACAAATACACACAGACTCATGGCAAGACATTGTACAGAGATAGAGATCTTACAACACACAGCTCTAAATGGGATGTCTCCATCAAATGCCTCCTCTCAGACCTCTAGGAGCCTGCAGAAGAGAAGACAGTGTGTAAGTGCCAGAGAGGAAGGGACTCAGAGTCTGAAGTGGTAAGCACAGGGCCTATATGGCTCTGCACCAGGCCCTCTGCAAATATACTACAACTTTTCGTTTTGTGCTTTTATGGGGCTCCCAAGTGTGCAAACAAGTGGGTCTTTGAGTTTTGTGCCTTCGCGTGGGGCTGTTTTACTTCCCTGGGCTTTGCTAGTCCAACTTTAATATGAGCCTTTTTGTTGTTGTTGTTGTTTTATCTTATTCTGTTTCATTTTGTTGTATTTTGTTGTTATCTTCAAGAAGCGTCTTCTTTTGTAAGAAGAGTCAGAAGGTGCGAGGATATGAGTGGGAGAGAAGTGTGCCACAACTGGAGGGGAAACTGTATTTAGATAAAAAAATTAAAAATATTAAAAAGATCAGGATTTTAACATTAAAAAGTGAAGTTATATACCACCAACCCCCAAAAGAACAGCTATGATGGAGGAGGTAGCAGGGATGGGGAAAGTGCATTTGTGCATAACTGCTTTGTTAGGGACCCATGAAGCCCTTGTCTGTGTTGCTAAGATTCAAATAAGGACAAAAGTGCAGGAGATGCTTTCCTAAAGATCTCAAATTAAAATGTTGTCAATTTAGGATGGAATTCTACTGAATATCCATTTTAACAAGTGGAATCATTTTGCCCCTGATTTAGAAATCTGTGATTCATTGTATAAGAAGGAAATATTTTACTGAAATCTAATGATTCCTCAACCCTGAAAATGAACATGGAAAATGCATCCTTAACTGAGGGCAATTACATAGACATCCACATTCATCATTTCACTTTCTAGAGCTCTAGGACCTTAAGTTAGGAAATAAAAGACAACCATGATTTTGTATGGTGAGACTGATTTCTTAGCATATAGACAGTAGGCATTTAGCTTATAGCTTCAAAGGACTCAGAAGTCTGTTATGCTTTGTTCAACTTAGAATGTTGTTCATCTTTACTGACAGGAAAAGAATCTAAGTGGAAGAACATTGATGTAATTATGTTTAGAGATAACCGTTTACTAGTTCAAGCTCTATTCCAGCTCTTTCTATTACCCAAATGAGCCTTGGAAATGATAGGACTAAAACCAAAAAAATAATGAGACTAGAAGATACAACTGTGCTGGAACTTTGCCCTTTTCAAGACAATGGCTGTCACCAGGAACTACATATGCCTTCATTTGGGGGCTGAGGACATTTTAGACACTGTGCTCATAAATAAGGGTGATCTTGCGTTGAGTTTGGGAGAACATGGGCTGAACGTCTGTCATTATAAGCTAGGGTCACATTAAAAAAGATAAGTTTGCAAGGACTCAGGCCAGTGATCTGGGCATGTGCCACCCACCACTGCAGCTTGCAGGGTGTGTCTGTATTTCTTGGTTGTGATTAGCAAACTCATCAGAAGCACAAGCTGGGCCAAGCCTAATAGCCTGCACATAATAGGCTTGGCTATACTGTTTCTTTAAAAATGCTCCTGGGGAGGGGGGACTTACTCAGTAAAATTCTCTCCTCACAAGCAGGACTTGAGTTTGATCCCCAGAATCTATGGTAAAAAAGGAAATAAAAAGAAAGGAAAGAAAAGAAAACATAAGAAAAGAAAAGCTAGCTGAGCTGGCATACTCTTGTAATTACTGCCCTGGAGGGGGGAAGGCGTAGATGGTTTGATTCCTGGGGCTTATTGGCCAGCCAGTTTAGCCTACTTGGTCAGTTCTGGGCCAGTAAGAGACCTACCTTAGGGAAATAAAATTGGATAGTAGCTGAGGAATAATACTTGAGGTTGTCCACTGAAATTTATGTGCCTGGTGCAAGCACACTAACACACAGAATACTCAAATGTTATCAACACTATCTACATATGCTCACACTCATGCATAAGATCATGGACACACAGAATGCTCCAATGTAACACACTATCTTTATGTGTTCACAGACATTCACAACAATAACATACACACGCATGCACACAAGCGTGCACACACATACACACACACACACACACACACACACAGAGAGAGAGAGAGAGAGAGAGAGAGAGAGAGAGAGAGAGAGAGAGAGAAGAGAGAAAGAGAGAGAGAGAATGGTCCAGTGTAATGCAACACTGTCTACAATGAGGAGTCCATGTCTCTCATCCACCAGCTGTTAAAGATTTGAAAATCATTCAAGCAACAGAGTCAAACCTAATACTTACCTCTTCGTGCTAACATTTGAGAAATTTTGTGATCTCTTAACTCATATATTTAGACTCATGTGCCTCCTAAATAATCTTGCTTGGCATTTTGTAATTAAACTTTCAAGATACTTAACATTATTTATAATGTACTTTTTCAAGTCTACATTGATTTTCACATTAGAGTACAAACCAGGTTAAAATAAAAACCTTCTGACAAATTGAAAATTACCTGGATATTTGACTTTGGAGAAAGCTTAGCCTAATGTAACAGTTAACCTTATTAAGTTAATATTTATTATACTGATATCAGTTTTATGTCACACAGTGATTCTTTTAATCTCCTCCAAGAAATGTTCATACCATTATAAAATTCTAGTTAATGCCACTAAATTCTAGGCTTCAATGAACACCATTAACTGCCTATTCAAAGATCAGAGGAAATATAACCTAAATAAGATAAACTAACCAGGTCCTCTGACTTGGTACCATATTTGTCTTTCAGATAGATACATCATGATTGCAAACATAACACAGTCTCCATTTGTGGCTGGTCACTATATATAACCAGCAGTTGAGTATTGTAATAAGGCAACTCTTTCTTTTTTCACATCAGAATTATGAGTTTACCACTCAGTTCAATTTCAAAGATCTCCTGAAGCAAGACTGGTGGCCATGACGATGGGTGAGAGTGGCAGACTGCAGGACAGGGCGGCAGACATCAAAGTGGACTTTAGAACTGAGTAGATGAAATTTAAATTCTATTCCCATCATTCTCTAACTATTCACTCTTGGACAAGCTATTCTATCTTAAACCTCCATATTTAATCTTCATTTAAAGAGCTAATAAGAACTACCCCTCAAGGACTGTAAAAGAGAATAAAAAGTAGGTCACATAGCAGTTGGAATGCTCTGCAGTAACTGACTATCTTCCTTTCTTCTGGCCTACTATAAGGCAAGTCACTCCATAACTGCACTAAGAGAATGCAGGCCAGCAAAGGGTCTCTCTTCCAGCCTTGTGTTTTTAAAAAGGGGGCTGCTTCTAAAGTTGGTGTTTTGGTCCATTTTCTATTGCTATAACAAAATATCTGATCCTCAATACCTTATAACCTGCAAAAATACCCTTAACATAAGATTTTGGGGGACCTATGTTTCCAACATGTGAACTTTTAGGAACACATGGGAACAGTGGCAACTAGTGACCACATATGACTGCAGGTGAATCATAAATTGCCTTCATCAAAGCACATTATTGGCCACATGAATGGAAACTTCTTTTTCCTTCCTCTGAGAAAACAATTAGCCGCTTGTGCATTTTCTAGGTGTGTTAACAAAAGTCAAGCCCTCTAACCAGCTGAGAATATGTGTTCCCACCTGTGAGCCTTGTTGGAAAAGATCGACGTTTTACCATCTTTGTATGAATTCCCTAATAGGTGAGTATGAATACCTGCCAATTAGTAACACTGTTTCCTACCTGGTTTCTCATGGCAACATGCCAACCCAGAGATTCTGGAAAACAGGAAAGCACAAAGTCTAAGATGAAAAGAACCACAACAAAGCCCATTTCTATAAAAGAACATCCAACCTGCCTATGCCTTACCCAATCACCCAGTTGTATTGACAAAGCAGAGCCTCAGGCCTCAGCAGCACTGGCTTTGGAAAGCCCCTTGGCATTGTTCTCACTCTTAACTACATCTTTACACTCTTCTGGTGGCCTTCAAGTCCAGACTCGCCACAGAGCTATGGCAGCTAGAGAAGAGGAGAGGCACATGGAGGCGGAGGGCCTCTACACTACCAAAAGGCCAATTCCCTTTAGCAAATACGCTTGGTATCTAAAAGATTTTACAAGATGGCACCAGGAAAATAGTTCCATCACTAAAGAGCTTGCCATGTGGGCATGAGGATGTGAGGTCAATCCCCAGATACATATTAGGAAAGAAGGAAAGAGGGAAGGAAGAAGAGGGAGGGAAGGAAGGATGGTTGGTTTATGGTGGTATGTAATTGTAATCTTAGTTGAGGAAGGAAACACAGGCAGGTCCCTGGGGCACACTGGCCAGCCAGCCCATCCTGGCAGGTAAGTGCCAGACCAATGTGACACCATGTCTTAGAAAACAAGGTGGATGGAAACTCACTGCTGGAAACTGACCTCTGACCTCCACCTACAAGAGCACACATGTAGGCACACTCAAACCCCACCACCACCAACACACACACACACACACACACACACACACACACACACACACACACACACACAGAAGGGGGACTTACAAAATGAAGGTGCCTACCTTAGTCTTAGAGGAAGGAAATAGTCCCTAGAAACCTCTTCCTAATTCAGCAGTTCTCAGCTCTGGATCATAAAATACCACCTGCTGCATTCACCAAAACTGCAGGTATCACCAGCCCTAAACACCCTACCTTTGCATCTCTGTCTTCTTAAAGCTCCAAATCAGAGAGAAGCACCATCAGTTTACAGCTCCTAGTGGGGTGCAGTGCAGCTCAGCCTCAGAGCCTGGTACCCCTAAACACACTGCTGGGATGAGGGTAGAGGGTGGTTCACTAAGAAAGTAAAGAAGCAGACACCATTCTGGAAGGATGCAGAGGAAATCCAGAGAATGTGTGGTTAAACAATGTGTCTACCTTTCCTTTGGAATTCTCCAAACCTTTATGGGCCAAAGATATTGCTACAGAAGTTATTGCCAAGTTCGTCTGCTTGTAAAAGCTTCTGGAAAGCCCCCACAGCACTGGCAATCCCTGGAGGACACCTTTGGGAATATAATGTAATGACTCCTCATTAGTTACCTCTACAGATTTCCTGGAAGGACAGCATGTCGTTTAAAACCACATTCATGTTCTTCCCCTTTGGATTTCACTATGCACTGTGGGATCCCAAGAGCAATTGGCTAAAAACTACCTGCATTTGCTGACTAGTTCAGAACCAGGTGGAGAGGATCCAGTTTCTCATATTGCCCACCTATGAAGGTCCTCCAAACAGCACAGCACTTTCCTAATTAATTCCCCATAGAAATAAACACAAGAAATAAAATGAAACTGGACACATATTGCTGGTGGGATTAAGTTGCCAAATAACCTGTATTCTCAGCAATAGCTCAGTTTGAAAGTTCCTCCTGACATAGAGAAGATATAGAAGCCAAGAACGTTGTACATCCAAACTAATAGTAAGAATTTCTTGTTCAAGCCTCACAACAGAATGCCAGAAGAATAGCTCCTTCCAACCTCAAGGTTATTTGATGTCCTAATTATTAAGTACATGCTATCCTCTCATTTTTTTTTCCTTTTGGGGGAGTCAGAATTTTAAAATGTTCAACACAAGGATAGGGTGTGTTTCCAGTCCATTTCATATCTGCATTCCATTTGTGACCTGTATTAAAAACATAGCAAAGTGGAGCATAGAGTCAGCTCCCTTAGGGGTGCAGTACCTAGTAAGTTGACAGTACCAGATCTATTCCTATATGGGCAGCACTAATTGGTCTCCAAGGGTTATTTTTTTTATAAAAGATATGAAGTATAGGAGGTTTTGAAGGAGGAAAGTAAAATTCATGAATGCATATATCAAATTTTCAAAGAATAAATGAAAATATTATATTAAAATGTATACACGCATATGTCCACAAAGTACCATAGATGAGGTATTCGTTAGTGACAACAAGATTATCAGGCCACGGAGAGATGAAGCAGAAGTTGTGAGCATAGACTCTTCTTACAGAGGACTGGGTTCTGTTCCCAGCACCCACATCAGGCAACTCACAACTATCTGCAACTCCAGTTGTAGCAGATCCAGTGCACTCTGGTTGCTTGCACACACATTATGCACATGAACTCACACAGCCTCACATACATACACATAACTAAAAATAATAACTAGATCTTTCAAAAGATTATTAATATCATGATTATACTCTCAGTATAACTTTATTGCTGATGGGGAATCTTATAGATGTTAATATTTTGGTTTGTTGTTGGATTTTAGTAAATTATTAAGTAAAGTTCATCTACAAAAACTTAAAAAGAATTTAGTGCTTCTTCCAAACAGATATATTGGTTATCTAAGTATACACAATTTTCAAAAACATAAATTATAGTCCACTGTGTGCTCTGTTGACAAATTTACTGAGTTCCCTAAACACCAGGCTGTGTCCTAGGCATTGAAAATACAGCAGCAAATGATAGATTAAACAGCTTTCCCCTTATGAAGCTTTCACTTCAGATCTACAATAAATTTAAATATCTAACAATTGACATTCAACTTTCTTGCAGGTTTATTTACTGTTGTAACCCATCTGCCCCATTGATCACAAAAATCCTTCAACTGTTGAGACTGAAAGGAAATGATTTGGCAGCTTGGTGTGTGACATAGGCCAGCAAACTTACCCTGTGTCCCTATACATATAACCTCGGATGACCCACTCAGGGCTCGGAGCCTCAATGTCCTCATCATTAAACAAGGACTAAGTTATACTCTGAATCCCACCCAGATATAAGTGGAACTCAGAGATTCATGGGAGAAAAAAGTTGTCCTGTGAACTTTCTGAAGTAGGTGAGAAGTGCTGAATACCCTACATGACACAGGACAAACTTGATCTGGAGTCTAGGAGCTTGTGAAAGCCAGGATTTGCTGCCAGTCCTTTCTCTTGAACACCAAGCCACCTCACTCTTTGAAGAATTGCCATGCAACCTCAATTTCTGTTCTCTTATTCAATCATCCCAGTGTACCCCCAGTACTCTGTTAGGGATAGCATATGCCAAAACCCTTGGCTCTGAAAGCCATAGGCTAGGTAAAGCAGTTGCTACTAGGTAGTATGCTAACACTGCTAAAAGGTTCAAAAATCTCTCAGCAGGAGTTTTTCCATGGCTGATGCTCAAATCCATAAAATCAGAATTATAGCATCAACAGATCAGGTTTCTACTAGAACCCAGCAAACTTACAGCAATTGCATCTTGTAATGGAAAAGGCATAAATTTTACCACAACCCTAGTTTCTTGAAAATGTATAGCATTCTTCCAAAGTTTTAAGTGGATAATGCTGAAGTGTTTTATAAACAAATCATTAATCCAAGGAAAGTAAATACCTTTGGGAAGGACCAATTAAAATATGAACCAAGCAAAAAATGTTAAGTACAAACACCTCAGTCCATCAAGGACAGAGCAGAAGAGCCATCGCATTCTCTTCCTTGCTCAGAAGTTAAACAGTGGAGCATCATCCAGGGGGTCTCAGTCAAGTCTCTTTCACTGACATCTATCATGTAAGTAAGAAAGGATTGCTTCCTTCTGCTGTTTAGGTATGAATATCATCCTATTCTATTATCTCTGCCCCCTACCCATGCATAAAGCCCTTCCCTCTTCTGACAGTTATCTTGCTCCTAACCTGTACTGCACATTTTTGGCTATCTGAAAGCTATAGAATGATGATAGAATATGCCCTGAAAAGCTCTTTGACCTAAACCGTGCTTCCAAAACTATGCACTAAGTTACCTGAGACATCAATGGAGTGCCACATTATACTTCAAGATATTTTGAATTTTCAGCAAAATATAGTGATGTTGGCCATCTGTTGGATACCCTGACAACTACTAGCTTAGGGCCTGTGAAAGTACAGCAATCTATGCTATGCTCCCTTTGAAGGCATCAAAGCCTTGAAAAACTGCGACCTGTTTGTAGTGTAACACTTTCTTCAGAGATTAAAACATTCCATCCTACAGAAAGCTCCTTAAGCAGGAAGGTAAACAACTCAAAGTAGCTTCAGGAAGTCTCTGAAACTGATCAGATTCATTAGGTCCTTCCCTGATGGACTAAGCAATAAAATTGGGAGATTCTCCCTTCCACGCAGTGAAGCCAAACTGCAAAGAAGACTCTCACGGAGAAACTATGCAAAGAGGACTCAGACCATATCAGCTACATGGCAAAACAGAAAGCCAGATGAGCTGTCTAGAGGAACTTTCGAACAACAGGGGCACTGGAAAGGACAGCCTCCAACTTGTTGAGCTGCCTGTAGGCTGTACAGTGTGCCCCATGCTGGGGTAGGCCTTCGAGATAGGTAGGCCTTGGAGATATGGCTGTCTTTGAATCATTTCTGCTCCTGTAAGTAACCCTCACCCATATTCCTGTAAGTAGCCCCAATAAAACTAACTGGTTGGCCAAGTTGAACTGTGGTGGTATCTGACTGTACTTTAGTCTATCATGGGATCACAATCTGGGATGAGTAGGCAGGAAAAGTTTTGTCACACAATGCTGGGAAGTTTCTGTAAAAAAAAAAAAAAAAAAAAAGAAACCTCCACACAATGAGGTGGTTGGGGCTAATTCCATTCCACAGATGAGCCATCCCTAAGGGTTGGCACCTCCCATTATTAAGGAATTGTTATGGAAGAATGAGCACGTAGTGATAATTTTCCTTTGTTTTTTCTTTTCAAACAACTAAGTTATTAGGACATAAAATCTTATGCTTGACAGACTTGATTATACAATTTTAAAAACAGATCATTCCTTTAGTTGAGAGATATTATTAAAGTCAGTGAGATGCTAGTGGCAGCAGGAACCAAGAAATTTAAGAACTTTCAACCTATGAAACCTCTTGATTCACCCTCAAAATAGGGCAAAGAACAAGAGGGCTTGTTTTTCAAATAGCAGATATTTGCCAAAGACATCTGCTCCTAGGCTACTCCTCATGAGGTCACAGCAGCCCCTGTAACTGCAAGTCTACACTGTGTCTCATGTGTGGCTACAGCCACTTTTGCTGCTGGAGGCGCCAAGGATTGCAGGAGGAGAAACTGAAATATCTACTCACTACAACCTCCAAGCTAAAGGATGTTTTCATAGTTGTGAACCTGCAAATTTGCATTATGAACTCCCAAGTTCAGCTATTCAGAATAAATCACTGTGATAGCAAACAAGCATTCAGTGCAGCTCGGTGATAGTTACATTAGCTCCCTTTCAGCCCTTTATATCCATTCATCTTCAGTTTCCCCACCTGAGCTCTCACCATATAATAAGATTAGGTGGAGCTTTACTCTGAGCCAGACATCATAATTGCAAAGAGGAGGCTTTAATAATGCTGATCTCACTGTGGGGCAATAACTGACTGATAGGTATCAAAACAGATGGGGGGATAGAAACATCCTGTTTCTCAGTAGCTTAAGGGGGGCAATGGGGACTACATAGGGGAGGAATCAGTCATGGATTAAGAAAATTAATATCACAATAAAAGACAGATGGACATCATGTGACTTCAGGTGTGGCACTTGCTGAACAATTATTATCCCAGATTTCCAGGCAGAATGCAGAACCTAAATGGAATGATGTGTCTTGCACGTCTAATCAAAAGTAAGGTATGTTCTTTCTATAACTCTGTGTTCTCCTTTGTAAATTTTGACCTGTATTATGCAATACTTTTTGATAATATTAATCCCCCCAAAATTATCCTTTCTCATTCCTTTCTTTCTCTCTCTGATCCCCTTCCTCCTCCCAGCTAGACTCCCTCTGATGTTCATGTTTTGTTTTGGGTTTTGTAGGTCTTGTGCAGGTACCCATATGATATAAAAAGAACAAAAGTTTATGTTCTTCAAAACAATCTTTACAAAGATGAATAAAGGCTCTGAAAATGTTTCAGAGTAAAGGAGCACAGAGACATGATGATAAAAGTCAGTATCTGATCCTGGTACTTGAAGAGAAACATGCTTTAAAAAATGATCATCATTGCACAGATTTACAACTAGAACACAGACAGTAAATCAGGCAGGCTTAAATAAATGTTAGGTTTGTTGATATTAAAACTGCACTGTTGTTATATGAGAGACTTGCTTTACAATTAGGAAGTACACAGTGGATATTTGTGGTAAAGGTCTATGATGTAAGCACTTATTCTCATGTAGTTTAAAATATTATCTGTATTTCTATGTATATGTTATATACACAGGGAGCAGGGAAATAACACAATGAAGGATCAAATGACACAAAATGCTAACAGAGGGTTAACCTGGGTAAATAATATGTGAAAATTCTTTGCATTTTTCTTAATTTGCAACTTTCCTATAATTTGATACTATATTCAATGAAAATATGTTCAAAACCAAAGTGCTGTGCGTGCTACATTTGAGCACAACAAGCCAACAGCTCAACTAAACAAGATCAGAACTATACATCCCATGACAGGAAGTCCTCTGTGGTAGTACCAAATCATACCGAGTGAAATGTCAGTCCTCGAGGCCTTGTGCACAGGCTGTGATGCAGAGCCCACAGAGCTAGTGAAGTGGACTAATGATGTCAAACCGGAAAAGAGCCATCCTGCCAACCATCCTCACAGGGGCCATGATGGATGCAGCTTGTTACATGGAAATGATGTTAGAATCACCCTGATATTCTTGTGGGCTGGACCACATGGCCTTCCAGTGATTCTGTGCTGTAACAGTGAATGCAGCTTAGAGCTCCTAAAGTTCTCTGACACCTTTGAAGAAAGACAGCTGCAGGTTGGCTTAGAGCCCTGGGAAAGGGCACCCTCAAAGTTGTACTTAAAGTGGTTTGTTATGTAAAGTGCTTTACATTTGTTTATGTCTTGTGGACAGGAGAGTTAAGACCCCAACACAAAGAAGACACCTGGAGTTCAAAGCTACCTGCAGCCCCTCTGGGCTCCCTAGAAATTTTGCTTAAGTATCCTGAGGGAACAGAGCCCATTTCTTCCTGCCAGGCTTGTCAACCTTGTAGTGAAACTAAGCCCCTCCCCTGTCTCTCCTTGAAGCTAAGCTCCTCCCCTACCTTCCCCTCTAGGATGCTCCTTGAAGACAAGTATGTCACATTCCTCCTGAATCTCCAGCATCTCAGACAGTGTCTGCCCACAGTTGACATTCAGGTTCTTTTTGATTAAAGTTACATATGAACATATTATTTCATGTATGATAGCTTGGGAAGTGTAAGGAAGAAGTCAGGCATTTTTTCATCTTTAAAGAATGAGAAAATTCACATCAAGTGAATTGATATTGATGACAACCTCCTGCATGGCCACTGTGTGCCAGATACTTCCTAACTGGGAATCTCAATTGTACAACCACAAAGGTACTATTTGCAGATATAGACACTGTAACAACATATACTGGCTTATACGGCTAAGAAGGGCTAGCAGAGAGGTTTCTAGAACTCTGGTGGAGCCGAATTTTCTCTCTTAGAACATCCCAACAGGCCAAATTGTCTCTCTTAGGACAACCCAACAAACTTCCATAGTGCTGAGGTACAAAGGAGCCAGTGACAGACTCCTACTTAAAGAAGCAAAAAATTTAATGGAATAATACCTTTGGGGGGCCCTAAAGGGCAAAAAATCTCAAATGCATCTTATAAGAACATTAACCAGTATATATACAACATTAGTGGTCATTATTTCTGGATTTGTTGCTCAACATGAAACAATTGGATAACGGGATTTGAAATACAGTACACAGAAGAACCACAAACTACTTCCCTGACGCAATTTTTATTTTGTCAACATGAAGTATTTTCTTTCATTTATGTAACTTTCTTTTATCTCCAGTTTTTCCCATGATCTTATCCAAGGGGAAAAATAAAGAGGAACGGAGACAGAGATTATCAAAAGAAGCATGAGAAAACAGACACTGCTTGAAACTGACCAAAGGTTCCAATTCTTTGCTGTGCATTTTACCACAGTCCCAATTAGAAGAGCAGAAGGTCCTATGCATTACTCATCCCTAGTTAACATTGTACACTAAGCATTTGACAAACACCTCCTGTGTTCCAGGAATCATGCTAGGCTCTAATGATATAGCATTGAACCAACAGGGTCCATCACCCTCAAAACCTCACAGCTAATAAAAAAGAAAAAAGAAAACAACAAAACCAAATGGTATTGACAGCACCACTTTGCAATTGACTTAACAGGGCAAGTTAGCCTAGAATTCTGTTGCCACATGCTTCCTGTCTTCTCCTTCTTTTCTGGATTGCTCATTGCTCTGGGCTGCATGCAGCGAAGGCCTCTTCAACTCCTCTTTCCTGTAGCCATGCCTTTCTACTCTCTTGTCCCCCTCCTCTGCCCTGCTGTCATGGTGACCTTGATTCATACAGCTCTTGGTCAGATAACTAGTGGTATTCTCAACCCGGGGGTTACCTCTGGGGCCTTTTCCTACACAATCCATGTGCTCCTGTGTGCCCATCACATCAGACCTCACACAGACCCCTAACACTGTCCTCCACCCTCAGCCAATGCCTTTGTTCCTTCTTTTGCTTGGAAATTTCTTTCAGCTTACTGACTTGACAATTTCTTACTTATTCTCAAAGATTAAACTTAAGCAGTCTTGTCTCCCTAGGAAGATGGCACATATGTAACCAACTAATATGCACCCAGGTACAACCCTCAATCCAGCATCAGGCCATGACTCAAATTAGGACACAAACAAATTTTCCAAAGCTGTAGGGAAGAGCTTTATTCATCTCAATGGAAGGAAATTATCATAAAATTAAATATTATAACACAAGTGATGGTGTTTAAGTCAATCACCCCAGTCATGAGGAGATCATCTTACAAACTTGGGACAAAGTAGGCTGGTCACATGCTTTCCAAAGTTAGAAACACATCTGATGGGACAAGTCACTCCTGCTGTAAGTTTTGATTATGCATGAGACTGATTTCTTAAACTCCCCACCACTTTTGTGGGATATTTCCCTAATAAATTCTTTTCCTCCTGAGATGGCATAGGCACTACCTATCAACCCTAACAATCCTCCTTGACCTCACATGGAGGATTATAACCAACTCTGACAAGTTGTCCTTGCAACTCTACACATGTATGACATATACGTACACATACATGTAATAAAATTGAATGTAATAAAAATTGAAAAAGAACTAAAAATGTAAATTCACTTCCTGCTTCTTGCAACCAAAATTGCCAAATGATAGTTGATATTTTATATTGCTAAATTGTAAAAAGTAAAAACTGACCATCATGATGCAATTAATAAATGACCCTAAAAGAAATTTCAAATTCTGATTAATAGAAAGGAAAGGGCAGGACCTCTGGGTAAAGGGCATTCCATGAAAGCAACACCAGCTCCTTGCAGACAGTACACAGTTTTTTCATTCACTGCAATAGCTGAGACCAGCTTCCAGCCCAGGAACTAGCACTGGAATATGCTCTGAAGGCCTGTCTCTGTACTAGCTGAGTGGATCATGTACAGCTCTTTATGAAACACTGAAATAGAAACAGTAAGACATAGTTCTGTTTGCAGTATATTTTTAAGGAACTTTAGAAAACAGTTTAAATCCCATCTTTGAGTAGGTGCTTTGCAAACTGGGAAAGATGGATTTATTTATTATTTATGTTTCTGGGAAGGAGAACTTGACTTCACAACCATATGTGTAATATGAAAAAGCCTAAACATTCACAAACAAATATATAATCTTCCTCACCCACCCCACACTCTGAGATTTCACCCCCATCACTGTCCAGTCTATACTCCTCCATCACACTCTGGCCCACCTTCCCTTCTCAGCTAACTTGTGCTTGGCTGACAGGATTCTGGTTTTGCCATAATTTTGCAGGAAAGATAGGAGATCAGAAAATTTTAGTTCAAAGAACTGCCTAAAGGTCACTGGGCATTCTGAGTGAGAGTTACACTTTCAAGGCAAGGTTTTCCTCATGAATGGGATCTTAATGTGATTAGATGGGGGAAACAGGAAAAAAGAAAAGGACTGAAATAGCTGGCTTATTGTGAGATATTAAATCACATCCTGAAATTTATTTGCCATGCCTCCTACCTTAGTTAGCATAAAAGTGATGGGTTTCATAATGATATTTTAATACAAACATACATAAATGTATAGACTTGTTCTTATGCAGCTCTCATCCTCCCTGCCCTAATCTTTCCAATCCCCTTCTTCCTTTCAAATGGGCCCCTCTTCTACTTTCATGTCACATGCTTCCATCACTCCCCACACACACATGCTGAAGAGCCCTTCCTTGCCTTTTTCTGGTCTTAATTCTATTTTTCTGCCATATACACATGCATACATGTGTGTAAGTTTAAAACTAGAGTCTGTAGATGAGAGGAAATGGGGTATTTATCTTTCTAAGCCTGTGCACTCTCTCTCTCTCTCTCTCTCTCTCTCTCTCTCTCTCTCTCTCTCTCTCTCTCTCTCTCTCTCCAGGGTTTCTCTGTGTAGTCCTGGCTGCCCCAGAACTCACTCTGTAGACCAGGCTGATGTCAAACTCACAGAGATCCACCTGCCTCTGCCACCCAAGAGCTGGTATTAAAGGTGTGCACCATCACCACCCAGATGTTTCTCTCTGGAAAGTAATTTTTCTCTCTGGAAAGTATCATACAAGTGTGTCCAGGTGAGCACTAAAACTCTATCATCTTTGATGAAGAAAAAGAGGTAAGAGAAGCACAAGAACACCTTATCTGATAAAAAAAGAAAGAAAGAAAGAAAGAAAGAAAGAAAGAAAGAAAGAAAGAAAGAAAAGAAAAAATATTCAGTAATAAAACAAGAAAGGGGGAACAGGGTTGTTAAGAGCACTTTTCCTGCCAGACTGGTCCCAGAGCAAGCGTCAGTCCCAAAATAACACATAGAGACTCTATTAGTATAAGGCTATTGGCCAATGGCTAGAGCTTCTTATTAAGTAGCTCTCTCTTAAATATTAACCCATTTCTATCAATCTAAGTGTTTCCACGTGGCCTTATCTTACCAGAGAGAGGGTCTGGACCTCTTCTCTCACATCCTATATCTTGACTCCTCTGTACTACATCTCCCAGAATCCTCCTTGTCTCCTAGTCCCATCTATCTTGCCTCCTTACTTGCCAACAGTGCTTTATTCATTAACCAATAAGAGGAACATATTTACAGAATGATATCTCCCATCATAGGGTCTAAAATAAAATTCAAAGATCTTACCAATGAAACTATGGGTTTGAAAACTATGTAATATATTTAAATTCAAAGATAGATTTATTTGCTTAAATATAAATAAATAAAGCTAATAGAAAAAACCCAGCCACATCAAAGAAACCCCTTGCATTTTTCTTTTCCTTTTTAAAGGGCATCACTGTGTAAGCAATTCTTTGAACTTTTAATTGTGACAGACTGCATGCAACATAAAATTGACCATTTTAGCCATCTATAAGTTGAAGAGTATAAACCACATCTATAGTTTAAAGTACCAACCGTGATCACTGTAACCAATCTCCTGAACATTCAACTAAGAATCTCCCCATTTGCCTCTGTCTCTGCTAATTTCACCCTGCTTTCTGTCAGTATGACTATTCTGGGTAACTCATAGTTGTGTGACATCACATAGAAGCTGTTGCCTTTTTACTGGTTTATTTCACTTAGCATAATTTCTACAATGCTCATCCATAGTTTAACATGTGTCTACTGATTTTAAAGCTAAATAATTCCCCAATGTGAGGGAGACCACACTTTATCCATCTGAAGACAGAGCTGGGGTTGTCTCCACTTTCTTTACCTCTTTAAACATGTTTAACTCAGAAGCTCTGGAACAGGGGTTAGGTTGCCTGGTTCAAATACCTAGGCTCCTAAAAAGGACTTTTTCTTTAAGGAATGGAAAAGGACAGGTGGGCACAGTACCAAACAAAAATGCTCATAGTGCTAGGCTCTGAAGAGAATTTTCAGATAGCATAAATCATTCTAAGCTAGATCTCAACAGATATTTACCAGATCCTAAAAACAATGACCATATCTCTTTTGAAGTCAGTGATGCCCAAACTATGGTATATGAGTAGACAGATATTATCAACAAAACAAAGAGAGAGGGGGGTAGCAACAGCCACAGGGAATTGAGGAAAGACTCCTGACACAACCTTCATCACTCCTTATCAGTTGGGTCCCAAGAAAGACTAGAAAGTGAGAAACGTAAAGAGGGAGGGGGAAAGCCCCGAAGATGAAAGTCAAACACAATCTTGAAGCAAAAATTTAACCTTATGGGAAGGGAGATTCAAGAAGCAGTGCCCACACAGAATGGGAAAGATGAGAAACAAGACTCAGTCAAGTATCAATTGGAATAAAGGGAAGTCTAGTTGAAGATGCACATCATGTCTATAAACCCACCCTGCTGAACTTTGAATATCTCACCCATTGTTCTCTCCCTTAATTTTTGAGACAGGGCATCTCATTAAACCTAGATCTTGCTCTTTTAGCTAATCTTGCTAGCCAGAAAGTTCTGGGGTTAGAGCTACACAGTTTCATGCCTGACTAATAGGTGGGTGCTGAGGATCTAAACTGGGATACCTGTGCCACAAGCCCTTTACCCATTGAGCCATCTTCCCAGGCCCCAGTGAAGTAATCTCCCAGGACCACCTCTGTCATTAGTGGCAGTCCTCGTGAACTGTATAGATATGCTTATTTCTAATGACCACTTTGTTTTCCTCTTTATGCTAATTGGTAGTTGTGATTTTTTTTTTTAACTTGTAGAAGAACCACAAAGACTTACAAGGTAGATGTCTCCACACATAATCCCTGTTCCCAAAACACTACAGGAAGAGCTTAACCACTGATATGAGAAAGGACAGGGTGAGGTCAGAGCAGCATTGTGCAAGCAGTGAGATGACATGCCCATAAACAGAATGAAAAAGGATGTTACATTGATGTTTCCTATGAACTGAAACACTTTCCTGGGGGAATAAGAGAGCCTTCTTTTGACTCAGAAACTTACCAACCTTGGGAAACTCAGAAATGTGTAAACTGCACAAGTCCCCCTCCAGATGGCTATGGAAAGTGATTGCTGAGGAGGAAGACTCTTCCATGGAGATGACTGCCACTTGTGCAGGAAACACACAGGATGTAATGTAGTGTCTGTGAGGTGAGTCATCACTCCTACTGGGATGGTTCTCTTGGTGACAAAGTGCCATATGAATCACTGGTGGCCCTGTATGTGACCTCTCATCCTTATTCCTTTAAGTGACCAATAAACTCATTGGTTCACCAAACAAGACGTAGGTGGAATCAGTCATGTGTTGTCATTGTTACTTTACCTGGGGTGAACAGATGTTTATTAATGTCTCTCCAGGAAAAGATACACCAAAGGTATCTAGGGAATGCAACAAGAGGAGACATGTTCAGGTATGAGATATCTCTTTGTTTTCCATTCACTCATTCACCCCTTCACTGGGTACCACACAGGAGGTGTAGCCTGGTTGTCAGAGCTAAGCAATGTCCATGCAGGATGCTGTGCTCTGTGGGCTACTGTAGAAGTGAGTTTTAAAGGTCGAGGAAGAGTTCCCTGAGAAGTTACAAGATGACAGCATCCCTGCAAGAAGAATAGTGTGGAGGTCAACCACTTCAGTCACAGTGAGTAGGGAAGGAATGGGCAAGAGAAGGGGTCAGAAGGTGGGAAGACAAGGCCAGTGTGACCAAGGGCATGAAGGTGTAAACAGGGGGAGAGGCTACACTCAGGGAGAAGAGCAAAACTCTTCCTTAACAAGAAAAAGAGAATTATGGGTATGGAAATGCAGGTGCAGGACATATATCAGTGACCTGTGGCAAGCACCAAGAGAGGATGAAACTGGCAAGGGTTACTTCACTGTGAAGGGACCACATTGGGGCAGGCTCCAGGATGAAGACGTGTAGGACTTAATTATGATGTGACTGTACAGTGGGCCCCTTCAGCTCCTGTGTTTGAAAACTTGGTCTCCAACTAGTCTGGTCCTTCTTCTAGTAAGATCACACTTTCTGATCCCTGCTCTTGTCCATCCCTGCCCTACTCAATATGACTGTAAAACATGAATAGTCTATCACTATTAAATGTCAGAAACAAGAATTAACACTTTCCCATAAGATTCCATGTTGAGCAGCCCTGTGCTATGTGGAGCACCTGTCCATCACTGCTGCCAGATGTTCAAGCCTGAGTTTGCTCAGTGAAGTACAGAGTAGCTGGCAACTCTCCCAAGCTAGCACACACCTAACAGGCCTCCTGGCTGGTGCCAGTGTCTCCTGGTGCTGTACTAGGTTTCAACAGAATCATAGCTTTTATTCATATCCAGTGTATACCCTACAGCCTGCCAGGCACTACCCAGGCACTGCCAGGTATTACTACCCAACAGCTTTAGAACACAAACATCCCTCTAGCTCTGCATTTTCCCACATAGACTTTGACCGACTTTTGATTGCTTCTCCAGCTAATTTTCACCCTGGCTTCTTTCTACTATCTCAAGGCATTAACAGTCACAGTGCATGTGATTTTTAAATGACAGCATTCTCTTTTGTACCATCCAAGTCATTCTTGAAAGCATTAAGCATCTTAAGACTCAAGATGAGAGCCACTCTCTATGCCCTGAAGTTGTCCTCAATCAGTCTTCATAGCCCTTGACTTCCTACTGTGAAGATGGAATATCCATCAATAGTGTTCATGTTACCCACTTTTGGCTGAGGTTGTTTTTGTGTTTTCTATAAACAACTCAGATGTGATCCCTTTTAAAAGTCTATACTTCCTATCATGCTCATACAAGGCAGTTCATTAATGTCAAATCAAGAAATGTAACTTAAGTTCTACTTTTTAAAAAATCTTAATCAAAATAACAATGCTAGAACCCCCCACCCCGATTCTCAATAATGTAAAATCATAAACAAAACCTCTATGAAAATGTGTTAAGAGGAAATGGCATTTTTCAAACACAAAGGTGTCTGCTGGGCACAGTCCACTTGTCTTCATTTCTGTCTACTTTTCATTTATATTTCTAGAGAAAACTGAGAAAAGGTTTCATCGCTGGAAGCAGGAAGGATGTGCACAACTTCCCGTTCACTTTCCAATGTTAATGATGTCACAGAGGTTCTTGTTTGTATTGAGGCAGGATTGCTTTCAGCCCAGGCTGACCTGGGTGACCCTGAACTCCTCATTCTCCTGCCTTTGCTTCTGAAGTTCTGGATTCACATTTTTAAAACACTGACCTTGCCAGTTGCAATTAAACATCTTACAGCAAAGAAACTCAGTTTTTTTTTATAAGAGCAGAACAGGCTATCAGAGATTTTACATTTATTCCCAGGCTTAAACAAACAGTATATACTCATAAGGAAGCTATTCTCAAATAGTTCCAGTGAATACCCTTAGGGATGTTACAAGCAGGCATTCATCTTCCCAAATCATGTTACTTTAACAAAATCACTGTACATGTTCTTCTGTCTGAACTGTGTTCCTGATTAAGTGGACAGATTTTATATACATATATACATATATGTATATATATGTACACAAATACATACATATACATCTATATGTACACAGATACATACATACATATATATAAAATCACAAAGCCCCTCTAATTATGCTGTTGATTGTCACTCTAAGAAAGCAAAACTACTAAGAGTTTTGAATTTGAAATAGATATTACAGCCAGTGGATGAGAAGATTTAAAGCAAAATAATTGAGCTACTTAAAAAATATTGATACCTTGAGGTAAATTTACATTAATATAACTATTAAAAGCAAAATGAATTGAACACCTGACATACATAGCTGGGAGGTCCCAATGGTACAGACCATATAAAGTATGTTTTCTAAGTCATCTGTGGTAAACAGACCACTTACCTGCAAGAAAGCGCTACACAAATCCTTCAGTGGCTAAAAAATGATCTCGGCTTCTCTTCTTGTAGTGGAAAAGAGTCTAAAATGGTAAGAAGAAAAGAAATAGAAGGTAACCTCTGTAAATCCCCATGCTTTAAATATAGGTGATATTTGAGAACGGTAAAATGCATGTGATTTAGTATTTAGTTCACAATTCATCTGAACATATTACCCCACTTCAAAGCAGCAGAGTATCCCCTTCCTCTTTTAATAAGTAAATGCAAAATACTTATTTTAAAAACGAAACCATCAACATTAAAACGCGCAAAAAGCCCCACTGAGAAAGGAAGAAAGCCAAATGCCGCACTTCCACGTGGAAAAGAACAACCCCAAACAAGCTAACCTCGGCAGAAAGAAAGGCACACAGCTGCTCAGGCTCGCACATCTGCTTCTGGTGATGACTGCCCTGGAGTTGTACTTGGCTTCCAAGTCAGGGTCCAGAAAGAAAGTACCGCCCCCTTCTGCTAGCACAGTGTTTAGCTCAGCGCCACCACTGGGGGGAAAAATCCGTGCAATGAAGTGTTAAAAGTAAAAGGAAAAAAAAAAAAATCCTCATCTGAGTTTTCGTGGAGAGGAGAGAATCCACACTCTGGCTCCAAGGGATCCCTCTGCCACTGCCCACTATAGCCCGGAACAGCACCAACCCATCCTGCTGCAGAGAGCCAGCCCACTGGGTTATGATAAGCTGGCGGGATGGGCGCCTGCTGAGGAGCCCAGAATGCTGCAGAGAATGGGCTGGGTGCTGTTGATAATCTCCAGGCTCCCCACCTCCACCTGAGGGCAGGAACCCCTACCCAGCACCCCTGCTCTCCACTCCCAACTTGCCCTCGCTAAGGTGGTAGTGGGGTGAGTTAGGGATGGACTCCACACTGTCCCAGACCCTGAAGAAACAGATATTGTGAGCTGAGATGCAAGCAGAATGTGAAAGATGTACAGGTCAAAGACTCCTTGTGAGCAAGCCAGTGAGAAAGATGCTGGTAAGAAATTAAAGCCCTCTTGCCTTGCCGAGCCTGTAACATACTGTTTTGATTCAACAGACTAACTCAGGGATCACTTCTCCAAGAGCTTTTCTTGTTTTTATCCCATCCGTCCCATAATTCAAGTAATGGGCATGATATATCCATGTGTGTGTATATACTACCATTTCCATTTCACATGCAGGAATAATAAAAAGTCCAACATGGTTTATACAAGGCCAGAGGAAAGATTGATAAGCCACTCAAGTCTACAGATAGCTAGCTGGTCCCCCCTGTCTCCATGGAGACAGCCTGCCAGTAACTAAATTTGAAGGTTTTTGTTTGTTTGTTTGTTTCCTGACACTCTGGCATTAAGAAAGTCAGTAGACCTGTACAGTGTATTACTATGGAAGTTGAGTGTCTTCTGTCTTCACTTTCTCACCCAGGTTTGCTGGGATTTAGCAATGAAAGTGAGTTGTCATTTTCCTGCGGGAGGGGGAGGCAAATCTCCAGACCTCCAAAGTGGAGACTATGGCCAACAGCCCCCTTCCACAGAACTCTCACAGCACACTTTCCCCTCTGCCAGCCTAATTAATCTCTGTCTAAATGGAGCTGCAGTTGGCAGAGACCCAGCAGTGTCAATGTGGAGTAATCGCTTGGACCCGAATCTGAGTTGTTTTCCATCCCTGACAACAAATAATGTTACTTCCCAGCCTGCAGGCCAAGAGCTGAAATGGGTTTATAATTTGCCTTCCAATCAATCTCTCATTCTCTCAACCCCGTAAGTTTTCTGTCTTTCAGCATGCAGGGGACAACTTTGGAGACTCAATCACTGGCTTGGTCTTTATTGATATCCTTAATGAATATTCTTTGCCTTCTAAGTAAAAAGGTGGAAATCTGCATAATCCCAAACCACCCTGGTTTACATAATGAAAACAAATAGACTGTCAGCTCCTAGCTCTGCAAGATCATTAATAAACTCAGTCATTCTTTTCTCGTGCCAGCGGCTGGAACAGAAACCTTCAGTCATTTCATATGCACACAGTCATCCACATTCAGACAGCTCAGAGACCCCGGTACTAGGCAGGTTGGAGTCTGAGGACAGCTCAGCTCATTCCTCTGTTTCTAGTAAAAGAGCTCATTAAAACTCTGCTGCTTGGCTCTGGGAAGTGCACAGTCTCCTTAGTAATTCCAAGCCTCTTGTTCCTCCAAAAATGAAGCCTCTCAAGCCGGGAAAGGGAAAGTGTAAAACAAATATGCAGAATCACCAGCAAAACCAAGAGTGTGACCTGGACAGAAACAAAACAGCATAGCGAAACTTTTCAGAAGGTAAGCAATAGGTATGCTAAAGAGAAGGCATGAGAGCCATTCAATAGCCACAACAACACTAAGGACACATGTGTTAGTATCTACCATTTTTACAGAGGGGCGGTGGAATATATGGTTAATATAGAGTATTATATATTAACTGCATGGTTAATATATAGTAAAGCTATTCTTTTCAAATTTCAAAGCCCAAACATTGAAGAGAAAAACAAGCCTCCCTCTTTTCTATACCTGATACTATCCATGAAGGCCCTGACTGTGCTTCAAACATGAAAAGCCCCCATTGGCTGACATGTCTAAACACTTGGTCCCAGCTATCACCTCTGTTTCAGAAGGTGGTGGTATTTTTAGGAAGAAGGGCCTCACTGGAGAAAATGTGTCACTATGTGTGGGACTACTTGAGGTTTTACGGTCCAGCCCATTTCCTGTTCTCTCTGCCTTTTTAGTGTGAATGACGTGTGACCAGCCAGCCACTAACTCCTGCCATCAGGTTTCCCCTGACTGTCGCCATGACATCTCTACCATGATGGACTATATGCCTTGGAACTATAAACCAAAATAAACCCTTCTCCCTTAAATTGCTTTTATAAAGGTGTTTTATCCCAGGAATAAGAAAAGAATCAAGACACTAGTTTCTTGTGTGGGTCTTTAGTAATAGAGATAGGGCCCATAGGCTAGTAGCTGCAGAAAGTTACAAGGTAGCTGTGCTACCAACATCCAAAGACTGTCACGGAGGCCTGTAGAGCACAGTCTTCCTTGGATCTACCTGATCTTTCTTCACAGGAAATAACAATGACATAGCACTTGACATAAAGGCAGGAGAATCAGGAGTTCAAGGCCAGCTATGTCTGCATGGTAAGCTTGACATCTGCCTGTGATGCATGAGATCTTGTCCACACCACCAAATAAAAATAAATAAATAAATAGAAATCTCAATGACAAAAACAAATCTCTGGATAAGTCTTCCTATCAAAGAATAAGACAGTATGAGAATGTGAAAAGTAAAAGTAGAATCCAGTTAACTAAGAAGTACAGCTGCAGAGCCATGCTGTGCCATTCTGAAAGTGGCCAGGAGATACCACTGAGTCTGAATATTTTTGTCTAGGTTCAGATTCTCTTCCTCATCAACTGTAGCCCACTGTGTTTTTGACAGTTTAGCACAGAGAGTGAGAATTACTGATGTGGCCTCAGTGGTTTAAGTGATGGTAAGTAGAAGTAAGTAGAAGAGACAGTGTACCCAATGGGGACTGGGAGAAATAATAGAAAAACTGCACATGGGGATTTTAGAAGTTTCCATCTGGAATTCTACAGATCAGAACATCTGCCATCTCAACCAAAGGAACAGAATTTGGCACCCATTCATTAGCACGTCTCCACAAATAAGTCAGCTTTTAGTCCCATTACCAGAAGACTACATAATAAACACTGAATACATTGAGAGCAATGGTACCTTAATAACCTAGAGCTAGGCTAGTCAATACAACATTGCCAAGACAATGTTCACCCTACTACTTGCTTCCAAAGAACAAAAGAACAGCTTACCCAAGAATGGAGATACCTGGCGCTATAAGGCTTTCTCACTTTCCTCAAATTAAATATTCACATTTTCTGTTCATCTAAACCATGTGTCAGATCCACTAATTGGTACAACAAGAATGAAAAAATTTAAGGTCCCTCCCCATAAATATGGTTAATATAGCAGAAAAAACACACCAATAGCCCTCCTGAGCATCCAACTGAATTTTCTTTTGTACACATGTAGGTCAAAGCATATACTTTGAACCCTGAGTGACAGCTTTTAAAATATGAGTCAGTACTGTTCTCTGACCATTGGTGCTGAGAGCCAGAGCTGGAACAGGATCAGTACTGTGTGTCCAGCTTCTAAAATTATCATCTTTGTCAAAACTATGCTTCAGCAAAGAAAGCACACTGGGACATTAAGCACAACAAGAAGCATGCTACCATATTCTTAACTGCATTCCTTCCACATTGAATAATTTGTCTGTAAATAATGTGTTTTAGGGCATAACTGATTTCCAAAGCCAAACCCCACCCCCAAAGGTTACCCTTTTGTCATTCTGTGAAATGAAAAGCAAAGCAAAGTGTGTGTGTGTGGGTGGGGGTGAACTCTGTGTCCCCAGTTCAGAACACACAGATATACATTGAATAAAATACTTTTTCATAATCCATCCACTGAAGTGTGCTGCTTACTTTCTTCATTGGAGTAGCTCACTTTGATCAATGGAGATGTCTTGTGCAACACAATTATGCTGTTTAGTCATCTGCTGTTCCTTTAAAGAACACAGGGTTAGGAGATGGATGAATGGCAGTTAAGAGCACTTGTTGCTCTTGCAGAGGACCTGCATTCAGTACCAGCACCTTTCTGGTGACTCACAGTTTTCACAACTCCAGTCTAGAGAATATGATACCCTCTCCTGGCCTCTGCAGGTACCAGGCATATACATGGCACACATGTATACATAAGCAAAATACCTGCTCATATGAAATAAAATGAGTAAATCTAAAAAAATGAAATAATTAAATGTACAGGATTGGTTGCATGGGAATCCCATAATTCCATAGTATGGACTATCTTTGTACACTGAATGTATGAACCAACCACTAATGTGTAGAAGATGAAAGTGTTTCCAATTATATGATAACTAGAAGCACGAATAGCGGGGATTTAGGGAGGTGCATAAGGAAAGAGATATTAGTGAAAACCAGAGTCAGTGCTATAACTAGTTTTCTGAAGAAACTAAGTTTTTCTGTTTGCTTTAGTTAAGACCAACAACCAGTCTTTCTCCTAGATCTGTTAAGATACAGGTGGGTCAGTTCTTCCTTCTAAAGAGGACCATTTTTCAACAGGGTGTCTGTAATACCATGGCTATATTCACCTGTATTTGTTGTATTAGACACTCTTCCAGGGAACCCTTTGGGCTGGCTCAGCTCAGCTCAATGGCATCCAAGATGCTAACGAGGCATAAACAATGCCTTAGGGAAATCAGGAGCATGTAGTCCCATCCAGGATCAGAGATCTGGCCAGTCATCTTCTGTAGGTGACTGAGGCTTTATGCAAGTGCTAAACACCTATATCTGTGAAATGAAGGGGCGAGACAATGTCAGTGGGTCTCAGTGAGGGCGCCTGAGCCCTGACTGTTGATCCCCAACCCAGCTGAGAATTCTTGTCTAAGATTAGTTGTAGAGCAGAACACACTGGGAAAGAACAAGAGAGATGTACCAGTGTAGGCTTAGCTGTAAAGACTGGGAGAGAGGGGCTTGAAGTGAACACTTAAGTTTATAGGCTGAGTCTAACAATTTATTTAGACTCACTGATGCAGAGTAGGCAATCCTAACACATTTTCCCATTAATCAAATACACATCTCAGGATGGGTTTCCCCCATTTCACAAAGACACAACTATCAACAACAGCTCATCTAGTATGCAATGACCCAGGCAACAGAGACAACACAAAGAAATCAAACTACACAATGCACATAGCTAGAGCACCAATACAGCAGGGGACACGATGGGGAGAGGGCACGGGACTGTGGTCAAAGTCTACCAGGCCTAGGCTTCAGAGGCTGCTCAATTCACAAAGCCACATAAGCATAAGGACTACTTCAAATCTGGGCACTGGAGTGACAAAGACAGGAGGGTCCTTCTGACTTGCTGGCTCCAGGTTCCATAAGAAAACCTACTTCAAAAAGTAAGCTAGAGAGGTATTGAAGAAGATGCGCAGTATTGACCCCTGCCTTCCGCAGATAGCTGAACAGCCATAATCCACATCAAACATATAAAATTATGAAAGAAACACTAAAAATCAAAGCAGTCTCAAGGTTGCCATTAGGTCATCATATGGCATTGAATAAATCACTTGCAAACTACAACTGGATGAGATAGATCGTCCTCAACTTCCCTTATAGGATAGAAATACACTTACTTTTTATGATTCCACAGGAAATAAATCTGCTACCAGAATCTTGGATGCATCTCTCAGATCAGCACAGGTATCTAACCACTGCTATGCTTTCCAGATGCTAGAACCCAGCTTTCTCAGGTGTGAGCACTCAGGACAAGTGCCCAGAACATGAGTTTGAGATAGAATGGATTAAGTTTGTTTTCTCTGGCTTCTTTATGATTCTCTCGGGCTACACACTGCCAAGACTCTATGGCTGACATGGAAGCTTGATCTATTGTATTCACAGGACTGGTGACACTGATAGATGAAGAAATTTAACCTTTCATCAAAGCGGAACTGGTGTGTGTGTGTGTGTGTGTGTGTGTGTGTGTGTGTGTGTGTGTGGCAATTTTGTCTTCTTTCCATATGTAGGCATGTCCATGTTGAGAGATACCATGCTAATAGTTAAAAAAAAAAAACCGAAAAAGTCACTGCAGAAACATACCTGCATCCTGATAGGTACTCATTATCCTAAAACTTCATTAGGTCCGCTGTATCCATTTCCCAAGAGGATGGAGAACACATCATCCATAGTTTCAGATATGGACTGTGAGGTTACAAAATAAATATTCTACCAGGAAAATACAAACCTTGTGTAAATGTTTATATAATAGAATAGACTTTATTCAATTAATCCACTCCATTGGGCTGGTGGAAGGATTTATAGAAGGCTGGAGTTTATACCAGGGATGCAGGAAGAAAAATATTTATCTCAAGTTTCAAATAAATAAACAGTAATATTGCTTGTATGTATACATCATTTAACAAAACTGCACACAAAATGTAAATGACTATTGCCATAGGGAATCTATAATTTCTGTTTACTGTTCACTATGTGCAGAAGATAGCAATGAAATTATACACAAGCACAGGGACCATGGGTGTTTAATCAATACATTTTTAAATCATTAAAATATGTTTTAGTCCTTGCTATGTCCTGTTAAAATATGAGATAAGAGGGAATCCCAGAAAAGTCTTTTTAAGCACCAACTAATTCTGCCTAAACAATACTCTGACCCTTCAAAGTGTGCAGAGTTGTGGACTGTTGAGATGGCTCCATGGGTCAAAGTTCCTGATGCCACACTTAATGACTTGAATTTGACCCCCAGGAGCCATTTGGTAGAAGGGAAGAACTGCCTCCCTGTCATGTATCCTCTGACCTCCACTCATCCACTATAACATGTGGTCCCTCGCCTCCTTCAATAGTATATGAATGTAATACTTTTTAAACATATAGTTCTTGCTTTCTTAAGATTTCAGCCTAAGTCATTCTAACTGCCCAGCTTGCATTTATATTGAGTACTTTTGATAGACAGGGTCCCATCTAAAAGATTATAACAAATAATTTCAACTAACAAATCTAGAACATAGAGACAGATAAAAAAAAATTTCTTCAGCGTGAGGATTCTATGGTTCAGAGAGTTCAAATAACTTGCTTAGTGTCACACACCATCCCAGGTAGTATGACGCCACAGTTGGATGTTGGAAATTAAACTTCTGCCTTCTGGTAGACAAACAAAGAAAGCAAACATGAGGCCCTGGAGTGGCACTGTGTTTTATGACTTGCTGACTCATGCCTCTCATGGCTTCAAGAGGCTCTTTGTGCATTGAACAGCCACTAGCTATACTTCAAAGTTGGACTTTAGTCATCTCTGTGGTTATGGAAGAGGCCAGTAGCAAAGCCCTCATGGAAAAGTGGGGTGCTACAGCAGCAAGGAGTGGTGGTAACAGAGGGGGCAGAGATCCCCAGAAGTGCTTTTGGCCATACCTATCTAGTGGCTGTTAGTGTGGGCAAGGCATTTTTCATCCTTGGATCTATTTTCTCTTTGGCAAAACTAAGGATTTTAGACTAACAGTTCAAGACTCCTTCAAGTTCTGCTTCAGGGAATCCTTTCTACCTTTGTTGCTTGAGTCAACAAGTTCTGGTGGCTCAGGATAAGAACACATGCTAAGTACAAAGCTTTCCCCCTCCCCCAAAAGACCTGGAGCCCTCTCACACTTAGCAAGATTCCTCACTATTTCTTCAAACGCAGTCTATTCACAATGAACACCTCAAAAGGAAGAGTTTTCCCTGCCCCCTCCACCCAGGGACTGCCATTCTGGTTCCATAACAATAATTTTCAGTTCAAAATCACTCAAGTGCTGATTTGAACCTTCTGGCAATAGGAAAAGAGGCATGTACAATCTCAACCCACCCCCACCCCACTGTACACCTGTCACCACCCCTGTCACCTCCCCAGCCAAGTCATCCCATGCTTCTTGCATCTGGTAGAAGGCCTGGTGCTTTGGGAAGTTGTGGCTATGGTTGCCCTGTAGTTTCAGTCCCAGTGGGACTCTAATGTATGTTTGCTTTTTATTCCAAAAAATGAATTATTTTCTCTTTTTAGGTGGATGGATTTTGTGACCCTTTGGAGAGACAAAAAGAGAGAGAGAAAGACAAAGACAAAACAGAGACAGAGAGACAAAAGAAGATTGTAAAACATTTCAGCCTGTAGAGAACCTTCCCTTTTATCATGAAAAGGGGAAAGAAGGAAAGCTTGAGTGAAAAAAAAAGACAGAGCAGCTGACTAGGAACTTGCTATCTCTGGAACAACTTCTCTCATGAATTTTCATTTTGCTCTTTGGGGAATTTAGCCAAATTGAAAATTATTCTTGGAAAAAGCATTTCTTCTGTATGGTAACTGCTTTCACAACACATGGTTTTCTCAAACTCTAACACCACAAAGAACATAATCTCTGTCCTACACTCTACCTATACCAATGTCTTATTCTGTGCTTTACATACCATTTTCATAAACACTGTTTTGTCTATGAACATGTGATTTATGTGTTTGCATTCCTTGTTGGGTTTGTTTTGCAATCATGATGCTATTACAAACCAAACCTCAAAAGGTTCTTATATTACAGCAGTGATTTACAGTTCAGTGCCAACCTTTATCATGATGTAAACATGTTTTATGTGTCCAGCATTCACCATGGACACAGTAGTTCCTAATTTCTTGCTTGACTTCTCTACATATCTACTTAGCTCTATGCATGCCACTTTCATGGCATGTTGCTAAAAGACTATTTAATTAGCCATCTTTCAGCTAGTTGTTTCCATGCTTTATTATAACCCAGTCAAGCATTTTTAAGTAAATAAATCTTGTGGGTTTTGTTGAACTATTTCCTTAGGCTACAATCTGAAGTAGGGAATTAACAACTTAAAAACCATAATCAGCTCTGTGGCTTACTACTAATTGCCAGAAGACTCTCAAAAAATGATACTAGGGATTTGCAATGTCATCAATAAAATGTGTCTGCCTTTTCCTTCATAGCCTCTTTAAAACTGAGATCTCTATGCTTTATTGACTGTGGAGTAATTTCAAGAGTGATGAGAGTCTTGAGTTCCTTGAAACTGACTCATCTGTGTGATACTCTTTCTGCTTCTTTAGGAAATTAAATCTCAACCACCTAGCATCAGCTGTTTACTGTATCCGGTCACTCATTCAGTACTCCCAGCGGCTTCACCAAGTGAGCATGTAAATTCATCTTTTACCAACTGAGAATCAACAGGTGAGATAGTGGGCCTGGAACTCCAAGCTGCTAGCTTACTAGCCTTTTCCTGTGGGATTCCCATTGTGCCATCCAGTCTCAAAACACAACCTTCAACATCTTGCAATTTATTTTTTATACAAGTCTATAAAGCACAGGTCCTTAGCTCAGTGGCATTTTACACATTGTTATATGTGCATAGCCACCATTTGTATCAAGACACAGAATATTGGGTCAGCTCACAATCGTTCATCCCTTTCTTTTAAAGCATTAGAGTGGCTAGAGAGATGGATCAATGTTTAATAGATGTACTGCTCTTGTCTAGGACCCAGGCTTCAGCACTATGTCAAGTGGTCCACTACTGCCTTAAATATAACTTCAGGAGGATCTGATGTGTCTGGACTATGAGAGCACCTGGACTCACCTGCACATGCGCGCACATGCACGCACAAACACACACACACACACACACACACACACACACACACACACACACACACTTTAAAATAAAATGAGATATATACAGTATATTGCCTTTGTGGTTCTTGCTATATTTGAGGCTTGATCCCAAAGCTATTCCAATACATATGCTGTGGAATAATCCTTCTATACACTGTGAATATGTATTGGTTAATAAGGAGCTGATTGGTTAATAAAGAGCCGATTGATGAATAGCCAGACAGGGTGTTATAGGTGGGACATCCAGACACAGAGGATGCTGGGAGAAAGGGAGGCAAAGTCAGAGGGTCCCCAGCCAGATGGAAAATGAGTTGGACATAAAACAATGGGATAGAGGTAAAAGCCACAAGCCTCAGGGCAGCACATAGATTAATAGAAATGGGTTATGTTGTAAGAGCTAGTTAGTAACAAGCCTGAGCTATTGACAGAGCATTTACAATTAATATAAACCTCTGTGTGGTAATTTGGAAATGACTCCTGAAACAGAAAATGCCAACTACATATATACTTAATAACATTTTCATCACAGAAGACATAATAGGTGATACATGTGTTCTATACCCTTAAACTTTGAATTGAGAACTGAATTCAAGAAGTAAAAAGAATTGTTAAAGGTATGACAAGCCAGTGAATGTCATTGCTGGTCCTTCATTGGTTACTGTCCATGCCTGTATGATCGAGTGGCTGGTGATAAAGGCTGCTGGGTGTACAGCGAGACAGACCTGACCAATGATTTCATAATCATTATTTTTATTTTAGAGTCTTGAAGGAAACAAAGGGTCAAATTGATGGAGCAGCATGTTTTTAAGATGACTTTAATATACATCACTTTTTAAATTGTGCATTGTGACCCCACATGATGCCATGACAATGAACATAAGAGTCACAAAATTGGGCAACTATAAAAGCTTTCTGAATATAGAACAACCAAAAATTAATTCTAAATCAACCCTGAAGTGAATCTGAAGTGTCCCTGGGGATAGCTTGCCAGTGTTGCATCACATGACCTCACTGGAATCTTGGTTCTGAGCACAGGACATGGGCACTTTGTATGGTAGATTCCTTCAAGTCAAACATTGCTGACAATCACTGACTGAGCCACCTCAGCTAGATTTAAGATTATAGGATGCTATGAGTTGTAGTGCTTTTATTGTACATGTCAAGCATTTTTGCTCATGTGGAAATACAATAGTTTAATTATGGAAAACAAGGCTTTTAATATTTCCCTACTGTCATTTCTCAGAATATAGGATAAAGTTAATATATTAACAGATCACATGTACCAAATGTCTGATTTTTAAAACTGTTGTTTGAGGAGCTGAATTAAGAATTATGAAAAAAAATGCTAAAGTAATTTTGGCTTGAAACTGGAAAAGAATTTTTTCCACTGTAACTTTTTACTGTGTTTATTCAAAGTACTGTCTCCAGCATTGCCAATTATAAAGGTACCAATCAACTGAAAAAATGTTCACGACTTCCTATGGCCTACAGTATCATATATTCATCTAAGATTTAATTTGTCATGTAAATATAAACAAGCAGAGCCATCTTGTTTTGGAAAATTATATGGTCTACAATAAAGGTTGCTTTAAGCCACATTTCCTTATGATTAATCACCAATAACCTTTGGCTTGCAAACCTATGTTATACATTGTTTATCTGGAGTCATGTAAAAATTTATTGGGTGAAAAGAAGACCAAACTAAGAAAATTTTAAGAAGCTTGATATATAGCAGTTTTATTTTTACATAAAAATGTCAACAGTTTTAAATCAAAAGAGCATTGCTTTTAGATCAGACTTCTTGTGACAACCTGTGCTAACTCCAGCAATGCTCCATTGCTTATGCTTTCTCAACCTCTTTCTGAGGTTAATCTTCAGAGCTGATATGAGTCAATCCAGTTTTTATTTATTTTATGGTATAAGATGGGGTCTCATGCAGCCCATGCTGGCCTCAAACTCACTGTGTAGCCAAGACTAGCCATGAAATTCTAACCCCACAGTCACCATTCTCAAATACTAGGATTATAAGCTGGGACTACCACTTCTAACTCCATTCTCATCTTTTAAAACAATAAAATTAACACTATTACATTGAATATCAGATGTGTTCCTTTCCCATTAACAAAAGGAAACACAAACATAATCTATGTAATAAGCAATAGGGACTAGTAAAAATCATATAATGTTAACAGGTTTTAAAGACCAAAGAATAATGATGACTGTGAACTTCTATCAAACTTCTGGATGCCTAGCTTTGTGCTGCTTATATAAGAGGCCTACACCACATGGCTTGATAACATAAGAAAAAAGGAGAAGACAATATATCTAAAAAAATCAGGACTGACCAGAACATTTGGGTGATGATATTTATATTAAACAGAGTACAATTTGAAACCAAAGAATATGATAAAGGATACATGAAAATTATAAACTTTGCTCAAAGCAAAAATTCCATTTTTAAAAAAGAGTTTATCTTAAATTGGCCAAATGTGTTTTTATGTGAAAGCTAAAAATATTAGTATATTTATTTTTATTTGTGAATTAGCATTATAGACAATAAATGTTGTAAGTTTTTGTTTATTTGTTGGTTTATTTTGGTACTTGGTGCTAGAAATTAAACTCAGAACCTTTTAAATGCTAAGAAAGTCGCTGTCACAGAGCAACAGCCCAGCCCTGTGAACATGTTTTGTTTTTTACTTTATATAATATTTTTAGTAATTATTTACAAATTTTGTACATTGTTTCGTAATGATATTCACCACCCTCCCCCAACTCCACCTCACTCCATACCAACACAACTGGGCAGTTTATTTTCATGATAATTTTAGTGTTAAGGGTGTAGCCATACTGCCTGCTACATACATACAGTGTGTATGTATGTGGATATACATGATGGAATGGAATGCAACTACTGAAAACCAAATGGACATGTTATTACACTGACTCTTAATGAGTCATCATTATACCCATAAATTAAGGCATATCTCAACCTTCATCAAAGAAGCTTTACAGTAGACCCAAGAGTAGTCAAGGTTCAGATAATAAAAGATGGTAGAATGTTCAGCCCTAATGGAACATACACAGGACACCCCTCCTCTCAAGGCTCGGGGATTATTGTGGGAAAACCAGAAGAGATGGATGACTACAGGGAAACAGTATCTTCTGCATAGACCAAGGAGCTACACATATGAACTCAGTGGTTACAACATTGTGTATAGTATCTGTGCCAGCTTAAGCCATAACAAACCCCAGCATGGAAAGGGGAACTGGGCATGAAGTCTCACCTGTAACCAAGGAGTTTTTGGAAGTTGTTAGCTTCTGGGAGAGGAAGGTCAGTTTTCTCTAAGAGTGAAGCCCTAATAAGTCAAGCACACTGCAGTAGAAGGCCACATATCCAAAAATATTTGGGCAGGGCAAATTTGCCTTTATGGGATGGGAACACAAAGCTGGTGAGGAGGAAAAAGGTTGGATATTTAAAGAGTTGTGGGGCGGGGGGGGTGAACATAATTAAAACACATTACATGAAATTCTTAATAAAATATTCAAACATAATAAAATATTTAATAAAATGTCAATGTATTCATAACAAGACATTAAATACAGGTGAAGCATAAGTCACATAAAATAGAATTTCAGCTTAGAGCAGTATACCTATGCTATGACTGCCAAGGGAGGTCCCATGCTTTGTCTGGTTCTTTTTTGACATAAAGTATTTCACACTCTGTATTCATGATACTGAGTTTGGTCTGAAACCTTTTCCTAATATAGAAAATAGAAAAATATATGTAACATACTATAAGGGTCTATAAGTATAATATAGAATGATATTTATTTAGTTTGATTTGTTTTCAACTCAAGAAGCTATTCTATGGTTTTCATCACACTAGAAAAATGGCATTTCAAAGAAAGATTCTACTTAAATTAAGGGATAGCTTTTGGTTATTCATTGTGCTACTCTTCTCTACTAATAGGGTGATCAAAAATCTAAAATAAGATGCTCTCTCTGAGTTGTTTTGATTTGCATTTCCCTGATGGCTATGGACATTGAGCACTTTAAGTGTCTTTCAGTCATTTTAGATTCCTCTATTAAGAATTCTCTATTTAGTTCTGCACCCCACTTTTTAATTAGATTATTTGGTGTTTTGGTAACTAGCTTCTTGAGTTTTTGTATATTTTAGAAATCAGCCCTCTGTCAGATGTGGGGTTGGTGAATATATTTTCCCATTCTGTGGGCTGCTGTTTTATCTTGTTCACTGTGTCCTGTGCCTTACAGAGGCTTTTCAATTTCCGGAGATCCCATTTATTAATTGTTGATCTCAGTGTCTGTGCTACTGGTGTTATGTTCAGGAAGCAGTATCCTATACCAATTTGTTCAAGGGTACCTCCCATTTTCTCTTCTAAGAGGTTTAGCGTGGCTAGATTTATATTGAAGTCTTTGATCCATTTGGATTTAAGTTTTGTGCATGACAATAGATATGGATCTATCTTCAGTCTTCTACTGACCAGTATCTAGTTGTGCCAGCACCATTTGTTGAAGATGCTTTCTTTTTTTCCATCGTATAATTTTAGCTGCCTTGTCAAAATTCAGGTATTCACAGGTGTATGGATTAATATCAAGGTTTCTGATTCAATTCCATTGGTCTACCTGTCTATTTTTGCACCAATTCTAAGCTGTTTTCAGGGCTATAGCTCTATAATAGAGCTTGAAGACAGGGATGGTGATGTCTCCAGAAGTTCCTTTATTGTACAGGGTTGTTTTGGCTATTCTGGGTTTTCATATAAAGTTGAGAATTGTTTTTTCAAGGACTGTGAAAAATTGTGCTGGGATTTCTATGGGGATTGCATTGAGTTTGGAGATTGCTTTTGGCAAGATGTCTGTTTTTACTATGTTTATCCTACCTACCAAGAGCATGGGAGATCTTCCCATTTTCTGGTATCTTCTTTAATTTCTTTCTTTAAACACTCAAAGTTCTAGTTATATAGGTCTTCCACTTGTTTGGTAAGCATTACCCCAAGATATTTTATGTTGTTTGTAGCTATTGCAAAGGGTGATGTGTCTCTGATTTCTTTCTCAAAACAACTCTGAGATACCATCTTACTCCTGTCAGAATGGCTAAAATAAAAAAAAAAAAACACCAAAGACAGTTTGTGCTGGAGCGAATGTGGAGCAACTGTGCACTCCACTGCTGGTGGGAGTGCAAACAGGTACCGCCACTTTGGAAATCAGTGTGGTGGTTCTTCAGGAAAATGGAAATCAGTCTACCTCAAGATCCAGCCATTCCACTCTTAGGTATATACCCAAAAGATGCATATTTATACAACAAAGACATCTGTTCAACCATGTTCATAGGTGCATTATTTGTAATAGCAAGAATCTGGAAGCAACCTAGATGCCCCTCAAGTGAAGAATGGATACAGAATATGTGGTACATTTACACAATGGAGTACTACTCAGCGGGGAAAACAAAAACAAAAACCAGTGGAATCTAAAATTCACAGGCAAATGAATGGTACTAGAAGGAACCATTCTGAGTGAGGTAATCCAGTCACAAAAAAGACAAACATGGTATGTGCTCACTCATATATGATTTTTAGATATAGAGCAATGGATTACCAGCCTACAATCTACACTGCCAGAAAAGCTAGGAAACAAGGGGGACCCTAAGAGAGACAGATATACATGGCCCCTTGGAGAAGGGAAAAGGGACAAGATCTCCAGAGCAAATTGGGTGCATGGGGGAGGGGAGAGGGAGTTAGGAGGAAGAGGAGAGGAGAGAAGAACATAAGAGAGCAGGAAAATTGAGTTAGGGAAAGAATGGAAAAGAACAAGAAAAGAGATACCATAATAAAGGGAGCCACTAATAAGTTTAAACAAAAATCTCACACTAGGGAAATATCCAGAGACCTACATGGATGACCCCAACTAACTAAGCAATAGTGGAGAGGCTACCTTAAATGCCCTTCTCCAATAATGAGATTGATGACTACCTTATATGCCATCCTAGCCCTCATTCAGTAGCTGATGGAAATATAAACAAATACCCACAGCTAAATTCTGAGTCAAACTCCTGGAATTCATTTGCAGAGAGGGAGAAGTGATGAGCAAAGGGGTCAAGACCAAGCTGGAGAAACCCTCAGAAACAACAGCTGACCTGAACAAGTGGGGAGCTCATTGACCCCAGACTGATAGCTGAGAAGCAACATAGACACAACTCAGACCCCCTGAACATGGGTCTCAGTTAGGAGGCCTGGGAAGTGTATGGTACCTCTAATATGGAACCAGGCTGTATCCCTAGTACAGGAACGAACTTCAGGAGCCCACAACCCATGAAGGTTTACTCCCTTAGCTTAGAGACATTGGGAAATGCCTGGGTCCTGCTCCAAATGATATGGCAGACTTTGAAGACTCCCCATGGAAGGCCTCACCCTCCCTGAGAAGCAGAAAGAAGATGGGATGAGGTTAGGGGGGCAGGGGAGGAGGGGTGGGTGAGGTAACTGGGATTGACATGTAAAACAAGTTTTTTTTTTTTAAATTAAGAAAAACTTAAATTTCTGTCATAAATCAAATAATTAAATTAAATAAATAAGAGGACAACAATATAGTTCAGATAGATGCTCACTTTGTTCACAGACCTCTGCTATAGAGACAGCAATTTACCACTGCTAGCAAAAAGACCATGCCACATGCTCTAAGACAATTCCGATTAAGAAGTCTCAAGACATTTGAAACAAAGGCAGCCTCCTGAGAGGCTGAAATATTTTCCTGAAATATTTTCACTGGGTTACTTTGCATTCATTTTGACTTACATATTTTTATGTGTTAAGATATCTTCAAATAAAGGTGTATTATCACATGTTAAAATGTCATTTATTTATTTCCCAGTAGGAAGAATAATGATGTGCCTCCAAAGAGAGCCCTAAAATAATTTTATGCCTATAGTCTTAAAGTAAGATTATACATATTATTATGATCATAAAATAATCAGATCTTTCAGGAGCTCAGAAATATATGAAAATGGGTTAAAAATGATAACACCGATGAGTGTGAACTCTGTGGTAGGTACACAGACTTAAAAGAACTTTGATGATCCTGACATCTAATTTCCCATTTTCTTGGAAGGCATGGTTCAAAGGACTGTAATGTCCAAGTTCTCAGCAGGTACTTTTCCCTGACACCGTTGCATGTGTAATTACTCTCAACATTTTCCCTCCTGCTGCATTTCATAATGTAATTATCACCACCAGCCATTTTCTTCTACCCACTGAACTCTTTACCTCTAAGGAAGAACAGACAATTTTCAGGGTCGATGTGGGTGACTGGACAGACAAACCTTATTCATCACACAGAAATGTACTGAGTATGCCCAACATTTCACCTTCTCTAATAGGGTCATGTTCAGTTACTCTCCTTTTCCAGAGCTCATGGACTACCTCTCACTATTAAAAATAAAGAAAAAGAAAACAACACTATCCCTGAAATGTTGAATGTAGAAGACCACAGGCCTTGAAAAGGCCTGGGTATGGGAAGGTCATTGAAATTGAGTAGCCTGGCCCAGCTCAAAAGCATGCAGCACAGACAGGTGAAAGTACAGATGAGAGGAGAGATTGGGAGTGAGGGATCTAGACAGGGAGCTTATGGAAAAGAGCAGAAACCTGAGAAACCATGATGAGGGTTGCCTGGGACCTGTAAGGCAGTGAGTATGGCTGGAGTTTCAGACACATGTGGGGACATAGAAGTCAGGAAACCTATCTGCAAAGAAGGAATCAGAACTTTAAGGTGAGAGAACCACTTGGTGTGGAACCAACAAAGATGGGAGCCTGACCTGAGGTACACAAGTATTAGACGAGAGATAGGATGAAGAGACTAGAGTCAGGATTTGGTGGCAGTGGTCATGTGGGCTGAGAGAAGCCCAAGGGTCATTTAAATACTGTTCCTTTTTTTTCTTATTTTACATATTGATCCCAGTTTCCTCTCCCTGCCTCCCTTCCTCGTTCTCTCCCTCTCTCCCTCAAAGTAACTACCACCTCAGTGATTGGAGATGTTATTTTGTAAATATGTTTCTCTTATTGTTTAATGAATAAAGCCCTGTTGGCCAATAGGACAGCAAGATAGGTGAAACTAGGAGACAAGGAGGAATCTGGGAGTTGTAGTAAAGGATATTCAGGATGTAGGAACTTGAGAGTAGAGGTCCAGATCCTCTCTCCGTTAAGATAAGACCAGGTGGAAACACTTAGATTAATAGAAATGGGTTAATATTTAAGAAAGATCTAGCCAATAAGAAATTCTAGTAACAAGCCAATAGCTTTATAGCTAATACAGCATCTCTGTGTGACATTTGGGGCTGATGCAGCTCTGGGACCAGGTTGGTGGGAAAATTGCTTGTAACACATCAGTGTCAAAGTAACAAAATGGCCCTGACTCCAAACTCAGTTTCAAGGAATATCATCAAAATATTGATACTAACCACAGAAGCAGAGGTAAATGAGTTTACACAAGACACAAGATAAACAGCACAAGATCTTTACAAGAGACAGTAAGTACAATGTGGCAGTCATGGGGTCAGTTGAATTTGCTCTGAAGTCTGAGTATGGCCTCTTGAGACTTCCTGTAAGCTGTGCTTTTCCTTCTCAGTTGTGTCATTTGTAAACCTCAGAGAACAGTACTGCTTAGGTAGTAGGTAGTGGACAATTCTTCCTGTGCAGAGGCTATGAAGCCTTTAAGATAGGAAGCTTAGCAGCTACTCTTTCCTTTTTTTTTTTTCCATTTTTTCTATTTAAAATTTATTTCTTTTTCTTATTTTACATATTAATCCCAGTTCCCTGTCCCTACCTCCCTCTCATGATCCCCCAAACACCCTCCCATCCCATCCCCCACCACCACCACCACTCCACAAGGAGGGTGGTGCTTTCCAGGAGGGATCAACAAAATGTCAAGTCATTTGGAATAGGGACTAGGCCCTCCCTCATGTCTCTAGGTTAAGAGAGTATCCCTTCACGGAGAATGTGCTCCCAAAGTCCTTTTGTGCACCAGGAATACATTCTGGTTCCACTATCAGAGGTCCCTTAGACTGCCCAGGCCTTCTAACTGAGACCCATGTTCAGGGTGTCTGAGTCAGCCCAATGCTAGATTCCCAGCTATCAGTGTGGGGGTCCATTAGTTCTTCCTTGTTCAGGTCAGCTGTCTCTGTGGGTTTCTGTAGTCTAGTCTTGTCCTCCCACTGTGCATCTGGATTCCAGTTCAGCTCAGTGTTTAGTTATGGGTGTCTGCTTCTGTTTCCATCAGCTACTAGATGAGGATTCTATGATGGTGGATAAGTTAGTCATCAATCTCATTATCAGGGAAGGGCATTTATGGTAGCCCTTCCACTGTTGCTCAGATTGTTAGTTGGGGTCAGTCTTGTGGGTCTCTGGACATTTCTCTAGAGTCAGTTTTCTCTTGAAACATATAATGGCTCCCTCTTTTATGGTATCTCCCTCTCTCTCTCTTTTCTCTTGTCTATTTCTCACCTAACTCAATCTTTCTAGTCCCACGTGCTTTTCTCTCATCCCCTTCTCTTTCTCTTAGCTCCCTCTCCACTCACTGGCCCCCCACTCCCAATATGCTCAGGAGATCTTGTTCCTTTCCCTTCTGTGAGGGATCTTGTATGAATCTCTTAGAATCCTCCTTGTAACCTAGTTTCTCTGGTGGTGTGAATTATAGGTTGGTGATTCTTTGCTCTATGTCTAAAATCCATATATGAGTGAGTACATACCATGTTCCTCTTTTTGTGTCTGGGTTACCTCCTTTAGGATGATTTCTTCAAGTTCCATCCATTTGCCTGCACATTTCAACTTTCTATTGTTTTTTCTGCAGAGTAGTATTCCATTGTGTAAATGTGCCACATCTTCTTTATGCACTCTTCAGTTGAGGGGCATCTAGGTTGCTCCAGATTCTTGCTATTACAAATAATGCTGCTATGAACATAGTTGAAAAGATGTCTTTGTTGCATTGATGTGTATCATTTGGGTATATCCCCAAGAGTGAGATTGCTGGGTCCTGTGGTAGACTGATTCCCATTTCCCTGAGGAACCACCATACTGATCTCCAAAATGGCTGTACAAGTTTGCACTTCCACCAGCAGTATAGGAGTGTTCCCCTTTGTCTACATCATCTCCAGAATAAATCGTCATTGGTGTTCCTAATTTTATCCATGGTTTATATTGAAGTCTTTGATCCATTTGGACTTGAGTTTTGTGCATGGTGTGCCAGCACCATTTGTTGAAGATGCTTTCTTTCTTTCTTTTTTTTTTTTTCATTGTATACTTATAGCTGTTTTGTCAAAAATCAGGTGTTCATAGATGTGTGGGTTAATATTAGGATTTTTTATTCAATTCTCTTGGTCTACCTGTCTATTTTTGTGGCAAAACCAAGCTGGTTTCAGGATAATAACCCTACAGTAGAGCTTGAAGTCAGGGATGGTGATGCCTCCTGAAGTTCCTTTGTTGTACAGGGTTGTTTTGGCTATCCTGAGTCTTTTGTTTTTCCATATAAAGTTGATTATTATCCTTTCAATGTCAGTGAAGAATTGTGCTAGGATTTTAATGGGGGTTGCATTGAATCTGTAGATTGCTTTTGGCAAGATTGCCATTTTCACTATGTTTATCCTACCTATCCAAGAGCATGGGAGATCTTTCCATTTTCTGATATCTTCTTTAATTTCTTTCTTTAAAGACACAAAGTTCTAGCTATATAGGTCTTTCACTTGTTTGGTAAATGTTACCTTAAGAAACTTTATGTTGTTTGTGGCTATTGTAAAGGGTGATGTTTCTCTGATTTCTTTCTCAGCCCCTTTGTCGTCTGTATGTAGTAGGCCTACTCTTTTTTTTTTTTTTTTTTAGTTTATCTTCTATCCTGCTAGTTTGCTGAAGGTGTTAATCAGCTGTAGGAGTTCCATGGTAGAATTTTTGAGTCGATTATATGAACTATAATGTCATCTGCAAATAGTGACAGTTTGACATCTTCCTTTTTCAATTTGTATTCCCTTGATCTCTTTTTGTTGTCTTGTTGCTTTAGCTAGAACTTCAAGTTCAATATTGAGGAGATATGGAGGGAGTGTCTTGTTCCCGATTTTAGAGGAATCGCCTTAAGCTTCCCTCCATTCAGTTTGATGTTGGCTGTTGGTTTACTGTATATTGCTTTTATTGTGTTTAGGTAAGTTTCTGTTGTCCCTAATTTCCCCAAGACCTTTATCATGAAATGGTGCTGAATTTTGTCAAAGGCTTTTTCAGCATATAGTGAGATGATCATGTGGTTTTTCCTTTTCAATTTGTTTATATGGTGAATCATATTGATAGATTTTCGTATGTTGAACCATCCCTGCAAGCAGGGATGAAGCCTACTTGGTCATGAATGATTTCTCTGAAGTGTTCTTGGATTTGATTTGCCAGTATTTTATTGAGTATTTTTGCATCAATGTTTATGAGAAATATGGGTCTGTAGTTCTCTTTCTTAGTTGTGTCTTTGTGTGGCTTGGGAACCAAGGTAATTGTAGCCTTGCAAAAAGAGTTTGGTAATGAATCTTCTGCTTCTATTGTGTGGAACAATTTGAGGAGTATTGGTATTAGCTCTTCTTTGAATTTCTGGTAGAATTCTGCACTGTAGCCATCTGGCCCTGGGCTTCTTTTGGTTGGGAGGCTTTTGATGACTGCTTCTATTTCATTAGGGGTAATAAGTCTATTTAAGTTGCTTATCTATTCTTGATTTAATTTTGGTAAGTGATAGTTATCCAGAAGTTTGTCCATTACCTTTGAATTATCAATTTTTGTGGAGTATAGGTTTTCAAAATATGACCTGAAAATTGTCTGGATTTCCTCAGTGTCTGTTGTTATGTCCCCCTTTTCATTTCTGATTTTGTTAATTTGCATGCTGTCTCTCTGCTTTTGGGCTAGTTTGGATAATGGTTTGTCTATCTTGTTGATTTTCTCAAAAAACCAACTCTTTGTTGCATTGATTTTTTTTGTATTGTTTTCCTGTTTTCTACTTTATTGATCTCAGGCATCAAATTGATTATTTCCTGGCATCTACTCCTCTGGGGTGAGTTTGCTTCTCTTTTTTGTTATAATGCTTTTCGTTGTGCTGTTAATTCTCTAATGTGACTATCCTCTTCTTCAAATGGGAACTTAGTGCAATGAACTTCCCTCATAGCACTGCTATCAAAATGTCCCATAAGTTCAGGTATGTTGTGTCTTCATTTTCTTGAATTCTAAGAAGTTTTTAATTTCTTTCTTTATTTCTTCTTTGACCCAGGTATGGTGCAATCACACATTGTTCAGTTTCTATGAATTTATAGGGTATCTGCGATTTGAGTTGTTGTTGAATTCCAACTTTAAAGAGTGGTGATCTGATAAGATACAGAGGGCTATTCCAATTTTTTTTAATTGTTGAGGTCCGTTATGTTGCCTAGTATGTGGGTGATTTTAGAGAAGGTTCCATGTGGAGCTGGGAAGAAGGTATATTTCTTTGTGTTTGGATGGAATGTTCTATAGATGCCTGTTAAACTCAATTGAGACATAACTTCTGTTAGTTCTTTTGTTTCTTTGTTAAGTTTCTGACTGGTGGTCCTGTCTATTGGTGAGAGTGGAGTGTTGAAGTCTCCCACTATGAGGGTGTGAGGTTTTGTGTGAGCTTTGAGTATTAGTAGGGTTTCTTTTACAAATGTGGGTGTCTTTGTATTTGGGGCAAAGATGTTCAGAGTTGAGACATTGTACTAATGAATTCCTCCTGTGATGAATATAAAATGACCTTCTTCACCTCTTTTGACTGATTTTGGTTTGAAGTCTAACTTGTTAGATAATAGGATAGCCACACTTGCTGGCTTCTTGGGTCCATTTGATTGGATGATCTTTATCCAGCCCTTTACCCTGAGGTAATGTCTATCTTTGAAGCTTAAATGTGTTTCTTGTATGCAGCAGAAGGATGGATTCTGTCTTCATATCCATCCTGTTAGTTTGTGTCTTTTTATAGGTGAGTTAAGACCATTAATTTTTAGGGAAACTAAGGACCATTGATTATTAATTCTTATTTGTTTTAGATTTCTTGTTGGCAGTGATAGTGTGAATATATTTGCCCTGCTTTATCCTTTGGGTTCTGTTGTGGAATTATCTATTGTCTATGTCTTTGTGAGCATAGTTAACTTCCTTGGGTTGGAATTTTCCTTCCAAAACTTTCTGTAGGGCTGAATTTGTAGATATGTATTGTGAAAATCTGTCTTTGTCATTAAATATCTTGTTTTCTCTGTCTATAGTGATTTAAAGTTTTGCTGGGTATAGTAGCTTGGGCTGGCATCCATGGACTCTTAATACTTGCAGAATATCTATCCGGGACCTTCTGGCCTTGAGAGTTTTCATGGAGAAGTGTGGTGTAATTTTAATAGGTTTGCTTTTATATGTAAACTGTCATTTTTCCTTCACTGCTCTTAATATTCTTTATTCTGTATGTTAGGTGTTGTGATTATTATGTGTTGAGGGGTCTTTTTCCTTTGGTCCAGTCTATTTGGTGTTCTGTATGCTTCTTGTACTTTCATGGGCATGTCCTTCTTCTGATTGGGAAAGTTTTCTTCAATGATATTGTTGAATGTTTTCTGCACCTTTGATCTGGGCTTCTTCACCTTCTTCTATGCCTATTATTCTTAGGTTTGGTCTTTTCACGGTGTCCCACATTTCCTGGATGTTTTGTGTTTAGGATGTTTTGGAGTTAAGATTTTCTTTTGTCCATGAATCTATTTCTTCTATTATCTTCAGCACCTGAGATTCTTTGATCTCTTTTATTCTGTTGGTTATGCTTGCATCTGTAATTTCTGATCTTTTGCCCAGTTTTTCTATTTCCAGCAGTCTTTCAGTTTGTGTTTTCTTTATTGTCTCTATTTCAGTTTTCAAGTCTTGAACTGTCTGCTTCACCTGTTGATTGTTTTTCTTGGCTTTCCTTACTTTCTTGAAGAGATTTGTTCATTTCTTACATTTTTTGTTGTTGTTGTTTCCATTTTGCTTAGTCTTTTCTTCTATTTCTTCCAATTTATGTTTGCTTTTAATTCCATTTCTTTAAAGGATTTTCTCATATCATCTTTGAGGGCCTGTATCATTTTTATGAAGTTATTTTGTAAGTCGTTCTCTTCTGCTCCATCTGCTTTGGTGTGTTCAGGTCTAACTGGTGTAGAGTCTCTGTATTCTGGTGGTGTCATGCTTGTGTTTCTATTGTTTTCTTGTATTGCCACCTTTCCATCGCTTCTTCTAGTTGGTGCAGGTGGAGTCTCTCTCCCTCTACACTACTCTCCTGGTGGGCGTAGGTAGGTCAGGAGTTTGATATCTGTAGCTCTGGGTGGTTCAAGCTCTTTAGGAGGTCTGTCTTCTGGCAAGTGTCTGGGAATGGGGGTCAAAGATCAGACATGCTGGGACTCAGGGTAGTCCTCCAGCAGAGGTCTGGCGATGGGTCTTCTGTCAGATGCCCGGTGATGGGGGTCCCTTAGCAGCTATTCTTACATTCACTGATGCCATGGCACTAAAGGGAACTGGGTCCTCACCACCTCCTGTTCTCTTTTGATTTCTGGCCATGGATAAAGTCATGTTGCTCTTCCACATACCCCTGCCATGATGTGATGCTTCAGGACAAGCCCAAGACAAGGACCAACCAATCCTATACTGAAGACTCCCAAGCTGTGAACCAAAGAAAATCTTTTCATTTTATAAGTTCATTGTCTCAGATAGCCATTGTAGTGATAAAAAAAGATGAAACAGATGGGCCGTATCAGGAAATAATGCAAATAACAGTATATAACCCAACCATTAAACTCTCACTAAATAAATTCTATTTTTCATGTAGTAAGATTATTCCTAGGGCTGAAAAGGAATAAAGCCTTGATTTGAAATTGAAAATATTAAAATATTAATTTTTCCTTTGGAAATACGCCGTTATGGATAGTGGGCAAGAAGCAAAGCAGCCACATTCAGGGAGGTGATACGAGTCTCCAGATGTGTCCTTCCAATTCCTGCAAGGATCATTGGGAGTAGCAAAGGCACCTTAGATGGAGAGTACAAGACATTATTATAACAAAATCAGCCAGAGGAAGACTAGGAAGAGCTTCGGGAGGGGGGGAGGGAGTGTCACATTAATAAGAAAAACTTTTTGGCAAAAGGCAGAGAATAGTGTATGTGCTATTATAAGGAGACAGAGAAACTCTTAAAGAGATAAAAATTTTGTCAAAAGATGAAAGCCTTATAGCTTTTATAAGAATAACAAGAGGAAAAATTCAAGTTGCAAGAAAATCTTCACAAAGACATTAATTAAGAAGTTATTGTCACATTTAAGTCTGGAATAATTGTTAAGTTTCAACCTAAGATTCTTGGGAAGTCCATAGATAAAACAACAAGTCATCTACCTATAGTTTCTGGAAGTGAGTGGTAGTGTCCTGATGAATGTATGCCATCCAGCCCATCAGTAAAGGGGGCATGTGTATCTACCAACATGACATAGGATTTCTGTATACCTTAATGATATAATCAATATGTTGCACACAACTTATGAATAACAGCATGTAATATATTTATACTAAATCTGAATAGCCTTTAGATTCTTTAACTGCTGCCACATTCTATCAACAGAAAACCAAGGTTGAAATTAATGTGTGAGTAGAGTTCAAACAGGATGATTTTTGATATTTTCCTTCACACTGACATTAAACATGTCATTCATTCAAGGTTGCAAAAGTGACCCTTCTAAATCTCCTCACCTTCCAGTATCAGAAGATTGTTCAATGAAAAATTTGCACCGTTCATGATACAATGCTGCAGACAAAAGACACTATTCACTTTAACCTTCAATCTTTGTCATCTTAAGTCTACATGACAAAACCGTAAATCAAGCCTTGATATATAGTCAATACTATGGTGAGGTAAATAGTCAATTTTGGCCAACTCTGAGCTGTAGTACAATCACTGCTTATCACTGAGCTTGAGGGAAATGCACAGTAGCAAGACTTTAAGCAGAATTTTCCTGCAAGCACCTCATTGCTGCTCATTTATTGACACCCTCTCTCAGGCCCTTATTCACATCTCTAGGACAGATGTACTCCTGTGTGCTGAAGTGGATGAAATGTGATCTTTTGTTATTTAGAGATATTAATTATTCATGTATACAGGCTAGGAAGCCATTCCAAAGATATTCATATTATTAAACTTGAATACATTTCTACAAAATTCCATCGTTAGGTGCTTCATATGAACTAGGTCTTTTTTAAGATTTATTATTTCATGCACATGGAGATCTGTTCCTATGTGTATGTATGTGTACTGTATGCATATGTTTTGTGCTTCTGGTAAACCAGAAGAAGGTATGAGATTCCCCTGGAACTAGGGTTACAGTCAGTTTTGAATAACCATGAGGGTGGGGGAAACAAAGCCCTGGTCCCCTGTAGATGGCTCTGTGTAGGGTTCTTAACTGCTTTTAACTGCTGAGCCATCTCTCCAACTCCTGAAATAGCTCTTAATGCTAATCACAGCTTAAAATAAATCTCATAAAGGTGCTAATGGATGTAACAGGTACATTGTATTTACATCATTTTCAAGGACACATAGAATGCTTCCAGCAACTGACTATCTGTAGGATCAGAGTGATTTCTATTTATCTCTAAAGACTGAAATTTATACAAATGAAATTTACTGTGAACTCAGTAGAATTAAGTCAATAATCAATGAATGAAAAGATAAATGGATGTCCCCAGGTGTTGGGTATTAACCAATTAACATTTAAATAATTCATGAAGCTAAAAGTGTTCATTTTATACTTGGGGACAATAAAAACAGAAGCCCTTTCAAAGGGGAACATTTGAGCAAAGATGAGTCTTATGAATGATTACTGTTCTAGGGTGGCCTGAAATAGTTCTTTGTAATTAAAGGACAGTTTACTTGCACTTGAAGGGACCTTGAGGACAGGTGAGATGGCTCAGTGGATGAAAGCATTTAACATGCAAACCTGGAAATCTGAATTTGATCCCTAGGGCCCACATAAAGGTGGAAAGAACTTCACAAAGTTGTTCTATGACCTTCACCATGCACACCCCACACACGACAAATTTTAAAAAAGAATTAAAATATTTTTTAAAAATATGAATAAAATGTTCCAAGTAAAGAAAAGATGTTCAGCTGATCCTTGGTCTGAGAGGTCATTTGAAGCAAATGCTGAAATATTTTAAATCTGGGATATGGAAAATGACCTTATTGAACACAAGAATATTGGATTTCATACTGAGAAATGAAGTCAGGAATTGTATGCTACAGACCCTTTGTCTTCCCCTCTAGTATCTAGCTCTATTTGTCAAATGGTAGGAAGCTTACCCATATTATACTACAGGAACAACCCCCTCAATAGTTCAGACCCTCTGAGATTCTCTATTTATGTCTTTTGCCACATTTGTTTCTGACAATCCTTCTCAGGACCGAGTTGGGTAAAGAGATGCTCTCCGCTATTTGAGATTATACATGCAACATTCTATTTTATTTTTATTGCCCATCAAAACTGACAATTTTCTCAAGCTCTTGCTTTCTCTTTAGTTGCTCACATGCTTCCTACAGATGGCAAAACAAGGAATTAGATTGTTAGAAATGCAACTGTCTACTTCTTGGAATAATTATCACTAAATGCTATAACACAAGTCCCCAACCACAGTGCTTTAAAACAAGAAAGGTTTAACTCTGAATCACAACCTAACATTAATAGAGTTTGAAGTTTTCTCTCAGAGATGGCTCGGGGGATTAGGCTGCTTTCATCTGGTGTTATTACAATCCTCTTGCTTCAGAATTGATATGATTCATCCAAGCAGAAGAAATAGAGGAGCACTTTGAGAAATCTAGAAATGACATATTAGCGCCACTCAACTCTAATTGGCCAGAACCAATTATATGACATTATATAAGCACAGTGGGTCTGGGAAGTACAGTTGGTTTTCAGATTTAATGGTTCTCCATCTTCACATTCAGCAAGGAGTGAGTGACTCCAAAATACTTGAGGGGGGAAAAGCTACATTATTGCTAACTTGTGCTACATGGTTGGTCTATGGTGGCCATATCCAAACTGAGTAGGTAAAGAAATAATTACCTTGTAATTACTCTCTAAACATTACATTGTAAGAACTCTTTGTAGAGTTCTTCTGTCATATAAGGTACTATACATCATCTAGAGATGATACAGTATAGTATCCATTTTTTATATGTGACATAACATTGTCATCTTCAAAGTTCACAACCAAGAACTATGCAATCAAGTTACAAAACTATTATTCAAAAAGATTCTCATATTATTTTAAGTAAGTTTACAATTGTGTGGTGGGCTGCATTCTTGCCTATTCTGGGTGTGGGTTGGTATTTTTAGCTTCTTGAGAGTCTAAAATAATTTCAAAATAGAAAGATTTTTAAATAGCTAATGTTTGTTGTGTGTTCCATGTGTCCACACTGCAGAGAACTTTATATCTAGCAACAAGTTAAATCTCTACACCTTTATAGAAGATTCTGTGTTAGACCCATTTAACAGTTGAAGAAAATAAACTTCAGGAAAATGAAGAACTGTGGGCTAGGACACTGTTGTTCAGTTGACGGCATAAGAGTCACACCCTGAAAGCCTAGATTGAGAGACCTTGATCTTAACCAAGGAATTTTTATTTGTTTATAGACAAAATCTTACTATGAGCTGAGACTGGACTCAAACCCTTATTAATCATCCTGTCTCAGCCTTTTGAGTGCCTGGATCTAAACTAGGGTAGGACTAAGAAGCAATCAAATAAGAAAGACATTACAAAGTGTTAGAATGAACTAACCAGTGCATGCAAAAGGCTGGGAGCAATATTCTAGAATATTCTGCATCTGTTAGTCCCTCAGGAAAGCCAGAGAGTGTATTCTGATCAGCAACCTACAGTTCTAACCAGCAGAAGAGTGCTGACAGAAGTAAGGACCATTTCAAAGGGATGCTCAAAACTTCTCTTTGAATAGGTCAGAGTAATTGGGGCTATTTAATCTAGTCAGGAAGGGGTTTAATTGCTACCTTTTGTGACAGCTTTTGAGAGCATGTCCAGAGGATATAGGACAAGTGACAGAAACTGAATTGGAAAAAGAGAGTCTAGTTTGACATTAAAAAGTGTTTTTATAACCTTCTAAGCAAGAATAAAACTGGGACACATTACTCTTTCTTTTTTTCTTTCCTTTTCTTTTTTTTTGGGGGGGGGGAGTTGAGGGAGGGTGGGTTCAAAATAAGGTTTCTATGTATTCCCTTGCTGTTCTAGAACTTTCACTATAGACCAGGCTAGCCTCAAACTTAGAAATCCACTGGCCTCTGCCTCCTGGAATTAAAAGGAATGTGCCACCACCTCCCGGCTTACACTCTTCCTTTTGAGATATTAAAAAGGAAAATCAGAGTCAGAGGTATACACTGGGAATGAAGCCTGCCTTGAGCAAGGTCCTGAGTTCAATTCCTAACACTCAAAGCAAAAAGCAATGAATGCTGTTAGATAATCAGGGAAGGCACAACACATGCTAACACATAGTTAGACCCCACATAAGGAGCTTGACGTGTGTTAGTTGTTCCATCCCTACAGCTAAATGTAAAGCAGATGTGGCCATCCTCATCTTATACTTAAGGAGAGTGAGTGAAGCCTGCCTAAGGCAACCCAGTCACCCACCATGGAACAGGTTCACCTCTGCTGTCCTTACCTCCCATATATTTTCAGTCCAGAAGACACTATAGAAATTGGAGAGTAAAAGGTTTGCAGAGCTCTGCCTACTAAAAGATCAAATCACCAAATATGCTTCCTTCAAGCTACAGGAATATCCATAGCTTCCAATGCCGCTTACAGATTTTTATATCAGCACCTGCCCTCATCTGTCTTAGGCCATTCTAAAGAGAACTCAGTATGGTCCAGCAAATTAACCAGTTTCCACTGTATCAGTCTCCCTAGAACATTCCTGAAGGGGATGACTAAGAAATAAAAGGAAAGAGAATTGTCTGGCTCCATTCTCACAGAGAGAAGCACAGAGTTGCCCAGCAATCCAGGTATAAGCCGACATTGAGTATGAATGAAAAGAGACTCCCTCCTGCTACTGAGTAGCCCAGCCTCCTGAGATTTCAAAAAGAAAACCAAGTCAGTGCAGAGAAATACAAGGAATAGTAAATGTGCCCATGGCAAGGACTCTTCTCATCCAAGCCAACAGGATCCAAAAGAGGACACTGGCTCTCAGACTCGACTTACGTAGACAGTTACAGATAACGATTATTAAGATGCCAGAAAAGGTGTGCCACCACAGTTCTCTGTGTTGGGTGAATGTGTACTCTAATGAAATTGTGTTTATGGAAACTGAAATTGGATCATATAATTTTGCTGAATTTTAAAGTGCAAAATAGACCTTTCTAGACACATTGTAGGTTTATGACAAACTGAGCAGGAACAATGAAGCTTTCACACATTCCCAAGGACCTGCTTTGGGTTTCATTATTATTAATATTTCCCACTGGCTTGGGGCATTCATTACAGTTGATGGACCAGTGTCAATTCATTCGCATTAGCAAAGCCCATACTCTAATCTGGGACTCTTTGTAGCAGACACATGCGCTCTGCAAGGGCATGTACCCGTGATAACTGCTAGTGTCCCCGCCCTACAGCTGCTTCCCACAGCCATCCTTCTTACCACTAAATGTTTTATTTTACTATTTTTAATTCAGTTCAAATCATACAATAAGCGGCCTTACAGGCTAACTTCCTCCACTTAACAAATGTATATATTTTAAAATTTCTTCTATAACTTCTTATGACTTAATATTTGTTATTTTTTGTAGTCATTCTTTCACAATAAGCTGTTTTAAATTGTTAGATAAATTGAGTAGAAAACATAGACTATTCACCTGTGCCTTCTCTTCACACATATTTACCCATTAGTTATATCTTTCATTAGTGTGGTATACTTATTTTTTTTAACAGTAGATATATCAATATCGATGTGTTGTTATTTTAAATGTATATAGTTTATTTAGGGCTCACAGGGGTTTGAGCTACAGGTTTAATTATTTTTACCACTGAGAGAGAGAGAGAGAGAGGAAGAGAGAAAAAGAGAAAGAGAGAAAGAGAGGAAGAGAGAAAGAGAGAAAGCAGGGGAAGGGCACATTATATTTGGAAACAGCTATACTATTTCCCATCACCCCAAACTGTGAATAAGATCATATCCTGCCCCACATCTAGGCAGAACTTGACTATGTAACTACTTTACATGTCTGTCATTCTAATAGGGCTATAGCAGCATCTTGTTTTAAATAAGTATATCTTTTCTGAAGCATACTAGTTCAGCTGCCCAAGTAAAGTATTTTAAATCTATTCCATAATTACCATTCTTAGAAGCTACATCTCCGCTGAAATCAATTAATTCATACTGCTAAAGGCATGGTTGTTATTATATGATTCATGGGGAGCTTCAGAGAGCCAGATCACGTTTGTCCTTCCACACTGGACATGCTGAAGAACGTTCAGTGACAGCAGACACCTAACACACAGAGGTGAAGATCAGCTTCACAGACACTTGCATTGATTGGCCTTTGTATTACAAGCTCTACTCAGCTTTGAACAAGCTTCCATGACACCCTAAATGACTGCATGCTATTCTAGGACACAAAAAGATGTGGAGTGGGCCAGTGTGCAGGGTGGGGTGGGATTTTCCTTCCCCTACTCTCGTATCCAGATTCTCTCTAACACTTTTTTTTCTTTAATTGGAGCAACTGAATAATGGAAAGAACATTTCTGCCATGTATTATCATACCTGCTGTGGCTTCAGTTTCCAAAGAGCGATGTTTTCTTAATGGTTCTCAGAGCGACATTTCACACCTGCATGTTTACATGATGGTTTTGGTGTTCATCAACTCCATAAAGATACAGGCAATAATGTGCAAAAAAAAAAAAGTGTTCTTGAAAAGCAGGCATTCCATTTAACATTTTTCACAAATGTGAACTTTCCATCGTTATGACTTCATGTCTGTGAGACTTAATATAATCAAAATCAAAAGTCACATAACACATCTACCCTGAAAAGAAATCCTGGCAAAGTTCTTGCCATTGCAAATGGCCTTTTCATGTGCCTGTTCTTAACAGGCAAAATCAAAGCCTATAAAACAAATCTTTCTCCTCAACTGCATATCTGCTGTTTATGACAGCTCCCCAAAAGGCTTTGGAAAGGGCCCATAATTAGGTGGCAAAGATGTCTGAGAGCTTTTCCAAGCCAAATGGCAAAGCATTTAAAGCAAGCCCAAAAGAGCGCCAGGCAGAAATAAGCATAGCATTTGGAATAGCTTCTCTTTGTTTCTGATGGCTGGCATTTTGTGAGGTGTCTTCCAGTGCTTCTGTTTTTAACCAAGAATGCACCTAGAAATGCCTGTGTGTCGCATTGCAACTTCCTTCAGTGTAAGAAGCTTCCAGGAAAACAAAGCATTCCAGCCTCCACAGCAAAAGAAAATCCTCACCACTGTTGTTAATAGACCTAGGCAGAGTGATGTTTGCTCTGCTGGGACTCCCTTTAAAAGTAGTTGGAGGTCGAGAACAGTTAAACAAAATAATTAACCCCAATCTTCACCAAAGATATAAAATTGTATAATGTTTTGTCAGGTGCTGAATAGTGTCCCTGAAAAAAACCAAAAACACTTGTGCATCAATGTCAATTGCAGCACAACCCACAGAAGTTAACATATAAAACCAAGCTAGGTGTCCATCGGTACAAGAACAGATACAAGATAAAGCATAAAAAGGAATGAAGAATTTCCCACATTTGTGGGAAAATGTGTGCAACTGCAGATAACTACACAAAATAACTAAGATTCAGGAAGATCATTTGTTTATAGATACAAATAGATGACACTGCCTGGGGGAGCAAGGAGGAGCATGGGGGAGCCCAAGGAGGGGAGGGGTAGATTGTTTCAAATATATACATATATATGAGAAAATGTCATTATGTAACTCTGTACAATGAAGCAAAATCTTTTTATGACGATACATATGTTGAAATCTCAATCTATGTTATCCCAGAAGACCTTATAGGAAATAAAGATGATTATAGGCATAATTAGCCAATATGAAACCACACTGGAAAAGGGCCCCTTTATCTTTTATAGCTGGTGTCCTTACAAGCTATTTGTCAGTTTCCCATTACTGTAACAAAATTCATAAAACTTATAAAAAGGAAAGACACTTCATAAGTTTGAAGGCTTCAGCACCCCTACAGTGTCTGTCCCAAGGAAGGCTGAGAGCACATGGTCACCACCTGGAGCTAGGAAGACAAGAAACTGTTTTGCCCTGTTGTTTACAAATGGCCTTTTGCACCTTTCAGACTTTCTCAGATCTCAGACTTCTCATGTCCACATCTATGAGATAATACAAGTTTACATTTATTTATTGTTTGTATGTTTGTAATATATATGATTACATGTGTGCCCAGGCACGTGGGTAAACATCAGAGCACAACCTGGGGGAGTTGGTTCTCTCCTTCCACTTGGAGGACCTAGGAGCTGAACTCACATTGTTGGTTTTACGTTTTGTTTGTTTTGTTTTGTTTGTTTTATTCTTTTATGTTTCATTTTACATTCCAACTTCAGTTCTTCCTCCCACCCCTCCTCCTGCCCCTCTTGCCTCCCCCAGCCACTCCTTCTCAAGGGTAAGGACTCCCATGAAGAGTCAACAAAGTCTGGCACAATAGGTTTGGGTAGGGGCAAGCCCCTCTCCCATGCATTAAGGCTGAGGCAAGCCCTTCTCCTGTGTATTAAGGCTAAGAGTGGTATCCCACCATAGTGAATGGGCTCCAACAAGCTAGCTCATGTCCCAGGTTTGTATTATGGTCCTAATGCCATGAGCCCCTCAGATACTCCAAGCTTCACAACTATCTCCCACATATGGAGGACCTAGTTCAGTCCTCTGGAATCTCAACAGCTGTCAGTCTAGAGTTCATGAGTTTCTGTTAGCTTGGTTCTGTTGTCTCTGTAGATTCTCCAACATGATCTTGTCCTCCCTTGCTCATATTTTCCCTCCTCTCTCTCTTTGACTGGATTCCTGGAGCTCAGCCTGGTGCTTGGTTGTGGATCATCTCTGTGTCTGGTTCCATCAATTACTAGATGAAAGCATTATGATGATAGTTGGGTTATTTACCAGTCTGATTACAGGGGAAGGACAGTTTGGACAGACTCCTACCAATAGTGAAGAGGATGTCGGGACTGGAGGGAGGATTCTTAATCCACTGAGCAATCTCACTGGCTAAAAATAATACACTTTTATTTATTCCCCTCAGGTTGTAGCAATTCTCTGTGGCAGTCTTGTAAAATAGGCACTACATTCAGGCTTTGGCATTCTGTTGTCTTAACAATCTTTAAAGGGGGCTAACCCTTTTCCAAGATGGGGACCCAGCTATGCTGTAGTAAGTTTTTTCATACTTGGAAAAAAACATTGTGCATAGACACAGGGAAGGCACCTTCATGTTCGTCCCTGTACTTCCCTGGGCAGAAGCATAGCCTCTATGGCCACTGCCCAAAGCTCTGCAGACATAGGAAAATGACCCATGAAAACCCCTTCAGGAAATAGAAACACTTATGTTTACTTCATTTTAAAGACGACAAGACTGATTCAGGACATTTATGTTTTCACCTAAAAATAAAATATACACTTGATGCTTTATGTCATATTTGTTTATTATTCCTAAAACTACTCTGTTATTTATGTCTCTGTGAAACAACTTTGAGCTGACATTTGCTCCTATGGACTGAATAGCCCTTTTCTCCAAGTTCACACTTGAAGCCTAGACTCCTAGTGAGATAGAATTAAGACTGCAGAGATGCAGGAAGCATAAATGAGGTCATGAGGATGGAGTTTGTTCTTTGTCTCAGATATGTGAGGAGGACACAAAAAGAAAACCTCTGTGTGTCACCTTGAAGGGAGCCCTCACCCAGATCTCAGTCATTCCAAACTTTTATCTAGACCAGTGTTTTTCAACCTTTCTAATGCTGTACCTTTTAATACAGTTCCTCATTATTATTTTTGTTGCTACTTTATTACTATAATTTTGCTACTGTTAAGAATCATATTTTTAGAGCTGGAAGTATGCTGAATGGGTTGTGGCCCACAGGTTGAGAAGTGCTGATATAGCTACTACCAAACTATGAAGAAATAAATGTTCATTTTTTAAAGTCACCTAATGTATAGTATTTGGGGGGGTTGACTAGTACAACCATCATATGCAAATGAGTTAATTTATGTATGCAATTTAATGACAGGGCTATCAGTCATCATTTGTATAAGGATATTACTCTCTGGAAACAATGTTTCAAGTTCCAAAAATGTTTACATGATTACCTTTAAGCGAAGTAGCTATACTCTTTTGCATTCAATAATAAAATCAGTTTACTTCATGGCAATGTGATTCCTCCTGTGGCTAACTTACTGAAATTGGGAAAAGGAGAGGACAGAAGAATTCTCCTGTCCTTACCAGAATCCATGCTACTGGGAAAGGCATGGGTTGAGCACCTGCCTGAACCCCAAGATTATTGTAAAGCCTGCTGGAGTTGATGGCAGAACAGCCCCAGGATGCTTCCCTGCCCAGCTTCCTCAATGCCTATTTCCAAGTGGATTTCCTTCTGAGTTCTGGTAATTGATCTTGGCTCCACATGTAGCAAGAAATTTACCAACTGAGCCATTTCCCAGCCCTGTGGTTTGCAGGTTTTATACACTTGTTTTTGTTCTCCCGAAAGCCACACCACAGCATTCTAAGTTTACTTATGTTACATTCACATAGACAATAGAGGCATCCTCACCTTGAGATCTTGGCAGAATTCTTCTAGAGTTGTCTATTGAATATACGCAATTAGAGTCTTTTCTGTTTTCCATGGTGCTTCCTTGATGATGACATGCTTTGTGTCGGTACGGCTTTCAGCTAGTCAGAATCCTGGGGATGTCATTGCCAGCGCGTCATTGCTTTGGGAGAGCAATGACTTAGCTCATGTTGTCTGCTCTCGCAGTACTCAGGGAGATGTTCTTCCTCAAAGACCCCTTTTCCAGGTCAACAGATAAACCAAACCACCCCGTTTTCCACCCAAAAATCTTCCTTCTATCCATTTAGAGTTGTCCATTTTAGTATTTTACTAATAGTAGCAATTGTTCTTTTTTATTTACCATATTAAGTTGGTAGTACTCTTATTTTATGGCTTTTCTTTCTAGTTTATGATAATGTGCCTTTTTTGCATGATAATTTTGTAAGTCTCATTTTCCCTTCTGTTAGGTCTTGATTATTCCCCTACAGGCTGATATTTGAAATAAAAGCATTTAAAACTTTATGCTAGCATAACACTTTATGTGATTGCATGCATAGATGGGAAAATAAGCCTACAGACACAGTTAATATTATCACACACACACATTAAGTCTAATGAAGCTCATCCAGCCTGCAGCATCTCTTTAGGGCTGATCTGACATAAAGCTGGATCTTGACTTTTAAAAGGTAAAATAAATAAGAGGATGGACAATTCAGATTACCACTGTTAGAACAGGACTGAGTTCTAAGGGTCATTTGCATGTGACAGAAAATATAACAACCTAAGAATTATACTTACTGTATAAGAGTAAACACTAAGTTGGGTGGTAGTGGTACATGATTTTAATCCCAGCACTGTGGAGGCAGAGGCAGCAGACCTCTGTGAGCTTGAGGACAGCCTGGTCCAGAGCATTAGTTCCAGAACAGCTAGGGCTGTTACACAGAGAAACTCTGTTTTGGGGAGGAAAAAAATGTCAACTACAAACTAACCCTTTCAATTTTCTCCCTATTTTTATCTTCATTGCTTTGTCAACAACCAATAGTAACTGCAAAATGATGTTTTGATTCACATGTACATTATGTATAATTTTTAAAATATTTTTAAAATAAATATAATTACATCATTTCACCCTACATTTTCCCCCTTCTAAACCCTTCCATATACCCCCTGTCCTTTGCTCTCTTTCAAATTCATGGCCTCTTAGTTCTTTAATTTCTCTTACACAGGCATTTTCTCTCTCTCCTCTCTCTCACACAAACTCACACACACACATACACACACACACACACACACACACACACACACACACACACACACACACGCACATACCTTAATACATAAATACAACTTGCTCAGTCTGTATGATATTTGTATGTACATGTTTTCAGCTGACCATTTGGTGTTGGATAATCAAGTAATAGGCTCTCCCCTGAGAAAGACTATTTGTCCAGCTCTCATCATTCCTTAGTTGCCTGTAGCTCTTTGTATAGAATTAAGATCTCATGAGATTTCCCCCTTCCACACTAGCTTGTCTACTGGTGTCACCCTTGCTCAACTCATGCTTATACAGCCATGTTGATAAGACCTCAGAGCTGTAGCTTCTGGCGTTACTAGGAGACACAATCCCACGGCAAACTCCCTGATTCTCTTTCCACACCTTTGTTCACAGTGATCTGTGAGCCTTTCTTGTAGGAGTTATAATGCAGATGTAAAATGTAAGTCAATCAAAACTGCACAAACACCCGAAGCAACAAATCTCCAAAAGATGCCATCCTCATGTTTATCACATCATTGTTTATAGTTAGGAGATGAATCATCCTAAGAATCCACTGATGGTGAATGAACAAAAATGTGGTACACGGATTCACAATGGAATGCTACCTGGCTATTAAAAAAAAAAAAAAAAAAAAAAAAAAAGGATGACATCCTGTCATTTGTGACAATGTGGACAGAATGGAAGACATCATATTGTTATTGTTGTATAACATGCCTGAAACCATATGTCTGCCACAGACACTGGCTGAAGTACCAAGAGGATATTTGTACAATCCCCTCCAGGCTATTCATTTAAAACAGACGGCAGGCACTGAAGAGGGTCAGTCATAGGAACTGGCAGTGGATGGTGCTCACTGGCTTCTGTCAGCTTCTAGGAGGAAGCTGGCGGAGAAGGTACAGGAAAACCTTGGCTGCCAGCCAAGCTCTTGGTTACTGGGGACCAAGAATAATCACATTAGAATTCAGCCCTAGCTACCCAGCTGTAGCATGTGCTGCCTCTCTATCACTGCATCCTCCTCATCCCTCTGGCTTCAGCTGAGAAAGGTACCTTCTGCCGTAACTGTAGCCAGGATGTGAAAGGGCTGGGCAGAAAATGGAGGCAGTAATGCCATCGGATGTGAAGTAGGGGACAGGGCCCCTACCCCGGCTGTCAGTCCCCGCTAATGCCTATTAACTCGTCTCTAGATTCAACCACATCCTTCTGTTTTCTGTTTTGTACGATTTTTCATTGGCTCATTGTCTTGATTAAATATGATTGTCAATAGCACAAGAGAAGTTATCATACCATAAAGTAAATCATTGGCTAGATGAACAGAAACAATAGAGGCAAGAACAATGAAGTGGAAAGGAGTCATGGTTAGCACTGAAACCCAAATGCACGGAAGAACTAGAGCTTAAACAGCTTCGGGACCTGTGCAAAGAGTGGTTGTGTAAGTGAAAGGACAGAAAAGAAATGCCGCTGAGGAAGAAGGACCCGTGCAAGCCAAGAGGTACACACAGGGTGGATCCATCAATCACAGTACTAAGGAGTCCAACCAAGCCTCTGGGAAGATATTTTATAAATCCAATAGACTATTAACGTTTCTGTAGGCCACAGGCTGGCACGCAAGCACTAAAAGGACTTAGGTAACTTCCAAGCTCAGTCATAACTGCCACTTATAATTAGACAAAAGCTTTTAATACAAATGCCCACCTTTTCTTTTTGCTTTCTTTCAGCAGTAAAGACCGTGTTGTGGTAGTCCATTTCCTAGTGAGTTCTCTCTGACTCTTTATGACTCTGAGAGCAAAACTAAATGGGAATGTTTTCCTAGAACTCCGTAAAGGACTAAAATTAAAGAGTCCCACTATCCAGTAACAAAAATACCCTAATTAAATGAAATCTCATTTTTAGGAGCATATAGTGCAGAACAATCAACAATAACAGACTTTACGTCCAAATGGGAGAGCAGGAGAAAGGTGTGGCATGCATGCCCTTGGTTAGTAGAGGCTATATTGAGACAACGGGACACCCAAAAGACAGGATCGGAGGAAAACATGCTACCTTCTTGTTTGTTTGTTTGTTTGTTTAATGGGAGTTTTTACTCACAAATTGTCTCAGAAACACTTTTCCTTTCTGATCTCATTGATTTATCGCACAGAAACCCATGCCAGGAAGGAAGAGGTCAAAGGGCTAGTAAATGTATGTATTACATCACACCCGAAGCAATGTGGAGGCAGGGCTGTTGAAGTGAGAGTCACTCTACAGGAGAAGTGCAGCTGAGCTCTGGAGCTTGAGCGAGTCTCAAATCCGGAGACAGAGACTGGGAACTACAGCCTTGAGAGTCCCTTGGCAGGGAAATCTGAGGCTGCTGACTGCAGGTCTCTCAAAGGTGTTTCCACTCCTTCCATCTCCAGGAAAGGGCTGCTTACTTAAGTCTTATGCAACACATAACTGCTTGACCCACACAAACAATATGAAGTGTTTCCTGTATTTGCAGTGACTTACATGTGTCAGGGAGAATACTCACAGCAACACTTACTTTCAAAATGTGACTTCAAGGGGCCTGGAGAGATGGCTCAATGATTAAAAGCACCCATTGCTCTCACAGAGGACCCTGGTTCCTCTCTCAGGGCCTACATGGCATTCAAAACCTTCTGTAATTCCAATTCTAGGGTACCCATTGCCCTCTTCTAACCTCTGTGGGCACCAGGCAGGCATGTGATACACATATATGCATGCATGCAGGTAAATCACCCATACACATAAAATAATTTTATCTCTGGAGTAAAGTATAATTTCAAGAATAGTGTAAGGGAAATGGATGATGAAAGTTAACCAATCCTGTCAAAATTCTGTGCTGCTATCTAATGACGAGCTCTTGTTGTGCCAGTGAAGTCAAAGTTCCTGCTGCACCCTGTATGACATAGACTTTTGCAAGGGAAATAACTAAATGAGCTAGGATAATTTCACAGGGTCTATTTTCCACAGGAGAATAAACTTCCTTGTAGGTAGCATGGATGGTGGTGCTTTGGGAATCTGCACAGGGACAGTTCAGAAAGCAGGTGTTACTCAGGCCTGACAACAACATATATATTTCACACCTCTCCCGGTTCCAACAGATACATCACCATCATAGCCATTATCCCTGTGGGGGTATTCTCCCAGAGAAGTAGCTCTAATACCTGGACCAGTAAGTGAAGGATAGAAATTGGTCTTATAAAACTGGCTTCTCTAAGCCCAAACTCAGTGCTGCTATTATTCTTGCCATCACTAAAGTCAGGCTATTCTAAGAAAAAAAATGCCTTTTAAAAAGGAGTGCTCCATGGTTTATTAAAATCATGGAATTTGAAAACGCAGACCTCACTTTGCTTTATGTGTAGTCTAACATTGACACAATATCCAGGCTTCTTTGGCTGCTGTCCACCTTACTTTTTGGGACAGGGTCTCTTACTGATTGGTTAGGCCAGCTGGCTAGCTAGCTCCATGAGTCTGCCTACCTCTAGCCTCCCATCACTGGGTCAACAATCATGATATCACACAAGTTTTTTACTTTGGCGCTTGGTAACTGAATGTAAATCATCACTCAGAATGAACTCAGGTCCTTGTGCCACAGTCACTTTATCAGCAGAGTTATCTTCTAAGCCCGGGACCTCAGTTTCATTATCTATAAAGTGGGAGTCATTGTATAACTTGCAAAAGCTAGTGTCATTATTGCACACCAATTCTTAGTCTCCTTCTCCTTTCCAGTAAATGGAAGACCATCTCATTACCCCTGCTTATGACTGTACCTTCTGTCTGGTTCTGAACACTGAAATAGGAACTGGTACTAGGTCTCAATGATGGGAAGTCCACATATGATGCTCTGTCCTCCCTATGATCTTGCCTAGGGCTGAGAAACAAAGTCATAATGAGTTTCAAGCAGCATTCAATCCTCTTGTCTAGTCTGTGGAGTATAGACATGAGAACAATAAGACACAGCCTGTATATCCTAACTAATGTAATTCAAATGTTTGTGTGAAATTAAATGGCATTATGTAAGATGTCCTTGAAATGACAACAAAACAAATAAAAACAAAAACAAATAGACAAAGTTCTTGTACAGTCATCAAACCAAAAATTCTATCACCTTTATTATCATAGTGCAGTATCCAAATGTGGGAATTAAGGTCATTATTTCAAGATGCCAACTTTATTGTCCATTATTCTCAACAAACATGGACTAAGTATCCACCATGGGCATTACACAGTACAAGGAGTTGATGACTTAATGACAAACCAGATGCTAGAGTAACTCATATAGCACCAAGATCCAAGTGATGCCTTTCAAAGGGTTGAGATACACTGGGAGGGTCCAGGTATAATTCTTGGTAAATACATAGGTCTATGTTCTAGTTACTTGGAAAGGAATAAACCATGCTGCATGGAAGTAAAGTAGCATAGCATCCACCAGAAGCTACCAAGGCCTCTGCTCTGTCCATAAGACTCACTGGACAATGATCATCATCATCATCATCACAATCTGCTAATAACAGCATCCAGACTAAGTGTGCTGGGATTAAACAATAAAGATGCACAAGGATGCTAGCTCCTTCCAATGGCATTTATGCAAGTGGATGGCTACTTAGCATCAATACCTTACCTCACATCCTATGGCACTTGCTAGCTGAAGTAGGAATACTTATATGTCTAGCCTACTTCATGAATTATATACACTTACATGCATTAATTATATGTTAAACATTTTATGTTAATGTGCTATTCAGTTATTATTATTTGTTCAATAAACTAAGATTGGCTTAGCAAAAAGAAAATGTTAAGTATATCTAGTAGAAAAAAAAAGAAAGAAAAAAATCCAATGTGTATGATTCCACACGCATAGATCTCCCAATTTTAAATGTTCATTTTGTCTCCTTCATTCCTGAAACTAACTTTTTCTAAATAGGAAATTCTTTAAAATTTATCAGAATCAAGTGACTAGAATGTTCTTGACTGAATATCAAACTGCAGCCAGACACATTCCTGATGTAAAAGCTTGATTCTTGGAGATAGCCACCCTTTCATTTATTGGGTAAAATGATTACATCTGGAAAATGAATGTACATACTTGGACTCAAAATTCAAAATCAGTCCCCAACTGCATCAGAAAATCTCTATTAATTTTCAGTAGATTCCAACAGAACTGAACTGTAAGGCACTGCCATATTTCTCAATACTTGACCTTTTGAATCTAATTTAATCCCAGCATCCTTGCTTTAAAAGTTTTGCTGACAAGTTTCAAGTCTTTAGATGACTTGCCAGCTATCAGTTCTATGAGCTAGACACTCACTGCTTTATACCCATATCAAATAATTCTACATTTAAGAAAAAAGAAAAAGGTAGGAACCATGAAATTTATTGAAAATGTTTTCAATATTCCAGAAAGTCATCTTGCAGGTTGTGAATGTTTTCCTCCATGTTATCCAAATTGCTGTGCAATGCTTGAACAACCATGGTCTCTTAGACACAGCAGAGAAACCCTCATGAAACTGCTTCTTGTGAGATTTAAATCAGTGTGAAACAAGCTCATTTCCTGCCTATATCTTATATCTCCCCTCAGGTCTGGGTGGTTCTTCCAAAGGCCTGGTAGATGCCTCTGTGATTGATATTGGCTACCTGAAAACTTGTTTTTTTTGTTTGTTTGTTTGTTTTTTGTTTTTTTTCAAACCATAATCTTGATTCTCCTTCCAACAAGATCTTGGAAAAGTCTTCAAGATCCTTCAGCATACCCACAGCAAAACCACTGTGATCACCTCCGTAACCCCCGCCACACACACACACACACACACATACACATTATCCTGATGGGGGATGTCCTTCTGAATATATGTTTCTCTTATTGGTTAATGAATAAAACAGTTTGGCCAATAGAGGCAGGAAGATAGGTGGGACTAGGAAACGAGGAGAATTCTGGGAAAGGTGGGAAGAGGGAGAGACCACAAAGAGATGCCATGTAGAGACCAAGAAAATCGGACCCACCAGGCATTCTCTAGTAAGATAAGACCATGTAAAACACATAGATTAGGAGTTATAGGTTAATAATTAAGAGAGAGCTAGCCAGTAAGAAGCCCTAGCCTTCAGCCAACAGTTTAATAATTAATATAAGTCTTTGTGTGTTTACTTGGGGTTAAAGCGGCAGCAGGACCAGGTTGGAAAAAGAAACTCCAGTAACATTATCCTATTTCTGGGAGCCTGTGTTTTGTCTCATGATAACAGATGGAAGTTAAATAATAATAGGCCAGTTAACATAAAGTTTTAAAAATGCCTCAGTGTAGTTAAGAAGATATCTATGGCACGGCCCTGCTTTGGACTGGGCGCAGGGCAGATCTGGGGAAACTATGTCAAGAAGCCTTCCTGTAGGGAGGCTTTCCATCTGGACAGACACTGACTAACAGCAGTGCAGGTGCATTGGGCAGGTGGTGAAAATGAGATTTTCACATAAGTCAACAGGCCCCTTCAAAACAGAAAACATTTTTAAAACGTTTTACCATGCGCACTCTAGGTGTTTAAATGTATGAAAAGATCATTTAAAATATTGACAAGAAAGCATAGGTAGGAAGAACCTGCAGGCATTTGCTCGCCCATATCTTTTGAAACATTGCCTTAAATGCATTAAACATGCAGAAAACACCTTCCTAGATAAGAGACTGAAGGGGTGGGAAAGTGAATGGAAGTGATGACTATAGCCTATTTATGACCTCCAATGGCCTCTGCACCAATGGCACTACTCTGAGGATGCCATGCCTTGAACAAAATTCTTCTGAAAAGGGCTTAAGAAAACCTGCACTTAGTAGCACAAACCCGTAATCCCAATATTCAGGGAGCAAAGACAAGGGGACTTGGCTGTGTAGTGAAACTCTGTGTCAAGGGCCTTAGCATCCAAAAAAGGAGTATCATAGAGTGAAGTACTCCAGGCACTGTGTGTTACGTGGGGTCCTATGCATATTTTCCTCTGGTGTGCTGTATAGCCCTTTAAGAGTGTGAAAGCCATTCTTTGCATGAGGGCCATTTGCTGGCAGCATTGCCTCCCAGGTTGCATCTTCCTGAGCCAAGCACACTGGCCATGCAACCAGACAAACTTACTGAAATAGAGAAAACCAAGGCCTTCTGTAGAAAAGGACAGTACCTTGGTAGACAGAGAGCAGACAGACTTCAAGTATGCCCCAAGTCAATGGTGTGGTTTTACACAGTTCTAATAAAAATCCCACAGCTGTTTGCGTTTCTCTTTTTGTTTTTATTCTTTGATTTACAGTAAGAAAAAGTAGGTAAGAGGTGATGGACATAATGATTTTGGCAACTTATTCTAATCCATATAAAGCTGGTGTTAAATGTTGAAATAGTTCTGTAAAAAATTCAGAAGGGCAAATAACCCCTCCCAAAAATGTTGGTAAAGCTGTAATAATTAAGAGTATAAATGACTTTGAAGATGACTCATGGGTAAGTGTCTCTAACGAAAGCATGAGGACCATCAGTGATCCTAAGACTCCACACAGGAGGAAGAGGAAGAGGAAGAAGAAGGGAGGGAGGGAGGAAAAGATGAAGGGGAAGAAAGGAGGGAGGGAAGGAAGGAAAGAGGAAAGGAGGGAGGGAGGGAGAGAGGAAAAGACCAAGGGAGGGAGGGAAAGAGGGAGGGAGGGAGGGAGGGAGGGAGGGAGGGAGGGAGGGAGGGAGGGAGGGAGGGAGGGAGGGAGGGAGGGAGGGAGAGTCAAGTGATAGCTAGGCAGTTGTTATGAACACCAGAGTTTGGATCCCAGAAACAATGTAACAAATAAGAAATCCTGAAAACTCCAGTAGCTCTGAGGAATCTGATGTCATCTTCTGCCTCCACATTTAAATATGCTTACACTTGTACATACACACTTGCACATATACTTAGACAATACTTAGGTATATACTAATTAAAATTTACTTAACAACAACAACAGGCATAGTGGCACATCTCTAATCCTTACAACACTAGGGAGACAGAAGTGGAAATTGAGGAGAAACACATACACAATGTTGTTAACTACACACACACACACACACACACACACACACACACACACACACACACACGAGAAAGAGAGAAACTAAAACCAAACCAGTTCAATAACACAAAATAGCATAAAACAGAAAATAGATCTTAACACATATAAGACATTAGCACATGACAAAGTGTTGAAAGAGTGTTTGGGGAAGGGGTACAGAAAGGCTCAATTAACAAGAATTGTAAGAAATGCTAGGCTATCTATTTATTTGTCGGAAAAAAATTAAGTTCAGAGTTTTTTAATATTTAGAACAAATTATATTCTAAAATAAATTCTAAATTATAAAGTTTAAAATTCTATTAGAGAAGCTTAAAGATAACATAATTTCTTCCATCATGAGGAACAACATTCTAAAATTATAGCATTAACACATGTACACATACATGATATACATGAATACTTGAAAATAAAATTAGTAAATTCAATTAATAAATTTATGACTAGAGATATAGCTCAGTAGTAGAGCCCTTGCACTTAACATATGTTACCTATAATGTTAATGTAGTAAACACATTGTTATATATTACTTAGTCATTCTAAACATTAAATAAAATTAACCACTTACATACCAACATTACTATTTTGAGACTGTAAAAATCACTTTTTGAGTTTGCCAATTAAAACAGCATCATTAGATTTACGTGATCAAATTAGTCCTGTGAATATACAGTGCCTATCAGTGGTATTAATTCCTGGCTCCAACTCCTCTATGAATGAAACAGAAATGGACTCATTCCCTTCTGTAAATAATATTAAGCATACCTCCAGTAGCCTTGAATTTTGATCTAGCAATTTTCCTTCAGAAAATCAATGTAGGGGTGGAAGAGAAGGCTTGGTGGGTAAGCACTTAATAACCTGAGTGTGATTCCCAAAACCCACAGAACAGTGGAATATTATTTTAACTAAGCAAAGATGTGTTACATTTGTTCACACTTTGGGATATTACTTGAATGATGATGAAGGTACTACACTTGTTTCTGCTGCCTTCGTTGATGATGTAAAGATGGTATGCTTCTCTGTACTGCATTTGTTTAGTGGTGTAAGAATGTGTTGTATTTGTTTCACCTTACCTGCCAAAAGTACCTGATTAGTCTAATAAAAAGCTAAATGGCTAATAACTAAAGGGGAGAGGGACTTGTGGGGCTGGCGGGTAGAGAGAATAAGTACAAGGAGAAATCTAAGTTGGAGAGAGAAAAAGGAAAAGAAAACAAGGGGGAAAGTGAGGGACATGCCTGGAGCCAGAAGCCAGGCAGCCACAAGCCAGACAGGAGAAGCAGGGAAAGTAAGACAAACAGAGAGAGAGAAAAAGGTATAACAGCCCTGAGGCAAAATGTAGGTAAAGAGAAACAGATTAAAATAAGAGCTAATCTAAGGCTGAGTGTACATAACTAATGATAAGAAGCCCTGTCATGATTTGGGAGCTGCTTGTTGGCCCCAAAGAAAGCCTGCTACAGTGGAAAGAAAGAACCAGCCTCACAAAGTTGTCCTCAGACCTCCACACACATGTCATGACACATCATACACACACAATAATAAATGCAATTTCTAAAAGAATAAACCTAAGTATAATAATCATAAATGTTATATAAAATTAAAAATGCATTAAGATGTACGTTGGACCATGACACCAAAAGCAGGATTTGAATAGCTAACTCTAAGGAATGGAATGGCTAATAAATTATGACAGATACACATCACAATATTCTGCATTATTATTTAAATTATGCCTAGCATAAGTTTTTTTTTTACTTCTTTTATATTATTGTCATGGTGGGTAGTTGTATCTGTATAGTAGGAATAGGAGTATAGGTGTACACATGCCATGTGTATGTGTAGACCTCAGAGGAAAATCTGTGTTCTCCCCCTCCCACTGTAGGTGCCTGGGCTCAAACTAGGTCATCAGGTGTCAGTCAGGCATGCATTGCAAGTGCCCTTTACTCATAAAGCCATCTTCCCAGCTCAGGAAGCATGTGTACCTGTGTGTGTGCGTGTGTGTGTGTGTGTGTGTGTGTGTGTGTGTGTGTGTGTGTGTGTGTGTTCATATACAGGATTTAAAATAAATACACCAAACTGGTTAACAGTGATCATCACTATAATTTCCCTAGAAGATGGGTTATAGGTCATTAGTATTTTTTGCTTAAAATCATTCTTTTCTGTGCTTCCCACCATTGGCAATACCTAATTTCTTAGTCAAAAGAAAACAAACCTGGAAGACAACCCTTAACCTCTCATAAAAAGACAATAGAAAGAAAAATGTTGCTGTTCTCTAAGCCAAACCTCATTCTCAAACAGAAAACACAACTGATAATGACTTCTGGCACATAATATAAGACTTCATATTGCAGATTAAATTTTGTCATTGGGGCATTAAAAAGATGACATGATGAGTAAGGTGTTTGCTGTGCAAGCATGAGGACCTCACATAAAATAATCACCCTATAATCCCAGTTATTAAAATCCCAGGGTGGCAGATCCTACGACTTTCTGGCCAGGCAATCCCAGACAAACTGGTGAGCTCCAAGTTTAATGAGAGATGCTGTCTCAAAATATATCATAAAGAGTGACTGAGGAAGACACACATCAACCTCTGACCTCCAAAGGCACATACACACATGGACACATGCAAGATGCACATGATGGTATCATATGAAGCTAAGACATACCCTAAATTTATCACACTCTTCATGAGCTAGCCATGTCTTTAAAATATGGTTGCGTAAACACCAACATAATGTGTATCCAGATTTAGGGATAAATATGCACTTTGTACACAAAAGACAGTATCCAATAAGTGTTCTGTGATAGCATAGCCAGATTCATTAAAATAAACATGATCAGTAACCTTGATTTGGACATTATTAGATTGTTAGAGCAAAACACTGTAATTAATGGAGGCCTGCCTTTATTAGGGAAGGAAGTTGGGAAACAGGGCTTGCCAGACACTTGATTCTAATACAATGAACAAAGGAAACAATGTCCTGGGATTGTTAACAAATCCACTGGGAGAAGTGAATAACTCTCAGGAGCATTATGCAAGAGTATTAAGATGCAACAGCAGGGAAAAACTCTGAAACCCTCTAATTAAGACATGGAGGACATGGTTTAACTGAAGAAGACCAAAGAAATGAACATACTTAAGTACCAGATAGCTTTGGCATAGACTAGTTTAGACTGTCACAGAGAATAGAAATGGAACCCATTCAGTACAGATGCTTACAAACTGTGAGGTCATTAACCTCCCATGGTTATCAAGCACAGAAGCACCTAACCTTGAAGGGTGAATGTAGAGTGAGACAATGGATACAGGACACCTACTTCAAAGTCTGACAATGAAGGTTATAGGTTTCTTCTTTTCTGTGGCTGTTCCCTACAGATTGGAACATTACCTACTAGAGTGAGTAGGGAGATTCAGGAGGCTCATAAAACTCACAGTTCCCCCTCCTGAGGCTATATAAGGAATGTGTCATTGCTGTGGGAGAGGAGACTTCAGTACTGAGGCACCCCATGATTGCACAAAGGACTCCAGGGCACAACTTTTGTGTGCTGTCACTAGTGGAGTGAGCTTTGTAGTGATGCAGGCAACTTTGAGTCACCCACTCTCTTGTAAGTAAACAAAGATCCAAGCTCCTATAAGTAAGCCAAATGAACTACTTGGTACACCATGCTGGACTTGGGGAAATCGTTTCTTTGATCTTTTGTTGCCATCTTTACCTACAGTCAAGGGAAATGATCTCATTGAAAGCAATGGAAAACTTGATGAGCTACCATAATGCTATGAAGAAAGGTCAGTCACCAGAGTCCCTGATGCTGTGGGCATCACTTTCCCTTTTCTGGCCCAATGGAAAGCCCTCCTTGATGCTTGAGGGAAGCTGGCAGAGGTAGAAAAGAAATGCTGTGTCAGCAACCTGAGTGATGATGTGGGTGTTGCCTAGGGATAGCTCTCAGGATAGAGATTGTATGAACTGCATGTAAGAATTGGCTCTCACTGAGCCTACTATGTGTCAAGCCCTGCATCTGCACTAAACTGAGGATGAAAGAATGAGTAAATTTAAAAAAGAATTCTGGCAGAGCAGGATTTTTGCAACCGTAGAAGGTATTGGGAGGGGTGGGGTGGTATGTCAGAGAAAATTCAATAAAACTTCTAAGTAAAAGGAAAATAAATTCAGCAAGAACTCAACAAATCTAGAAAAAGCCTATTGAACATGACTTTAAAAGAGATGTCAAAGACAAAGAGGGAGGAAAATTGGCAGCACTGGGAAGAATTAATGAAGACAAAAATCAATATTACTCAGTAACAAGATAGGACAAAAAAGCTGGAAATACAAGGTAAGTGTGTGTAATAAGTGAGTGACACAGGGCATGTATCCCAATGCTGAGGGAATTAGACAATGGCCTTACAGCGGAAACAGGCATGCTAAGTTCTGGCCATCACTGGATGCTGATGGAAGACTGTGTGGTACCAGCAATCATTAGAAAGAGAAAGGGCAGTTCTGACAACTTCCCAGTGAGTCTGCAGAGAAGTCATAAAGTTTCAGTCTGCAGAGAAGTAATAAAGACAATTTATAGGGCCACTGAGAATCAATAGCAACATTAAAATTGATCATAATTAACATTAAGGGTCGTTGAACTTGGAGTAATAATGACTTCTTATTTTGAGAAAAATTGAATGTAACAGGCATGGTGGATATTTATGTGAGTAGAGGCACCTTTGTGGCTGGGTGGTAGTGAGAAAAGCAAGGTGTGACTTCCAATTGTCCCTTACAAGCCACTTAAATTCTCTCCTGTTATTTTATAGAAATCACCTAGATATATAAAAGATGAGTGGATATATAAATATCTGTATTTTTGATGCTTTTGACTATTCATAGTTAATGGACAAAAGGTCTGGCACACAGCCAGAGCAACATGGCAGCTATTTGATATGTGATAGCATCAATTATTTTGCATAGATTTTAAAGAAAAGTGAAAAGACATGAGTCCTTGCAGCCTGATGAGATACTGTCAAACTTCTAAACAAAATTGACCACAATGATGACAAATATCATTTGGTGCTCAGGTCCTCAGAAAATACAGGAAAGATTTCATTTGGTCCTTCATATGGTAAGTGGAGGGAGGCAGTTAAGTGATTTAGCTCATCCCAAGCACCTGTGAGCCCTGTCTGTCTACTTACTGGTGCTGTAATAGGAGTCCCTCTGGGCTAAGACCCCCCGCTGTTTACCTCACAAGCCTGAAACAGCCAAGCTCAGACTCCCAGGCCAGGTGCTCTGAAGCAGCAGCGACATTCCTACTAGGTTCGGAGTGGTCAGCCACCATATAGCTTTCACCCATGACAGTGTATCACAATCAACGCATTTAATAGTCAGCAAGTATTTTTAGATCCATGATAGTGGCTAAAAATGTCCTAGTGTTTGTTTTCTCTTAGAATGCTAATTTTTTGTTTTTCATTTTTCAATTCTTCAGCTCACTTGTATATGCAAATACAGCCTTGAGCTCTTGCCAAGTGGACTAAAATATATATTTCATTAAAGATTCTAATTCTCACCAGAGCAGAATTAGATACCAGAAAGACGGTATGACCTATATATACTATATAAAACATAGTGGCTAAATTTGTATAACCTGTAAAATATGGATGAAAAGATTGAAAATACTTTAGACTGTCCAAAATGTACTAATGAAGGCCATATAAGATACTGGATGTTGAAATCAAAACATCTTACTTGAGAGGTTTTATGGCTATCTAAAAATATAGAAAGCTGCCCACCTACCTCCAAACAAAAGCTATATGGTCTGTTTGGGGAGCAATGGGAACTGCAAAATGGGGCATTTGTGTGAAAGAATGAGAAAGACTCTCTGAGAAACTGAGCCAACAGACAGCTCTGCTCAGCCAAGACAAGTTCAGGGGGCATAGAGAGGCCAGGCTCTGATGCAAGCGAAATGAAATGCACTGTTGTTCATGTTCCCTTCCCAAACCCTTCACTTTGTCTCTGTAGCTCCAGAATACTTAGCGGTTGATGACTAAAGGGACAATGTGCTGTGAATTTCACAGGAATTCCCATAGAAATCTGTTGTCCCTTCTAATATTACTTCAAGAGTGAGCACCACCTCCCTGCCTCTACCCACTAACTGTTCCAGAAAAACTAGGAATCCCAATCAAATTTCTAAATAGGCATTCTTATTATGTCAGAAAATAAACTGATGTTTTGAAAATTGAAATGTGATCATCAAAAGTGAGCATTTATTTTCACACCTTGGAGATGAAGTACATTGCCCTGTGGAGAGCAACTCATAAACACTCATCAGAACTGGAACCTATGCTGTGACCATTTCCTGATTTGATGCTGTTTCTAGAAACTTGCTGATGTATCCTGCACTGCATGGATTTACAGATTACTTCCAGGGCTTCACAATATCACAAGAATGAAAGAAGCCCAACTAACCACCAGTTGAAAGATGGATATGTGAATTATATGAATTAAATGAATTTATATTAAAAATTTACATAAACTATTTTTAAATTATATAAATTAATCAAATATATAAAATTTCATTATCAAAATTAATAAGTTTCTCCACAAAGCTGAATGCTCTGAAGCCAAAAATAAGACAGCTCAATCCATGAGACAACAAATCTCTATGTGCTCAAGTGAAAAATCTCATGTTACTGAGTATTTAAAAGCAATATATTCAAACAAATACAACTTACTGTTGTGTAGGAAATTGATAAAGATGTAAAGAAATACCCCCACACACAGTTTAAATTAGTATTTGTTAACTGTTGCATGCCAAGAATTGATGTTCAGCATATCACACAAATTATCTCATTTGTTCCTCTCAGCAACTCCTGCTCTCAGCAATTCCTATTTTACAGGTGACAAAACCAAGGCACAATGAAGTATCTCAGAGCAACAGTCAGGAGTTCAAAGTCTTACCTGGTCCTAGAGCCCACTGTCTCAGCCCTGACTATACAGAACTGTATAGTCTAGCACAGGGACTGGGATGTAGCTTGGTGATAGCTTCATATTCATGAGGTCCTGATGTAGCTCCTTAGCACTGGAAAATGGAAGAGAGAGGTATACAGAAAGAGAAAGCCACATTCTAGCCCACAATTCCAGCAGAAGACCCCTGCTCTACCAGAGGCTACACCAATACTAGGAACACTAGGTATGACACCACCCACCACCTCTAACACTCCTCAGAACCCACCCAGCTGTCTCCAACACTTCCTCACTCCTATCAGTTCCATATCCTGGCCCACAACTCCATATCCAGAACACCCATGCTCTACCAGAGGTCAGGCTGGTACCCAGAACCCCAGAGACTACAAAGGTACCTGGTATCCCAGAACCCATACCAGAATCCAGAACCCCAGAAGCCAGGCCAGTTCCCTGAACCCCAGAAGAAATGAGAGTACCCAAAACTTCAGAGATCACACAGACTACCAAAACCCCAGCAGAGACATCCTACTGGATCTAAAGACCCTCTGGTAACCAGAACCATAACTCACTCAGGCCAGAAGACAAGAGAGGAAACAGAAACCAAGGGGAGGAAAACATGAAAAAAAAATTTACCCAACAAAGATAAACTCAAAAAACAGCAGCTAAATCTATAATTATTCCAAACACAGATGACTACAGACCAGTGTAAGAACACAGGTAACAACATTGGGGCAATATGGGACCACCAGATCCCAGCTACCCTACTACAGCAAGCCCTGGATATCCCCACACAGTTGAGGCACAAGAACATTACCTTAAAACCAATCTTATGAAGATGATAGAGACTCAGTGGAAATGAATAAACCCCTTAAAGAAAATACAAACAAAGAGGTAAAGGAAATGAATAAAACTGTTCAAGACCTGAAAATGGAAATAAAGAAACAATAAAGAAAATACAAACTGAGGGAATACTGGAGATAAAAAAAATCTAGGTAAGAAAACAGGAACTATAGATACAAGCATCACCAACAGAATACAAGAGATGGTTGAAAGAATCTCAGTAATTGAAAATGATAGGAGAAATTGATACATCAGTCAAAGAAATTATTAAATTTAAAAAGTTCCTAACACAAAACATACAGGAAATCTAGGACACAATGAAAAGACCAAAGCTAAGAATAATAGGAATAGAAGGAGAAGATTCCCAGCTCAAAAGCCCAGAAAATACTTTCAACAAAATCAAAGAAGAAAATTTTCCTAACCTGAAAGGAGGAGATTCTATAACAATACAAGGAGTTTACAGAACATCATAGACTGGACCAGAAAAGAAAGTCTCCCTGCCACATAATAATCAAAACACTAAACGTATAGAACAAAGAAAGAATATTAAAAGCAGTAGGGAAAAGGCGAAGTAACATACAAAGGCAGACTTATTATAATTACACTTGACTTCTCAACATAAATCTTGAAAGCCTAGACAGATTCATTGCTGACCCTGAGAGACTACAGGTGCCACCCCGGACTACTACACCCAGTAAAACTTTCAGTCACTATAAATGGAGAAAACAAGGTATTTCATGTAACACAAATAATATAAACCCAGTTTATATTCTTCAAGCTGAAGATCTTAAAAGCAAAGCTGGCAAGCCAATAGCTCTTGCCTCTACCTCAGACTGAATTGGGTGATCCTGTCTCCACAAATCCTCAGAGTACAATACGCAGGCTGCAATCCCCTGAGTTCCTGTCTCCCCCACCCCTTTATGTTCCTCTCTTAGCCTAGTCATATCACTCCTGTCTCCACCTCCCTAGTGTTGGGATTAAAGATTTGTGATCCCAAGTGATAAGATCTACTTTGTGAAAACTGTTTTTCTTTTAGACTGTATCAATTTCATATAACTAGGTGTGGCCTTGAACTAACAGAGATCCTTCTGCTTCTGTCTCACCAGCCCTGGGATTAAAGGAATGTACCACCAGCACCTGCCCTCTGTGGCTGCTGGGATTAAAGGTCTAAATCACCTCTTCCTGGCCCTATAGCTGAGGCTAGCTTTGCATTTTGATCTCCAGTGGCTTTATTAAATCATAAATATTATATCACCACAATTTCATGACAAAGTCAAATTAAAACAATATCTATCTATAAATGAAGCCCTACAGAAAGTACTAGAAAGAAAACTCCAACCCAAGGAGATTAACTACACCTGTGAAAGCAGGGAATAAATAATTTCACACCAGCAAAACTAAAAGAAACACACACACACACACACACACACACACACACACACACACACATACACCACCACCAAGAACAACAACAATAACAACAAAATAACAGGAATTAACAATCATTGGTCGTTAATATTGCTCAATAGCAATGGACTCATTTTCTCCAATAAAAAGACAGGATAGCAGAATGGATGCAAAAACAGGGTCTAGCCTTCTGCTGACTCCAAAAAAGCACACTTTAACATCAAAGACAGACATTAATGCAGAGTAAATAATTAGAAAAAGATTTTCCAAATTGAAGTTCTACTAAAGAACTATAGCAATAAAACCCACATGGTATTGGCATAAAAACAGGCAGATTTTATCAAATCGAAGACCCATATGTAAATTGACACACATATGGACACCTAGTTTTTAACAAAGAAGCCAAAATTCTGCAATGGAAAAAAGAAAGCATCTTCAACTGTTTACATTTAGAAGAATGCAAATAGATCCGTATCTATCACCCTGCACAAAACTCAAATCCAAATGGATCAAAGACCTCAACATAAAACCAGATACATTGAACCTGATAGAAAGGAAGGAATAGTCTTGAATACATCAACACAGGAGACAACTTCCTGAATTGAATGAACACCAATTGCACAGACACTAAGGTTGACAGTTAATAAACAGGACCTCATGAAATTGAAAAGCTTTTGTAAAGCAAAGGGCACTGTCAATAGGACAAAACCACAGTCTATAGAATAGGAAAAGATCTTCACCAACCCCACTTCTGACAGAGGGCTGATCTCCAAAATATATAAAGAACTCAAGAAACTAGACATTTACATACTAAATAATCCAAATAAGAGTTGGAGTAGAGATCTAAATAGAACATTCTAAACAGAGGGATCTAAAATGGCTAAGAAGCACTTAAAGAAATGTTTAGGGGAACTGGAATTGGAATGTGAAAAATTAATTAATTAAATAGAAATGTTCTACATGCTCAGCTGTCAAATCAAAATGATATGTGTTTACAATAGAGTATTACTCAACTATTAAAAAAATAACATCATGAAATTTGCAGACAAATGGATGGGGCCAGAAAAAAAATCATCCTGAGTGGAGTAACCCAGACCCAGAAAGCCAATCATGGTATGTACTCGCTTATAAGTGGATATTAGCTGCAAAATAAAGGATAACCAAGCTACAATACACAAGGAGGGCTGGGAGGAGCGGGGGAGACATGAAACTCCCTGGGATGGAGAAACAGAATAGGTATAAAGGTGGAAGGATCAGGAGGGGGAAAGATGGACAGAGAGAACTGGGGGAGACAAGTAGAACTGGGGGGCATCTCTGGGACAAGCTGGAAATGTAGTGCAATGGAAACTCCCAGGAATCTATAAGGGTAACCCTAGCTAAGACTCTTAGCAATGGGGGATATGAGACCTGAACTGGCCACCTCCTGTAACCAGGCAATACTTCCAGGGGAAGGATTCGAACACCAACCCAGCCTCAAAACCTTCAATCTACAATTTGTCCTGCCTACAAGATGTGCTGGTGGTAAAGGGAGGACAGAAATTAGAAATTGTAGGAGTAGCCAACCAATGACTAGTCCAGCTTGAGATCCATGCCATAAAGAAAGCCCACTCCTCACACTGCCTGGAGGGCCAGGACCCAGAGGCTGGATAACCCAGAGACTTAGAATAGAACCAAACATGACTGGTGAAAATAAAAGTCAATGAAATGATTTATAATGATATTCTGCTCTACTCATAGAATGGTGCCTAGCCCAATCGTCATTAGAGAGGCTGCAGGCTGAAACTAATGAAAATTATGTAGAGCTTGGGGAATCCTGTGGAAGAGGTGAAGGAAGGATTGTGGAAGCAAGAGAGGTCAAAGACACCACAGGAAAACTTACAGAATCAACTAAACTGGGCTCATAGCACTCACAGAGACTGAACCAACAACCAATGAACCTGCATGAGACTGACCTAGGCACTCTGCGAATATGCTATAGGTGTGTAGCTTTATGTTCTTGTGGGTCTCCTATCAGTGGAAGCAGGGCTGACCCTGACTCCGTTGCCTGCTTTTTGGACCCCCTTTCTCTTATGGGTTGCCTTGGCTTGCTTTAATATAAAGGGAGGTACCTAGTCTCACTGTAACTGGATATGTTATAGCTCATTGATACCCATGGAAGAGCTGCCCTTTTCTGAAGAGAAACAATGAAGGGGGAGTGGATGGTGGTGGGGAGTTGAAGGAGAGGAGGGAGGGAAAATTTGGTTGAGATTTAATATATGAAAATAGAATAAATTCCTTTTTTATAAAAAGGGAAAGACATCTTAAAGGAGAGTCAATACAGCATAGACAGATGGGGGCAGAGGACTTACTTTTACCCAAATCTCTGTAATTCTGTCGCAAGTATAAGCTGTCAAGTAATAAATAATTCACTCATTGTTTGCTTGAATAAATTAGCAAGAAAGACCATGCAAACAGCACTAGATATGAATTATGCATTTTTAAAGAAATGTAATTTTATTCCCATATTTACTTGTATAATTAAGCCCCCTGTTTTTCAGACACTTGAAAATGAAAAATTCAATTGATTGTATGCAAAATACACAGATAGGAGCATGGAAATTTTCAAGTAGTCACAGAGAAATGATAAAATATACACATTCATGTAAATATACATGCATACATATATATGCACATATATGCCTATGTACATGTGTCAGTACACATGTGTACATACACATGCATATATACATAAATACACATGTTGTACAGACATGCATGAACATGTATGCACACACACATTATATCTATTGCTGTGAGTGAGCGTTGAGGTTGTTTACCCACTACAAATTAACTTAGTAGAAACTCTTGACTTTACTTCTACATAAAGGAAGAAATTAAATGTATTCCAGGTTGTGAAAACAAAAGCATATTGCCCATCTATTACCAAAAATAACAGAGAGATGTGGCATTTTTATATTAAATATTTACCCTAAAATACGGAAGTTACAACATCATCAGAATATATAAAGCTCACGGAAGGATGCCATAGAGTTGTGATGCATATGGGCTCTTCTGAAACACAAGATCCATAGCACAGGATGCTTCTTGTGAAGCCTGAACATGAGCCATCACTAGGGACATGGTTCAAATGCACAGGTTCAGCAGGCCTGAGCAGAGCACCAAGACTGCTCCTCTCACAGGCTCCCTGGTGACTGACTTCAAAGCTGAAGTGAAACATGCTAAATGATGTCTAACTAAACACAACGCTAACCTGAGATATTAAACTGAGGAACTAAGTTGCAACTATTCTGGCCCTTCAGATACAGGAAAGGAAATGGATTTTCTCTTAGAAACTGTGAGCAGTGTGAACCACGGGGAGTCCTTTGCTTTCATATCTGGACAAGAACGCAAAATGACTCAACATAGTTTTCAAAAGATTCAGGAGGGTTCTAATTAATGCATAGTTAAGAGAGGCTAGGAATTAGCCTATCATTGTGTGTGTCGTGCACAGTTTTGAAGTACTTAGTTTTTTAACTTAAAATCCATCTGATGAGCAGAAATGATGTGCTAGGAATTATAGAACACAAGAAGCTGAGGACAGGGTCAGCGTGGTTTTCCCTGTCCTCTGGTGGACTTAGTGAAATCTGCACCATGATGTACGGAGACAGGCTCTGCTGGAAGGTGTGTCGAAGATCGAAAACTATACAATAAAATGATGAGGAAGCTGACATCAAAGCAACCAATGCATGAGATATGGAGCACAAAACGTGCATGCATTGGGGTGGGGGCTGGAGGTAATGCCTTCAGAGCAAAAGCGAGTGTCGGCATCTTAGAAAAGGTACAGAACACATACATACACACCACAGAACTGTGGCTGGCATGGTGGCACACACCTCTCATTTCCACAGTCAGGAATCAGAGGCAGGCGAATCATAAGTTTGAGGGCAGTCTTGGAGTAAATTCCAAGCAAGCTTAGGGAGCATAGTGAGACCCCAGTTTAAAAATAAAAACAAGGAGAAGAAAAAAGATGGTGGAATGGAGTGGCAAGGTAGCAACAGCAATGTGTGCGTGCCACTCACTCAGCCCACAGACCAGGCCTGAAGCATAGAGCCACCACTGCAAGTGGGACCAGTGATCTGACAGCAGGAACATGTATGGCAGGAGGGGTGGTAGCTGCAGACAAAGGAGCATGTCATTATTGAACAGAGACAGACCTTGGCTGTTGGGAGGCTCAGGCCACCATGAGGCCATTCTGGAGCTGGCACTGCTGCTGCTACTTACGACATCTGCCCTGCTTGGGGGAGAAAAGCACTGCCCACAGACTGGAAACACCATGGCCATGCCTGGGGTCCTGACAGAGCTGCTGGTGCCAAGGGCCAGATTGTATTGAGGTCCCTGGAGCTCTCCCTGGTCCTGCCCCCAGACATGCTGCCCAACCATATGATCACCCTGACTCTGAGCAATGAGGTATCCAAGATAAACATGGTTTATTTTCTGCATTAAGCCTCCTCCAAGCACGTTAGTGATCCATCCTGTCACCAGACACCATGTCGATGGAAACCATGATGTTCACGATTCGTGCTGCTACCATAGGCCGTGTTGCTACGGTCAGCTAAGGTCAGTGGAGCTTTATTTTTTTTGTTTTTTTTTTTTTTTGTTTTGTTTTTTTTTTTTTTTGCAGTGGCATCGATGATGACTGTAAACTCACAATTGAGAGTGAAGGACATTAAAGGCTTTTGTGCTAGCTCCCTCACTCACACTCCCCAGAACAAACAGTTTAGACATTAAACTACTAAAGAGTCCTTAAAAATTGTGATAATGATGCCAAAGGGCAGCTCTTCACAGTTGATAGTTTCTAAGATGAGGTGGGTTATGGAACATTCAGTTTTCTTTAAGGATCTGGCTACTGGAAGTTTGACCATGATCCAATGAGTCTATGGACAACACAAACTGACCTTTGGAGGGTTTGTGTGTGTGTGTGTGTGTGTGTGTGTGTGTGTGTGTGTGTGTGTGTGTGTGTGTATGTGGGGGGGGGATTCTCTGGGAGGGTGTGCTTGGGAGGAATGGGAAGCAAGTGTGAATGGGGTGCATTATATGAAGTTCTCAAATAATAAAAACATTATGTTGGGGGGCTAATGGGAGATGTCATTCTGTAAATATATTTCTCATATTGGTTAATGAATAAAGCACTGTTGGCCAGTAGGAAAGCAAGATAGGTGGGACTAGGAGAAAAGGAGGAGTCAGGGAGAGGTAAGAGGAAATTCAACATGTAGAGACTTGAGAGAAAACAACTCCGGACCCTCTTTCCAGTAAGATAAGACCATGTGGAAATACTTAGATTAATAGAAATGGGTTAATATTTAAGACAGAGCTAGCCAATAAGAAATGCTAGTAACAGGCCAACAGCATTACATCTAATACAGCATCTCTGTGAGTTATTTGGTTCTGGCACTGCTCTGGAAAACATGCTCATAACAGGGGGTAGAAAAAGAAACTCCATATGAGGAAAACAACATAAACCTGTGCCTTCTGGGACATGGAGAGTATAAGGCCCATGAAAACCACACATCCCTGTTCCTAGCTTATGTGTCTTCTGTTATCACCCAAGCAAGGTTGTACAGCAAGTGGTGTGAATTCCTGTAAGTGTACAGTTGTGTGTTAAAACTGAACTCTTGAAAATCCTTGAGGAAAGGAATTATCAAGTGATACTAAAAGAAGTAACAACACCAGAATACCAAAGAATATAGAAGGAAAAGTGGTCCCAGGGCTGAACAGGGGTCAGGGATGGAAGACTCTGAAGTTGACAGTCCCTGTCTTACTTTTATTTATCAACTGGTCTAGGGTCCACCAAGTGAATAGTTTGGCCTTATTCTTGTCACCCAAAACACTCACAGGTAATGTTCTAATAAGAATTAGAACAAATTCTTGGTTGTAGATCAAGATGTGAGCTCATATCTGGTCCTTTCTCAACCATCACGAACTCTAACCCTCTGAAACCACAAGCCTTCTTGTATGAGTCTCCTTGGTCATGGTGCTTTGTCACAGCAAGAGAATAGAAGAATAACTAAACAGTTTCTATCAACCACCTCTCTGCATTGAACTTCCTCTCTCTAGATATTATATTCTGTATAATGGTTTAGAGACTGCCTAAGCTCACCATTGGTATTATAACCATGGAAATGAATTATGAACTGATGACAACTGATCCCTTCCAGTCTCCTAACATGCTCCACCCCCAGATCTGCCGTTCCGCATGATGAAACCATGAACCCTCCTACTTAGCGAAATCAAAACACTTCTGTTCTCTAGTTTGCTTCTCCTTTACCTACAATTCCAGTCAGTGGTCATCTTCTGTCAGTTTTCGTATTATTAGATCTTTATAAATGAATTTAATACTTTGTTATTCATTAGGGTCTTGCTTCATGAACACATGGAGTGTTCCTTCAACTGTAACTTTCTCAACTCTGAATTTTAGGGGCCTGTTCTTTGCTTTGCAGGCTCCATTTTATGGGCCATATGTGCCTCAGGGCCCAGCCCCATTTCTTTACATTCCATCTAAAGCATTTTAGAATCAAATGAAATCTTCAGTCACGCCATTTCTCTAGAGCTTCTATGTTTCCATCCAATCACTCACCCATATCTCCACGTGGTTACTGAGAACATAATAAAGGCTTTACTAGTCAGGGTTCTCTAGAGAAATAAAATTTATAGACTAAGTATATATTGAGCACATGCACACACACACACACACTATTTCCATACACAGACACACACACACACACACACACACACACACACACACACACACTAGCATTGCTTATAGTCTGTGGTATTGCCACTCCAACAACGGCTCTCTACCAACTAAAGGTCCAAGAACTCAATAGTTGTTCAGAACATAAGGGTGGATGTCTTAGATGGTCTTTGGTATAGCTCAGGATCATAAAGAAGTAGGCTCTGATACCAGTGAAGGAATGGACTTGCCAGGAAGAGTGTGAGCAAGCAAAGAGCTAAAGCCTTCTTTCATGTCCTTTATATAGGCTGCCAGCAGAAAGTACAGTCCAGATTCAAGGTGATCTTCCCACCTCAAAAGATTCCGATTAAAAGTGGGTCTTCTGCTTCCAATGATTTAATTAAGAAGAAATTCCTTCACATGTGTACCCAGATGCTTTGATTTTAGTTCATTTCAGATGTGCTCAAGTTGACCACCAAGAATAGCCATCACAACGGCTGTAGTTGTGATTGTCTAACTTGCACCCATGATTCCTCTTTCTTTCTTTCTTTCTCCATAGGAGAATTTCACTTCCTTGTGAAAAACCAGTCCAGATGGTTCACAAACGATGAAGCCCAGTTCCTCCCACAGGGATATAAGCTTTTATGCTGAGCAGTGTGTTCTGAAATTCCTGCTGTACTCCTCTCACAAAAACCTGACTTGTTCGGCAATCTCCAAAAGCACTCCTCCTGATGGCTTGGAGAGGGTGTGAGAAGCCCCACACTATGACACAAAGCTGAGTCACTAAGTCAGAAGTAGTCACCGGACATAATGTTTTCCAGCTGTTTCTTCAAATAAAAATTGAATAACAGAAACCACACATGCACATCACTTTCCTACAAGGACATGTTCTGTTAGTACAGTAATGAGCTTTGAATTGAAGACAAAGGGGAAATGGTTTAAGTACGCTCAATGTTTACCGCTGAAAATGGAGTCAGTTATACTGTAAGTTCATACTGGTCAATGTGAGGCTCACTGGAAGGAGAGAAGACATTCCACCACACATACCTAAGTCTGGTCACAATGGCCCTGCCTGTTCAGGGTTATGCAACTAGGATGAGTTACTGTGCCTCGGTGTCTCCGTTTCTAAAACAGAAAATGTGAGTGATCTTCAAATATTTAAATCAAGTCTTTTATTTTTGAAAGTTTCAAGAACATAAGCTGGAAATATAATGGCTCAGCAGTTAAGTACACTGGCTGCTCTTCTAAAGAACACAGTTTCAATTCCCAGCATCTACATGGTGGCTCCCACCTGTCTATAACTTCAGTTTCAGGCAATACAATGCTCTCTTCTGGCCTCCACAGGCACCAGGCAGGCAAGTGGCATACAGGCATCCATTCAGGCAAAACAGTCATAAATGTAAAATGAAAATAATTTTTAAATGTAAAATAAAAAGGTTCACATACAAAACTTGTTTTCTGTAGCCATCACATGTGAGCAAATGTTTGCATGGTAGAGAATTTTTAATTTAATTCTTTTTAATTATGTGTATACCTTTGTCTGTGTGTTTGGTATGTATGCCTGAGTGCAAATGTCTGTGGAGGCATGAGATTTCCTCCAGCTGGAGCTACAAGCAGTTAGTTGTAAGCAGCCCTGAGCCCTATTGGGGGATGTCCTTCTGTTTATATGTTTCTCTTTTTGGTTGATGAATAAAACGCTGCTTGTCCAATAGTCAGGCACAAAGCATAGGTGGGGCTATCAGACCAGGAGAAGGCTGGGGAGAGGAAGGCAGGGAGGAAACACCATGTAGTGGAGGAAGGAGTAACAGGTCCGGACCCTTCTCCAGTAAGATAAGACCATGTGGAAATACTTAGGTTAATAGGAATGGGTTAATAAAGACAGAGCTAGCCAAAAAGAAGCTCTAGCCATCAGCCAACACTTTTATAATTAATATAGCGTGTGTGTGTTTATTTGGGGATAAAGCAGCTGTGGGACCAGGCAGAACAGAAACGGCCATGGGTGTTGGGAACTGGGCTTAGATCCTCTGCAAGAACAGTACACAATCTTAACCACTAGGCCATCTCATGCCAAGTCAGAGACCAAAAAAAAAAAAAAAAAAAAATCCATAGTCCCTTTGGAAAAACATCTAAAAATTTACTGAGTTTGAGGAATTGGAAAGACAGAAAAAAAATGTGACATGTCTTCATTCAGCAAACAAATTGAATAAAATATATGAGTAAGAATCAAATGAATTTTAGGGCAATAATTTTTATAGAACAATATGGTTCAATCTCTTTTAAAAGTAATGATTGGTAGAAATCATTTTCTTGAAATGATGGAAAGTGTTTCCTGTACAGCACTCATCTTACCGTTATCAGGATGTCTTGGCAAACCATCTCCTCTGTGGGCACTAACAGCTCTCATCCCAGCCCTGACTGACAGTCCATCACTACCAGCTGCAGCTTCAGCTCCCTCTCATGGCCTTTCTGAACTACACCCTTAAGACCTAAAGAACTTCCATCGTATACCAATACCACCTCAGTTATTATTCTTTTTTCAGTCTTAGCTTACTTACAGAAATATAAATATAAATTAAGCATGTAACGGTGAGAAGTAATGAATCTGTGGAATGTGAATGTCAATAATATGCTGACTCAGAGAGGAGAGCCACATTGGATTTAGAGCTGAAAAGTTTATCCTACTCGGAAGATAAAGTATTTGAGTTAGTCTGAAGGTCTAGCAGGATTTGGTAGGGCAGAGTAGAGGGGGTAATATTTAAGTCATTTGAGGATAGATTGCTATCCATCCAGCTTCCAAGATATGTTCACTTTATAATCATCTAGGATTTTAATGCAGTTATGGGGCATTTCTAACCATTATCATTCATATATTATAAGTGGGAGTGATTTTTTCAAATTTGCAGTCTCAACTAGCAGTACAGCTGTCCTCCGGAGACTGAAGAAAATTTGACTCTATCAAACTTTATGAAGAAGTACAGGGCAGTGGGGAAACACCTTTAAAGAGCTGTAATTAAAATTTAACTCTCAGGTGAAGCCTCCAGTACAATTCACAGCAAGTCCTTCTGTGGCCTGAAACCTCAAGGCAGAATTTGTTGTTTATCCTCTCCCTTGTACCTCTTTCTTCTGCCCTACCCTCCCATTCCAATTCCCACTTAAACCTCCCACTCCATTTTCCCCCATTCCCTTCACTGTGTCCCACCACGACTTGCTGTAAACCCTTCCACCCTCCTGTGGCCCATTTCTAGTTTTCTGGATTCTACTGACTCTCCTAGCTTAACGCAGATCTAAGATTTCAAGCCAGGGATCACCTATGAGACAGAGCATATGGCTTTTATCTTTCCAGCTCTGAGATAACTTGATCATTATAAAGTTTAAAAATATTGTTGTTTCTTGTTCTGTCTGATTGTTGCCCATGGAGTGTCAAACCCAGTCTCTAGCATGCTGGGCAAGCACTCTTATCACTGAACTGCATTCCCAGACCCCCAAAATCTGTTTCAAAGTGTCCAAATGATGTTATTGTCCTGAGAGTTCAGGAGTAGCAAACCAATTCTCTAGAAGTAGAGAACATGCTACTTCAAGATAGAGGCCACCAATTCTCTAGAAGTAGAGAACATGCTACTTCAAGATAGAGGCCACAATCCCAGAAACAGTTTCTACTTACAATGTACACAAAAGCAAAAGCAAGATCTAGCAGACATCACATGGAAAAAACCCAGATCAGCTAGAACTTTAGATTATTGGAATTATCAGAGTCAAATATGAAATAACTTTTCATCAATCTTTTGGTTAGTGCAGAAAGAGTCACATTGTGACATAATGCTTTGCTCTTATTTGCCTCCATCAGTCCTGTCTCCATCCCCCACCTCTCGATGGTGACTCTCCTGAAGTTCTCTGTCCTCTGTGTTTCTGTCACATGCCCTCCATTACCTTCTCTTGCCCCCCCTTTACCTCTTCTTTCTCTCTCATGGACACCTATCCACTTCCACATCACGTGTACTCCACATATGAAAGGAAACACACAATATTTGTCTTTCTGAGTCTTACTTTAAGTAGTGGTCTCTGATTTCTCTCATTCCCTACAAATGGCATGGCTTCATTCTTGACAAAGCTGAATAAAATTCTACTGTGTATATAGGGATCACCTGTATTTTCTTTGCCCAGTCACCTGATGATGGACACCCAAGCTTGGTCCATGTATCAGCTATTGTGAGTAGCGCAATGACAAGTATGGATGGGCAGACAACTCTGTGGTGTGCTGCGTTAAACTCCTTCTGCTATATGCTCTAAAAATGGTATGCCTGGGTCATACAGTAGGCCTAGTTTTAGGATTTTTTTCCTAGAAACAACCATAATGATTTCTACAGTGAAGCTCCAGTTTACATTTGTTTAAAGGAAAGAAATTAGAAACTTTAAAATGGACTACAAAATCATTAAATCTAAAGTTTTCAAAATTAAATAAACAAATATTTTTCAATAGCTGTGAGATTTAAAATAAAAACATGGAAATGTATTGAAATTTAAGACATGGTGGATGTGTTTATTAAAAGACTAGCCACAGCTGAACAGATAATTTGGGCAACTTAAGACAGAATTGTAGAAATAATCTAAAGCAAAGCAGAAACAACACAGGTGGGAAATTGAATGAGAAAGGCTAGAAGGCTCAGGATGTTGAAAATCAATACAACCAAGTGGATTTCAATGAAAAAAACTAAAATAATAGATCTGAGGTAACAGGTGAAGAAATAATTACTGGATTTAATGTACAACTGATGGAAGACACGCCCCCCAGTACATTAAACTGAAGCAGAGAATGATGTCCCCACCTAAAATCACAGAGATACCACAGAATACCAACCAAAGACAAACCTTTTAAGAAACCCAAGTGAAAAAATGAGTTACTTTTAAAGATAACACTGGTTGATTTCTGAAGTCAGTGTCCAATGGAAATACATCCATTGCAGTGAAAACAAAACCTATCAGTCTGCACTAGAACTACATCTTCAGAATAGCACAAAATACTATCTGATAAAAAAAATGTGTCCAGTGCTTTGGAACTTGAGTAGTAAGGAAAGGGGGATAATATTAGATGAAGTGCATGTACCAGCAAGTTAAACTAACTACAAATTAAAAATGCACATAACAAAACTGCACTGAAGTTGTCCACACACGGTCTGTTTGGTAATTGTTCTCTAAATATTATATCCTGTAAACTATTTATACAGCATTTACATCACATAAAGTACTAGAAGGTGACTAAAATCTACAGATGGCTAAAAGAAGATGGTGGGTGTACTTAGATTATATATATATATATATATATATATATATGTATATATATATAATTGGTTTATAATATATAATGGTTTATATATTAAACCATTTTACATGAGGGAATTGGGCATACTCACAGATTTGATTATCTGTGAGAGTCTTGGGACTAATCTGTCAAAGATACTCAGTGAGTGCTATATATGGTCCTTTATAAACAAGTTCAAGGACCCCACATTGAAGATGATATCTAGGTACCAGTTAGATAGCCTAATATACAGGTGTGTATACCTAACCATTCTCTAAATAATATTTCAACTTCGATCCTTATTTAGCCAGAAAAGTGACAGAATTATAATTAATTCTTGTTCTGAAGTGAGTTCTTACACCGTTTCCAAATTCACAGCATCTTAGGTATGTTCTCAGCCTCCAAATTATGTTTAAGTCATTCCATATTCAATACAGCAGAGATGATTAATGAAATTATTGTTAATAATTTGTTGTTTTGGCTTGTTTGGGTTTGTTTGTCTCAGGGTTTCATACAGCCCATTCTGGCCCGGAACTTTCTATGTTGACAAGGTTGAGTTGATTTCCTCATCATCCTGCCTCTACCACACAAGTACTGTAATTACAGGTGTGTACCACCACACCAAGCTCACAACACGTTTTAATAATATGTGTTCAAGGTAGTAGTTGCCAAGAAAAGTCAAGAAGAGGAATGTATGAAAAACAACTCTGCCAGACCCTTCTCAGGCTCTCCCCTCTGTTCTGGGCACCCTCATACTCTGCTTGTGCCAGCAGGAGCCATTCATTCTCATTGCCAATTCAACCTCCTATAAGGCCTTCTCCAACAAATTGGACTTCTAACAAATAGAATGCTAGGAATAAACAATTCGTCATATGAATTCCCAGAATTTTTATCACTGTACTGGTAATGACTCTAAAAATATCTGAACAAAATATTCCTGGATATTATAAATTACTATAAATGGCTTTTTCAACAAAATTGGACATTGGTTTTAAGGATAGTTTTCCCTTTTCGTATTAAGAGTATCAAACACACACACACACACACACACACACACACACACACACACACACACACACACACACCAAGGTAATCTATGCCTTAGTTCTGGGCTGTAAACTGGCAGGTCCTTAAGCTTCTCCTGTTGTTGGTGGATTGAGGGCACTAGTGTACCTACCTGCTTAACATGATGCTTGGGGAATTGCCTTCCTAGTCATGACACCAGAAGCACATGACCTTCTAATACTGCACATCCAGGAGGGGACATACTTGTGTTTCTTGTCATCCACAAAGTACCTACCTATTCTCTTGCCAGAGATGGCAACAAACTGTGGTTAAAATAACAACAATAATGGCTCATAATTACTGAATATTAATAAAATGCTTGATTCATTCTAACTGCCTTCTATGTAGAACTTCATTGAATGCTTTAAGACCAAACTCTAAGGTAGACACTGTCACTACTACTCTGCTATAGATGGAGAAATTGAGTCACAAGACATTACATCTTCAGCTGGGGTAGCCCAGTGATGGCTTAGGAACTGGACAATCTGTTGATCTCTGAAGTTCATCTTCCTATCCATAATTCCGTGCACACATCTTTAAAGGACGTATTGCGTTATCCAAAACATCATGCTATGGGGCCAAAGAGAAATAGAGTATAAAGATGAGAAGGCTCAGCAGATTTAAGAGTCTAGTCTGAGCACCTGATAAGCTGGAGTTACAAGCCTAGCTATTAACTGTGCAACCTGCAGGCAAATTACTCAATCTCCTTAAGCCTCGATTTCTTCATCTGTAAATTGGGATAATTATAGCCTTCCATTACTGATGATGAGAGGCAGAAGGAGGGTTCAACTACATAATCTTGCTGTAACACCATGGTACCACATCCTCCTGAAGATTATAATCTTTTAAAATTGTGGGAAAAGCCAACACTTCCAAGTTTCCAGCTGGCTGTGGATGGGTAATCATGTCCCAACCAGAATTTCCTGGTCTCATTATACCTAAATGCCTGATATTATGAATTAATTGATGTGGCAGCATACAGGGCATGCTATGTATTGTAGGAAGGCCCTCCTCCTGCTCATGATGGGCTCTAGGTAGCTAAAGGCAATTGTGTCCTCTATTATACTTGGTCAAAGGGAGTGACACTGAAGATGAGAATTAGGAGCCCAGAGACATCAGTGTGTTATTTCTCAGAAGAAAATTCTCCCTTCTGCATACAGGAAAAGTGCCTTCCCACAGCATAGCACAATATCTTCATCCCTCAGGGAGGGCATAAGGGTCACTCTGCTAATCAAGAGTTGGAGATCACTAAGTCCCATTCCATTGGCCATGTGATGCCTAGAGAGCAGGTAGAGGCTCTGTTCAGACAGAATGAAAATGTGTCACTGAGTGGAAGGTCCCTCCTGATACCTACCACATACCCGGGACCTCAATCAAATGCTGCAGAAGTTTCCTGTATGATGCCATGAAACACACACACACACACACACACACACACACACACACACACACACAATCATTTATAAAGTGAAAATAAAAAATGAAAGCAAAAAACAGCCTAGTGTCTAAGGGATGCAGCACTCCAATAGTATTTGTGGAAGGGCCAGGACCATGGCTCATGCTTCAGTTAGTACTTTCCACACAACCTTCCAGATAGCTCCTAGAGCTGCTGCAGATGGTTTTCAGCTGCATACAGCCTGAACTGGAAGGAGTCTAGGGGTGTTCATGCTCTGTTCTCATGTTACATGTTCTATAAGAACAATGTGATAAACACATATATTCTGTTAGCAAGAGAAACTATCTGACAAAAAATTGACTATTCTGTTAGCAAGAGAAACTATCTGACAACCACTTTTCCTGAAACAAAGAGATGTATCTTCCAGAAGTCATGCATCTGCCAGTCACAAATAAACTGGCTGTGCCTTGACTCTCTTCAGTGCTCAGGTAGATCAGCTGCAGGCTTCATTGTAGACATATCTTTTCATAAGTAACTCAAAGGTCCACACTTCATCCTAATGTTTCAAGGTCTGGCAACCAAGTCTTCACTCCCCTTCCTAACATCAAATGTTGTAAGAGCAGAGGGTAGGTGTTTTGAGGCGGCTTCCATAATATCAAATCCGATTTCTACTGTTACTTAAAAATGACCTTTCGTCATTCTCCCCAACCCCAGCTCTTTACAACCAAAACAACTGTAGCATCACCTCATGACCTTGGTGTTTTTGTTGATTTAGAGGTCAAGGCTGCATGCCAGGTGTTACCCCGAGGTTAAAAAGCTTCACACTGCCTTAAACAGTTGACAGCTAGGACTGCTCTGGACAGTGCTGCCCTCTGTGGAAAAGCCTGCTAGTGAGCCCTGAGTTCTTTCTTCCTGACAGGAAACCATAAGTGAAAGAAGCAAGGACCTGCATGTGCAGGTGGCCACTGAAGTTCATGCAATAAACATACTTGGAGACCTTCGTTTGGTTTCCACCCTTAAGTGACAAGGGTGAGTGCTAGCAATGGGCTCTTTTGGCTCCATTATCAACCACTGTGAGCAAACCAGAGCTGAGGAGGCCATCTATGTGAAGTGAGGGAGCTCCCATGCAACTCCCACCCAATTAATGCCATTGCCCTACACAATGTGACCACTCCCAAGGGAGAATTTAGTGATCCCGGAGGCAGAAACCCTAGTGTTGGGCACATTTATTGTGATGAAAGGAAAAAACATCCCAGTCCTACAGATGCCTGGGAAGCACAGAACAAAGGGATGTGCTTTCTGAGTCTGTTAAGGTTCCCGTGACTCACTGCTGCTTCCTCCACATGCCACATCAGCACCTTAAAAAGAGAACAGCATCCTGGAGACAGATAATTTTTTATCTTCCATGACTTAAGATCAGGCCTGTACGTACTATATCTTATGTTTATCTCCTGGTAAATGTCAACCAGTGCTGGCAAAGCTGATGGAAAAGAAAAACCCTTACAGATTGCTAGTCAGGGTATAAACTGGTAAATTTCCACCAAGTGCAGAAATTAGTGTAGAGGTTTCTTTAAAAAAACTAAAAGTGAAACTACCACATGCCTCACCTTACTACTGCTGGGAATATACCACAGAGTACTTGCACTTCCATGGAACTATTCACAATAGGTAAGAAATGGGACTTGCCAAGGTGTCTATCAACACATAAATAGATAAAGAAAATGTGGTACACATGGATAGTGGAATTTTCTTAAGCACTGAAGGAAATGACATCATGACATTTGAAGAAAAGTGAATGAACCTGGAAATCATTATATTAACTAATCCAGACTCTAGGGAACAGTTTCACGCATTCCTCTAGTGAAGATGCTAGAGTTTGTGATACACACACACACACACACACACACACACACACACTCACACACACACACATCAGAGGGAGGGAGTTATAAACATGATGGAATAATAATACATGCAATATCAAAACAGAGGGTATTTTGAAGGAGAAGGGGACCAGCAGAAGCAGGATAGATAACATGGGAGAAGAGTAGGGGTAATCTACAGGAACAAAGAATATATGCTGAGAGCCTTTATCATTTATGAAAGAAATAGCAATTACCATTCTAAGTACAAACATACCAGAATTAACTTCTGATGGAGAAAACTTGCTTTGCAAAGTCAGTAAGAAATACAGGCTCAGAATATCTATTGCTATGAATTTGTCTTTATAATCTTGATGCATAGAATATATACTGGATGCTTTCTTAAATAGGCCTGAAGAAAGGAATTTCTTCTCACCAGGGTATCAGTGATAGGGACACCCTACAGATCTCACACAACATAGCCTATGTTTTTCCCTTTGATATAGCACTGAGAAATCCCTTTTAATCAGTTAACAGCATGTTTTACAAGTCGCATCTCCTCTGAGACTTAAGTTTGCATGAACATTTTACAAGTCAGTCACATCTCCTCCAAGGGCCTCATTTTTTTTTTTTTTTTTTTTTTTTTTTTTTGGTCAAGCCCTTATCTGCCTTCCTGGACTTGAGTGATATGCATGCCTGGTATCCTTGCTATTTTCATAGAATTGCTAATTGTGTCTTTGGGTATGTAAACTGGAAACCTGGAAACCTTGTGGGATCTGTGAGAATAATTTTAGAGAATGTTTTCAGGAGGAGAATTTTTAAGAGGACTTCTAAAGAGAACTTAAAAAAAGCTTTTAGAGGAAAAATTTTTAGAGAGAACTTTTAAGGAGAAATTACTTAAAGCGAGCTTTTTGAGAGAGAACTTTTAGAAAAAAAAAACTTTTGAAGAGAACTTATGGGGAATAACTTTTTTGGAAGGATAAAGAGGCATGAGAAAAATATGTGTATGAACTGATTTGTTTTCATTCTCAGAACTTATTAGTCAGCCCAATCTGCCTGTTGTAGGCCTCCTGCCTGAACCCTCATTAAATATATGCAAATGTTGTACTGAAATTCATTTACTTTGTGTACTGAATTTAAAAATTAGTAATAAAAAAGTTTATTTTTCTCCTGTAGTTTAAGGATAAGATGCCATAAAAACTGTTTCCTTTGTGTGGCTTTTTTTCTTTAATTCTCCCATCTTTAAAAATCTAAAAACAAAAATTACTGAAAATCACTCACTACAAGAAAATATATTCAGAGGAAATCTTAAATTTCAAAACAGTTGATGACTAAACACCCTAATTGTCTTTTATCCCACAAGTGAGGGGTTCCTATATTGGGCTCCCTTTCAAACGGTACAGCACACTCTTCTGTGGGCTGGGAAGAGAGAGTCCTGCAAAATGCAAAATCTTTCGTGACATGTCAGGCAAGTGTGGCTGGAGATGGCCACATTCTCTTGAGCTTCTGTAGCTCTAACCTTGAATCAAAAGACAAAGCCTTGTTCCCAGTAGAGGACAGAGGAAGCTAGGGAACCTGTGTGTTACCTGAAGCTTTTGGGGGGGAGTGTGTGTGTGTGTGTGTGTGTGTGTGTGAGAGAGAGAGAGAGAGAGAGAGAGAGAGAGAGAGAGAGAGAGAGAGAGAGAGAGAGAGAGAGAGAGAGAGAGAGATGTGTGTGAAAAAGAGAGGGGGGGAGGGAGGGAGCAAGGGAAGGAGGGCTTTTCAGGAAGGGATCTAAGATATGAGAACAGATTGGGCACCAGACACAAAGCTCCTGCTCCTCCCCATTCCTTTGCTTCTCTGTCACCTCTCCCCCTTCCATGTGTCTCCACCTATTCTTTGCCCTCCTCCTACTACCATGTGTCACTTCTCTCTTCCTGGTTCTGATAATTTCCAGACTCAGATTTGATCAGATACTGGCAATTTTAAAATGGTGGGTAAATGTCACTTTGTATACAAGACAAGAAATGATACTACTCACTCTTAAGACTTCCAGCTATCATCTCAGGGACTTCCCATGGCTGGCCAAGGAAGTCCACTGCCAGGTCACACACTATACCCTGCCAGGTGTCTGCACAATGGCTCAGTCTAGGTTCTCGGAAACTAAGCTTTATTGTTCCAGTAGTTCTTGAAACTGATCTGATTGGCCCCAAAATAACTCACACTGGCATTTTTACATTGAAAACACTTCAAAGCTGTAAATCTAAAAGCAGAATGAAGATGTTACTGATTTTATGGAATTGCGAAATAAAGAAATAGTGTTTTTACTCATCTTCAAATCATCTGGATAGATAAATTTGGGGATTTGTAGAAATAAAAAGGCAAATTTATTTGTAAAATATTCACTGCTGAATTGAACTTTTAAAAACAAAATGGTTCTTTCATGCTTTTAATATAGTATTTTAACTACTTACAAGATGTGTATTTATAAACAGTTTGCTTCTTAAAACAACAAATAACTGGATGATGATATGTAGAAAACTGCAGATAGACCCATGTCTATCGCCATGCACAAAACTCAAGTCTAAATGGATCAAAGACCTCAACATAAATCCAGCCACACTGAACCTCTTAGAAGAGAAAGTGGGAGGTACCCTAGAACAAATTGATATAGGAGAATGCTTCCTGAACATAACTCCAGTAGCACAAACACTGAGATCGACAATTAATAAATGGGACATCCTCAAACTTAGAAGCTTCTGTAAGGCAAAGGACACAGTTAATAATACCAAACGGCAGCAGCCCACAGACTAGGAAAAGATCTTCACCAATCCTACATCTGACAAAGGGGTGATCTCCAAAATATACAAAGAACTCAAGAAACTAGTCACCAAAACACAAAATAACCCTATTTTTAAAAAATGGGGTACAGAACTGAATAGAGAATTCTCAATAGAGGAAATCAAAGAGGCTGAAAGACACTTAAGAAAGTGCTCAACATCTTTAGCTATCAGGGAAATGCAAATCAAAACAACTTTGAGATACCATCTTACTCCTGTCAGAATGGCTAAAATTAGGGATACCAATGACAACTTATGCTGGAGAGGATGTGGAGAAAGGGGAACACTCCTACACTGCTGGTGGGAGTGCAAACTTGTAGAGCCATTTTTGAGATCAGTATGGCAGTTCCTCAGGAAAATGGGAATCAGTCTACCACAGGACCCAGCAATCCCTCTCTTTGACATATACTCAAATGATCCACATCCATGCAACAAAGACATATGGAAGCAACCTAGATGCCCCTCACCTGAAGAATAGATAAAGAAGATGTGGCACATTTACACAGTGGATGGAATACTACTCTGTGGGGAAAAAACAGTGGAATCTTGAAATTCGCATAAAGCAAAGGATCACCAGCCTATAATTCACACCGCCAGAGAAACTAGGATACAAGGAGGATTCTAAGAGATTCATATAAGGTCCCTTGTAGAGAGCCGTGAAGTGCCACGCCTTAAAGATGGCGCTTGCTTCTGCCTTCCGCCTTCCACCTCCCCACAGGTGAGCTCTCTCTGGCATGAATAAGCCTTTATTTGGTTAAGTCTGTTCAGCCTGTCTGCTTCTGCGTTAGAGTAGCCTATCTGCAGGGTCCACGTAGCTCACTGGGGTTGGTTAGCTTAAGGGCATTTAAGCCTGTGCATGGGGTCCCCAGGGGCTCTCGCAGGTCAGAGGAAACATGTTTCAAGGATCCTGATTAAAACTGCATGAAGAAGATCTTCCCGGAGTCATGTCTTCCTTGCTGGCAGGGTCAGGTGCGTACAGTCCCTCACAGAAGGGGAAAGGGACAAGATCTCCTGAGCATGTGGAGAGTGGGTGGGGCAGTGAGTGGAGAGAGAACTAGGAGAAAGAGAAGGGGAGGAGAGGAAAGCACTTGGGACTAGGAAGATTGAGTCAGGGGAGGAACAGACAAGAAGAGAGAGAGAGAGAGAGAGAGAGAGAGAGAGAGAGAGAGAGAGAGAGAGAGAGAGAGACCATAAAAGGGAGCCATTATAGGCTTGAAGAGAAAACTGAACCTAGAGAAATGTCCAGAGAACTCCAAGACTGACCCCAACTAACAATTTGAGCAACAGTGGAAAGGCTATCATAAATGCCCTTCTCTGATAATGAGATTGACGACTAACTTATCCACCATCATGGAGCTCTTATCTAGTAGCTGACAGAAACAGAAGCAAACACTCACAACTAAACACTAAGCTGAACTGGAATCCAGATGCAGAGAAGGAGGACAAGACCAGGGTGCAGAAACACATAGAGACAGCTGACCTGAACAAGGAGGAGCTAAAGGGTCCCCAGCTGGGAATCCAGCATGCGACTGACTCAGACCCCCTGAACATGGGTCTCAGCTAGAAGGCCTGAGCAGTCTAAGGGACCTCAGACAGTGGAACCAGGATGTATTCCTGGAACACAAAAGAACTTTGAGGGCATATCCCCCATGGAGAGATACTCCTTTAACCTAGAGATAGGAGAGAAGGCCTAGTTCCTACTCCAAATGACTTGACAGATTTAGATGAACCCTCCTAGAGGGCATCACCCTACAAGTGGAGTGGGGGCAGGATGGGAGGGAGGGTGGTTGGGGGGCATAAAAGGGTGGGAGAGAAAGAAAGAGGGAGGGAAGGAGGGAGGCAGGAAGGGGAGAGAGGGAACTGGGATCAATATGTAAAATAAAAAAAATATAAAACAAATAGAAGAAAAAACTCAAACAAAAGGGAGACGGAAAGGAAAATGTCTCCAAGATGCTCAGACTGTGAGTAGACATAATGTTAGAATCCCCCTGCCCAAGTCTGACTTCTTCCAGACTTCACAACTGAACGACGACATAAGGATAGAACCACAATCTAGCACAGAATTCCATTTGCCATAAGAACAAAGAGTGACCCAGTAACCTAAGAAGATACATCCCTGCTTCTCCCCTCTGATGACAGAGATGGTCCCCAATGATCTGATTCAATGCATCAAGTAAAGCAGTGGCTTTGTCACAGTGGTGGAAATGAACAATTTACAGATGAAAAGAGCATACCCACTTCAACTTCCCCACACCTAACCCCTCCCTAGCAGAAGGTCAACAGCATCCATACTCATAACCACATTCTAGATCTTTCCAGGACTTTGTATTTTTTCACTTTTCACCTTACTGTTTATAGATTCTCCCTCAGATATTTTGTCATGACAGCTCATGTGTGGCAGTCCACATTTAGGTTATTTTAACTCCTTTCAGAGTTAGTTCAAATTGTTTAACAAGTATAACTCTATGACCTTTAAAATTCTTCCCTTTGGCCCTGTAAATACCAGGAAGTGCTTGCTGCCCTCTGAGGCTCATTCAATTGGTCTCCAAGCTGGAGCCAGAGAAGAAGCCTAGGACTCTTCACAGCACCAAATCTTTCTTCATCAGGTGTCAGCAACCAGAGAATGGTAAGGCTGGGGATCAAGTGGGATGAAAAATGTTCCATCTGTCTCCATTACTTCACAGTAAGGGAACAGAACCCCAGAAAGTTAAGTAATATGCCCCAGTTCCCATGAACAGAATTAAAATTTCTTCTACTTCTTCCCAGTCTACTCAACCTTTTACTTAATTTGTTAAAATGTCTTTCCAAAGTGCACTAGTTTCTAATCTACTTCAGAATATTATGAATGTGGTGATTTAACTTTTGATTGACACAATGAAAGAGAAATTATGAATGACAATGAAAGATTTTCCTCTGTGACACCTCTCATGAGCCATGTGTGACTGATACACCAAAGGGTCAAGACCCTTCAAGCAGCACAGCCACTAACTGATGGTAAGGAAAAGGTATTTGAAACTCAAACCCCAGTGTCTGCCCTCGAGTGAGGAGCACTTTCAAAAAGATGAAAAGATCATTTGCTGCTTCATCAGACAGAATGTGAAAATCATGCGCCATAAATCACGATAACTCACAGAACAGAGCATGGGATGGAAGAGTGTTCCATCCATATATTTTCATTACAGAAGCATTAAGCATGGGCATGAATTCAAACATCCAACAATACATATGAAAAAAGTATTAAACTCTATGAGTGATCATGGGACTTTTTTACAACTAAGTATTTAAAACAAATATAAATAAAGTAGAACAGAGCTAAGATCCATCTTTCTTTAAACATGTAAATATGTAATGGTTAAAAGTAATCATTAATTTTTTATTACATTTACTTATTTGTGCATAACAAAGTTCTCATGTTGGGGGGGGTCAGAGTACAACTGTGGGAATTGATTCTCTCCTTCTACCAATGGATTCTAGAGATGGAACTCAGCCCACTGGGCTTGGAAGCAATAATCTCTTACCTACTGACCACTGCTGACCCACACATCTCTTTTAATGTTTGTTAAATAATAGGAAACCACCCTTCCTCTATTCCTTCAACATCCCTTCTTCTCTAGAACCACCGTAAGATACAATTTGGAGTCAATCATATCTCAGCTTGTTTCTCTACTCACTCACTCACTGCCCCATCTCAGATACACACACATGTGCACTACACATACAAGCACACACACACACACACACACACACACACACACACAAAAAAAACTCACAATAGACACATTTCTAGAAAAATAATCAAACATTTGATGTGTCACCTAATTATTTTTCAAATATACTGCATAATTAAAGGGGAAAAGGGTAAAGAATAAGGTCAAAATTTAAATAAAACAGAATTTTAACTAACACATGACTTCATGAACATGCCCAAATTTAGAGACTTGGCTCTACACATCTAACTGACTAATTTACTTGAAATAATAAAATTATTATAAGTAACCTTTGAAAGGAATACCCTACATAAAACTATGAAAACTCTAATAATAATAATAATAATAATAATAATAATATAATCATAATTTATAAACTTGTATTTACCATGTTTAGACTTTCTCCAAAATGTTTTAAAAATGGTATAAGTGACTATTTGCTGCTTATAAAACAACTTGTGCACAAAGACATAAAATAGCATCCAAATCAGAACACTGACTGAACATCTGTATTCTATCGATCATATTATATTGACAACATGCTGAGAATTGCCAAATAGTTCCAGCTACAGTGGCCTTCTTAGAGGTCAAATGTAGTAACTCTTGTAAAAAGCTTTTCATTTCTTACTATGTAGCTTTGATAAAACAGTCATTTAAGATTAACTCCTATTTTCTCAATAGTAATTTGAGTAAATTTGAAGATCCAGGTTCTAGTCCCAGAGTCCCAGCTGTGTGGTTAAGATCAGAGAAGGCAAGGAGAGACCTTATAATGCTGGATGCAAATGGTTTGTTGCCTCAGGTTTTGGGCCCTCGTTTAATAATTGAGTTATGAGATAAAAGACACTATCGCAAATACCAAAAATATTGAGAGCCTCTAGTTGTTTTGTCAAACACAATAAAAGATATAAACCTTTTTTTTTTCAAACCCCATTTCTGATGTTGAGCCTCAGAAGGTTTCTTATGAGGCTGAACACAGAGATGCTTCCTTCAGCCTGAAAGCCTTCCTTCCATGTGCTTCCTAACCCTGTTGAAATGGTCAGTTTTGTTGACTTGACGCAACTTAGAACCCTTGGGAAGAAAGTCTTTATTAAGGGCTATCAGATCACATAGCCTGTGGGAATATGGGTGAGGGATTGTCCTGATTTCCTTAATTGATGTGGGAAGACCCAGCCAACTGTGGGCAGTGCTATCCCCTGGCTTGGGGCACTGTATTGGATAAGAATAGAAAAGACTCTGAATACTAGGTATATATGCATGCATTCTCTCTGCTGGTGACATTAGATATGATATGACCAGCTGTGACTCCCCTAAAGTGATAGCATATAGCCTTGAATTGTGAGATTAAAAATCCATTTCTCCCCTAAGCTGCTTTTGATCAAGGCGTTTATTTCATCACAGCAACAGAAATGAATCTAGGACACCTGTCTTTTCATCTCATATCCCACCACCCTCACCTGCCTGTTCCTTGAAGTTCTGTGCATGAGCAACAAGCCACCTCCCATGAATGCCCCTTTCCCATCCTTTCCTGATTTCCTCACCCACATGTGGAATCCTTTGTGTCCTCCAGTCTACAGTCTATACCTACTAATGTTTTCATAACTCTGTCTTCATCTCAGTGTCCACGCATGCTTGCCTGTGCCTGAGTAATCTCTTCCTCTTTGATTTTTCTTGCTTGCACCATTCGTGGACTATTTTTAGCTGATCTCTACAATTTCCTTCACTGCCTGCTGCAGTAATAAATAGCAGAATCTCAATAGGCCCTTATTGAATTGAAAAATCTGTTATGCAATATTCTTCTCTCTCAGAATCAATCTATACCTCTGAACAAAATGATACAATTTTAACAGGAGGTTATAGCAACCAAGTTTGATCTTGAATATTTCACTGTAGTTTATTAGTGTCTAAAATATTCATAAGAATATGACATTAAATATATATGTGTATACATATATAATGTCAAGTCACCCTAAACTACTATAATTCCATCTGTGAAAGGTGAGAAACAATGTCTACTTTCTATATGGGAATCCAAGTATACACTATAACTAAAGCACATGGAATTAAATTTGAGACCAGAAGGGTTCTGCACTACTGAAGACAAGAAAAGTAAAATATAGAAAGCTTTTTCTTAAACAGCTTGCCATGTACTCACAGTGGGGGGAGGGGATAAAAAGTATCACATGAGACAAGAAAAGCATATGTGCTCTAAGTGTCTCTATGGTTGGTTTCTGGCTTAAAATAGATGGAGTCAGATTCCACTGGGCTCTATCTGTGATAGATTTTTGGCCTCTTTAGATAATGCAGTGGTAAACATGGTTACCTTACAGCTGAAGGCATCACACTGAGGGCTTGGCACATTCTACAGCTCAGCTGCCAGGGAAATTCAAAAGTCTAAGAAGCCAGAATCAACACAGAAGTCATAAGAAAAAGAGCAGGATACAAACTGCCATTCAAAGAAAATACAGAAATTGAAATGATAACCAGAAAAAAACCCTAGGAAGGAGAAGGCACAGACAACAGTTTGGGGCAGAAGTTAGCATGATCAGCACAGAGTTCAAGGACCAGAGTATGGGCACAGGAGAGGGACATGACAGGGATGCTGGATAGAAAAAGACAAAGGTAGACTTAAGACCCAGTGCTTGGACAAGCTCAGAACTAAGATTTCTCTATATTCAACCAGAAGGATTTACTATGCCACCTTCAACCATACATACAGACATTTTCCAAAGACAACCTATTTAGGTCTATAAGAAAAATTCCTGTGTAGCATTTCTCCCCTCTAATTACAGGGGGGAAAGTTTATCATAAGAAAATGTAAAATTCAGAAAAATAAAAGTATGGCCAATCTTATTCTAATTTAACCATATTTCCTTCATTAATTTGTTTATCAATGTTTATTCTAAGCTGCTATGTATAGGACATTGACTGGTAGCTTTTGGGGAGTCACTATAAGCAAAATACATAAACTTCTGCATCTAATAACATATTCTATCAGGAGATAAAACTGGTAGAAACAAATGAATCGGCAGCTTTTTAGAAGATGATTGTGCAGGAAGATCAAGGGCCAGGCAGGACAGGTGCACTGGGGTGCAGGAATAGGGGAAAGGACAGGCACAGACTATTACAGTATTCACAGTGAGTCGAACTGAGAGCATAACATTAGCAAATTAGTATCATATTTTTATATAATACTTTTATTTTTGTATTTAAAATATGATGAGTACATCCCCATACCACTAAATATTCTTTTGCAATATGGTTTTTAATGACTATGGAGAATTCCATTTCTTAAGCACACAATATTTATTAACTGTTCTGCTCTATGAGGCAATTAGACCTTTCTTATTTTTGAGTGTGTGTGTGTGTGTGTGTGTGTGTGTGTGTGTGTGTGTGTGTGTGCGTGTGATAAAAAGTAAAGTTCTGAGCTAACACAGATTCAGGAGCATGGTGTTAAATATACCAATACCTAAATACACAAGAAAGAAATTTGTCAAATCATTTCCAATTCAGACTCTTTTTTTTTTTCTCTTCCTTCTGTGAAAGTTCTCAGCTACCCACACAGGGCAACCTTTTCCTCAGTCTCACAGAAAGAAGTACTCTGGCTTCCCCATCGCTCTACATCAGCTTCTTTACATAGCAGAAAGACCCATTATAGTAGAGAAGTCTACCTTAAATACCTGCATAGCACAAAAGCTGATCCAAAGAGGAACAAACCATGACTACTGACTGGATTAATAAAGAACTAAAAATTACAGGGTGTTTGAGGAATGTTGCCTTCCATCCAGCTTTAGAGATCCCTGGAAATGTTTCCTCCCACTGAAGCTTCCTCCCATGAAGAGGAATGAGTCAGATCTCAGACATATTTAGCACCTTTTTTACAAGGTGGCAATGCATCTCAATGTCTTTAAGATACTGAAAACCACCATGCAATCTGGGCACTAAAGAATATTATTAATAGCCGAGTAAATGCTAAGCAGCCTAGAGAGACAATGCAGAAATCACTTTCATTATCACCCCTCTTTCTAGGCATGTAAAGATGACAATTACATGTCTTCAAATCTAAAGAAGAAATAGATTTTAATAGTTTATAAACTACTCATCTTAAGTTCTAGTCATAACATTATTAAACTTGTGCTCATATTTTAAAAAAAAATGTTATACAGCCACAAAAAGAGGAAAAAGCCTAAATAAGACTCATACAAAACTTGGAAAATGGGAAAATGTTGCATTCCAAAAAGAAAAAGAAAAATGTCAACAGAATACAGCATTTGTTTGTCATATAAGATGGTTTATTATGGGCACATGTTACTGAATAACAGCTTCTTTGTTGAAGCATAGGAGATGCTGAGTTATAAATTCTGTCTTTTGTGTTCTAATACTATTGGAACCTTCCAGTTCAGTGATAACTGGAAGTAAAAGTCATCTGAAACTCTTTCTTCCTCTACAGTGAAACCTTAGGAGAAGCAGAAAGCAAACATACTATTGGCACTTCAAGTGTGAGGGTGCAGACCCTACAAGGACAACTGTCCTTTCTATGGATGATTCAATTGGTTAATTCATACACTCACTGCAAATGGGCCTAGCTACTAGATAATGTGGGTTTGAGAGTTCACACTGGCTCTCTGGGTTTAAGTCTTTTAGCTTTGTAACTATTGCACTTGTGATGATTAATACTGATTGCCAACTAGATAGGATTAGAATCACTATGGAAGCAAATTTGTCAATGTGTCTGGGAGGTAGTTTCTAGATTGCATTAACTGAAGTGGAAAGATCCATCACCAATCAGCATGAGTTGCACCATTCCACAGGCTGGGGGCCTGGTTAGACTAAAAAGGGGAAAGTATGCTAAGCACCAGGATTCATTTCTCATTGTTTCCTGATTGTGGATGCAATGTGACTTACTGCCATTACTTCCCTGATCTGATGAACTGTACCTACAAAGTACAAGCCAAAATAAATGCTTCCTTCTTTAATTGTCAAGTATTTTGTCATATCAGTTAGAAAAATAATGAAGAAATAAATCTTTACAACTAAACTGGTTATGCTCCAGAGGCAATGAAGTGGAAAATTTGAGGATTCCAGCCACAGAAATGGTTGTTTAAAGCTTCTCACATTGAGGACTGTAGACCTCCATGGCAACCCTTCAATCTGTAATTTGTGGTAAAGGGACCTGTTCACAATAAAACACATAGTAGTAAGAAGAATCTCTTGGAGAAGAGGGCAGGTAGGAACAATTCTAGCTCTATGAGTAAGAGAAAATGACAGTATGTCAAATACACATTTCTCTCTCTCTCTTTCTCTCTCTCTCTCTCTCTCTCTCTCTCTCTCTCTCTCTCTCTCTCTCTCTCTCTCACACACACACACACACACACACACACAATTTGCTAATGGATTGAAAATAAAATGTAATATAAGGAGACTAGCCATGGATGATTCCTAGTCTTCAGTCCTGAACAATGGAGGGATGACAGGGTTCATTACTAAGATGGAAAAAGACCATGTGTGACATGGTTAAGACAGATAAAATTGATTGTCAACTTGATAAAATCTTGAATCACCTAGGAGACCATCTTTCAGACATGTTGGTGAAGAAATTTCAAGACTGGGTTTGCTGAGGTGAGAAGACGCATCATAAATACAGGTGCTTCCATTTCATGGTCTGGAGTCCTAGACTGAATGCAAAGGAAGCTTCTATGCACTGAATTCATCTATATTTGTTTTCTGGGAGTAGATTCAATGTGATCTGCTCTCTTGGTCTCCTATCATCATAACTTCTTACCATAATGCACTGAATTCTCCAACTGTAAACCCAAATAAACTTCCCCTCCCCTAAGTTTACTCTGTCAGATATTTGACAGCAATGAGAAGAAAAAACTAATAAACCACACCATGGAAGGGAATAAAAGTCAAGAAAAAAGCATTTATTCTTGGATGTCGTGCATGTTAGTGCACACCTATAATCTTAGCCTTTGGTAGACAGGGGACACTGGGATTGGTATGTAAATATTAGAAAACAATTGTTTTAATAAACAAATAAATAAAGGACAAACAAGCAAACAAAAAAGATAGCAAATAGACTTCTGAGGGGGGCAATAATGAAGTATAATAAGATAAAACAAAAACTAATACATCAGAATTGAAAACAAACAAACCAAAGGAGAAAAGCAAAGAAAAGGAGTAAAAATCAGAGACCACTTATTCACACACTCAGGAATCCCATAAAAACACTAAACTGGAAGCCATAGTACATACATACATATATACAGCATCTGGTGCAGACCTGTGCAGGCACTGTGCATGCTGCTTTAGTCTCTGTGAGCTCTCATAAGCCTTGTTAATGTTGACTTATGGGCCTTGTTCTCCTGATGCCCTCCATCCCCTCTGGCCCTTACACTCTTTCTGCCTCCACTTCCATGGGCTTCCCTGAGCATCAAGAGAGAGTTTTGATGAAGAGATTCTGTTTAGGGCTATGTGTTCTAAGGTCTCTCTTCTCTGAATATTGTCTGGCTCTAAGTCTCTATATTTGTTTCCTATCTTCTTTAGCAGGGAGCTTCTCTGTTGATGGCTGAAAGAGACACTGAACTATGAGTATAGCAAAATATCATTTGGAGTCATTTTATTGCAACACTTTTCTCATTTTTGTTTTGTTTTGTTTGTTTGTTTGTTTGATCAGAGGTATTTGGTTTGACCTTAGGTCCCTAGGCTATCTATTCTCAGTTTCTTGGTCAACCAAGCAGAGTTGGGTATGGGTTCCATCATGTGGAGTGGGCCTTAAGTGAGAGCAGATATTGGTTGGTGACTCTCACAAGCTTTATGCCACCATTGTCCTAGCATGTCTTGCAGGCAGGACAGCATTGTTGATCAAACGGTTTATAGCTCGTTTTGTGCTTACATTTCTCTTTTGGTAGCATGTAGAATACCTTCCTGTACCAAAGATTTTAAAACACAGGGATGAAGGCTCTATGTAGGCACCAGCTAGACATCTGGTTGTGTAGCTATTTTCTTCAACAAGAGGGCCTTATCAACTGAAGGGATTTAGATAAAATTCCTTTATATGCAATGTGGAAGCTTATAGATGACCAAAATATGCAAATTGACTAAGAAAATATTTTTTATTTCAGTAAATGTTTTTATTTATTTTTAGATCCCATTTGCTTTATTTTATGTATATGAGTGTTTTTCCTGCATGTATGAACATTTATCACATGTGTGCTTGATGCCCACTGAAGCCAGAAGAGGACATTAGATACCCTGGAACTGGAGTTATAGATGGTTGTAAGTTGTCATGTGGGTGCTGGGAACTGAACCCAGGTCCTCTGCAAGAGCAGCAAGTTCTACTAACCATCGCCAGCCCCAGTTCTACAAATGTTTAAAGGGAGCAGCTCACTCTATGAAGCTTAAACTCATCTCAAGCTTATGGCTTAGCAGCCACTGGTTATGTCTGGAAAAAAATAGATGCCAATAAGGCACTCTATAGAAAGGGTAAGTGAGGTCAAGGAAGATCCTTCTACTTCAGCTTATTAGAGAAAGAGGGTCCAGGACAATTACTACAAAAGGATATATTAAGATAAAAGTCTGATGATAGGATTTCATGACAACAGGAAAAGTATCATAGCTGTGTCTTATACTGCAACAAATAAAAATCTTTAAAAATTGAAAAAGGACAAACTTCTATACTTCTTGCCACATGAAGGAAAGCACTTCAGAACATGACACATATTCCTTTGGAGTAGCAGCAAATATATCCAAATGACTGAGGAGGGTCCAGAAGGAAAAGGAAGCCAGTGAGGAGCAGAGAGAGACTCCTGGCAGTGAGCAGGAAGCCCTAGTTACAACAACAACTTCAACAATGATAGAAGCCACAGAGTTTAGTGATGCCTGTAAGGAGCCAGTCTAGAGCTGGCAATCATCCTCTGCCAGTGTCATGTGGTCCTGAGAAAGGGATTGACCAGGCCTTCTCCTTATCCCTACTTTACAGAGGAGGAAACAACCACATAGATGTTGTGCAATTGGAACCATGGAAAATGAACTCCACAAAGTTCGGGTGAATGGATGTCGTCATTCCTGGTAATGATATGTATATGCAAAAGTGCTGCAGAGCTATGAAAACTGCAGCAATTTCACTCCATAGACATATTAATCTCATTTTAATATACTGACAAGAACAGTGGGACTCTCATACGACCTGTAGGCCACATTCAAACTCTAGAAACGGTTTTTGATGGCATTTTACCACCCTTCACCCTCACCCACAGGTGAGAGGGGCATGATCGGATTGGCAAACTGGTCCCCAAGATGATTCTGTTTGACTTTTCTATATTTTCAAATTTTTGTTTTCTCACCTGTAAAAATGAGAAAGTTGAATCAAAATCTCAGGTGTTTGGAGATGGAAGAGGTTTCACCAACTCAAAGCAGATTCAGTGCAGCCATGAAACCAAAGTATGCCAGGCACCTTTGCAGATACTAATATGTATGTATGTATGTATGTATGTATATATGTATGTATGTATGTATGTATGTATATTAACAGCACAGTGGCAAGTGCATTTTGTTTCAAAGCTCGCTCATAAATCAGGTATTTGAAACTACACCTGTAGCTTTCTCCAAGGAAAGTGTTGTTACAGATAGTTTCCATTAAGCACCAGGACTTTTCTATCATCAAAGGATCTAAATACAGTAATGACCTAGCAAGGCAAGCATCCACATCCCTGTAGAGACCCCCTCTGCCCATGCCAGGGCAGATGAAGAAAGAAACATTCAGGAAAGGAAAGTCCAGAAAGTGAGAATGGAAACTGAATGAGGAGATGGAATTGCCTGTGCAGAAGGTAGAAGCAATGAACAACAGATATGCAGTGAGGGGAGGTGAGCAGAGTGGAAGGGAGGTCCCTCTGCTCTTGACACCCACCCCAGTCCTTTCATCACAGTAGCACTCAGTTTGGCACATTCCACCTTTCTCAAGTCTGGGGTGATGACCTCACTACATTTAGTATCTCACCTCCCAGGACATAGCTCCCACCTCTTTTCTCCATTCACTCAGAGACACTCATCTCTATATCTTGCATTGGCCAAGAGGTTATGTGCATGCTCTAGGCATGATAGCTCCTCTGGTCATACCATATCCATGTACAGAACTTCCAAGATGAGCCCCAGCAGTCTCCACTCCAACTTCTAAGCCACATTACCCTCATAATACTTGTTATAGCACCTACCAGTTCCTTTGGAAACCACATCCTTTGGAAAAGGAGCCATTTGAAGCCAGAGAGAGAGAGGAGAGAGAGAGAGAAAGAGAGAGAGAGAGAGAGAGAGAGAGAGAGAGAGAGAGAGAGAGAGAGAGAGAGAGAGAGAGAGAGATTTTGTACAAGCAAATAAAGGAGGCTAGTGAATCTGGATTTGAGCTTGGATTCCCAAGTCATTATCAATGTGCTTATAAAGATAGACATATAAGATCTAATTTATATTGCTTGATGTAAGTTGAGAATGATTACACAGACATACAGCATAGTTCCAGAGCCAGCAAATGTCAGAGGTGTGTCTATCTCTGTGTAGTATGCCAAGAAGGGAATAAGAAATTTGGTAATGGATTCTTGCTGGGAGATGTCCCTCTGTATATATGTTTCTCTTATTGGTTGATGAATAATACACTGATTGGCCAGGAAGGAAGTACAGGTACAGGCAGGGCTAAGAGGTGAGGAGAATTCTGGGAAACATAGGTAGATGAAGTTGTCATGTAGAGTCCAGGAAGAGATGATGTGCCAGATGTTCTCTGGAAAACCAAGACTATGTGGAAACACTTAGGTTAATAGAAATGGGTTAATAATTAAAACAGAGCTAGCCAATAAGAAGTCCTAGTCACTGGCCGACAGTTTCATAATTAGTATAGTGTTTGTGTGCTTATTTGGGGTTCAAAGGTGGTGGGCTGGCAGGAAAGAACCTCTACAAAAGATTCTCAACTGACTTTCTTCTCAACCCAAGTACTCTTCTTCTAGAAATAAACTGTCAACTCGTACCAAGCAGTATTTTGCCCACTGAGGAAAAAATCTGTGTTCCATACCCACACAGGGAATCCAGAAAAATACTGCTGTCACCACCTCAAACCATGGATTCCCGCTATGGCCTCAGGATCCACAGAAGTACTCAGTAAGACATCTGGGGGTGAGAACCCACAGATCACATTGCTTAAATGTAAAATTATATTCAAGCGAGAACAGCCTAGGCCTTGGATAAGATGCAGATTCGGTTATTGGTGATTCAGGAATATACCGCAACACTACCTGAGTGTGGCAGCTGAGCTCAAGATATGCAGCTCTGCCCAGTGGGAGTGTGGTTTAAGCAGCCTTTTCTGAAAGCACAGGTAAGATAAGCATGGCCTACTCTGCAGGTGGATGCAGAATGACCTCCTATTCCACAGCAGAAAACTGCCAGGCAAGCATACAAACCTCAAGGAAATCCCCTACTCATTAACTTGCCTGTGAACATCATACATGAAACTCAGATAGAGTCTACCATGAAGACAGCATCCTCTAAGATGCCCCTGATAAGCAGCTATCAAATTCAATGACAGAACAAGTTACAGAGTCAAATCTATGCTACAGACAAATTTATGCTCTATGATTCCACTTTGTCTGGTTTTCAATGATTTATAATAATTTTTGCAGCATGTGCATCCCCACCTTGATTTACCCTGCTTTTCAAGAATTACAACCACTGTGATAAGGAACCCTACTAGGAATGGCCAAACGTGTAAATAGATTATTTCTATATACTTAAGCAGATTCAGTTAGATAAGATAATGGGGAAAATGTATATAATGCCTTCCATAACAAACACAAAATTAATTAATTAAATCAAACATAAAAAGTTTGACAAGGAGACAAAAAGAGTATACTGAACAGCTAACAAAAATAGATTTCAGAAGCACACCATATTTCTGAAGAGATTCTTTAATATTATATAGATTTCAGTTTTTAAATTAAGTCTTCATATTTAATCAAAAATGGATATCAAGCCAATTAGATCCCAACAGAACTTCATTTTTGGAAGCCTATGATCTTTTGATTGGTAAATTTGAGAGAAAAGTTAGAAATTTTCCAAATGAAAAAGGAAAATCTACCCAGAGTCCCACTTCCATCAAATACAAAAAATACATAATGAAGTTCATGATTGAGCTGTGTCTACTCCTTGGGAGGTTGAACATGATTTCAAGGCCAGCCTGAGCTACACAGTGAGTTCTAGACAACCTAGGCTATACAGTGAGGCACTGTCTAAAAAACTAAAACCAACAAGCAAACTAATAAGCAAAGCAAAAAAGTAGATTTAAAAGTGCTGTGATTGGATAATGGTTCAGCAATAGATGGAAAGATAAATGGAACAGAATTACAACTCAAGAATCAAATCCAAAAAATAATTTCAAATTAATGGAGAAAACTGGGTGAGTTTTAAAAACAAAAACAAAACAAAACAACAACAACAACAAACAGCATTGGATCAGCTAGTTAAAGCCAAATAAATAAAGCAAACAAATAAAATCTTATAGTGAAAATCAGTATTCTAAATTATTTACAAGATTATACTGTAGCTAAATGTAGCTCTAGCAAACCCACAGCAAGAACTGATATCATGAGAAAATGCCAGCCAATACTTAATACCGTCTGTTTCATATCAGCTGCATAAGTGGTTCTGCATAATTCCAGGGCCTCTCACTGAACCCTAGACCCCCAGGTCTGTCTTCTGCAGGCTCCAGCTGTTTGGCTCCCACCTCTTTGAGGCTGGAGAAGCTTATGGCCAGGCCATCTACTTGCAATGGCCCTTCTGAATGTTAGGCTTCGGAAAAGGAAAGGGAAGCCAGGTTCTTGTCTGAACGCCTGTTATATTAGTTCCCCTGGTCAAGTGCCTAAGAAAGATCTCAGAGAAAAAGTAAAACCCCAAATCTCCAAACTTCAGGAATTTCTTCACACCCTGGAAACATTTTGGTTTCTCACCATTTAATATCTAGTTTCATATTTGTGACTTTTTAAGGTTTCAATGCAGTGTGTGTGTGTGTGTGTGTGTGTGTGTGTGTGTGTGTGTGTGTGTGTATGTGTGTGTGTGAGTGTGTGATAGTGGATATGCATGTGTCATAGCCACATGCGTGGAGGCCAGAGAACTTTCCAGAGTGAGTTCTCACCTCTACAGATGGAGATCAAATTTAGGTTATATGGCCCGCACGGTCAGTGCTTTTACTCACTGAGAACTCTTGCCAACCCCTCATGTTTGTGGGGTTTTCTAGTTTGTTTATTTTTGTTTGAAAAGTCAATTTGCCTACACCTCATACCCCATAAACTGGTTCCATCCCTGCCCCCCCAACATGTTTAACTATAACACTACATGTTTTCTATACAACTTATCTAACTTGAAGGAACATAGTCTGAAGGAGGCCTCAGTAAGTGTTCATTAAATAATTGTGCATATAATGATATCTAACAACATAATATGTGGTAAATAATAGCATGCACTTAGTGTGACAGCTCACAGAACACACTTTGAATTCAAGTTCTAGTCTTTGTGTTATAAGCCTATAATCTTAGCACTATTGGAGCTTAGGCAAGAGGATTTTAAGTTTAAAACTGGTCTAGGAAATATAATGAGACTCTCAAAATGTGAATGAAAGAAAGGCAGGGTGGGGTGGGGTAAGGTAGGGTAAGGCAGAGCAGGGCAGGGGTGTGGATAGGTTTGAAGTTAGGATAGCTTATGATAACATATGTGAACATGCTAGGAAGAGTATTTACTGCACAGCATTGCAAGAAAGAACATGTAGTCAGAGAAGAGGCCACAATCAAATAAGTGGGAGAACATTTCCTAGCAGATGTGTGCTGCTCTCACATCATTGTTAAGTCAAGAAACTATAACCAAGCCATCATAAATTGTATTGCTGAGCTCAGAGTGGTCTCAGATGTAGATGAGAGACAAGGATCTTCAAGCCATGGGACTGGGAATGAGTCACATGTGCCCCAGTAACTCAGAGACATCTGTAATGGCACACAGCATCTCTGGTTCTCTGCAATCCTTCTCTGCTGAGAGTCACTGGATCTGGTGGGTATGGTACCTCAGTCAGTCATTATGAGGCTGACTTTGACACACAGAGCTGCAGAAAAGGAAGGAGGTTTTAGAGGCAGGAGGCACAGGTCTTAAAGCTCTGAATCCTCCAGTTAGTAGCCAGATAACCTGGAGCAAGTCATCTGATTACACTGAGGCTATTTGAAGACCTATAATACTTGGTAATAAGGTCTATCCATGTTCATTCATCAAAGTCATCCCCAAGGGCCTAAAACCTACAGTGATTTGGATCTTCCAGGAGTGCCACACAACAAAGGCAAGAGCACTCACTCTTTATCACCAGGGAACCAACCCTGGTTAATGGGAAGTGGGAAAGTCAGCACTCAGCTTTGCACTCAGCCAGGAACCTGACAAAGACAAAGACTACCAACTAGTTAGCTTAATACTTACCTCTTAGATTTAGTACAAGATTTCCACCTAAGACAAAATCATATAGAATGCATAAGCCAGCATACTAATATTATGGTTTATATATGAAATCTTGTTCACAGGCTCATCTGTTTATTTGAACACTGGTCCACAGCTAGTCTATTAAGTTGAATAACTTGAGAAATGTACGCACAACTGAGGTCTCAGCCTTTGTGCCAATTAAAAGTTTTGCTTTAGAAATACAAGTTGCAAGTTTCTCTCAAACAATGCCAGCTTTGGCATGGCAATAATTTTCCTGCATAGTAATAACTTGACATGATACAAATTATTGAAAGATGAAATTAACTAAGCTGAAATTCTTTCTGTAGCAGTTAATTAGCACAAATTACACACTAGACACCAATATTCTCTCTATGTTCTATGCTTTGGATCATTACCATGCTAATATGAATAATTTTCCTGAAAGACTATCTACCATTTCTCATGTGTCAGAAAAATGAAGTGCAATCCCCTTAGTATTTAATCTATTCAGTGGTTTTTCACTGTTTAGAGACAAAGAAAACAATGAGAGAGAAAGAGAGAGAGAGAGGGAGAGAATACTGTTACTCTATTACAGCTGCAGATCATGAAGAGATAAATCTATTTTCAGTCACTGATTGTTCCAGTTGCTTGTTTAAGTAAAAATCATGAGGAAATGGCTACAGGAGAGATGTATGATGGAACCTGAACTTCCAAGCAAGACCACAGACAATTACCTCCTGCATTTCTACCACGCATTGTTGTGGACAACTTTGGCAATTTAGAACATGTTGGAGGAATTCAAGAGTGAGGGACCTGATAATATTCAGGTCACAACATCCCTCCAAGCCAAGAGTTTGTGTCTCTGTTTATTGATAGCCAATTGATGTTGTATGAGAAGACAGTTCTGATTGGGGACGGAATGATGGGAAGAAGCTGCTCCCATATGGATGCCCCTGTGGATGGTCATATCATCCACTGTTTAAATAATGTAAAATCTTCTCAGTTTATTGGGAAACAAGTTGGTATCCCAAAAAGAGAGGCCAGGCATAGGATAGGCAATCCCTTGAGCCACTAGGATTTCCTGGATGTACAGAAAATGACTATTCAAGTATCTTGTATATGGCATTATAATAACTTGTACTTCAGAAAATGTCGAAAAGTAATTAAGTCGCATATGTGAATAAGAAAAACACCATGTTCTGCTTCATACTGGCTTTATCCTCACTCTTTTTACAAAAAGAAAAGAATATAAATATGTTTTTACCTACTTCCTTCCAATAAGTGCTCTTATCTCTTTGGCTCAGCTAAACTCTTATTTTTTGAATCTCTGTTTGTAAGATGTATATGTTTATGTGTGTTCGTGTGTGTGTCTATGTGTGCACAAGCCATGCATGCATGGACCCATAGAAAACCATACAAGTGATACAAGATAATTTCTAAGACCAAGTCCAAACAGCTGTAGTTTATCTCTGCAGCTGGTTCTTTTAGGATAGACCCTCTCTAAGCCTAGCTTGGTAGGCAGCCCACAGTGAGTCCCAAGGTGGGTTAAATGGTATCCATTTGGGTTCCTGGTAACAGTCCTTCCTGGGCTTCTGTTATGGATGTGGTGCTCACCAGACTGTCACATGAGTGGCCCTCTTAGAAATAGAGTCTCCAGTATACCACTGAACTTCCCAAACTACTATGCACAGAACCCAAACCTTCCAAGCCAAGCTATGCCCCAGTCATCTGTTCAGAGCTCAGTATCTGACTCGGTGTCAAGATGCTGTTTGGGAGAGGCTGGCTATGCAGTGGTGGAAACGCTGAAGACTGCTACAATCTACTCACCTCTGGGTTGCAATTGGGAAAGGAAGGAATAAACTGTTGAATAAGACTTATGAAAGGACATTGATTTAGACAGACTTCTTTAGGAAGGCCCCAACAGACCAAACTAAACCAGAGACACTCAAGCTGCTCAAGTTTCATGTCACCAAATCCAAACTAACTTGTTTCTCGGACCTTCTAAGAACCCAGGAAAGGTGATGAGTGATCCCCTGAATAGGTTCCCTTTATCAGGGAAGAAAGGCTGGAATGACCTGATATCAACCATCCAGCTCTTGAATCTTTGTATTGTTTTGATTCCTTGTTTCTGCTCAGGCTACTTTATTTAAAGAGAGAGAGAGAGAGAGAGAGAGAGAGAGAGAGAGAGAGAGAGAGAGAGAGAGAGGGAGGGAGGGAGAGAGGGAGGGAGGGAGGGAGGGAGAGAGAGAGACAGAGAGAGAGGGGGAGGGAGGGAGGGAGGGAGGGAGGGAGGGAGGGAGAGAGAGAGAGAGAGAGAGAGAGATGGCATTGTGCCCTGTGCAGGAGAGATTGCCTTTCATTCCTCCATAGATGAAATGCTTCCAATTCACATGTCACTAATGGTCAAAGCAAAGTACACTGTTGTTAAATGTGTGGGTTAAGATTTTTCAGTGGGAAATTGGTTCTGGAATTGTGGTGTGTGTGTGTGTGTGTGTGTGTGTGTGTGTGTGTGTGTGTGTGTGTGTGATGGTGGGAATGTGGAAGTGAAAAGACAACCTGCAGGAGTAGGCCCTCTCCTTCATTCCATCACATAGATTCCAAGAATGAAACTCATTTTCCCAGCTAACTTGGCAGTAAGATCTACTACTCCAGAATGTCTTGCTGTACCTGTTTCAGGATATATATATATATATATTTTTTTTAAAAGAAAGGACCTCACTATATAACTCAAGCTGGCCTTAAACTCAGGGGGTCCTGCCTCAGCCTCTGCTGTCCCCTGCATCCAACTCTCCAACCCTCCCCACCCCCATGTTCCACCACAGTGTTGGAATTATAGTATATAACACAATCTCTTTCTGAAAATTTGTTTTTTTTTAATAAAACCAATGTGTTAAATAGAATAGTATGTATTGCACTTGATTTGGAAAATGAAGTTACAAACATAACAGAATCTTAAAATGGTACTTGGCAGCAAATGTTGTAAATAGCTACTTCTAAGGGAGTTACTGATATTTATTAGACAATTAGTACATGAAGACTTTGGGAACCTAATTCCAGAACATTTAAGCTTATAATTTTGTTATTTCAGAAGGCAACGCTAATTGAATTTATAATGTAAAGCTGACTTTAAATGTCATCATCCAGGAAGACAGGCTCTGTGAGTAAAATGCTTGATGCTTACATATGAGGACCTGAGCTTAGATCCCAGCACCCACATAATAAGCATTCATGGAAGTGTGTTACTGGCCTGGGTGGGGTGACAGAGTCAGGTGGATTCCCAGGGTTTGATGGCCAGCCAGGCTAGCAAAAGCAAAAAGCTTCAGGTACAGTAAGAGACCTTGACTCAAAAGATGAGTCAGAGGTGATTAAATGGCTCAGCAAGTAAAGGCGTTTAACAGCAAGCATGAAAGCTCGCACTCCATCCCCAGAATCCACAGTGTGGAAGGGAAGGAAGGATTCCTGCAAGCTTTCCACTACCCTTCACATCACACCCATACACACAGTTCCATCCCCAGAATCCACAGAGTGGAAGGGAATGATGGACTCCTGCAAGCTGCCTGCTGTTCTCCACATCACACGCATACACACAAACACACAAACAAATGTACAGAATTTAAACACAAGGTAGAAAGTGATGGAGGGAAACACCCAAACACCCAACATCTGGCCTCCACAGAGACACACAAGCAAGCACACCTGTACACATAACACATAAAACATCATCCAGGCAAATTATCTATGATTTATCTGTATTATTCTAAATTTATTGATTCCTATTATTTACTCCAGGTCCCAGAACATAGATTTTTTTTTCCACTTTTCATCTTAATTCTCTGTTTCTACAAAGCAAACACAATAGAAGTTTCTGGAAATATGATATACAGAACTATTAAATAGTAAAACAGTTCCTGTTTCTCCTAACTCACAATTTGGCTACAGTTAACAAAAATGAAAATCTAGAAACCATATATTAAGTGGATTTTTTCTCTGTAAACAAAGCTCACTTGTAAAAAACTATATGTGATATTCAAATTTGCTTGATCACAATAGAGGTGTTTAAAAATACATGGCTGGAATTCACATTTGCATTTTTCAGATGGAACAATAAAGACACTCTGGATCAATAATTAATTTGTGACTGAAATTCATGGAGAACAAAATAGCAAGCAGTGCAGTTTCCCTTTTTATCCACCAAGTCTTAGTTTGTCCTTGTTCAACAGGTAATGTGGGAAATTAGGTAGAGTTTATAACCTCTGAGATGGAAGATGAACAGAGGTTCCCTCCTCTGTCATTGCTTCAGACTACAATGCACTCAAAGTAAACAACTGACTGACTAATCATCCCGTTGGTTTATTATGGACCAGATGCAACAGGTACACTCTAAGCATGAATATACACGACTGATTGTGAAGGCAAATGTCCTATATTGCATGCATGAGTGCCCAGGTGCCTAGTCCAGCCTTGGGAAGGTCCCAAACAGCACATCCAGCCATGCATAAATTCTCTCCCTGACTGCAGGTCACTGGGACTTCCCCATCTCATAGTCTCTGTCAGCCCAACCAGCATCAGCTAGCAAGGGCATTTGCACCAAAAAGTCAATGCCCACTACATGAATAAGGTCAAACTTCTTAAAATATGCAGCCTAGTTTCATTTCTTAGAAGATAATGACTTAGGCCTAAACTACAAATTCCATAGAAGGTCCAGAGAGTGGTGGCTTCCCAGTCCTGCAGCACAATAATCTGGATGGTGGACCAGGCCTGACAATTAAATACAGATGACTATAGGTAAGACCAGAATCCAATAACAGCCTTCCACTACTGCTCCCTAGCCATTAACTGATGAGTTGGCTGCTGGAAACCTCAGCTGTAATGAATGGAAATAAGAAAACTTGCCTGGAACACAGCGACAAACCAAGGTAGTGTCTCTCAATGTATATCTCTTGAGTAGCAGTGACATCTGGGAACCAGTAGGAAATGCAAATGTCTAGGTCCACTGAGACATGCTTAATCACCAATAGAGTGCAAGGAGTTGGGGATCAGAGGCATCTGCATTTTAACAGGCCCTCTGGATGAATCACACAACGGTAAGACAGAGCTGCTAATTAGCTGAGATTATTGTTACAGACAGCCAACCTCATTTCCTCTCCACAATGCAGCCAACACAGTGTCCCTATGTGTACTGTACACATGATAGCAGTGAGGACAGCTATCACAATAACGGGGGTCACCCAAGTAGAATTTTTTCTATCTAGACCATCTGGAAGGGGACAAGGACCAGCAGATGCCCTAACTCATGGTTTAGAGTTTATATGACTAACTCAGAAAAGGTGCCACTTTTGTAGCAATTCAGGAGGACATTGAAATATTAAAATGAGTTTCTTATCAGAGAGAGAGCTTTATTGTACATTTATCCTAGTAGAATTTTCTATTGATCATCTAGAAAAGTTCAGTCACTGAAAATGGATTGAGGGGTCAGCTCTGACAAGGGGATGCTAACAAGAATACCTGGATTCCAAAAAGAACTCACCAGATCTCTAAACTCCGACTCACCTTCTGAGAATAAGATGAATAATAAGACTGGTCTGAGAACAAGCAGTCACCTAAATATTGGCAGGCATATGTATAGCTAGAACCCAAGCCTATGCTTGGAAAACCCAATGGATGCCACATACAAGCTCTTAACACCAGGAGGCTTCTATAATGCCACTGCCTCCCATCACTACACTTGCCCAGAATCTGTTCAAAGTCTGTGTAGTTCTGCCCCTATCCCATGCTTACAAACTTGTCATGTGTCTACTCACTCTTTGATCCATCCCTGTCCTTGATGTGAAAACTACCTTTTTAAGACTCAATTGTCAACTAACTCCAGCAATATTCAGTGAAAGACTAGAAGATGAGAGCTAGGAAGAAGCTAGGGCAACCCTCTTTCCTCTCTCCAATGTAGATGATCTCAACTGAGGTGGCACTAAGGTTTGAATGTGAAGTCCAGACATGAGAAAACTCCCTGCATGGTGCATTTACTAGAGGCAGGATATCTCTAAAAGGTGGCTCTTTCAATGCCCTCATGAATGAATCAGTGCCATTACCACAGGCGTCCAGTTCAGTTCCTTCCTTCCCTCTCTCACCCTCTGATTTTTCATCATGGGATGCTAGCTTGCTGATCTTAGATTTTCCTGGACATCAGAGCCATCAACTATGTCATGTCCCTTAAAAGCTACCCCAGCACAAAAGAGACTAAGACATGTGGCTTTGTGCTTTCTGTGGCTCCATTTTTATCACCCATCTTCTGTCTGTGCTTCCAGGGACTTCTGGGGGCTGCCACACATATCAGACTCTTGTTGTCTAGTTACATCTGCATCCCTCCTTTGCTCCCCAGGCCTTTGTGGTATTGGAAGTTCCAGTGACCTCATCATCTCCTATCTGGCTTTTCACAGCTTCCAAAGATCTTCATATCTAAGTCTTGTCTGGAAGTGTGTGTTTGGTTCTGCAGGCCATGACTCATGAGCCTTTCATGTCTTGAATCTTGACCATGTCCTATCTGATGCCTATCCAACTGACTCAGCTCTCCACAGAAGGCTTTTCTTTACTGTCTTCTCCAGATAATCACAACTAGATCCTTAATTAACACATTTGTGAGCAGCTGACCACTGGGCCATGTAACTATGCTCCAATACCAGCTCAAGCCAGACCATACACAGTACCATTCTTCTGGGACTAGCTGGTCCCTGAGGTATCTGCCATTCATTTCACCTTGAACTTGGTATATGCCGTTACATGAGTTTCTAAGTTAATCAGGCAAAAATACAATTTAGAATCCCTAAGTAACTGGCTCTAAACTCACCTGATATTTTCACAACTCTCTATTTCCTTTTGGCCACAAAGACACAGCAGATGCACAAGCCGAGAGTCAGAACACAGTGTTCCAGAAAATGACTATGTTTTGGGCAACTGCCCACATGAGTGCAGTGAAGACAGTATAATGACAATCCTTCCTTGATTCTCCTTATTTTGCAGGCAGAGTGACCCCATGCCATTATGTGCATTTCAAAAGGAATCACTGAATTGCCCTTAACAAACAATCTCAGCACATCTGACTCTTAATCAATGCTTTAAAAGTTAAAAATACAGGAAAAGCATGTAATGAAGACTGGTACTGCTGACTCAGAATTGCAGCAGGCACACAAGGGCAAAGGCACACAGCAATGTATCCACCCATGTCCCACTCTGCACGGAGACTTCTAGAAATGCTCAGCTAGTGCTCATGAGATCTTACGGACTTGTGAACAGCATGTGTTCCTGTGAATGTTAAGTAAATTGAGACAAGTGATGAACTATCTTAATGTGGGCTGCTGAACTCTCCCATTCTTTCTCAGCTAATCTCATTCTTTCCTTACAGAAACTCGGACAGCTGTCTTAAGAAAAAGCCCATTAATAAAACTAAAACATAAAATAAGGAAAAAAGGATAGCTACAGATTTGCAGGTCCCTTTCCAAAGTATCCACCACATAAATGTTTAAGGATTCCAAGAGTTTGTGCTAGGATGCCTGGACAGCAAGGATAGTTCACAAACTTACCAGGTCTACAAAATAATTACAAAGAGCCCAAGATAACACAAAGGTGCCCTGGGCTTGACATAGGTTGTTTACCTAAAGCCTGCTGTTCTTCTGGTCACTTATATTTGTGTGCTGAGAAATCCTATTTCAACATTATCCATGGTGATGTAGAACCCCAAACTCCCATCTATACAAACATCAGGGTGGACTACAGAACATTTTAAAGAAATGGTTAGTTTCTTAAAACTGTTCATTTAATTTCAAGCTTCCACACAACTGTAATAATTTGAATCACTGTGCTTTGAATTTGACTTCTGTGATTGCCATTCGTGGGTTTGGAATGGGAAGTCAGCAGTAGAGCTGTTAAATGCAGTGTCTTTGTTTTCCTTTAACTAACAGCATACAAGAGGAAAACAGGCCCAAAGTCATCCTGGTTCCTTCCTCTGCTTTGCCACTGATTCCTCCCTCTTGGCCTCAGTTTCTCCTTATAACGTGAATAAAGTCACTGTAAAGTCACTGAGATTTGCTGGCCAGTCACCTTAGCCTACATGGAGAGTTCCAGACCAATGAGACACCCTGTCTCAAAAAACAGTATGAAAGGCTCCCAAGGAAGGACAATCAACATTACCTCTGACCTCCACGTGCACCTGTATACAGGTACACTAGCACATACAAGATCATGAACACAATAAATAAACAAGTAAATAACATATTAATCCCACAATAACCAAAGAAATGCAGATTTAACACAGAGTATGATCAAAGCATTATAAAGTAAACAAGCTAGCTTTTAGACTCCAAATATTTTAAGGGCTGTGTTGCAGTTTGGGGTAGAGGTTCTGAATTACAGTGTCAAGACAGAAATGTAGGAGATATAAGATTGCCTCCAAAAATTACTGAAATTTCATATAATATAATGCACCATATTTCATATTTTAAAAATATGCAGTGTCAAAAGCTTTTTCTTTTGCTAGAGAAAATTCAGTAATATTTCTAAATGATTTTTCTGCCAATATATGTGGCGCAAAAAAAGGATTATACTGTATAAGACTTCATCCTGTCATAAAGTCATTAGTAATAATGAAAAATGATATCATTGTTATGCTTCATTTATACTTTCTTCTTAGTAAAATGAAAAATGAACAGGGAAACACATTGAACATAAAATTTTAAAGATCTTAAAGATACAAGGCTTTTAATGTGCTCAAAGCACTGCCAAAAGCAAATGTTGAGTTTTCTTTTCTCTAGGACATTGCAAAACTAGTCAGCTTGTGGCCCAAGCCACCGTCATAGGGAATCCGGCAACTTTACAATCTGAAATAAGTTTCTTCCCAAACTAACTTAAAGTTTGTACAGTTTGTCTTGCAGATAATCCATTATAACCTAGGAAAGTAAGACACTGAATAACCTTTTATTAAGACAGTGTACCCATACTTAATCCAACTGACTATTCTATGAAATGAAATTCAGTTTAGGAACAAAAGAGTTAGGTTTAAGAGAGGATAATTGTGCCATTTATTAGGGACTTACTACGAGCAGAGTTTGTGAGCCAAGTGGCACAATCAAGGCTATGATATAGGTACTTACAGACAAAAAAAAAAAAAAAAACAAGAGCAAACCATTTCAGAAAATATGTTGTTGATAAGATACAAAAATGATAACCACAACTGAAAGTGAAATATTTTATATTATAGGACAAATGATGACTGTTCTTTGGGGGTGGACAACATATCACTTAACAGGTTCAAAGTTAGTGTTCCCTGTTGTCAAACTTCAAATGTTCCTCTTCAAAACCACTCCCAGCTGGTAGCCTACCCCCAAATAGGTGATAGATGAGTCTGGTATGTAGTTTATTGGCCACTGCTTTAAACCATCGTGAAATTCTTTCAGTAATCATTCATCTATCTAGCAATCATGTTCCCTCAGTCATTTCTTCTGGGACTATTTGTGTGTACTGTGTGACACACACTTCCTGGAAGGATGAGGAAATGGAGGGGACAAGTAGGGTGCCCACACCAAAGGTATGAGAATGAATTGAAATCAGGCTCTCTCAAGACCCACTGTTCATTATGAAAGAGTAATATTTAACATGTAGTATATGAAACAACATGAGTCCAGCCATTCCACCCATATGTGTTGAAAGCAGGCTCTTGAAGAAAATGTTTTTATTTTTATTATTTTTTTTCTTATTTTACATATTGATCCCAGTTCCCTCTCCCTCCTTCCCATGCCCCTAACCACTCTCCCATCCCATTCCGTCTCCCCAAAATATGTAACACCCATGTTTATGGTAGTGCTACTCACAATGTCAAAAAATTGGAAATGAATAAGTCATCTATCAATAAAAAATAAAAAGTATAGTAGACACATAACAAAACATTATTCAACCTTGTTCAGCCTGGAAACAATATGCTGAATGAAATAACCCAGTCAATAAAAGACAAATGCTGGAAGATCCCACTTGTATAAGTTACCATGAGCAGTTCTTAGAGAGACCAAAAGTAGAATGGTGGTTGCCAAGAACTGGGGGGTGAGAAAGAGGGAATTATTGTTGAATGGGGACAGAGTTCCAGTTTGGCAGGATGGAGCCTTCTAGATAATGATCACTTGACAGCATGAATATATAGTATGCCATAGAACTCTCTATTAACCTGGTAAACGTTAAGGGCATTTTATCACAAGATTTTAAAAGCTTTGATAGATATAATTTATTTTAAAGTAGTAAATGAGGCATAAGAAGATTAAGTCCTCTTTCCTCTTATATAAATCATTGATAGTACATCTGAGCTTAGAAATGAACCTTTCTACTCCTGAGTTGTGATATTAGACATCAGATCACTGGTAGGTTTGGTTGGTTTGCATTCTACTTGAATGAATTCAAGGTAAGCAAGTCATGACACTCTCCTATTGCCATGATGTTCTTTTGTGAACATAAACTTGGGGCAACACTCTTTGTTGTCCATAAATCAATCACTCTCTTCCTCTGCATCTCAAGATTATTCATCAGGTGCAGGTAACTGCTTCTGAGCCCAATGGCCACCATATGATCCTCAAGCTCCACATGGTAGAAAGAGAGAACCTATTCCCAAAAGCTGGCATTCACATATCCTTCTTCCATATGTGACTACATGTGCACAAGCATATAAAATAAATAAATAAATATTAAATTTAAAAACAAGAAACAGATAAAATGTCTGCAGTTTGGCTACAGTAAAGTCTCACTGTGGCTAAAACCAGTAGCCTCTCTTATGATTATATCTATTCCTCCTTTGAGTGAGAGAACATTTATGTTTTTGGAAGCAGAAAAATTCCTGGAGAAAAATTAATTTTCCCAAGATCCATTGAAAATGGGCCAGGCAAGGTGGCACACACTTTTAATCCCAGCACGCTGGGAAGCAGAGGCAGATGGATCTCTGAGTTCGAGGCCAGCCTGCTCTACAAAGTGAGTTTTAGAACAGCAAGGGCTACACAGGGAAACTCTTCTCAAAGAACAAAAAAGGAGAAAGAAGAAGAGGAGGAGGAGAGGGAAGAGACTGGCTCATGAGATGTCAGTACAAGTCTTTCGATTGGTTTTACTAAAACATTATTCAGTTTACAAGAACCCAAGTGACCTTCCACCTGTCTCATTTTTCACCATTGAAATGAGGGGCACGAGTCAGCTCAGCTATCTTCACCCATGCACAAATTTCCCTGGTATCTTTAAGACACTAAAGCCGTGCCTCCAAACTGTCTCCTGCCACTGGTCTAATTTGAAAAATAATTCCTTATGAGTAGTAAAAGAAGAAGAAGAGGAGAAGGAGGGGAAGGATGAGAGGATATTTATACCCCAGATATTATACATGGAAGGAGGTTGGAAAACTTAAGGAATTTGTCTGAGGCACTGTAATCCCTAGCTAATGAAGCTGGACTTTCAATCTAGGGGGATAGGAAATGAAACCAGAGTCCTTACTTTTAAGCACTATAAGTCAATAATATCAAACACAAAAGACTAATATGCACTCCACAAGATACTACTACCACTATTATTACTAATGTACCACTACTATATATACACAGAGAGAGACACCAATCTACTCTTGATGCCCCTTTGTTGGCACTGCCCAATGCTAAATGAGAATTTATTTTCATTTTCTACCACATCCTAAATGGTCAGAGACTACTTTGAACTAAACCCCAGCATCTCTCCTCAACATGAGAGTAGAGACATAAGTTTGAGAGCACAGTGGTTGAAAATAAACTGAGACATGGAAATTGTGGGAATTTTTTCTACACTAATCATATAGGACACTCATAATTAAAAGCATGCAAGAATGACAACTGGGGAGTTATTTATAGCTTCCATTCTTCATCTATGAATTTATCAATGCTTCTCCATTTAACAATTAGCTCATTGAAATTAAGGAGAATGCTATTCTATTCTCTAAAGGAAATCTGCCAGAGGGCTAAGTTACCACTGCAGTATAAGACAAAAGCTTGGCTCTGTGCATAACCCTGCTGTCAAAACATAAATTCCTCCACATCCTCCAAAGAAGTGTTACTTCCTAAGAGGAAAGTGGCAGTGTTGACAGATAAATCCTCAGGGAGCAGTTGGCTACTGCAATGCAGGCAGCAATGGAGCTTAGAGATGCAGGTGCTAAAGCCAGAAGCTGGAAGACACTGAATCAGCTTTAAAGTGATGTATTTTCCCAGCCCAGAGTCCACAAACCACCCAGAATCCCCTCAGTGTAGCCTCGGAAGAATCATTTAAACTGGAAGGGTAAACAGCAGTCACCAATGTCAGCAGTGAGCAGCAGGCCATACTGAGGTTGAAGTCTTCCCTAGTGTGGGAAGCCCCCAACAAAAGCGTTGTGTGGCTAAGATCCCCCCTTCCTCTCAACACAAGGACAGTCTATAGGCTGAAAATACTCCATAAAAAGAAAACTTGCAATCCTAAAGATGTGTAAGAAACAGAAAGGAGAAATCTTACCAGTACCAAGAGGACCAGTCAATATGAGGTTACTGATATTTTCATCTATGACCCCAAAAAAAAAAAAAAAAAACCCATCAGGAAACCAGAAGGCATCCCAAGAGAAAGTATTAAAAGGTTAAATGGAATTTAAAAATGACAGTGTCAATGAAAATATCAGTGCTAAATCCAGGAAATTTTTGGTTGGTTGACAAATCAAGTGGTTCTATGTCTAAAAAACACTGTATAATTAAGAATAGCAAATTAAAATATTTAATTCAACTGAATAACTCTGTGAACTCATGGACCCAATAAAACAATAGGACACCTATCTATCTATTATTTCCTTTAACATTGTCTAGTGTAAAATAATGACATGCATGTTCAATAGGTCAGAAGTAGGAGGAAGCATGTCCCTAATAAATGTATCAGAGGTGGGAACCCTTTTGACTTTAGACAATGGTCAAGGTTAGCTAAGTGAATAGGGAGATGGCTCAGTAGGTTGAGCCTACTGAACAAGCATGCATGAGTTCAAATCCCTAGCACTCTCCACAACCCAGGTGCCATATCAATCTGTTACCCCAGTAGTGCTGGGAGGAGAAGATCCCTTGAGTTCTATCAGGCATCATCAAACTAATGAGCTTAAGGTTCAGTGACAACCTGGTTTCAAATGTAACACAGAGAGCAATTACTTGAGATATCTGCTTTCAAACTCTGGCCTCCACACATGCCCACACACCCACATGAACACATGTGCCACACACACACACACCCTTCACACATGTCCACACACATACACACACACACACACACACACACACACACACACTCACTCACAGAATAGAGCTCATCCTCATGTTCACTGAGGGATGTCTTCTGCAAATTATCATAAAACCATTATACTTCTAAAAGAAGTCCCTTTTAGCAATTGTACTATTAGTACAAATGAGACTGTCACAGACAATTTGTAAAGGTACCATCTCAAGTGCCACCTACAAACAAAACCAACAGTGGAGAACTAGACAAACTTAACTAGCATGATTTTATAGATCTCAACATTATCTTAAAACCATGTGTGACACAAATGACAAAATTTTTCACAGATCCTGTGGTAGTTAAATTTGACTCTATCTGGCATCAACTAAAAGGCATGCAATTGGGCAGGATTTGGTGTTTACCCTGTCAGAGTTTGTTTTTGCACTGGTATGGTTGTTCTATCTCAAATTTTCCTCTGAAAATAAGAATGTAATAACATGTGTTATTACACGTCAGAAGTATACAGCTTTGTATTTTACAGGAGTTTGTTGTGAAGACTTTTCCTCAGGGAACTGTGGGAGAAACTGAACCATGCCTCCACTAAGCTGCTTTTCTCAGGGTATTTTAACTACAGCAATAAAAAGAAAGCTAATTCATCCCCATGGGGGAAAAGATAAGCTAACCAAAGAAAGGAGTTAAGGAGGAAGAAAGCAAGTCACTTTGGCTCTAAAGTCAAGCTAACTAGTCACAGCCTCTTTTTTACTTTTATGGCCTCATACTTTTATGGCCTGCATCCCCAAACACTTACTGACTAAGCCATCTGCTCAGCCCTATTTGCCACATTTTTGAGACACTGCTAGCAATTTATGGAAACAGAGTGAGTGCTGGATTCAAGTAGATGTTGTCTTATGTTCTAATGAAAGAGTTGCAGACAAGTACATATATATTTTTTAAGACAGATATTAACCCCCATCTTTAAACCTCTGGAAGAGGCCTTCACCTGCTCAGTGACAATTAAAGAATCTTGATGTTATTAATCATTCTCACATAATAAATATTCACTTATATAATCATGGATCCCTTTTCCAGACAGTCAGTCCAAAAATGCCTTATAGGGTGGTTTCATTTTTATAGAAACATTATAGTGTATACTTGGACAAGCTAATACAACTACAATGTGGCTGGTGACAGAATTATATGAGGTCATCGTCATACACACAGCCTGTCATTCACCCACAGATCATGTCGTGGCATGTAACTATTCCTATTATGCAAAAGACAATCCTTGGAGCCAGAAGTCCAGCGATAGAAAGCAAGGACTTGGTTTCAGTCAGTAAAATACTTGCCTTGAAGGTGTAAGGATCTGAGTTCCATCTCCAGAGCCCATTGGAAAGAAACAAACAAAAAGCAATGGACTATAACCATCACCCCCAGAAGCATGAGTCTGTTCTCTGTATGTTAACTACTCCAAAGCACGAGGTCTGCCCTGGACTGCAGGTGATATACCCAATATCGCTCCATTGGAGAAAATATTATTTTTGTTGGTGTTATGGTTTGGTGTTTTTGTCTCTTGGTTTTTTGTTTGTTTGTTTGTTTTGTTTGGAAAGGGAGAGAGAGCATGTGCATGTGTGTAGTGCATGCCACCACACTTGGCGTTATGTATTTAATTCTCATACAATATGTTTAGATCATATTCCTGTACCTCCTCTAAGTCTTCCTGGATCCTCCCCTACCTCCCTACATACCTAATCTCATGTTCTTTCTCTCTTATTACAGGACACTAGAATCTCCTAGTTCAAACCACCTCTTAGAAAGTTCCTTACTGTCCCTCTCAAACATTCCCCAACCTAAGTCAGGTGGTAGTAGTACATGCCTTTAATCCCATCACAAAGGAGGCAGAGGAAGACAGACCTCTGAGTTCTCTGTCAGCCCGATCTATGTAGCCAAGGCTACACAGAGAAACCCTGCCTGAAAAACAAAACAAACAAAAAATATTCCCCATCCTGCACTGTAGTGATCATGGCCTTGACTCTTGTTTACTACCTTCCAAGTAGTATAGCTATTCAATATTTCCTGTTAAGCTCTTTGCAGGTGTGTGTGCGTGTGTGCGTGCGTGTGTGTGTGTGTGTGTGTGTGTGTGTGTGTGTGCATGTGTGTTGTGCACATGCATGTGTGTCAAATGCCCTTGCAGCTGGGAAACACCTGCTGAACTTACAAAGCAGGAAGAAGGCCTGGGTGGGATGCCAGTTTCTCAAAGCACAGCTTTTCAACATGGCTCAGCCTTCTCACTAGGAGAGCATTGAACCTCCAAAATGCAGTCTGCCTTGGAAAATTCTGAAGTGGTAATCTGCAGGGCTTGGGCAAGGGGAACTCTTCAGGATCCCTATGTGTTTGGAATGTTTAACTCAGGTATCAGTCCATAGAGGCTGGGGGATACCCTGGGGTAGTTCAGAGTGAAAGCTTTCCAAGAACCCTAGAGATTATTCACTCAGGCCAGCAACCAGGTCAAACATATGCTCATATCTTGGTGAGGTCCACAGTTGACTCAAACACTAGCTCTTTCAATTCTCACACTACAGCCTGTAAGGAGACAAACTATGGGTTCTTCATAGCTATGAGTCTTCCTCTATAATGAATACTTCTAGGAAAATATCCTAATTAACTAGCTTAATATATGTCCCTGGAAATGATCTGTGACTTCTGACTTGAAATATTAAAAACCTCAAGAAAAACTATAAATTAATATAATTGTTTTTGTCATTTCATAAAATGCATAATTAAAATTTAACACAGCTTGACAATATATGGAGAGTAGGCAGGGTTTATAATCCATGTATTAGGAAATAATTACCCACTGAGAGTCCATTCAGCAAGGCTGCTTCAGCCTGACATCTGGCTTATTTTATGGCACATATCATCAGGCAGTAAGATCATCTGTAAGAAGGATGAGTCCCATAAAAGACATAGGTCAGCTTAATGATAATATGCTTGGGGACAGAAAGCATGAAAGCTTACTGCTGAAGCCTCTTCAGAGGCAGGAGGGAGAACGAAGGGTCCAGTTGTCTGAGATACTTTATTTCTTTTGATTTTAAAGCAATCTGGAGCAGAAAGGGTACAACACTAATACTTATTAAATCCAGGGATGGGGAAATAAGTACCTGTTGTCTTTCTCTGTGCTTTTCTGTAGGAAAAAATTCCAAGAAGAGAAATGTTTGGAGGGTGGAAGATGCTTCATTTAACATGTCTTGCAGAATGCGTTAAATTGGGTAGGAGGCCTATAATTACTTCTTCATCATGCTGTTTTCCAGTTTGAGAAGCAATTCTGCTGAACTCATCATCAGAATTTGGTCTGTTTTACTAATTCTGGGGAACTAACTGGGGTGCTGTCAAATGCTCTCTGGGTTGTCTGCTGCATAGCTTCCTCTCTTATTCGATTGCTATACTTTCAGGTAGAATTTGGTCCCCAGAAATAGTTCCAGAAAAAATAGAGGACAAAGACATTGTGCTCATCTTCAAGGAAAACTGGCTATGTAACAATGCTTCCCTCAGATCCCTGACAGTATCCAAGAAGGTTTATATAATCCTTGTCCTTCTTCATGTATGTTTTCAGCCTAAACAAGTGAAAGACTGTTTGGTTCTTACATGTCTGTAAGGGGAAGCTGACAGTCCTCACAGTAAGTCTAATCCAAGACAAGATAAATTGCCACCCAGTAACAGAGCTGAGCTGTGCTCCAGGGAATAAAAAAGAAATGGAATCTGTAAGTTTGAAAACTCATATTTTTACCCAATAATGTTTATCCATCATTTTCATAGCAGCTGTGGATAGTTCTCTCCTTCAAGAAGGCGGGGAAGGAAAGAACTAGAAAAAGAGGCCCAGGGAGGCATTTTAAACAGCTCAGTAATAAATTGAGAGAGATAGATGCTTGATGGGATCAAGTAGATTGGATCCTGTGTGCTGACTGACAAGAAATAGTGTACACCATGGCTTCTATTTAAAGAAACGAACACTGCCAAATAAAGATTAACCTTATCTGGAAGCTTTTCCAGCATAAACCCCAAATCAGCAACACTAGCACACTTTAAAATTCATACTTTTTCAGAAGCTTAATTGCCAAATGTGTCATAAGCTATAAAAAGCATGGACATGGAGGAGAAAGCACTGCCTAGCATCCTGCAGAGGAAATGACTGACATGCCAGGCCCTGACAGACCACACCGATTGCCTGTGGACCCACCTAACAAACCAGCATGCCCACAGTGACTGCTTTCCTGGTCTTGGCTGTGAGGAACCATATTCTCCAACCCAGAAAGTGATAAATTAACCATGTTTAGAGTCACTGACCTGCCAGACACTGTCATGATGTTCATTTTTCTAAAATTTCATCTCTTAACCTTGTTGAAGTTAGGGTCAAAACTCAAGAGCAAAATTCCAATTTCTTCCTGTATGTTCTATCCACTTACTGGGGGTTACTGATTGTAGGAATGTCTAGAATTTGTACCTGGTGATACTTGATACATGCATGCAGTTTGTAATGGTCCACGCAGGTTAACCATTCATCTTTTGTACATGTATTGTTTACTTATGGAGAGAACATTTAAAATTCTGTCATAGCCCTTTGTGGTTGGTGGAGGACAGGGACCATTCAGCTAAGGTAATGCTGAGGCCTGTCTAACTCTCAACACTCCTGTGAGGATCTCAAAAATAGTTAGGTCTTTGATTGTCCAGCTTTTAATTCACTGTAAAGTTGGGAAGAAGCCCTTTCCAGCTCTTTCTGTCCATATCTCCAAATTGAAAAGTTTGTTTACATCAGTATCTAGTTTCTCTACTACTAACAACCTTCATGCTTAACTGGAAATATCGAAATTCATCTTTAAGATTACTAGGATTATCAAGGAGTGCAGTACTCACATAAGGATCTGAGTTCAGATGTTCACACCCATGTACCAAGCCAGGTGCATCTGGGGATGTTTGTAATCCCATAGTTAGGCAAGCAGAGATATAAGGAACTTTCTGTCTCACTGGCAAGCCTGTCTAACAAAATTTGGGAACTCCAGATTTATCTCAAAAAGTAAGCTAAACAGCCATTAAGGAAGACACTTAATGTTCACCTCTGGCTTATTTGTGTACAAGAACCTAATATATATACATTTTCACACATACATGTATATGCATATGTATACATATATGTATGCATGTATATATATATATATATATAGTGTGTGTGTGTGATATCACACACATATGTATAACACAGAGGAAGAGAGGTATGCCCACCCATTTCAAACATTCCGTATTCCTTACCTATATGTCAACCCTCTTTCTTGTATGTCCAGAATATTGCCTGATTATTCATTCTTTGCACATGGTCTGTCCTGTCTGGTAGCTAGTCTGTTTCTAAATATTATTCACCTCACCTAAGAGAATACAAGGTCTTCCTACTATGTCAATCATGGTTCATTATGTAACTCTTATGCATTGTTACTTTGTATCTTAGGCAAAGTAATTTATTCTGCAATGGTAGCAGACTTTTCTTTTAAAGGATTAGTATTTCACATTTACAGTTTCCTATATTCTCATCCCACACCAAATACCCAAACAACACTGAAAATAAAGATGAACTGGACCCTCTTATGGCGTTCATCATCAGAACACAGTCATAATTATATGCAATTAAAGGTCACCAACCCTACATAAGATCTTTCATTCTCCTCTCGGTAGCTTTGTGTCCTCAAGCACATGACTGACACTTCTAAGCCTCAATGGGATAAACTGAGGGAAAAAAAATAGTAACTCCCAGGATTGTTGTGAAGATTAATTGAGATGGGTACATGCTAAGCACTGTGCAGAGGCCAGCTTTATTGTATAAGTGCCACTTGAAAATAATTGCTTTGGGGAGAGAGAAGGAAAGGGATTTGTGTTTGCTGAGTCCTATGTATCAGGCCCAGTGTTCCACACTGTCTTCCTATGTTCAAACTCACAACCAAGAGAGATGGGAGCCTGGGGACATTCCAAGGCTGTAAACACCTGCCAGGCCTCCATGATCTGCTCTGTGAGGACATGTGCACATGTGATTTTGGTTAAACTCGTGGGTTTTGGTTTGTTTGAGACAGAGTCATACATATCCAAGTGTGACCTCAAACACAGTATGTAACTGAGGGTGACTTTGAATTAGACATATCACCACCCACTTTCTGTGGTGTCGTGGACTAAACCAGGGCTTTATGCCAGCCTGAACTCTGCCAACTGAGCTACATCCCAAGGCCTGAGTGTGTACAACTGCAATGAACTACCACACCAGAACACCAAGAGCAGCTCACTACTCCCAACATCCCCTGTGTTCCTACAGTGTCAGAACAGACAGCAAACACACTTAACTCAGGACCTTAGTCCCCAAGGCCCAAGTCCCTGAGCCAGTTCAGCAAGAGCCCTAGTAACTTATTTAGTGACCACGTGGTTGCAATCTGTTTTTCGGCCTGTCACATGCAGCTTGATATGAGACAGGTGCCCCATTCACACATTTGCCAGCACCACACTCCCACTTGATAGATGGATAGATGAATGTCTGCACACCTTCCTCTTGGAATGCTACAACTCTCTGCTGAGAGCTCTCATCTGTCATGTCTAAAGGTCTGAAGCAACATGCTTCCTATCTTATATCCATTTCCCTATTTAAAGAGTAGACGCCTAAGACTGACGTTAAAGCCAGTGTGTACAGTCTCCACCTTGTGCCACATGAAATGCATGGCCACTGTGACTTAAGAAGATTGTTCTTGCAATCCATTATGCTGTTTCTACTTCATACAGAGCAAACATTATTATGTGGAATGCTTAGTAACATCCAAAAACAGCTGTTCTGCGTGTGTAACCTCTTTCACTTGGTAACATCAGACTTGTCAATCATCTCTAAATTTACCCAGCTCCTCCCATGGCTTGCCATCCCACCTCATCCCACTTCATCCCACCCCACCCCACCTTCGTGGCCATACAATACCTGTTTTGGTTAAGTTCCTATTGCTGCAATGAATACCAAGACCAAAAGCAACTTGGAGAAGAAAGGGTTTATTTCACATCATGGGTTATTGTTCATCATGGAGGGAATTCAAGGTGGGAAATCAACGCAGAGTCCTAAAGGCAGGACTGATGCAGAGGCTATAGAGGAACACTGATTATTGACTTGCTCCTCATGATTTGCTCACTTGGATTTTTTATACAACCCAGGACCAGCAGCCCAAGAGTGGTACCACTAGATTTGGCTGGGCCCTCCCATATCAATCATTAATCCAGAAAATGCCTAGCACATTTGCAGTTGGCAATGGAAATTTTTCAATTGAGGTTCTTCCAAAATAGCTTTAGCTCATGTCAACGAAATAAAACCACCAAACAAAACTAACAATGTCAGAACCTATTTTTGTCACATCATCTCTGCCCCCTCCTGTAAGTGTTCTGGGCCTCATGAACCCCTTCACACCACCATGAATTTGCTCTGTCTGTTGGACTCCTACAACCCCAAACCATTCTCATATCATAAACTGTCCTTAGATGTTCTGGCTATGAGAGCAGGCTTTCTATTCACCCACCCCCGAAAAAATTCCAAGATTTGAGAAGAGTGTAGTGTCTCCTGAGTGACCTGTCTTTGGACAAGTGGCCATTAAGCTGGATCCTTTCCTCTACCTGATAACTGCTAAAAAGCAGAGAATTTCACTCAAATCTTATTCCCAGGAAGTGTAAAGGGCCTGACAGGACATATTTGTAAAACAGTCCTGGCTCATATCATAGCTTTTCACCCTATTTTCTTTTTTACTCACATGCCTTCCTGACTTAATATATTTTATCTGGCTATGTTGCTTGCATTTTTATTTAGATGGGCCGGTAGGAGAAAGATCCACTCATTCCTCACTGTTCCTGGCATTAGACAGCCTTTTAGTCCCTGGATGTAAAGTTGGCAAAAAAGACCTTCACATGTTGGTGTTTGTTGTTAGAGAAAGAAATGCCTAGAAGCATGCACAAGTTTTTCTGGCCATTGCTGTCATGACGAGCCAAAACACACCAGGGGCCACAACATGGCCTGTGTACAAAAACAAGCCTGTTGTTCAAAGTGCATGTGCTTATGTGAGCGATTTCTGTGTGGGAGTGTGCTGTACAATGCTAGAAGCCCACATGCTGTTTTTATTCCTTCTTTACCAAGAGACATGCATCTTTGCTCCAGGTAGCAATATATCCTTCTGAAAAGAAAATATGCAAAGCAGTTACGGAGACAGTTGAGTGAGTAAAGCACTTGCAGCAAGTGTGAGGACTAGAGTTCTGATCCCCAGCACCCATGTGAGTGTGACAGCACACATGCAATCCATTGTTTGGGGAGGTTAAGACTAGATTCCCTAGAGAAAATGACTAGCAAGTTTAAACAAGTAAGTCAGCTCTGAGTACAAAGGAGAAACCATGATTTAATATATAAAGTGGAAAATAATTGAAGACCACACCCTACGTCAACCTCTGGCATCCACATACATCTACACATCCATATGTATAAATGTACCCATATATACATGGGCCCACAAACACGCAGATTTGCTTACACACACACACACACACACACACACACACACACACACACACACACACCACATACATATGCAGAAACATAAAAAATATGGAAAATAGTAACAACAATGAACACTTCCTTTATGTGATCGAGAGTGGTCTGTCAAGGAGGAGGCCATGTGCCACACTTCTGGCCAGTGAGTGATCTGCAGAAGCCACCTTTTCATGATCTTTAATCAAAGTAATTGTTCTAATGAATGTTCAACACCGCTTACCAAAAATCTTGAAATCTGAAGTGTTCCAAAATCCTAAAGCTTTTTAAAACCAAACTGTCATGACATGAGTATAAAATTTCACACCAAAGTCATAGTCCAAAAACAGGCTTAAAGCAATGTAGTCATCATTCTGAATAAAACAGGTCTGTAGCACTGCAATATATCTTTTCTGTACACCTCCAGATTTTCCCTACATATATACACATGCACACCCACAAAAAGTAACAAGATGGCATGTGTTCAGGAACATATGACATCAGGCTCCTCACAATACCCTATACAGGGTCAGGCTCTGTGTATATCACTCACAGTATTGCTTTGGCTTGGTTTGATTTTGATTTATTTAGTCACTACTCTAGGATGTAAAGATATTATTGAACATTTGGCTTGGTAGATGGCTCAGTTAGGAAAGTGCCTAACTCACAAATATTAGAACCTGGGTTGATATATCCAGAGCCCACATAAAAGCCAGTGTGTGATCACACACTTCTATAACCTGAGTATTGTAGAGGCAAAGACAGGATTCTCAGCACATCTTATTAGCCAGACAATTAGTCAATTAGTGAACTCCAGGTTCAGTGAGAAATCTTATCCTGTCTCAAAGGATAAGATGGAGGGCTGACAAGATGGCTCAGTGATTAAAGATGCTTGCTGCCAAGTCAGACAACCTGAGTTTGATCCCCAGGACCCACATGGTAAAGAGAGATGCAACTCCCACAAGCTAACATAAGCATTTATATAATAAATAAATGTAATATTTAAAAAATAAGGTTGAAAAATAGTACAAGGCACTCAACATCAACCTCTGATCTTCACACACACACACACACACACACACACACACACACAAGCACAATTGGCAAATGCAAATACAAAGGTATTTCTTAAATTGTCAAAATATATAATTGTTCCAAAATCTAAAACAAACTAAATCTGAAATACTTCTGGCCTTAAACATTTTGGATAAAGGATACATGTCCTACAGTAAGAACACAGGCACTGGCCTATATTTTCTCACTTCGTGGTTTCCTCTTCTTACTACCTGGGAGGTGGGAATAAGGACAGAGTCATTGTGTAAACCTAAGGATGGCAAAGAATGCAGAGCAAACAGGTAAAGGACCCTGGGACCCTGATGGTGTTGAAATCAGCTTCACTGGCACTAGGCCTTGACCCAGTGTCCCTGCAGTCATGGGGAAAAGAGCCCAGGACACCTACCCACCATTTTAGATTTAGCATTGTACACAACCAACTTCCATCCCTAGCAGTGACAGAGGTCTGTGCTTAGTACTGAGAGAGACAAATGAGATATGATCCATGTCTCTAACAGTTGTCATTTATAAAGGGATATAAGAAGCTCAAGAGTGATTTTCATAATTCTAAATGTAATGTGACAGGTGTATGAGCCATCACTGGAGTGATCAAGGGAGACTACAAGAGGGAGAAATGATGTGGAGTTAAAAGCGTTTAAATTGGGCCACATGGCAGTAAAATACCACATTTGTCCCATCTGGAGAGACACTGCACAGCTAGGATAAACCTCTATGGGTAGAAGAGTAGGAAATGCACATTTTGGGGAGTACTGTCAAGCAGCTGCTATCATTCTAGACATGGTGCTGGAGAGAGGAGCTGGGTCAGCTGTGGGCATGGGACTATTTCATTTCAATTCCCTCTCTCTGATGCTCCCCTCCCTCCCTTTCAGGTTCTAAACATGTGTACTTGGTGTCCTAAGAAGAAAGGCTTTCCTCCATCTCTCCCTAGGGGAGACTGGTGTTGCTGGTTTAAGGTACCACGGGCAGAGCAGCATCATATAGCAGGGTTTGAGCAACAAGTTTAAATCATTTAATCAAACCTTTGGTAAGGGGTCTAGGCCTGGAACCTGTGCTGGATGGGCCTGTTCTGATGAGAACACCAGCTGTGAGCCAAGACCTTCATCCAGACCTCAGACCTCAGACCTCCTGTCCTAGAATGGCTGCACCGAGGGCCTGCACAGCCAAGAAAACATGCATCACTTTTGAGTATTTTTCCAGCCTACAATAGGAAGGGTGTGAAATATGGGTCAACAGATACATCAATCAAACAGTGCAGCCAGCCTCTCCCCACTCTGTTAGCAATCCTGCCACCCTATAAAGCTCCCATTGGGTTGTCCATTGAAGGCTGGCACCCAAGAGCTATGTGGGGGATACTTGCCATGTCTTCCTCTCATAAGAAATAGATCATTATGTCCCATTTTTCATTATGGAGTACATGTAGATAGCTTATTAGAGAACCACAAATAAGCAGGGGCACTAGGGCCCTGTCTACCCTAGCTGGCAGTGGTGCCTGCTTGTCGACAAGCTCTCAGTTCACCTTGAAGTTGAGATGCTACAGCAGTCTGAGTGTCTCAGTGCAAATTAGAAAGAAGGAAATCTTGAGCCCTGTGATATTCATTGAATAACCCTTTGTGTCCTGAACCAAAAGTTAGGGAGAGGACATCACTAGATACAGAGATTATACCTCCCTGAACAATTCAGCCAATGAGGAATTCAGGGACAGGTAAATGCAATCAGAAACATAAAACCCATTGCTTTATACAAAATCAGCATGCTAGACATTTTTGCCTTTTTTCCAGGCTGAAACCAGACTTCTTTAAACCTGTCTTTCCTTTAAGTCTGTCTTTCCTTTAGCATTCTGAATTTCAGTATTATGACTATGAAGTGAGGATTATTGATTCTCACACTCCCCATCTTAGGCTTTGTTTGCTGTGCAAACTTCCAAACCCTGATGCTGACTGCATGCTGACCTCTTTCCTTCCTATAATCTAACTCCCCAAGTCAACAGTCACTTAAACTGAAGGAGCTGAACTCATTCATGTTCTACTGAAACTACACAGGCTTCAAAACAGACTGTCTATGCCATCAGAACCCTACAAGGCTCCATGGGAGTTCACATCATGGCTCAGGGGGAGGGGGGCTTAGATTGCTTTCACCAGGTCAGGTCCCTGGTCCCTTTCACCAGGTCAGAGTGCCAGGGTGTCACCCCTTCCTTCCCCTTCAGATATAAGAATCTGTGACAGCCCTGGGACTACCTATCCTGGTTTGCAACCTTTCTTCCCAGGATACTTGGTCCTTCCCTCTAAACGACAACCCAAGATGTTGTCCTGAGGACATGCTGACCACACTTGAGTTCCCTCCAGAATATGAAGTCAGTCCTCTGCCTGTCCTGGTCCATGGACTTTTGGTCAACATGTATGGAAACCACTATTCTCACTACAAAATTGATAACTGCAAAAGAATGCTATAACTCTAAAAGAACAAACTGCATTAAGCCAACTGGATTCAATGTCTGCAATCTGAAAGGCTAAATCTGAAGAGATAGGCACATCTTTTTTCATCATAACATGTAGTCAAGAAGCACCCAGAAATCCATGGAAAACACATTTCTGCCTAATGATATGGGCTTCACACATAAATTAATATATGCAAATTAGTCTTGCCTATTTCTTTTGCATGAAGTCAATATTTCCATGGGGCATTAAATGCATCCCTTGGCATATTAATTTCAAAAGAAAACATAATGGCTATAGAAACAAATTTTCTAGCACATATGAGTTGAAGAAATGCATATGTAAAATGTTATAGCTAACATTTAAGTTCAGTTCAATGAAAGCAATTTGCTTACATTTCAAATGGGTTTAAAATGAGTATTTATTTATCTACTTGTTTCATAATAATTAGATGTGAAAAGAACATAAAAACCAAGAAGGCAGCAAAAATAATCCAACCTTAGGCAGCTCTGCCTGTCCTGTTAACTATGCTTTTCCCTGAGACACAGAAGGCCTTAATCAATATTTAATATGGTTAATAAATCAAATATTCAATAAGTCACTTGCAATCTTGTGATGCCTTTAGCTAATTAACATAATAGTAGCAACTGAACACATGTGGACAGTCACTGTTTAGTAATGCTATTTACTGGTCAGGAAACAGGGCCTGACAAAGTTCCACTCACAAATCCCAGAATAGTGAGTGTCTAAGCTTGGGTTTCTATTGCTGTGATTAAACATCATAATCAAATCAACTTGAGGAGGAAAGGGTGTATTTCATCTTACCTGCTCATATCACAGTCCATCACTGGGAGAAGCCAGGGCAAGAACTCAAGGCAGAATCCATTGAGAAACTCTGATAATGGCTTTCTCCTCATGGCTTGTTCAGCCTGCTTTCCTACATAGCTCAGAAACACCTGCCCAGAGAGGGAACCCCCATGCTGAACTGGGCCCTCCCATACCAATCATTAATCAAGAAAATGCTCCACAGACCAGTCTGATGGAGACATTTTCCAAGTTAAGGTTCCCACTTCCCAAATGACCCTAACTTGTATCAAGCCTACAAAAAAAGCCAATCAGGATAGAAGATATCCTGGGCCAAAATGCAAATGCTTATATGGCTACAAAATTGCCCGACCCCACTAGACAGCACTTCTCCAGTCTAGTGCCCAAGGCTGATTACTGGAACAGTGCAAATAAGCCACTATATCCACCTGGTATAATCTGGTTTCCTGTCCAGTATCATGCTCTATGGTCCTGAGGGATTTCTCACAGTCAAGAGACAAGGTAGAATACTGTCCCTGTGCTCCCAACAATTCAAAATTGTCACTCAGTGACTCAAGTCTGGCTTCCATGGCAATACCAATTCTTCTGTGTGGTAACATCACAGGGGCATATTCTCCCACTTGCAGGATCTACAAATGGGAAACCAAGGAAATATCAGACCATTGCTCGGGAAACAAGAATGAGGGTAGGTGCAGACATTTCACAGGTCTCCCAAAACAACCAGAATATTTGTGTTTTATTGGCTTTCACTATCTACCACTAGCTTATCTGCTGGAAAATTGCAACCTCTGAAAACTGAATGAAGAGCCAACCTCTTCTATGTGCATGCCCACCTATGTGCATGTCCTTCTATATGCATGTTCATTTGTCTGCATGCCTGTCTGTATGCGTGTCCATCTACATGCATGTCCATCTATATGTATATCTATTTAATATCCAACTAATTGGGTTACTCTCAAGCCCATGTTCTGGAACCCTCCATCTTTAAAGACAGGGGTATTCTGTACTCTGATACAAAGACTGAATGAATTAAGTTTAAAATTTAAGATCAAGCTGGGAACTAGCTCAGCTGGTAAAGCATATGACACACTGAAGACCTGAGTTCAAGCCCCAGCACTCACATATAAAGGCCAGCACAATAGTGTACATTTGTAATTCCACCACTGGAAAGGCAGAGGAAGAGGTTACCTGCAGCTCACTGGCCATCCAGCCTGACAAATGTGAGAGCCCCAATCAAAGTGTGTCAAAAAAAAAAAAAAAACAAAAACAAAAACAAAAAAAAACCATGGTAGAGACCTACCTCTTCAGGAGCAATACCTGAGGCTGATCTCTGGACTTCATATTCACACATGTGCATGTACCCAAAAGCACATATGTACACACACACACACACACACACACACACACACACAACACACACACACACATAGTTCAAGGTCAATCTTATTTCCCTTATTTTCAAGACCTGGTAATTGGTAGGGGTGCTTTTGATATAATACTAAAGAGCTGAAAACATCACATGTGTTTAATATCTTTGACATGCTAATGATGGAGAAAATTGTTAATGTAATGGTGTGATGACCATTAGAAAGGTGTCATTATTGCTTAGCTCACTGAGAAGTGTCTTGTTTTTATGCTCTCTGAATACAAGTATTACACTGTATAGGGTTGCATAAATGTTTATCTATAAACCATAAGACTAGGTGCCTATTGTTCCTCAGGTCATCAAGAATAGACAATGGAACAGGACATAGAGAGCTGTCACCATTGAATGAGTGCCACCAGGGTAAAGAAAAAATAGGAAGGTTGGGAAGAAGGTGAGCCAACAGCCTGCTCTTTGACAAGCAGTGCAGAGGTCATAGCTAGCTGCTTACACACTGTGGCTTTCTTTTAGGAAAAAGTGCCTCCCCTAGAAAGTTTATAATTATTTTAATGATACAGCTGCATCATTGAATGGTACCTTACATGAGAAAATTCTAAAAACACTTTGGAAAGTCCAAGTGGCTATATTAGGAGACATAAACAGTCCTGGCTCAAATTTAAGTGAAGATATAAATATTTAGCTAGAAGTAGACCTCTAACCTATGTTTTCCCTTGTAACCAGAGCCTATCTTTAACAAATAAGAGAGTTTTTTCAAGTAATAAGACTTAAGAACACATTGCTGTCTCTTTGCTTGGGAGTAGGGCTCAAATTCCCCATTTAAAAAACTATACAATTTTCTATTTGTTCCTAATGCCTGTGTAGTCTTCACGGGTTTCCTTGAACTCAAAAAGCTCCTGTCTGGGCCTCCCAAGTGCTAGAATTATAAGCTTACATCACCACCACATCTGATCTAAAGTGGGGTTTCTGCATATACCTCCCTGCTAGCTTGGCATTTCCCAGTCACATGACCACGAGTAGCTCAAGGATCCAAGACAGCCACTATCCAACAGCACATTGGTATTAGTTTCCATAAACTTGGCAGCTTAAAAACAAACAAAAAATGTGGACTACTCTCTAATTCTGGAGGTCAGAAGTTCAAGGTGGATCTCACTGCCTGAACTAGATGTCTCTTCCAAGGCCTTCCCCAAATCTTAGAAGCTACCTATACATTTTGGCCAATAACTCATCTCCCCTTTCCCAGAGTCAGCAGCAATGAGCTGAATTTTCCTTACCCTGCAGCACTATAGTTATCTAATTTTATCATCCATCACCTGTCTTCTTTTGGGTCTATAGAAGTCTTGTAACTATCCTATTCCTACCCAATCACAGCTTGAAGATTTTTTTTGGTACCTAAAATAATATTACAGATTGTGAGAATTAGAATGTGGCAGTTGCTGGAAGGCCAGGATCGTGCCATTCACAAAACTTTCTTCTAATAAGTGTTCATAAAATACACTAAAGGAGCTATGGGTTCAAAACAAGCCACAGAGACAGCACTTTGCTGATAGTCTAGGTACTGTAGTCTTGTGGGCTAGGTGTACAGAAATACACTGTCCCCCTGTGGCATGTTTATGTGCCATGCCCTTTCAGGAGGGGTATAGGGCTGTTCCACTTAGGTGGGAGGCAGAAAGGACCATGGTGTCTGTGGCACCTACACTATATTCTTTAGCTAGCAATAGACAGCTTTCTGGACTCAGTCTGCATGAGCAGAAAGGTAGACTCTTCTGGTCTCCTTATCTGCATTTGTGTGAAATTGGGTACACTCTTGAAATGTTAACCTTTTTCATGTTCATGTATCCATCTATCCATCTTGGTTTGCTTCTATGTATTTTGATCCTGATTCATCTTAATCCAGGTGACTACTTCAGATTGAAAATTAGTTCATCTGACAGGATGGAGAACTTCCTATTTCTCACTGGTGCAGAAACCCAGGCACTAGGCTACAGGAATTTATTAGTGAAGTCTGTCTTCCATGCCAGTTAGAGATGGGTGGGTTCCAGAATGTACAGCTATCCAAACATGGCCCACTGCCTTCCAAGGTACAGGGGTATTGCTGGAAGGCAGCCTGGTACAAGCCTAAGATGATATACCATAATCTCTGAATTTATTAAGACTTGTGGGGGGACAGTTTTTTTTTGTTCATAGGGAATTTGAGATGAAAGTACGGAGATTCCCAATGTATCATTTACCCTAGTCAACATATGCCCAGCCTATTCATTATAATCCTCCCCCACTAGAGTGCTATGCTTTTGACAACTGATGAACACACTCTGACACATTTTAATCAACCAAACTGCCTACGTTGTATGAAGATTTAGTCTCAGTATTGTACATCCTATCGATGCTATAGTTTGGATTTTCATGCATAGATCTGTGACTTAAAGGCATTGGTCCCCAGGGTGGCAGTATTAGATGTTGTGTATCTGTAGGAGGTGGGCTCCATGGATATTCTTGGGTTCTGCAGGACATTGAAGGGGGTTGTACCCCAATATCTACCTTCTTGGATGATAGGATCAATGATTTTGCATTGTCTTTCCCTACCGCAGGCTGAAAGGGGAATCCATACATTCCTTTCCCTTTCCCAGATCCTAGAGGCTGCTTCACAGTCCTTCCATGATGCACTGTTTCATCAGAGAACTCCAGTGTTTCATTATAATGACAGAAGAATGACTATTGCAATGGATTGTGTGGTGTGTGTGTGTGTGTGTATGTGTGTGTGTGTGTGTGAATTTTGGCTCATGGTTTCAAAGGTCTCAGTTCATCACAGTGGTAAAGGAATCGACCCAGAGAAGCTCAATTCCTGCTTCCTGGCACCATTTTGTGGTGGACCAGAAGGCAGGGAGTTACTGGAATCAAGGACTGTAACCTGCAAAGTCACAGCCCCAATGACCCACTTCCTCCCATTAGGGTTCATTTGCTAAAGATTCTGCAACCACTAGAGCAGTCACCAATAGGAAACAAGTACCCAAGTCATGAGCCTATGTTGAACCCCAAAGATTCAAGCCAGAGCACCTAGGGAAAATTTTTCCTAACAAAATATTGGTAATTCTGTCCAAGACACTTGGAAGTCAGAAAGCAGAGAAGGGACATGAACTTTAAATGCATTGTAAATTATTGAAATTTAAAGGTAATGAACTTTTTCTTTGAAATATAAAATTCTTAGAGACTAGCGAGATTGTTCAGCAGTTAAGAGCACTTGCCACTTCCCGGAACCCATAGCAGGCAGCTCACAACCACCTGTCACTCTAGCCCTCTTCTGATTTCCACAGGCGTCTACATATACATGCACATATTACACACACACACACACACACACACACACACACACACACACACACACACACACACAATGTTTTCCAAAACATTGTATAAATCAAACATTCCTGTTGTCCAAAATGATATATAAGAAAGTGGCTAGTGGTGCTGCTCCAGCTTCACCCCACCAGACCCTGCAACATACAAGTCCCACGCCACTCCCAAACCCACCCAGCCCAACTCCCATAACCTCAGCAGCTCCTTGAGACACAGACTATGATTGCAGAGAGAGGACCAAGAGGTCAGTGACCAGCCCCCCAGCTGGACAATGCATTCTCTAGGCCCTAGCCACCTGGGGCAAAACCCTGCCCCCTCCACCACCCACCTCAGCCACACTAGCTGGTCAGCAGGCAAGCCTACTGCAGGCAGGCTGCTCCAGCACCTCTGCATCTAACCCTGTAATCTATAAGTTCCACTCTGCCTCCAAACCTACCCATCCCTAGAGATCTCAGTGACTCCTCAAGGCATAGGCAGCGATGATACAGGAAGGACCAAAAGCAGCTTCCTGACCCACAGACAGCAATTGCAATGATGGATCCAAGAGAGGATCCCTGAGACACAAACCCTGACTGCAAGTATTGAACCAAGTGCCTTCACCAACTGGCAGAAGAGAGGGATAGGGGCCAATGCAATAATACCTTCAACAACCTAAAGAGCAATATGGCAACACCAGAACCTAGCTAGTGGCCATACATCAGGAAGACCTGAGCATATCAATGCAAAAGAAGCAGAAGAAAGTGACCTTAAGTTTAACTTTATGAAGATGATAGAGACCTTTAAAGAGGAAATGAAAAAATCCCTCAAAGAAATGGAGAAAACGACAAACAAAAAAATTGAAAGAAATCAATAAATGTCTTAAAGAAAGCCAAGGAAAGACAATCAAACAGGTGAAGCAAACATTCAAGACTTAAAAATTGAAATAGAGGCAATAAAGAAAACACAAACTGAGGAAATTCTGGAAATGGACAAAAAAATATTTAATAAATATGAAATAGCCATTTAATTTAAGCCACTTCCTTGAAATTGATAAAATACTTTCTTCTCAGGGAAGGAGGCTTTTCCCTTTGTATATGTCTAGAATGTACAGCATGATTTTTGGATATATGTATATATTGTGGAATGATTAAATCAAGTTATTATCTTTTCTAGGCCAATGCAATATCTCTAGTGTAAAGGCACTTTCTGAGCAAGCCTAATGACCAGGTTTGATTCCCTAATCCCATGTAAAGGTGAAAGAAGACAACTAATGCCACATGGTTGTCCTCTGACCTCCATGAACATGCACCCACATAAACATATCATGAACACATACAATTTCTTTCAGTTTTTAAAAGACAAACAATGTTTTATCACTGCATGAACTTACCATATTTTTGCCTATAAGAACATTTGCCACCTATGCTCTTAGGGATTCTCAAGTATGTTATTGTTATTAGTTATAGTCACTGTGTAAAAACAGTTTGGAATGGAATGAAGCTCTATGAACCATATGATACCCATGAAAACAATAGAACAAAAGATAGGGAAGCATCTATCATTCATTGGCAGAGATCTCCTTGGGATTGCAAGCATCACAGGTCCCTTAACTACGAATTATGGGAGCCAGGGCTGACTTCCATCAACAGAAGTGGTCCCATTGGGACACTGGGGACTCAGGAGAGTGGGAGTTAACAAGATGAGTTTCAAAATAAGTTTTAAAGTCTCCTAGGCAGCAACTTCAAGAACTTCTTCACTCAAGGGGATGTAGTGGCCAAGTGCCACCACAAGGATGATGTGACTGTCAGCATTTTAAATTGCTGGAAATCCTTGGGAAGAGATCCTCTGATGGCCCAGCCTGGCCTTGTAACCTGCTTCTCAATCCTGCTGGACCCCACCTGACAATGGAGAGACACAGCTCCCCTGGCAGAAACTGAGCATTTTAGGGGAAGAAGATGATTGACAGTTTTAACAAAGCAAGTCCATATCAGTAGAATTATGTGAGTTTTACTTCTGCTTTATAAGTTCCTATTTTCTTTTGGGTTTGTTGTAGTGACAATAGCTTGTTTTTACCAAGATAACCATATTCTCCTTTCCCTCATAAGTGGTAGAGACTGCTGGTTACCCACCACATCCTCTTTCCCCTGTTAGGGTACACGTTTCATTTCTCATTCTTCTTTGCAGGTAGGTTGTGTCACTGTAACCAAGGTGGGCGTGACTAAGTTCTCTTTAATAGAAGGTGATCAAAAGTACTGTGTGGTGAGTCCAGAAGACATGAGAGCAAAAGATCCAACTCTACTTCCTTCCCCTGCTTACGGGTGAAATCTGCTCTTAGCTGGCACATGGCTCCCTGAAGAAGTGCAACACACTGCCCTGTTCTCCCCTGTACACCTAGAACACTTCATCCACTCTGCCTGCTCCTGTAACACCACACAGAAGAGAAATTAGCATGTACTTCCTGAAGACTCTGAAATTGCCTAGAGTGTCTGTGTTGTAATACCCTGGCTCTGTCCTAATAGAGGAGAGGCGACAGACCATTCAGGGGTTCCTGTTAGCCTGCTAGACGTACTCTGAGAAGTGGAGTCATGTATTGATTAAGAGCCCACAGTTAGGGACAAAACACTGGTTGTTAAATCTGTGCTCCAGCACTTTCCAGCCACATCACCTGGGTGAGCTATTTAGTCATTCACTGACTGTTCCTCACTGGTGAAACTGAGCTAAGGACATCACCTGTTTCACAGGGCGGCCATGATGATTAAAAGATGTCTCTATGGAAAACAGGCATTATAACTCACAGGCAGGAAGCCCTGTAGTAAGTTCTACATTATCTCAAAATAAATCTCACTTTTTATAGTCATAGTTCAGCAATTGGGGGAAAAAATGAATACATACTCACATCAACCCCAAAAAGAAATGACGATCAAGGCTAAAGAGGTTAATGTGGCCAGCATAATTGGTGCAATCACCAGAATATGTTTGACAAACCCAAAGACGTCCTCACACTCCCACACTGGTGGGAACTAAAGTCAGAGTTCCATCATGTCTCAGGTTCTGTGGGTTTAGGTCTGACTCTTAATCTTATTTGCATAGGCTCCTTCTAATCTGAGCACGTACACACACACACACACACACACACACACACACACACACACACACACTCTTTGATTTAGGCGCCACTTGCTCATTCCACAGTTCAGACCGTGGTTTGTGCCTTGGTAGAATAAAGTACTATTCATTCACTAAAGAGGCTCGTCATAGGCTGCATAAAAAGGTGGCTTGTTAATTCATTTCTTGAGTGTTAATAGTTTCTTAGAATTTTTACCAAAAGTTCTGAAATGCTTTTAGGTGCATGTTACTGCACTATGGGAAGAAAAAAAATCTAACCCTTTCCTCACTCCTAGAAGACTTAACTTGCTCATCAGTAAGAATTCTGGGCCATTCAAGGTGAGATGAAGGGAATATAAGTAAAAACTCGATCAACTCCAAATAAGCAAAGCAAGCAAGCTGATTGCTACAGAACCTTCAGGTACAGAACATATTCCTTAAAAAAAAAAAAAAAATAGCCAAAGAAAACTGATAATTTTCTTTTGGTCTTGCTTTTCTTTTGGTCTTGTGTTTGTTTTTAGTTGATAAACTTCCCAAAGACAATGAATACAATGTCCTCTCACTTGCTCTCACATGGATATTTCCATAACAGTATAAGCCAGTTAAGTCTGACTCACTGTGTCCTTTGAAAACTACCACTGTTACAAACACAGCAGACAGTATTTTTTATTTTATTTTATTTTTTTTTTTTTTTGAAAAGCAAAGCCTCAGGTATGATGAGCCAAGGAAACTAAACAGCACAGAGCTTGGGAAGCCTCCGAGTTTCTCTATGAACTTATTCATTTGCTGGCTTGCTTCTTACACAACCACGGGAATATTTGTAGACAGTGCTTTTGTGGGAACTGATGCCTTCTCCTTACTCGTTTCAATGCTGCTCAGTTCTCTCAGGGATAGCATTTAAGATCAAAAAGGGGAAGCAGTAAAAATCACAGGGAATGCTTCTGCATTGAGCCATCCACACTCAGAAAAGCCCAACTCCTGGAATGTTCGGGCACAGATGGGGCAACCTGGGATGCTGTGTTATCTTCAAGGACCAGATGGCCAGCTAGACTAGAAACAGATATCATCCAGTCAGAGGTCCTTAGACCTGGTCACCACACATCATAGACTTTCACTCAATTCATTCTAGGCTACCCTTTTTTTCTCCCATTGTGTCTGGTTACAGAAGTCAAGTCATAGGACAAAGACTATGAGACAAGTGACTTGTCCCCTTCCTTGTCCTCTGTTCTAGCCACACAGATAAGAGTACTAAGGGGACCCCTTGTCCCATACACTTTGCATTACTTAGAAGAAGGGGCTGACTAGAGTCCCTGGGGCACCAACTTCAGGTCAGGAAGCATCCTTTCTTCATTTCCCCAACACCTCTCCCCATCAGCACAAGGCAGGACAAAGAAGGCAAAGTAAATGGTCCTGGGAAAGAAAGATGCTCCAAGATCTAGTTTGTATTTCTCTTTGCCTGCTAGCCAAGAGCTTCAGCACAACTAACAAAATCAGAAGTTACTCCCTTTTCTGAGCAATAATTTCAACAAGAACATTAAAACAAGTGGGTTACACTTGCTTAAAGCCAAAACCTGTGTGACCTTTAAATTTAGACTTGCCAACCCCTTTCTCCCATCTCCAAGCCTGAACAATGAACCTCATAACCCCACTGCACAGTTTCATCTACAAAGGAGCTTCTTTAGACAAGGAATGAAAGCAAACTAGTGTGCTTAATGTGTAAACTCTGCTTAATCTTCGAACCTGGTTATAAAATGTGTTGAATGAAAAATGCAACTTCAAAAGCCACAAAACGATATACCTATTGTTAAGACACTCAAGCAAATCCCTGTGTCTCAATGGCCACACTTAAATACAAAGTGTGCACTATCTCCTTGTCTTATCTTTACGTGGTGAGCTCTTCTGTGCTTCCTGAGTCTCAGGGAATTTCCTTTGTGTGGCATTGTCAAAATCCACAACCACACCTACCAACTCTTATCTGCAATCCCAGCACTTGAGAAGCTACAACAGGAGGAAAACTATGAGTTTAAGGTAAGCCTGGGCTTAAAGAATGAGACCCTCCCATGGAAAAAGATAACTGAAATAAAAATAGATATAAGGCTTAAAAGAGAGGCAGGGCACTTTTCAGATTACGGGAGACTGTATTGGATTGTGTCTCCTGCTGACACTGACAAGCAGAGACATCAGGGTGCAAACAGGAAGAATAGGGTAATGTTACCTGCTGTTCCTTCTGTATGCAGAGGAGGTAATGTCCAAAAGAAAGAATTCCATGGGGCTCATCAAACTGATCAGCCTTGGAAGTCTGCAAAATCCTACTGAGTCATACAAAATGCCAAGACATCTAACCTCATCACAATTCTTGTTAGCACAGAGGACAGAAAACGGATAGCACATTCCTTGAGAAGTTAGAGAGAGAGAGAAGGAGGGAGGGAGGGAGGGAGGGAGGGAGGGAGGGAGGGAGGGAGGGAGGGAGGGAGGGAGAAAGAGAGAGAGAGGGAGGGAGGGAGAGAGAGGGGGGGGAGGGAGGGAGGGAGAAATCCTACACAAACAGTCCCCATGCTCAATTTTTCAACCAACAACCAAAGGATTATGTTGGCAAGCACAGAACAAATCCTGGGAATTAAGTCATATGACCCATGTTCCATCCCAGTCTGGCTAAGAAGGGGCTTAAGGAAAAGGAAAAAAGAAAGGGAGGAAGAAAGAAACAAAGGAGGAAACAAAGAAAAGAAAAATGGAGCTGCTAACAGAATTTTCACACGTGCATGCACCTAGCCACACTACCAATAAAGAAACTGCTTACACTAGGTGACTGAAAACATTCTGCTGGGTTAAACCTGTGTGTACTTAGATCAGAGTCAAACTATCTAAGCAGGCTGCTATTCTGATGGACTCCAAAAAATTCAACTCAAAGATGAGTAAAACAAGTTAAACATCTAAGATAAGCTCACAGGAAGAAATAAGTAGGTCATCGTGATCACCAGAGTGCTGTCCGCTCATGCATACAAAGCCATGGATGTTCCCCAGTGAACAAAACAGCCCAGACCCCACAACTGGAGCAAAATCATCCCTAGTGGTCCCTGACAATCTTCCTAGAGCCACGTGTTCTTTAACACTGTCCAGATGTTTGATTGGCCAGTAACACCAACATAACTCTCCTGGGTCTCATCATGTAGAAATCCTGAAAACCAGAATGCAACTTGCAGGCTGAGCTTCTTCACTGACCCCAAGCCATTGTTCCTAGGCTGACTCTAGTTTTCACCAGCCTGCATTCTCTGTACCACCCGGACAGCTGGTAAAAGTCCAGGGAGGAGAGGCAAGAATGACTTGATGCACTGGGAAATGGGGAACTATTCCTAGCAGAAAGCCCCCAGGATTAGATAGGTCTCCACAGGGATGTGGAGGAGATACCCTATAACATTGGTCCATAGCCCTTAAAAAAATGGATGAGGAGCTAAGAGATGGCTCAGCAGTCATCTGAACATGGCTGCTCTTCCAGAGGACCTGGGTTCAATTCCAAGCACATAGAGGGTGACTCACAAGCATCTATAATTCCAGGTCCAGGTGATCCAATGCCCTTCTCTGACCTCTGAGTCTATGCCCATGCTGCATAGACTCAGGTCAAACACTCGTATGCATAAAATAAAAAAATAAACGTAAATATAAAAACCTTTTCTTTTGAAAAAATGGGTGAGGTTGTTTTGTTTCAAGCAGGAATTTGCTTTGTTTTATTTTGATTTTTAGAAACATGCTATACAGATTTTATTAAAATAAAAAAGTGTAATGATATTTTGTTTGTGTTCTGACAAATAAATCTTTTCTGAAGGTCACAGGGTAGAGCAAGCCACTAGTTAACCATAGAGATCTGGAGATCCATACAGATGGGAGATAGAAAGTGATAAGGCTGGGCGGAGAGAGGAAGTGATAAGGCAGGGCATAGACAGGAGCTCTGCTGTTTTCAGTCTGAGGAGTCAGAAAGGTAAAAGGTGACTGTAGTTGATTCTTTTTTTTTTTTTTTTCTTTTTTTTTGTGGTTGATTCTTTATTTCTCTGATCATTCAGCTTTTACTCCGTATCTGACTCAGGGCTTTTATATTAAGACTAATTAGGATTGTGCACCAAAAATGTTTCAAGTTTACACTTAAGCTTTAGTTCCTAATGAAGTAACTATCGGTATTCTCCTTTTTATATCTGTGATTTTATATTATGAGCTCAGCCAGCCAGGGCTACGTCTCTCATAAAGACTTTACCTAGCATGCACAAGGCCTTGAGTGAATCCCCAGTACCACAAAATAATACATCTGGAAAGTGAATTAAAATGCTGTGTCAAGGAATAACTGAGTGGTCAGGCTATGCTCAAACTCCATCCTGGCATCTTGGTCATGTCTGATTCGGGTTTTGATCGCCATAATGTGTAGACAGTGCATAGAAAACAAGACTGTCTCTGGGAATGTGTCGTATTTGCCAGATTCTTCCTTACAGCCAATTGTATGTTTTCTGAGTTAAAAGCATCAGGTAATACAAATGAACATTGCAATCTTAACCTACTATCTTGACTCAGTTCTCTTCTTTTACTAGAAATTAATGTGCTGAGGTTCATATGGCTTCAGATGGGCTCATATAATGCTAATTGTATTCCTCAAGCTGTCTTTGATGGATGTTTATTAACAAAGAAAAATCTGCACTCAGAAACAGTTTTTAATTTCCTGTTATCTGCAGGGGTGAAGAGTTCTTAACGGGATTCCTGCAACAAAATACATCCATTTAAAATCAATAAATGTCAGCTACAGTAAACTTCATTTATCAGCTGCCATAAAGCATAGCCCAGAACCAGTAGCTGGATTCAGAAGCCATCTCTTGAAGACTAGAGCACACAAACTCTAACTCGCCTGTAATTGACCTTTCACTTGATATTAAGTCTTCTCCAGTGACAGAAAATATAAATGAAAAGCAGCTGAGCCTTCATGAGACTCCTTCCAGCACCAGCAAGGACTTGTCCCACATCAGCAACTCTGTGTGTGTGTGTGTGTGTGTGTGTGTGTGTGTGTGTGTGTGTGTGTGTGTAAGAGAGAGAGACAGGGAGGGAGAGAGAGGGGGGAGAAAAGGGGAAGAAAGAGAGAGTGCCAGAAAGAGAGAGATGCATGGTGTGTGGGAGTGTGAAGGAGTAGGTAGGTGTGCATTTGTGTGTGTGTGTGTGTGTGTGTGTGTGTGTGTGTGTGTGTGCGTGTGTGTGTTATGTTAAAAAGAACAACCAGGTAAAATAGTATTAAGATTTATGACTTTATAGTAAACCTGGAATGAAAGAACAAAAGATTCACAAACTTTATTTTTGGCAACTATGGCCAGATGGCAGCATAATTTAATGGCTCTATAAATTATGTCACAGGTTTCATTGGCTAATCCACTTTGCCTATGGAGTGAGCCCCAGGTTAATGAGAGATGCTGTCTCATACAACAAGGTAGTCATCTGATCTTCACACAAACATACATATGCATGCACATAATGAAATAATTCCCTAATGGACTATCTTATAACTTTGATATAAATTTGTTACTGTCAATTTTAAAGTAAAATAAGTAGCCATCACAAATACATTTTGGAAAACAGGCAGATAAAATGTAAACTAGGAAATGTAATGCTTATACTTTCCAATGACTATATTACCAAAGTACCCCCATTCTTCTGTTGGAGACTACTCCAACAGTGTTGAAAGTGAAGGGTGTGTGGGGATCAACAGCTAATTGTATAAAGAATAGAAATTTGGGGTAGACAAGTGCATTCTCAACTGTTCACCTAACCCAAGAGTGTTGTACTTTGGCTGTGAAATGCTTGTATGGCAGATAGCAGTGAGTGTGAGCTAAATATACGTTAAATCATTTCTGTATATTTTAAGTCCAGAATTTGACCAAGCACCTTGGCCATTTGGCACAAGCTCCTTGCAGGATGCTTCCACTCTGTGATCACATCTATAGCCCACATGATGTCCATTGTCCATGTGAAATGCTATTTAAGTGTAAAAGAGTTTCCATTATTTCCCACTTCAAAACCTGGTACTTTCCATTAGAAAGAATAAATCAATTCTCTCTCTAGGATAACTACCAAATCAAACCCCATTGTCTCAAATTCTCAGTTCCGAGGCAGCAGCTGTATGACACGTGAAGGTGGATGCCAATACGGATTATCACTAACCTCCTCCCACAGTCCCTAAGACAGAATTTTAATCAAAGGGTAACAATGGTGCTGCACGATGTACTGTGAGTGCTGAACAGCCTACATCCTTTTGCTGACAGAGAAGCAGCCTGTGCTAAATTATGCATGCCATTTTATGCACCTGCATGTACACTGACCTTCAGCAACAATAAGAGATGATGCGAGAATTCCACACAGGGCTTCCCTCCTGTGAGCGAAGACTAAGCTTTATTTGTTGTTACTAATGACCATCAGTTTTCAATTTATTTCGATGCACCTGGGAAGCAATGGGGGAGGACCCTCAACCATCACTCTAGATATCCCTTGCATCAGCATGACTGTGTACATGCCCCAGTGTAAAGAGCACATCCATGCCATGCAGAAGGCCTGGTTGTCTCTAAAGACCACCTACAGTCAATTCCACTGAAGCACCAGGAAACCAGGCCCACTCCTGCAGTCACTCCAAGGACTTCATGTTCACATGATAGCCTGGGATCAAGCTGATGCCAGGACTTCAGAAATATAAGCACCTGAAATTCAGGTTTTGGTGTCCTTTCTAATTCAGTATCAGCATTTCTGTATCAAAAACTTTTCTCTAAAAAGAGATTTGAACTGTCAAAAGTCATAGTCCTGCCACACACAGGAAAGCCACACCTTGGTACCAACTGTTAAACTAAATGAAATTTGGCCTAAAGCTACCTCCACATTGTGAGTCACTATGTTGCCATGGCAACTTCCTATTGAAACAACCAGCAACCCAACTTAGGGTGATGCTAGCAGCAACTAGCTGAGTCCCAGGAAATAATAGCACCTGAGCTTCAGCCATTTACAGACAGCCAAACAATCAAATCAGGTCCAAATAAGGAACACCCTGAGTGATAACCACGCCATCTCTTCCTGAATATCACCTCCTTTCTCTAGCTATCAGCACTACTGGCCATAGCTTGGTTGTAGCTCTCTGAACCTCCACTGATCCAAGATGCTGATAGACTCTGAATAATTCTTTGCTCAAGTAAACTCTGCTAAATTTAACCTGTCTACACCTTGCCTTTTAACACAAAAGAGAAAGTTAGAAAACAACTCTCTCTCATTAGTGTTACTTTTGACTCATTGTCTGGGAGGTCACAGAAATATCTGAGGAAGAAGAAATCACAGAATTCCATTGCCAATAATACACAAATAGCCAAAAATAACCTGTACAAAATACATAGTTACTGAAGTTTTAAAACACAAACACAATGTGTGTGTGTGTGTGTGTGTGTGTGTGTGTGTGTGTGTGTGTACATATACGTAGTATTACAATGAATATCTGAATCGTGGTATCATTACAGAAAAAAAAGGGAGATCTTTAGAGACTCCAAACAATAGGAAAACAAGGATCAAAAGAAGTAAGAGAATTGGGTTTGTTATTGGGGCATGTGCCAATCTTACAGCTTAGACATCTATTTTAATGAACCATGTATATGGGATGGAAAAAATACCTTTGTCATACATCGGGATCCCATGCATAGAACCTTCCCCCAAAGATGCAGTGTTAGGAACAGAACTAGAAAAAATATGGATTAACTGAAGGAAGTAGAGTATGGCTCTGGGTATAAAAATTAGATGACACCCTCTCTCAGTGCCTAGCTAGAGCGTTCCATCAAACATTGATGGACTGACATTGGCCTAATGTCACTCCAAATATCAAGCATTTTGTTTTGTAGGATGTTTGAAAGGTTGCTATAAAAAAGAATCTGAGGCTGGCTACTTATAAGAAAAAGGTCCATGTAATTTGCAGTTTTGGAGGCTGAAAATTCAAGATCAGATAGCCTCAAGTGCTCTGCTTCTGGTAAACACCGTGTTGGCTGAGCTACAGTATGGTAGAGGGATAGAAAGGGGAAGGGGCACATATGTATGGAATGACCTTGCTTTAAAACAATCCACTCCTAAAAGAAAACACTATTCAGTGGGAACAGCATTTATATTTTCTGAGGGCATGCCCCCAAAGAGCTAATGACCTCCCCACAGGCCCTACCTTTCAAACCAATGTCACCAGTTTAAACACTGAACCTTTGAGAACATCTTTAGACCACACCAAAATCAAAGCACAATGAGAGAAGTCTCAGATTCCTCCAAGAAATTATTTTAAGTTCTCTCTGAAAAAAGTTTCTCTACAGGCCTCAAACACATTTCAGGGTAGGAGAGACAGGGAAGGGATTACTTCAAAAGCTTGAGGACCTAAGTTCAGATTCTAAAATCTCACATAAAAACTTGGGAGGCAGAGTCAGGAAAATTCCTAGGACTGGCTGGCCAGCCAGTCTAGCTATTCAGTGAGCTCCAGACTCAGCAAGAGACTGTGGTCTCAGAAAATAAGATAGAGAAGCAACTGGGTAATACATTTGATCTTGAACCCTAGCCTAGGGATACACACACGAACACATATGCACATAACACATAAATGCACATATCTCATACACACAAACACCATATATATATATGTATATACATATATATATACATATGTATATATGTATACATATATATATATATATAAGCACATACATACAGAACACTGAACAATAATCTCAAAGATAACATTTGTGTAACCAAACACAAATTAAATAGCAAAAAACCCTTAAGGGGAAAAATTGAAATAAGCAAGAAACAGAAAAGTTTTTGCAAAATCATATTCATAACATTTACATGTATCAGAATCACAAAAAGAATACAAACAAGTTTAGTTTAGTGACAAAATGTAACAAAAAAGTGTTCAAATTATGAAAAATATTTAAAACAACAAAAAACAAAGACATAAGAAAAAAGGTTCCAATTAGCAATTTCACGTTAAAAAAAAACATTAGTCACAGAAAAACCAATAGACAGCTCATCATTGCAAATATAAAGATGTGTGTGTGAAATGAACAAGAAAAGAACCCTAACACTTAGAAGAAATTTGAAAACAAATAGTGTTTCTTGCGGGAATTGCAGAATGTTAAAGGAGGTTTTCTTCAAAGAAATAGTAGCTGAAATTTTTAATGAGAAACAATTTACCATGAGTTTAGAAAGCAACAAAACCCTAAACTCTTGGCAGTGTCATAGGAGTGGATGACAGGTTACTGATTGCCTCTGGTATTTTACATGGGAATCACAGTGTAAATCACTATCCCAGCTGGGACTCATTACTTTTCCTAAACAAGACACAAGGAAGCTTCTCTCGCCATCAAAAAATATTCAAGAGGAGAAGTGACTGCTAACGAAAAGCATTTAAAGTACTCAGAGGAAAGGGTGTATTTCCACAAGAAAAATAGTTTACAACTGCCTTCGGAAAAGCCAGTGAACACAACGTCTGAAATCTTGAGAGTCCGTGACCTCCAAGCTAGCACTCTGTCCCTAATGGAGCGATCCTTCAGAAATAGAAATAAAATCACACCCCTGGAAAAAGAAAGCCAGGAGAACATGTTATTCATGCTCGCCACTCTAACCCTTACAGAAGTAACTTAAGAGGAGGCCTTTATCTTCTTTCTTTTCTTTTTTTGTGCACAGTTCCAGGGCACATAGTCTGCCATGGAGGAAGGCATGGAGAAGCTGGCTCCAGGGAGGCAGGAATTTAGAACTGCCTCTTCTCATGTACTAGTGGGTCGGGAAGCTGACAATGTGGGTCAGAAGTAGGAGCTGATTATAACTCTGAACTGCTGCCCCCAATAACCCACTGCTGCCAACCAGGCCAACGTCATAAAACAGCTGGGATCCAAATCACAAGCCTGGGAGGGACAGTTGACATTCAAATCATAAGTAGCTTGCTGCTAACAGACTCTCATTATGAGAACCTGAAGATCATGCAGCAGAAGTATAAACATCCCAGAATGTCAGAAGTGCAAATATATATGAATGCTCACTATAAAATACAACAGTACCTAATTCGTTAATTTTATAAATCATAAAGCACTGTCAAACGACAAACAATTAGGGATCAGGGTTTTTTTTTTTTTTTAAATATTCTGTACTTTTTTTTTTTTTTTTTTTTTTTTTTTAGGAAGAGGCACCAGGATGAGCTCAAATGTGATGGCTAACACTTGTAATTCCCACAGTTGGTTAACAGGAGAACTATTGCTGGGTCGAGCCAAGCCTGGTTCTCCTAGCAAGGCCCAGGTTAATCAGGCTATGTGGCAAAACTCTATCTTATTAAGAAAAGGAAAGGAGGTTGGGGGTTGGATGCGATCCTAGTTAATAATTGATTTTGTTAATGTCAAAATGTGTGGAAAAGATTCTACAAGGTAAACTAAAGAGAGGGAGAGTAAAACATTTAACTTCCGAAAATGGTAGCAGGACAGGAGGGAAATGAGGAGAGAGGAAAAGAAAAGAGAGGGCATAAAGAGAGAAAGCAGAGAGAGAGTGGATCTGACTAGCCCTCACAGTATCTACCCTTGCGAGCCCTGATTTCAGCAGACACGTCTTGAGATACCTGACAAAACTGTATACCTGTCCTGGTTATCTTCAGGCTGCCCTTAAAGAACAGTTATTAAAATGACCTGTTAAAACTGCACAGTTAGTAAGTTAAAAACCCCTTCACTACTGACTTGCATGTCCCCCTTGATAAGCAAGGAAAGATTTAGAAGCAGCTAGATTCTCCAACTTCTGGGAGGGGACTAGAAAGTCCCTAATGTTGCTGTGTCACAAAACGCAGTGAGCAGAAAGCTGGTGTGTAGACTAACCTTCAAAGAAGATCATGACCAGAAAGCTTCCAGCCTCAGCTCCTGGCCCTGCCCGGTCTATACAGGTGAGCCATCGCGTCCTCCTTTCCACTCACTTCCGTCTCCATTCCATAGTTGCTGTACTGGTCCCTCTGGGTGTGGAGAAAGACCTCTTGGCAGTGTCATAGGAGTGGATGACAGGTTACTGATTGCCTCTGGTATTTTACATGGGAATCACAGTGTAAATCACTATCCCAGCTGGGACTCATTACTTTTCCTAGGCCATCTTGCAGCTAAATCTGACCATGTGGCTAAACTCTGGTGAATGAGGTACAAGCAGAACTGTTGCACAGAATATCCTAAAGCCGTCCTTGAAAGGGAGGAGGCATACCCTTCCTCTGCTCTCCCTTTCCTCTTGTGGCTGGAGTGTGATGTGACTAACTGCTAGAGCTTCGGCAGCTTCCTCTGAGAGTTGTACTAATAAGATATGGGTGAAGTGAAGTAAGTGGTTTGTTCCTGGAACATGTTTGAAAAAACTCCATCCCTGACCTACTCGGTTACTACTTCTATATAAGAGAGAAATAAACTTCTATCTTACATTATTCCTGTGTTGACATGAAGATAGACTTAATCCTCACTCCTGCAAGTCCTCACATTCTCCAGACCAGCACATATTTAAGCCAAGATGATCTCTTTCTCATAGATACTCTTGTAGGTTTCTGGTTGATCCCTCACCGGGTCCCTCTGACCCACATCCCTGGGGATGCAGTGATGTAATCAAGCTTTCTGTTTCCACCATCCCACCACCTTCTTTCCTGAAATATATGCCTGTGCTCTCTGTACATGGAGCCCCTGGGCAGAGGTGATAGTTCCATATAAGGCCAGGTCTGGTTCCAGGAAGCGTGCATGCACGTGCGTGCAAACACACACACACACACACACACACACACACACACACACACACACACACACACACTCCACATGTGTGTATGCATAATAAGAGAAAGAGAGAGAGAGAGAGAGAGAGAGAGAAAGAGAGAGAGACAGAGAGAGAGAGAGAGAGAGAGAGAGAGAGAGAGAGAGAGAGGTCACATACACAAACCAATGTACTTCCCAGCTGCTGTACCAACAATGCACCTCTGGCTCGTAGCCTGGAGGGACACAGAGCCTGCCTGCTGTCCATGCTACAGCCGTGCTGCACTTCATGTCCAGACAGCTTCCTTGGCAAGACAGACTGGCAGAGCCTCTCAGCCCAGGCTTCTTCACACAAATTCTGGTACAAATCCCAAATTGATGCTTTTTATGCCCTCAGAATATGCAGGATTTTCATAGACCATGAAGCTAGGGTTCACTATTTTCTCTGAAAAACTCTCCATTTTTTTCTCCGAAATTATTTTATAAACTTCTCACTAGTCTCTTTCAGAGGCATTAGTCAAGTTTCCATTTTAGTGCCCTGTCTCAGAAACAGTGTGTTCCCCTGAGGTGTACATTTGTCGTAGAGCACTGAAGAAAACTCAGCACGAAGTGCACAATATTGAGAGATTTGTTGTCCTTGCAGTAGAGGAACAAGAGGAAGGAAGGGTGTGGGACCAGAAGCACATGCCTAGTGCTTGAGAGGGCATGTGTGGGTGCTCAGGGATACTGACTTCATTATTGTAGCTGAACATGTATAATGAGCATGATACTTATACACGTGTATACTCGTGATTTATTAATTTAAAAGTAAACAAAACATCAGGCACAAGACAATGCCTAAATTTCATAGCAAAATCACTGGAAACAGGATTGGACTCCGTGAATTGGTCTGCGAACTCAACAGAATGGAAGAAGGGGATAGAAAAATAACTGTTGATCAAAAACTTTCCTGAAGACATTAGGGAATTGCTCAGGGGTTTTCTGAGTGTTTTCGGCCCCAGGGCACAGGAAATGGCTAATAAGCTTAACTGTCTGAGGGAGAAGGGACAAGCAAGCCTTAGACTTGGTCCTTCTGATCTCTGCCAGGAAAGGCATGGGGAGAGCAAACCAGGAGCCTTGACTGACAGACTCAGCTGTGCCTGTCCTGGGTTCCACTTGTCTCCATCCTGCTCCAGGGACATGAACCAGTCTGCTAGCTTCTTTCTACATGGTGGTTTTAAAATTGCCAAAGCAACCTTCAGATTCTGATCCTGTTCCTTACAGAGCCTGGATATGAGATAAAAAAAAAAAAAAAAAAAAAGCAATGAAAGCAACATTGGCATTGTTATAAGGAACAAGGAAGAGAGCTAGTATTTTTGGTTCATTTATCCCATCTGATCCTCACAGTCACTTTAATCCTATCTGCAGATCAAGAGAAGCAGTTGCCAAGATTTAAATGCAGGCTCAACCTTAAACAATTCATTACACCACTTTGGACGTCCGTTTCCCCACAGAAAAAAGGAGACAATGAAGAACAAGGTACTGTAAAGATTCAGTGATTTATGCCCCAATCACATTGACATAGCTCCTGGCACACAACAAATTAAACATAAATGCTTGCTATTGCCCCTGCTTTGCAGACAAAAGAATGGGACCACAGTGGCAGGGCAGAGTTGCCAAGTAATAGTTGCAAAGTTTGTAAATGGCAGCTGGTATAGCCTAGATACGTTACACCTCAGAGCTCATATGTTTATGCATCGTTATATACTATAAACCAAGATGTGTTTGTTGAGGAAAGGTGGCCCATGCATCTTCTGACTCCTCCCCAATCTCAGGTTAGATGTGCAAAACTAGGAATTGTGCTTGCAGGCTGCAAAAATCAAGCAAGTCCTGAGATTTTTTGTCATGGAAGCCCAGGTCTCCAGCTGAGTCCTGACACTGGCCAGGTGCAGCCAGCTCTCCTGGGATCACTGCCTGACAGCTGCTGCTGCTCATTTAACTGACTATGGAACACTGAGACATTCCAAGGCTACACTTGGATTTTGAATTGCTGAGTTCCAGTTCCCAGCAATCTGCCAATTAGCAAATACAAAATGCAAATGCTTCTGTAAATCCAGATAAATTCAAATGATTCAGGCCCTGTCTTCAGCTGGCTGTAGGCAGCAATCTTGCCCTCAACAACATTCCAAGTGCCCCAGGCTACTAATATACCATGTGTAAAGGGCCTGAGAAGTGGAAAACAATCCTCCATCACAATCTGCCAAGGAGCTCCCTGTTGAAGGTGCAGGCGTACAGGACTGCAGGTGTGTTCCTACCTCTAGCACCTGTGAGGACCTCTGTGTGCCACACCTCCTCCAAGCTTCCATATCTCTATTAGTGAAGTAGAATATCTGGAGACACTGGTCCATTCTTTGAGTGTCATGTCCATGTTTTCATTTAGAGCCAAATTTCACTTTTATCTGACCACATTCAAAATCAACTGGAAGGAAATTTTCACTTTAAAGAGACTTGCACACTGATTCTCACAATTCATAAGTAGAACATGATGTTGCCACCGCTTGTAATTGTGACAGAATCCAAGCACTTTCAAAAACCCCAGCATGTAGTGAGGCTACTGAGAGAGAACCTATTAGCCTGATAACCAGACATTACAGGAGACTTGTGGCTTAAAAGCTTTCCTCTCGGAGAAGAGCGAGGCAGAAGCTGGGCCTGTTCTGCTTCAGACCTGTCAGCCTAGGATCACACATGTGCTTGCTCACCTGTATTTGTGCCCAGATTCACAGAGGACTACAGATGAGAGCCAGGTGTGTTGTTACAAGTCTACATCCTTGGCTACATAGCAATTTCAAGACCCTGTTGTTTATTTATCTATTTGTTTGTTTGCTTATTTATTTGAATAGTGGTAAGATGGCCCAGTGAATGAAAGAAAGAGAACTGAAGTTAGGAACCCCCAAAAACCATGTAAAAATCCAGGTAGATATGGCAGCTGCCTGCAGTACTGGCTAAAGAGAGGCAGAAATAGGAAATTCCTAGAATAAGCTGGCTGGCCAAACTAGCCAAAAATGGTGAGTTCCAGGTTCAGCAAGAGACTCTGTCTCAGTGTCAGCATATTATAAGGGGAAGAGTAACTGAAGAAACACATGACATCAACCTTAGGTCTCCACAGGCACATGCACACACCTGCCTATACACATGCCAAAACACAGATACATACGTACATACCCAACACACACCCACCTGCCTACTCACATGCAAATAATACTCACCTACACATGCATTTACGAAACACACACATACATGCATGCAAAATATTAATAATAAATGTTAAAATAAAAAGGTAAACAAACAATAAAAAGGTGGCTGGGGATCAGTTCAGTGTCATGGTGTTTTGCACAACAGGCATAAAGCCCTGAGTTCAGTCTTAAGGACTGAAAAGAGAGAGAATGAGAGAGCAAGAGAGTGCACTGGTGTTCTCATTAGGGGGTGAATAAAGGGTCCACAATTCAGCAGACTGAGGTATGTGTCACAGGTAATGACTGAGCTATTATTCTGAATGATAAGTCCAGGCTTGCACTGAACACTTTGCCTAATTAGACTTCACACGGGGAAATGCTTTAATATTTAACAAGTATAATGGTGCAATCAATGTACACAAATCAGGCCTGATAAGGAGTATTGCTTATTAAAGAGAAAGACAGATGGCCATGGGGAAGGTATAATCATTACATGTAAAATCTCACAGGCTCCAACTATGGACACCAGCCATATACTTTAAAATTACTTCACCCACAGACACGGGATGCAGTATTTAGTTCAGTCCACATGCTCTGTCAACCACAGATACACCCACGCCATAGATTTAATAAAATAACTTGGTTCAAAGAGGTTTGACCTTACTGTTTCTCAAAGCTGTCTTTTGTAAGACATTTTTGCTGATGTCATAATCCCAGAGAGTCAAGATGTCCAACATCTCTCTTATAATCACTTCAGTTAGATAATTAACCCTTCTTTTTTTATTACCTTCAAAAGCACTTAATGTGTTGGAAGCCTTCCTGGCTGTATTATAGCCAGCCTGCCACAAGATGATAAATACATAATTTACTTATAGGTAATTCTTAAGAAAACACACAGTAAACAGAGATATAGTGAAAATAGGCATAGTTACAAGATGTACATAATAGTAAAACTTATAAGCATGGATTTATACTTTGTTTACCCAAACTAGCTTTAGATAGGGATCCCAGAGAGTCATTTGCCCATTCATGAACATGGTTTCTTACTAACCCTATTGATGATGGAATTGCTGCGTTTGTTGACCTATACATATTTATTGAGAGCTTCGTGTGTGTACATTCTGGCTAACCTTACCTAAGGCACTGGGATATGAACCATGGTCCCTACACTCAGCAATATACAGGCTGATCTAATAATGCCACAAAAGCAACTAAAGTACCACAATCCTGTAACACAGTTAGTTGTTTGGTTTGGTTTGGTTTTTGACAAGGTCCCAGCAACCTATGTTAAACTTGAATTTACTATAGCTGACAATAAACTTGAATTCCTGATCCTCTTGCCTACACTTGCTACTGCTAGAATTACTAACAGGTACCAGCATTCTAGTTTTACACAGTGACAAAACTCAGGGCTTTGTGTATGCTAGGCAAGTGCTGTGCTAACTAAGCTACATCCCCAGGCCAGTACATTGTGTTTTCATGTGTTAAGTATAGGGACCTTGGGATCAAAAGCTCTCTAGGTCGATGTGTTCAAATCTAGGTTCTACCTACACAGTGGTCATACCCAACCATCAGAAACTGTTTCCCCAATGGGAAAAGAATTCTATAAATTGTTTCAATAGTATTTCAATTATAGAAAATGTCCCTGATTCTTCTCTGCTCTGTATTTCAGGAGAAAAGTGAGACTTGATTTTAATTGAAAACCCGATTATTCAACCCCCAACAAGTCACAGTGGCATACATTCTATGTCTTTCCATATGTACAGCCCATTTTTGCCCCAAACAACTCCTCAGAACTATTCTTAGAAATAAAATTTCATTATTTTCAGAATGATCATAGATCTGCAATGCAGAGAACAAAGGGTTTCATATTTAAACCAACTAGCTAAAGTTGTACAAGTGAAACCAAGACCATTGTAGAGAGATAGAAAGGAAGAAAGGAAGGAAGGAAGGAAGGCAGACAGACTGTGTGTGTGTGTGTGTGTGTGTGTGTGTGTGTGTGTGTGTGTGTGTGTGTGTTAATTTTAAAGCACATACATACATATGGAGATAAGTGTAGGTGCCATATGAAATCAAAAGGATTACATTGGTTTTCTTCCTCTATATCTTCTCACCCTACTTTTTTAAGACAGATTTTTCTCATCGAAACCAGAATCCATCAATTTATAAATCTGGAGCTGGCCAGTTTGTTTAAACTGGCTGAATTACAATGATCTTCCTGTCTCCTTGGTCCATCATCAGAGCTAAGTTGCAAATACCCATGCTTGGGCTTTACATAAATGCTGGAAGGCAAACTCAGATCGCATGGTTGCCAACTTTACTAACTAAGCTATTGCCCAGCCTCTTCTTTCCATTTCTGATGTTATAAAAATCTGCAAGAATTAAAAAGAGATCCCTGTGCCCTTGATGTAGACACGGAGTGCTTACTCCATTCAAGAGAAGACATTGCATGTGGCACTAAGTCCATCCTTTGTAGGACTTTACTCCCCTCAGCTCCTGAGACCAGATCCCTTATTCATCTATGTCAGCACCAAAACATTAAGCATATGGTATGAGTCTGTACTAGATTCTGAGAAACTTGAGAGCACACTGTTAGCTCTGTCCATTGCATTATTGTTGGGACACCTAAAATTGCCTTTAACCAGCCACCATGCTTAATGATGCTGCATTCTTATCAATAATGGCATGATGGAAGCAAACCACCGTACCACTGGTAGCTGAGTCATCTTAGATTAGTCCTTCCTGGCTTTCTGTACATCCACAGTGATAGTCTGCAGACTGTTTCCAATGAGCTGGGACTTCTGCAACATACTGACATGAAACCAATGATCTCAGAAATACTGTTGTTTCTATGGATACAGTTTTGCTAACCAAGAGTCTTCTCAGTACTTCTGGCTTCAACAATACTGTTTTGTGGACTCAGCAAGCCCTCCAGCAGAAAAACAACTCTTTCTAATGCACAGTGTGGCCATTCCAGATATTTCTAATTCACATGAATTTATTGAATGAACAAAGCCAACTTCATTTAAACTTACTCTACTTATGCTGTAACTTTCATTCTTTGGAGATGAAGAGTAGCTGCAATCCCTGGCCATTTGCACTGTTATCTAGCCCAGAGAACAGCCAACAACACCTCTCTGTGCCCCCTTCAGCCCAAGCCCAGCAAACATCACATCAAACATACACTTTCTCATGCTTTCAGGCAATCATATTTACAAACCACCCATACCTACCTCCCTGCTGCACTTTCCTAGTTAAAAATGCAAAGACTTTCTTGTTACTCTAGACTGCCAGTAAAGTTCACCAGAAGAGATGCAGTCCTGGTTCTCAATGAGCACATTTGGTTCATGAGGTTACAGGATGCTAACCTATGTACATAGGTTACCAAAAGACACTGTGAGTAATAGGACTTAAATGTGTCCATGAATGTCTAGGGACTGATAGGAGACATTAGAAACCCACTGTTGAATATACTGCCCTGGTCCCACAGCCTTCAATAAAAAAAAAAAAAAAAAAAAACTAAAGCAAGATTCTTTGATAGTCAATCTTGACTGTCAATTTGACAAGACTTAGAATTAATTGCCAAGATAATATTCCTTTAGGTGTATCTGTGAGAATGTTCCAGAATGGTTTAATTTAGTAGGAAAGACCCTGAATGTTGCTAGTAACATTTCAGATATTGTTGTTCCAGAGTGAATGAAAAGTAGAACTAAAATGAGCATCAGCATCCCTGACCAGTCACATGTGCCTGCCATTGTGTCTCCTTCACCATGATGGACGATATTCTCTCAAATTGCAAGTCAAAAGAAACCCTTCTTCCTTCTTTGAGTTACTGTATATGGTATCTTGTCATAACATTGAAGTAACTAATGCTAGTCCTAGTGTGGTTTTCTGGAATTTGTTTCACTTATCCCAGTGACATATACTCAGTGTAAATCCAAAGACATATTATGTTATAGTAATCTCAAAGCTAAAGACAATAAGAAAACTATCCAAGAGTAGAATTTAAAGACTCAAGATTCAGGGCAAACATAGCAATCTCTTTCTAGTCTCCCAGATGTCCTACAAAATGAAACTAGAGAATAGTTCTTTTCTCTTCTGTGTATGAGGCACCTGCATGCAGAACAAAGGTTGCATACATCTCAATTAATGAGTAAACCCCCTATATGAAAACCATGATAGGGTGATCCATGTTCTGGATGAAGAACTAGAATCTAAAGAATTGACTTGCCTAAAATCACACAAAGAAACAGCACAGATTTGAGCTTTGGCCAATGCAATCCATGTTCCAAAACCACAGTGTTAAGGACACTGCTTCATGCTAGACATTAGTCCCCACACTTGCTGACTATCATGGGCCTCCATGTGTCTTCATCATAATAATCTTCCCCAAATTCATGTGAACTAACTTGAATTTCACTTTAAGGACTGTTTGCCCTTTTTTCAAAGTTCTCTCTCTCTCTCTCTCTCTCTCTCTCTCTCTCTCTCTCTCTCTCTCTCTCTCCCTCTCTCTCCCTCTCTCTTTCTCTCTCGTGTTTTGAAAGCTGCCTTGTTGTTTTCATTTTAATACACTCTATAAATCCCATAAAAGGAGATTTTGAAAATTGCAGTAAATTTCTCTAAATAAATGGTTCTCCAACCCTATCCTGTATTTCTTCCCCCCCGCCCTCCCCCCCCCACTTTTTAAAAATCCTGACTCAAGCTTCACTCACACCTGGACAGGTCCTGTTTACTTATTCCCAGAAGGGTCGGTTTATGTCTGTATGCCATCACACAATAAATAACTCATGGCCTCCTGTTCCATGGCTAAATGAGCTGGTCCTGAACTACAGGGATGCTGTAAAAGCCACATTCCAGCCTCACCACACACAGCATCTACTCTGCACACCAAACAAAGCTGTTCATTATCATAAAACCACCAGGCACATCTTGGTAAAACCCACCCTAGTCTCTAACACAACCCACTATACAAGCTGTGCCAAGAAGACACACCCAGAGGCCCCTGTGGCTCTGGCTCCCTGCCACACAGTGAAACAGACATGGGTGTCTCTAACCAAATGCCCAAATTGGGGGGGGGGAGAAACAGGAGTCTCCTTTCTTCTGTATCAACTAACCCTTGAAATCTCAAGTGGGAATTGGCAGAAAGCTAACCATTTTGATTTATCTACTTGCTGGCAGAAGATGAACCACCTTCAGAAAAACCCTGCAGTCAGAGCCTAGGGAGCTAGATATATGTATTAGTCAATACACCAAGCTCCCAGAAGGGCTTCCGTTATCTTCTGAGCTTCTGGGAAAGAGCCTGTCTGTAAGCTCTGTGACTCAGAACCATCATGCCAGCCCCAGGGCCCCCCAGGAACAGGCTGCTAAGAGTCAGCCTTCTTCATCCTCAAATCCTAAACATTTTCCACTTAGCCTACCTCAAACTTCATTTCTAACTTGTTCCAATTTCCCTAAATACCCACTCCTTTACTCTCAAGCCCCAGCCTCATTCTACATCATGAACATTTACACTAGGCACTAAGCTGCCATGGACTGCTAGAAATCAACCTCTTCTGGTCAACTCAGAAAATGACAACATGGGCTAGGGACCAGAGGGTAATGCCAGTTCACAGATCATCTAATATCATTGCTAAGTCTGCCCCAGCTTTGAGAAGGAGACCAAGAAAGGAGCATTTCTTTCAAGAGTTGACATTCTCCCTTGGATTTCAGATATTGTTATTTTTATGCTTCCCTGACCACTCAGGACTAGATGGTCCATGAGAGAGATCGCTAAGGAGGGAAAATAGGGAGATGCCATCATTGGTTCCAGCTACTTGCAGTGGCATGGCCTTTTATCTGAGATTTCAATTAATTCTTGCAGTAAATCCAAAATGCATTGTCCCACTATGCATGCAAATCCATACAAGGAAATGAAGAAAGGGGGTCCCTGCACCCCAGCCAAGAAGAGATACAGCTGGGCTAACAAACTCAGCACTGCCCAGCTGCAAGGTGTAAAACTTATCCTCTTCCTGCATTTTCACCCCTTCTTTATATTCCTTTAATATCTAGTGGGGAGCCTTTACATAATGTGAACATTAGCATTTTGCCCAAGGAATGCATGAATGGTTAGCCTTAACCTTCACACCTTCACATTCTGCAACACGCATACTTGACTTTATCCACATATTCTTCTTACAACTTGCCTGCAAAGTGCCTTCAAAAGAAGTTGAAGAAGTTGACCATCCGCCAGATGGAGGTGGTACATGCCTTTAATCCCAGCACTGGGGAGGCAGAGGCCAATGGACCTCAGAGTTTGGGGCCAACCTGGTCTACAGAATAAGTTCCAGATCAGCCAGAGCTACACACAGAAACTGTGTCTAGAAAGAGGGGGGGTGGGGGAAAGAAAAGAAGTTCACCATCACATAAGAAAGTTATCTACAATGTATGTTGAGCTACTGGGAAAAATATCCTAGATGAATGTATAAACATAAATTAAAATTTCTATAGTAGACTTACTAAAAAAAAATGTATTTGTTATCTTGCACTATCCTGCCCAGAAATACAATAACCTAATGAAAATCAATATCCTCAGAACCCTAAGACATTTTCCCATTGCCAATTCAAGGAGCTTACACTGGGGAGGCAGGGGTGGGGGGTTAAGGGGGGTGGGGGGGTGGGGACCCAACAGAGGCTGGGGGAATAGCTCAGTCAATAAAAAGCTTACCTACCATGCAAGCATGAGAATCTTATGTTGGCCCCTGCATACACAAAGCATGCAGTGTATAGCGGTATGAACTTGTAACCTATGTTGAGGAAAACCCCAGAGCTGGAGAGACAGAAACAACTGGATTCCTGGAACTCACTAGCCAGACAGCCCAGTCTAACCAGTGGTAGATGGCTCCTAAGAAACAACACCCTGGGTTGACCTCTGCTACACAGAGGTACATGTATGCATTTGCACACACACACACACACACACACACACACACACACACACACACAGGTGCTGGGATAAGCAGAGATTATGGGTTGGAACCAGGCAGATATATATATTAAGGTCCAGCTCTACCACTCAACCTTACCTAAGTATCATCTCCAAAACCTTAGTTCTCCCACGTAATGGGCAGGTAACAACAGCACACATACACCAAAGTGGCATTAGCCAACTTTATGGTAGATAAGAATTATATTTTAGTGAAGCATGATGAGTAAACTTCTATGAAGTACCTGGCTCTAAAAGCATTGCGGGGCGGGGGGGGGGGGGGCACTGAATTCACTGAATCTTCTTCAGAGTGTTTCAATGGTTGGAGTGATCATGATCTACACTGAAGGCAACGCAGGCAATAGTTATAATAAACACCAGCAGAGAGATTTACATATGGACATATACAACTTCCCATGTGGTAGGCAGTTTTCTCAGCGCTTCTACAGACAACACCTCTCACAAGGCTGTGTAGGATGGGCCACAGAAGAGCCCAGCAGGGAAGTAAGTGGCTCTGAACTCTAATGAGCTCTGTGTTTACCAGGCTTAACCACCTAGCCCAGGATGGTCACTCACACATGAAATGAGTATGCAGTACTAAACTGTACAAGCACAACTCATGGGCTAACAGTAGCACCACTGAATTGTATTGGACAATTTAGTAGCAAGTACATAAGCTAGGCATGATGAAACTAGCCTGAAATCCCAGCCTGAAATCTGGAGGTTTAGGCTGGAAAAGGCTCACCAATTCAAGGTCAGCCTCGGCTGACCTTTTTTTTTTTAAAGAATACTTTCATACCTAACAAAGAAAAGACAAGAAAAACGTCACTTTTGAGGGTATGCAGGGCTTCAGTTTCAGAAAAAAAATAGATGATGTTGTCAAAGCCATCGGCGAAGATTTCTAAATTAAACTGTGTCTTGGGAATACAGAAATGAAGGCTGTTCCAGGGTTCAGTATAAACAGACAGATCATGCCTAAACTACTGTGCCTTTGGCTTCCACTTCACCAACTCGAATGTTCCTGTGTGGGGGAATAAAACACAGGAGCAGCTGCGACCCCAGGATAACCAAATGGTTGGGGGTTTTTTTGGTTTTTTGTTTTTTGTTTTTGTTTTTGTTTTTGTTTCCTGTTTGCCTGAAAACAACAGAAATCATCATGCAGCCTGTGTTAAGTGATAGGTTCAAATATCCTAGCTCCGAGTTGTCATTTCATTACAGGTAGCACTTTCCAAATGCAGGCCCCTACAAATGACTCCCAGGTGTAAAGAGGCCATGCATTTCCTGCACCTCCAGCAGGCATCCAAAATCTCTGTCAACTCTGGGCTTTTACCCAAACTAAATCACAGCTCTGCAACAAGCTGCATGTCTGTCATTCTGCCTGAGACTCAACTTCCTTCCGCCTGGAGAAGAGGAAGCAGAGGCTGAGAGGTGCCAAGCCCTTCCCTAGCCAGTGGTTAAAAATCTCTTCTGGTTCTAGAAAAGCATTCCTTTGTACAAACAGGATCTGCACAACTCTTTGATATGCCAGAACCCTAAAAGCAATCCAAAAAATTCAGTCTAATCAGGGAAAATAATAATAAAAATTATCTATGGCCTTCACAATAAAATTTAGTTCTCTTATTTTGTCCCTCAGCCATGGACTGGCCTAACCTTCACAGAAAAAACAGCAACAATAACATTTCCTTGTTTTTGAGTCACACCATGTGGAAATCAGAACAGGAGTTCTGAAATTTTTCTGAACTAAAAAAGATTAGATAAATAAGAAGAGAAACCCCTTTATAAGGTTTGGGGTCTCAGTATGTTGGATTCTCTTACCTTAACTCACTTTTCTGTGAAGAATAAAGGTATTTAGTTTCCTAAGATAAATTAAATCTCATTGGAAACCTGAAAATATTCTCTCATTTATTTGCAAATAATATGGCTATATTGGGGGTGATAATGCCTGTTTATACACATTGTCAGTATTTCTTCTACCAAATAACAAGTTATGTCTAGGAAATAAAAACACCTTCAAGTTGTTCAAAAAATACTAAGCCTGACTAACTTCATCAAAATCAGAATTTGCAAGTAAAAAAGCTTTTCAAAACTCATAGTCGGGTGAGGTAGCTCATGAAGGATCACTGAAGATTTGAGGCCAGCCTGCTACATAATGAGGCCCTACCTTAAACAAAACTTTACACAAAAGAATGATACCCTTTAATGCTGCATAATAGAATGTAACAAAACATTTTAAAGGTAAAATTTAATGCAGCTCCAAAAAGAAAAAGAGGCCAAGAAGTGGGGAGACTTCCACTGGCTACATAAAATCCCTTGAGAAGCAATTCATATTCCTATAATACATTACAATGAACACATAGCACATATATGTATATACATACACTTGTAGCTGCAGAGAGAGACTAATAAAAAAAATTCCAACAAAACAGCTGGACATACACACACACATAAACACACACACACACACACACACACACACACACACACAGAAAATCATTAAAATTCTACATCTGAATCATGTATCTTATTTCTAAATTTAATAAATTCTATATTTGAGTATTATGATACATAAAGTTAAAAGTCCAATTTTTAAGTTCCTAAATTTATTTTTAAAACCCCACTGAGTCCATGAAAGAGGGCTTTCATTTTTTTTTCAGGCCATTGTTAATTTTTTTTACATATGTATTCTTTTCTGGTGATAGAAGCTCAATTTCTCTGCTATCTGAAAGTACAGAAGGATGGGAACAAATGATAGCCCAGGGTGATCCAGTGTGCAGAGGAGGCCCCTAGTGGCGGAGCCACTGCTAGACCTCAGCTTTTACAAGTTTTATAAGACCACTTTATCATGAGGCCAAAATCAATAGGTAATAAAGTCTACCTGAGCTCAGCCTCTTTAGGACTTGTTAGCCTTAATATATGGTAGGGCTATAATTTACAACCCCAAGGTCCTTTCATCAGAAATACAAAAAGAAGGATGTGACCTGAAGAATAACTTCATTACACTGTGAATTTCAAACCAGCAAACACTTAAGTCCTTACTGCTTGCCTGTATGGAGTTGGATGGCACAAGGGAAGCAGGGGAAACAGCAGCCATGCACAACCTACTGTTTCTTCTTTTCTGAGTGGTATCATCTTATTAAGCATAGAACCAAAAAACAGGAAGACTGGAAAGTCCAGTTCATCATCCCACATCCTAATGATGGATTCTCAACTAAAAGGACCCCTGAAGCATTGCCTACAGTCATTCTCCATAGTACCAGCCCCTAGGTTCAAACAGCCAGGCACGGCAACATCCAATGACCTTCAGTGAGCAATGGCTTCATGGATGAGAGGATGGATGGATGGATGGGTGGGTGGATAGATGGATGAGTAAAGAATCACATATAAGAAAGAATCACAAAATTTAAAGTTTTGAAGTGTCAAAACATATCTAAAAGAGATAGCATTCAGAAAAAGTCTACTGTGTTCTGAGAACTTAGAAAAAATGCTATTTAATTCTCCAAATATCTCTATTAAGTGGGGAGTGTTGAAATCATTTTATACGTCAGGACTCTGGTATTGGGAAGAGCAAGTGACTTGTCCAGGGCCATATAGCTAAAAGTGAGACAAGCCTCTTGGATGACAGCTTTCTGGAATGGCAACGCACAATCTCACAGTAATATAAATTGGTGAATTTAGTTCTTGGGTATTTTCTTTGAAGCTCACTGATATGATTTACAACTAGATATATGAGATCTGAGACAGGAAGACAGAGAGAATTAAAGTAATACCTTAATTTTAATTTAATTTAATTTAATTTTAATGATCATGACTTGGTTCTTGCAAGCCTTTAATCCTAACACTTGGAAGACAGAGGCAGACAGATATCTAATTTCTAGGCCAGCCTGGCCTACCAAGTCAGTTCCAAGACAGCCAGAGCTAAAAAAAATGAAGCATTGTCTTGGGGGGGGGGGGATTTGCTTTATTTGGAGTGGCAACCGGTGTGTTCTAATTTGCAATGTTCAAGCTTGACAACTGCACCAAACTGAAAAAAAAAAATTAATCACAAAAACCCTTAGTGCTTTAAATTTTGTCTTAGGCTGTATTAACAGTTGTTGTTCACCTTATTGCACTCCATAGGATGAAGGTTGAACATACCCGATAGGTAGCTCAATGCAGAGGAAACGATTGTACATGTATTACGTTCCTACAATGGGTATGGCCCACCTCGTATTTTCCTAGAATTGGCACTTTCTGGAAGCTCAGCACATGATCCCTCTACAGGAGTAGTCATTCTTCTGTGTGTTCACATGACCTTTCGTGCCCAGGGCATCAGTGACCCTGCCTTATGCTTCCATTTCCACGGTTAAAAGACTTCCCTCCATGTGGCCAAAACCCATAGCTTATGAATGCTCACAGCTCACAATAATTGGGACTCTCTTACATCAAAAGTGTTAACGCAATCCAAGAAGCCCTGTGGAATTACTAAGATTTACTAGACATTTATATTCCTTTAAACAAGGAACTGTAGTTAGTTATCTTTAATGACATTTAAGGGAAAATTGTGCCAAACGTTGCAGTCAGAATAAAAATGGAGTTTGCAAAACACACCCGCCCTATTATTCATTACTATTTCATTTGCAGCATCCACCGAGGCTCGGTGTTTGGGTATGTACAGTCTAATGTCTTTTCCTCCATAACTTCAAAATCACTGACGACAAGGGTACAGGTGCAGGAAGTGTGGCGGAAACAAACAACTTTGCCTTAGCTCAGCACAGCTTTCCTTTTCCTCTAGCCCTCAAAATGCCTTACTGCACACCAAGACCATGCTCCCCAAGAGCTTCTCTCCACCCCTAGCGCACACACTTGGAATAGATCACTCTCAGATAGTGGAGACCCTCGGAATAGAGAGAGTCACCATTGCCCTGGTACAACGCAGGAGAGCGTGCTGCTCACGGGCCACCCTCTCCATCACAGTTTAAAAAAAAAACAAAAAAACAAAAAAACAAAAAACAATCCACGAACAGCAAACTAGGGGCGCCAGCACGTGTGCCAAAGCTACTTTGAGAGGGGGTTTCTGGTTTGTAAGTCAGAAGATCTGAACTCAAAAAGCGCTGGGGAAGCCGGGCTGACCACGGGGGTGCGGTACTAGGGACCCTCTCACGGAGCTGTACGCTCGTGTCCATCTAGAGGCACTAAGTCCCCCAAGCGCCTAGCACCAGCTACAGCGGGCAGTGATCGCGGAGCCTCCACCTTAGGATAACAGTGATCACAGGAGACCAGTGCTGGGGTCGTCCACCAGGGCTGACAGAAAGCCAACCCCGAGTTCGCACCGGCAGTGATACTGGACTGAGTGGACAGAAGAGCAGTAGCAACACACCCAAGCAGCCGACCACGCCCGGCCCTCACTCGGGGTAAGGGACCCCTACTTACCCCAGGCAGCCCTGCGGACAGCCGGGCGGGGCTCCCTCTGCTTCGCTGCTTCAGCCGCTGCTCAACTTTCCCTCCTGCCAGTCGCCGAGGGCTGGGCTCCACCTCCAGCTCCGGCAGCCACAGAGCCTCCAGGGACTGTGGGGGGGGGGGGGGGGGGGGGGGAGGCCCTCCGGCTCAACAGCAGCCAAGCACCGCGCCGGCCCGGGGTGGGAACCCCCGAGCTCGGGCGAAGTGGAGGCTGCGTGGGCCGCAGGGCTGGGGTCTCCTGGCTGCCATCACCAGATTCCACTAGGGCCCTTCTGCAGTGCGTCCTGCTCCTAAACAGACAGGGCACCCTGGCTGAGAGACTGTCACTGCAGACACTATGTGTGGAGAGCAGGGTCTTCTGCACCACAGAGGTTTCAAGCATAACCAGAGAAGTTGGTGAAAGGGACAACATCGCTGGAGGCTGCGCCCCAAGGGGAAGGTGGCTCAGGGTCTATCCTACAAGTTTGCCCTTCACCCCCCACTCATTCCCCAATTGGTCCTCCTGTGTCATTTGGTCTGCTAGGACTATCCTAATTCCAAAGACGGCGTGCATCCAAAACTTTGTAAATTGTACTTGAGAGAATTAGTAAGCTCGTAGCTGTTTTTGCTGCTCTGGATAGTGGTGATAATGCCTTCATTAAGAAGCTTTAATTTACGAAGGATCAGAAACCCCTTTAACCCTTCAGCTTCACTGTAGCTAAGTGATGTCTACAAGGACCTCTGGTGGCCACATCACCACAGCAACTCGGTTGAGATTTGTGGAAAATAGGAGAATCCGTGTTTATCAAATAAACAAAGCATACAGTATAATTTCTCTGGCTGAGTCAAAGTACTGCCTGATAGGAGATGATAAATAATTAACACTGCATATATAGGTGCATACCTGTGTCATTACCCACAGGCTATCTCCCAGCAGCCTCAACAGACAATTTCCATTTGCAGATAGAAGTCACTGTGTGGAGGTCAGTTTAGTTACAAGCTGTGTTAAGATTTTTCAATTTCACACTCAGTCACTCTGTGGGTAGCCAAGCAAAATGTCAAAGCCTTAATAATAGGTTGTTATAGTTTTGGTTGCTTTTGCCTGCTGAAGTAGCCCTCATCTCTCTACTCAATGATGTCTCCAGAACCATGCAGTAAAGCAAAGCATAAACTTTAGTTTGGAAAATGGGCTTTAAAACTTGGTTGTCATGGCCCATGACAGACATGCCCTGTAGGCCTCAGAGTCCAGGCTATGTGGAAGAACCAGCGTGAGAAGATGCAGAAGATACATTATAGCTATAGTAATCTCTGTTTCTCTATATATAAAAAAGAGGGAGATCATTTCAGGATTGGCTGCAGTTACTTTATGGGTGCTTAACATGGAGGTACCTTGGGCTTCCATTTTCAAACTTCTCCCACTTGGATATTGACTGTGGAGCACAGCAATGGATACCAATTGGATACCAGAGCATAACTGCATACCAGTTTCAAAGTCAGTTTTAAGGGATTGGTGTCCCTCAGTTTTTATATGAATACTATGATACTGTATTCATATAACAATAATATATGAAAAATAAATAAATTAAGAAAGTGATAAAACTACAAAACCAACTAATAACATCTCTGAGAAAAGATGAACAGGAGGGAAAGTAGATTTACAATGGTTTGCCTCCTTTGGGAGCTCCTCTTACAGTTATGTCACAGTCAGACTTTGTCCCCATCGTCAGGAGAGGCAGCTCCTGCAAAACTGAGCAGTGAAAGTAGCAGAAAGATGGGTTCCCTTACACTAAGTCCAAGGACCAGAGAGACTGGGCAGAACACTAAGCCTAGGTGTAGATTTGTTTTGTTGTTTAGAGACAGGGTCTCATGAGTCACAATGACCTCAAACTCATGGTAGCCAAAATTGGCTTTCAACCTATGATCCTCCTGCCTCAGGGAGTGCTGGGCGTGCAGACATTCACCACTGAGGTCAGTGCTGGATGAACAAGTAAAAACATCCAGGCAGTGGTGGCACATGCCTTTAACCCCATCACTCAGGAGACAGAGGCAGGCAAAATTCTGTGAGTTTGAGGCCAGACTTGTCTGTAAAACTAATTCCAGGACAGCCAGGGCTGATTTTTGGTAGACAGTTCTGATATGTGGCCTTGAACTCACAATTCTCCTGCCTTGGCCTCCTGTGTACTGGGATTATAGACATAGACCTTACCTGGCTGAAACCTGACTTACTAAGGAAAGCAAAATTTTACTACTTGGATTTTAGCTTGTCCCTGAATGTTTTGGTATTAAGCATCTTTCACAAGCATGATTAAGAAATTAAACTATGTTGTTTGAATTTCCAAGGACATAATAAATATATATTAATGTCATGTTGCCAACATAGGAACACTAAGGAAATAGACCATTTTAGAAATTAGTGAAGACACACTAGCAGAGTAACTTAAAGTCTTTATATTTATAAAAGGCAGGTGTGCATATTACACACCTGTGTGTCCTGGTTGTCCTGAACATCACTAGGTAGCATTGAATGTCCTCAAACTTGTGGTAACCCTCCTGCCTTAGCACCCCAAATGTCAGAGTGTATGAACATCACACCTAGCTTCATTTTGCTAATGGCCTGTCTTACATCGATACTGCAAAGCTGTCAAGTGCCAAGTATGGAACTATTTCACATAATCTAGATCAGGTGTCTCAGGTTCACCAGCATCCTGGAGGAGAAACTTGACCCAGGCTATTCAGGGTCTGAAGCATCAGTTGTGAAACTCATTCACAGAAGCTCAATTGCTTTACTTTCTAAGAGATACACTGAAGTAGTGTTGACATCCCCTTTTCATTCCATTCCACTCATCGAAGTCATCTGATTCTCAAATTACAGATGCACACTATGTAGTCAAAGGCTGGTCATCAGGTGCGAGGGCTTTTCTGTGCAGAGATTAGATATCAGTCGGAGAGTGATGTGGGAGATAGTCATTAAAATAGGGTTGAATTATATTCTATATAGCCCACTTTTAACTACCTTGGAAACATGAAATCAAATTTTAAATAAGTTTCCATGTAAAATGAACAAAAGAAATAATGTATAGGCCAAATAAGTAGATTTTACTTTTCTAGAGAAAGTTCTACAACCCAAACACAGTAGAGGCTCAACTAACATCTGTTGACTGAATGACAGATACTTTCAACTTCTTTTAGCTGTCTCCACACTTATGTCTTTAAATCTCAAAGTGATTATTTTGGCTGGGCATGGACAAGGTGGAGGCAGAGGATCTTGCCTTTAAGGCCAGTGTGGGCTACCTAAGGAATTCAAAGCCAGCCTGAGTTACACAGTAAGACCCTATCTTCAATAAATAAACAAAAAGACAAACAAACAAACAAACAAACAAGGGCTGGGAGGCAGTTTCAAGGGACTGTACATACCCAGCATTTGCAAGGCCCTGGGTTTGATCCCCAGTACCCCCAAAAAATTAATTAATTGGTTGTTTTACAATATTTTCAAATTTACATTATTCAGTCTTTTCTTTCTAGAGCAACCCAGGAGGTCTGAAAGGAGGAAATAACCCCCCCCCCCCATTCATTCTTTTCTCCACATGACAGGAAGGAGCCATTCTCCAGAGTGACATTCCAACAGTGTAGCTAAGACCTCAAATAAAAGCTGTGTGGCACACCCCCCATGCTTCAGGGCTGGCTTTTCCAGCCTGTCTCTGAGCACTCCATGGCCTCCTACTCTGAAGAACATTAACAAGTTGCAGAAGGTCGTTCAGAAAAACAAACTTAGCACAAAGAAGCATTACAAGCTGCCCAGATCCCTGGGACATTGTGACATAAACCCACTTAAGCAAGCACAGGAGCTGCTCAAGCTATTTGCATTTGTTCACAATATCCAGAGATCTAACTCACCCAAGGCCTTGCATCACAACTTGAAACTCAGTTTCTTCCTTCTTCTCTCTTCAATTTTATATTACAATATTACATCTTCGGTTATTTTGTGAGCACATTTCTCCTTTTAATTTGTATTACATTTGTATTTATTTTGTGTACATTTGTGTGCATGTGAGCCACAGCCCATGTATGGAGATCAGAGGACAACCTACTAGAATTAGTTCTCTCATCCTACTCTGTGGGTCCTGGGGATCAAACTCATGTCAGCAAGCTTAGCTGCGGGTGCCTTTACCTGCTGAACCATCTCGCTACCCCTCATTTTCAAATACTAAACATTTCCCCTTTAGTAACTCAAGTCTCTAAAGGTCACAGAAAGATTCCCCTAACTTTCACTTCAGCACTAATTTGTTTTAAGCTGGTGCATAGGCTTACTTGAAATTATTATCATCTTTCCAACCATTATCATCATTTTAGATCATATATTATTTAGGTCAATATCTATGAAACCCCTGTCCTGCTTTCAAGACCTTGCTCTGTACCCTTCCACTAGCCTAAAGATGTACTGTAGCAAACTCTCCATTAATAAAATATGCTTCAGTGACACACATTTTTGTAAGACTGTATTACTGACAGTAAAGAAGAGGATGCATGGAAGAGGCTAGAGGATATTGGGAGAGCTACTGTGGGATATACCAGCACTAAACAGAGGAAACAGCTTGGCCACCGTAAGAGCAAGTACATTCGGAATCAATAACCCCTCAAAGAAAAACGGCCTAAGGAAAGCAACAAGTGGGATGCTGCACCAAATGAAAAAGACAGAAAGGCAAAGAGGAGAAAACTATGCTTTACCAATGACAGACAGCGTCCATTTCTGGTTTTCTTGTTTATCTCTGTTCTAGATAAGGCTGCAATTCACCCAGTCTAGATACCCACCGAGGGAGCCCAGCAGGGACTTTGTCTTCAAACATGAGGACCTACCTCATAGTGTCTCCCTGGCTTCAAGAGACACAACTTAGCAAGAAACTCATTAGTCAAGTAGTTACTCTGTTACCCACAGCAAGTGAGACAGTTACTGTGTGCCATACTGTGTGGGAATAACACAGGTAACTAAGCACAGTTCTCACTGAGGAACCTAACATCTAGTGGAAAAGTCCAAACCTAGCATTTAAGAGTTCACAGGAGAGGAAAAAAGCCTATTCCCGGAGTGACCTGCAAGCAGAAAGCTTCCTATGAGGAGTAGCTTTATTTTTTCCTGGGGGGGGAGGTTGGGGGGTAGGGGGGTACGGGGGGAAGACCTTGCAAGGTATGTAGGGCTTTGGTGAGCAGGAAAAAAAAGGGAGAAGACCTCCAAGACACACTTGACCCATGAAGAAGAGTAAGGAAAGGACTGAGGAAGTCCTGAAAGTAATTAATATTCCAAATGACCAGGACATATGGGGCATTTACGGAGAAATGTCTTGGTGGCCTGAATCCAGATTATGTGGAACTCTGACTGCCATATAAAGACTTTGTTATATGAATTTTTGTGGAGTGCCAAAATGTATTTAGAAATGAACACTGTTGATTGTTTAATTGCTTTCTTTGTTGATGTGCTTTTGCTCAGAGCGTATCTCCATGAAGCCTAAAAGGAAGATCAAAGCTGCCACCACCTGGACCTAGAGAGATGACACAGCAGTTAATAGCAGCACATAACTTCTTCTTGCAGAGCTCCCTGTTTGGTTCCCAGCTCTCACAGCAAGCGGCTCACTTGCTTATATTATTAGCTAATAGCTAATTATATTATTAGCTAATAGCTAATAACTCAAGCTCCGAGAAAATTCAATGTCTCTGGCCTCCATGGGCATCTCTGCTCACATGCACACACACTGAGTCCCACAGACATGCAAATAATTCTAAAAATAAATCATTATACGTACCACTAGCTATAAAAGAGGGCAGAAAGGTAAGTCTTGATTGGCTCAAGTCAAAGGGAAAATTGGTATGAAAGAATGACTAAACCTTTCAGAGTCTATGAGATGCCTCAGAGGAGAGAGGTCTGGGTACCAGTGGGAAATGAGTTCAGGAAAGGACAGGATTAGAGATAGGAGAGTAAGAATGGGAAATCCTCTGTGAACAAAATGCCATCTAAACAATAAATAGAGCATGAGCTGAGAGTCCCATAACACAAGGAGGATGACAGTAAATCTATGGTCATCACAGAACAAGAGGAGTCCATGGAAGAAATTGTGGGGCAGAGGGAAACTGAACAGTGAGTTGCCTAGAAGTCATCAAGTCATGGAGTTTCAGAAGGTGGGGTGATCATCACAGCATAAAGTCCTACAGCTAGATGGGTCCAGAGAGAGAGATGGCTCGGGACTGAATTGCGGTTCCCAGCACCCATAGTCTGTGGTTTACAACTGCCTGTGATTACCAATCCAGACCATCTGACACCCTTTTGTGACCTCTGAGAAGCCACATCAGATATGCACAGTGTGGCTACACAAGTTAACTATAGAAAAAGTTGCTCTGATTTTCACAGTCGTAAACATCTGTGTGGCTATACTGACATTTCATAATAAGCCCAACCCCATCTGCTGTTAATGATATCACAGGACTTCTGAATTATGTGTGGTGACCCTGTTAGTGCATACATGTTTCCAGGAATGCTTCAGTCTCGACATAGAAAGCCAATAGCAACCAGAATTATGCAATGAGAATCTGGAAATAATCCATAAGAAACTAAACCTTTATTGATTTATTCTGACTGCATTCAGCTCAATAACTATTTCAGCAACACACTAATTTGTTATATGCCTTTCATGTTACTGAACCTTTGACTGAAATCTGCATGCCTCAGAGATTAAATAGAAAAATAATGGCATTGGGGAAAAATAACTTTGGCACATCCCCTTTTGTATTACCCCTGCTGTCACTGGCTATATATGTCACCCATCTCAGTTTTGATAAAGTAGCAGACAAAAGAAACTGGAAGGGTTTATTTTGGCTCCAAGTTCAAGGTTAGAGTCCATGATGGTAGGGAAGTCTTGACAGCAAGAGTTTGAGGCAGCTAGTCACATTGCATCTGCAGCCACGAAGCATAGTGTTTAATGCTTCTGCATGTCTCAAAGTTTAGGACCATAGCTTATAAAACAGCACCACCTGCATGTAGGGTGGATCTTCACATTTCAACTAATCAAATCTTAAAACTCCCTCACAAGCACATCCAGAGGTTAGCCTGCTAGGTGATTCTCCATTCTGTCAAGTTGGCAATCCGTGTAAACCATCACACAGATTCTTACCTGAAGATACAAGCCACGAGTTTATCCTAAACACATCTCATCATACATTCAGAACCACAGTATTCCCTAGGAGCAGGGTGTATTCTCCCAGTCCGGCCCTGCACTGAATCTCTACCTACTGCCAGCTGTACCTTTCCCCACCATTTCCTTCCTGCCCCAGGAAGCTCTAACAACCCACTTGGCTTTCTGCAAATGTATTCCTCGTCCAGAAACAATCTCTACTTTGAATTCTGGGCTCTCCAACCTGGGCCCTAGTGTCTTTTTCATCCTCTACTTTTATCCCCCTTTTCACTACTATTTCCCACCAGAACCCTGCTCTCACCTGGACAAACAAAACTAACAGAAGTCTGGACCTAAGACCCAGAGCCATCTCTGCCCCAAAACACTTGTCACTCACTCCTGTGTCCCTCAACACTACAGCAACACTGCTTGCACCAAAATCTGTGGAATCCCTTTGGAGATAAGTCTGTTAGGCAACTCCAAAAAGGCCAATGTTCCTACACTGTTAGCTCAACCCACCAATAGCAGAAGCACTGTTTAATTTCCGACATTGTTATATACCAAAGTCTTCTTTGGTTTTTACCATGTTACTACACTAGTCACATATTCATTAATACATCTGTCACAACTCTGGAAAAAAAAAAACTGAGGCTTGAGCTTTAACACCAGGAGAACCTATAGAGACCTATTGAGTTTAGCAGATATACTAATCCCAGGGTGAAGATTTACACTCAGATGCCCTTGGACAATCCATATCTTATAGCTAAAGATAAAGAAATAGAAAGAACTCAAATTCTTTCAAAATAGTGAATCTATACAGGTTCTTCAGTTTTGAAATTTTGTACTTTTACATTATTTATTTTCAGGGTTTTTTATTATTTGTGTGCGCGCACACACACACACGCACACACACACACAGAGAGAGAGAGAGAGAGAGAGAGAGAGAGAGAGAGAGAGAGAGAGAGAGAGAGAGAGAGAGAGACACACATTGGGGTATAGCTAGGAAGGCCAGAAGAGAACCTTTGATTTCCCCTAGAGCAAGAGATACAGGTGTTTGTGAGCCACCTGACATGGGTGCTGGGAACAGAACTCAGGTCCTCTGAAAGAGCAAGGAGTGCTGTTAACTATCAATTATTTCCAGCTTGGCTTCAAACTTACTATATAACTGAGACTGGCCTTGAATTCCTGATCTTCTTGCCTCAATCTCCCAAGTACTAGGCTCACAGGTCAAGTCACCAAGTCTGGTCTTTTGTGTTTGATTGTATTGCTTTGTTTTCTTGAGACAAGGTTTCACTCTACAGCCTAAGCTGGCCTTGAACTCTACCTTAACTCCCTGAATTCTAGGGTTAGAGGCGTATATCACCACACAAGGTTCAAAATGGGTATTTAATGATGGGATAATTTGTCTCTCCAATTTTGTCCTCTTAAAACAAGATACATCCACAACAGGGACACAGCCCACATGATTACCAATCCAGAGGTCTGCTATCTACCTCACAGAGTCTTCTAATGATCTGAGAACACTCTCCACCTTGTCTCACTCCTGTTATGTGAGACAAAGGACATCTGGCTGTCCATATCTATTGCTTCTACATTCTCAGGTTTAACTAAACTCAAATAGAAAATATTTTAAGAGTATCTATACTGAACATATGCAGACATATGTCATTACTTTCTAAGCAACACAATAGTATAATAAGTGATGTCAAATAGGTACCAATAAAGAATATGTTAGGTACCAAAAGTCACTTAGAAGTGACTGGAAACACAGAGAGAAACATTTGTAAGTCTATGCAAATTCTCTGCCAACTTCATACAAGGGTTATGACACCCTTTGAGTTGTGGTAAGTGTGGGATGCCCTGTCTCAGTCTTCAAGAAGATGTGAATAAGTGAGTGCTTCCTCAGACACCTCCTCTTTAGTCTTATCTTACCATGTTCTGTGCTTTGAGGGTGTAGTCAACATCCTCAGTGTATTCCCCATGTCTTAAGCAGCATCCAGGGGCACATGGTACTCATGTAACTACATTTGTAACTACATGAGGAAGCATTGTTTCTTTTCCTCCCACAAAGCACAGGCTTCTTCTTCTTCTTCTTCTTCTTCTTCTTCTTCTTCTTCTTCTTCTTCTTCTTCTTCTTCTTCTTCTTCTTCTTCTTCTTCTTCTTCTTCTTCTTCTTCTTCTTCTTCTTCTTCTTCTTCTTCTTCTTCTTCTTCTTCTTCTTCTTCTTCTTCTTCTTTTTCTTTTCTTCTTCTTCTTCTTCTTCTTCTTCTTCTTCTTCTTCTTCTTCTTCTTCTTCTTCTTCTTCTTCTTCTTCTTCCTCCTCCTCCTCCTCCTCCTCCTCCTCCTCCTCCTCCTCCTTCTCTTCCTCCTTCTCTTCCTTCTCCTCCTCCTTTTCCTTTTCCTTTTCCTTCTCCTTCTCCTTCTCTTTCTCCTTCTCCTCCTCCTTCTCCTCCTTCTTCTTTTCCTAGCATGTTTGAAGACAAGCAGTCCTGGAATGTATAAACAGGGTTTCCCTTCTGATACAGACTTTATTCTGATTGGACAGAGAAAGACAGACCCCCCTCCCCCTTTGGCAGAGTACTTTTTGAAGAACATCGCAGAACTCCTGCCATGCTTTGAAGAACAATACTGAGGAGAAGAGTGAAAATCCTAAAGCCCCACCACTCTACATACAGTTCTGTGTTTGCTCTGTGATGTGATGATGATAAAGCATTCAAGTAAATATGGTAATAATGCTGCACTGTAGATTCATCAAAAAACTGGGCAGCCTCCTGTTCACTTGTTGCCTCTTTCTTAGGTATGTAAGAGGCTGTGGAAGCAAGTCCCTCTGAGAAATCAGTCTGTCTGACCACTAGCTAGACTCTGCCTCCATCCAATCCTGCTGTCAATCAACCACACCTGAGGTTTAGGCAGTGATGGGTCTACCAGGCTTCAGCAGCCACTTCTTTGGAATAGAAGTTGTCACATGAACACAGAGAATGTATTTCAGTCAGAGTTCTCAAGATCGTGCTCTTCCTGACACCCCAATGCTGCTGCTCAGACTCCATAGCTGCAGGTAGTGGGAAGTTAACTGACTGCTCTAGTGCAGAGACCAGGGGTGTGCAAAGTCTACTTACAAATAGATGTCTTCCTAGTCTTATCTCAGATCCTTCTTCTAAGACATTACTCAGACCAGATAAATTCAGAGTCCCACTAAGCAGCTTCTAACTTATAACAAGAAACTAACATATCATTGAAGGAAAAAAAAAAAAACTGGCAATATGGCCACGGTTAACCAGAGTAAAGTGTGATGGATCTCACAATTTTTGAAACAGACCTTCTGGAAATAGATAATTTTGATCTGGCAACCAAGTACCACAGACACATAAACAGCTCTGCTGTTCATTTGGCAGTGCACATGTATGCACTAAATAGTAATTATTGCATCTGCTTGACTCAGGAAATCAGATAGTGTATGGCATAAAGCTTACTGAAATGAATGCCTTTGTATTACATAAATTTAAAACCTTTAATATACTTCCTGAGAGGTTGTCTAAATTAAAAGAATAACAATAAAAAATAGAACTTCAAAAGAGAACTACAGAAAAACTGGAAAACAAATTCGTTCTCAGCCAATAAGGTAAGTAAAGAGATTCAAACTCTGGAAAGGTCTGTAATATAAAGTAGTTTCTCCCCTGTTAGGGAATCAATTAAAAACTAGGGCTTGAACTATGCTACATTACTAGCATGTTTGGGGGACTCCCAAGAAATCCTCAGCCAATATCAAAAGGGGAAAGGATGAGAAAAGAAGGAGGAAGAAAGGAAAGGATGGAGGGAGGGAGGGAGGGAGGGAAGGAGGGAGGAAAAGAGGGAAGGAGGGAAGGAGGGAAGGAGGAGAGCAGGAGAGGGCTGAGGAATGGAAGAGAAGAAGAAAAGGAGAGAAGGGAAAATAAATCTCTCCTACCCCCCCCCAAAATGTGAGAGCTTTTATAAAGTTCAACCTACAGTATTTTCCCATTTAATCCAGTCATTCATTAGTTCAGCAAAAATTTAAAAAGTCATGAACAAGTGAAACAGGTTATATTTAGGAATATATTGTATATGCATAAAATATACACATGCAGTAATGATTAATGAAAAAGGGGGCATAAATAAAAGAGTGAGGGTGGCTATACAGGAGAGTCTTGGAGGAGAAAAAGAGAAATGTAATTATAATCAAAGAGTACAAAATAAGTCATGGAAAAGGCTGGATAGATGGCTCAGTGGTTAAGAACATTCATTGCTCAGGCAGAGAACCTGAGTTCAGTTCCCAGCACCCACATGGTTGTTTCCAACTATCTATAACTCCAGTTTTATGGGATCTGACCCCGGTCTTTGGGATTCAAAGCTTCCTCTGACTTCTGGGGTCCCTGGAAACACATGTTACATATATGTACATGTAGGCAAAGTATTCGTAAACATAAAATAAGTCTTTAAAAGATCATGAAAGAAAAGGGGAACATTTGGGTTAAGGAAGAGAATTAGCAAGAGAGAGAAAGAGATAGGAGAGGAAAATTGGAGGTGAATATGGTAAAAAAAAATCAATGCAAACACATATAAAAATTAAGTAAATTGTTACATATAATTAATATATGCTCATAAAGCTAAAAGAAATAAAACTCATGAGACAAAACAACCCAGATATTGAGCAACAAGACTGATTCTCAAGATAATGGCACTGAATGAAAGGAAAGACCCCAGAAAAAGCATGTGCTAATTTTCCTCGTGTAAAACTCCGGGAAAAGCAAACATATGCAGACTCCATGATAGGAAGCAGATCAATGGTTGTTTTGGTGTGGGGTGGATAGAAGATAGGAAGGAAGACTTACAGCAGGCATGAGAGACACTTGCCGTGATGGGTATGCTCAAATCTTGATGGGGTGATGGTTTCACAAGTGTGTACAAATCAAAGCAAGTTGGGGGCCAGAAAGATGGCTCAGGAGGCAAAGGCACCTGACGACCTGAGTTGAACCTATGTGAAAAGAAAGACCCAACTCCAGAAGTGCCCTCTGACCTCTACATGTTCACCATGGTACATACATATAAACACATGAGCACGAGAAACGAATTCAACTTAGCAAACCTCATTCTGTAAGATGTGTTATTTATTATACGTGCAGTAGTACACCATATATGCTTGTGCTCAACATGCATCCCATGGGGCTTATTTACCCCAGTGTAACTATGAATGTAAATGACAGCATCATGTCACAGCAGCAAAAGACTGACATTCCTGAATATTCCCCCAGCTGGGCATGCCTGCAGTGCCACCACTTGAGAGGCTGAGGCAGAAGAACTGCAGGGAGTATAGGGCCAGCCTGGGCTCCATAGAGAATTTCAGTGCGATCCAGACACAAAACAGACAAGCTACGTAAGGTATTTCCAACATACATCTGTAACAGATAGAACTCAACAGTATAGAGAACAATAAAGAACAGAAAAGTTCACAAGAAATGTTCCACTTCCTTTATGTTAATTTTATAACTGTAAGTTTATATAATTTAACTATTAATGATTTGGGGTAATTAGTTAATAAAATTCTTTGAAATATAATAGTTGGCTCCTGAGAAGAGATATACACTGCCGGTTCCATTCCAGCCCTAAGGAATAAAATCCTCTAGGTTTTAGACCTAGGAGTTTGCATTTTAAAAATCTCCCTAGATGGTTCTGATTTAAGGTACTGATAGAGGTTCTAGTTACATTAACTTTGTTGTTGTTGTTTTGTTTCTTTCAAGACAGGCTTTCTCTGTATAGCCCTGACTGTCTTGGAACTCACTATGTAGATCAGGCTGGCATCAAACTTTGATGTAGTGGCATTTTGCCTGTGAACCTATAACAGAGGCCACACCCCTTTGGGTGTGGCTTCAGGTGCAGATGGAAGCAGAAAGAGGAAAGCCTGAAGCATAGCTTCTCTCTCTCTCTCTCTCTCTCTCTCTCTCTCTCTCTCTCTCTCTCTCTCTCTCTCTCTCTCTCTCTCTCCCTCTCCCTCTCTCCCTCTCCCTCTCCCTCTCCCTCTCCCTCTCCCTCTCCCTCTCCCTCTCCCTCTCCCTCTCCCTCTCTCCCTCTCCCTCTCCCTCTCCCTCTCCCTCTCCCTCTCCCTCTCCCTTTCCCTCTCCCTCTCCTCACCCCCTCTGATCTCAGATCCAATGGGAAAGCAGAAAAACGCTGTGGCAGTATTTTATTGTTCTGTGTAAGTGTTCCCCCAATAGACCATTTATCATTTATTTTGAGTCTAGTGAAATCATTACACCCAATACTTTCACTTTAATCCCAAGTGCTGAGGATAAAGTTGTGTACCACCACACCCAGTGTTTCTAATTACATTAATTTTAAGTTATTGTTATTGTCTTAATATTTACATCCCAAAAAACCCATACATTGAATCATAGTCTTTGAGTTCTGAGATAATGAGTGGCCACCAGGTCAAGAATGAGGTAGTACCCTTAGGCAGTGGGGAGCCTGTGTGAACCTTTGAAGGTGTCATATGTTAACTAAAAAGCAAGCCCTCACCAAATATCAAGTTTGATGCCATCTTGGTCTTAGATGTTTCAGCCTCAAAACTACCAGAAACTATTGTTTATAAGCTGTCTATAGAGTTTTGTTATAGCAACCTCACTAAACTGAGCAGGCTAAAAAATACAATTTTTAAGGCCCCATGTTATGAGGAAAAAACTCATTAAATATTAGGAACATAGAAATTCTCATTTCATTTCTGTCACTCAATCATATGGACTTGGACAAATTATTAACTTCCTACCTAATCATACGAGGAGGTAATAGAACTAAGAGAGGATTAAAGATTCACTTAAATACTGAAGTACTTATGGTTTTAATGTTCTGGTGTCCCTAATTCTTTTTTAAATGATTGAGAGAATAAAAGAGGAAACAAGTTAGGTTTGGAGGTGAGCAAAACAACATTGATTAAATGCTCATGGAATGAGAACATGGGCCTTTATTGTAAAATCACCTTGATTTTTTAATACATTTGAAATTTTCCATAATACAAATATCATATAAAGTCATTAACAATGGGGCTAGAGAGATGGCTCAATGGTTAAGAGCATGTAGTGTTCTCAGAAAGGACTCAAGTTTCCTGTACCCACATGTGTTATTATTCACAACCATCTATAACTCTGACTCCATGGCATCTGGTCCCTTCTTCTAGCCTACAAGATCACACACATACACATAAAAAACAAATTTTAAAAGGAAGTCATTACTTACCTAGGATTATTTATGTCCTAGGATTATTTATGTCCTTAAAAGTATGTTTTACATTGTCTTTGAGTTTAAAGTTGTTTTTAACAGAGGGAATTAAAAATTAGGAGATCTACTCAGTCAAATCTCAGTACTCAAAACATATTCAGCTTTTAGTTCTATGCAAAACCAGGAACAAACATCATTGCAGGAAATTAAAAACTCAGTCACACAGATTAGGGCCTGCTGAAAGCCTGTCTTGGTTGGGTTTCTATTGCTGTGAAGATATACCATGACCATGGTAACTCTTACAATGAAAACATTTAATTGTGGCTGCCTTACAGTTTCAAAGGTTAATTCCATTATCATTATGGTGGCATGCAGGCAGACTGAGAGTTTTATGTCTTGATCCACAGGCAGCAAAAGCAACAGTGTGTCACACTGAGTATAGCTTGAGCAAAGGAGACCTCAAAGCCTATCCCCACAGCCTTCCTCCAAATAAGTCACACCCTCCTAGTAGTGCCACTCACTATGGGTGTCATTTTCTTTCAAACCACTCCATGGCCCCCATAGGCTCATGGCCATATCATAATGCAAAAATGCATTTAACCCAACTTCAAAGTTTCCATAGTATAACAGTCTCAAACTTATTTAAAAGTTGAAAGTTGAAAGTCTTTTCTGACATTCTTGCAATCTCTTAACTGCAATCCCCTGTAAAAATCAAAATCAAAAAGCAGGTCACATACTTCCAATATATAATTGTACAACATACATATTGTTGTTTCAAAATGGAGGGAAGGGAGGATAATGATAGATTGCTTGACCAAAGCAAGGCCAAAATCCAGCTGGGCAAACTGTGAAATTTCTCTTCAAAGGTCCAACTCTTTGTTGACTGCAACACACTTGTCTTTCTTGGGCTGTTCCCAATCCCTGCTTGACAGGTATCTCATGGTTCTGGCATCTCCAGTATCTTGGGGTCCCCAAGGCAATCCAGATTTCACCTTCATAGCTTTACACAATGGCCCTGACACATGCCTGGCTTCAGAAGCTTTCCTTAATCCCTTTCTTCTATCCTTGACTCTAAAGTCAGAACCACATGGCTGATCTGTCAAGTTCTGCTTCTTGCTGTGTCTGGAACACAGCCCCCTCATTCAGTTACATCTTCATCAGCTTTCTGTTTTCAGTGTTTTCCTTCACTGCCTATGTTTGGTTGTACTAGAACTCACTCTGTATACCAGGCTGGCCTCAAATTCAAGGGATCTGCCTCTGCCTCTGCCTCTGCCTCTGCCTCTGCCTCTGCCTCTGCCTCTGCCTCTGCCTCTGCCTCTGCCTCTGCCTCTGCCTGAGTGCTGGTATTAAAGGTGCACTACAACACCCACCTCTACACTTCTTTTTAATCCTATTTTACAAGTGGGAAATTTAGCTGGGTGGGATTTTGTGCTGAGGTCACCACTCTTTTTATTCCCTGTGTTAATGTGTTTATCTCCTTGAACATTGGTCTTAGCTCCATTCCACTTCCTGGTGCTCCTTTCTCCTCAAATTGTACATTTTGTACTTTTCCTTTCTCAGCTTGCTACTTTGCATTATAAATGTTCATTAGGGTTAACACTAATAATCACAAGACAGAGTCAATACTAGGCAAAAAGAAAAAAAATTTCAAAACTCTATACTTTAGTCTCTAGTCTCAGGCAAACTTTTTGGACAAGGGTAAAGAGCAGCCACATTCTTCACCTAAATATTACAAGACTGGGCCCTAGGCCACATGCTGACATTCTTTTCCTCTGAAACCTCCTGAGACAGACCCCCACAGCTCAAATTACCCTCAGCACCAGTGTCTTCCATGTTCCTACTCGCATGGCCGATTAAGTCCCATTTAAAGCATTAAACTGTTTTTCTAATACATGGTCTCAAAGTTCATATTCCTCCAAACAAAAACATTGTCTGGCCCATCACAACAATTCCCTGCTTCCAGCACCAACTTCTGTTTTAGTTTGGTTTTGTTTTGCTGTGAAGAGACATCATGACCACAGCAACTCTTATAATGGAAAACATTTAATTGTGGCTTCAGAGGTTTAGTCCATTATCTTTATGACAGTGTGCAGACATGGTGCTGGAAAAGGATTTGAGAGTTCTATATCTTGATCTGAAGGCAGCAGAAGAAACTGTGTGCAGCATCTACTCCCACAAAGCCACACCTCCTAATAATGCCACCTCGTATGGTGACCACTTTCTTTCAAAACTCCACAGAGCCATTGTTCCCAACTCTATTACTTCAGAATAAAGAAATGATAAAATAACACAAATTAACAGCATACTCTCTCTTTTTTAAATTACACAGAATTTAGAAAATAAAAAACATTCAACAAACACATTTTTTGGACTCTAGATCATCCTAAACACATCTTTATCATGTGCAAGCAACAATGATTTCACATAATTTAGTTAAATGATTTCAAAATAAATTATGCCATTATTAAAGTCCACTATTAATATGTTGAGAAGGATACAAAATACTCATTTTAAGATCAGTTTGGGACCCTCTTGTCTAACTTTCAACTATTAACTTCAGTAAAAGACGTTGCTAGATTAGAATAAGTTTTAGAGCAAGAAATAGTAATATTTTTTTCTATTAGAAGCCAATGTTAAAGACATAGCTAAGATCCAGGCATGATAGCACAGCACAAGCCTATACTCTCAGCCCTGGGAGACTGAGGAAGAGAATCGGGAATTCAAGGTTCTTCTTAGTTAATATGAGGCCAGACTGGCTGTTTAAGAATCTGTTACAAAAAAAGAAAGCACACACACAAATAAGTTCTTAATGCTGACCTAGAAAGACCTTAAGTCTAACCCAGGAAAGAAGGAGGGAAGGACAAAGAGAAAAGAAAAACAGGTAGGTTAAAAGTCAAAATGTGGGGAAATTGGCACAAAAGAAAGTTGGAATATGTAAATTAGGCTTTAGAACAGACTATTATTAGAGACACATGGGGCCAGTACATTGATAAAAGGGTAGGTTTTTGGTGACCACTTAACAATCTTGCATGTATCCACCAGATAACATAGCACTATTAGTCACACAAAATCACAGTGAGTAGAACTGCAGGTGAAGTAGATGACATCTTCACCAATGCATAGAGTCTGAACAGCGAACCTGAGTCTTCTGAGGGAGTCAAGATTCTCCTGGATTAGTACCACCCCCTGATATGCAACAGATGGTAAAACAAATTCCTTCCTGGACAGCAGTGATTTAGATCTCAGGGTGCCTAAAGCACACAGATTGGAGAAGGATCCACCCAGTGCCTTCATTTTACCTTAATTAAATCTTTAAAGATCACAACAACTCAAAATCCATGCATAATAGACAAAAATACACAATGTTTGGAATAATTCCTCAAGGGAATATTTTACAGCAGTAACATAAATAGATCACAGGTGATGAGATGGAAAGAGCTGAGTGAAAAAAATAACTGAAGTCATGTGGTACGGCCTTAATTGTGATGATGTTTTATATACATAGGAATAGGAATAGGAAAGAATCTAAAAAGAGTATCACAGGTATACAGGATATCATTGCTTTTAAAAGGCAAGGAAGTGACATTGGTAAGTTTCTTAAAGGTCTGTAAGATGGCTTAGTGGTTAAAACACTTGCCCATAAACCTTATGGCCAGAATTCGGTCAACAGGCCCACCATAATCGAAGGAAATAACTGACCCCCAGAAACTGTCCTCTGTCCTCTACCCATGCTGTGGCCTGTACTCCAACACACAAACGCATACACACATAAAATAAACAAACAAGGTAAAAATACTTATTAAAGACGTGGTTATGCCAGGCATTGGACTCAGGAGGCATCCATTGTATTGGTTAAGTTCTAATGACAATTTGGTGGTGATTTTAAGGGGATTTCTTTAAAACATCATTATTTATATGAATTTTATCAGCATAATATTTACATATGTAAATTATTGTACATAATTACTCCTACATGTTTTATATGGAAATGACATTGCCCAATAATACTAGACATGGGTTGTTGTTAGAGAGTTTCCCTAGTATGTGTGGAAGGCCCTGGGTTGGACCTTCAGCATCTTGGGGGAAATGCTCTAGAGGAGAGGGCTGAAAGAGATACAGACCAATGGGTACAAAGTTTCAGCTGAGAAGAACAAATCCTGGAGATCTATTGTACAATGTAGGAAATGTACTTAACAATAATATATTGCAAAATAAAAAATGCTAAGAGGTTACACTTTTAAGGGTCTTAAGAGAAAAATAAATTATAGTTATATGAGATGATGAGTGTGTTAATTAAATTGATCTAATCATGTACAATTTATACACATATCAAGATATGTTACATACCACAATTACAAAGTGTTTTATCTATATGGTTATTTTATTAGTAACAGCTTAATAATAATACATTTTGGTTTTGTTTTTGGAGACAGATTAATTTTTAATAATGCTTTCCTTTTTAAATTTATTCTATTACATTCTATTTACATTCCAACCACAGTTCTCCCTCCCACCCCTCTTCCTGCCCCCACCTCACCACCACCCCCAGCCTACCCCTCCACTTGGATAAGGGCTCCCGTGCAGAGTCAACATAGTCTGACACAATAGGTTGGGACAAAGCCAGGCCCCTCTCCCATGTACTGAGGCTGAGCATGGCATCCCACCATAGGGAATGGGCTTTAACAATCTAGCTCATGTACAAGGTTTGTATTGTGGTCCCTGCATGGGCCCCCTCTGATAGTCCAAGCTTCCCAACTGTGGAGACAGATTCTTCCTGTGTAGTCCCACTCTAAGAATGAACAAAATTTTGAGAAAAACTTCCATTTTGAATATGGGTCAAATAAAGCTTATGTTTCCAAGACCTCCTTGGGTGACTGACATCCTGGTTAGCAAGTTGAGCCATGAATGCTGGGCAAGTCACTCAGTCACAGAATAAACCAACCAATGGGAACAGGATAAATGTACCACAAAGAAATGTCCCTAGGAAAGTCCCCTATTCCTGAATCCTGATTGGTGGAAAACATGACTGTAACTTGTCACAAATATTTGTGGCTAGTGTGACTTTTGTGCTGAAAGCTTTGCAGCATTCTGGCCTGGGGTTGCAGAAGCCCCTGATGCTGTTCTTTGTCTCTGATCTATTACAGCTTGATTACAACGAACTTTTCTTTACTGCATTGACTTGGTGTTTGAGTTGTGTTGGATCCAACAAACCCAGTAACACACTGGCCTTGAACTCATGGCAGATGTAAGATACTTCACCTGGGATCCACTTCTCTTATAAAAACATGTTGTCTATGGCTCTATCTAATGCTAACATATCATTTCATAGTTATCTGAGTTTCTTGTTACATTTCTAGAATAATTATTTTAAACTCCTGTGTATTTATTTGTATGTATGTGTGTGTATATGTACATGCCCCAGCACACATGTGGAAGTCAGAGGGTAACTTACAAAAGTCAGTTCTTTTTATCCCATCATGTGGATTCCAAGTGTCAAACTCCAGCTTTAAAGCTTGCCATCTGAACCATCTGGCTTGCCCTGTGATCATTTTCTGATAGGATTAGAATTATACATTCTTTAAAGAGACTAGAACGTGTCACTGGAACATGGTAATTCTCTACTTCTCTTGTAATTGTGGTTTCATTTGCTGATCAAAGCATGATTATATTGACCTATTACTCTTAACATACAGTAGCAGCTGTGAAGGTGGAAACTTTCTGTAGAACTGGATTCTCTGCCATAATGACAGTACTGAGCTAGTGGCACAAGGTTAGCAGACTGTCTCTCTCCCCTTGACCACTAGATATCAGTAACACATCCCCACTTACTACCCCCATCAGGTCAATCAAAACCATCCTTCGACATAGCCATTAATAACAGCCCTTTGGTCAGAAGCCCCAAACTGAAAAACACTTTTCTGTGACATTCCTGATGCAAGTGGCACCTACATACTCCACAGGCAAATTATTTTTCATACTTCATTCCTATCTTGTAAAATGAAGATTCATCATACTATACAAAAGGGCTTTCTTATTTCCACAAAAAAATCACATCTTTACATATTTAAGATTATTTCCCCAACTGTAATTATCAATAATTATTGGCTAAAGGTTATGGATGTATTGGCAAATTACTAAAATATGCAAATTCACACCACCATTATCTTTCATTTGAAACACTATCTTGACTCTTTATTGAAATAATAAAATTTCTGTCCATCTTAAAGCTTTATGGCTTCTCCATGCTTTGTAATGCTTTCTAATTTCTAGAAACTATTCTTGCTTTTTTTTAAGTGGGAATCCTGTTTTATGATATTTTTTGACTTTCATCCTTCATGAAGTTGAATCATGTATGCACATAGAGTGAACTCGAAAGTAACAATGTGCAATGTAGCAGTTAAGCAAGCATGAAAGAGGGATGTTGTTTCCTCACTCCATTGTCTGCAGTACTGTAAAATCTAGGAATGCTAGACACCTGATGTCACTGAAGCAAAAGCTCTGGCTGCTATTGCAACAGTCTCATTCAACCTTACTGCGCTGGGAACTCCATGTTCCAAAAACACTGAAATATGTGAAGAAAAATCTGTAGCCATTGACTCTGACTCAAAGCAGACTTAGAGTTTTAGTTCTAAATCTTTGGTTTTGCCCTCGTGACACACAACCTTTCCGACTGAGAGGACTGGGAGATGGTAGTGGCAGCACCTACCTGCAATTTCAGAACATGGAACATGGAGGCAGGAGAATGGGGAATGCAAGGTCGTCCCTGGCTATGTAGCATGTTCAAGGCCAGTAGGGGCTACATGAAACCTCATCTCAAAAAGGCAAAAACAAAAAAATTTAAATTCAAGAGTCTCCCTCTTAAAACTTATTCATGTTCTTATATTATTTGTAGAAATCTAAGAGGTAAAGTAGACAGACATTGTTATTGATGTTAGAGAATAAAAGGATTATAAGAGAATACTTTGAAATTATATTCCAACAAACTAGACCAAATGGACAGATTTCTCTAAACAAGTAATACTGAGTGAGGGGGAAATTTTTTAAAAAGTGATAGACCTATACTTGTAAGATTGACTTAGAAATTAAAGAAAATCCTAAGACCAAATGGTCTTACTGGTAAATTCTACCAAAGAACATAAAAACTTAAGTCTATAATTTTTCAAACTTAACCAAAACCAAAGATGAGAAGTTATATTTCCTAACCATAGAGGCCATGGTGAACCCAATGGCAAAGGCAAAACAGACTCTCAGTACCTAGCCTACACCAGTGTGGAAATTTGCAAGAATCTTCATGCCTCAGCCTCCCCAAAGCTTTCACGTTTTTGCACTCAACTTGTACAAATGTATCACCTGTGTAGGTATTCTTTGAAAATAATTTTAAAGAAAATTTAAAGAATTCTTGAAAAAGACATTGTTCTTGAGCCATAATGAGGATAGATTGGTTCTTTCTAAAAAAAAAAAAAAAAAAAAAAAAAAAAACCTTACCCAGCAATTGAAAGCTAATAATCTCTAACACATGGTTAGCTTTTAGGATAGGGAGAGTTCAGAAAAAAGAAAGGCATTCAAGTAGCCACCTACTTCATCGCTTTGTTGTCTTGGTAACTAAGGCAGCTGTGGGAACTGCTTTCTATTATTTTCCAATCCAGACACAGAAAGAAAATGTAAAATGAGAAAGCAGATGTGCCAAGGGTATAATTAATCTCTCTGGAAATGAGCCATTAAAATAACACCAATGGACATAAGAAAAGATAGAATCCCAAACAAGAGAACTAGAAAACTATAAACCAGCCAGTGTTACATTACAGGCTTGGTTCCCTTAACACAGTCATATGAAAGACTAAGCTGTAAGCTGCCCCTGTTTCCAAAGCCACAGTCTAAGGTGGCTTAGTCATGAGCTAGCATGAGTGGGAAAAATGCCCCTAGTGCCAAAACCACTAACGCAAAGGAATAAAATCCGACTGATAAAAACTACAAAAAGGAAAGAGTCTGACTTCATGGAATAAATCCTTCCACGTGGAGTCTGTTTCCAACAGCAGCATCTAGAAAAAGAAATCTGAGCTAGGGAGACAGATCAGTAAGAAAAGTGTCAGCTGGATGTCCTAATTTGTATTCTGCTGCTATGATAAAACACCTAACCAAAAGCAACGAAGAGGAGAAAGGGGGACTTATTTTTGCTTACACCTCCAGGTCACATTTGTCATTGAGGGAAGTCAGGGCAGGAACTGGGAAAAATAAAGCAAAACAAACAACAACAACAAAAGCAAACAAACCTCTAGCTGGCTCAACTGTCTTAGATTCAGTTAGTTTCTTATACAGTTGAGGACCACCTACAGTGGTCCCTCATTTCAATCATCAATCAAGGCAATGCCACCACAGACATGCCCACAGGCCAACCTGATGAAGGCAATTCTTCAGCTGAGTTTCCCTTTTCCCAACTCTCTAGGTTGAATCAAGTTGACCATAAGGATGAACCAGGACATGGGCTAGCATGAGGACCTGAATCCACTCCTCAGCACCGGTGTGGAAAAGCCAGGTGCAGGGGCAGCACACATATGAAAACAAAGAAATAATTCTAAAAATGGGAATTAACCCTGTATAACCCAGTCAAGAACACAAAGGTTTGGTGCAACTGTCCGCACCAAGATATTACAAGGCTGTAGTGGAAGAGCAGATCACAAACATTCACAGATTCACTGTTTTTCTGAAGCAAGTGACTACAGCCAGTCAGAGGAGACTGAAGTGGAGGTAGATAGATGGCCTTGGTTGGGTTAGATGGTTGGGTTAGACTGGCTATACCTGGAGATGTAACTTTTCGAACCATGTGAAGAAGTGTGTAAGTTTTGTTTCTGCCCTCTTTTAGTGAACACATAACCCAGCTGAGAAGTGTCAGCATCAGCAACTGAAACACTGAGGTCCTCAACCACCAGGTAAAATAAGAAACATCCTTTCTAGGGTGACTGGCTTCAGAAAGTTTTGTTTGTTTCTGTTGAAATCGGGCCATTGTTTAAGGAAAAAGCTCTGAGTGCAGGCTTGATGGTGCACACCTCAGATCAGAAGACTTGGGAAGCTTAGGAATTATTAGGACCTTGTGAAAAGGCAAAAGAAAATAGAGAAAGTGTTGTAATTTTAAAAAGCAGCACAGGACAACAAACCCTTGTCCCAGCTGACCAGAAGAAAGAATGAGGAGTCCTTAATTAATAGAATCAGAGATGAACATAAATCATTAAAACAGACATCAAAGACATTTAGAATATCACAAATGAATACAATTAAAAAAAACCTATGCTGCATTTTCTTACAAAACCATTTAAAATGGACAACTTCAGGGCTGGAGAGATGGCTCAGAGGTTAAGACTATTGACTGCTCTTCCACAGGTCCTGAGTTCATTTCCCAGAAACCACATGGAGTCTCTCAACCATCTACAATGAATCTGATGTCCTCTTCTGGCATTCAGGCAAACATGAAGACAGAACACTGTATACATAATAAATTAATAAACCTTTTTTTTTAAAGGCAAATTCATTAAAAAAGGTTAACGAGAAAGATGACAGAGGAGTTTTGTTTTTTAAATTGGGGGAAAATGAATAGGAAAGGGGGGGAGGGGAGAAGGGAGCCAGGCCTCTGGGGAGGGGGGGTGGTGAGGAGGGAGGCAGGGAAGAGAGGGAGAGACGAGACAGAAGGAGACAGAGAAAGAGAGTGGGAGAAGAGAGGGAGGGAGTGAGGGAGAGGGAGAGAGAAAGAGGGAAGAAAGGAGGGAGAGAAAGGGAAAGAGAGGGAGAAAGAAGAAGGAGAGAGAGAGAGAGAGAGAGAGAGAGAGAGAGAGAGAGAGAGAGAGAGAGAGAGAGAGAGAGAGAGAGAGAGAGAGAGAGAGAGAGAGGGAGAGAGAGAGAGAAATGGGAGGTACCCAAGGGCAGGCCAGTATAGATGCTTCAATAATAACATCAAGAAAAGCCAACTTCTTCCCAGGAGTCTTGAAAGTGACAAATAGACATTGAGTGTTCACTTGTCTCCTCAGGCATAAACCATACCCTTTATGAACTGAAATAATAATGTAGTTGGATTTATCTTTGAGCCAACAGCTCACAAATAATGGCACAGAGACTTATTAATATTGAAAGCTTGGCCTTAGCTTAGGCTTGTTTTTAACTAGCTCACATACTTAAATTAACTTATTTCTATTAATCTTCACTTTGTCACTTACCACCTATCCTGCTTCCTCTTTGTCTCTTTCTATCTCTCTTGCATGCCTAGATTCCTCCCTCTACTTCCTGTTGCTGCCTGGAAATCCTGTCTATACCACCTGCCTATCTATTGGCAGTTCATCTTTTTATTATATCAATCACAGTAATACACCATCACACAGTGTACAAATATTCCACATTATAGCTACCTTACTATCACAGCCAATCAGTTAAAACAGGTGCTAAACTTAGAATATTGTCATTTTGTAATCCCCAGTGGACCAATACACCTGGACAGGAAGGATCCATGGCTGCTGATGTCTGAAGTCACTTCACATCATATGACACTATCAGAACCAAGCATGGTGGTACACTCCTTTAATCTCAACACTTTGGAGGAAGAGGCAGGAGGGCAGTGCAGATTGGAGGTTGAGATAGACAAGCACATGGAATAGTTTAGTACGTTGGGCCTCTACTTGGCTTTGACTGTACACACACTCCTCATCTAACAATGTTCTTGGCAGCCTGAGACCCTTCACCTGCATACACTATGCACCTAGCAATCTGTTAGGAGCCCCATCTGCACAGAGCTGCATGGACTCCCGCCATAACAATGGAAACATGTTACTACCCTTTGTAACACCCTGTTTCTACTCAGGTACATCCTAGAAGACAATTTGGGATCTACGGGCAGTCCTGCCTGAATTAGTTTTGTGTACACTCTCTGATAAGGCAAATTATATCCTCAAAGTTAATTTTTTTTTTGAAAATCTCAATTTACAGAATTAAACCTATGAGTAACTGGGTATGCACATAGTTAGAATCAGATGAATTATAGGAAAGCCACATACTTGGTGAGCAAAGACTTACATAATCCAAGCCAGTTAGTCAAAGTAGAGAATCACCTAAATTTAACTCCTTGTAGCCAAACTCCTCTTTGTTTACACCCCATAAAATAAAGCTCCAAATGACAATCAATGATTTGTCACTCTCATAGCCTGCTATTCTCCTGGCCTGTACTTTTGGACCTGTACTGTAACTTTGCTTTGAATAAACTTTCCTGGATACATTGCTCTCTCTGTGGGCTTTGTCCCATTCAAGAACCTGGAAAAACCCAGATTAGACACCAGCTATAGTGACAAGTGTACTTTGCAATTTATAGCCCAGCTGCCATTACAGATGAGATGGTGCCAAAAACCAAAATGACAAGGACAACCACTAGAAAATAAGAAACAATGTGCCCCTTTTGCTTAAAAAATTACACCTATTTATTTATTTACTGCATGCATGTGTGCACATGTTTGTAAGTTGTTCACAAGTTGGAGGTCAGAGGACAGCAGGAATTAGTTCTCTCCTACCGACATAAGGGTACTGAGAAACTTGACCTTGTGTCATGAGGCTGGGCTGCATGCACATTTGCCCACTGAATTATCTCCCTGGACTGACTTTCTCTCATTCTCCTACCCCGCCCCCCTTGAGACAGGGTCTCACAGTGTACCCCAGGATTGCTTTGAACTTTTAGAACTCTTTCTGTCTTAACCTTTGAAATTCTGGAATTATAGGCACAAACGCCACACCTACATTTCCACCTCCTAACCTTCTGCTTGCCAAATGAACCCAATTTAGAGTGAGTCAGTTTTTGGACGCAGACACTGGTTTGTATAAGTGAGACGGTGTGCCCATATTCACTGTGCACACACTGAGCAAACCCACAGGATTCTGTGGGGGAAATGTACAGGCCAAACAGCCCAGTTTTACTAACAGGTACATTGTTGGAGAGGAGATAAACGGGGTAGAAGCACTCCAGAATAATGAGGTTGACAAGGAAATTGGAACACTTTTGCCCTCAAGGGGATTTTGGTGGGGGGCAGAGCTCTCAATTTACGGAATCAAGCCTATAAGTATTAAGCCTATGCTAGTGAGGAATGAAATGGTGCAGCTGCTAGAGTAAACCATTTGGCAGCTCATCAAAAAGTTTAACTAGAGAGTGACTCCATGATCCAGCAATCAGCTCTCATGAATGTACCCAGGAGAACAGAAACACATGTTCATGCAAACACTTGGTCAAAATGTTTGAAATAAAATCATTTATACTGCCTAGATACAGAAACAATGCAAGTGACCAGGCATTGAGACTGCATAAACAAAATGTGACTATACAATTTGGTATATGATTATTTGGCCATAATAAATTGAGCAAAATACTAAAAACATATGCTAGATAACATAAATGAACTTGTAAAAATTGTACACAGGGCAAAAAGCCAGACACATAGCCACATTTTGATTCAACGTATGTGAAATGTGGAGGACTGGAAAATCTGCAGCAACAGAGTAGATTGGTGGTTGCCAGGGCTTCTGGGAAAGGATCAGGAAGTGAGTGTTAGCGGTTGCAGCATCTCATCAGGGTGAAGGGTTCTGGATTTGAATATAAACCCTACATGCTCACCCAAGAGAGAGTAACAAAAACCACAAAATTGCACACTTCACGTGGAGGGTTTTATGTCAGGTGAAGCATAGCCCAATTTCAAAATAACAATGAATGGGATATTAACTTTTAACAAACCACACAGTGTGTAGGAGTATACAATTGGATAGTAATTTTGTAACCAAACACAAGAAAGTTGTTTTTAAAAGTAGGATAGTGAATATACATGGGGCAAGGAACAGGGATGGAAAAGGACCAGTGAAATGGCTTTTTTTATTTTAAAAAAATGTGTTTATTTTGTGTGTGCCAGAAGAGGGTATTATTGGGTTTCTTCTTCCATCACTCTCCACCTCTCCTTCTGAGGCAGAACCTGAGGCTATTGTGTCCAGTCAGGGTGGACGCCAGAAAGCTCCAGAGGTCCTCCTGTCTGGCTCGCCTTGGATCTGGGATTCCAGGCATTTGCAGGGAACACCTACAACTTACTGTAGTGGTGTTGGGATCAGAACTACAGGCCTCATTCTAATATTATATTCATATATACCTAGCAATGCATTAAACACCTGGCATAATGGCATAAGTCTATCATTGCACAGCAGAGAAGCAGAAGCAGGCAGATCCCTGGGGCTTGCTAGCCAGCCTACAGGTTTAGTGAGAGACTGTGTCTCAAAACATAAGATGACAACTGACAATACCAGACATGAACCTCTGACCTTCACATATGCCAGGATACTACCACATCACAACACACACACACACACACACACACACACACACACACACACTGAATGGTACTCTACAATAGTAAAGATGCTTATTTCTAAATGACTAAGCTATGATTTATATTTTCTTTCATGTGCTTTTCTGCACTTTTCTAATTTACCATAATGATTATTAATTATTTTTGGAAAGTTAAGCATTGCTTGATTCTGATGAATAAAAGCAGAGGCTTTTGCAAAGACCCAAGGAATAAAATTTGAATGCAGAACTGTTAAATTTATGGGATCTCTAGATGATTTATAGTACTGATTCACAAACTATTACAAGGTGCGCTACATTTAAAATTGAGTAATAGTGGCCTTTTCCTATTTGAAAGTTTCATTTATTTTGTTTAATGACTTAGAACCAAATGTAAAACACCAAGTTATCAGCTTATACACATGCCAATGAATTATTAACATGCCAAACAGGGCCTGGCAGTAATAAAAGTTATGGAGGAAGTTTGAGCCATATTTGGGCAAGATCATCAAGAAAAAAATCCCTGCTTTCAGTCCCATCAGAATTCTTATTAATGTAGTTTCTCCTAAAGTAAAAGAATCCTTATATGCATCTAATACAAATTAAAAGTCATAGGTTTCTCATCTATTGAATAATTAATAAATACTAGTCAAATAACAACTGTTCTCAAAAGCATATAGCATTAAGAAAACTTTTAAGTGTGATGCTTGACTTCAGAGAATTTGGAGGCATAGTTTGGGTACCTGTTGTCCCCTAACTCAGTCTTCAATGTAACTAACAGTGTTAGAAAGTGATGAGGACTTTCAGGCAGAGAGCCTGGGGCATTAATCTTGTCTCCCAGGAGTGAAGCAGGTATCGGGGGACTTCCTTCAGAAGGGTTGTGCTGAAGTAAATTCACAGACATTCACAGCTGAAGCCAGCTCTCCTTGTTCCAAGGGTACGGGTAAGTGTTCTTTCAGTTTCACCTGATTCTAATAATTTTTAAATTCTCTACCTGGTTTCTTCAAGGATGCACTGATCACTCCATGATAGATGTTTCTGTGTGAATAGTTCCATGGTGGATGGTTCCATGGTGGATGGTTCTGAGGTGGATGGTTTCATGGTGGACGGTTCTATAGTGGAGGGTTCTGTTGTAGATGGTTCCATGGTAGACGGTTCTGTGGTGGACAGTTCTGTGATGGATGATTTCATGGTGGATGGTTATATGGTGGATGGTTCTGTGGTGGATGGTTCTGTGGTGGATGGTTCCATGGTGGATGGTTCTGTGGTGGACAATTCTTTGGTGGACAGTTCCATGGTGGACGGTTCTGTGGTGGACGGTTCCATGGTGGATGGTTCTGTGGTGGATGGTTCCATGGTAGACAGTTCCATAGTGGATGGTTCTGTGGTGGATGGTTTTGTGGCAGATGGTTCTGTGGTGGACAGTTTTGCAGTGGAGGGTTCCATGTGAATGATTCTGTGGTAGATAGTTGTGTGTAGATAGTTCTTTATGGATGGTTCTGAGGTTGATGGTTCAGTGGTGGACAGTTTCATAGTAGATGGTTCTGTGTCGGATGGTTCTGTGGTGGACGGCTTTGCAGTGGAGGGTTCTGTGGTGGATGCCTCCATGTGAATGATTCTGTGGTAGATGGTTCTGTGTGGATGGTTCAATATGAATGATTCCATGGTAGAGGGCCCCATGTCCATGTATTTATATAGTTCTGAGTTCTGTTATTGATTTCAATTTCATTCCATTTTTACCTGATAAGGCACAAGAAATTATTTCAATTTTCATGTTTTTATAGAGACTTGGTAGACACTATAAAATATGAGCTATTTAGAGGAAGTTTACAAGCAGCAGAGAGAAATGTGTGTTCCCCAGATATCAGGTGGAATATTGTACACATCTCTGCTAAGTTCACTTGCTCTGGGGTGCCATTTAACTCTTAAGTTTCTTTGTTGCTATTTTTAAAATCTTCTTCTTGATTGTTCCCCTTACTCCTAAGAGTTGCTTTCACTATCTCCTATGGTTAATTTTAGCTCTATGCCCTCTCTATTAGATATTCACACAGCCACCCCTTGTTTTTCAGTTCTATTCACTTTTTCTGTTGAGTTCCAATTCACTTTTAGCATATGTGGGTCTTTTCATTCATCCATAAAGAAGAATTAAAGTCACATTCACTCAAATTCATTCACAGGAAAATGGATAGAACTGAAGGTCAGTAACTAAACAAAATAAGCCAGACTACGAAAGCCAAATATCTCATGATTGATCATATATCTAGACTTAAAGGTGTGTGTGTGTGTGTGTGTGTGTGTGTGTGTGTGTGAGAGAGAGAGAGAGAGAGAGAGAGAGAGAGAGAGAGACAGACAGAGAGAGAGAGAGAGAGAGAGAGAGAGAGAGAAATCACATACATTCAACATATCGCCTTCCATAAACGAAGGAAGGGGACCTGCAGTAGAATAGAGAGGGGCCACAGAGGAAAAAGAGGAGTTGAACATGTGCAAACTACACTGACACAGATGTTTGAAAAGCCATAATCAATCATGGCCTGATAGTTTGCCTGATATTTAAATTAATTTTTTCAATGACTTCAACCTTTTCAGCTTGTTCTCATGTCACTCCATATAATGCAATCTCTTCTGCCCTAGCACAGGTTTCACTATGTAGTGTCATTGGCTACACTGTGATACAGAAACAGACCCAAGCCAAACCATCATGCATTTGGGTTTATAACTTTCTCAATACCAGGTACTTTGTTACAATCAACATAAAATGCTCCAAACAAAAGGCTTTATGGAAAAAAAAAGCATATTGATGATTCAGAGAATAAAACAGACTTAATCAGAGGTAGAATAAAACAGACTTAATTAAAAGTCAGATTAAAGGCCTCTTTCAGCTGGAATGATAGAAGCTGTTCCAGAGAAGAAAAAGGCTAGTTCTGTGCCAGGAAACCGGATGGAAAACTGAAGGAATTATGTGGAGTGGAAGGTAAAACACCTCAAAAGGGGTCTGGCCAAAGGATGCTTCAAAAGACAAGCAGGAAGCTTGTCTAAGAGAAAGCTGAGCACTATTACAGGGAATAGAGTCAAATCACAGAGCTAATGTTTGAATGGCTAAGATGGCATGGCAAGCTGGCAGGGGCTTCATACTGTAGAACCCAGGATGACCTTGGCCATCAGAAACAAAGCTATCAGTGGTATAGCCCAAAGGTACTCAAGGCATTGGCTGTTTCTTCACCTTCAATTGCAGCTCTATTAAGCTCAACAAGGCTTTAGGTAATATGCTGGAGTGAAATCACACATTAATCGGTGTGCCCAAGCCTGAAGTCAGTAAATTACATGATCTACATACAGTTATGGCAAAATCAGCAAGAAGGGATTATCTCAACAGGAAATTTGTTGGTTAGTTGATCCCTGAGTAAATATGGCCTCATCTGTGTGAAGGAGCTGATTTTGTGAGATCTAGACTGTTGGAAAAGTCTAAAAAAGGAGTCTGTGGTTCTTCACATAATCTTCTCCATGAAGCAGAATGAAGAGATAGACAACCCACATTATAGAAACTGGGATGTTCATGATAAATCAGAAGACCAGATTTCCAAGCTGACTGAAAGATGAACTAAGTCATTGGTTACAGTATGTCTGTAATCTGAACCACTGATAAGTGTTAATAACTGGCTGCTGGCAATAAGCAAACAAAGTGTATATACGTACATACATACATACATACATGCATTCTTACATGCATGCATACATACATACATACATGCATACATACATACATAAAAAGATAAAACATTAAGATAAAGAAGCCTGATACAAAAGAACATAAACTTTGGGTATTTCTCCTCATTATGAGGACTTTTCTTGAGTACTCTCAGTACTGTAACAGAAGCACTGTAAAGCAAGGTGAGGGTCTCATGTAGCACAGAGTAGCCTCAAATGTGTGGTTTAGCTGGAGATACTCCTGAATTCCTGACCCTCCTGCCTCTGCCTCTGGAATGCTGAGATTATAGTTGTTCATTCCGAGCACTGGCTTTAGATGGTTCTAGGGTTGAACCCAGGGCTTTGTGCTCTCTAGGCAACTATCAACTGTGCTTCATGCCTAGATCAAAACAATTTTAATCTAAATATACTATACCCTTTTACTTTTAGCAAGATAGCAAAGGAAACCTCAAAGCTTTTCAACTTTTCTCCAGTGTGAGGCTATAGCTAGATTTCATTTATGTACAAAACTATACCTTCTTATGTCCTCGGATAACCTAGAAAATAACACAAAGTTCTTAAGATATTATTAAAAATTCATTTCCTGGTGACTCTTGATAATCCTAAATTCCATGTGGCAACTTGCTGTCAGTTCTCATAAATGCTAAATTGATTTTGACACCAAATATTTAGGACAAACTGCAGCAGAATTACAATACTGAATACCTTAGGATGTCAAGGAAAGCTGTCAGTGTGAGGTGTCAAAGGCTTGCAACTTCCAGGAGAATGGCCAGTAAATTATTGCTAACTTTGATAAACTTCAGGCTAGTGTTATAGAGAAATTATGAAGAGTCCCACCCCCTAGCCCTATGGCAAGCAGCCATAGCGTCCCTAAGACCACTCAGAGGTGTCAGAGTTTTCGATAAAGAATTTTTTTTCTCCAAATGGCAGGTCCAATCACCGTTGGATGGGTGTTACACAGATTGGCAGGTAGAGGCTGGAAGCCACTGTCATGACTCTCACCACCATGATTTCATTACTTAACACCTTCTACCTTTAACTGGGGATTTTAAGAGACTTTTGATCACATACTTCAAACATACAATGGCACAGAACATCTTTTACCACTCCAAAAAGGAGGAAAGAGAACATACTGAAGAAATACTGGACCAAAGCAAGATTGAAAATGCATCAATGCAAACAATTTGTGCATCTACTTGTCTGATGGCAAAGTAGTCTTCAGATCTCCAACTCCTTTCATCTTTGTTGACTACAACACACTTCTCTTTCTTAAACTGTTTTCACACCCTGTTAGCAGCTCTCCTTGGTAGGTATCCCAGGACTTTAGCATCTCCAACATCTTGGTATCCAGTCATATTTAGGCTTCACTTAAACAGTGAAAGACCCCGATAACCTTGGACCCCTTTCTCCAAGAGACGAAACAGAGACCACTGGATGCAAGCGCAAGAGGCTATTTATTGCTCACACAGGTACCTGTGGGCGCTTCAGTCTTTTGGGAGACTGAGCGCACCCAGGCCAAAACTTCAGAGGATTATATATGGTTTGGGCAGCAAAAAGCAGGCTTACAGAAGCAGATGCATGGTTACAGGGATTTCATTGGTTCATTCAAATAAAGCGGTTGGGGTCAGCCTGGGGCAGAGTTGATGTTGGATCGGGTACAAGGAATTCAGTTATGATTATTTCAGCACTCTGGTGGTTATGATAAGACGCTTCAAGGACCCTCTGTTCCCTCTTGTACTTGTCCCACCTTGACCCTTTGCAAAAGCAGCTCAAGCAGACAAAATGCATGGTGGGGGTCTTTCAACAGCTTTACACAACAGTCTCTCTGGGCCTTCATTCAAGGATGCCTCTAACACATCTGTCTGGTCTCAGCAACTTTCCTTAGGACATTTCACAAGTCCTTTCTTGTATCCTTGACTACAAAGCTAGAACCATGTGGCCAAAGTCCTCTGCTTGTTGGGGCTGGAACTTGATCCCCACATCCTGTTCAAATATATATCATCAGCTTTCTGCTTTTGATGGCTTCCTTCACTGCCTAAGCTTTTATTTAATTCCTTTTCACAAGTTGGAAGCTCATCTGGGTGGAGTCTTGCCCTGAGGTCATCAGGTCATCAGGCTTTTCTTTAAATTTTTTATCTCTTTGAGCACTGGACTACACTTCCCAGTGTTCCCATTCTCCTCAAACTGTACCTTTTCTATTTTTCAGTTTCTCAGCGTTCTCCTTTTCATTGTAGATCTGCGTAAGAGTGACCTCCAATAATCACACAATACTAAGCTGTCTTGAACTCTCTTCCGCCAATGCCATTAATGCATTTTACCCTAGATAGATTTTTCTTCAGACAAGGGCAGAAAGCAGCTACAATTTCATCTGGACCACTTACTAGTATAGTATTCTTCTCCTCTGAAACCTCTTGAGCCAGGCCATTAAATTCTATAACACTTGCAGCACCACTGTCTTCCCTGCTTTTACTAGTATGGCTCATTAAGACCTGCTTAGTGTCCAACGGCTTTTCTAGTCTTGAGTCCCAAAGTCCTTATTCCACCAACAAGCAGCATGGTCAGTTACACTTGTCACAGCAATATCCTACTCCTGGTACCAACTTCTGTCTTAGTCAGTGTTCTATTGCTGTTAAAATCCTTGGTCATTTGACCAATGGAAAAATGGATGCAGTGAAAATCAGTATCACTTCCCTGAAACTCTGCCTTTGTTCTCCATTTGAGTCAGAGGAAAAAAAAATAAGTCTCTTTGATCTGCACTTTTTGAATTAGCACACTAATTCACAAATTTTGACTACTTGTTTATAAATTATTCATTAGCAAGCCTGTATCTTTTCACATTTCTATACGTAGTATTGACATAAAACAATAAAGTAACGTAAAAGAAAGTTTAATGTGAGTGAGGCATCTTCCTTCGGTCAGGGGCAGGGATTCACCTTGCCTCGAATGACATGTTCACTCTAGAGGAGGCACCTGAGCTTCTAGATGCACAGAACAGGAGTTACAGATTAATGCATTGACCAGCTGCACTGGTATCTGGGCTACAGTAAGACTGGGAAACTTCTTCCTAGGTTTTCAGATGTTGGATCATTCTTAGCATTAAGATTAGTGGAGCCTTGAGTCTGTGAGGCTTAATGGTCCTATCTAAAAAGACTATCTGCTAGAAGATTGTTAGGCCAGATGTCTATTAAAGGCTGCAAATGATTTTGGTTCTCAATTTATGTTCCATCTCTCCACAATGCTATGCTGTTTGCAGAATCTTTAAAACTCCATCCAAGAACGGCAGTTCACAGTTGTATCACATATATTCATATGTATTTACTTTAAATATCTGTATTTTTCACTTATATAATCATATGTCAATTTCTTTTGTTTAAAAAAATTAAGTCAGAGCCGGGGGTTGGTGGCCCACGCCTTTAATCCCATCACCCAGCAGGCGGATCACTGTGAGATCCAGGACCACCTGGTCTACAGAGCTAGTTCCAGAACAGGTTCCAAAGTAATACAGAGAAACCCTGTCTCCAAAATCAACAAACAAACAAAACAACAATTAAAAAAATTTAAGTCAGGGCAGGCATATATCCAGCACTTGGGAGATGGAAGTCGAGGATCAGGTGTTCAAGGTCATCCTCACATACTTACAAAGTTTAAGGTCAGTTTGGGCTATGAGAGAATGTGTCTCACGAAAAACAAAGGAAAAAAAAAAACATTTGGTAAGCTTTTAATCTTTTATCTCCTTGTTTTAAGGGGTAACTGGTGACAACAGTTGATATGTATATTATATACAATAACATTTATATATTATATATATTATATATATATAAATTAAATTGAAAATTAGCGTTGAAAACTCACTTTTGGGACACTTCCAATTCAGCAAATAAATATTGCTTTATCAACACAAGAGGGAGACAATTTTCTTCTTTGGCTCAAACGCAAAACAAAGCCAGAGTTTCGTTAAATATCACCGATTTATACGGGAGCAATTTTTCTGTTGGTCAAATGACCAAAGATTGGAAAACTTGCTGGGCGATTCGGACACACAGCTGAGTAGTTTTCTAAGAGCGAATTGTTCAGTATTGGAGAAAAATACTAGGTGCAGGCAAAACAAACACAGAGTGGAGGCGGGGCGGCTAGCAAAGACTTTAACAAAGCTCAAGAGCAACAGGCGAGCCTGGAGCCTGGGTCTTCCGTGTGCAGGGGTGGGGACGTCCCAGCACGGTAAAGCCCGGCACTTAGCACCCATCTCTCTCCAGGGGCACCCCAGCCCGAGAGACCAAGCTTGCGGATATTCAGGGATCATAGCCAAGCTTCAGCGTGGTCCAGCATCCACAGAATCTCGCCTAGGGTCCAAGGAGAACGCTAGAACCTGGAGCCAAGGGTTGCAAGCTCCGGCGCACGGGGTGGCAATCCGTGGGCTGTAAATCCACTTCTCCGCAGTTTGCAGAGGACTCCGCAGGGCCGCTGCGCCGCGTGGTTGGCTGGCCTCTGGGCATGCGCAGTGGCCGCCCGCGGGGGTGGGGGGGTTGTGTTGGCGGCGCCCTGGGAGCGCCCCGCCGGAAGGGCTAGTTGCCGGCGTCATGTCGGCCCAGGGCGACTGTGAGTTCCTGGTGCAGCGTGCCCGAGAGCTGGTGCCGCAGGACCTGTGGGCAGCCAAGGCGTGGCTTATCACGGCCCGCAGCCTCTACCCAGCCGACTTCAACATTCAGGTGAGACAGACCCGGCGCGTCCCCGTCCTCACGCGGAAGGGAGCTTTTGGCTGAGCTGAGTGGCCCTGGGCGCAGTGCACGGCCGCTCCTCCCTCCCCAAGTCGTTCCTGTACTGCTCTACTTTGCACAGTTGACCAGCCTTCTCCCCAGCGCCTGCAAAGGCGGAGACAACACGCTAGGTTAGGGCCCAGGCCACTCATTCATTGATCGTGGTGGTGGCCCGCTGTTTAGTACCTGCTTCTCTGAAACGTTATCCCAGTTGATCCCAGAAGCCCAGGGGATGAAGTGAGCCCGGCGTCCCACTCCAGAGCTTTGAAACCAGGGGTGCTTTGTGTTCAAGCTCTCCTTTCCCTTGCGGGGATTTTGGGTCAAGGAAGATCCAACTCTGAGCGGTGCTGCAGGTGGACTGGAGCAGGACCAGCTACCACGGTGGAAGGTGGTGACCCTGTCTGTTTTGTTTCAGTATGAGATGTACACCATTGAACGGAATGCAGAGAGGACTTCCACTGCCGGGCGGTTGCTGTATGACATGTGAGTTAACTCTTCAGATATCTACAATTGGTAGGAGTTGGGACTCTGCATCCCTGATACCCAGAAAGCAAGCCTTCTTAATTGCCAAAACGCCTTCTGCAGAGTCAGCTTAGCTTATTCTTGTATTTTAATCCCAAAATTGTATCCCCTGGTTCACTTTTTTCATTACAAGCATTCGGAGAGTAATGGATAGAATGAAATGTGAAATCCCTTCTAAAGCAGACTTAAGCCCTGTGTGTTTCTGTGCCTCTCTATGTAAACACATGGATACATTGGGGAGCTGACAGTGAGGGCATTCTACTCTTACTCTGAAGCTTCCTTCCATCATGCACTGTGATGGACCGTCTATGTCTGCTTTGTAGAGCTGGGTGCTGTTCTTTATTCACAAGTAGCACTCTCCTTTCTTGGTGCACATTTAGTTTCCAGTTATTTTAAGTTATGTTTGGAATGTCAATAATTCTGTATTCGTATTTTAGTGTCTCTGATTTATGTATATTTCATCACCTATTAAATTACTCTCTAAAAGGGATATCCTAAATATTCATTTCCACAAATGATATATAAGAATGCCAGTTTTCCACACTCTCACCAACCTTTATATGGCCATCTCTATCTCCTTTTCTTTCTTCCTTTTTCAATCCCCCCACCCCCTTTTTGTTCTTTTCTTTTTTCTTTCTTGGGCCAAAGGAGTCTTACTTTATTGACCAGGCTGGTTTTGAACCCAAGACTCACATGTCCCACCTTCCCTAGCCTCCTTTGTAGCTGAGACACAGGCTATACCATTACACTAGGCCTGTGTCACAGGGGAAAATCATACCTTGCTATGTTGTTTCTTAAGTTTGTGCCCCTGATGCTACCAACAATGTTGAGGATGTTGAGGATCACTGCAGCTGTTCTGTTTGGTGATTTAGGGTCTGTAATTTGCCAGTGTCTTTTTTTTTTTTTTTTTTTTTTTTTGAGTATTACTTACTTTTTCTATTGCTGTGACTGGTAGAAAGCAATTTGGGCAGGAAGGGTGTATTCTGACTCAGGTTTAAGGATACAGTCCATCTTGGTGGGGAAAGCTTGGGAACAAAAACTGGTGGTCACAATGTGCGTGCAAAAGGTGTATGATGGAACTCAGCTTGCTTTTGTTTTCTCTTTTTTTTCTGAGACCAGGTCTCATGTATCCCAGATTGCTGTGAATTCAAATTTGTCAAAGTAGCTGAAGATGACCTTGAACTTCTGATCCTCTTGCCTTTACCTCCCAAATGACAAGCTTCACTACCACATATGGTTTATGGGGCACAGGGATAGAACCTAGGATTTTGTGCATGACAAGAAAGCACTCTACCCTCTGAGCTACACCCCTAGTTCCTCATTTGTGCAAACATCTAAAGACTTTATGAGTATTCACAATTGTTTTAACTAATAGATTGTATTATTGGTTTATTCTGATGTATATAACCATTCACCTAAAGAAAGGTGATTGTCTCTAAATGCTGATATTCTTACTTTTTTGAATCTGACATCTTACTTTAATGCTTTTGTTTTAAAAATAGGTTTGTGAACTTCCCAGACCAGCCAGTGGTATGGAGAGAAATCAGTATCATAACATCAGCACTGAGGAACGATTCACAGGATAAGCAAACCCAGTTTTTAAGGAGTGAGTACAATAACAGTCGAATAGTTTATAAATGACCACTTCTGCAATGTCATATCTGTCACAGACATCTCAGTCACACCTGTCATAGTGGTACCCACATTGTGTTTTGTTCCAGGCAATGGAAGTCCACAGTGGTGTCACTTGGTCCCTTCAGAAATTACTTAGAACACGTTAAGTGTCCTTATGGTATGGTAGTCTGTCAGTGAGATCAGGAGACTATGTTTTGGACTTATTTTGCAATGACCAGAAAACATCTATAGAAAAACCAGACCTTTGCAAACTAGAAAAATGTCAAGCTTCTGTGTTGGTTGCTATAGGCAATCAAAGACCTCAATTCTAGATAATTAGCAAGCAGATGGTTTTGGTCATTTCAACTTAAGCAAATTCATGCCTTTATCTTAGTGTATCTAGCTCTGTGGTGATGAATTCCACAAGTCGTCCTTGCCCCCTGGATCATCAGTCCTCCAAATGTTTCATGATTATTCCACAAACAGCTTACACTAAGTACTCTGTAGTTCAGAAGTCTGCTAGTGTGCAGGTGAATTCTGCATGTTCACAGTTTTATGAATGGAAAATACCTTGCGTACTTCTTTGAGGTCATCATTTTCTTTGTGAAAAAAAACTTTGTTCACAGGCTTATTTGAAACTCTCCCGGGCCGGGTCCAGTGTGAAATGTTACTGAAGGTGACAGAGCAATGCTTCAACACATTGGAACGATCAGAGATGTTGCTGTTGCTTCTGAGGCGCTTCCCTGAGACAGTTGTGCAACATGGGGTAGGGTTGATGCTTCCCTTTTCTTCAAGAAAAGACACTTGCTTACCAGTTGATTCCTTGGATCTCATTACACATTTCTAGAAGTCTTATCAACCTAAGGCTGTAGTCCTCGAAATCTTGACAGTGGTATCCAGTAGAAAGTCACCTATTTCCATTGTGTTTGGAAATGTGTTTGAGTTTAAATGAGAGTCAGATGGCTCAGTGGGAAAAAGTGCCAAGCCCAAAAACTGAATCCCATCCCTCGGTCCCACATGATGGAGAAAGGAAATGGATTACAGCAAGTTGTTCTCTGACCTCCACCTGAGAGCCATGACACATTCTTCTCCCCCATAAATAGATAAATTGAAAATAAATAAAATAAGAGTCATCGTTTATGGCTTTAACAGGTACATCTTCAAGTGTTCCTGCCTGCAAACCTTGTTGTGCTGTCTAATCTGTCAGTTCTCTAAGTCTGTGATCACTAGTGAGTGCTTTTAGCAAGTGTTGGTGGGTTAGGGTTAGGTACCTAGAGAAACTGAGTTCTGAATGTTTAGTAACTTCCTGTACCAGCAGATAAGTTGTGATTCAAACAATTGGTTCTTTTTAGTCTATTGCCTATCTCTTCCCATGTCATTTTTCTGACCTAGCTTTTTCCATACTTTTATTAGCTTTCTATGTCTGTCATTACACAGCACCAGAAGTGGGGTATTTCCCCACAATTCTGGGAACTACAATTCTAAAGTAAGGTGTAGATGGCAAGCTGAAAGAATACTGTTTCTTCCTGTGTTTCTTATACTATGCAGTTAAGTGGTTTTTATTGTTAAACAGGTTGGTCTTGGGGAAGCATTGCTAGAAGCTGAGACCATAGAAGAGCAGGAGTCTCCAGTTAACTGCTTCCGAAAGCTATTTGGTAAGAAAGAAACACTGTATTTTGAATTATTTCTTTGGGGTGAGTGGAGTATCTGGGATTGTCATAGCAGGGGTAAGGTCACTTGTACACAGCATAGGAACTTTTTGTGTTTTGAAATTTAATCCTGCCTTTAGCTGTAAAGCATTTAAAACAGCTCTTAGTTGTGTGTTATTTGTTGCCTCTGATAGAACGTATATAGCATTTGTGTATGTATGAAGTGTAATCATGGACACTCCAGCCTCCTCCCAGGGCCAGCAGATCTCTAACCATGGTGTCAGATCCACAGGCATGTTTCCTCTCTGCCTCACTCCACTGATGTCATCTTGTACAGCTGGTTGAAACAGTTGTGCCAGAGTGATTTCCATGTATATATTTTAGGTGCTACATTCAATGAACTGGAAAATAAATTAGCTTCTGTCACAACCCTAGTACAAACAGTTTGTTTTCTCCTTTCAACAGTTTGTGATGTTCTTCCTCTAATCATTAACAACCATGATGTTCGATTGCCTGCCAATTTATTATATAAATACTTGAACAAAGCAGCTGAATTTTACATCAACTATGTCACTCGGTCCACACAGTTGGAAAATCAGCATCAAGGTGAGTGGGAGCATCTCACATCTGCTCAGACTGGCTTTGTTCTTTGCTATATGGATTGTCCTTCTCTGGATGTGTACTAGTTTGATAGTTTTTCTTGAAGATGCCTCTAGGAAGAAAAAAAGGGTATATAATTAGGAGTTGAGATTTTTCTGTAATCAGTTTTACTCCTTGATGTTCCCCTAAACATCATACAGTTACCTTGAATGCCACACAGGTGCCATATTCAGAAGCCGCTTTGGACAGCCACCAATCATGAATCCTTGAGCAAAGTAGCACAGTCATCTCACACATGTGCTGTATACCAAGCTAGATGGTATAGCCTACTTCTTAAGTCTGTATGGTATTGCCTAGTAACCATAGGCTCCTTGGACCACCAGCCCCTAAATTATGATACAGAGACTTATTGTTAATTATGAAAGCCCAGCCTTAGCTTAGGCTTGTTTCTAACTAGCTCTTTTAACTTAAATAAACCCACTTCTATTAGTGTGTGTGCTTCTACATGGAAGCACAACTCTAACAAGAAGGATAAAATATTACTTGAGTAAACAGGAAGTACAGAGCAAACAACTTCCAAAATTAAGAGACGACAGATACCTGGCTGTCTGGACAGTCACCCCAAGGTTCTTCTGTAACATGGGGAATCTATCTTCTGCCTTCAGGTCTAAAATATAAATGGCAGACTTTTCTGTGAAGCAGAAATTTTGAAGGACTGTCTTACCTTGTCTTGGCGAAGGTCTTGTCTTTGCCAGTGGCTGTTTTTGTGTCCTGTGTGCCCAGTTTGTACAGCAATCTGTCAGCAGCTGAGGCAAGGGTAGTTTCTTTGCCCAGTGGGTAACCTTGCTACAAATGAAAGCGAACTCCATATGGAGGTTCCTAAATGCCCATTATCCTTTTATGAAGTAGATTGAAGCAGACATGTTTCAGTGTTGAAAAGCCTTAGGTTATTAAAATGTCATAAATGTCATATTCTGTAGGTCTCTGAAGTGTTTGAACATCTGTCTATGTAAAATATGTCTATTTGGCCCTGGAAGCATACCTAACATGACTATAAGTTTGTTATAGATGAATAACTCTAACCTGTCTTCCTTTATTATTCTATATAGCTTTTAAGAACTAAAACTTTACATTGCCTTTTTAAATGAGCTTCATAGGTACAATACCTTAATCAAGAATAGATACATATATACAGTATAACAAAAATCACCTTAAATTTGTATCAGTATACAAAAATCCATGACAATGTAAAATATTTGAGACTAGTACTTTTGTTCAAAAGTAAACTCAACAATCTACCCTTTTATCATATAATTTCTGTACTATATCCCACCTTTTTTCCTTCAGAAAGAGATCCCTGAATCTCATCTTCTTTGTTGAGCTTTCTCCTTGACTATGACCGTAACAATTTGTAACCAACCTTCCCCCCAAATAATGACAAACATCCATAACTCACCAGATGACCAGAAACCACCCACCCCACCTCTTGGGACTATGGGTATCGTATTCTCTAGACTTCTTCCGGTTTTCTGGGGGTGATGGGATCTTTAGGGAACCCTAAGGAAAACTGAGATGGTCACGTCCTAGAAAAACTAGCCATTGCATTTTTCTGTCCAATCTCTGTGTAATGGGAAAATGCAAGGCTTTGCTACATTCATGAAGAGAAGAGTCTATGGGGCTGGACCATCTTGGCCAGCAGCCTTAAAACTATTCTGGATGTAGACCTCTAAGGAAACTGCAACACAGACACTTTGAGAGACTTTGTCACCTGGGCCATCCAATTTCATTGGTGTCTATCTCCTTGCTCTGAAAACACAAACTTTCAAAGGTAACATGCATATCTGCATTAACATAAGTATGGACTGTGCATTGTACACAAGCCAGCCAAAGATGTCTTTTGTTGGTCTTTTGTGTTTGAGCAGGCAAAATATACATCACCTGTCTTGTAGGGTTTTTTTGTTTTGATTTGTTTTGTTTGGGTGGGGGTTTTAGGTTTATTTCTTTATGTCTATAGCCAGGATTTTGAGGGGGTTTCCCCTTGTCAAACCTGATCTCTATTAACCTTGAATGGATCCGCAGCCTTTCATTTCCTGGAATCAAATGCATAACCTCTTCCCCAAAGCAATACATTTTCTGACACATTTTTTTCAAACACGCTGTAACCTGTTTATAGGTTTTATTTCCTGTCTGGATGTGTCTTTACTGAGTACCTGCAGTATTCTCTGACTATTTGAGATAAATCTTTAACTGCCATGTCAGCTGTTGCATGGCTCAGCTTAGTGCACAGAGCTGATGGCTGGCTCCAGCCCCCAGGCAGTAGCTGGTAGCCATTCCTCTGTATGCCATCAAGCACTACCCTTCCTGAGAGCCTAAAGGACTAGGAAGCTACATTCAGCTCCTTGTCCAGAATTTTTCTCTGCTTTCTCAGGCCCTGTATTTGGATATTAGAACCTCCACATTGGATGCCATATGTTGTATTTTTCTTTGGGCTACCATCTCACAAAAAGCAACACAGAAACTTATTAATTATGAAAGCTTGGCCTCTAGCTTAGACTTGTCCCACTAGCTCTTATAACTTAAATTAACCCATTTGTATTAATCTGTTTTGCTTCATGGCTTTTTACCTCTTTTCCATCTTGCACCTTCTATTTCCTCTCTATGTAGATTCATCTCCTCTTTTTTTCTCTCTGCCTGGAAGTTCCTCCTAACCTCTCCCTGCCAAGCTATTGTCCATTTAGCTCTTTATTAAACCAATCAGAAAGCATCTTAGCAAAGACATAGCTTTCACAGTGTAAAAGGATATTCCTCAGCACATAGGGTACAAAGCTGTGCAGTTATTGAACTGAATACTGTAGGAAACCCTTAGCACATGGTGTATGTGTATCTCAGCATTCCTACATTGAATGAGAAACATTGAATGAGAAACCAGTTCATGGCACTTGCCATCCATAGTGCTTGCAGGACCAAAAATTGACTGGGTGTGGGAGGGTTTAGGGGAAGTATAGGGCTCGGTTCACTGCACGCTGCTGTGGACTTACAATTACTATAGACTCAAACAACATAAGATTTATTAAAAATTTTCTTTACTAATAAATTACTACTGTAACTTTCAACTTTTTGATATGTTTTTAAAAAACTTTCTTTTTACTGAAAACATATTGCTTAGTTAGGAAAATAGTTTGTGTCTTTATAATATTTTCTCTAAAAATTTGTTTTTATCGTTTTTTAAGCTTTGGTTGAAGTGGGGGTTGTGGGGAGGAGCATGAAGGGGAAAATGATGTAATTATATTTTAATTAAAATTTTAAGAATTATGGAAAATAAAGCTAACACCAAAAAGGAAAAAGAGAGAGTGAGAGAACCACCCCAAACTATCCCCCTTATTAACCAGCTCTTCTTTAAAAAGCAACAAAGGCATAAGTGTACCATGATCTGCACCTGAACTGTCCTCCACCCCAGGTCCTGTCCCCCTGGGTCTTTAGCCCCTGGTACAGCTAGCCAGATCCTTCGTGAAGGGCCTGCCTGGAGTGCCTGGGGGCTGTCACCTTCTTGGACTGTGCTATTGGTACTTTGCTGGGTTATTTTTTATTCTCTGATTTACCTCTAAGCATTCTTGGAACTCTGCTCTAATGAGGACCTTTGGGTCTTGTTCTCTGGTTCCAAATTTTGTGGGGCATCTACAGCCTTCACTGTGAACTGTCCTGGGGTTCTTTTGCAGCTTCATCTTTTCTGTAGCTGATAGGAGCTTTGCGGTTCCCACGTGACCTTATAGGCCCCAGTTGTGTAAGCAGTTTATCATTGAGGAGACCCCTTTGAGGGCCCTGTAGGGGCTAATGTGCCAGTCAATACTTTGCCTTTTGAGTGAGGATTTAGATGTTTGTTTCCTCTATCTAATACCACATACATAAGTAGTAAAAATTGTAGCTTGAATGGTTTTTATTTGTTTGTTTTCTAACACTCCTATGAGCTTTTTCCCCCTATTGTGATGTATTAGGTCAGTACTTTTGTTTTTTGAATGAAGATTGTTTTTTTCTCTGTCAAGTACCATATAAAGAAGTAATGATACTAATTGTAGATTCCTTTTTCTCACATCTCAGGGGCACAAGATACATCTGATTTAATGTCACCCAGCAAACGTAACTCTCAGAAGTACATAATAGAAGGACTGACTGAGAAATCATCCCAGATTGTAGACCCTTGGGAGAGGTTGTTTAAGATTCTCAATGTTGTTGGAATGAGATGCGAATGGCAGATGGATAAAGGGAGACGGTAAGGAACAGTTTATTTCCAGAATTTCTTATTAAATCCTTGGTTGTGTCATCTCAGAATCCTTGTAGAAAACAAACCATTTAAAAAAGAAAAATCAGTATCCTGCATAGATACACTGCTTTGGGGGATGGGGATTTTGTTAGAGTCACCATTTATGCAAGAGAAGAGGGTATTTTTTCATCTCATGCGAAGATTCCTACTGATGGGCAAACTCCCGAAATGGTATTGAGTGGGGCTGGGGAGAGTCCCAGAGGATAAAGTGCTTGCTGCACACGTGAGGGAGGAACAAGACTAAAGCTGGGCAGTGTGACAGCTGTCTATGATCCCAGCACTCGGGAAGCAGAGCTGGAATTCTTGGGTCAATCTGGCCATCTAGACAAGCTTGAATTGGATTGTTCTAGTCCAGTGAGAGCTCTCTTCTTAATAAATAATGGTGACAGTGATGAAGATCAGCTTCACATGCACATGCACTTACATGACTCCAGCACCACCCATCTACTGCGCCACACCTCAGCGAACACGCCAGTGTGCATGTCACTGCTCCTCAAGTAATTACCTGTTATTCTTTTATTTGGGCATTCATAGACTTCCTTGATCCACCCTCATTTGGCACCCAACAGGAAGTCCACGAATGCCTGAATAAAGAATAACAGATATTTATTTGGAAGATAAATAGCTGCTGCGGTCCTCTGTCCCTGGAGCCCCTGGAAGCGCAGGATGCTGCAATACAGGATGCTCAGACCACCACCCGAGAGAGAGAGAGAGAGAGAGAGAGAGAGAGAGAGAGAGAGAGAGAGAGAACACGCTAGACCCCACCTCTGTCTGTACACCAAAGCCATACCCTAAGGCCAGTACCTCAAATCTATTGATGGAATAAGTTGGCACTACATCTCTCTCTCTCTCTCTCTCTCTCTCTCTCTCTCTCTCTGTCTCTTTCTCTCTCTCTCTCTCTCTCTCTCTCTCTCTCTCTCACACACACACACACACACACACACATACACACACACACACACTAAAATAAGAAAGAATGCTGAGTGTGGTGGTGTACATGAAAATCCCAGCACTGGGGAAGCAGAGACAGTAGGATCTCTTGAGTTCAGTAGCCAGGGCTTTACAGAGAAACCTTGTTTCAAAAATCCATAAACAATAAAAAAATAAATAAATGTAAAAAGAGATGATGTTGAGAGCTTGATCCTGTTTTATTCGTGCAGACAAAAAAGAAGTTGTTAACTTGGCATGCTTCTGTCATAAGGTTGTCTTGGTTCTTAGCTCCAGGTCTGAAGAGAAATTTACCAATCGTGCAAACAATAAAGAATAACTTAAATATGAATAAGTTCTCAGAAGAACTTAAGTGGCTAGCACAATGATGAAAAGATGAGAAGCAATAAATCCTTGGGATGGAGAAAAACTAACACTGAACTGTTGATAGGAGTATAACTTAGTTCAGCTATCATGCAAAATAGTGTATAGGGTCCATAAAATCTGACCTTAATCTACCTTATAATCCAGCATATCAAAGAGACATCTGTATATTTATGTTGGTTAATAACTGTTTGCAGTTGTAATATGGAGTCAATCTAGATGCCCATGAATGGATAAAGGACCTGTCAGTGATACAGATATATTATAATATTATTTAGCCATAAAACATTGTATTAGGCAAAATGGATGGGCCTAGATGACATAACTGAAGTTAGACACAGGCAAGTTCATCATGTTCCCTCTCACATGGAGGTCATAATGCCATTTACAATGTAGGATGGTGATTGATCATGCCTGTGAATGGGGGTGGGGAAGGAAGTAGGGAAACATTAGCTAACATCCCAATATAATTGTTACAGAAAAATAACTCCTGGTGTTCTGTAGGATGGAAGGTGGTTCATGATAACTTACCTTGTGTATGGCTGAGGATTGAGCCTACATTCTTGCTCATGCCCGGCAAATTCTCCACTGCTGATCCACAGCAGCAGCCCTGTGATAGCTTATTATATACTTAAGTTACATAATTGGAATTGGAGGAGCTTGAAGTTTCCAAACTAATGGTATGAAGGCAGGAAATTACCTAAGGGCCAGGCCTGGTGGCACACACCTGTAATCCTAACACTCAGAACTGGTTCCAGGCCAAGTTGGTATACATAGTGTGTTCTAGACCAGCCAGGACTATAATAGTAAACCCTGCCTCAAAAAGAAACTTAATTGCCTGATTTGATCTGCATATGGTACACATGTATTAAAACATTACACTGGGTACTTGTGAATATATGTAATTTTTTAATGTTTAAGAAGCTAGAAATGTTAATTACCCTGATTTTTTTTATAATCTACTGTATTAGAATACCACAACATATATGAATTTGTACATTTAAAATAATTTTTAAGGGGCTAGAGAGATGACCTAGTAGTTAAGAGCACTGGCTGATGTTCCAGAGGACCCTGTTCAATTCCCAGGATCCACATGACAGCTCACAACTATCTATATTGCCAGCTCCAGGGGATTTGACTCCTTCACACGCATACATGTAGACAAAACACCAATGCACATAAAATACCTTTTTAAGCTTCATTTTACTTTGAACCACAGAAGTTCACATACCTAGATACCTACAGCTGCCTGGTAAGTGCCGTGCTTCTCCCAGAGCTTGTCTTCCTTCCTCCCACCGACAGGCAGTAAGGTGCTTTTGTTCCCTCCCCCTCAGAAGCTGTAGCGACCTGCTGCACCGGATGAAGGAGCTCTGCAGGTACATGAACAGCTTCGACAGCGAAGCTCACAACAACTATAAGAACCAAGTGCTGTACTCCACCATGCTGGTCTTCTTCAAGAGTGCGTTCCAGTATATCAGCAGCATACAGCCATCTCTCTTCCAAGGTTAGCTCACACCTTCCTCTGTGAAAGCAAAGTGTCAGGGTAGTGCCGACAAGAAAGAGACAAAAGTATTTTACAGTGGTCGAACATTGCTGAGGGAGCATAAAGTTGTAAGGTACTACCAGTGCTCTTTTGTCACCAGTAACTTAATTTGGTGTGAATTAAGATTTTATGTAAATATTTCTCACTGGGAATTTCTGTATTAAGACCTATAGTGATCATAGAAAACTAAATAGGGATACTGAATGCCTCTGTTTGAAAAAGTAATCAATGCTTTGGAGCTTGAGAAAGGAGGATAAAGTTCAAGGATAGCCTTGGCTACATATTAAGTTTGAGGCCAGGCCTGAGCTACACATAATGACCCTCTCTCAAACAAACCAAAAACACAAAATCAAGAAAAAAATTCTAAAATGTAGAATTTATGAAGATAATACAATAGACAAAGACTTTTATTAACTGTATATTATATGTATTGCACATTGACCTATGGTTTTTCATATGTTCTGTGTTTATTTTAAGCATGTAGTTATGATATGCATATAGTGTTCATGATCATTTTATACTTCATGGTTATTGTTTAAACACAGATGCATAAGAACAAATGCAAAGAAGGAACAATCATTCATTCTCAACACTTATAAATGATTTGGTATCAATTCATATGGCCTTTCTTCCCATGGGTGTATATGTGTGTGGACCTAGTCAGGGTCACACTGGGTGTATTTTTTTATGAGCTTTATTTCCATATGGCACTTGACCTACTTCCTGCTCATCTTCACTACTCTTTTTCTTACTTCATTTCTAATGACCGTGTGTCCTCCTTTGTTTAGGTCCTAATGCCCCCACCCAGATCCCGCTGGTTCTTCTGGAAGATGTAGCCAATGTGTATGGTGATGTAGAAGTTGATCGCAGTAAACACATACACAAGAAGAGGAAACTAGCTGAGGGGAGAGAAAAAACCATGGTAATCCTTTCTACTTAATTACTCACAGATTGTGTGTATCATTTGCCAGAGATGAAACTTTGTAAAATGTGGTTTTGAAGCTAAAATAGTTAAACCATAATTAAGTGTAAGCTAGTTGCCTTAAGTGGAGGAAGTTTTGCACCCCTTCTGTCTCGCTGGTTCATTTGACAGTGTCTGGAAACATTTTTGATTGTCACAGCTGTGCTTCTGTGAGGAGAGATTGATAATTGTCATCTGGTGGGTAGAGGCCAGGGATAGAGCCAAGCATCTTAAAACATGTAGAACAGCCCAGCAGACCGAGAGTGTCCAGGTCTATGAACTGTGTATTGAGTTACTTAACCATGCATGTTTTGACTGGTGGGTATTGATTAAATTTACAAAACCATCTGGGAACTGTTGGCTGGAGTAGGATGCTGTGGTGAATGTTGGGAAGGGCAGCCTGCTCAGCCCCACAAGATACAAGAAGAGGTCTCCACTCAGCCTCACTAAGGATCTCATATCATGTGCCTGGGAGCTGACCAAATTGTGGTCTTCTCCTCCTAGGCATGTGATAAATGTGTTCCCTTCAGTTACAACTGTTGCATCAGAGCCCCTTCTCAGAGCTTCAGTGGCCACATGTATTTCAAGATGAATTTCTCAAACTTTTGCAAGCTATTTGGAATGCCACAGTATCTTCCCTGGAAATTGGGGTTCTTTGCTAAGTGACCTGATTTGGAAGCAGAACTGTCTTTCATAGGTTGGGACACTACTGACATCATCATTCACAATAGTAAATAGTCCTAGTTCACTACTGCTTGGTATGAAACAGAACTCTGATGAAATTGAGTGCTCAGTGGATTGCTGAGATGGTAGTATGGTAGATTCTCCAGGTATAAGAGGTGGTAGGAGGACACTGTGGTCTGCAGGCAAGAAGGAAGGCTGTTAGAAGGGAGGTGCTTGGAACTGAAGGGATAGCACTTGATGTTCTTCCAGAGGACCGAGGTCAGTTCCCACCACCCACATCAGGCCAGTCATAACTCTCACCGTAGCCATCTGAGAGCACCTGCGCTCACTAGCAGGTACTCACATGCAGAATGCACTTATACATAATCAAAAACAATGGAAATAAGTCTTTATGAAAGGAGGCATCCAAGGCAGTGTCCTAGGTGAGATCAGCTGGTGCTGAAGTGCTTCACTGAAACCCCTGTCCATACTGTAATGACTTCAGTGTGCTGAAAGCTAGGGGCCACTTACCTGGGGCTGGGACATGGCAGAGAGAGTTGGGTACAATAACTGATTGAAGAAATTTTTGACAGTATGCAGCTCAATGACCTGTTTCACCTTGACTATTTTGAAAGCATCTCTAGACATGCCCAGTGACATTTATGACAGTGGCCTTTCTCTGCATCTCTCTTGTTTCTTTTGCTTTGTATGACATGAAATGAAGAGTAGAAGTCTTAACTGTAAAACTCAGAGAGCATTCCAGACTCACACCTCAGCAACAGAGCTGACGGTGGTATGGGTGTGGCCCTGGGCACTCACGGACTGCTGCTTCTATGTCTTAGGGAACTCAGACTCCTGTTTATTCCACTGTTGTGAGGAACCAAATCAATGTCACATATTAAGGAAATGAGAAACTAAAGATATTGTGCCACTCACACAATATCTCTTAGTATAGGAATCCTGTTTTGATTGTACTTTGACTAAAATGATGTGTTTTAAACTTATAAGAAACCAATAAACTTAATTTTAAAGGTACAACTTGGTAGCATGAGAATGTCAAGATGAAAACCATATATTGATCCTTGAAGATCAATGTTAAATTGGAAAAGCTATGACACAAAAGCCGTAGAGGACAAAGTCCAGAGCAATGTCTAAATAATGTTTCATCACCTTCAGTGAACCATGCTCTTCCCATCCCACAAGCAGAGCTCAGATGATGAAGAATGTTCAGCAAAAGGAAGAAACCGGCACATTGTCGTCAGTAAAGCTGACCTCAGCAACTCCATTGAAGTGCTGGAGAGCTTCAAACTGGCCAGGGAGAGCTGGGAGCTGCTCTACTCCCTGGAATTCCTTGACAAGGGTGAGCATGTGCTTGTCATTGACACCATTTAATCATATAAAGTCTACTCTAAAAGATCATTGTGGTATTTGAAATGTCAGCTCTCATAGCTTATTGAATCAGCTCTAGCCATTCACTCATTTTATAGGATTCTTTTTTTTTTTTGTGATCAGGAAATCTATATAATTAGCTATTCATCTCTGACTTCCTCGTGTACCATCGGGGTTGGGTGGAGTGGGACGTGGGAAGGACAGCATTTGGTGTTTGTCCTGCCCCTTCTTGTTCATGTTCTATTTCTCTTCTCTCTCAAGCTGCCTGTGTTCTGCAGTACAGAAGGCAATGTGGCCTTTAGCTGCTGTCAGCTCTTTTGCCTTGGAAGTGGAGAAAGCCTGTTTTTTTGTTTTTGTTTTTGTTTTGTTTTGTTTTGTTTGAGACAGGATCTCAATATGTAGCTCTGGCTGGCTGTGTAGACCAGACTGGCCTGGAACTCAGATCTTCCTGAGTCTGCCTCCCAAGTGCTGGGGTCAGAAGTATACACCAGCTCACGTTTTGAATAAAGACATTAATGATTCATGTGCCTGCTTTCTAGGCCTCAACCTCCTCTTTGCTAACCAATGAATGGTGTTTTCTTTCCTGTGAAATCAGGGCCCATTAATTTCCTGTTAGGCAGTAAGCATGCATCCTTTGGCCTCCTATCACATGGCCAGACAGCCCCTTGTCAGATGTGTTATCTTTTCTAAGGGAATAGAGTCTGTTTCTTTTGTTGGTTTAGTGTAGATCTCTGAGTATTTGTAAGAAATTTTCTTTACTCATAAATCAACCTTTTTTAAAAAAAGATAAATGGACAGCTGGAACTACATAAGACCTTATCTTAAAAAACAATACAAGATGCATGGAGTAATGCATGGAAAGTGTTGTTCTTGGCATATAATATAAGCTTACAAATGATGGTGTATAGAGTCCTTCTTGTGGGTTGGGGAGATGGCCTAGTGAGGAAAGGCACCTGCCCACAGGCCTGATGACCCGGGAGAAACCTGGTGGAAGGAAAGAACCAGCTCCCGCCGGTTGTGCTGTGACTCCACACCAGTCCCATGCTTACGTGAAGTAAATAACATGTGAAAAAGAATCCTTGCATATCAGCGAAGAATGTCCCTGGCCTACCAGGAATTCTAGAGCATTGGTGACAGTAACCACCCATCTTTATTAGTTTGTGAGTTTTTCCCTGTGTTGCCTCTGTTTGGGGTGAATTTGCTTTCAAATTCTCACACAGAATTTACAAGAATTTGTTTGGCTTGGAAGACGGACACCTGGCTGTGGCTAAGAATCTTCCTGACAGATATGATCATCTACCAGGTAGAGTGACAGGCATTTTCCGCTGCTATGTAGGGTGGGATTGTTGCAAACTGGTCTTAGCGTAAGAGGTGTGTGTTGTGCTCTTTGGGGACTAGTCCACGACCTATCCACGTCTTGCAGCATTCTGTGGCTGTGAGATTATAGTCTATTTTCATTCCCAAGTGTCTCACTTTCTTGGTGACTTCCAGTGTGTCTAGTCTTTGTTCCTTCTCTTCCCTGTGTATAAATCAGGACCCCACACAGCCATTTATCTCTGCCCTCTTGCACATTAAAGGTAGCATAAGCACACTTCTCAGTTTTCTTAATTAACATTTTTCCATTTTAAATTACCATCCAGAATATTAGGTTACCTTATGGCATCTAAATAGAATCTGCTTTTGTTGATCCTCCACCCTCCACCTGCCCCTGTGTGCCTTTCCACCCACGCAGTCTCCTTCTCTGTCACTGTAAAAGTTCTATGCCCCCCTCCCCCTCGCTCAACTCTCCTTTCCCCATTTGTGGAATATATAAACATTCCAAACGTGGATCCACGTAGGAGAGAGGATGTAATGTTTGTCTGTCTGAGCGGGGGTTACCTAAGAAAGCAGCATTACTTCAGTAGAAGATGACCTCCCTGAGCCCTTCTTTGCTCTGCTCTGCTGCCATCCAGCAGCTACCAGATGGGGAGAACAGACAATTGCTACCACAATGTTGGTTCTATAGAAATAATATATCTAAAATGTTCTATGTCAAAGATTCAGTGCTCTGTGTGTGTTAATGTCAGTGTTTTTTTTTTTTTTTTTTTTCTCTATGCCTTTGTGTCTTTCCAAGGGTCAATATAAGAAGGCCATAGCCAGTCTGCATCACTTAGCAGCTCTCCAAGGATCCCTTTCTCAACCACCGATCACAGGACAGGGGACTTTAGAACACCAGAGGGCGCTCATCCAGCTGGCCACCTGTCACTTTGCACTGGGGGAGTACAGAGTGAGTACTGTGGTATTCTCAAAGGCTCCATGGCACCCTGAGATGTCTTCCCTGTAGTGTTTTTTCAGGTCAATGCCTGCGTCCTTGATTGACCTGTTACTGAATTTGCTGCTGAAAAACACAATGACCTGTTTTACTTCATGTTTCTATAGTGTAACTTCCCTGAAATTGGGCTTCAGTGCTGTTTGCTTATTCCTCTCTTTTTTGAGACAAGGTCTCATGTGTCCCAGATTGTCTTTGAACTTGCCGTGTGGTTTAGACATAGGCACTGTATATGCTTATTAGTATATACAAATCTGTGGTAGTTTCTAACAGTGAAGAACGGGGCTTTGTTCCTGCTGTCTCATAGACTTAATCTGACTGTGTTCACTGCTGAGTACTCATCAAGAGTCACAGGAATACAGACCTCCATGCACACATGCTATCTGCCTGTGTGCTGTAGACAGCTGCCATTCAGCGCTGCAGTCCCTTAGTACCTGTGGTCTTCTCTCCTGTAGATGACATGTGAGAAAGTTCTGGACCTGATGTGCTACATGGTACTACCTATACAAGACGGAGGGAAAGCACAGGAAGAGCCCTCCAAAGTGAAGCCCAAGTTTAGAAAAGGTACAGTGAAGTCTTGCTCTTTATCACAGTAGTTTTAGGACTGTGGCTAAGATGTGTCACAGTTCCTAGTGAGGTCACACCACACCGCTGTGTGCTGTGGAAAGCTTATCTCTCCTGGATGCGTTCATTAGCATCTTTCCAAGCCACGTTCCACTTCATGAGGTTGTTACCTCTGAGGAACCCTTTCCTGTTTTGCCTAGACTAGGGGAAGGAGACTAATCAGTATATCCCTCTATCACCATATTCCTCTGGGGCCATTTTGAGCTTTAACTGATTCCACATTACTAATGCATAGCTAATAATCTAAATTACCACCTAAGGTTTAGAAATAGATATTCAAATTAAATACGAAGACAGTAGAAGAAGGAAATACTAACAATTAGAGTAGAATCAACACAATGGGGAAAATGAGTAAAATAAAAGGTTATTTCTGTGAAAATCTGCATAAAATTGATAAAATCCTAACTTGCTTCATTCAGAAGACGGCAGCCACAAATTAGCAATATCAGGAATGGAAAGATGGTGCCACAACAATTCCTGGTTACTTCAAAAGGGCAATAAGAGAACATTCATGCCAAGAAATTTAAAACACTAGATGCCATGGAAAGGTTCTTGATAAGAATGTCACAAAATGAAATAGAAAAGAAATCTCAGAAGGAAATTCAATGCACAACTGTCCAGCACTGGTCCTGAATTTGGGCAAAGGAGCAGACCATTCCTGTGCTTCTGATAGTGAATAAATGATAGTGAAGTCAGCATTGCCAGGAAGAGCACCCCATTTCCCAGCTGTACCTCATCTCCTAGCCATTACATTTCCAAACGGGGCCTTTATCCACTGGGTCCTGGGTGCCAAACAGAAATATTCTTTATTGATGGAGTGGAATATTCTTGTACTTCAGGTGCCAAGGATAAATACTGAAAAAAAATGAATGTCATTTTAGATAGATAATGTGTTAAGGAGAATCCATATGTATAAAAAGGCATTTACTTCTTGCTACTTCTTGCCTCTGAGAAAGATTTAAGATACAAAGATCGTGGGCCATAATGAAAAAATTTAAAAGTCATTACTGAAAATTTTTCCTATAAGTGTACATGAAATCATGTAAACATGTTTGATAAGAGATTGTGTTTAAAGTGAAAAATCATAAATCCCATGAATCAGCTGTAGTATATATAACTGGATGACATATATACATACACATGTGCGTGCGTGCATGCATGTGTGTAAACAATGGAATACCATGTAGTCCTGGAATTTCCTTGTCTAGCACTACATGTATTGTTGACAAGCCTGAAATACAGAAAGTGGAGTAAAAATTCAATTTGCAGGAGATGCATACATTATGACTGTTAGTATTCATGCATCTATATTGGCCTGTCCTTGGGGTTCTGACAGTGTATGCCCTCAGCTGTAGCCACTATGTTCCCTTTTAAAAGGGCCCTGCCTACCTCCCATCCTCCTTTCTTTCTTTCCCTCTCTCTGTCTGTTTCTCTCTCTCTGCCTCTCTTCTCTCCTGCTGCTCCTGTCCCTGGAGGCTGGTCTCCCCCCCCCCCTTTCCCTTTGTTATGACCCCTTTCCCTAATTTAAAACCCTGTCACATGGTATCTTTCTCTCATGAGGTGCTTTTCTTAAATTACAACAGTGACACCATTTGACATAGTAGACTGAAAGCATGCCAGCATTTCTGTATGTTGCCTAAATACAAACACCTGTGACAGAAGCATGTGGATTGCATGTGAGTGGTTGTAGCATGTAGACTGCATAGGAGTCAAAATTGTGTCTACCCTGGGGCAGGAGAAGAGGATGACATCAAGGCACTATAAGAAGCTTCTACTGTTTTTGTGATGATTTACATTGAAATCTTTACGAATTAAAACCAGATGTTAGCATTTTATAAAACTGAGAGAGGAGAGACAGGCCTAAAGAGATAGTGCAGTGGTTAAATACACACGGTACTCTTTCAGATAACCTGTGTTAAGTTCCCAGTACCCACGTGGCTGCTTGTAATCATCTGTGACTTCAACTCCAGGGGATCCAGGACACACTGCATACATGTGGCACACATATCTAAATACAGGCTAGATATTTGTACATACACACAGAAGCTAAGTGACAAGCCCATTGGGTTTCTGAGATTCCCTCTATGTAGTACTCTACAGATTTGAAAGTTTTTATAATGATTATTTAGCAGGTAGGCAAGAGAACTGAGAAATGAAATCTAGAGACCAAAACTCAATACCATCATCACATCAATGTCTGCTGTGTTTCAAGTTCTGTGACTGGTATCTTATTGAGGGAGTATGTGAAACATTTGCTTGTTAAAGCTATTTTCTTTGATGATAACATTCACTAACAGTCTGGCCTGCCTTCTGTTAGGTTTGGATCTGAAGCTTCTACCCTGTACCAGTAAAGCTATTATGCCATATTGCCTGCACTTGATGCTAGCGTGCTTTAAGGTGAGCTTAAAATGGAATTAATCAGAAAACACATTCCCTTTGAAGTATGTCCTGATGAGCTTGCACAATGTAAGAGCTTTGTTCACAACTGTTTTGTTCTTCGCCAGGCAGGTGAGAAAGTTTTGTGGACAAGTGCTCTTTTTGTTTTTCATTTTTGTTGTTGTAGTTTGTTTGTTTTAGTTCGACAGCACTAGGCACAGAAGAATAGGAAATGAGCCCCATCCTTGAGAAGGATATGGGGAGTAAGAAGTAGGGCAGAGAGGCAAATCCATTTGCCGTTGGTATATAGTAAAAATTTTGACATTGTTGTAGTGAGATATTTACCCCGCCCACACCTGTTGCACTGATCATGCACATTGGGGCTTGGGGATAGGAGTGGGCGTAACCTGGGGGATCTAGGTCTGGGGTTCCAGACCTCAGCTCACTCTCTTACTTCCTGGTCAGAGAAAGAGCATCTGGAGGCATCCTTGGAACGGGAACCTGCGGAGATTATCTGTTTCTGGTGGGTTTTCTCCTTAATAAACATCCATCAGCCTATCATTTCCCAGATCCCTATTTACCACACATTATATTTGCTGTCTTAGTATATAGTTTTGTATCAAGCCTAAATCTTTTCTTTAGACTAAAAGGGGAATTGAAGTGAGATACCCACCCTGCCCGTACCTGTCCCCATACCCCAGTGGGCGTGGTCAGTGCAACAGATGCGGGTGGGGTGGATATCTCACTAAACATGTTTGTCAGAATGTATTAGCTACAGAAGAAGGCAATATAAATATTGGGGTCATAGATGTATGAGGAGTTAATTTCTTTAAGCATGAGGGTCAGTGCCAGCGAAGGCCCAGTAGTACTGGGAAGCTTCCAAGACTCTTGAAAACACGACAAGCTTTGGCTGCAGTGGAATAAAACCTTGGGTGGGGTTGACACTGTTTCAGTAGGCTTGTGTTCAAAAGGTAACAATCCTGGTTGCTGCTGTATGCAGTAGTCCCACACTAACTTAAGTACTAGAGCTGCTCAGATCAAAGAAGCCATCTGAAGTGTGGTTTTATGCAGCTGTCCATTTCAAACCAAACTTTTGGCCTTCTCTGAAGTTGACACCTCATCACTTACTGTTTTTCTTCCTTCCCAGCACCGTCTTTTCAAGTTCTTCTGTTATGTCTTCTTTGCCATCTTTCCCCTTACAGTTGTTCTCTGAAAGATATCTCTAAGGTTGCCCAGAACCCACGAGCTCTGGGTTCAGTTCCCAGCACAGCTTAAATCTTAAATTGGATATGGTGATTCATACCTTTAATCCCAGCACTTGGGAAATGGAGGCAGGAAGATCAGGTCAGGAGTATCTGGCAAGTGTTAGGGCCAGCCTATGATTCTTAAGGCCCTGTCTCAAATAAATAGAACAGAAAAAACAATAAAGAAAAGTCCTACGTATTCTCTTCACTGTATAGGAAACTCAACTTTTTCTATCCCTGATTCTCAAATCAAACTCAAAAACTCCCAGTTCACCTATTCATGTCCAACTGTGGTCTAAAGGCTTGTCAGCCTCATGTACCGAGCCCTCTGGGAACCTGGGACTTACCTAGAATCCACCCTCCTTAGAAGAGTGTGGTGTTCACCACCAGTTTTGTTGTTTGGTTTTTTTTTGTTTTGGGTTTTTTTTTTGTCTGCATAATAATGATTTATAGCATATACTGACCTGTAGAGCCTCTTTTAGGAAGTGATATTTGGTATGCCCTAGATTTCATGTGTTTCTTCTATATAACATTTTGTCTTACAGCTGAGAGCTTTTACAGACAACAGAGATGACATGGCGTTGGGCCATGTGATTGTACTGCTCCAGCAGGAGTGGCCCCGGGGAGAGAACCTTTTCCTGAAAGCCATCAGTAAGATTTGCCAGCAAGGAAATTTCCAGTATGAGAACTTCTTCAGCTATGTGACAAGTATCCTTTCTCTGAATTGAGTGCACTCACTTCTGAATGTTTAGCACAAGCACATCATACAGTGTATCCCATTCTCAATAGAGATACTGCTTTTTCTATTTGTGGGGAAGGGAGGGGTAAGAGTTAGAAATGGAGCCATGGCAGTTGCTTTATGAAAGTCAGTGATGTTTCAAAGATATAATTCAAGGAACCAGAACTGCCGTCCACTTCTAGGTGACTTCCAAGAAGGCAGCCAAGATGCTCACAGTTAGGATAGCCTACAAGTTCTTGGCAAGCCCAGAGCAGTTGGTTTAGCATAGACTGCAATAGTCTTTGGCCTTTGTCTATGGAAAAAGTGTCCCCTGTGGCCTCTCCTTGGACAGAGGCTGCCCCTGGGATCAGTTCTCAATGCTGAGCCTGCATCTTCTCAGCTGCCAAAGGTTATGTTAATGAGGCAGAGTTGTTTTGTCAGATGGGCAGCATGTGACTTCATGTGTTTTTGTAAAGGGAAGACTGCCTTAGAATTGAGGGTATACCGTAGTTTGGTTGCGTTTACTTCATTGCTTCCCATAATACATTCTCCCAATTTGCCCCCAGTGCAGTGATTTAAAAAGAAAATAATGAAAGTTATATAACTTTCCCCCAGAAGAATGCATCATCTAACGTTTCATATGGAATTTTCTAGCTTCTCAGACACTTCCTTTCTTCAAGTATTTGAAAGACCTTGTCTTCTGGGTCTGAAGAAATAATCTTTCTTTTTATGACTCATACTCTGTTAGCCAGACCACCTTCTCCTGCTGCCTCTGATTTCTAACTAAAAAAAAAATTTCTCCCAGGCCCATGTAGAATCTGTTTAATTACTTCTGCAGGAAAACCATGTGCTAATGCTTCTCAGTCGGTGGGTCTGGAGACTGATGCCACTGAGTTACACAGCCAGCCCCGCCTGGCAGAACTTATGCAAACAATTCTTTTCATGGGCCAGTTTGGCTGATATAAGAATCAAAACTGACTGTGGTTGTTTGTTGGAGGGCAATAGGCAGGCTCTCCATGGGCTGAGAGCCTGCTTCCTCACCTGGGAGAACAGAGCAACTTGTTACTTGTTGTTTGACCTGAACGTGGCTGAAGACATTGACATGCTGGAGGAATTTGCTTACTTACGAACCCAGGAAGGAGGGAAGATCCATCTGGAACTACTCCCAAACCAAGGCATGCTCATCAAGTAAGCAGATGCCCTTTTGTTCTTTGAAGCTCTGTGCTCACTGTTCATGTGCTTGCATGACTCACTTGTAAATTTCTGTACCTCTCAGAAATTTAATGGAAAGGAATCATAAACCTGGTCTCTGTTTTTGAGTAGCCACTTGATTCTGGGTGTCTTTAAAAGACTTGTATTTCTTAGCTACATTTCTGGGGGAAAAAAATGTTGCTTAAATTGGGATATTTTTGTTACTTTTGAAAATTTTTACAAGAGAATTTTCTATTTGCCTTTTCCTTTCCAAATTGTGGTATTTATTTCTGGTTAGATACTGTACTGGATTGTGGCGGGAGGGTCTACAGGACCTACAGGACTTATTTATAACTGTGTCTCAAGCCCTTCTAAGCTTCATCATGGCTTAAATACCACAAAGTGAATTAGCTGATTCTAGTGCCTCTAAAACACACCTGCCCCCAAAAAATGATTATGGGAATGCTGGGTCCCAGGTGTTTCCCTAGCCCATAGGACATTACAGAAATCCAGGTTGTCTCAAATGAAAATACCAAGTTAGTGACCATTCATGATTTTTAAATAGCTCATAATTCTTGCTTCTATCCTCAGTCCTCATTGCAGTCTGGCTAATAGATTCCCCTCTGCTGTAAGCGCCATGTGCAGTTTGTATATTTCCTTCTTGCTTCCTGCATATTCAGTGTGCCTGTAAGTCAGTGTCAGGAATGCCAAGAGACTGAACCCAGAGCAGGAAGAAGACATTGCTGAGACTAGAAACCTTCTCTTCCATCCCTTAGTTTTGGCAGAAGCAATTTTCTTAGTTATCCAGAGCCAAAGTTCTTACTTTGCTCTGTCTTTGTAGAGTCATAGGGGTGTTGGAGGAGCAAGGTAAGAAATGCTTCTGTTGGATTTCTGTAACTCAGGACTTTTGGCCCATGGTGAGCATTCCTTCCTTACTATGCCTTAGCAAGAGTAGGGCCCAGTGAAATCTGTCCTATAGAACACAAGATCCCCACCCATCTTATAAGTGATAGTGCATGTCTTCAACATTTCCAGTAAGGGACTAAGGTGATGTTTAGGACCATACAAGACCCTTTGTAGAGTGCTTAATCAGGATGTCCTAGACACTGGCCTCTCCCCTTCTCCATTGACTACTTTGTCTATGGACAAAAGTCATGGGGAATAGTAACTGCATGGTTGCAAGTATCATTAATGATTATGAGAATAGATTGCTTCTATTTATGGGAGTCCAGATAAACTGTTTTCTATAGGGACTTCTAGGTTCCAAAATTGATTTTACAAACATTTTAAGAAAGATTTTCAGTTTGTCAAAAAACTCACCAGTCAAATTGTCATTATATATACGGCCTTGGAGTCTGCAGAGGATTACCGTATGACAGAGAACTCTCAGCTGTCTGTGGTCATACGAAGGAACGACTCTACAGTCCTCAGTAGGTGAACCTCAGGTTTCACTGTAACTGGGCTTTCCTTCTTTCCCATATTTTCTTGACTTTAGCAATATTACCTTGCACTTAGTCCCCAGGACTTGGAGTTTAAAGTGGGGACCTAATCAGTTGCCTAGATAATGGCTCTGGAAAAGGTTGCTTGTCCAAGGAGGCATCCCTCCTGCTTCCCAGGACCTCCCACCTGATCAACCTAACTGTAACTTCCTAGAACTTTCTGCACAAGTCAAGCCTCCTAAAAACCCAGGCTTGATTCTGCTTGGAAAAAGGATTAGGCGTTATTAACTAGTGGCCTGACCTTGTAGGAAATATTCTCTGAGAGGTTCTCAACATGGATTTAAAATCTGTATTTCAGATAATCTATATCTAAATGACGCCAAGAGAATCAAACTGCGTAAGACAAGTTTGACTGACTGAGGTGTGATTAGACTCTTGAATAAAACTATCTATATTCCTTTTCCCTTTGGGTTCCAAACAAATTCTCTGAAGCCATTGCAGACCTTTTGGGTGGTCCCTCCAGATGAGTGGCAGAGATGTTGTGAGCAGTGTACCTCTCCTCCCCTTGGGGTAAGGTTGTGAGTCCGTCCTAGTTGTAGCATCTCGGATGCAAGCAGGTACAGTACAAACACTGGGCACCTGGTGCCAGGCCAAAAGGAGGCATAAGTTCTTCGTTTGTTCTATAGATATGTTGTTCTGACATGTGTTAAATTAGAGAAATTTTTCTATGCTGATACCTGCAGTATTATGGCTGCATTAGACTGGATCAAAATGGAAAAAAAAAAATCGCTGGGTGATGACGGGCTAATGTGCTAAATCTTCATTACAGAATTCTACAAAACCATGGCTCCCAGCCCTGTTTTCCCCCCCGAGTTTCAAACACCTTTTCTTTATTGAAAACATTGCCAGTCTTTCTGAGTCCTCTTTGAAGGACCTCTCAGTTTGGGGCTTCAGTTCTGCTAAGACGGCTAGCCAGCATCTCCAGGTGTGTCTCTGGGACTGGCATGGGCATGAGAAGAGTGAGTGAGGAGGCTGGATTTTGAATCATGTCTTCTCAGATGTTACCTTTCCTCCCCACTACCATCTCATCTCTCTCTTCCCCACTGATGCCTTTTTACTCCAAATCCCAAGTGGGAAGAGCTCTGGGACCAGGAGCCAAGATGCCTCTAGACTGGCACCAGCAGCGGGTGCGGTGGGGCCCTCAGCTTCTCCCAGTCCCCCTGAAGACACAGCACAGCCAGGGGCATGTGGAGGTTTAAGTTTCTGTACAGTCCGCTTTCCAGTCTTGTGTATCTTCTCCGGAGTGTTGTTTTTGCAGTGCAGGGTGAGCTGGTGTGGGTGTTTGAATGCTGCTGTTTGCTGTTTTTTAAAGGCCTTCTAGCCCTCCCATGGGGTTACTGCAGCAGGAATTCTTACCTGTGCTTCAGCCCAGCATACAGACTGCTGACAGGTACCAAGTGGAAAAACACCTGCTCATAGTGTGCTGTTTGTCAACATGTTTTCCCGCCCATGGTTTTCAGCTCTTTGTCCCTCGGTGCTCTTTTTCATGCTTTATTTATTTGTTTTTAATTTGTTCTGCATTCCTTGGCAAACCATCTGGTTGTAAATATTGTAACATTTTTAATTTTTTTTCCATGAGTTGCCAGTGTGTTTGTGTTGAATTTAAAAATCATTATGGATCTGGGGGGGAATACAAGTTTGCTAAAACTGTATTAGATTAAGTCAATATTAGAGGAAGTGCAAAGCTGTGATTCTGTTTTGATAAAATTCAGAGCTTGGGGTCATGAATATTTCAATACATTGACATATATACCACAAGTAAACTTTATTGTGGATTTCCATCTTAACGATCAGCACTTTTTGCTCTAAATAGACATTGACACAGCTTTCTCTGCCTTAAAGCAGGCTGCTTTGTTTTAGACCTTAGCTTTCTGAATTGACAATATTTAGTAAGTGAAAATTATACCATCTTAACTAGCTAGATTCTTCTGTTCTTAGACCATAAGAGTTATCTACAGTCATGTGCCACTTAACACCAGGGATACACCTGTCATCCACTATGCTATTTCGTGGGCATCTTAGTGCCCATTTATTCAAACCTAGCTGCTACATACCCAGGCTGTAGGGGACCAGTGCAGTCCCTCATTGTGTGGGGGGGCATGACTGTAATTGACATCCTCCACACATGCACATGTAATTGAGTTGTGCATCTGTTAACGTATAGAAACAATCCTCTAACAAGCAGCGTGTAACATTTAATTGTGTCTTTAGTAGTATTAGGAGAGAATTTGTTCTCTGAAATCTGGCCTGCAGTTGCCTGTGTCTTGTACTTGGTCCAGTTTTGGGTTGCAGCCCGGGGACCCAGAATAGAAGTATTTCAAATCAACAGGACACAGACCCTCAGCCTCACTGACACCTGACTGAGTTAAAGTGGCGGTGTAGAACCGTGTTTCCTCATGTCCCTGCTGTCTCCCTGTAAAGCCCTTTGAAGTGGCTGTTGCAGTGTTGAGTTCTCACTAGTCTAAACAGGACATCATTTACTGCTGCACTACACTGTTGTGGCTCCTGATCGCTTTCTATATAAGCATGCATTTTAGAAACAGAAGTGTTTAGGGTGATAGCCATGCCTCTGTTTTCTCACTACATGGAAGAGAGTTAGGGGGTAGGGGACGGGTGGGTTTTATTTGTCTAAAACTGTTACATGACCAAACTAGCAGCCAAAACCCCTCTCTTTGTGGTTGAGTCCACTGAGTTTTGCTGGACTTTTCTTTTCCTCTGTTCATTTTGTTGTCCTCACTTTATGGGATTCTGTTTGTCCTTTCCCGTCTTCCTAACGCACGGCTCTTGGGGCACAGTTAGACACCTCTTGGCTTTTGCTCCCACTAACCCACCCACAGACAAGCAAGCACCTAGACAACTCTTAATATAATCTCACAGGCAGTGATTGTACCTTTGCAACCTGTGACCCAGTTCTGTCTCAGGGTCCCAGGTCCCCCAGCCTTTTCTGCAGTAGTCTGGATGGACATAGCACTCCGGGATCTTCCCTGTCCTGACTCCATGGGGATAGGCCTAACTCAGGACTCCAGCAGCTGTATGGAAGCCTACGCTTTTCTGGGCCAAGGCCCTGGCAGAGAACTCCTTTGAGGCTAGGACATGCTGGCTCTCTCTTCTTACTGTGCCTCTCTGAGGGGTGTGGCCTGGTCTCCAGCATGGTGGGCACCCGAAGGCACTGAATTGTATGAGCTTCAGGAGTTCAGAGGTGAAGCAGGAGACATTTCACTGACCATTGGCTGTGTAAAATGACCCAGTCTAGGGCAGGAAAGATGTCTGCCTAGTATTGAGACTCAGAAGATTGGGCAGGAATGGTTATCTGCTTGCAGCTTTTCTTTTTAAATTTGGTTTAAAATGTGTAACTACACCTAGCTGTGAGGCAGGTTGAATCCTACCCAGTATCACTAGGCGACGCTGCTGCTTCTAACCGTGGTCTCCTTCTGTTTCCCTGTCGCTGACCTCAGGCACCACACAGTCACTCGAGGCATCACCAAAGGCGTAAAGGAGGACTTCCGCCTGGCCATGGAGCGCCAGGTCTCCCGCTGTGGAGAGAACCTGATGGTAGTACTGCATCGCTTCTGCATTAATGAGAAGATCTTGCTCCTTCAGACCCTGACCTGATAGACCTTTGGCCGCTCTCAGCTCAGCTGTGTGACTAGGGAAGATACAGCTGTGACAAGTGCTAACTACCAGGACTGATGAAAAAGGAAAATACCAAGTTCTAACTACCTTGGTTGCTTGAACTTTGATCCCAAGAGTATGGGAAGTTATCTCTATTTTTAAGAGTTAAGGTTTTTTTAATGTGTATAAAACAAGAGTCAATCCATTTTGTAAATAAAAATCCTAAAATTTGAAGTTTTAAAAACCCTTTTTTTTTTTTTTTTAGTTCAAGTAGCATACATTTGTCTTCTATTTTTCTAAGTATATAGCAAGGGGGCAAAAATCCAATACAACTGAATGGAAGAATGAATTTTATTATATACTTAAGTGATGGATATACTTATGTCTTCTGTGGCCTCAGGTGTGTTTTCATTGGTACACTGTGGTAACTATTATGTATAAAGATAAAATTTGACCTTTCATTTTATGAGACATTGAACTTGAGCCTGCCTTGTCCCTACTGAGGGCTCAATGCTCCAGAGTCCCCGAAACACTGGGACAGGAAACTGGGGGAAATAGCGAAGGGCAGAACTCTGCTGAGGCCTTGGGAAGTCAGTGTGACCCAGGGACTCTCCTGGTACTTTGGAGCCAGACAACACTGCTTGGCAATCACCTGCACCTCTGCTCCTGCCCTGTATTTGTGTATGTGACCACGCACATGTGCAAACACAGGTAGACACACACGCACGCACACATGCACGCACGCATGCACACGGTAACCAGAATTATATTCCCTGGATGCTGCATACTGTCACAGACTAGGTTGTTTGGCAGATGTTTTCTAAAAAGCACAGGCATTCTTCCTCCCTCGGTCACTCTGTGTATCCTTTGGGTCTTAACATAGCCTCCTGAGGCATAGGCCTTAGGTGTAAGAGATTTTCTTGCTCAGTCAACTGTCATCGTTTGAATAGTGTCTCCCAAAAGTCAATCATTGTATTCAAACTGGTCCTGACTCCATGTTAATTTTGTGCTTCATAGAAAGTGATTGTCCATAGACTGTCAGTAGAGGTTTCTTTTCTTTCTAATTTTATTTTATAACTATTTTCTGTTGAAAAATCTTTATGGGTCCCAGCAAGTACCTTTAAAATACAATGCTAGAGCTGGAGAGATGGTTCAGCTGTTAAAGGCTAGGCTCACAACCAAAAACATAATGCTGGAGAATACAACAGTAATCTGGGAGAAATAAAAAGTGATTTCATGATTTGAGTATATTGTTCACACTCACTAATAAAAAGAATAAAAAGGAATGAAAAAATTAATAAAAGGGACCACAGTCACACATAGTTTGTATTTAAAGTTACATTCCTAATGAGAGGCCAACTGAAGATCGGAGTGACATTACAAGGTCATCTTGAACACAGTGAAGAATCTGTCCTTTTGTCAAGGGGCAACCTCCTGGTAAATAACTCCTGAGAAAACTGATTGAAATAGAAAAATATGATAATTCTTTAACCAAAACTCAAAGCCAACCAGCCAGCTGCCCAGAGACTTGCTTGTCAAGGGAGGCAGCGCCACACCTCCAAGAGCTGCATTAATGTTCTGGGTACAGTCAGTAGCCAGAACATTAATGTTCTGGGTACAGTTCGTGGCCCAGTGTCTTTCCTGGGGTCCTGTTGCCATGCTCTGGCATGCTGCTTAGCCCAGTGTGAACAGAAAGTGGTCATAAATTCAATGCAGCGTTGACTCCTTATAGATTTTGTTTGTTTTCTTGTTAAACTTGGAACTCAAGACAATGCTAAACAGTATCTCAGTGGCTTTCAACAAGGTAAAGGAAATAAGGTCTAGATGGCCTTCCCCACAGCCTGGCCCTCCAAGCCGTCAAGCAGCCTTTTGCCTGGGGTACACTTCTGTCACTTGGGATGTTGTGGAGTGACTCCTTCCTGAGAACTGGACATCTCAGGTAAGGGTCATGATGGAGCTGAGATCAGTTCACCACAAATCTGGTGAAAATTAACTGTGATAGGCCAAGCTGTAGAAGCAGCTGTTAGCATTTCAAATGTCTCAGACTCTGATTGGTCAGTTATTAATTTAACTATAATAAAATAATAATAACATTTGCTAGCTCTATTCCAGGACTTATGCCATGTATTGCACGTGTATTTTCTCATGACAACCCAGTGAGGTGGGTTTAATAAGAGGGTGAGGCGCCTGAGACTTGTGTTCTGTCTCTGCACTGAAGTGACAGGACTTGAGACCTATGCTTGATTAATGTTTTGGTGTTGAATGAGACCTGGCCATGCTCTTGGATTCTCTGAGAGCTCCCCATACTAGTGTTGTATTGTGCTTTGGGGATAGCTATCCAGGAGAGATGAGGAGAGACTAAGGGTGTTGCTTGCTTCCCATAGAACTTGACAAGTGGGAGCCCACCATGAGATCCCTTTATACTAGAAGCCTGGGTCAATGATGTTAGACAGACATTTAGAGATGAAACACTAAAGAATGGAGGGGGTGTGGGTAAGGCCTTGCATGGACACAGGGCTTATTAGCTAGACCTAGAAAGATTAAGTCAGTTTTATTAGATAAATAAACATCAAATCCTGTTGTATGCTCATAGGAAGAAGGAATTTAGGCACCTACAGGTATAATAAATACACAAAGGGGATATAACTTAATGGTAGAAGCTTTCTTAGCATGTTCAAAAGACCTGGCTTTGATTCCTAGCACTGGGGAAAAAGTGAATGTGATCAAATGCAAATTATATGCACGTACAAAGATGGTGTAACAAAGCTTTTTAGTTACCCTGTTAATGCATGCTAATGAAGTAACTGCTTAGGAACACAACAGGTGCTATTCCTCCACTCACTGAGTTGACAGCTCATGAGCATCACATTTCTGTAGATTCACACTTCAAACTTTGGCCTCTCCCAAGCCTCTTTTCTTTTCTTACTTAGACATCTGTAGTGGCACAGAGCTCACACCCCTGTCAAAGGAAACCAGTAGCTGACTCACATCTTCATGAAAGTGGCTTCATTTCTGCCTCTTCAAAGATACTTGACCATCTGCCTCTAATGGTGAAATTCCAAGTGTCCTGATGGGGAGATTTCTAAACAGATGGCAGCTCCATGTGTCTACTGTAGTGATGCCACATAGATTGAATCCAGCAGAATGGTCCCCTACTTTTAATCTCCCTATTTTTAATCCCATCCTCAAGAATCTTTTTTTGACACAAATTGCTCAGACAATTTTTTAAAAATCATTTCTGTACACACAGCTCAGACCCTGGGTATTTGCATCCTAGGGTGTTATAACCAAGATAACGAACTGGGTCAAAGACAGAAGTCTGTTATTTCACAATTGTAAAGGCATAGATCCAATCAGGCTTGCTACAGCCATGTTCTGTTAGCAGGGTTGAGTCCTTTGCTTTTGGTGAGCATCTGGTGAGCAGCAGTCACCGACTTTCCTAGTCCCAGTCTCTCCCTGTCTCCTGCCATTTTCCCCTTCCAGAAGGACACCACGCCTACTCCGTTATGACCTCACCTGTGAGATTTCAACATGTGTTTTGAAGAGAAGATTCAATAATATCTCAGGAGCCATATGTTGGTCTTCATTGATATTTGTTTATATAATCTTCAGGACTGTATTAGTTATGCTTCTCATTACTTTGACAAAATATCTGATAAAAACAACTGAAGGTTGTTTATTTTGACTTAAAGTTTAAGGGGCTACAGCCTTCCCTTCTGTGAGACTCTACAACCTTCCCTAGCAACACCACCGGCTGGGAACCAGAGTTCAGACAACTTGAACCTAACGGGAGAAATTTCATATTCCAACTACAAAGAATATGTTCCCCTATGACTCACAAAGACAATTACACTTTTTAACGTGGTCTACATCCTATACGTTTTCACATAAGACAGGCTGCACAATGTAGAAGCAAGTGCTAGCATTTAGAGAATTTACGCATTGAATATTTATCTTGAATATGCAGCTATAATTGTTCCATCTTTCACTTTAGACCACCATATGTAAACTCACCAGGGTGGGAGGATGTAAATTTAGACTGACATGTTAATCACTTTCCCTCAAGGGTACCTCCTAGAAATAAAGACAAAGGTAATGAAGTATTTCTAGCTCATGATTAAAAATCAAACCATTATCTCTATCTAGGGAGAGATGTTCTCCTTATAAAATAATTGCTACCTTTGTTTCTTATAACGTTTTTGGAATCTAAAAGCAGTTTCAATGAGATAAGGAAAAGAATATGATGATTTTAATTGGTTTTTCTTTGGCTTATAAATTGGAGCCTATACTTAAACACCTTGTTCATCTCAGTTTATTTGTTAGCAGCTAAGGTAACAAAATGCTAATGGTAAATGAACTTGTTAGAATATTGGCATGTAATCCATTGGGCATATAGTGATTAGCTGGAGAACGGAACACTGAGAGAATTTTTTAATCATTTACTTGGGGTCTGGGGTTGTTGGGAAGGGGCTGGTGAGCAAGAAATGGTTTTTAGTTTCTGAGAGGCATTGAACATTTCTTCAGCCTGTGTCCTGTGTAAATGAAGACACTAACTATGTTGTGATGCTGGGGTTGGGGGTAGGACAGGACCCAAATGAGACATTCCAAGTCAATCTACCATCTCCTCAAACAACTTCCTCAGCCCTAGTCAACCCGTTCCCTGACTTTGAGATTGTCTTCTTATTTTATATCTCTGGGGCCTGCCAGACCTACGCTCCCATAGATCCCAGACTGCCTTAGAAAGGAATGAGGATATGCACAAGTGGAAGCTGTATCAGTGTTCACTAATGTACCAACCATGTTTCTTCAACCAAGGGAAAGGGACATTTTTAGCACGCATTACTCTAAAAACACTGCAGTGCTGTAACGGACAGAAGTACTTTGGTACCTTCACTTTGCTTAAGGAAGGAGAGCACCTGTTGGCTAAGAGACCCATTCAAATTCCCAGTTCCTTGTCACTCATCAGAAAATCAAAGCATAACATTTGGGGTCAGAGATGATTCCAGTGTCCTGGGAACAATGACAAGCCATTCCTTTCAGGTTTTCTTACCTGTAAAGTAATAGAGCTATTATATTTTAGAATGTATAATATAAAGCATTCATCATAATATCCCATAGAAGAATTATGATGAGTATTTTAGAAATTATAAATGTCACTAAAAAAAGGCAATTGAGTCACATGATCACAACTAATTATATAAGTGGTCAGAATTTATTTATTTATTTGGCAATTGTTGATATTTTTATTTTATGTATAGATACATATTTGAGACACAAGATTAAGTCCTTTTTTAATTATCATATTAGGTGTAATGGTGAATGCCATTAAGCCAGTATACTCAGGAGACAAAGGCTGTGAGTTCAAGACCAGCCTGGTTTGCATAACAAATGCCAAAATAGCCAAGACAATACAGTGAAATACTGAAAACAAACAAAATATTTGAAATTGTATTTATTTATGTGTGTGAGTACATACATGCCTCTTCATACATGTGGACAACTTGTATGAAGTTGTTCAGAGGACAACTTGTTGGAGTTGGCTCTCTCCTTCTCCCATGTGGGTCCTGGAGAACTAAACTCAAGTTGGCAGGCTTGGTGGCAGGCATTTTAACCTGGTAAGCCTCCTCATCAGCGCAAGATAAATTTCTAACTGGCCTTTCTAAAACTTTAACTTCCTCTTTGAATGAGTAATTGGATTGTAGTTAATGAGTTAGATGATGAAGTAATTGTACAACTATTCTTACTTTACTTCCCAAGACTTCTATGTATATAATTGAAACTAAAGAGCAAAATTGCAAAGACTTTGAAGCAGTTGAGAGATAAACAGCCTCAGAAAACAAAGCACCTCCCAAATCCTGCAAAAAAACAAAAAACAACAACAACAACAAAAAAAAAAACAGGCAGCAGTAATTGGAAGGGTTGATGTTGTCCTTCTCCTGCTGCTAATTGAAGAAAGCCATTTGCTGGGCTCAACTGAGGATTTCAACCTGGAGGCTATAACTCTGGGAGACATACAGTCCTTAATTACAAGGTGTGCCAGCCTACCAGGCTATTTGTGTGAGCATATAGTTATTTGCAGCTTACACATTCAGTTCCTTTTGCAGGAAAGATTGCATCATTGCAGCTATGGTGAGAGTTTCTGTGAAAACAATGGGAGTTCCAGCTACTATGATGCTTTTTAAATTACAGTGCAAGTACCTTGGCCTGTTAATTTATTTATACCGTTTTAATAGTCTCAAAGAATTAAAAGTTTTCTGAAACATTACTCTTTCATAATAGATTTATATACCTAATTAATACCCCTTAGTCAAAAAATAATTTATCATATGGGAAAAGAAAATCTTGGAAAACTTAAAGCCTTGATGACACCATTTATAACTCTGATTTTTACTTAAACTTCAGAACTTCCAGCACGTAAGTTATTAAAATAAAATACTCAAAACTGTACATCATGAGTCTATGACACAATACTCAAAACTCTACATCTTGAGTCTATGATACAGTACTCAAACTATGACACAATGACACAATGGAGTTCAAATTTAACCCAACTGAATTTAGTGTTCTTGCCCCAAAGGGAACTGTTGTTTCCTCTGAGGCCTCTGTCCTATCAACTGGCTTGTTCCAAAAAGCCACAGTTCTTACTGTGAACACACAAACTAGTTCTATCTTCCCGAATTTCCAATCTCTCAGTCTGCATTTTGTCTTGTAATATCATCCATACTGTTTCTTACATACATGCCTAGGTGATAACTCTTTGGGACTTCTGGGGCCCACATTTCAGCTTTTGCTGTATTTACTGCACTCTGCTGTTAGAGTGCAAAGGTGAGGCAGAAAACATGTAAATTCCACATGGAAATCAACCTTCTTTGTTTATGTGCAAGAAGTTTATTCTCATTTCAGTATTCACAGGTTTCTGTACTCAAAGCCTCCTCACGTCTTAGTAGGTGCAGTTTGTTTTGAACAAAAGAAGCAATTACCCTTTAGGCATTTGGTCTATTCTGCTTTAAAACCCTATTTCTATTCATCATTTTGGGAGGGCTGCTGAGCTTTACAAAAGAAATAATTCCCTAGGCGCTATTCTGGGAAGCCTATTTTTCAGTACTTATTAAAAGTAGGAAGACAGATTTTATTCAAGACTGTTGCAGGATGTAGGAGATTGAATTCAAGTGGAGATTTTGTAGCTGGTGGGCAAGTAAGGAAGCTATGGAAGGAAGAGGATCTTGGGCTAGGTATGAGGTTTGAAGTAGAGCAAAGCAAACTGTTAACTTGTTAACTGGGGTGGGGCACCAGGCGTGGGGAGTTGGGGGGGGGTTAATTAGTTACTGGGGCTGGGGGTAGATTTTAGAAACCTGAAACTCATTTCAGAAACTGGATTCAGCAGACTAAGTCAGAGGCCTAGTGGAGACAACAGGGCCCAAGAGACACTGACTAAAGTGTGGCCAAGAAATGAACAAAACTGGTTCTGGCTGGTTAACATGATCATTGAGTAACTCATTGTTTTTGACCCATGTGTTACGTTTGTGTCACTGTGATGCAATGTCTGACAGGAGGGAGCAACTTGAGGGAAGAAAGATACGTCCTGACTCATGGCTTCAGAGGATCCGGTGTGTCTTGGTGAAGGTTTGGAGGGGAGGCTGTAGTCACTCATGGTGGAGCTGGAAGCACCCAGGGATAACAGATTCCTGAGGACTTTGTCAGAAGTTAGGTGGATGTAACTGTGGTTGGTTCTGGGGTCTCAAGTCTACTCCATTTGTCTATGGGTCTGTTTTTATGCAGGTATCATACTGGTTTTGCTACTATAGTTTCGTGATAAAATTTGAGATCGAGTTTGTGATCCCTATAACATGCCCTCTTTACATAAGGTTTTAGGTTCAGGACTTCCGCACTTCCCTATGAATTTCAGGATGATTTTTCCAGGTCTGTGAAGAATAAATGCCATTGGGATTTTAATGGAGATTACACTGAATCTGAAGATTGCTCTCAGTAATACAGCCATTTCCACAATACTAATTATGTATATCCATTCAATGGTATCTTCAATTTCTTTCATCAGTGTTGTGACGTTTTCATTGTAGAGGTTTTTTCCTAGATGTTTTATTATTTCTTGAAGCTACTAAGAAAAAGAGTTTTTCCATGATTGATTTTATCTGAGTTCACTATGGTTTTATAGAAAAGCTACTTAATGATTTTTATGTACGAATTTGTGTTCTACTAGTTTGATGAGGGTGTTTATCAAATTTAAGGTTTTTCGGGGGGGGGAGAGAAAAAAAGCAGGACAGTGGTGGCACATGCCTTTACTCTCAGAACTCAGGAGGCAGAGGCAGGTGGATCTCTGAGTTCCAGGTCAGCCAGGACTACACAGAGAAACTAATAGAAAATAATAATAATAATAATAATAATAATAATAATAATAATAATAATAATAATAAGGCTTCTGTCAGAAGTTAAATGTTTTAACTATGAGATCCTGGCATCTACAGAGAAGGGTAATGTGACTTTGTTCTTTTCTATTCTTATCTTTTATTCTTCCACTTATTATTCTAGATTTGGACATTATGTCGAACAGGAGCAGAGGGAGGGGAAACCTTTGCATTCCAGATTTTAGAGGAAACACTCCCGTTTTCTCCCTGTTTGCTATACCATTGGCTATAGGTATATATGCTGCATATATTCTTTACTGTGCAGAGTTATGTGCACTCTCTTCCTAGTTTCTTCAGGACTTTCCTCACTGTGTGTGTATGGGGGAGGGGGTTGTATCTGTTGGAGACTTTCTGCATCAGTCTAGATGATAGTGTTGTTGCTCAAGAAAAGGTGGTACAGACACACAATGGAGTTTGGTGAAATTCTAAGGATATCATGACATGTACAAGAAAAAGGTTGTCACAGGAAATCTCTGTGTTGAGCAAGCTAAGCCAGCCTCACAAAGACAAACAGCATTTGATCTTTCATATTCAGAAACTACATGTAAAATTCTGTGCTTATGTATATACATATGTAATCATCTATGCGTGTTTAAGGAAGGAGGGAAGTGGAGAGGATGATGTGTGGAGATATGTAAAAGAAAACAGAAAGGGGACTAATCAGAGAGAAAGCAGCCTGATGAAGGGGGTGATGATGACAGAGAACATCAGGAGGAGGGAGGGGATGAGAATGAAGTATAACAACACACATGCATGAGGAGGCCACGTTGAAACCCATAACTTGGTATGCTGATATAAAAAGTTAATGTCAGAAAAAGGGGATTACATGAATCTTCCTACTGTACCACAGGGCCATTCCAAGCCTCTTTTATAATCCTGATCTAGGAGGGACAGCTGCCTGGTACGTGTCAGAGAGTGATGAGTTGTCTCTGGAGACACTGGGTGGCCATTCATACTAAGAGTTCTCCAGTGAAAACGCCTATGAGTGATTGATGGAAAGCAGGCTAATCCTTTTCCAAAATGATACACGAGAACGGTCAAAATGATTTACCTGTGGAAACACAGAGATGTGGAGAAGAGGAAGAGTACACTGGTGTCATGATGTGTCACTGATTATTTACAGCTTTTAAACACACTCTTGCTTTTAGTTTTAAATTTAAATAAAAATTATTTTTAAAATACTCTACTTGTCTTTGAAGGCAAACTTGAAGAAGTTGCACAGTAGCCAGCAGGTGGCACTATCCTCACCTCAGAGCAGGAGCAGGCTGGTTCTTCTCAGCCTCTTGGGATCTGGGTGTAGTGCTTTTCTTTGGGAACTAGACGCTCACGTGGACTGATTTTTAGCAAGAAAATTGTTTGTTTCTGCAGAGTCCAAATAACCACAAATACTCCATCCTGGCCACACTAAACTGAAATCATCAAATTCTCTGATATGGTCCATTTCTCTTGGGCGTTTGTTCGTAAAGCAGAGGTGAACTCATTAAGTTCTTATCTTTCCCAGAGATTCCTGCCTACAGGGGCAGCCCAGCACACTTCCACAGAGATCCTGCCTGCAGGGCGACCCAGCACACTTCCACAGAGCCAGCTCATTAATTACTGACTTTTGAGAGCTTGTTTAAAAGTACATCGTTTTGAAAACACAAAGGTTACTGGTTACGAAAGCAGAATAGATACTGATTCTAGGCTGGAGAAAAGGACTGAGTGGGTTTGTCGCTACCACCTACATCTGTTTCTATTTACTCCATGCTCATGTACATGGTTTTTGTGTGTATGTGCACATGCATGTTGAAAAAACAGGTTGATATCAGGTATCTTTCTCAATCTAACTCTACCTAATTTTTATTTCTGGGACAAAGTCTCTTGTTGAACCTGGAGCTTGCTGATTTGACTACACTGGCTGGCCAGCAAGCCCCACATGTCTTCCTGCCTGTGCCTTCTGAGCACTGTGGGTGCAGGGACACCCAGCTTTTAGTTGGGTGCTAGGGATCAAACAAGGTATTAGTTTGTGCATAGTGTTTTCTAAATGCTATTTACCCACAATGGCCTTATCAATGTCTGTTTGGTCCCTGATGTCTGCTCTCTCTCACTTGCCCCGTGCGCACACTTATTCCTTCCGTCTTAGCATCTCTGTATCTTCCCACCCACCCCTGACAGCGTTTGAACATTACCTCCCATGCTCCCACTCACATCAATTTCTTTGTCTCACCCACTCCTGACTTCAATTAGCAAACTGTTTTTTCCAGATGGTATAGTTTTACAGGAACTCCTCTGCTGACTTTTTCTTCCAGTCTATTCTGTTCTGTGTGGGAAACTGTGTGCCTTGGTCTTGTTCTATGGAGTAGGAACTTAGTGAGGGTGCCTGTATGCCTTTCTGTTGGTGAACTCTCCAAACTACTGTCTTCTTTCTCGTTAGCGTTTGGCTATTTCTAGGGGCTTAGTAGCAACATTTCACCTCCCACAGAGAGAGACTATACAGAAGAACATTGAAAATAGGGAAGAGTTAGATGGGTGAAAGTTAACATCAGTACGGTGTGCACACCAGACATTTGAAGAGTATAGAAACCAAAAGAAACTAGTTTTTATTTTCTGATTATAAACAATGACAGAGGTTTACTGTGCTCTCATTAAAAGTGAGATGTGTACATGACAAGTCCTGGCTCTCACCAGCTGGGACATGAATGAAAGAGGAGAAATATATGAGAGCAAGGACTCCCTGCCTCATCTTAAGCTCAATTTCTCTCTATATGAAAGAGACACCATGACATCCATCTTGGAGCCCTAATGCTAAACAGGATTCCTTATCCATTTTTTTATTAATAATATAATTAAAAATTTTACATGTTGATCCCAGTTTCCTCTCCCTCCCTCCCTCCCAACCTCCCACTTAGGAGGTTTCCCCCCTTGCACCTTGACTACCCTCCCCTCCCATCCCCCCACCCCCATTCCACATGTAGGGCTATGCTATCCAGGTGGGGTCATGTAAATCTGTCAAGTCATTTGAAGTAGGGACTAGGGCTTCTCTCCTGTCTCTAGGTTAAGGGAGTATCCCTCCATGGGGGATGTGCCCCCAAAGTCCTTTTGTGCATCAGGAATATATCCTAGTTCTGCTGTTTGAGGTCCCTTAGACTGCTCAGTCCTTCTAGCTGAGACCCATATTCAGGGGGTCTGAGTCAGTCCCATGCTGGATTCCCAGCTATCAGTCTGGGGGCCTCATTAGCTCCTCCTTGTTCAGGTCAGCTGTCTTTGTGTGTTTCTGCAATCTGGTCTTGTCCTCTCTCTGCATCTGGATTCTAGTTTGACTCAGTGTTTACTTATGGGTGTTTGCTTCTGTTTCCACCAGGTACTAGATGAGGGCTCCATAATGGTGGATAATTTAGTTGATGATCTCACTATCAGGGCATTTATAGTAGCCTTTCTACGGTTGCACAAATTGTTAGTTGGAGTCAGCCTTGTAGGTCTCTAGACCTTTCTTTAGACTCAGTTTTCTCTTCAAACCCATAATGGCTCCCTCTTTTATGTTCTCTCTCTCTCTCCCTCTCTCCCTCCCTCCCCCTCTCTCTCTCTCTCTCTCTCTCTCTCTCTCTCTCTCTCTCTCTCTCTCTCTCTCTCTCTCTCTCCTGTCTTCTATTCCTACCCAGACTCTATCTTCCTAGTTGCATGTGCTTTCTTCTCCTCCTCTTCTCTTTCTCCTAGTTCTCTCTCCATTCACTCCCCCCCCCCACTTCCCATGTGATCTGGGGGACTTGACCCCCTTTTGTGAGGGACCATATATGAATCTCTTAGAATACACCTTGCATCCTAATTCCTCTGTTAGTGTGAATTATAGGCTGGTGATCCTTTGCTCTAGGTCTAGAATCCATATATGAGCGAGTACATACCATGCTCTTTTTGTGGCTGGATTACCACATTCAGGATGGTTTCTTCACGTTCCATCCACTTGCCTGCAAATTTCAAGGTTCCATTATTTTTTTCTGCAGAGTAGTATTACATTGTGTAAATGTGCCACATCTTCTTTATCCATTCTTCAGTTGAGGGGCATCTAGGTTGCTTCCAGATTCTTGCTATTACAAATAATGCTGCTATGAACATAGTCTTAGTTGCTCATAGTCTGCTATGAGCACATGTCTTAGCTGCATGGATGTGGATCATTTGGGTATATACCTAAGTGGAGAAATGCTGGGTCCTGTGGTAAATTAATTCCCATTTTCCTGAGGAACCGCCATACTGATCTCCAAAATGGCTGTACAAGTTTGCACTTCCACCAGCAGTGGAGGAGTGTTCCCCTTTCTCCACATCCTCTCTAGCATAAGTTGTCATTGGAGTTTCTAATTTCAGCCATTCTGGCAGGAGTAAGATGGTATCTCAAAGTTGTTTTGATTTGCATTTCCCTGATAGCTAAGGATGTTGAACACGTTCTTAAGTGTCTTTCAGCCTTTTTGATTTCCTCTATTGAGAATTCTTTCTTCAATTCTGTACCTCATTTTTTAATAGGGTTATTTGGTGTTTTGTTGACTAGTTTCTGGGGTTCTTTGTATATTTTGGAGATCAGCCCTTTGTCAGATGTAGGGTTGGTAAAAACCTTTTCTCAGTCTGTGGGCTGCCGTTTGGTCTTGCCCACTGTGTCCTTTGTCTTACATAAGCTTCTAAGTTTGAGGAGGTCCCATTTATTAACTGTTGATCTCAGTGTCTGTGCTACTGGAGTTATGTTCAAGAAGTGGTCTCCTATACTAATTTGTTCAAGGGTACCTCCTACTTTCTCTTCTAATAGGTTCAGTGTGGCTGGATTTATGTTGAAGTATTTGATCCATTTGGACTTGAGATTTGTGCATGGCGATAGACATGGGTCTATCTGCAGTCTGCTACACACCATGATCCAATTGTGCCAGCACCATTTGTTGAAGATGCTTTCGTCCCCCCCCCCATTGTATTCTTTTATCTGTTTTGTCAAAAATCAGGTGTTCATAGGTGTGTGGTTTAATATCAGGATTTTCTATTTGATTCCATTGGTCTACCTGTCTATTTTTGTGCCAATACCAGGCTGTTTTCAGAACTATAGCTCTGTAGTAAAGATAAAAGTCAGGCATGATGATGCCTCCTAAAGTTCTTCTATTGAACAGGGTTGTTTTTGCCATCCTGGGTCTTTTGTTTTTCCATATAAAGTTGATTATTATCCTTTCAAGGCCAGTGAAGAATTGTGCTGGGATTTTAATTGGGATTGCATTGAATCTGTAGATTGCTTTTGGCAAGATTGCCATTTTTACCATATTAATCCTTCCTATCCACGAGCATGGGAGATCTTTCCATTTTCTGGTATCTTCTTTAATTTCTTTCTTTAAAGCCACAATGTTCTTATTGTACAGGTCTTTCACATGTTTAGTAAGTGTTACTCCAAGATACTTTATGTTGTTTGTGGCTATTGTAAAGGGTGATGTTTCTCTGATTTCTTTCTCAGCCTCTTTGTTGTCTGAATAAAGTAGGGCTACTGATTTTTTTGAGTTTATCTTGTATCCTGCTAGTTTGCTGAAGGTGTTTATCAGCTGTAGGAGTTCCCTGGTAAAGTTTATTGGGTTGTATTGCGGTTTAATAAGGGTCAGGATAAACAAATAGGCCGAATAGATGTTTATTAAGGGAGAAACCACTCACAACACAGACAGATGAACACAGCAGTTAGAACTGGATGTTCCTCTCTCCGTGTCCCACCAGAAAGAGTGCTTTCTCTGCCTCCTTCCGAGACCAAGTCCCACAGGTCACTTCCGCCACTGGCTCCACCCCTCAATGGGTGTGGTCAGTGCCACAGAAGCAGACACAGTGAACATCCCACTACAATTCCCCTTTTAGTCTAAAGAAAAGATTTAAGCTTGATAAAAAACTATATACAAAACAGTGAATAACAAGTGTGCTCTAAGAAAAGGAAAATCAAGAACAAAACCACAAACATACCTAGTCCTAGGGTGAAGGCATAAGGGAGTTTACAATAGGGTTGTCCTAAGCTGGAAAGCTTAAGTCTAGTACCTAATATATCTAACTAGGAAGAGAGAAAAATACTTATGATAGTTTAATCTACAACCTCATCAAGACCTGAGAAGGAAAATAATGATACTAGGGTAGACAGGAAGTGTGGATGGGCAACTTCCAAAAGGTGCAGCGAGGACAGAAACATCAAGCTACCTGGACAGTAACCCAAGCATCTCACAGCAATGTTAGTACAGCCAGTTTTGGCTAAGGCCAGGAGTATTTGTCAGACCACAACAAAAGCAGGGAGGTAAAAAGTCTGTCTTACCCTGACTTGGCAAGGTTCAGAGTCTTCTATGTTTGTCTCCTGCAAGCACATAGGACTGCATGTCCAAATCAGTGGTCAAGGTTGAGGCAGTTCCTTGCCCAAGAGGCCATTAGCTGAAGCGAGGATGAACTCCAGAAGGAGCAACAACAGTGTCCAACATACTTTCAGGAAAGTGCACGGTGCTATCAGGAGCAACAGTGTCTCATGTCAACAGAGTACTAATATAAAAACATGTAAATGCCATGTTCTGCAGGTCTATGAAGTGATTGAAGATTAAGCATCTATGTCTGATTAATCTCATAGGCAAAGGAAACATGGGTGAGGATAATCTGTAATACTCAGGAACTTGGCTAAAAAACCTGAATAAAACTTCCTTGAGTAAAGCAAGGATAAATACCTAAACAATATAACTACACACACACACACACACACACACACACACACACACACACACACACACACATATATATATATATATATATATATCTACATACATAAATTCCTAAAGTAGAGGTAGAATAAAAATGTCTAAACAAGAGGTAGAGCTCTAAAGGGCAGCAAGCAAATATCCCAAATTCTATCAAAATACAAAATGTCTTGAACACAAGCAAAAGTATACATACATAGAATATGGCAAGTATAATGTGCATAAAACATTCTAAATGGAAAGATTTCACACAATATAACAAATATAAGATACAATTCTTCCTGGAAGGAATAAACTTAATTTTACATAGGTTACCACAAATAAGAATATATAACAATGTAAGCTATAATACTAATATCTCACTCTTACTAAATAATTCACAAGAAAATAGGCTAATCTACCTGTATCCATTCTACACCATACCTTTCCCAACCATACCCTATTCCTGTCTAAAAGAGATAACCAAGGCTAAGTATCACCTTCCAAACCCAACCCCAAATAACTAAAACCAACCCTATGAAGATGAATATTATCCCTAAATTCCAAGAGTGGGGAAAGGGGATGTTGTTATCTTAAGATTACTTTCTGCTGAAATGGGATGATGATTTCTCCATGGGATCCTGTTGGAAGAAAATTTTAAGCAACCAAATTTCTCAACAGAACTGGCTGTAACATGTAGGTAGTCATTGTGTGGCAGAAAATGCTTGACTGGAATTCTACTTGATCTGGCCAGGTTGTAATAAGAAGGTGCACCAATACAGCTAGCTAGTCATGAGTTGTCTTGAGAAAAGCAGTCTCAAACTAGTTTAGGGTGAAGTTTGTAGTCCAGATGCATCAGGATGAGTCAAGTGGAAATGTCCAATTGGGGCCCCATCTTCTTCCCAGAGTGTTCAAAGATTGCTGTTGAGAACTGTTATATTCCTTGTGGAAAACTTAAATATCAATATCAAAGTAAAATTTTTAATTTTTATGGTATGCATTAGGGAAAGGCAACAATAAGCATTAAAATGTAAATGAGAAAATTAGAATTTCAGAGAGAAAGTTGTGAATAAGTGAATGAGTCCTTAGATTTTGTTTTCTTATGCCTTACACCAATTGGCTTCTTGATATAAGGCAGAAACTGTGAATTTAATCTTAACAACATGCTTGAATTTAGAGAAGGAAAGCCAAATCCAACTCCAAAGTCAACATTTGTTTACATGAGTCAGAACTACAGAAATATTAGATAGCAAAGAGAAATAGATTTCAGTATAGAAACAGTTTACTAGACTTAAATATTTTTACCATAAATCAGATTCCTCTTCATTAAGTGATTCTTTCTGGAGAGCTGTCTTCTCTTCTGTAGGTACCTACATGTTCATTGTCTCTTGGCTATTTGAAGATATGTGTTCTCTGTTTTCCTGTAAGGACAAGAACAGAACACTTCCCCTACCTTTGAGAAGTCTCCGCACATCTCATGGGACCTTATTTATTGGATGACTTGTCATTTCTCTTCATTAAGATGTTTCTCTTGTTCAACTCCGATCTTGATTAACTTAGATGGTATCCATAGCTTTTCCTGTAGATACAAATGCAAAACCCCTACCCCAACATAACACATATCCTGGTTTCCATTCTGAGGTCAATACATCCTTGAAGTACACCGGCCCGGCTGATTTAGTTCAGAAGTTTTTTCTATTGTCCAGTGTCTTTCTGCAGCTGTTTTTTTCTTTTTCATCAGCTTTAAGAAAGTTTAATGTTAATAAAGCATTATGTAATCTGTGTTTGGGTGTCTTGGTTACTCCTGCCTATTTATGGAGCATTTCCTTTAAAGTACGATTAGATCTCTCAACTACTGTTTCAATTTGCTGGAAATATATGCCAGAGCATTGTCAGTTTTTATTTGTGCAGGTATGCCCATAATGGCCATTACCTCTAAAAGGTAATAACAGAATCAGCCTTTTCAGAGCTCAGATCAGTAACCCATTGAAACCCTGAAAATGTACCTATAGTGTGATGTACATATTTTAATTTTCCAAATTCTGCAAAATGGACCACATCCATTTGCCATATTTCATTTCTATTTATACCTTTAGGGTTACTGTCTGGTGGTAAAGGTGTTTTGTTATAGAATGAGAAAGTAGGCCATTTCCTTACTATTTCCTTGGCCAAGTGATAGAAAAATCCTTTTTCAATCCTTTGCTGTTCACATGGTGTTTCTTACAAAACTCGGAGACTTCTAGCACACTTCCTATCAATAACCGATCAATTTCATCATTGCCTTGTAGTAGAGGACCTGGAAGACCCGTATGGGATCTGATGTATGATATATATATATATATATATATATATATATATATATATATATATGGTGAATCCTCTTTCTGATAGTATCTTGTAACTGTATAAACAATGAAGTTAATTCTGTATCATCAGGAATAAATTCTGCAGTCTTGATGTGTAAGACTACTCTCTCTGCATATTGAGAGTCCTGTAAATATTGAGGGGTTCTGTAAAATCCATAAGTACCATGAGAATGGCAATTCTGCCTTTTGTACAGAATTTTAAGGGCTTTTGATGGGAGATGTTATTCTGTGTATATGTTTCTCATACTGGTTAATAAAGCCCTGTGGCCAATAGGAAACAAGATAGGCGGGGCTAGGAGACCAGGAGGAGGAAAGAGGAAGTAGTAGGGAGGAGTCAAGATGTAGCCCAGGGAAGAAGCAGGACGCCTTGTGTGGCTCCCTGATAAGACGACCACGTGGAAATACTTAGATAAGTAAAAATGGGTTAATAATTAAGACAGAGCTAGCCCATAAACAATAATGGTAACTGGCCAACAGGATTGTATCAAATACAGAGTCTCAGAGTGTTATTTGGGGCACATGTGGCTGTGGGACAATGGCGGCAGGACCCGTTGCCGCCTGTGGGAAGAACCTGACGTAACAGGCTTTGAACTACTTTGCTTATTTCTCCTGATTTATATCCTGCCTTACCAGATTTGTTTGCATCAGTGTAGAATGTAGAAACTCCAGAGATAGGTGTTTGTCTTACAATGCGTGGAAGGATCCAAATTGTCTTCTTTATGAATTTGATTCTTTCAATTTTGGGATAATTGTTGCTAATTATTCCCAAAAAATTACTGCATGCTCTCTGCCAATATTCATTACCTTTCCATAAGGAGGAAATTTCCTCATTAGTTAAAGGTACAATAATTTCTGCTGGATCCCTTCCTGTTAGTTGACGAAGTCTTAATTTACCTTTTAAAATCAAGTCAGAGATCTTTTCTATATATGTTTTTAGTTTTTTATTCTGTTTATGTGGTAAGAATATCCATTCTAATATGATGTCTTCTCTCTGCATCAAAATCCCTGAAGGATATTCTCTAGATGGTAATATAATCAGAATACAGTCTAGATTTTGATCCACACGGTCCACATGTGCTTCTAATATCCTCTTTTCTACCCATTCTAATTCCTTTTCCGCTCCAGCTGATAGTATTCGTGGACTATTCAAATCCTTGTCCCCTTTTAGGACCATTTTCAAGTTTTTCAAATCATGCCCTTCAATTCCAATAATGGTTTGCAGTTGAGAAATCTCTCCTAGTAATTTTTGAAGATCATTAAGAGTCTGGTAGCGATCTCTTCTGATCTGTACTTTTTGTGGTCTAATTTTCTGTAGACCTATTTTATATCCTAAGTAGTTGATAGACTCTCCTTTTTGTATTTTTTCAGGTGCAATTTGTAATCCCCAGTGAGGTAAAACTTCCTTCACTTTCTCAAACATTTTTTTCTAATATTTCTGCTTTAGAGTCAGCTAACAATATATCATCCATGTAATGATAGATTGTGAATTGTGGAAACTGCGAATTATTTCCAGTGGTTTTTGTACAAAATATTGGCACAGGGTGGGGCTATTTAGCATTCCCTGTGGAAAAACCTTCCATTGATATCTTTTCACTGGTTGAGAATTATTGTAATTAAGTACTGTGAAGGCAAATTTCTCTTTATCTTGTTCTTGTAAAGGTATAGTGAAGAAGCAATCCTTTAAATCAATAACTATAATAGGCCATTCTTTAGGTATCAAAGAAGGCAACGGCATTCCAGGCTGTAAAGAGCCCATTGGCTGGATAACTTTATTAATGGCTCTCAGGTCTGTAAGCATTCTCCATTTACCAGATTTCTTTTTGATAACAAATACAGGAGAATTCCAAGGGCTGGTTGATTCCTTTATATGCCCAGCATTTAGCTGTTCCTGAACCAGGTTTTCTAAAGCTTCTGACTTCTCAGAGGTCATAGGCCATTGCCCTACCCAGACAGGTTCCTCTGTTAACCATTTTAAGGGTAGGGCTTTTGGTTCCTCTGTTTGTTCAGCACTTGCATTCTGTCTTTGTACAGCCTGGATATTTGCTATCTGTCTTGTATAGTACTTTACAGCATTTTTTCCACAATCATGAGGTCATTTATGGTTCCTATCTAATACTGGAGGAATGTTAATCTGTGTATTCCATTGCTGTAATAGACCACAACCCCATAAATTTATCATTACATCAGCCACACATGGTCTTAACCATCCTCACTGTCCTTCTGGTCCTACACATTCAATCCATCTCCTGCTTTGTTTTACCTGAGACAGGGTTCCAATCCCTAAGAATTGAACATTAACCTCTCGCAGGGGCCAATTTCGAGGCCAGGATTTATTAGTTATGATAGTTACGTTCGCCCCTGTGTCCAGTAAGCCTTCAAACAGTCTGTTGTTTATTTTAACTATCAATCTAGGCCTTTGACTGTTTATAGAGGTTTGCCAAAATATACGTTTTTTATTTCCTTCTGTCATGTCTGATTCAACTTCTGTCACTAGTTTGTCATCCAGAGCGGTATGAGCTTTTACAATAGGACAAGGATTTTCTAGTTGTCCTGTGGGAGATTGTCCTCCACTGTGACTGGGAATGTTCAGACCACCTTTGACATGGAGGCCTTCGAGAGCCCCCCCCCAAGGAGTTTCCCGGTGGTAAAGGGTTTCCTTGCTTGTCTTTAGTCAATCTACACTCATTCATCCAGTGTCTGCCTTTGCCACACCTTCTATATAACCCAGGAGGCTGAGGCCTTCTGTTCGATTCATTCCTGGGAGTATTATTTCTAGAGATGCTTTGCCTACAATTTCTTTTTAGATGTCCTATCTTACCACAGTTATAACATCTGACATGTTGATATCTCTTCAAACATTTCTAGATGGCTTCTCCTATCCAAGCTTCTATGTCACCATAGTTAAGACTTCTGTTATCTTGATGCCTTCTCAAACCTTTAGATATAGCTCCTCCTACTCATGCTTCAGTGTTATTGCCATTATACTCAATGTTGGATGTATATAGGACCCATTCATCCAAAGATTCTGATTGAATTTTTAAAGGCCAAAGCATGCGTTTGCATTGAGGATTTGTATTCTCATAGGCTAACGATTCTATGAGTATTCACCTAGAATCTATGTCAGCTACCTCTAATTGTATTGTTTTATACAACCTTTCTAGAAACACACTGAAGCGTTCTCTTGGTCCTTGCCTTATTTTGGTATAAGATTCTATCCTCTCCCCTAGTTCATGAACCTTATCCCAAGAATTCAGAGCTGCTGTACTGCATAGAGACAAGATATGCTCATCATAGGCAGCTTGGGTTTCTGGGTCAGCATAAATACCCTCACCAAGAATTTTATTTTCAGGAGCTTCATAACCTTTCTTTAAGCCCTGAAGTTCAAGAGCCTTTGCTTCCTCTCTCCATAAAGCCCTCCATTCTAATTGAGAGGAGTTTTCAAGGACAGCTGATAACAATTGATCCCAATCCTTAGGGGTTACCTTGTTATTCCTTGCCCATGATTCTATTAATTGCTTCACATATGGTGAGTGCATGCCATAAGAGACTACTGCTTCCTTTATACTTTTTAAATATTTCATACATATTGGTTCCCACTGATAAGCAACACCACCTTTTGGGTGTTTTTTCATTGCTGATTTTTCATTAATAGATACAGGGAATGCTCCTCTGATCCTAAATGGTGTGGAAAATTTTAAGTTTTTTTCATGCCCTGTTATCTGGAGCTCTTCTTCTGATGTATCAGATTGAAGGTCTTCTAAAGCCTGAAGTCTATTAACCATTGCTTCTTTGAGTGTCTGAACTTCTTGAAGCATATCCCTTTCTAGAGCCTTCATTGCATCGTTCAGTTTCTTACTTTCTCCAACTACGAATGATTCCATGTTTTTGATATTCTCATCCTTAGGTATTATCTGAATGGTATGTACACTGCCTTCCAGAAACAATGTTCTATCTGCTAGCTTGCCATTATCCTCAGACATGGAAGAGAGTCTATCTACTACTCTTTCCATTTGATGTTCCAGTTTTTTAACCTTATTAGTAGCTTCATCCAACCAGGAATGAGCTGTTTCTGCTAGTGTGTTAATGCATTGCATTGTTTCTGTTTTGGTTGTTGAGGCAACATCAGACATGGAACAAATTTTGTTTTCTATTTGGACATTTTTATGTTCCATGTTCTGTATTCTACCTGTCAGCTCTCTGTTGCCATCTTCAATATTCTGAACCTTTTTTTCCTAAACATTCTGTGTTTTGCATTCTGTCATTTTCAATGTTTTGAATCCTTGTTACTAAGTCTCCTATGGTTTGTACAAGTTACTTATTGCTTGCGCTAATCTCAAACCATTTCTTTAAGAATATCATATTAAGGATAAAACCCATTACTATTACGAAAAAGGTGTATATATTGATCCAGTCATTTTCTTCTGCTAAGATTCCTTCTATATATTAAGTAAAAAATTCCCAAAGTCCTGCATTGTAAAATTATCTGCCATAGCTATGGAACAATTGATCTCAGATATTATATCAGCTTAAGTTGCAAAAGATGTTACAATTACCTTAGGTGTAATTCTGCTGTCCTGGAGCTTTGATGCTTTTAGTTGTAGATCTCAACTTGCTGTAGGTACACTCGGAGGTGTAGCAGTAAAAAGTGTCTGGCAGCAGATGATCCTTCTGATCCCGGTCCCTGTAGAATAGCTTTTAACAAACTAAGGCAAGCAAAAAAATTTTTTTAAATGAAGGAGTGAAACGAGCCTTGTACAAATTGTTGAGACCACAGGGATAACAGGAGCCGCCTGCAACTGCAGCGTGTATATTTTCCCCCAGCCCACAGGCTGCCGCTGCAGCCGCCACTGCCGGAGCCTGAACCAGCAAGCACACAAGCAGAGCAGGCAGAGTCCGGGCCTTGTGCAGCAACACAAAAGGCAGGGCTAATGCTGCAGGGCTCTGTGCGAATGCAATCTGAGGGAATGGGCAGAAGATGAGCTCTGGTCTCAGGGCCAAGATGGAGATAAAAGGAGTTCTAGGGCAGGGTGTATCTGCCTGATTAGGCAAGAGACCTGCCCATTTGGGGAAGGTGGGGGAAGGGTTGCTACTGCACCTGGGTAAAACCCAGATGCCTTGAAAATCCTGATCCCGCTTCTGACACCAGATATTGCGGTTTAATAAGGGTCAGGATAAACAAATAGGCCGAATAGATGTTTATTAAAGGAGAAACCACTCACAACACAGACAGATGAACACAGCAGTTAGAACTGGATGCTCCTCTCTCCATGTCCTGCCAGAAAGAGCGCATTCTCCGCCTCCTTCCGAGAACAAGTCCCACAGGTCACTTCCGCCCCTGGCTCCACCCCTCAATGGGTGTGGTCAGTGCCACAGAAGCAGACACAGTGAATATCCCATTACAGGGTCGCTTATGTAAACTATCATATAATCTGCAAATAGAGACAGTTTGACTTCTTCCTTTCCAATTTGGATCCCCTTGATCTCCTTTTGTTGTCTTATAGCTTAGCTAGAACTTCAAGTACAATATTGAAGAGATATGGAGAGAGAGGACAGCCTTATCTTATTCCTGATTTTAAAGGAATCACCTTAAGCTTCTCTCCATTCAGTTTGATGTTGGCTGTTGGTTTGCTGTACATTGCTCTTATTAGGTTTAGGTATGTTCCTGTTATCCCTGCTCTCTCCAAGACCTTTATCATGAAAGGGTGTTGAATTTTGTCAAAGGCTTTTTCAGCATCTAGGGAGATGATCATATAGTTTTTCTTTTTCAGTTTGTTTATATGGTGGATCACATTGATAGATTTTAGTATGTTAAACCATCCCTGAAACCCAGGGATGAAGCCTACCTGGTCATGGTGGATGATTTCTCTGATGTATTCTTAGATTCGGTTTGCCAGTATTTTATTGAGTATTTTTGCATCGATGTTCATCAGGGATATTGGTCTGTAGTTTTCTTTCTTAGTTGTATCTTTGTGAGGCTTGGGTACCAAGGCAATTGTGGCCTTGTAGAAAGAGTTTGGTAATGAGCCTTCTGTTTCTATTGTGTGGAACAATTTGAGGAGTATTGAAATTAGCTTTTCCTTGAATTTCTGGTAGTATTCTGCACTGAAGCCATCTGGCCCTGGGCTTTTTTTGGTTGGAAGGCTTTTGATGACTGCTTCTATTAATTGGGGGTTTTAGATCTATTTAAGTTGTTTGTCTGTTCTTGATTTAATTTTGGTAAGTGATAATTATCTGGAAATTTGTCCATTTCTGTTGAATTTTCAAATTTTGTGGAGTACAGGTTTTCAAAGTATGACCTGAAAGTTGTCTGGATTTCCTCTATGTCTGTTGTTATGTCCCATTTTCATTTCTGATTTTTGTTAATTTGCATGTTATCTCTCTGCTTTTTCATTAGTTTGGATACAGGTTTGTCTATCTTGATTTTCTCAAAAAACCAACTCTTTGTTGCGTTGATTTTTTTGTATTGTTTTCCTGGTTTCTATTTTATTGATTTCAGCCATCAAATTGATTATTTCCTGGTGTTTACTCCTCTGGGATGAGTTTGCTTCTTTTTGTTCTAAGGCTTTCAGTCGTGCTGTTAATTCTCTAATATGACTATCCTCTGTTTTCTTCATATGGGCACTTAGTGTAATGAACTTCCCTCATAACACTGCTTTCAAGGTGTCTCATAAGTTCGTGTATGTCGTGTCCTCATTCTTGTTGAATTTTAGGAAGTCCTTATTTTCTTTCTTTATTTCTTCTTTGACCCAGGTGTGGTGCAATTGCACATTGTTCAGTTTCCATGAGTTTGTAGGGTTTCTGCAATTTGTGTTGTTATTGAATTCCAATTTTAAGGCATGGTGGTCTGATAAGAAACCGGGAACTATTTCAATTCTTTTGTATCTGTTCAGATTTGTTTTGCCACCTAGTATGTGGCCAATTTTAGAGAAGGTTTCATATGGAGCAGAGAAGAAGGTGTATTCTTTTGTGTTTGGATGGAATGTTCTACAGATGTCTGTTAAACCCATTTGAGACATAACCCCTATTAGTTCTTTTGTTTCTTTGTTGAGTTTCTGAATGGTGGTCCTGTCTAGTGGTGTGTTGAAGTCTCCCACTATAAATGTGTGAGGTTTTATGAGAGGTTTGAATTTTAGTAGCATTTCTTTTACAAATGTGGGTGCCTTTGTATTTGGGGCATAGATGTTCAGAATCGAGACTTTGTGTTGATGGATTTCTCCTGCGATTAATATGAAATGACCGCCTTCATCTCTTTTGATTAATTTTGGTTTGAAGTCTAACTTGTTAGATATTAGGATAGCCACACCTGCTTGCTTCTTGGGTCCATTTGATTGAAAGATCTTTTTCCAGCCCTTTACCCTGAGTTTATGTCTTCTTTGAAGCTTAGATGTGTTTCTTGTATGCAGCAAAAGGATGGATTCTGTCTTCATATCCATTCTGTTAGCCTGTGTCTTTTTATTGGTCTTAAAGTGAGTTAAGACCAATAATGTTGAGGGAGAGTAAGGACCATTGATTGTTAATGCTTGTTTGTTTTAGATTTGTTGTTGGCAGTGGTATTGTGAATGTATTTGTCCTGCTTTATTCTTGGTTTCTGGTGAGGTGGGATCATCTGTTGCCTACATCTTTGTGAGCATAGTTAACTTCCTTGGGTTGGAGTTTTCCTTCCAGAACTTTCAGTAGGGCTGGATTTGTAGATATGTATTGTGAAAATTTGGCTTTGTCATTAAATATCTTGTTTTCTTCATCTATAGTGATTGAGAGTTTTGCTGGGTATAGTAGCCTGGGCTGGCATCCGTGGACTCTTTGTACTTGTAGAATATCTATCCAGAACCTTCTGGACTTGATAGTTCCCATGGAGAAGTCAGACGTAATTTTGATAGGTCTGCCTTTATATGTTACCTGTCCTTTTTCCTTCGCTGCTCTTTATATTCTTTCTTTATTCTGTATGTTAGGTGTTTTGATTATTATGTGTCAAGGGGTCTTTTTTATTTTGTCTAGTCTATTTGGTGTTCAGTATGCTTCTTGTACTTTCATGTTCTTCTTCAGATTGGGAAAGTTTTCCTCAGTGATTTTGTTTTTGGCACCTTTGAGCTGGGCTTCCTTACCTTCTTATATGCCTACTATTCTTAGGTTTGGCCTTTTCATGGTGTCCCTCATTTCCTGGATGTTTTGGGTTAAGGATTTGTTGTATTTATGATTTTCTTTGGTCGATGAATCTATTTCTTCTAGTTTATCTTCAGTGCCTGAGATTCTCTCTTCCATTTCTTGAATTCTGTTGGTCATGTTTGCATCTGTAGTTCCCAATCGTTTGCCCAGTTTTCTATTTCCAGCACTCCTTTGGTTTGTGTTGTCTTTATTGTCTCTGTTTCAGTTTTTAAGTCTTGAACCATTTCCTTAATCTGTTTGTTTTTTCTTGGCTTTCTGTACTTTCTTTAAGAAATTTGTTCATTTCTTCCAATTTTTTTGTTTGTTTTTTCTTCCATTTCTTTAAGGGATTTTCTCACATCTTCTTTGAGGGCCTCTATCATTTTTATGACGATAATTTTTAAGTCATTTTTTTCTGCTGCATCTGCTTTGTTGTGTTCCAGTCTAGTTGGTGTAGATTTCCTAGATTCTGGTGGTGTTATGCTTGTCTTTCTCTTGTTAGGTATTTTCTTGTATTGCTGTCTTCCCATAACTTCTTCCAGTAGGTGTTGGTGGGGGTCTCTCCCTCTTTCTATGGGCTTAGGTGGGTCAGAGGTTTGATGTCTGTAGTTCTGGGTGGTCCAAGTTCTCTAGGCGGTCTCTCCACTGGCAGGGGCCTAGCGATTGGGGTCAAAGACCAGGCTCTAGCAGAGGACAGCTGAGGCCTCTTTGGCAGAGGCCAGCCCACAGGATGTTTCCTCACTGATAGGCAGTTCTAGCTGGGACCTGGCACTCTCCAGCTGAGGCCTTTTTGGCAGAGGTCCTGCAATGGGGGTCGAGGATCCAGCCTGCAGAGATGGGCGAATCTTTGGGAAGGGCCCAGAACTCCAGTAGAAGACCCCCGTGGTGGGGGTCAGAGACCAGGCAGGTGGAAATTACTGGTGGTCCCGAGTGTATAGGCAGGTCTATTGTGCTCAGATCAACTCCAGGAATTTCCCCAAAGGTGGCTGGATTGTTGGCTTCACCCTCTGTCTCTTCTTGTCCATTTTTAAGGTCTCTAATTTTATCAAAAGGCTCTCACAGTTCTGATGAGTATGTCTTCTGTACATATTTTTCTCATATTGGTTGATGAATTAAAGCACTGTGACCAATGAAGCAGGAAGATAGGTGGGTCTAAGAGATAAGGAGGATTCTCGGAGGTGTAGGAAGAGAGCAATCTACCTGTAGGACTCCAGGGGAGTTACAGGTACCCAGACCTTTCTCCAGTGAGATAAGACCATGTAGAATTACATAGACTGATAGAAATGGGTGAATAATTAAGACAGAGCTAACCAAAGACAATGGCCCACAGTATTATAACTAATGTAGCATCTGCATGTTCTTTTGGGGATGATGAGTTTCTGGGACAAGGCTGGCAGGAAGAATTGCGTAACACAGTTCTGTTAATCAAATTCACAATAAAGAACATCTGGGATGAAAGGGGCTTGATAAGGCATTTGCTCAATGACTGACAGGTGATGGTAGATAAATTTAAGGGCATTGTTTGCAACAATAGAATAAATCTGAAGTGCCCATAACATGGCAGGAAAGAAGGGGATTGACCCATGGGATTGTTTGGAATTAAATTATGCACTTTCTCCTGTCACGATTGGTGGGATGACTAAGCCATTCCTTAGCAAAGATACATTTATTCATGAAAAAAAAAAAAAGGAAACAAAACATGTAGTGGGCTGCTGAAATGGCTTGGCAGATGAAAGTGTCTGCTGTGCAAGCCTGATCTCTGGAGTTTAATATAGGGAACCCACAGTGGAAGGACAAAACCTATTTCTGCTGGCCTTTAAGTCATACACTGCCTTTAAGTCATACACTGCCTTTAAGTCATACACTGTGGCACATAGGTATTCTCCCCTTACACACATACATACATACATACATACATACACACACACACACACACACACACACACACACACACACACACACACACACACATGCAGGCTTCGGTGGTGAGTTACAAATGGAACGTTTTGGATTGTTTCACTGGAGTTTCACCTTCAGCCCCCCTGTTCCATCTTTTGTGAAGTGTCTGTCTCCTCCTTATTTTCCCTTGTTGTAAATGTAGGTACTTGAAATGAAAGCTCCAATATGCTGAAAATGCTTACTCAATGTAGCAAACAGATTAAAAATACTTGGAGCACGAAACCCAAGTATAAACACTGGGAACTAAGAAAGAAATGAGCAAGAGGAGAATCCCAGAGGCTGGCATGTTGCATTGGAGCCACACCTGCAGCTTGGACTTTGTGGAATCCTTGTTGGTTGTGTAAGGTTCTTTGTTCAAATGTAAGATGTCTGTAGCTAGTACAAATAGTAGATTTATTTCTTTAAGAAATACATGTAGACCAGAATGACCAGTCCAGATCAGGGGACAAGATGTTAGCAAGAAGTCTGGAGAAAAGGTTGATTTGCTCATTCAGTTCCTATTGGATGAAGCAGAGCAAAATTATACATGCATACTCACAAATCAGGAAAAGCAACAATATTTTTAAAATCAACTGCAGAGAGATTCCAAGCTTGAAAATACCAGTTGTCTCGACTTTTTGCAGTTCATTTCATAGTTGATTCCTAGCAACTCTGAGCTAGGTGTTTTGTTTTTTGCTGACATTAGCTCCATGTGCTCAGGCCTTGTAGTTTTCTTTGGTATGTACTTTCAAACCATGGGTAGAATTGAGAGATCTGCTGAGAATGCGGAGTTCTTGATTTAACAGTTTGGCCAGAAGGGTAGAAGCGATAGATGGGGCAGAGAGAGGCTTTGGGGCTGGGTTTGAGACCTCCACAGTTGTCCCACCCTGTCAGGCACTCCCAGGCCCAGTGAGAGACCCTTTCTTCCCCAGGCTCACATGTGACACTGAGAGACTGATGTTTTCTATGATCACTATACTTGATTGTAAATGCGCATTCATCTCCTGGGCTTACTTTTACTTTCAGCTTTCTAGAATTCCTTGTGTAAGTTCAGACTCATTTTGTAGGACTTGCTTTTCTTACTAGAGGACTTTTATGCCTTTCTACCCTTAGCCATGAGCCTACTCTAGCCCACTTTGGACCTTCTAGAATAAGCAGCAAGAACAACCTTTGGATGTGCCAAGGTTCTTTAGAAGCATGGAGCCCTATATTAAAAGATGATTTATTAGATTCACTTTACATTATGGCCAGGGTGGTCTAACCAGCATGTTTCTTTATATATTAAGGTCTGCTTAGTCCATGGTGCTGGATGTCTCAACAGCCCCAGTGTAACATCAAAGTCCTGGGGAATTCCTTTACCACCTTGAGAGGCTGAAGGTGAGTTCTAATGTCATCAAGGGATGGCAAGGACAATGACAGGATAGATAAACTCAGGAACAGGGCAGATGAACTTCCCAGTAAGACATGAAAGCCAGCAGTCCAAAAGGAAAAGTTGTTCTTTGACCTCCTTACATCTGCCTGCACAACCACTGCTTACTCCCTGCTGCCGAAAAGTACCATCACATCCAAGATGGGTCTTCCCACTTCAGTTAATGTCATCAAGAAAATCCCTCACAGGCATGCCCTTAGGAGCACTTTCCTGTCAGCCTGGTCCCACAACTGTGTCAGCCCCAAATAACAGACAGAGGCACTGTATTAATTATGAAACTGTTGGCTGGTTACCAGCATTTCTTATTGGTTAGCTCTGTCTTAATTATTAATTCATAGTTACTAATATATGTATTTCCACATGGTCTATCTTACTGAGAATGCCAGACTACAAATCCTCTCCTCCTGAGATCACATCACGACTCTGCCCTGCCTTTCCCAGAATCCTTTCCCTATTGGCCAACAGTGCTTTATTTATTAACCAATAAGAGAAACATATTTACAGAATAATATCTCCCATCAATGCCCAGAGATTAATCTAGATCATTGGTTTGTAATTTATGGATCATGACCCCTTTGGAAGTTGAACAACCCTTTTCATTGGGGTAGTATGTCAAATATCATGCACATCATATATTTACATTATAATTCATAATAGCAACAAATTACAGTTATGAAATAGCAATGAAATAATTTCGTGGTTGAGGGGTCACTACAACATGAGGAGCTGTATTAAAGGGTTTAAAGCTTTAGGAAGGTTGAGAACCACTGCTCTCAATAATTTCCCCAAGTGTCTCCAGAGGTGTCTTACAGGTGCTCCAAGATCCTGCCAAACTGACAATATTAACTATCACAGCCTTGAAATGCTGATAATTTAGAGATCCCAATGAAGGGCATTTGGAGGCGGAACTAGGCCAAGGGAGTAAGGAGGTGGATGCTGCGGCCTTGTGGTGGGTGATTCTGGCTGTTGTCAGGTGATTCTAGGAAGTCACAGAAGTGAGCCCTCATTAGTCCAGTCACAGCCTTACATGGGCCACTCCTACTCTTGCTTTCCATGTTCTCTCTTTTCTTTCCACTCCCTCACTCCTACTTCCTGAGGCCCCTTCCTATATCAGCTTTTATTACCGCATAATAAATCCAACTTGTCACCAGACCTTTATTACCTATAATAAAAGTTATCACCTGCCCCTTAAGTCAGGGGTCAGGTAGCATTGACTACTCTGCAACCCAGTCAGCCCTTAAATTTGAAATATTCTGCCTTCAGCCTCCCAAGTGGCTGGAAATAAGAGCCTACATACAGCATTTGGATAGGCAAGTCCTTGCAACTCAACTGTCAGCTGAGGTTGTTCACAGCTTTTAGAAGCTATCCCCAGGTTGGTTCTTTCAATCATTTTAAAAGTTAGAATATAAATTAATGGCCTTTTCATATGGTATATGTGTGTATGTATCCTGATATGTGCATGAAACATGTACTCTGTAATTGCTCATCCTCTACCCAGCTGCCATCTCTGCCTATAGCGCCCCACCCCAACCACTAGTCCCCTTTCTGGTCACCTATCTTCTGGCAAGAAGTCCCTCTTTCCTTTTGCCTTCAGGTACCACTCATTCACTAATCATTCCCACCCACTATACAGTTCTTTCCCACCTAACTTTCTATTTTCAAAGCCTATATGAAAGTCTCTCAACACTTGTGTTTGTGTAACAGCTCCTTCTGCCAAGAGTGGAGAAAACTTTCTACTAAAAAGGGCTTGTGTAATTAGATTAAACTGATTTGAGTAATCCTGCTCTTTGGATTAAACCCAACTGAATTTTCCCTCCCCTTTTACAGCGCTATGGAGTCACATAATCTCAGTCATGTGCTCCCTTGTCATATTCAATCCCACAGGTCAGGGTGGGATATCATCTTCATATTCTAGCTTCACACATCCCCCAGCTATCATACTTGAACTCAAATCCTTCCCTCTGCCTCTGCTATCAGCAAAACTCAGAGTTAAATATCTCATGACTGTAACAAACAGCTGCTTTAAAAGACTTAGTTAAGTGGCTAGAGAACAAGTGGGGTGGTTAAGAGCACTGGCTACACTTACAGAGAATCTCAGTTCAGTTCCCAGCATCACTGCTGTTCAGCTCACAACTGCCCATAACTGCGGGTCCAGGGGAACCAGACACTTGTGGCTCCTCAACAATCACTAGCATCCACAAACACACACCTAGACATAGATACATGCATATAATAAAATAAATACATTTTAATAATCTAGTTGGGATTTCTAACACAATCAAGGTTTTAGAGGCATTTCCTGACTTGTCCTCTTCATGGTTTGAAACTTACAAGAGAAATAAGGATTAAAAATAAAATTTCTTTGGGTGTACGTTTGTAATTTTTAAAAATTTTACATGGTAGTCATAGTTTCCCCTCTCTCCTCTCCTTGCAATCCCTCCTCTCACCCTTTCTGTCCCTACAGGCTAACAACTCTTAGCCTATTGATTTGATTTTTATAGTTCACCTGCTTCATGTTTTATATTCTTGCTTTTGCCCTTAAACGTAGTAGGCTTGCCACACTTAGATCATTTACTCTTTACATGATGGCTGAGAGACCTTATTACTCTGATTTTATGTCCAGGACTCAGTCTAGGACCCTGCAACAATAACAAAGTTGTTTGAAAATCCAGAGCTGCCAGAAGCCAGCAGGAAGCTGAGCCAGAGAAAACCTGACACCGAATTACAGGTACAGACCTGGTGTCCCGGCCACATACCTTCTTTCCTCTGGTCTCTATACCCAGGTGAGACCAATGCACAGGGCTGTGATGTGGCTTCTTTTGTTTTGATTTTGTCTTTTTGTGGATGTGTTTTGTTTGAGACAGAGTCTCATCGTGTAGCCTTGACTGGCTGGTACACTCTCCTTGTACACTTGAGCTCATAGAGGTATGCCTGCTTCTGCTCCTGAGTGCTGGGATTAAAGGCATACACTAAAATTCTTCTTAGAAACTTGGATCATCCCAGTCTTGCTACCTTCTGATGAATTTGAAACATTTTCATCATTTCTAACATTTTAGTGACCTCTATAATTAGATGATCTCTGTATATCTTAGAAGGTTCCACAATAGATTCTTTTCCTCACTAAATAACGCTAGGAAAACAGAGTTTAGCATTAGGAAAGATTTCAGAACCACTGCAGCCAGAGATGGACCAGGTGCCCAGTGGAGCAAGGGTGGCTTTTTTGGACAGCAGAGCAGTTTCAAATCACCTTTAATAGCCTTTACTAAGGTCCTACATAAGAAATGCTTGAGGATTTGCCCAAAGACATGGGAAGACCGAGGAGATGTTTACAAATACAGAGCCCTGTGAGGAGCGAGGGTACACCTGTCCTTCTCCTGGCCCTACTTAGCCTCCTTTGCTCACTTTCCTTTCATGGATAAGGAGTTCTAACTGATACTAATAAATGATGTCGAGGAATGAATTTCATATATGAGGGATTTTTTATAATTAATATATTCAAACAAAGTTTCATTGTTGCTGAAAGCTATCACAAGTCAAAATAACCTAAATTATCTGGATGTTGTGGTGTAGGCCTTTAATCCCATGCTGAGCAGAAGAACCTGCAGTTCTGCAAACAAATAAAAACTAAAAGGGCTGGACATGTAGTTCAATGATAAAGTGCTTGCCTAGCATATGGAAGGCCTAGGTTTGATTCCCAGAACCAAAAATAAAAACCAAACAACTCCCAAATGAACAGTGGGATTTTTGTTGTAGTTTTTCCCTTTTTTTTGTATTCTCTAGTTGGGGATTATAAGAAGAATATCCATGTAAATTGTAAAAGATTACAAAAAGGAAAATATATAGTTCCTGCTTTATTCATGTATTTCAGATGTCTTAGTCAGGCCTGGGCATACTAGGGACATGAATCTCTGAAAGTTTTCAGAGCCTAACCAAGCAGGAGTCCAGAAATGGCCATGAAGTCAGATGCAAGAAAGAGAATAAGATAGTCCATGCTCAGCAATAGAGGTCTACTAGATTCGGGGTAGGGAGCTGTTTGCAACTGAAGGTTCCCAGGTCACTGTAGGGCAGATGGCATTACTCAGAGAAAGTCAGGCAGGGATCCAGAGTTCTTGCACCTGAGAGCATGACCTTAAACATATCTCTATTCTCTTTCACCTGCAGCACAAAACATGCAAGGTCCTAGAGCAGATTTGGGGATAAACCTGGTAATGGCACTGGAACTAGTATGTTAATTATCATTTTACATTAAATTTTGCTCTAACATTGAAGTTGTCCGGAAACTTCTTTGTTTTCAGTACATGCATGAAGTTTGAAATGTCAAGCCATTGTGAAAATGCTGTCCCTGGCCTTCCAGCGCCCAGCCAATAAGGCAAACAGCAACCCATGTGAATTGAGTAAGATAAGGCCTTATTTTAAAATAGAACGATCTTGCCCCATAGAGCTTGTGTCACTGTGGAGACTGAGAAAGAGCAGAGGAGCCTTTCTTATAGTTTCCCAATAGTCGTAGAAAAGGTTAAATAAAAGGGACAAATTGCCCAAGAGTATTCCTCTCCAAAACTTGAAGTGGCGGTCTCATATGGCGATTATCTGAGCCCAGGAAGCTCTGAAATGAAAAGTAAAGACGTGTCTGCTGGAGTTCAGTGGCACAAAGATCTAAGTCTACGATGTGCACTAAGAAGTTGGCAATTCTTTCAATGAAATATAGCACATGTGGACAGCATACCGTTAGCAGGGATAGCATAGGAGCATAAGGGCAAACGAGCTTCATGATGTATTATTTTAATTGATAATTGCAAAGGCATGTACACACATCATCTTGAGACTCAGCAAACATGGAGGTAGATAGGGAAGTCTTACCCCGTGAAGCACCTAGACTTGGAGTCTGTGAGTTGATGAATGGAGGAACATGATTGTCAACTGACCTCACAGTACACAGTCATGTGACCTGTAGGATTTTGTGTGTGTGTGTTGCCTTCCATTGCTATTGCTACTGGTAGGATGTTGGACAGGTGTCCAGAGGTCAGAGGACAAACAAGGACTTCATTATCAGAGGGCTGCATGCCCAAGCTAGAGCTCTGAGATACTGTTTGCTCTTGTATAAAAATTGTCAATAATAATATGAGTGCCACATTTATTTGCTGATATTCTACTGTGTGCAGGCCCTAACCAGGCACCATAGCTCTGAAGGTAATGAAGGGTTACAACCCTTCCTTCAGGACTTTGTCAGAGAGAAAAGGAGGGGAGGGGAGAGGAGAAGAGAAGAGAGGGGAGAGGAGAGGGGAGGGGAGAGGAGAGGAGGGGAGGGGAGAGGGGAGGTGAGAGGAAAGGAGGGGGAGGGAGAGGGGAGGAAAAAGGAGAGGAGAGGAGGAGAGGGGAGGGGGAGGGAGGGGAGGGGAGGGGAGGGGAGAGGAGAGGAGGAGATCCTTTACACTCACTGGAGGTGACGAAAACACACTTGGTTCAAAAGGAAAAGAAAGTAGGCTTCCAAAGTCTCCTGTCATGACTCTTGGCCACCTTTATGCTCACAGTAGCCCCTAACTTAGCCTTGGGCTATACTGAGTCTGAGCAATTGATTTTGTTTGTGAACTTGTTGGGCAAAGGAGATTGTTATATAAATGCAGTCTCGGTATTTTTGTATTAGGTCACATGAACTCTGGAGCCATACTTTCTCTGGTCCAAGGAATGAGGCAAGCCTAGCTATTCTTCACTCATAAAACATGGTTCAGATAAAATAAAAATACAAGATCTGAAATTCTCCACTAGAAACGTGGCTTGCTGAATTAACAATGATAGTGTGCTTTAACTCTGAGGAGTCAAATTCTAATGTTCCTCATAATTGGAGCTTTACATACCCACCAGTAGAAATGCCTAAGGTAAAAATCTAATGTGTTGGGGGAGAGATTAGGGATAAAGATAAACAGTAGATCATCGGTTAGACCCATGGCTACAGCAGAGTAACTGACTATTGATGCCTGGCTTCCAAGCTAGACTCCTAATTGCAAGGCTCCTGTTTGACTCGGTCGCACTGTCATACATCTGTCCAGTTCCTCCATAGCCTGTTGTAGCGTGGTACAAACAGTAATAGGGCAGGCTTAGAGAGATCCAGCAGTGTGACTATACCACAACCACCACATGGGCCTCAGTCTCCCCATCTGTAAAATGATGGAGCTTAGGCAGGCAGTAGTCATGGCTCCTTCTGCTTGTAAGGTGTAACACCATCAACTGAACAACCCATACATCACAACTGTTCTAAAACTTCACTGCTTAGACACATTTTAGCCTTGTGAAAAATGTGTGTGTGTGTGTGTGTGTGTGTGTGTGTGTGTGTGTACTCAGATATATACACATATATGTATAATAACTAAAGAAAAAGAGGCTATTTGCGTAGGGCATGGGAGGGGTTTGAGGAAGGGTAGCTGAGAAGTGCTGGGGGGAGTAAAAGGAAGGGGAAATTGATATAATTTTAACATTCAGTAAAACTTATTTGAAAAATAAAATAGCCCAGTGGCAATACTGTACTCCTTTAATCCCAGCATGCATCTCTGTGAGTCTGAGGCCAGCTTGTTTTGCAGAGTGAGTTCCAGGACAGCCAGGGTTACTCAAAGAAATCCTGGCTCAAAAGACAAAAATAGCAGCAGCAGCAGCAACAACAACAACAACAACAACAACAACAACATCAACAACAACAAATAAATAAATAAATAAATAAAATTAAAACAATAAAATAAAATTAGTGCTACTTATAAAATATATTTGATGTCTCATAGGTGGATTCCTTCCTTTTGAGAGGCTGGGTTAGCCACCAGGAGTGAGGTCTCTTGAGAGTGTGTTTAGTTACCATGAGAGCAGGTTATTATGAAATGAGCCTGGCCCTGCTCCCTCTGCTCCAGCCTGTGCTGTCTCACGGTCTCACGGTCTCACGTGTTGTTTTCCTTCCTGATTTTCCATTACACATTGAGCAGCATGAAGACCTCACAAGAAACCAAATACATGCTAATGCCAAGCTCTGAGATTTCAGAAACGTGAGTCAAAATAAACCTCTTTCCATTATAAATCCCCAGTGTCAGATATATAACAGAAAACAGATCAAGACAGTCCCCACCCTAACATTAGGGTTCTTCAAGTCCCATCAGGTGTTTCTAAGAGGAATCTCCCAAAGGGTCCTGGAGAGGGAAGAAAAGGTATTCAGCCACCTTGCATGGCTTTAAGTGAATCCTGAACATTGATGACCTTTGCTTTGCCAATATGCAAAGTGAACACACCACTGCACATTTTGTTTACCTTTGAATGTGTTACGAGAACAAGGAGGATGATCAAGGAATGTTCTGTGAACTCTAAACAATCCCAACTTCAGTGAGAAAGGAGAGCAAGGGACCAGAGCCTTTATCACTAAGGTCTCTTGTGCCATCTTCTCCAGCAGTGATGGGATCCCTGGGTTACCAGTCACTCCCTGGTGAGGATGGGTACACTTAGGGCTCAGAGTCCTCAAAGTTGGTTAAGAATATGGACTGGTTGTTGTTTTATTATGCCCAGCACAAGAATCTTTGAAGAGGAGTTGCTTTTGTAGCACTTGGTGTAGGAGGAATGACAGACATCTACACATATCCACTCTCATCAACTGTGAGCATGTCATTCCTTTATGCCCTGTTTTTAGCAGGCCTGGGTACAAAAATTATATCTGGTCTTTGCATTGTAGAAAGTGAGGTATATATTTATAGCCCTAGAATTAAAGGCTAGTCGGCTGGTTATGTTAGTTGGTTCCTGTGATCCTTTGTCTGTTGAGAGACAAAAAGAATGTTGTTCTAATACAGAAAATTTTCTATGATGGCACCAGGACAGGGATCGTATTTTGGTCTCCCTGCTGTCCAAACTCTCACTTTACCAATTTTTCACTGTCTTCACCATTCTCAAATTTTTGCCTTTCTAGCAATATGCCAATGTATGTGTTGTCACTCTTGGAGAAGTTACTATTTCTAAATGGCAAAACACAAAAAAGTTATTCAATAGGGGTTGGAGAGAGGGCTCAGCAGTTAAGTGCATTAACTGATTGTCTTGAGGATCCAGGATCAATTCCCAGCACCTCCACAGTAGCTCACAACCATCCCTAATTCCAGGGGAATCTGATGCCCTCTTCTGGCTTCCTTGGGCACTGAATTCATGAGGTACACAGACCTATGCACTTAAAATAATAATTATAAAACTATTAAGTGGGGACTTAAGGACAGCTTATGGGAAGGTACAAAGGAAAGACTCTTATAAAGTTCCTGTCATTAGGTTAAACTTTTAATCTCCTTTAGAAACTAAAATGAGGGAAGCCTTTGATAGAGCAGTCGGGATGCATCTAGTGTTAGAAATCTTTAAATGATGGTGAACTTTTTCTCTTATTTTCTTCCTCATCTTAGGCTGGAAACCTAGATCCTGGTGAAGTAATTGGAAACTAAAGAGAAGTTATCGGAAAAAAATGAACCTGAAATCTACTAGAACTGGTTCACTTGCTGTCTCTGTTTCTTTGGAAACTTCTTCAAGTTGCCCACCCAAGCCTCCCTGACAATTAAGTAACTGTAAGGGCAGTGGTGGTAACGTGTGTGAGGGAAGTACAGTGTATGCAGCTGCAGTCAGGCAGGACTAAGAGTGTATAGTGGGCATCTCTAATCCCAGCACTGGGGAGGCAGAGACAAGAGGACCACAGCCTACCTGAGTTTCCCGCCAGTGAGAGGGACCCCCCAATAAATACAGGTAGAGTGCACCTATGGAACAACCCTTGATGTTGTTTGTCCTCTGAGCTCCACCCTCACATGTGCCTACACACAAACACAATTCTATTCTTTAAGGAATGTTCTATGTACAGCAGGCAGGGTTCTATGCTTCCACCACAGGATTGCTCTGACAAAGCCTGTTGTAGCAATCCGTTCAGGTAACACCATGTCTCACCCTCACCAGATCACTCAGCGTTAGACATCAAGCTGCCAAGGAAAGCAAGGAACAGAGGCTAGTGGCCACCAACTGGTTGCCATTTCTTCTGAAGTTGTATTTTCAGTCCCAGAGTACTTTAAAGAAAATGTACATAAGATGCTATTTACTAGTTACATGTCTGTAATCCCAGCATTTAGGAAGGGACACTAAGAAGACAAAGATCTTGTGTTCTAGGCTACTCAATGGGTTATTTGAAAGTGACTCAAGAGCAGCAGGACACCAGGACTCTCCTGCAAATACCAGGGTCCAGCAAAGCCACCAACACAGAAGTGGCTCCATTTAAGAGCCAGCTCCCTGGGGTGGTTGGCACTGAACACATAGGACCCATTGTGTCCCGGGGTTGTCAGTCCCCACACAGGGAAAAGACCTCCTGGCTCTGGGCTCCAAAGCCATTTCCTGCTGCACTTCTCAGGATTGTGAGTTTTCAGGGGTGAAATTCTGAGCATTAGGAAAAGCTCTTACAAGTCACCACAGCAGAAACAAAGCCAAGGCTCTTGCGTGAAACACACTTCCCATTTAGACGTCAGCACGGTTTCAGAAACTCAATCTATTTGGGTCAATGTGCAGCACAACTGATTTCTCCACCTGTTAAACTGTTAGCCTCATAGACTGACTTTGGGGGAAAGCACAAGGACATTTCTTAACACTACTTTATCATTCTTAGATGGGAAAAACAATCCCCAACTGCAGCATTTATATAGCACGTTCAGGTCAGCATTCCTTTGGAAAATGATGCTGAGGCTGGGGAGATGACTCAGTAGATAAGGATACTTGCTCTGCAGCTTGAGGACTGAGTTAACTCTGAGTGACCATGTAAAACACTGGAGATGTAGAACTGTAGGAGACAGAAATGAAGAATCTATTGGGCCTTTGGTGCTGCCAGCCTAGCCCCAGGTTAGTGAAAGACCCTACCTCAAGGGAATAAGGCAGTGAAAAGCACCCACCATTCTCCTCTGGCCTCCGTGAACATATACATATGTTTGTGTACCTGCATGCATCACACATACATACAATGATTCCATTTGATTTCCAAACACACCATGAGACAGGAAGGGGGATATGGCTGTCTTACATGTACAGAGGAAGAAACTTTAGGGAATAGGACTGGTTGGAGAAATTGTAGACTCCAGGTCCATGAGGTCACCCCCCCCCTCCTCTGCAGCACTGGGCACCACCCACAGCCTCCTGGTCCACTCATGGTGCCTTTCAAGTGTCATGAGCTGTGGCCAATTTCAGACTAGATCTATAAAGGCAAATTATGATTGTTTTCTTTCCTTATCCAAATGTTGCACAAAGCAAATATCAACAAGCATTTACTGATGGCTCCCCCCTTTTATTTAACTTTTTGAATTAACATACAAGTGAAAAGCTCCCATATGGTGTATTCAAGTTCCTTCAAGTTGCTGAACTCTCTACTCTGTATATATTAAGGCTTTTAATATGACTAGTGACAGGAATGGCAACCTGAAAACCCTGTAGAACAATTACGTATTTTTGTATCAACAAATGAAACTAAACCAAAACAGTGACTACATTTTCTTTCACCTTTCATTTAGCTATATTGACATCTTATACAGAAAGACCGAGGAAGAGAATCATCCTGGGCTCTCCATCCTCTGCCCTCCCATTGAAGGTCTCATATGGCAGAAAGAGCACTGGGGGACACATACAGCAGTACACTTTAAAAAGATAATACTGTCATGTGAAACTTGAAAATGTCCTGCCTCAAACAAAGTCTTCCCTGGTACTACCCAGTTTCCTAACCATTAAAAAGGATGAAATACCAAACAGATTAACACTCAGGGAGCTTTCAGAAAGCAACAGGACACCAGCGCACTCCTGCAAATGCCTGGCTGTCCAATGGCAGGTGCTCCTGTCTGTTGCATAGGGATGGGGACTCATGGCCTGGCCACCTGTGACTGAAGGGTATAGCAAATCATCTCACAATTCCTGCCTACCTACTTAGAACACACACACCCACACAAACATACACACACTCACTCACACACACACACACACACACACACACACACACACACACTCACACAGACACAAACACACAGGAGCACACACAAACATATTCCCATACAGACATAAACAAATATGTACAAAGGCAGATTATATAAATGTGTGCACATAACACACAGGAACACAAACACAAAGATATTCAAACAAATACACATGCAGCCACACACAAAAACTCACACAAGACAAACACAACATAACACAGGCAGAAACACAAATACAACACACAAAGACACAGCATGGCACAAACACACAGACACAAACTGTGATTACTTAAGTGTTTACCACTGACCCACAAACACTAGAACCAAGTGACTGTGGACTGAAGTTTCTGACACCACTTTCTCCCTTACTTGACTTTATCAGCGATTTTGCTGTAGAGATGGAAAAGTGACCACCATGACAGCAACTCTGGGTCACATTGCCTTGACTTACCTTAGTCAACAGTTAGTTGGGATTATGTCATCTACATGTCCCACCTCCAGGAATCCTCAAGACTCTGAAATGCAGAGGGAGCCTAGCTATATCACTTCTATCAATAGCAACAAAGTGGAGTTTGTTGAATTACAAATTGGTGAATTCACAGCTAGACCCAGGGATTCAGGAAGAGCCCAGGACTTCAGCTCTGACCACCTGCTCAGTTGGCTTTGTTCCATGCTGGGTTTGTTCAGGTACAGCTTTCCCTCCTCAGCCATTCACATTCAATAATCATTGGCTTCATTCAGGTTATGGGTCCAGCCCCAGAGACACCCTACCTGTGTGTATATGAGGGAGAGAGAGGGGTGGGGGAGAGGGGAGTGAAGGAGAGAGAGAGGAAGGGAGGGAGAGAGGGATGGGGAGAGAGAGAGAGAGAGAGAGAGAGAGAGAGAGAGAGAGAGAGGGAGGGAGGGAGGGAGGGAGAGAGAGGGAGGAGAGGGAGAGGGAACACTGGTTTCTTTTTTTTGAAATACTCTCCATTGGGCTGGCTCTCACCACTTAGGCCAGCCTGACTGAACATCAGCTCCTAGGGATCTGCTGCGGTGCAGGTGTGAGAACTGCTGCTCATAGCCTTAAAACCCACACAGATGTTCAGAGGGCGTGGAAGTCCATCTGCAATCCCCGCAGACACAGGAGATCCTCAGAGCAAGCTGGTAGCATAGTGCTGAGCATTTGGTTTGAATGCAAGGTGTTGCTCAATGAATACCATACAAGAGAGGTCAAGGGGTCAAGGATCCACACAAGTGCATGCACATGTGCACACTTCAAACATTTGCATGCACATGTACAACACACACACACACACAAACACAAGGGAGAGAGAGAGAGAGAGACAGAGAGAGAGACAGAGAGAGAGACAGAGAGACAGACAGAGAGAGAGACAGAGAGACAGACAGAGAGAGAGACAGAGAGACAAGAGAGAGAGAGAGAGAGAGAGAGAGAGAGAGAGAGAGAGAGAGAGAGAGAGAAGAATATTAAAAGTTTCAGTTGTATCTGTGCCCGAACTGGTGGAAACTTGTTTATCTTGGCTGTCATCCAGCTTCTGCTTCCTCTTCAGCTTTCAGGGAATCCACTGAAAGAACACTGTTTTAGATACAGCTGTGTTGGTGTTGAATGCTTTTTCATTTTGTATAAAAAGGCAGAGGATAAGATTTAATACCTCACCACAAACACTACTTTTTAATCATCTCTGCAGTAGAAAAAAGCCGGAAACATGATTCAAGTGTCACGGATTTCTTTCTTTTATTACTTCTGCAACAAATGATATTTTGGAAGCGGGAAACCTAGACATGAAATTTGTTTGTGCCTACTTTGCTGAATGACTGTCAGAATAATTTCTATCCCTATACAGATGGGTCAGTGCATTCCCTGGAGTCATTGCCCCAGAAAACAATGTGTATGACAAAAACATAAATATGCATTGTTACTTTGATGGTAGGTAGCTGGATGGTCCCCGGGAAATAAAAATGGAAAGTGCAAAAAGTGAATTGGGCACTGTGTAATTGAATAGGCTGGTTGCTTGGGCTTGAGGGATGTCTCCTGAGCTTATATAAGCACTGCTTTGGGAGCATCTGAAATGAGTCCCATCATTTATGGGGCAGGAGAACTGAGCAGTATCGTGCTGCTTCCTTCCCATTTCCTTGGCACATTAGCCAGTCAACACACTTCTGGTTTGTGTTACCCGATCCCCACACACACCTACTGGGATTCCTAGCTACCCTTTGGTCTCCTTCAAGCAAAGCACAGGTGTGGTGGTCTCTCCTTGCCAGTGGCCACATAATGATAGCAGCAGCACAGGCCATTTCTAGAGCATTCTAGTCAATCAGCAAGGTTACTGGATGAAGCACAGAACTGGAAAGGGGAACAGAGCCACAAAGGGACAGAAGCTGGGTGTAGTACACATAGCCAACACCTTCACTCTTAAAATGTAAGTTACTACCTCACACTTCCAGGAGCCAAGTGGCACTTGCCTTACCCAACCTCCTCATTCACTCAGGTATGAAATTTACTTCTGCTCTCAATCAGCCAAACAAATAACTTGAAAATTAATTATAGTGATGGGTTTTCTTTTTTGTTTTATTAGTAGTATTATTATTTTGCATTTCCAGCCTCTTCCAATGTTTTGCTAAGCACTGTAACCTAAAATGTAAGTATATTGTCAATCATAGTTGATGGTCAAACTGTCTTTGAAAGTCATACATTGAATACATAAACATGTGACTACAGGCTTCCTCTATGTTCACTCTGTGTAGGGCCATGACAGGAAAAAGAGAAGGAGGGAAGTGGGGGAAGTGGGTGCTACTGGAGATGACTACACGAAGTGAGCTAAGCTGGCCCGAGAAGGGCAAATATTGTGTGTTTTCTCTCATGTAGTCCCTAGATTACAGACAGATACATAAAGTCATGTATGGTATATGTCATGAAAGTAGAGTGAAATGTCTAAGGGAACAGAACTAATGGGAAGGGGAGAGGGACGATAGAGGACCATGTATTTGTAATGAGAGCAATGCCACTCTCAGGCAGTAACAGGTTTTAAGAGAGTAAAATGACAAGTGTCAGCTACTGTAGTGGCCTGCGTCCTTCTAAAGGACCAATCTGCATAAAGAGAAATACTGTACATATATATATTCCAAATGTTCATAGGTGGAAGTGGCTTTAGGGAAAGGTTTAGGAAGGACACAATAGGAAAAAGGGTTTTAAAAGATAATCATGAGAAAATGCTGGAAATGATGCTGTGGCTGAGTCACCTCAACCGATAAATGACTTGGAAGTCTGTATTTGTTTTGGGGGAAGGAGGAAGAGAGAGGTCAACATGGGGAAGAAAGTGATTGATTTCCCTGTTAACCAATGACTAGATGGAAACAAATAAACCAGAAACAAGGCAGGATGTGATCAGGAAACATGTATTCATTGTGTAGTAGAGATATTTGGAAAACACCACATGGGAACCAAAGGTCAGTATCACTAATGGATAGAGATGCAGAAACCAAGAAAATATTGAAGCTGGAACCCAGTTGCACATTAAAATCATAAATCATGGCCAACTGGGACTGGTCATTAGGGTGTTCCACGTAAACATGACAGTGTAGCAGAATAGATGCTCATCCCAGTAGGTGCAGAAGAATTACAAAATGTAACATCATTCAAGATTAAAAAAAAAAAATCTCCAGACAAAATATAAGAGAAATTCCCCTCACCACAATACAGCCTGTATGTAGAGTTCATACCTGACATTGTAACTACAGTAGAGAATCTAAACAATTTGGTTCTTACTACAAGGCAATAATTTCTACTTTTACTATTCCTGTTCAACAGAGTACTAGAAAGATTAGTCAGACAAGAAAAAAAAATGACTCTCAAACAGAAAGGAGTAAAATTATTTGACTGTGAGTACACAGTCAAATATGTAAACAACAGTAATGCATAGCAGTCATGACAGTAGCGACAAAGCCTGTAAAAATAGGAAACACATTTAGTAATGTCAGTTTGAACCTAAAAGCCTGTGTCATTTCTATAATAAGAACTTATGAAAGCGATAAAAGGACTGCACCATGTCCATTCAAAGAATTATTAGAAAAAAAACCTTTCAGTAAAAAGACAGACTAAATAGCAGGTTTGAACGAAAGAAAAATCTCCATAGAAGAAAGAGTGTGTGAAGGTGGTAGCCTTTATTAGGCTAGTCTTTTTAGAGTAATTTACTCTTCAGGAACTCTCCAGGGCTCAGAGAGAACATGTCAAGCTATACTAAAACCAACACCCCCAAATTTCCAAAGCACCTTCCCCTAGCCCAATGTTTACATCCAAGTCACAAACAAGAGACATTCTCTCCATCCTCAAATCTCTGAGTGAAGACTCTCTCAACATTCAGGTCCAAAGTGTCAATTGGAAACAAAGGCAAACTCTTTTGATCTGCGAAACAGTAAAATCAAAAACAAAGTCTGAAGCAATGTGAGTGGCTCATGCCTGTGACCCCAGCACTTGGGAAGCTGAGGCAAGGGGATTGCTATGAATCTCAGGCCAATCTGGGTGAGTTTTAGGATATCCTGGGCTGTGGTATGACAGAGACCTTTTTCTTTTCTCTTCTTTTTAGTTCTGTAATTCAAAGGTGACACAAGGCTAGCCCGGAGGCCTCCAAAAGATCTAGCCCTTAACTGCTGGCTAAGGTCTTTGTGTCATCTTTCTTAGTGGTGTCTGATGTCTGTGGCTTTCACAGACTGACATTATATACGGCTCGTGGCTCTACCCTCCCGGAGGTTCAAGAGTAACAGTGGCACTCTTTCAGCTTCAGTTGGCATCCTGTGTCATGTCTGCTCCTGAAGCAGGACCTCTTTCAGGCCCAGAGGCTCTCTTTTGAAATCACAGTGGGAGCCACTGTGACCCTATAATTTTTGCATGTTGTTTGGCTGCAGAATCAGCACACAGAGATGCCAAAGCTTACTGATTACACCCTTTGGGGCAGTAACATCTGCCACCATGGTGTAGTCTTGGAGTGACTTGCTGGACAGGAGCTTGCAGGCAGGGAGCTCGTGCACAGTGAGAAGGCTGGCCCCTGAAACACTGGGCCCCTGGTCTGTTGCGGAAGAGGCTGCCTGATAGATTCCTGTGGTGACATCTGGGCATCTTTCTTTTCCAGTTTTCTTGTGTCAGGACTTGGCTTCCTTTCTCTTGACTAATCTCTTTTCTCCTCAGCATCTGTTTGTCTGGGCCTTTTCTGGATAGGTTGTGACTTTTCTGAATATTTTTGCTGTCTTCTTTTGCTGTTTTTTGTTGGTTTGTTTGTTTGTTTTAACACAGGGATTCTCTGTGTAGCCCTATCTGTCCTAGAACTCTCTCAGTAGACCAGGCTGGCCTTGAACTCCCAGTGATCCACTAGCTTCTACCTCCTGAGTCCTGGGATTAAAGGCGTGTGCCACCACTGCCTGGCTTGCTGTGTTGTTTTTAGGTTTCCCTTTGCCTCATGACATTGCTCCCTAGTCCCACTGCACACAGTTAAAAGTAAGCAAGCCCTTGTCTGAAATCTTTGATGCCTAGAGATTTCTCCCACTAGGTTTTTAGTCCTCCTAAAATTCATCTTTCATGAGCATATGCAAAATTCAGCTTTACTCTAGGTTGCTTTATTTAAAATAAATGAACATTTGTTTATAAATGTATAAGTCTTGATATATGGTGATTTTTTTCCTTCTGATTTCAATTCCTAGTCTTGTTCTTCAAGCCCCCACCAGAAGCATCTGTAAGACTCCATGTGCAGCTATGTAGACTCTTTAAAGTTCAGCTCCTGACTTCTTCCTGTGTCTGCTCAACAGTTATCAATCCGAGTCCACGTTTTAGGGTATTGCTATAGCAAACAACTCAATCTTGATAGAGGTTTCTGGGTCAGTTCATTTCCTATAGCTATAACAAAAAAGAATGAGGTATTATTTGGCTCATAGCATTAGAAGTGAAAGCCAATATCAGGAACTTTATCTCCAAGGCCTTTGGTGAAGCCCTTGTAGCAGATAACATCACAATGAGGGGAGTATATGTTAAAGAAGACATGTTGTCTCAAGGTTAACTGCATTAATCTCTGCCAAGGCCAGTTCTGCTAATGATCTGACCACCTTATTCCAACTTCTCAAAGCTTCCACCACTTCAGAGAAGAGCGAGTCTCCAGCACAAATTGGGGATCAGTGCCTCAGAGGCCGGGGAGTATTGAGGAATGGAAAGAATGCAGAAGTCAGAGGTTGGGAACTTGTGCTATGCTACATGACACTACTGTCTTAAATCAGCATGGCCTTTGCAGTCATGCACGGGCTGCACACCTGCACAAGACTGAGCCAGTCACCACTCCATCAGGGGTAGAGGAAGTGCCCATGGAACCCCGTGCTTCCTGAAGATCTGTTAGCAGTTAGTGATTTTTTTCTTCTGTGATGTGATGTAACCACTTCGAGTTGTCCGTGCTCCCACAAATGGCCTCCTACACATCCTGAAGCAAGCACCTAATTGAACTCAAGTAAAAAAGGAGCCATGAAAGTAGCAGGGGAAGGGGAAAAAGGAAAAGATGACATGGGTGAGATGGCTCAGCATGCAAAGGGACCTGCCATCAACCCTGATGACCCAAGTCAATCCCTAGGACCCATACAGAGGAAGGAGAGAACAGACAGCCGCACGTTGTCTGTCTTCTAACTTTCATACATGCATTGTGGCATGTATGAACCCATACTACACATATACACCTTATACATACACAAACGTGTATGTACATATGCACATACCACAAATTAATAATAAATAATATGTAAAATAGAAAAAAATGTAGATAATAAGAGGAAATACATTCTTTGGAAATGACAGAAAACAGTGTTGGGAGGTGAGATGGTTCATGTAGAGTTGTAAAATTTGAAAGTCTTATGTGAAGGTATCTACTCTAGATGTGCACAACAGAAAAAAGACCAGAAGGAAATGCACACAGGTACTGTCACTAGTCACGTCTGAGTGGGGAGATACTTATATAATCTTCCTACTTTCCTAAGTTATATATGCAATAAAACACATGCTTAAGTATTACCAAGTAAATAAGTAAATAACATACAGGGTTGAAGGAAGGAAAAGAAGGGAGGGATGAAGACAAGGAGGGAGGAGACTTAAGACCTCAGGTCAGTTGCTTTTCAACAGGCATCCAAGTCCCAAGGATTGTGTGTGATGTGTGTATGTGTGTCATGTGTGTGTAAGTATGATGTGTGTGGGAATTGTAGAGGATGGAAATATGTGGGTGGGTGCATGCATGCAAAGGCTTGTGTGTGGAGATAAGGGAACTTTCCAGAGTTGGTTCTTTCCTTTCACTGTGGATTTTAGGGATTGAACTCAGGTCGTTAGATTTGAGCAGCATGTGCCCTTACCCACTGAGACATCTTGCTGACCTCAGAAAGTCATATTTCTAACAGATAGTACTGAAGCACCTTAATGTCAGTTTCCAGGTAAATGTAAATCAAAACAATAATGATATTTCACTTTTTACCAATTAGGAAGTTTATAACAAAAAAGACAGGTGATAACAATTATTAGTGAAGGTGTGGTGAAATCAGAGCTCTCAAACAGGAATGGAGGGAATGTCACATGATACAGTCATTTTGGAAAAGGGTCTGTGATTCTACAAGTCGTATGACTTAGGCTTACCTTTTAACACTAAGGAAAAACCACTGATCAATACAAAAATGTGTGTACAGGAATCAGTACACAAAAATGTGTGTACAGGAATTATCCATAATAGCTTGAAAAAGGGGGGTCCACATGTTCATCAACTGATAGATGAATAAATAAAATGTAGCATATCCTTATAATGGATTATTATTTGGCAATAAAAAAAGGACAAACACATGCTTCAGCAGGCTGAAACTTGAGACATACTAACTGAAAGGAGTCAATCACAAAACAAAATATATATTTCATTCATACACGGTGTTCAGAACAAACAAATCTATAGAGATAGGAAGCAGATTAATGGTTTCCTAGGAATGGTAAATGGTATGTCCTTATGTCAATAAAGCTATTTTAAAAGGGGGAAAGAGTTCAGAGTGCATTCTGGCCTTGCAGAGGACCCAAACTTGGCTCCCAGCATCCACATAGGGTAGCTCACAGCTGCCTGTAACTTAAGCTCCAGGGGATATGACATCCTTTTCTAAGCTCTGTAGGCACCTGTACATGCATGGTGTGTGTGTGTGTGTGCACACACACACACACACACGGGGTAGGCAGGGAGAGGGAGAAAGACAGAGAGAAGACAGAGGCAGAAGCAGGGACAGTGAGACACAGGAAAATCTCAAATGCATGTAGATTAGGCGAATGAGGGTTGGTTACTGGTAGCACTGTGCCACTGATGCAGAAAGAAAGGGGCTTCAAGATTCAACACATGCTGCAAAGTGCTGTGTGGGAGTGCAAAACTGAATGGTACTGCTTGACCAAAAGCTGATGTATGAAGGACCAATCTGCCGGGCGACCTTTCAGTGGCATGAGCTTTAGCAATGGCTGAAATGTGGCCTTATGACACTTTTCAAGGGAAGGAGAGAGAAGCTGTTGAGATATCCAGTTCTCTGAGGGATTTATGCCAGTGTGGACAAGCAGAGCCCATCAAGAAGCCCCACTTGATTCCTGTTTACACTAACTTTCTCAGCCGGAGCACCGTGACACCAGGAGCTGGAGAGCCCTTGCTCTTCCTTGTTTGAGCCTGCTGCAGTGTTGGGAGCCATCTCTCTATACCCATGGGATCTCAGTTGCACCCTACAGCACTTACTTTCCTCTATGTTGTGACCAGATAACTGAGAAGAAGCTACTTAGGGAGGAACCATTTATTTTGACTGACAGTTTGAGGGGACATAATCTCATCATAGCAGAGAAGGCCTGGCAACAAGGACATGAGGCAGCCGGTCACATTGATGCAGCATCCAGGAAGTAGAAAACAGCCAGGAAGTGATTCACACGTCCAAAGCATGCCTCCACAGAGGCTGTGGTTATCTGAATGAAAATTGCCCCCATAGGTTCATCAAGAGCAGCACTATTAGGAGGTGTGGCCTTGTCGGAAGATGTGTGCTACTGGGGGATGGGCTTTGAGGTTTCAGATGCTCAAGCCAGGCCCAGTGTCACTCTCTCTTCCTAATGTCTTCAGAACTGGATGTAGAACTCTCAGGTACTTCTCCAACACCATGTCTGCTGCACGCAACCATGCTTTTCTCCATGATGACAGGGGACTAGATCTCTGAACTGCAAACCAGTCCCTGCTTAAATGTTTCCCTTTATAAGAGTTGTGGTGGAAATGGTGTCTCTCTTCAGCCACAGAAACCTTAACTAAAACAATGGTTCACTTCCTCCAGTGAGGCTAAACATTCTACAATCTTTCAAAAATAGCACCACTAGCTAGGTGCCAAGTGCTCAAATACCTGTGCCTCCTGGGACAGTTAGTGTTCACACCACAGCATAACTCTTCCTTCAGTTTGATAACCAATTATGTCTGGACCCAAACATCATTTTGGGTACTTAAACACTTCTGATTGAGAACTACAAGTTTATATGCATGTTTTTGTAAGTGGCAATAAATGGTTTTAATAGTAAATATCTAGCTAGCCAGCTCTCTACAGGGCCCAAAAGCCTTTGTTCAGAATGCTTTGTTGATTTGCATGGTGTAAATACTCCCTCAGTGGCTACTAATACTGTCAACCTGGCTTGCAAAATGATCATGAAGTTAACAGCCAATTTTTACTAGCCAACATGAGCCAGCTCCAGCATATTACAGATAAGGGCATAGTGTTCTGAGAGAACATTCCCTCCTAGAATATCTGCTGCTACTGATGTCAGCAAGACCGCTGGAGCCAGGGCCCAAAAATCCAGCTTCCATGGTCTCCATACACTGTAATCCTGGCCTTCTGTTCTCAGGATTCCCTGTGGAGTTCTAACCAGATGTGTTTTCAATTGGACTTTTTCTTCACAGAAGCTTCCAGAGCCCAAGTCTAAAATGGAGAAGGCCCCCTCATTCTAGCAGGACTGAGCATGTGAGGCTGCTTGTTTTCTCCTGGCCTGTTAAGCTAACAAATAGGGATGGAAGCCTCTAGAGAAAACTCTTAATATGTAGGCTGAAGGTCCTGGCAGATTCTGACACTCTTACATGGCCATTGAGTAATCAGTCAACTGGGTTGAACTTCTGTAGCATGAAATGGTTCAAAGAATAGGTCTGGAGGAGAGTGTGCATGGCAGGCTTAGGGTGGCTGTGTAGAAGTGTGGACATGGGCCAAACCTGGATCTGTGTCCTGACAGGAAATGTGGTGAAGGATGTGTAGAATCAGAAAGCAGGGTCTTCAGAGATTATTCTGAAGATCCACCTGTGTGCTCTTGCTTCTGGGTGACTGAGAATCGAAGGTAGGCAAAGCTCAAAGCTCGTTGAGCTTGAAGCCTGTGTCATCACAGCTATGGAGCCTGGTCATAGGCAATAATTGCATTATCATTAAACTATTTTAATATGTGAGTGGACAGACAGTGTGAGGAGTCAGGTTTGTAGAATACAGAAATAATCATGACAAAACAATGCCTTGGCTTTACAGAGGATGACCAGTACTCATTAAACACTTATAAATAGATAATTTTAATAATGTTTCATGCAAACACCAATTCAAACAGAAGTGATGCTGTATACATGTATATGAAAATGTCATAATAAAACCTATTATATGTAGAGCTAATATATGCTGATAAAAACTTTTAGATGTTTAAAAGTATTGCTGGTATGATCACACATGCCTATGACAATGGGATTACCTGATGGAGTCCCTCACCGTTTCTGTTTACACTGACTTTGCTAATGAGCAGGACCACACTGTTATTTCCCTTCATCTCTGAGCTTCTTTAAGGTTGCAATGAGTTTTTTGTTTGTTTGTTTGTTTGTTTGTTTGTTTGTTTGTTTTTAATTCTGGCCTTTTGTTTAATACCTTGCCAAGGAAACTACAACATGAAATTATTTTAAAGGTGAATTAACTACTGTATGGCATATGCCTGTTTTCATCTCTCAAATGCTTAATTTTATTTAGTTATTTGCTAAGTGAAAGAAGCCAGCTACGTTCCTCCCAGTTCTAGCTCTGTGGTGATAAATGCATGGAGACTGGGTAACTCTCTGCTCTGGGAGGCTGCAATGTCATGAAGAAGACAAACATGAAATGATATGTAAGTGCAGCACTCAAGAATGGGGCCTGATAACACATTCTCCCAGGGAACTTCAATATATATATATAATCATAAGATGGCTAACACAGGCAATTCTATGGGCAGAGGCTTCTGGGTAGAAGAGTAGTAGTAAGTGGCTGACAGCTATTGTCTATGGCACTTCCTTGGAGCCAACTAAATTATTCATTCTAAGTTTGAGGACAATTGCACATTGTCTTAGTTAGGGTTACTATTGCTGTCATGAAACACCATGATCTAAAAAAATTTTGGGGGGAAAGGGTTTACTTGGTTTATGCTTCCACATCACCATTCATCGTTGATGGAAGTATGGACAGGAACTCAAAACAGGGCATGAACCTGGAGGCAACAGCTGATTCAAAAACCATGTAAGGGTGTTGCTTGTTGGCTTGCTCTACATGGCTTGCTCAGCCTGCGTTCTTATAGAGCCCAGGGCCACCTGCCCAGGGATGGAACCACCCACAATGGCTGGGCCCCCACTCACAAATCATTAATTAAGAAAATGCCCTACAGGCTTGTTTATAGCCTGATTTTATCGAGGTATTTTTCTCAATTGAGGTTCCCTCAATTGACTCTCCAATGACTCTAGCTTGTGTCAAGTTGACATAAAACTAACCAGCACACACATCTCTGTAAATATACTAAAAGCCACCTAACCAATTTATTATTTGAAACAGAGTCTTGCTAAATTTCCCAAGCTGATCTTGAAACCTTGAGTAGTTGGGATTACACCATACCCAGCTCCATAATTATATAGTTTTTATGTGTATGGGAGGGTCTACCTGTTCACACATATGTAGGTGCATTGTATGTGCATGATATGGAGGCCAGGATTGACATTGGAAATCTTCCTGGATCAGTCTCCACCTGATTTGTTAAGGCATCTCCTCTTGTTTGAACCCAGAAACCACAAATATGGGGATGGTCTAGTTAGCCACCTTGCTCCAAGGAGTTTCTGTCTGCACTTCCCAGCCCTGAAATTATAGGTAACCATTTTGCCCACCTGAACGTGTGCCCTCTGGAGACTCAGGCTCCAGTCCTCACACATGCATGGTAAGCACTCTATCCTCTAAGCCATTTCCACAGCTGCATATTTATATACTTTAAACAACTGACCTGTGTGTGAGAATAATCTCAGTGTGTAAGGCTGCCATGTATCAGTTAGTTTTTGTATACAATGCTCTCAGAACAATGTCAGGCACACAGTGGCTGCTGCCCATAGATTGGCTTGTTATTATTGATGTCATATGAAATCAAGAGACCATCTTTCACTTGCTAGAATGGAAAATACCCAACACTTCAGTAACACACAGTAATGGCTGAAGTAAGCACACTTGAAGTCTCCTGTGCTGTAGGTGGAAGTGTAAATTTGTGTAGTCTCATGGCTTAACTTATCCAATAATAAATATTCATATTTTGGTTCAATAATTTAAGAGAATTTCTCTTTGCTTCTTCTGGAAAGGCTTAAATTACCAAAAGACCTGGGGAATTATTAATATATGTCTGCTTAAATAAATGATTGTGCAGTCATGCAAAGAAACCTTATGAGGCTGTAAAAAGGAAACAGGCACTTTGTGCAATGAACTTGCTGTTAAGATTATATATATATATATATGTATATATATGTATGTATATATATACATATATATGAAAAATTGCAAGACTTATGGTATACTGACATTACTGTAGAAAGTAATTTATGTATGTGATGATAGATGCTTATGCACACACATTCATATTCATATTTATTTTTGTATTTGCATGGACTTTGTGGAAGGAAACAAAAGGAAAGTAGTAGGGATTGGAAATCTCAAGTCAAAGAAAGGCTTTCATTTGGTCCTACTTGCTTTTCATATTGCTTGAAATTCTGGTTTTAGTAAAAAACACACTACTTTTTCTTTTTTGGAAACAAATTGTCAGGTAGCTCAGGCTGATCTTGAACTTACCAAACAGCTGAGAAGGATCACAAACTCCTGATCCTCCAGTCTTTACTTCCTGAGTGTTGGAATTACAGGTAGATGTCATCATACTTAGTTTATGTGGTGCTGGGGATGATTCCCAAGGTTCCATACTTGCTGGGTAAGCACGCTGCCAACTAAGCTACATACCCAATAAAACATTACTTTTCAAATTAGAAAATAAATTAAAAGAAAGAAGAAAGATAATTGAGGTTAGCAAAATTTCAAAACAAATGAATTGGCATCTGGTCTGACTTCATGGCCCCGATTCACACGTTGACTAAGAATTTCTAATGTCCTGTATGCCCTTCAGTGCTATGGGAAGTACCTCACCAAACATATTTCCCTTCTTATTAGTTATGAACTAACAAAGGGAACAAGAAAGCTCAATTAACAATACTAGAGCTTAGTGTCTAGGGGCAAGGGCTATGATGGACTGGGCCATAGTGGTATACAGCATGGTAACCTGTCCTGGACACACTGCAGCAAGTGGAAGATTTCAAGGCTTTTGGGAGAGAATGTATGGAGTGTTCTCATGCTTGCAGCCTGCCACTGGACATTGGAGGATGCTTTCTACAGTGGTTTCTGAACAGCTATTGGTGTACGGAGCTAGTTAATCAATCCTGAGACACAGAAGGTACAGTTCCTTCACATAACTACTTAATTTATCCATTTTTCACTATGGGAATATTATTGGCAAGTGAATTGTTTTCTGAAATACACAAGAGATTAATTGCACCATCAGTGATAGCCTCTTAGTATTGAAGAGTATTAGCAGAATACATAATGCTTTGTGATGATATAGAAGACTAATTTGTAAACCTGGGCCTCATGTTTAATGACAATCTACATTCACTCTTTTAGGACCCAACAACTCTTTCTCTAAAAGAGTGTACAGTGCAAAGCTGTAAAGAATTTCCTCTGTTACTGGATATGTGTCAGTGATGTAACAGTTGAGACAGTGTCCTGCAATTACCTAAACTGTCGTCATGTTGATGTCTGAGTTATCCATGCTTTGACTTCATCCAGTTTTTCTCACATATCTTTGCAAATAACAAATGAATGTCTATATTAAGCAAAGAGGGAAATGCTGGGTGGACTTGGATACCTTACACTAGTATTTTAGTGAGATCTATTTTTTATCCCCACAGTTATTTCAAATCGCCAACGATGTGTCCCTTCATTCTTAATTCCTCCTTCAATTATACAGTAAGAACACTAGATTCTGTTTATACTGTGGGAAATAACACCATTGTGCTGCAAAAAGTTATAGATGTTGAGAGAAATAAATTTTGTTAAACCAAATGCTGAATTACTATGGTTATATATTTCAGTTTATTACTTTCATGTAATATTACATATTATATAAAATTGTCTGTGCGTGTGTGTGTGTGTGTGTGTGTGTGTGTGTGTGTGTGTACACGCAGGTGCACTTGCCTATGCCTGTGGAGCAAAGGATACACATAGAACATTTTCCTCATTTGCTCTCCACCTTACCACCTAACCTTTTTTTGCCGAATCTGGAGTTTGGTCTCATCTAGAATGGCTGGCCAGTAGGCCCCAGGTCCCCTTGTTTCTTCCCTAACTGGAGTTATGGATGTACACCATCACAAACAGCTTTTTATATGGCTGCTGGAGATGTGAACTCAGGCCCTCAGGCACACACAGCATACGAAGCCATCTCCCCTATCCTATCTTAAGACTTTTAAGACCCCCCTCAAGTCTTTTAAATGCAAAAGTTTGATAAGATATATTGTGGCGCTATGTGGTTTATGATCTCATAAAGCTTTCCTGGAAATCAGAAAAACAAAACAGCCAAGTTACCAAAGAGCTCACCATAATGAAGTGCTGACAGAACACTGCATGATGACAGCCTAGAATTAAATGTTGGAATGATTGTGTTTTAAGATACCAGAGGTGACTTTTACCTGTTTACTAGATTTCTGTGAAAGCTTAAGTTACTTCAGGCAATCTTTTGAATTGCATTTGTGATAGGACAATGTCAAAATTTCAAACACAAAGCAAAAACCATGTGTTTCGTTTTTAACAAGGTTGCCAACTAGAAGTGTTCCCCTTGCCTTTCACACGTACAAGAGTTTACACTTTGGACTATGGCAATAAAATCCTCTGTTCCTAAGAAGTCTTTGGTTGGCATTCTACATACTATTCATTCTATATATTTGCTTTATTTTCTGTAAAATTTGCAAGTGAATATGATATATTAACACATACATCAGAATCTCAGCCATAAACAATGAACTCATGACATTTTCAGGAAAATGGTTGGAACTGAAAATCACTGTTAAATAAAATAAGCCATGTTTAGAAAGAAAAATGCCATGTTTTGTTTCAAATGTAGACTTGAGCTTTAAGTGTGTGTGTGTGTGTGTGTGTGTGTGTGTGTGTGTGTGTGTGTGTTCATCATTGACCTAGAAAGGAGATCATCAGAGGGTATGAAGAGTCTTTATAGAAGAGGGGAGGGAAGAAAAAGAGAGTAATAGAAAACATGGGACATGAAAGCCGAAGGGGGACACCATTTGAGGGGAGAAGAGACCAATAAGAGACAAGGGGGCAAGGAAGATGGGAGAGAGGCAGGAACAGAGAAAAACTGGAATAAATTATAATGGAACATTTGTACTAAAACTCTATTAATAATCCACCAATTTGTGTGCTAAATAAAAATGTAGAATAATCAAGTCAAATGTGTTCTGAACTTAGTTTTTGAGATGAGGTAATGTAGCCATGAAGTCAGCAGGGGGCGCCACAAACTCCTCCTTTGCTGTGTGAGGCCAAGCTTGACTGAGGTCTAACTTTATCTCTGTAATGTCACTGAGGAAAACATTCGTGACTTTGTGTATTCACATTATTAACTAGGCCTCCTATGTAGACTTAAATATTTATTTTTGTTTTAATTTTTGTGTTTTCGAAGAGGAATCTGATTATAAATGAGCACGGGCTAGAAACTGGCCATAGTGGGACATCCTTTTCAGTTCTTATAAACTGTCTGTCTTCTAGGAATGGCTGCATCCTCCCTATCTTAAATGTTCTGCCCCTCCTCCCAAGGCCATCCCATAGCCTTGGCTAACAGGACTATCGAAATACACTCACTTTGGGGCAAAGCTTTGTTCTCTTTTGAAAAACTAACTCTTATTCTTCATTCAGACAAACCTGGGTACTGACATCCTACCTTATTATGTACATGTGTGTTTATGTCTATATATTTGCTATTATTGTTGGCTGTCTATTGCTTTAGGAAGTGGAGATTGTTTGACTATCCACAATGCAAGAAAAGCAACATCCTCAAGATGTGTTCAGACCATTTTCTACCATAACTTCACAGTCTGAAGCAATGCCACACTCCACCACACTCAGCAGCCCCAATCAAGTGCAACCATGGTGGGGGGAATGGCTTGTAGAAAACTGGCTAAATATGCTATTCATTTGTCCCTTTGACATCTTTAAGTATCACACTCAGCTTTGACAAAGAAACTGTCTTATGTCTGAATTTAGTGTCTCTGAAATACATTCTTTGGGATCTTTTGGCATAGCACAGCAGAGTGATTTGCTAAAATATGATCTGCAATTCCCAGAAAAAAGCTCCACCCTCACCAGCAGATTCAGAGCTGCTGGTCTCTGCTGTGTCATCCCCCCATCCCTTCACCACCATATTGATCACCATTGCTGCTCAGATCAATTTAAACCCATACTCAACTATCTGTGGTGTAACTCTGGACTATGCATAGGTGATGGCAGAAAAACCCTTCTGACAAATTTTAGGAAACATCTTGATTTGTTGCTGTTGTTGCTGTATTTGATTTGGACATATTTAAAGTGGACTTAAACATTTTTAAATGTGTATGGGTCTTTGGCTTGCATTTATGTAAGTGCATCACAGCCTGGGTTCCCTTGGAGGCCAGAGAGGGCATGGGATCTCGTGAAACTCAACTCCAGTTTTAGATGGTTGTGGGGCACTGTGTGGGTTCTGGGAATCAAGCCCAAGTCCTGTGGAAGAGCAGCCAGTGTTCTTCATCACTAAGACATCACTCCAGCTGTACAACATGTTTACATCTATGAGCCACACTGCTCCCATGTGAAGTGCATTTTGAGCTATCAGCTCCAAGATAGCACTGCTGCTCTTTCAACCTTATTTTAACATTTCATCATATTTAACTATTTTGGTGGGGGGAGGGTTGGGTTTTTTGTTTGTTTGTTTGTTTGTTTGTTTTTCGGGACAGGGTTTCTCTGTATTGTTTTGGAGCCTGTCCTGGAACTCACTCTGTAGAACAGGCTGGCCTCAAACTCACAGAGATCTGCCTGCCTCTGCCTCTGCCTCCCGAGTGCTGGGGTTAAAGGTGTGAGCCACTAATGCCGGCTCATATTTCACTTTCAGCAAGGAAAACACAGAAGAAAATCTGAACTAAAATCTTCACATACAAAAAGGTCCGCTTCCCTTTCTGGTTTGCAATTGAAATATTAAAATTTAGCAAATACATTATCTTTCTTTCCTAGATCTGCCAAAGTAGAGGGAGTACAGTCTGTGATTTCAGGATTCTGTTATTTAATCTTTGGGAAGCTTCACTTTCTCTAGTCTGTAGTATGGGAATAGTCACAACTAAAATTATTAAATGCATGAGAGGGTGAAAAATGCTCAGTGTGTAAATTTCAAGCCATCTATCAAAAAACATGACAGATAGACACAGACATGTGGACAGACAGTGCTTTCTTACATCTGGAACTTCAGTGTTTTGTAAACTATACATATTTGGTTAATTTATTTACATCACTTTTGACTACAGCGGGAGCCAAAGTGCCCTGCCCTAAGATATTACTTTATTAACATTTAAAAATGTCAGCTTTAAACACCTCTTTTTTTCTCTCTCTCTCTCTCTTTTCTTTAAGTCTATGACAAAGGAAAAGTCAATTTTAGAAAAAGCCAAGCCTCAAGCTATGCGTGGTCAAATAACCTTGTGGAGGTTTGGGCATCAGACACAATGAATGCACACAGGATCCTGACCTCCTCCAGGAGCTCATGTGAGCCTCTGCAGGCAGAAGTGGGACACCTGACCAGGGCCAGAGCAACCAATCATGACAAAGTGTCACCGCCACACCCACCTGCCCACCACTTGTCCCCTGGAAAGGAGCCAATCTGTCTGCTTTTTCTACCAGGCTGAATTCTGTGTTAGATCTTCCTGGAAATCCCTGTGCCTGGTCATGCAAAGTGACAATGCAGGCCAGTATAAACCAGGTTCACACTTATCAGCAGTGTGTGTGTGTGTGTGTGTGTGTGTGTGTGTGTGTGTGTGTGTGTCCAATTCTGGAGTGCTTTTTGTGATAGATTAACCAGAGAGATCATTTTGTGAAAACGTAATATAAGCATCAAACACCCCCTTATTAATTTTATAAAAATCTTGCAATTCTCTGAAAGTTATAGGCAGAGGTACAGGTTGGTTTGAAGTCATATAAAATCACATTTATAACTGAAACTAGGCTGTGTGGCTATTCTAGATAAAGCAGTAGGCATTTCTACACTTCGGTTTTCATGCCTTTTACTCCACTGTCACATTTTAAAATTAGAACTTCCTATATACTTCTCATGGAGGTTGGCCACATTCTAGTTACACACACTGCCATATCTTCTGTCATTTCCAAAGTTGTTCAGTGGAGTTTCACTCTTGCCAGCTGTCAAAATTCACTGTATGCTTTGGAGTTGGTAATGAATGTGGACGAAACACTGTTTAAGGATTACAATGCAAGATGAGATACTGAGAAATGGGGAGGAACAGAACTCATCTACAGAGAAGCATGTTCAGCTTTTATTTTTTGAGAAAACTTAAAACGTGGGCCTGTATCAAAGCTTATGGTCTAGGTGTGTGTGTGTGTGTGTGTGTGTGTGTGTGTGTGTGTGTGTGTGTGTTATGGAGACAGGACCATATTAAAAATATCAAGATCAGCAAAGAAAGCCAGTTGGAGGCTCTGGTTTTTTGAGGTGACTTCTCAGCATTAAGGTGGGGTGTTTAATGTTTCTTTCTAGCCAATCAACATCTTCATTTAAAAAGATACAAGTATTCCAACTTTTGGGGCAGACAGGCATAGTATAGGATGTGATTTTATTTTTCTTCTCATTCTACATACATGTCCTAATCCACTTTGCAAAAGCTCAGTGTTCAGCGGTGCAGAGTACATTTCAATATTAATGCATCTAAAAAGTTGTGCAGTGATAATCATAATGGAATTCAGAATATTTCTATTTCCCCTACCCCTAGCACTCCATATCCCTATTTCCCGTCTTTGTAGGTTTGGAATGATACAATGTGTGTCTTTTGGAATGAGAATCCAGCATAGCTTACAATATTTGACCATGACCTTCTGCCGCTGAAGACAAATGTTATTCTTGCGTTTTTTTTTGTTGTTGAATTAGGAAATAGAGTACAATTTGCATAAGATAAAAATTAGAAACTACTTAACGCAAGTGGGCCTGTTCTACCACAGAAGGAAATCCATATTGCCAACGATGAAAAGCAGACTGTGAAGGCACCAGGCGCTGAGCAATGTACGTCATAAGGTCCCTTTGGCGCAGGGGTGGGGGGTAGGGGGAAAGGGCACTGTGGAAAGGAACTCTTAAGTTTAACAAAAGGGAGAAGGGACTAGAGCGTTGGGCAGCTGTCTTTTAAGAGCAAAATTTCCTCCACTCAGAAAACTGATCGTTGAATACGTAACATAAATCAGTGTAAACCCCTCTTCCGTGTCTCTACTGGGGTCGGGGGTCGAGAGGCAGGCAGGTTTCTCAGGGTAAGCAAAGCAGAGCTTAACCTACAAGCAAGCTTTTCTTCCTGCCCTTTCCCCCTCTTCTTGCTGGCACCATTGAGCCTCGCTACAGTTTGCTCAAATATTTGGAAGTGAATTTAGAGTCCTCCCCCCAACTTATGATTTTATAGCCAATAGGTGATGAGGCTCATTTGCATATTTCTAGTCACTTAAGCCGCCGTGGCGTGGAAACCGTCAGACTCGATTCCCCCTCCTTCTCAGAGGAATTCTGCCCCCTTCCAGCTGCCCTGCCCTCTCCTTTTAAAGGTTGACTTGCCCTGCAGCGCTCTACCGCGCTCGAGCCCTCTAGCGCCTCCTGCTACACGGATCCACTCCCTCCTGCCCGCCGGTCCGCCTGTCCGCCTGCTCCGCTCAGTTCCAGCAGCAAAGCAGAAGGACGCGCCGGGAGATGGAGAGCAAAGCCCTGCTCCTGGTGGCCCTGGGAGTGTGGCTCCAGAGTTTGACCGCCTTCCATGGAAGGGTGGCCGCAGTAGATGGTACGTTTTGAGCGCCGTCTTGCCGCCACCTGCCTACCCGATCCGGACCACTTCCTCTCCATCTGAAGATGGGAAGGAGAAAGTTGGAAGCCGCGCTCACTGGAACTCCCTGGTGCATCAGGAAAAGGGAGTCTCGGGAAGGGTGGGTGGAATGGAATTCAGGAGGAGCAGGGAGAGACTCAGCCTTTGATCACTCCGGGTTCCCGCTTTTTTCTCTCTCTCCCGGTTTCCCGCTCTGTCCCTTGCTCTCTCCCGCCGCGGACCACAGCAGGGAAGGGCCGGTGGGGGGTGGGGAGGGTTGGTGTGACCGAAGGGATGGGGAAGACGTGGAGGTCGGGCGATGTGATAGTGACAAGTTGTAACCTCCCCAATAGGAAGTGGGAGTGCTGAATGCAAGGAACGAAGGCCAAGGTGACTCTAAGTTGGCTGGGACCATGGATCAGACCCCTCTGAAGGCGGGAAGAGTGAGCCAATTGTGGCTTCATTGGGGACAGGGGTGGGAGGACGCGTTGTCTGCGTCCAGGCTGCACAGGGCATTATCGCTCTCCGCGTAGGGTTACCAGCTGGGAGTAGGAGTGCAGTGCGCTGTGGCGCTGAGGAACGCGTGGCCAGGAGTCCTGGGACTCAGCGTCCTGCACGCCTTTCTGTACTGGGGAGCTCTCCACTCTCCAAGCTCTTGCGCTCTGCCTAGCTAAGTACCCAAGAAAGCCCAGCAAAGCGCCGGTCCTCCGGAAAACGTGGTAGACTCCAGCAACCTGGGACCTCTGCTTTGGGGGTTGCCAGTTCAGCACTTCATCCTTTCTGTCTTCCCAGGAAAGGCTCGCCCAAGGCGAGGCGCTCTCCTAGCTGAGAGAACGAGGAGTGGTTTTCTAGAGTCCAGGGAGGTCTCAATCGCCACTCCTGTCACAAAGGTGGTCACCTACAGGGCGCTGCCTACTCTCTCTGTCTAGAGAAGATGACTAGGGTCAGTTGCGAGTTTCTTTATGGCCTTGAAGTTGAGACCTGCCCACAATTGAGAAGCCTTGTAACTTGAACCTTGGTTGAGCTAACAGAGCGGGGACTCAAAATGCAACTGAACCCAGTCATAAAAGGAGGCTGGTGTTTCCTTGTGTTGTGGCTGGTGGACTCTCCATGAGGGTGGTGTCCCCTGGAGGTGTTCTAAGGTGGCAGCTCAATTCCTGTCTTAGTGGAGTCGGGGACTGCAGCTAAAAGCGAGCTTTACTTCTGCATATGGTTGTAAATATCTTTGCTGAGTTATCAAAGAAGAGAGAATCCAGCATGGGAGAACTGCAAGGAAGATAAGAATCTCAGGTGTTTGAGGACGGTGCTTTTCCTGGGGCAGATTGTCTGCATAGTTTGCAACTCTGGTTAAGAAAAGAGCAAACTTTCAATTCATATCCCAGAAAGCACATCACAGTATGAAACTGCTTTTTATTGTAAACTCCCCTGCCGGTCCTCCACATCTGCAAGTTTTGCTAAGGTTTCCTTAGACGCTCTAGGCCAGCTCCTCAGCTACTTCGAGTGTTACCTTTGTGGGGTTAGCTGCATGGGTTCTAACATTAGGAAACCTGGCAAGACTCAAAGTGTTCCGAGGTCCCAACCTTATACTTTGATTTAAATGGACACCTAAGAAATTGCATAATAATTTTGGAATTTAGCCAACACCCAATTTTCCTATCAATAAAATGTATTCAGGAATATTATGCTGAAGCAGATATAAAGTTATTCTCTCTAATCATCCTTCTGTTCTCTCTACCAGCTCTTTATAGTCTGCTTCTTTTATCCCAGTGCCTTCTAGCCCTTTCTCCTGTAAATGAATTCACCTAGGGGTAAGACTGTGGGAAAGGCACAGTTTGAAGTGACCCCAGCTTCCTTTTGAGCTTTGAGTTTCCTTGATCGATCTTGATTTTTTTTTTTTTATTTCTTTCTGAGAACAGTGTACTAATAAGAGAGGCATTGCCCTGGAGTGCCTTCCTCCTGGAGCCTCTGCAGCCCCTTCTGGCCCCAGTCAGGAAAGTAGAGAGCTAGGAGAGAGAGCAGAGAGGGCCCTGCTCCCTGCTCCTTGAAGTCCTGTTCCACAGGGTCCAGTGCTCGCTTGCCAGTTAATATCGGAGTTAAATAACTGGGTAATGACAGCAGAGCATCGAGTGCCACCGCAAGAGATCTTGACAGGGGAGTAGTTGATTAATAGCTGCATTGAAAGGTGGGGAGAGTCAAGTGGGGGAAGAGTCGCAATGGAAAGATGTTCAGTGTCTTTCGCGGAGTGTATTTTTAGCATAGCATCGCTTTGCTGCTGCATTGCAGATGAGACTGTTCCACTCAGTTACCTCTGATCTGTTCTGTTCTGTTCTGTTCTGTTCTGTTCTGTTCTGTTCTGTTCTGTTCTGTTCTGTTCTGTTCTGTTCTGTTCTGTTCTGTTCTGTTCTGTTCTGTTCTGTTCTGTTCTATCCTGTTCTGTTCTATCCTGTTCTGTTCTATCCTGTTCTGTTCTATCCTGTTCTGTTCTATCCTGTTCTGTTCTATCCTGTTCTGTTCTATCCTGTTCTGTTCTATCCTGTTCTGTTCTATCCTGTTCTGTTCTATCCTGTTCTGTTCCGTCCCGTTCTGTTCTGTCCCGTTCTGTTCCGTTCTGTCAGGTCATCCCTTTTCCCTCTGACCACAGCCTGTTTCCACATTATTATCACAAAGGCTGCATCTTTTTTGTTTGTTTTGTTTTTGAGGCAGGGTTTTCTATTTGTAGCTTTGGCTGTTCTGGAACTCATTCTGCAAACCAGGCTGATCTTGAACTCATAGATACGGCCTACCTCTGCCTCCCTAGTCCTGGAATCAAAAGCATGTGCTACCCTTGCTCCACTGGCTGCATCCTTTTGTCTGGGAAAATGTTCTGGCCATCACAATGGTGGCTGGTGATGACTTTGGGTCTTATACTGTGAAGAGGAATTCAATATAAGCATCATTATTTTGCATGTCAGGAAATGTCATTTGAAATTTTAATAATTCTCACTGTCTCTCTGTGTATGTAGATTTTGTAACCTGATAGGAATTTGTCTCAAGAGGCCTTTGCCATGACCACTGTTTGCAAAAGTTGAAGTTTTACCAGTTTTAAATGAGTAAAATTGTAGCTTACCCTGAAACTAAGAGTTTGAAATTTGAAATTAAACAACCAAATAAGCAAGTGTCCCCTCCTGTCCACTCTTGAAAAAAAAAAAAAGAAAAAAAAAAAAAAAAACTACTGTGAGTAGGATGTGACTTCACATCCCTGCCTAAAGACCATCTTGAGAGTGTCTGTTTGTTAAGTGTAGCATCATTTAGTACTAACAAGTGTTAACGAGTTCTTGTGGAATAAACGAATATTGACTAGGATGGCAGGAGTAGGTTATCTTGGTGTAACGTATGTAAAGTTCACACTATGCCTATGCCAATTTCTTCCTGCTCTTCCTAGTCTGTTCTCCCACACTGACTGAATTACATCCTAGCTATAACACCAATTTTGACCTTTGAGTGAATAAAGATGGCTCAATGGGCAAAGACACTATGGGTCTACTCCAGTGGTGTCTGTGGTACCCACTGACTACCCTGGTGTCTGTATTCTGGAGTAGTCTGTTCTATACAATCCTACCCTGACCCAAGTTAATTTAATTTGGATATAGACATATACAGTGGCTTTTGAACAGTATAAAGAGTCAGGTTTTTGGAGGTTAGGGAGTCAAAGTGAATCTAGCCCTTCTCAGTACCAGATAGAATTATCTTGAAATCAATAATCTCCTTCTGAGAAAAAATACTTATAAAATTAATTATGATGAAAAAGTCCAGTTAGAACGTCTATTTTTTCCTTTTCCATTTCAACAAATTAATATAAAGGCTGTATTTATGTGCAGATATTTCTAATTGTGTTTTTTTCTATTTTATTTATTCATTTTTATGACCTGACCAATGTTTACACTCCTTTCTTCCCCCTTAGTCCCTCCCCTCATTTCTCTTCCGCCCCTCACCCATCCACTTCTCCTCCATTTCTATTCAGAGAAGAGCAGACCTTCCATATATACCAAGCAAATATGGCAAATTGAAGGCTGGATGAGGAAACCCAGTATGAGGATAAGGATCCCAAAAGTCAAACAGAGATAGCCCCTGCTCTGATTGTTAAAAGACCCATAAGAAGACCAAGTTACACAACTGTGACATATACAGAGGGCCTAGGTCAGTCCCCCATGCTCCCTGATTGTCACTCTAGTCTCTGTGAGCCCCTATGAGCCCAGGTTAGTTGATGCTATGGGTTTTCTTGTGGTGTCATTGATCCCTCTGGCTCCTACAACCCTTCCTCCCCACCTTCTGCAGGATTCCCTGAGGTCCACCTACTGTTTGGCTGTGAGACTCTACATCTATAGATGCAAAAGAATGGAATGACATTCTTTTTATTTTGCTTTCTTGTTTTGAGGCAGGGTCTTTACTGTGTTACTGTGGCTGGCCAGAAACTCAGCATGCAGAACAGAATAGCCTTAAACTCACTGAAATCCACCTGCCTCTGCCCCCTGAACACTGATATTAAAGGTGTCTATCACCATGTCCAGTTTGGAGTGCTATTCTTCATTTGGCCTTCCCTCCGACAAAATAATCAGACAGAATGCTAGCATACCAAGCATTAGCTTTCACTGTGCAAGTTTAAAGCAACTGGATTTTTTCCTTTGCTATCTTTATCAGCTAAGAAAAAGTAATTTCATATTAGTTTTGCAAGAATTTTGTATTTCAATTAGAAATCTTCATTTCAATGTGCCTAAAGGAGGACCCTCTGCCCAGCTGTTCCTTACCAGGCCACAGGGTGTCCTTGAGCCATGTCCATACTCACTGTTCACAGCCCAGTTTGCGACCCTGCCTGGATATATTATAGAATTTTTCTTCTAATTTTTGGACAAATTCAACATGACATTTAGGTAATATTTCTTACGACTGTATTGCAAAAGTGATTCTTCTTTTCTGTTTGCTAGGTAAGTCACAAACGGTGCCCACACAGAAGTGTTTAAGTACACTCATGGAGTACTTTTCCACACCAAACTGACCAGTTCAATAACTGAAAGTGTTTTCTTTTTTTCTTCTTGGAATCCTGCACCCTTCAGTGCCATAACCATCTGTCTCGGTGAGCAGTGATGGATGGATGTAGTCCTTTAGGAGAAAAGAAGAGGGCAGGGCTATAACTGAGTTTTGAGTCTTTATATACTTGGTGTTTCTTCGCCTGATAGCTTTCATCTATCTTCAGTGTCACTTGTCCCTTCCATAGAGGCTCAAGGCTGCTCCTTTTCTAACAGTAGTAAGTCCCTCGATATAACCTTACCCTTCTCTATGGTTCTTTGGCTCAGCGTAATTTCATCTTCTGTGATGGTTATCCATATCAGGATAAATGTCTTTTCTTATCTACTGTATTCAAGCTATCTTCTTAGAAACTTAGGAATAAAGATTACATAGTAAAGGAAGCACATGGGCTTGTGAGTTGTCTACATAAACACATTACCCTGGTGTTTAATTCAGACATGTATGAGTGGTCCTGATTGTCAGGGTAGTATAAATGTGCTAGATGCCACTGCCTCTCTCCTTCATTCTTTTTCTTCTTCCTCACTCCCTTCCTCCCTCTTTTTCTCTCCTCTTCCTTTTTCTAAAGTGGCCTTGATTCCCCCAAGAGACCTAGCAAAAGGCAGCAAAAGTTGGAGGAATGTAGTCACTGATAACATTTGCTAGTTTCCTTAGCAACAGTCACCTCAGATTAGCTCAAGCTCTTCTGCCATTCTAGTTGTCAGCTCAGAGGGACCTTGGTGATGAACACTTAGGAACCACTCCTGGGGTCCATCTTCTCATCTTTTTACCTGTCTACATGTTCTTCTCATCTGATGCTGCAGAGACCACAGAGGTTGGGAAAGCACCTTGATCTTTAGGATACTGAGACACTATTAAAGGGCAGCAAACAATAGCAATATGAAAAATTCCTACCACGTAGACTTAGCAGTTGAAAGATATGTGACTTTATATCTAATATAAAACTGAAGCTATTGAAGAGATCATTAAGCAGTCTGTCTTTATGTGAGAACTACACACATGCTCTCGCTCTCTCTCTCTCTCTCTCACTCACACACACACAATCACACACACACACACACACACACACACACACACACACACACACTCCTTCCCATTAAAAGTAAAATGAAAGTTCCCATGTGCAAATCTATGTGATGGTGTATGAATTCCTGCTTGTTTGCTTGTTTCTCAGTCAGCGATGGGTCCAGTGGATATGCTGGTTGTAGGGAATCCAACCTGAGCCTTTGAAATGGACCTCAGTCTTAAACAATTTTTTTTCAAGGAAAAAAAATCAGCCTTAATGATTTCAGAGAATAATACCCATGACCATTTTATCAGCAGCAATACAGGGCTACTAAACTGCCTAATTCCAGATAAAGGTGAGCACACACAGTGGCATTTCTGGAGCAATTTAGGTAATCTTCTGATGTGGCAATGCAAAGATGGATGGTAAGGGAGCTTGTCTGCTGGGCTGTTCAGTTGCTGATGCTTGGAAAACACTGATAATCAGGCTGATAAAATGTTTTAGCAGATTAAGGCCATCTACCAAGCCTGATAGCCCGAGTTTGATCCCCTGATCCCCCATGGTGGAAGGAGAGAACCGACTCAAATTGTTCTCTAACCTGCACACACGTTGTGCTATTCATATGTGTGATATGCACTGAATACACAAAAACCAGATTGTTGGAGAGAAGTATGAACTATTAGAGGTGGAGAGAGGGGGAATCAAGTGAGGCTAATTTACTTTTACATTTCCTAAAACACTTTCTAAAAATAAAGTAACTTCTTGGGCAGAATCAGATTAATTAGGTTAAACACATGTAATATTCTTTTATACCAATTAGTAAGGTTAGCAGTGTTTTTTGGCTTGGGAGGAAGAAGAAAGCCTGTATCATCAAATAAGATGAGAGCTTGCCCAAATTCTTGGTGGCAGGACAGACTCAGTGAGTTATTAAAAGCTTTGAAGATCATGACTTTAGCAGTCTCTTAGTTGGATAAAGGCTTTGCTAGTGTTTAACAACTATTGTGAGCAAATTTCTTTCTAGCAAATATAATCATTAAGAAATATCTCCTGTGTGTTAGGTAGAAGAGATTTGCTGTGGGTGTGCACATGTACAGTTGAATTGCTGCTGATAATGAATCACTCAGCAGCTAACCACAGCATTTAAAAATAATCTCTTAAAAGGGAAATGCTTGCCAGTCCTCAGATAATTACACGATGAGCCCAATTTCAATGCCTGCACTGTCACTCTGCATCCTTCTTGTTTTCCTTCTTGGCTTGACTTTTGCAATGCCAGTTTGAAACTCGAGGTTTCAAATTTGTAGTTATAAAAAAGAAATATGGGTAATGTCTTAATAATCTCAATTGTTAATTTCCTGAAAAAAAATAGAAAGAAAAACACTCAAATTTTATATATTTTTAATAATAAGTAGGTAGCATGTGTCTATAATTTGATCAAGAAGTAAATAATTTTCTCTAAGTCCTTTGTGGCCTGTTTCCCGGAAAGGGTCTTATATTAGCAATGTAGCAATTTTTACTTCCTATAATAATCATAAAGATTTATCAGCATTTAGGTATATGCCAATATCAAAAGCTAGGTTTATTGTCTCTTCTTATCCAGTTTAAGAATACTGTGAAGAATACAAAGTACCTTTATAGCCAGATTCACTGTGATTCTACTTTATATATTTTGTTTTTTAGAGACAGGATTTCTCTGTACAGCCCTGGCTGTCCTGGAACTTACTATGTAGTTCAGGCTGGTCTTAAATTCAAAGATCCATCTGCCTTTACCTCCCACATGTTAGGATCAAAGGTATGTGTTAACACCATCTAGCTAAGATTTATTGTAATTTTAAAGATTTGACTTTGTGTGCAATATTCTAAGGACAAAAGGAAAAGGAAAGATACTTAGAGAACCTATGGTCCATGGCTCACACATGCCCTTGTATCTTTGAACATTCCATTCTCTCAAAATGGCTTGAGATAGCACTTGTTGCCATTAGGAGGGGAAAGGCTTCTTGGGCTCTCAATTTTTCTTCTTTTTAAAATTCCAGTCGTTGGGGGGGGGTCCTTTCTTGCCACACAAGATCTATGGAGCAGTATCCTCCAGGAGCATGAAGTTTGAACTTGAGCTAGGAGAAGTCCTGGGCGCTAGTCCACCCACTGTTTTCCATCTTGGCCAAGTCACGTGAGCCAGGTTGAAATTAGGAATTTCCACATAGTAGTTCACTTGTGTGAATTAAGCCCACATCCTCATACTCCCTAACTGGAAGTGGGCTGAAAGGAAGGCTGGCAGCCACAGATTGCTTAATTTACAATTACAGTCATCTCTGTCCACTCTGTCACTACTAGGACATCAGTCATTCTCTTGTAATCTGCACTCTCTTTTTCTTCTAGAAGTATTTATATGTGCGTGTGTGTGTGTGTGTGTGTGTGTGTGTGTGTGTGTGTGTGTGTGGGTGGGTGGGTGTGTGTGTATGCATGTGTGTAGATGCACCCATGTACGTGTGAATATGGAGGCTGGAGGTTGGTATGCCAGCAGGTCACCACTCACCACTCCCACCTGGCATTTATGTGGGTTCTGGGGTTCTGGACTCTCGTCTTCATGCTTGCACAGACCCATATTCAGTTTTTGAGAACCGATTTTAGATAAGCCAAGGGTGTTGTTGGCATTGGTTGCCTGTGAACCTAAAACCTATAAGTACCAAGTAAAACCAAATTATCCCCCCCCAATTAATATCTTCAACTTCTTTTCCTGTAGGGGGAAGAGATTTTACAGACATTGAGAGTAAATTTGCCCTAAGGACCCCTGAAGACACAGCTGAGGACACTTGCCACCTCATTCCTGGAGTAGCAGAATCAGTGTCTAACTGCCACTTCAACCACAGCAGCAAGACCTTCGTTGTGATCCATGGCTGGACGGTAAGGGTGGTTCTAGAGGTGTGTAGCGGGATATTCACTGTGTGTGCTTCTGTGGCACTGACCACACCCATTGAGGGGTGGAGCCAGGGGCGGAAGTGACCTGTGGAGCTTAGTCTCGGGAGGAGGCGGAGAAAAGCTCTTTCTGGCCAGACACGGAGAGAGGAGCATCCAGTTTTAACTGCTGTGTTCATCTGTCTGTGTTGTGAGTTGTTTCTCCCTTAATAAACATCTATTCGACCTATTTGTTTATCCTGACCCTTATTGAACCGCAATAGAGGTGTGTTAGGGTCAAGCAGATCCAAGCTATTGGAAGCCCATAACCTTATCTGTCTACTTTCTGGGTAGACTTGAATAGATACAGTCTTGGTTCAAGGTAGTCCCTAGAGTCCCCAGTTCATGAGCTCTTCCCCTGGCTGGCACCCACTTTTGTTTTGAATTGATACTGGTTGGCACATTTGAATCCTACATCTGTGGAGGTGCAAGAAGGATGTTCCACTCAACACAAGATGTTACCTTTCCGGGAGCTGGAGGAAGCCTAATATGATCCTGATATACACAGAATGATCTCACCCAGAATAAAGAATTAATTAATTAATTCACCAAAGGTCAATTCCTGAAGGTCACCTGTGAGAGTAGGAGGAGGCTAGAGCAGAAGAGCTATTCAAGTGCCTCTTGCCCGATCTCCCTCTCTGTGATTCAATCAAATCATTTGTCATCTCTAGGCCTCAGCTTACTAACCGGTAGAACAAACCATTTGGACTAGACTTGTCTAAGGCTCCTCCACCCTCAATCTGCCCCCGTTATAAACTTAAGGGAGTATATCAGGGGACTGACATGGGAGAAGGCTGGAGAAAAGGCTTATGGAGATAGTTCAATCTACAAAGTATCTTGCAAGCACAGGACCCAAGTTTTAGTCCACCACTTAAAAAATAAATGCATAAAAAGCATGGCCCAGAGACATACCCTTATAATTTCAGGGAGGCAGAGACAGAGAGATCCATGGGGCTCACTGGCAAGCCAGCCTAGCTACTCGGTGAAGTTCAGATTGAGATTCCTGTCTGAAAAAGCAAAGCAGACAGCTCCTGAGAACAGCCCCTCAGGGCTGTGCCACATGCACCCGCATAGACACATGCACATGCTTGCACACACACACAACCCCTCAGCTGTCCTGCATGCATCCTCACAGACACATGCACACACATAAAAAAGACAGGAAGGAAAGTACAAGCTATGGCTAAAGCTACTTATTTAAAATATTCATAAATACCCCTCCCAAAATGCCAAATAGTTGCTTTCCTTGTGTAAATATTTTAGTTTACTTTTTACAATTTTTAATTTCTAGTGAGCAAATTGCATTTTTTATTAAAAATAATTTATATAAAATAGATGATTAAAGATGTGACATACAACCTGTGAATGCTATAGCTGGATACTGAATTCCAGTGAGAAGAATTAGGTAAAAATGATGTACATCCAAAGCAGCTATCTCTTCCCACATACTGATGTGATCTCTTTATTAAAACCATAGGTAAATGCTGTAATTTCCATGGATATGTCAGCAACAGGACTCATACAGATATGTGTGTGTGTGTGTGTGTGTGTGTGTGTGTGTGTGTGTGTGTGTGTGTGTATGTCTGTTTAAGATACACATTTACTAGTATACATAGTAAGGTATAGAGCATATAAAGAAAGTCTGAGTCCCTAACATAAACTGTAAGTAGGACAAGACCTTTGAGGTTCTTAGAGACATTTTGGATATACACAGCATGGCTCTTAATGCTTCCCAAGAAGTTTAAGCTCAGCGAGCACACAGAAAACAACTGCGTGTATCAAGTCCTAAGCATCTCAGCCTCACCTTGAAAAAAATTTGGTGCTTTAGGAAGTTACAGCAGGTCTCTTGCTAAGATGACATGATGAATGCACTATCCAGACAGTGCCAGATGCTGCCACTAGCCCTGCTGCCTCACTAAACCCACCTGTCTCTTCAAGTCACGTGTCTGAGTGCTAGGCTCAAATGAGGTTGTGGGCCAAACAGCCTGTGTCTCCCTGTCACACAGGCTTGCCTTGTCTGGAACCATAACAAAGCCAGCTGATTCTGGCTTATCTGAGTAAAAACAGCCTGGGTTCAGACACACCACCTGCCCTAGGTAACAGAGTAGGCTCTGGTTCAAAGACATGTCTGACAAAGGCTTGTAAGTTGAGAAATCTAGACCTTTTCTGAGTAGAAGACAGTTCTCAGCCTCCTCAACCCCTTTTATTTCTTTCATTTATATTTTGTGTTGAATCAAAAATAGAAGGGATTAAATTAGTTGCTACTGAGTTAACAGAGGTACCCAGAAGTATGGTAAATTGGTCACCTGCCCTTTGCCAGACGGCCTGACTTGGGAACGCTGATAGAGAAAAGGTACAACAGAACCTAGAACAAACAGCTTGCCAGAGATAAGCTTCCAGGTCACTCAAGGGCACAGACTCAGGAAGTCAGGACCCTCTGTGTCACATCAGGACTGCTTACTTCCTCTGGGGCTTTGCACTTGCTGGGTCTCACTGTGGGGTGGGTGCAGTGCAGCTAGCATTGTATTCTGAAGAAAGGTCATTGCTTTCTCATGGCCTTGCTTTGGAGCTGCAAAAGACAGTGAGTGTAGCAGTCAGGAAGGAAGGGAGGGAGGGGGTTAGGACACACTCTGCACCTTGACTGGAAGCATCCTTCCAGAGTCATGTCCAAAGAGGCTTATCCAGGTTCCTAGTGGGCTGAGCTCACCACCTTTGTGCCTTTTCTTCTTCATTTTCCCTCCAAGCTTGAAATAGCAGTGGAGATGACCCTATGCCTGCAAGGAGACAGGGAACCAGACTGGTCACAAGTGGAAATGTATGAGCAGCTTTGAGGCATTCTAGGCCAGCCCTGTGGTGCAGGGCTGAAGTTAGTTTACAGAACTGATTAATAGGAGAGGTAGAACTACAATCCATATCTCTTGGGCTGGCCTTGCCCCAGTACAGGGCACTGAAACTAGGTGAAAAGTTATGCAGCTTGTCTAGGGCACAGAGTGAAGCAAGGTTCATGTGTGGTTATTTTAGTCTAGCAAATGCATAAACAATAAAACAGGAGTCTCATCTCATGAGTGTAAAACTCCAAGTGGAGCCAGGACATTTGGGTATTCAAGGTTCCCAGTTCTTTGCTGGTTTTGTAGGTCTGCATTAAGTTTCCTTAAACATATTTGTCACCATATTCTAAGTTCACCGAGTAAGCGGTAGCCTTTACTGTGGCTGCAGTAACATCTGACCTGACCCCAACATCCTTAGCAAACCATTCTTTATAAGAGAAGCAGTGCATTTGCCTCCCTTAAAAATTTCTTCTGTTCTTATTTTGTAGTATTGAGTGTTGAGCCTTGGGCTCTGCACATGCATGCCAAGCATTTTGCACTGTGCAATGGCTCCTGCCCTCTTTGTTTTTGAAAGGGTCTCACTAAGCTCCCTTGAAATCATTATGTAACTGAGGCTGGTCATGAACTTCCTTCACTTTACTCTCCAGAGGTGCTAGAATTATAGACATGCCTGACAGGCCTGGCTTCTTAGTTGGCTCTTTTGGGAAATATTTCCTCAGCTTAGTTGAAAGTAATTAAACATTTCTTTTGTAAAAGTGTGCAATTTGGCTATATACTTTTAATACATTGACCCTGACCTTTTTTTTTAATAGTGTAAATTGTTGATGTCTTACTAATCGTTAAAACAGTTTTTAAAGCAAGTTAATCTTCACCCTGCTGTGGCTGAGGCCAGCACACTCCCTGGTATACTCACATTGCCATGGAAGGGAAAGGAATAGGAAAGAATTAGAGGACCTTTGAGGTCTGAGTTTTCAGGCAGAATCAATGAGCTTCCATGCAAATCTGTATCTCTCATTTCACGCTGTAATATTTATAATGAATTATAACTAGAAGATGTATTATCTTTTTCAGGTGACAGGAATGTATGAGAGTTGGGTGCCCAAACTCGTGGCTGCCCTCTACAAGAGAGAACCTGACTCCAATGTCATTGTGGTAGACTGGCTGTATCGGGCCCAGCAACATTATCCAGTGTCTGCTGGCTACACCAAGCTGGTGGGAAATGATGTAGCCAGGTTCATCAACTGGATGGAGGTAAGAGTGGGAAAGGGAGCCTTCTGTGCTTAGGAGAAAACTCCTGGAGAGGTAGGAACTAGCTGGACAGGCAGCTGATTTTTTCCCCCTTTTCACTAAGATCTGAGGTGTTTCTGAAGCATTTCAAATTGTCAGAAGGACGTTTTTATGTTGTGGCAGGAATGGCTAGATAATACAGCCAGCAGATGATCCTACCCTGACTGTTCTCTGATATTCCAGGGAGTAGACCGTGAACAAAAGCCTTTTATTTTTTCCTTTAGGACAGAGGGAAGATGGTGTGTTCAACCTCCTCTTTCCCCACCAGTTGGCTGCCATGGGAATTCTATCCTGGCTTTGACTCCTGTTAGAACACCAACCTCTTTAACAAAATTACTACTAGTGTTTAGTTCTTAGAGAAGATAAAGGATCCAGATGATTGCTGAGACCCAGTAGTCACCCTCTTGGTTTGGGACAGAGATGAACTGGAGCAGGGAAACAGTGGGTGGGATGCATAGGACATGACATAGCTAAGGGTTCAGAATTGGAGTACCTGTAGATTTTACCCACTTTCTTCTCTTGGGAGCCACACTCTGGAAGTTAACACTGAATGGTCTGTTTTTTTTGGGGGGGGGAATGCAAGGGAGGGCTAAAGAGAAGGTAATACTTTGACAGAGCCAAGATATTTAAAACAGGGAATTGTATCCGAAAAATATACTTTAACCATCAAAAGACAAAATCCATTTCTTGGCTTTTTAGCCAAATGAACTTGGAAGATTACTGCTTTGAGCCCAGGACTTCTCACTTGTCTTGGTTTTCTATTGATGTGATAAAATACCATGACTGAGGCAGCTCAGAAATCCAAGCATTTAACTTGAGGCTCAGGGTTGAAGAGGGTTAGAGTATTTGACCATCTTGGAGAGAGTATGGTACTCACATCTTGAGACACAGCCGCCAGGCAGTTAGGACACTGGGAATGATGTGGGCTTTTGAAACCTAGCTGACCCCCAGTGACACACCCCCTCCAACAAGGCCGCAGCTCCTAATCCTTCCCAGGCAGTTCCACCAGCTGGGGATCAGAAATTCAAATACATGAGCCTGTGGAGGTCAATCCTATTCAAACCACCACACCTGTTAATACAGAAAGTGAGTCACATGTTCCTGTGATCTCTTCCCTCCTGCTGTCTGCTGTAGTCATTGCTTGGCTAACTTCAAGGAATAACAGGATGCAGGATATTTGGACAAGCAGATAATGTGCAAAAATTTATATGTACACTTATATGGTATATATACATCTACTATGTATACATATTTATTTGTATATATAAATAATGCACTTTTAGATGTCCAGAAAAAATTCCTAATTTCAACCTATCATTAAAGAAAAAATTTCAATACCACAGAATATTTGTCTCTTTTAACTATAACACAAAAATTGGTAAAATTAACTTATAGTACTGCCAATATTGTAAAACCAATATTTATTTTCATTTTTATTACTCTTAGTTTTGATGTTTGGCCAAGAGTTACTCCAAGACTTTTTTCATTTCTTCTCCCCCAGGAAGAATTTAACTATCCCCTGGACAATGTCCACCTTTTGGGCTATAGCCTCGGAGCCCATGCTGCTGGTGTGGCAGGAAGTCTGACAAACAAGAAGGTTAACAGAATCACTGGTAAGGGGCACTTTTGTTCTCTCATCACAAGAGCCAGTGTGACCATCACTCTGAAAGAGAATCGGAGCTAGTTTCATTAGGTACCCAGAAGCATGGTGTGAGGCTTGTGCCCAGTGTTCACCATCTCTTGTCTCGGTTTTAGCTTTCCATTCACTGGCCATGACACAGAAGCAGATAACAGCATTAAGGACAGAGGCCCGCACATTCCTCCAAGAAAGGGTTCTCACCTTCCCCTGCTCCAGTTGAGCCAAAAGACTGCATCTATGCCATCCCCTCTCACATCAGTACCAGGGAGACTGATAAGGACTGATTCTAGAGAGCATCTGGAATAAGACAAGCATCTAGGAAGTGGCTATAAAGGGCTCGCTGTAGAGAGAGGGAGAAAAGAATTGCTGATAGATTAGCCAAATGAACTTGGAAGATTACTGCTTTGAGCCATTAGGTGTGAACAATCACTGTAGAGTGGTCAGCTCAAAAGATGCCTGTTAGGCTTGAAGATGCATTCCTGTAATACTAACACTCAGGACAGGGAAGTGGGAAGTTCAAAGTCACTGACAGCTACACTGTGTGTTTACAGCCATCCTAGTAACAGGAGAATCTGGAGAAAAGTGAAGAGTAAGGGTAACTCAAATGTGTGGACAACAGTATGTACATCTGTAATCATAACATTATGGAATTTTAGGCAGAAGGATAAAGAGTTTGAAGCTAGCCTGGGAGAGAGAATGAGGCTGAGACAGCAAGGGAGTGAATGGGCAAGATTCTATTTTAGAAGAGCTATGCCTACTTTTTTGAAACTTAGTCACTGAATCAACTCCTAAGACAAGGACTGGTAAGAATTTAAGAGATTTCCAATTTATTCAAATGAGCAAGATGCTAACATAAAGACTGAACTTATTGCAGACTTTTAAATTGATGGGGCCTTTTCTTTCTTACCAAGGCTTGGATCCAGCTGGGCCTAACTTTGAGTATGCAGAGGCCCCCAGTCGCCTTTCTCCTGATGATGCAGATTTTGTAGACGTCTTACATACATTCACCAGAGGGTCACCTGGCCGAAGTATTGGGATCCAGAAACCAGTAGGACATGTTGACATTTATCCCAATGGAGGCACTTTTCAGCCAGGATGCAACATTGGAGAAGCCATTCGTGTGATTGCAGAGAGGGGCCTTGGAGGTGAGTAAAGCAGAAGCCACTTATGTGTGTTTTGAGGTTTAGGGATCAGTGACGTTGTGTCCTGTTCACTGCCTCCACAGTGTGTGGCTTCAGTATACACACTTGTGGTGAGGAAAGGTGGTTCAGGGAGTAAAGCACTGCTGTGTGTGTGTGTGAGGACCTGAATTTAGATCACAGATTCCACATAAAATCCGGATGCTATAGTGCCTCTCTGTAATCCCAGATGTCCTACAGTGATGTGGGAGGCAGACAGAAGAATCTAGGGATGCTTGCAGGCTAGCTAGCCTGGGTGCATAGTGGCAAACAAGAGACCTTGTCCCAAACAAGATAAAAGGCAAGGACCAAGGTTGTCCTCTGACCTCTCTGCTATTAATTTAACAATTATGTTCTTTATGATGTGCTTTCTAAAATTGTGCTTTTAGAAACACCTAGATGAGGTAGACATTTCCAATAAAGCAAAGGTTGTATTTATCAGGAGGGAATAAACGTTTGTCTCGAGCATTATCTATTATGGCATAATAAACATTCATAATTGTAAGGTAGCAAGAGTAGAAAGTTCCTTATCAACATTTAACAGTCAACTTGACAGTTAAGGAGGGAGGTGAGGAGTTACTATCAAGAACACATCCTAAAAGAACCTGGTACCAAATCTACCCCAGTGCAAGACAGTTTCTGGAGAACTGCTATTTTTTATGACTCTTTGTGTAGATGTGGACCAGCTGGTGAAGTGTTCCCATGAGCGCTCCATTCATCTCTTCATTGACTCCCTGCTGAATGAAGAAAACCCCAGCAAGGCTTATAGGTGCAACTCCAAGGAAGCCTTCGAGAAAGGGCTATGCCTGAGTTGCAGAAAGAATCGATGCAACAATGTGGGCTATGAGATCAACAAGGTCAGAGCCAAAAGGAGCAGCAAGATGTACATGAAGACTCGCTCTCAGATGCCCTACAAAGGTAAGCTGGATGCTGTGTGAAGGAGAGGAGAGTGGTTAGTGCCATCTCTCTTATCACGGGCTGATTATGTCTACTACAATAGAGTTAAGGAAATGATGTCACTAAGTCCTGAACTATCACTCGTGCCTCTGTTAATACAGCAGGATTTTCACTATTTCATCTAGCTCTTGATTCCCATACTGGCAAGACCCCAGGGCTCAGGCTTGAGTTTACAGCCAGACTTCTCTGTAGCTATGACCAGTACTGGCTTTAGAGCTAACCTGAAACCATCACTTTGGGATTATAAATCCTAGTCCTTTGGCCCAACTCAGTTTATCACTGGCTTTTTTAAAAAAAAGTTTTATTAGAACATGGTCAGACACATTGCTTTCCATATTATCTAACACTGCCTTCCTGCCACAAAAGCAGACTTAAGTAATTGAGACAAAGCCCACGGAGCCCACAAAGACTAAATTACTTACTTTCAGGAACTTCACAGAACATTTGCCACTTTTAAAATTTGCTTTTCATAAAGTCAAGAACCACCAATATTCAAGTAACACAAATGTCAGGGTTACTATTGCTGTGATGAAACACCACAGTCAAAGCAACTTGGAGAAGAGGAGTTTATTTGGCTTTGTCTTCCACATCACTGTTTATCATCAAAGAAAGTCAAGACAGAAATTCAAACAGGGCTGGAACCTGAAGGTAGGAGCTGATGCAGAGGCCATGGAGTGGCTTCTTAATGACTTGGTTAGCATGGCTTTTTCATTTTACTTTCTTATAGAACCCAGGACCTCTAGCCAAGGGGTGTCAGAACCCACAATGGACTGGTCCCTCCCCATCTATTACTAATTAAGAAAATGCCCTACAGGTTTGCCTACAAACTAATTTTATGGAAGAATTTTTCAAATTAAGACTCCCTTCTCTCAGGTGACTATAGCTTGTGTCAAGGTGACATAAAATTAGCCAGCACACTAGGAAAACAAGAATGTGCCAAGTCATATGTTCATCTTGCCATAAACTCAATTCCAACCTGAACTTAAAACTTGGCTTCTTGCTTAAAACAAGACTTAAAGACATACAGGGGCAAATGAGAAAGGAAGTTGTGTTGTAAAACACATCTGGTGACGGACTGATTTTAAACGAATTGCTTTTGGTAGAGTCCAGGTAGAAGCCTGAAGTAAGGAAGGGCACTTGTTAAAGAATAGTTTCCTCAGATAAAATGTCTTCTTTAGCAGTGCTTGGCAGATGTGCAAGGTGGCCCAGATGTTGGAGCACATGTTATTCAAAGAAATCTTGTAGGCTATGAGAGAGCTCTTATTTTCTCCAACTCTAGAACCAGGTGTGAGGTATGGAGGAGGCCATACTATAAAGGCCAAAGGCTTACACAGGGTCACCCAGCTTTCATTCTGTCTAGACTTCCTAGAGACACATGGACAACCCCCAACTCCAGCCTCTCCTGCTGTGATCTGCAGCACTGCCTTAGCCACACGATGATTTCTCTTTACTTTTGAATAGTCCTGGGGTTTTGTTGTTTTGGTTTTCTGTTTTTGTTTAACTAACCACTTATTTTAGTTATAAAATGAACTATAAGGTTAGCATAGTTGTACATTACTGTAATCCTAGCCCTTAGTAAGTAGAGGCAGAAGGATCAGGAATTCAAGGTCATCTTCAACTACATAGTAAATTTGAGGCCAGCTGGGCTACATGAGATCTTGTCTTAACACACACACACACACACACACACACACACACACACACACACACACACACACACGCACAATATCACCTAAAGCAAAACAAACAGCGAAACTAAATATAAATTGTCACAAGAAATCACAACAAAATATACTGAAATGTTTTTCAGGAATATGAATATCCAAGGTAATATCTAAATTCAATTTTGCCACACTCTATGCCATTAAAGTTAAGGATATTGGATCCCAGCTAAACAGAAATTGCATTTAATAGACAATGGTATAATAAAAATATGAATAAAATCTTGGGTTGCAGGAGACAAGCGTAGAATGATCCCCATTCTAGTCACAGTAGCTATGTTTCAGACTCAGGGTTTTAGTGGATAAGTAGGGAAGAACCAGGAGGAGATGAGGAAGTTCAAGTTCCTGCTTCCAGACATACTTCCTAAGTCAGAACAGTTTGGGACCTGGCTTTGTAAGTCAGGCCTCAGGTCTTTGTGTTGATTCACAGGAATTCACTGTATTGTGTGTGCCTCATGCCTCCCTGTGCAGATGGTGGAGGAACAGAATGAGACCAGGGGTGGGGATCACGGAAAACAATGTGCCCACAAAATGTGAAGAAGCAAGGCCATACACAGTAATAAAGCAGCAAATACCAAATGTGTTTGGTACAGATGTAGAAATATAAGGTAGCCAAGGCAAATAGAGGTTACAAAGAGTCTTCGGGAAGTGTTTGGTTATTAATTTGATTTCCCTGGTAGTCCGTTCGAGGTTGGCAATTCAGATACAACTGGGTTCCTCCCATATACTGCAGCCACGCTGAAAAGCACACAAGGTCTACACTTCCAATAGGAAGTATTCCAAGCCATTTGGATAGTCTAATGTGTGCATTTCCTGTTTGGGCCCTCCAAAGACATTTATACTATGGGTCTGAAACACTTGATTGTTTGAGGACTATGATGTTTCTATGAAGATTGCTATGCCTGCCTTTGTACCAATGTTCTCCCTCCCCTACAGTCTTCCACTACCAAGTCAAGATTCACTTTTCTGGGACTGAGAGTGACAAGCAGCTCAACCAGGCCTTCGAGATTTCTCTGTATGGCACAGTGGCTGAGAGTGAGAACATCCCCTTCACTCTGTGAGTAGCTCAGGGCACACCTCCAGCCATTGTTAGAGCTCTTGATCTGGGAAACAGAGTGCATCACCACCCTCTCCCCAAAAGAAACTCTAGTTTAAGAAATCAGAATTTAGCTGGGTGTGGTGGAGCATGCCTTGAGATTTCAGCACTCAGGAGGCAAAGGCAAGTGGAGCTCTGTGAGTTTGAGGTCAGCCTGGTCTACATAGTGAGTTTCAAGATTGCCAGGGCTATGCAGAAACTGTGTCAAAATACATACATACATACATAGAGAGAGAGAGATTAGAATTAGAATTAGAATTTAAAAATGTAAATCCTCACCATTTCATAAGAGAAATACTGTTTTCTAATCTCTGTTTTATTTCTGTTTACACTCTACTTCGTGTTTTCTTTCAACAATTTGAGACTTTTCCTTCCTTCCTTCCTTCCTTCCTTCCTTCCTTCCTTCCTCCTCCTTCTTCTTCTTCATCTTCTTCTTCCCTTCCTTCCTTTCTTTTTTTCTTTCGTTCTTTCTTTCTTCCTTTCTTTCTTTCTTTCAAGAAGCAGTGACAAAATAGTTAAGTTCCCCCCAAAAGAGTTGCCATTATAAAGCAGGGATGTGCCTAGGAGGTGGGGCACTTACCAAATACTTGTATGTGGTCCCAGCATCACCAAGAAAGAAGAAAAAAGGAAGAAAGAAAAAACAATTGTAACAGGAAGCTAATCTACAACACAGAGAGACAGACAGATATAGAAAATGATGTAGGTAAAAAGCCCATGGCAAAGTATTACTTCTTAGTTTTTTGTTTTGTTTTGTTTCTCCTTTTGTTTTTCGAGTCATGGTCTCTCTGTGTAGCTCTATAGACCAGACTGGCCTGGAACTCAGAGATCTGCCTGCCTCTGCCTCCCAAGTGCTGGGATTAAAGGCTTATGCCACATCTTCTAAAATGCACAGTGACTGAAGTGATTGGACAGGACACACATATACTGTTCTATTGCTGCTTGCTTGAACTTTCCATGCAAGGAAGGCAGTGCGGAAATAATTTTCTAGTTTCAAAGATTAGGATGGCTTCTTTTACAATGTATCCTGAAGTACTTAATAGAGTATCTTTACAATTTTAAGAGTAGCATGTTTATTGTCATGGAACATATAATACCATAAATTTAGTACTAATTAGCACTGAGCCAAAAGTCATGTGAGTTATGACTTACAATGTCAGTAAAATCAATATAGCCTCTAAAAATTAGAATTCTTGAAAAATAGGTAAAGCATGATGAAAACAGAGAGAGCCAAGTAAAGGACTGAATATGTACTTCATAATTAAGTGAACACAAGTTCACACATGTATAAGTTAAAATGGAATACATGGAAACCAAAGTGGCTAATGGGCATTTTTCTCTTACGAGCTGCACTAAATAGTTGATAGTGTTAGGAGGAATTCTGGAGCACAGGGAAGGGGTGTGGGACCCTAAGATACGCCAAACGCTGCTGACATTCATCGAGGCCATGGTTTGCATTTTAAACATACCAGCCAAACAATAAAGCTATTTATGTCTAGGCAGGAGAGAAGGCTGACTTCTAAAAGTAACCAAATTTGTGGGATTTTCACTCAGGCCTGAGGTCTCCACAAATCAAACCTACTCCTTCCTGATTTACACGGAGGTGGACATCGGAGAACTGTTGATGATGAAGCTCAAATGGAAGAGTGATTCCTACTTCAGCTGGTCGGACTGGTGGAGCAGCCCCGGCTTTCTCATTGAGAAGATTCGGGTGAAAGCGGGAGAGACTCAGAAAAAGTAATTGACGGGAACATTTCCCACATACTTTGCACAGACTTCCTGTCATTACCTAGGGGAAACCTTTCTGGAACCTTCAACATGAGGGTGGAACTGCAGGAAACCTTCTCCGGTCGCCTGAGCGTTAGTTAATTATTGCAGAAATGATTAAGGAATATTCTTTCATGGCCTCACAGAGGAGGGAGTTCTGACTGCACACCAATCGTTCTTGGGACTGGAAGGGTTTGGACTTGGGTTGGCTAAGAGGTGGTTCTGTAACTCTTCTCCTGGTCAGACCTTCTGAGTGAGACGTGACCCTGGTGACACACTTAGAGATAGGAAATGCCACCACAGTTAACTAATGTGATCACATAGGATTTAAATGGCCTTGACCAAACACCCAGTTTGAACAGTTGTTCTTATTGTTCCATCTACTGTCTTCCACAGAGTCATCTTCTGTGCTAGGGAGAAAGTGTCTCGTCTGCAGAAGGGAAAGGACTCTGCGGTGTTTGTGAAGTGCCATGACAAGTCTCTGAAGAAGTCTGGCTGGTGAGCATCTTGAACCACAGCTCTCTAAGCATCCACTTAAAGTGGCTCCTGCCCAGCCCTTCATCCTGCAGCTCTTGTGGTCCCTTTCTTTAGGGGTGTCTCATAGCTTTCTTTCTTATGTTCACTTGATTTTTTTAAACACCTCAATACTGTTTTTTTCTTTCTCACCTTGCTGACCTTCATCTCAGATATACAAGTTCAATTTTACAATATCTCTTAAACTACCCACAAGTCTTCACTTCTGCATTCCCCAGTACTGCAGGTCTGTTAGCTGCATTGAAGTAGGGACCATGTGGGTGTGGGTTCAACTCCTCCCAAGATAAATCCAGGGACAAAAGTGTCTCATATCAGCTGTAGTCACAGAATGGCATTCTGTCTCCAGTTGCCATAAATTCCAGGACATTGGACCACAGGGGAGACCTAAACTGTGTCAAAACCCCAAAGATGGGGAGAAAGGGGAGTAAGAGTACAGCGAACTGTTCCCCAATCTCAAAACAACTGCTGGTTTGTCCGACATGACCTCTAGGGCTAATCCACAGGGCAGCTGGCAGCAGAATCTTTCCAGCACGTCAGTGCTAAGTGGAGACCAAGCATGTGACCTTCCATCTCCTCTCCCAAGTTCTCAGGATATGCTGTTTTCATCCCGCCCCTCCATCCTCTGCCAGACACCAAGTGCTAATGGGTTACACATATTAAAGGAAGAATGTTAGATAGTGCCACAAAGACAGCAGCACAAATAACAAAGCATTTGCTTTTGCTTTATCCTGATTCTTAGATTATTATAGACAGAAGTACTGAATAAAGATTGCTTCTTCAGAAAAAAAAAATACTAAAAATCCTGTGTGGAGCACATCCTTTACAATGTCTATTTAAATATAATTTATATATGCTCACTATGGATAGATGAGGAAAAACAGACAAAAACAAAGAAAACCAATAAGGCCTTATTGGTAATATCTGACATGTGCCTAACAATCTGATTTATATCCTTTTTTTGCTATATATACATGACATCTGTATGTTTTCATATCACAAACACAGAATTATGGCAATGAATGAAAAAGAGAAGCCATAATGGTCCCAGACATTACTATGAATTCCATGGAGAATAGTTACCAGTATTAAGCTGGAAAAATGACTGTTAACTAAGGGAAATTTCCACTAAGCCATAAGTGCTTTGCCGCTTACAAATCATGGATCTGAGGCAACATCATACCTGCCTCCACTCTAAAAATGGGGGCTCTAGTATAAAATGTGATACACACATAAATACACGTATATACACCTACCTCCCCTCAACCATCAGTAACTTTAAGTACATATGTGAATATAAAGATAAAGCCCTCTTTAACAAATATAAATCCAAAAACCAATGAAATAACCTCAACTGTTTACAAAACATTCTGGTCAGACTATTTCTGAGAAATTATCTGAGAAGGTCTAATGATGTACCTTTCTGTCTAGTCATAGGATTTCTAAACAATAAATACATAGGCAGCCATTTCTAGCAATGCACTTTAACTTTAGGAGGTCATTATGAACCAGACGTCAATGCTCTTCAGGGATTTCAGCTCACGGACTCTCAGTCTACCATCCCTGCCTAACTCTTCAAAAGGTTCATACTCCAAGAAAAGAATGGAGCAAGCTTTTCATTATGTCTAGAGTTTAAGGAAAGCTTTGTGACTTTCACCATCGCATGACCCAGTCTTCTGAAGATGATGCTCATAGAAGTATCTATTTACCCATCAGGTGTGTCTACTGCTCCAGCTCACAACTGCTTTCCCAGGTCCATTATCTGTATCCCACAAGATTGGGTCTGAATTTCTCTTAGACAGTTCTTCATTATGACAGTAATAGGAAGGTAAAGGATTTGTAAAAGGCAAAGCAGATGATAAATTGCCTTTCTTCTGTTTTTCCTCAGATACTGAACAAACCAACAAGAGAAGAAAGCACATGAGTTCTTTGAAGACTGGAGTGAGCGAAGTATATTTTATAAAAAAGAAAAAAACTACCCTTCTTTGGGTGTTTGAAAGTGGGTTTTCCTGAGTATTAATCCCAGCTCTATCTTGTTAGTTAAGTTAGAAGACAAGCTCAAATAGTAAAACGTGACTAATGAGGTGAGGCGTCCTGTGGCCAATATTATGTTTTCCAGCATCACAGGACAGCAGATAGGAGAAGCATGGTGTCTTTTGTCCCTTAAGAAGGAATCTTTTGTTCCCAATAAATACAACTCCTTCCTGTGACTCAATTGGTCATGGTCAAAAAGTTAGAGAGGGTGAGGGCCTCTTATTTTGTTAGAATTCTGAGGCTTTAAACTGAGACCTTTTCAAAGTTTTCTCCAAGTCTAATATGGATAACATTTTTGTGGCATGAGTCAGATTCATTTCTTTAGTTGTGGAAATACCTGGTCTTTGTAACTAGTTCTTTTCATCCTTGTGATGAAGCAAAAACAACAAAAAAGGCAATCAGGGATGTATGACTTAGCAAAAGCAAAGGAGGCCAGAGCTCATGATGTCCTGAGCCTTGGTCTCACTATGGCAAAGTACAAGTCAACAGAGATATAGAACTAGATTGAGTAATTCTAAGTAGACTTGAATTTTTATGGCTTAACCCCTATATCTTTTAAAAGTTTGTCTTATATTTTAACATTGTTCTCTGAGTAGATGTTGAAAATGAGCTTATAACTCAGGTAACACATAAATTGAATGGAAAGAAAATAATGCCTAGTCTGTTTTTACTTTTATTTTTTGCTTTTTTGAGAAAAACTCTCATTTGTTCAACTCTGTAGTCAAGCCTGTCCCAGAACTCAGCTATGTTGTTCAGGCTTTCCTTGAACTCTCAGTGATCCTCCTGCCTTAGCTTTCTGAGTGCTGGGATTATTAGCATGAACCATACCTGGCTTGATACCATCATTTTATCATTGAATTTTTCCTATTTGTTTTCATCAACTTGAACACAGTCAACAGCCAATAGTTGAATTTAGTTTGAGACTCTCCTCAGCCATGCCTCTGTCATATTCTAACACATCACATTCATTTCTAGATTAGACATGATCAAGTTTAAATTCTGCAGCATGCAATGTACAAATTTTAGATAATGGCCATTTTACCACATAAAAGTTGAAATTACTAGGAAGTATGCTTATCAATGCTTGTAAATTGTTGTGTACAAAGAAGGGAGTCATCAATTATAATAGCCACAGGAAGTACCAGGCAGATTGCCACTGTTTCATTTTACTTAAAAAACACAACAAAACAAAAAAACAACAAAAAACCTAATCAAGAGTGAGTGAACAATTATTTATGAACTAGATCTCATATTTTCAGAATGTTTTTACTATATATTAATATAAAGTGATAAAGAAGTCCTATACCACAGGCTATTGCTGGGAACACAAACTGTGAAACTGTGGGTATTTGAACACCTACCCACAGGCAAAGTCTCACAAGTATAATTGTCATTCAATGTCATTTGGAAAGGGAAAAGAGTCAAGGACATATTGGAGAATGTCAGAGAAGTTGTTCCAGATATGCTGGAATGTTAGCCCTTGCTAGGAGAAGGATGGCTGTGCCTATGTGATATAGGACAAAAATGAATGACTGATTTCTTCAGGCTTGGAGTCAATTCTAACAATAAAATGATGTGCAATTTGTTACTGGCATCCCCTTTATTGCTAATTCATTGTACATTTGTGTTTGGATCAAGGGCTCACAAATTTAAAAGATCCAGCCAACCTGTGCATAGCACTGTCTGGCTTCTAATATATATATGTGTGTATGTGTATGTATACATATATGTGTATGTATGCTAAAGCTATACATATATGTGTATACATATATAATGTACATATGTATCTCAATGATGCTTTAGCTTTACATTTTATTTATTAGCTGTAAATACATGTGTGGGTGTGTAAGAGAATTTGTAAACACGGGAGAGGCTGTTGTGACTATCTGCAGTGTAGATTTGTGGTGCTAACTTTGTGTCCGTCTCAATCAGTGATGGTGTGTGTCACTGAGCTAACTTACTCTGGTGAACTAGTACAATGAAATAGGCTTTTAAAAGAGGAAAAGAAATTGACCTATGTGAAGAATGGAATCTGCTTTTAATAAAACTATCAACATTTTATCATGCTACTAAGTCATCATTTTGTATAAGTTTAGCCCTCCTAGAGTCTAGGCAAATTAGATTTATTCTTAGGGCATATCCAGTCAGCAATTTTTGACTGAGTAACTACAGTACTTGCTAAGTTATAGAAGTCATGTAAGTTTCCCATTAGACATGTGCCTGATCATCTACTAAAATCAAATGAATCAAACAATCTCAACTCCTCTATGATAGTGTACATGTCCAGACTTTCCAGTAAGTTATTGCTACACTGTGGATACCAAGAAGTTGATCACATGGCTAATCTTTCTTTTATTCTCACACTAGTCCCCATCTATGTCCCCTGTAGATCGGAATCCCCATCTGTGGACTAAGCCTATATTCAGAAGCATAGAACAGTAGGGACAGTGCAGAAGTCAGTTCCCAAAGCTGCTACCATGATAGCTGATTCTTGAAATCAACCCCCTTGTGTAATCTCTCTCTCAAAGATCTGTGTGCCAAGAGCATTCTGGAAAAGCCATGGCATCTCATTCTAAACCTCAGGTTAGTTGTTAAGGACTATAGCTTCCCTTCGAGGTCCCTCTTTCATATCTTGGCGCATTCTAGGAAGGACCATGAGGCACCAACTGGAGCTCAGAATTCACCCTGAGCATATGAGTAATTGGAAGTAGCTCCCTTACATCCAGTCAAGCTTCATGAGCAGAAGCTGGTGACCAACAGCTTAGTTAAAACCTCAGGTGAGACCCTGTTCCACCCCAATACTCCCCGATTTTTAGCACAAAGACTATGAATAAATGTTTTCACCTGTCAACTTTGGAGCTAGCTTTTCATTTAGCCATAAATGACTAAGGCCCATAGTTAGCTTTATCTGGTTAATTAATTCCTTGTAAGTCAAGCACTTACAAGTCCATATTTTGAAAGAACCAGGGAAGCTTATGCTTTGTTTTTATACCTTTCATTTAGCATTCTGCAAAACAAGAATTGTCAGCACTATGGGCTTCATTTTTATCACTTTCTTTTCTTAATATAGAACAAAGAATTTATTACAGAGTAAAGTTGGATACTCTCAAGAGAAGGGAGAAGACAGTAGGTAAAGATACTATGTTGTGCTATAAACTTCTATTAGGGAGGTGTGGACAAATGTGTACTTGTACCAAATAGGAACTAAAAACAGACCAAAGTATCGACACTAGAAATCCAACTTAAACCAATGAGTTTAATGTAGTTACTTGCCAGAGTATGGGTGAGGGTTTACTTGCAGGACCCTGCATGACTCAAAGGTAGCTATATCATAAAACAAAACAAAACAACAACAAAACAACATTCCAATATAGCTGACAACTCAACAAAGCTGTAAACCTGAAATGCCGAATGACATGTAGACAACTTGGCAAGTTGAAGAGTGTCTTTCCTCAACAGTCCTTAATACTTATACTACCTAGGGGAGGAAGAGGCCTTGCAACTCTAAGTTTTAGGGCTCTCTTGAGCCTTATGTGAGTGTACTTCCAGAATCTTAAGACACTTTTCTTTAGATTCTTTGCGTCATAACAAGTTTCCGTTTAGAATAGAATGTTCCATTTCGAAGGGAATTGCTACACAACAGAACATCGTTGCCATAGTGTTTTTACTACACTTTTCACAGGACAGGGTTGTTTATGAAGACATTCTTAAATCAACTGAGGTTTGGAGCTAAGAATGCCAGCTGCATTCATGTCCTTTCTTCCCATAGTATTCCCATCCAAAAAATTGGTTCCACACACAAACTCTCATGAAATTCTTGTGGTTTGGGAATCCCATGACTATTAGTTGGCTTGCTTCCCCTTGTCCTTCCAGTAGCATAATTGTAAGTTGGTAGGTGGTCTTTTTTTTCTAGCATTGGGGACTTGAATTTCCTTCAGCACAGGGGCTAAAGAGTAGAGTCTTTAAGGTGGAGTCTTCCTGGGATGTACTAAGATCTAGGTGAAGGGACAGAAAAGTCAGCTGGCATTGTGTCCCAAGTGCTAGCCAAGCTTATTGAATGTCTCCCCATGGTCCAGTCATTACACCATGAGTGACAAATGAGCTGTCTCATTTAACCTAAATGACTCAGCACTAGAAACATTCTAGAGGAAGACAGTTGAACTCTGTCCCTAGAAGCACAGAGGAGGTGGGACAGGATAGGGGGGCAATGGAAAGGGACTGCCTTCAATCTCACTTCCCTTTGTCATGCACATTTGCACATGACTCCACAGGACTGCTGCCAGGCTTCCAGACAAACCACAACATATGTCCCCTGCCAAGCCTGATGGAGAAAATGGAGTCCCCACACCAATTTCCAGCCAATTGACCTTCCCTGGATGTAGAAGCCTTTACTGTTTGTTTGAACAGCTATGTAGTTGTTAGTTGTTATTTTCCTCTTTCTTCCTTCTTCTATATTTTTCCCTTGGTATTGCTGATTAAACTTGAGGCCTTGTACATTTTAGACAAACATCTGCCACAACCATAATGCTCCCCTTTTGTGGAGGGTGTTAGGCAAGACAAGTGTTTTCTATGTAGCCTTGGCTTTCTTGGAACTCACTCTGTAGACCAGGCTGACTTCTAACTCAAAGAGATCCACCTGCCTCTGCCTCCCAAGTGCTGGGATTAAAGGTGAACACTGCCACTGGGGTCACAGTGCTTATTTTTTATTTTAAATTTTTTTTCTTGTTTGGGGGTCAATCAAACTATTCTCAAACTCACATTCCTCCTGTATTTCTGTCCTTTAAACTGAGATTATAAATCTATGGCACCATGTACAGACTTCCCCTAAGGTCTTGCACATTCCAAGTACACACTTTTACCACAATGGTACATCCCAAATCCTATCATGTTTTGCTTCCTTTTTGCTTTAAACTAACCAGAACATGGTCTTAAAATATTTCCAGAATTATTAATATATTTAGAGATGACTAAGCCACTAATATTTTAGACAAGGCATCTATTTTGTTCATTAACTACATCAGCCAATAAGTTATTCCTGTTCTATACTTCAGGAGGGACTTAATTGCCTGTCTATCTCATGGGCACTAACCATGCAGGCTGGGTATAAGTAATGTAGTATCCTCATTGTCACTTACAAAAGTCATGTGGCTGCTTTAGGATGTTAATTAATTCTGGCCAGAAATACTTAAACTTGGCTTTGTAAATGCTTTCCCACAGCAGAGTATGACTAGGGAAATAAAAACCCTCCACTGGATTTTTCTGTCTTCTTATCAGAGATTGTGTTACAATCTGAAGGGAAAGCTTCACAAACATAAATTTATGAATCAAAGTTATCTCTAGAAAGAGCCATAGAACAGACTTAACACCCAAGCTTGAAAAACACCTCCTCCCAACTGTGTGACTTTTGCTTTTTGGAACAAGTCAAAATAAGCAAGGAGATGGGCAGTAAAACAGAGGTATACCTGGCCAGAACAGCTTTATATACTCAAGTTGGTGTAGAACTTGCTGATGTCTCAGTAGAGCTCCATTGGACTCCATGTTGGTCTTTGAAAGGCAAGATGAACCTATCAACCTCTTTATCACAGAGAAGAAACACAGACCTCAGACTGTTATAAGCCCAGGAAGGAGCTTGTTGGGTACTATGTAGAACAGCATCCTTGGCAAAGAGAGGAGGCTTGCATCATCATGAATAATACATCATTAGGAGATGAAAACAGAAGGGAATGCTGGCTTTTCTTACAAGGGCACAGGAGAGGCATTGGGAGAGAGGGAGAGAAACTATCAAGAGCTAAAGGAATGATCATTGAAGACAGAACTAACAAGGCCAGTGCTGAAAAATAAATTCTGTGTTGATTCAGAAAAGAACTTGGTTCCCTTCAGAAAATATGGAAAGCCTGATTCTTATTTGTTTTCTCCTTTCATTACCCGAATCCTCACTGTGTGGAAGATACAGAATTTGTCTGAATATATATTGACAAAAGGGATGTTCTATTGAGAAATGTAACAATCTGCATTGTCAGACTATGGGTCAAATAAAATATATTATAACTGACAGCTTGAAGGCTGCTAGAAATGCTATCTATGAAAGGCTAGGATGACAGTTCAATAGATAAAGTGCATCTGGTGCAAGCATAAGGACCTGCCAGGGTACCAAATTCCATCATCCTTACAGCAAGATGGGAAGTGGAGCTGTAGAACACCTAGAAGTTCCCAGGCTAGTGAGCCTAGAGGATGAAAGCAAGGAGTGACAACTGAAGGTGTCCCCTGACTTCTGTATACTGCAGCAGAAGCACAGCTGAACTCATAAGCAGTAACACGACCCTACATGAACACACACACACACACACACACACACACACACACACACACACACACACACACACACTTTTTTAATTAAAAAGAGAAATGCTATTGCTATTGATATTGATGCTGGCATTGTGGTTCTAGATGGCCTTGTTGTTCAGTGCTGGAGTATCAGAATGGCAATGGACATGAAAGACTCCCTAATTAAATGTAACCTCAGTATAAGGGACATTTAGAATCTGAGCATTTGCTCACACATTATATATTTTTCCCAAGATTCCTACTAACACTGACTTTGGCCTTCAGGAAAGTTAGCAAAGCTCAAAGAAAATATAAGGAATCAGGTCCTCATAGGTGTGAACACAGGCAAGCCAAGGGTAGTAGCTGAAGTAAGCATGTAAGTTAATGACTCTGCAAAGAAACAGCCTCATTGTTCCTATCCTGTGATGGACACAAACAGGGCCCTGGGTGATGAAATCATGAGGATGGAATGTCTTCTCACCAGCTGCAATGGTGGCCTCCCTGGTGTCATTTGAATCACAAAGCTTGTACAAAGCAGTTTCCTTGACACAACTATGGAAATTTTGCTCACACTTAAAATAATTTTCAAACATGTGTATCTCTTCAAATTCTAATTGTATGAAATATCAACTATACTGTTTTCAAAATCTCACAGAAACGTGTTCATATGACAAAAGTCACAAGTATAAAAAGTTACATTAGAGAAGCATAATTATCTTTTTCATTATTAAATATTTCATTGAAACCAGATTTAAATAGTTTAACTATCTGACACTTGAAATAATTTTGCTAAAATGCCTTTCTAAGAAATGTGACATTTCCCCTGGTAGAACAGCAAAGTCACTAAAAAGAACCACGGTCGCAAAGTGGAAGAACACAAGAAAAGGCTGAAGTGAAAAGCTGCTGATGGCCTGGAGAGGGCGGGGAACTCTGGAACCTCTGCTTACAATAGGGTATTCATCCCAAATGCTCAGGGGTCATCTTCTTCTCAGCAAAATTATTGTCTTCTGCTATACAATTCCAACAGATTGTACACTGTTGTTGATTTTTCAGATCTACTAGTCCTTGAAGGTAAAACTGTGAGCTACTAAGTTTCATACTTTGAAGACTTACCAGGTACTGTGCAGCAAACAGTAACAAGGAAAGTCAGAGAGATGGAAAGAAAAAGGAGGTAAAGAAAGAGGAGAGAGTGAGGAAGGGAGGAAGGGAGGAAGGGAAGGGAAGTGTATTGGGGCAGGAACATATATATATATATATATACATATATGTACATATATGTATATATATAATTTATTATTATTATTATTATTATTATTATTATTATTAGAGAGAGAGAGAGAGAGAGAGAGAGAGAGAACAGATGCTAACAATGAACCAGAGATAAGTAGGTAAATGGAAGCCTACCATGACTGAAGAGTTCTTCTGCAGGAGGAAAAAGTGTCTAGCATCATTAGAGCAAAGACTATGATAAAATGTTATATGAAAAATGGCTTAAAGAGTAAATAAATAATGTTATAGAAGATAAAATGAAGGAATAAAGCATACATAATTCAAACAGAAGCAGAAAAGGGGGAAAGAAACAATTCACAAATGAGACAAATTGAAAATAATTGCAATCCAATAAGCCTAATCTAATCATGTCCATCATGTTAATGTGTTTATAAAGAAGCCCAAATGAGATACATAGATCATTAAACAGCTTAGTGATAATGCTGAGTAACTGGAATGCTCATCTACTGGAGATGAGGATGTGAAACAACACACAGACAGTTCAAAATAACCCCCACTCCCATGTATTAAACATTAGTGAAGAGAAATGAGGGATATGTCTACACACCTGTGTGTGAATGTTCATAGCACTTAAATCTGTAATAGCTACAAACCAGACACAACCTCAGGTCTCTCAACAAGTGAGGATGTAAACATGTTGATACTACTTCGCAATATAAGGAAAGAATTACTGCTAACACTCATAAGCACTGACAAGCCTCCAAATAGCTTTACTAAGTAAAAGAAACCAAACTGATAGTGCATGCTGTGTCACTCTGAATATTTAGAATTCCAGTAGCTGCCAGTTAACCCATAAAGACAGGAAGAAGACTGGCAGCTGCCTGAGGACTAAGTGGGAAAAGAACCTGGAAAAGGAATTACAAAAGACTCAAGAAGTCATAGATGTGTCTATCAACTTGATTGACCTGATGGCTTCACCATCACCTGATTTGTTAAACTATGGAAGTTGGGATTGGAGACATGCCTCAGTGGTTAAGAATGCTTGCTGTACAACCATGAAGACCCAGTTCAGATTCCTGGCACCCACATGGAAATCTGGGTGTGGCACTGTGTGTCTGTAGCCCAGTGCTATGGGAATAGCAATGGGGAATCACTGGGCTTGCTGGCTGCCGGCCTATCCAATAAATATGAGCTCCAGATTTAGAAGATCTTACCTCAGAGGAGTAAGGCTTAGTATGGAGGAATGAGGTGTAGAATGAGGAGGATACCTGACACCCTTATCTAAGCACATGTGCAGCCATCTATACACATACATAAAATGCACCACACATATATGCGTGCAGCATTTTCCTCAGGGATAAACTGCCCAGTTTGGAGGAAAGGTTGTTAGGACTCGGGATGATAAAAAGGAGTGAAGCAACAGTGTTATAAGGAAGGTGAAATATTCCTTCCTTTAGAGACACTAACCATGCACTGGAAATACAACCCAATTGCTTCATCAAGTCCCTGAAACCAGCCAAATTTACTAGGCCTCTCCCTCCCCAAGTGTATCTAAACAGCAAAGACTACTTAGAACTACTATCACTGGTTTGAATGAAGACTCAGTCTTGAATCCTTTACACTTTTGGAACACAGGCTACCCATTGGTGGGCTGTGAGAATGATAGTAACAACTTGAGGCATAAAGGAAGTAAAGTGCAGTACAATTCAAAGGCAGGTATTTACCAGGTAGCCTCTACATCAGGCAGTTGTAAGGTGCTAGCATCACAGTATCTCTTGCAGCTTTGTACAGACACAGGGAAGCATCTAGGGGAGCTGGCCTAAGGCAGGTCTTCATGTGCTCAGAAGGAAATGTCTTTTGGCAATGTCTTTATCTACCCAGAGTGATGTCTTTGGTTAATCTACACCGAAACACAGAAATGCTACACATGCTAAACCTAGGCTTAATTATTGCCCTGGGCCTCATGTAAATTACAAACGAAAGACTTACACATGTTTAAGCCTCCCAGAAAACTAGAATAAAAACCTGTGCTGTTATTTCAGTCTGGTGTTGTTGCCACTACTCAGCTTCAAATCATGGATGCTTGCCTTGCCTTCTCAAATGAGCAGTAAGTCACCTTGATGGCAGTAACTTTGTCATTCATCTACTTCTTTTTAAAAAAGAGACTTGGGTCAACAAGGTGGTTTGAGAGTAAAGGCACTTGCTGTCAATCCTAGGACCCTATGACAGAGGGAGACAATTGACCCCTACAAGTTGTCCTCTGACCTCCACAAGTGTGCCATGGTGTGCTCACATGCATACACACAAATGTACACACTTGAATAAATAAATAAAACATCTTGGTCTCAAGAGTAGAAAAACCAATATATCTACATTTTCTCTAATAGTAAATAATAAATGAACTAATAAATAAGAGGATAATGACTATCATGATGAGTACTTTTGGAACTCTGACTAATAAACAGAAATTCTCATTTCTCTATGTTCTACACATAATGGGAACAATTGAAACTGACCTGTGTACTCATTCTCCCAGGAAACAAGACACATAGGATATTCTAAAAATACACTACTTGATTCATTAGAGCGTATTTCTCAAGAATGTAACAACTATAAATATTAGAATTAGGAAGCATTTCTCCTATATGTGCTGGAAAAAGAAAAGGGAAGGAAAAACAGGAACTGAGATATTGTGCCTCCCCTTAGAAAAGCCATTTGGAGAAAGTGGGTGCATTGAACTGGGCTTAAAAAAAGATAAAGCAATGGGAAACAGAAGTTAGAAAGAAGGAAGAAAGGTATTTACGTTATATTATTTTAATAGCTCAATCCTAATTTTAAAAAATACTTTTTAACCTCTGTGCATGCCAACATCATGTGAGGCTGTGTCACACACTGAGGACAGGGATCCTACAGGTCAAGTGAAGACTTTGCAGTATTTACATGACATTGTAGATTCAGCACTTTGTTATCCAAATAAGGACTAGAGAATTAGAAATTAAGCTCTCAGAGGTTTTCAGGATGATTAATGCTCCAATGGTGTAGAACATTTTATCTAAGATGTGGAACCAATTATCTCAAAGTCATTACAAGTCTGAGGGTGCATTGTAGTGCTATATAAAAACAAAGGAGGCCACAGGGCTCCTTTGCTGTCCATGTTCTATTCACACTTGAGAAAACAATGTGAGAGTTTGGATGGAATCTATTGTCACAACCATGATTGGAAGAAGGCATGAACTGGCACAGTTTATCTATCAAGTCCAAAAGCTGGGCTTCTTTCCACAAGCAGATTTGTTAAAGGAATTGACAAAACTAAAACCCAGTGTTTCTTGAAGTATTTTATAAGTCATATTGTTTAAAATCCTATCAGAAATATCAATGAGAATGTGACCATTAAATATAAATATTATGTAAGCTTTTACACACACCAGAAATAAAAAAGAGACAATGATCACACAAAAGCGATATATAAAAACCAACTTCCTAAAAAACAAGAAGAAAATCATACACACAGCAAAAACTGAAACAGAACAGAAAATAAAAATCATCATTGTCACTCACCACAACCAGCTGGGTTTACCATACTAAAATGCCACTTTTTACTGATTCATTTAGAAGGATCTTAATGTTTAAAAATGCTAGCAACTCAAAAAAACAGTAATGTTCTTTAATATTGGTGGTGTATTGGCATACCCCTATAATGGTTACTTAGTGATATATGTCAAAATTCATGAACATTTTCCTTGCTTACTGGAATTTATCTTGAATGAATGCATCTGCCAAAGGACAGAAAGTATGTGCTTGCCATTACCATTTTGTTGGTAAGAGCAAGTCTGTGCAAAGCATATTGCCCTTCACTTAGGTTTACTTTTAGCCATAAACAAATTAAAGGTGAAGAAAAAAATCTGTTCAGCCAAATATCCATTCATGGAAAAGCTTTTTTTCTTTTCTTTTTCTTTTTCTTTTTTTTTTTTTTTTTTTTTTTGGAAAATTAGGAGGCACATCCTCAACTCTAGATACTTTCCCTTTCAAGTCAAGAAGAAAAATAAAGATGTCTGCTCTCATCCCTTCCAGTCAGTCTCAACCAGAACAGCTTAGAGGCTTAAGTTGGGCAGCTGGGCAAAAAGATGTTACAAAAAGGATCTGGAATAACGAAAGAATCAATCTATCCATACTTATTATGACAGAAGCTGCTAAGGAATCCCTAAAAATTTCTCAACGAAGTTAATAGTTGACCAAACAACTATGCTATGCTGCTATGGACAAGAGAAGGAATCTGGAGCCTTACCTTCTAGCATATGCAAAAGCTGAAGGACACAACTTCAGAATACAGGGATAAGTCTTAATAATCATTTTCAAATGGATTCTTAAACAAATTCAGCAAGGGTGTACTCCATAATACCAAATTACAAAATCAGTGCAATATCTATATACTTGTAAAAACCTAAAAACAATATCCTCAAACATATTTATAATCAGACCACCACAACAAAAAGTCCTTGAATTTAACACAAGAAATCAAATGCTAAGATTTTGATGTGCTTTGAACATGAAGCAGTTCTTAAGGGGTCACATATGTGGACACTGGGTCCTTGGCTGGTGGTGCTTGCCTTGAGAGGTTGTGGATCCTTGGAGAGGTGACTAGCTAGAAGCCAGTCACTGAGGTGAAGGTTTACAGCTTGCCCTGTCTCCTGTCCTATCTATGCTTCCTGATCCATCAAGATGTGAGCAAGCAGCCTCAAGTTCCTGCTACCAGAGCAGAGCAAAACTCCCTCCTCCACCCCATCACAAAGGGCTTATATCCCCTAAACTAAAAGAAGACAAACCCTTTCCCCTTAAGTTACCTTCTTGTCAGTTATTTAATCACAGCAATGAGAAAAGCGGTGAATACATATTGAGACTGTACAACATTGTTAAAAGAAATTCAAATGAAAAACTTTTGCTTTATAGATTGGAACATTAACAGGCATTAAAATGGAAACATTTGTTAAATTTCATGTAGAAAAATGATAAAATTCCTAACAGGGTTCCAGCTATCTTCTTAATAGATACCCACAAGCTAATTCTAAACTTCATATGAAATTATGAAGGTCCCAAAATGTCACAATGATCTTGAAAAGGGAACAAAGTAAGCAAGCTCACATTTTCTGATTTTGGAATTTACTACAAGACAATGGTAATCTAGAGAGCACGGTGTTGATGGCAGAGTGAGAACATGGATCAATGAAATAGCGTTCAGATATATATATATATATATATATATATATATATATATACACACATATATATATATATATATATAATTTTCAACAAGAATTATGAAGCCATTCAATGGAAGGAAGAATGGTCCTTTGTAGCATAATGAAATGGGCTCACCCAGTGGTGAGACTAAAACTGGCAATATGAGCAGGAAGTTAAGAGTGAAGGAAGGTACAAATGCAGCAAGTAAAGACTTGATAATTCCAGAAGCAGCATCTCCCAGGACACAGAAAGCATAGGGCTTTTATTTGGGAAACACATTGCACTTGTGCAGACATGGCCACAGTCCTGAACACACTCAGTTTGAGGTCATATCTTTTTATACATCACATGTTAATAAAAAGAAAACATGGAAGCTCCCAGGATAGGGTCCTTGGAGCAATGGTGAGCAAGTTTGCTTTAGGTCACCTAAAATGGGAGGGGCAGAATGACTTGGCAATTTGATCAGTTTTTTGTAAGTTTGTCATCTCTGAAACAAAAAGCAACTTTGAAGAATTGTTTAAAGATGCAACAGCTTCTCCAGGCCTTCAAGAGCACAGGTGATTGGCCCTAAAACCACACGTGCCTGGGAGCTAGCTAGCAGTTTAAACTCATGAAGTTACATCAAATCAACTGGGTAGCTAAAAGCAAAGGAATAAAGAATAAAGCTTGGAGACCCAGGCCCAAGAAAAGCCCTAGTCCACAGCCTCTGAACAGTTTGGGCCCCAAGTCCCAACCCAGTAAAAGAAATACACCCTGGATTCAGGACACAAGACAGCAAAAGGAACACTTTATTCCTAAGTCTGAATGTAAGGGAAAAGGCCAGCCAAAGAAACACCATGAGCACAGTCAAAGAAACCCATCTTGGCCCTGCAACCAGAGCCAAAAAAAAAAAAATGCACCATCACTCCAAAACTAGTGCCAAAGAAACACACCTTGTCCCTAGAATCAGAGCCAGTAAAAGAAATACACCCTGACCCTAAAATTAGACCCAAAAACCTAAAAAGGACCAGTGAAACAAACACACTTTGGCCCTGAAAAGAAAGTCAAATCTGACTCTAAACCTCTACAGAAAACTAACCAACCCCTGAGCACAAGATCTAGCCAGTCTGAGCTCAGGGACTGAAATCTGACCAATTCCCACCCTGGAAATCTTCTCCTTGGAAAATCTCCACCCCCTAAGGAACCCTATATAAACCCTGTGTCTGTTCAGCTGTCCACTTCCACCCTGGAAGAGGGCAGCCACTCTCCTGGATTCTTCCCTCCCAATAAATCTCTTGAATGAGGCTTGAGTGAGACCTTCTTTTGTGGGAACACAGTGGAGCTGTAAAACCTTCCTCTAGCAAAGTAGAGTTGTTATACTCTGCTCTCCAGGGAACCAGAGAGGAACTGTTAACAACTTCATCTGGAAACCCTCCCCAGCCAGAGCAGAGCTGATACACTGGGGAAGCCTTTCCCTGAAGCAGGGCCATAAGCTGCTACACTTACTGTGACCATGGTATTCCCTGGCTCCTGTTTACCAGAATACTTTCCCATCGGAGCTGTAACACTCAGTATTCTTTGGTTCTGCTCTGGAATGTCAGAATACATTTTTCATCTGAGCCACAATGTTTATAGTAGAGCCAGGGAAAAACACCTTAACTCTGACACTAACACCAAAAGAACACACTTGGCCCCTGGATTCAGGACATGTAAAAGAAATTCCCCAAGCGGCAGAATTGGAGCCAAACAGCCAAAAAGAACCACAGAAAGAAACAAAAATTGGCCTTGGAATCACAGATATCTCTGCTCCTGGCTAAAAACTAGCCAGTCCCTGAGCTAGAAAAACTGACCAATCATAGGCCATCAGGCTTGGAATTCCCCCCCCCCCCCGGGTTTGGAATCTCCTCAGGCTGAGGATGCCCCTAGATTGAGAATTCCTGCCACTTCATGGGGGCACCACCCAGAGGGTTTGGAATTTCCCTAGACCCAGGGCAGCCAATCAGCTCAGTCCAGGCTTGAGCCAATCCCAAGGCTATCACTATGCAGTTTTGAAGGGTTTAAACCAATTGCAAGCCTGGAGCTAGGCAGATTTGGAGTTCCCCAAGCCCCTCTCTTCTTCCTGGCTACTATGCAAACCTCCTCCTTCCCCCTGCTCTGGGTCTCTCCTGCTCTGCTCCTGCTGTTGCCACTGCTTCAGATGGATGGAGAGACCCAAGTTAACTTGCAAATGAAGACTTTGTTGTTGCATTGGAATCTGTCTCAAGGTAGTGATTCGGGTTACAGACTTTGGACTTGACAAACAAAGCTCACTGGGGCTGGAAAGATGGCTTAGAGAACATATTACACATGCTGAGGTCCTGAGTTTGATTCCCAGCACCTACATCAAGAGGCTCGGGAGCATCTGTAACAGACATATGCAGACAAAACACTCATGCACAAGAATTAAAAGTATATACACGTTAAAAAAATAAATCACATGAATGTAAATTAAATTATGTGTTAAACAAAAGTAATAAATACACAAAACTTCTAAATTCTCACCTGTTACGTTGTGTGACTATCAATGGCCCTGAAGCTTTGTCTTCGGTTTATAAACACTGCAAAAAAGCATTATTGGCTCATCTCTTGGCAACTCCATGTTTAATTAATGACATCATGTTGGTACTACCCCAATTACCCTAAAGCATTATAAATCAGGGGTCAGTTTATTTTTCTGTGGGTTACTCTGAGTTAAGACTCCGATAGGAAATGTTACTAAGTTATTAAAGTTCAAGTGAGCTGTGACTATTGCCTTACATTGTGAATAACACAAAAGTTAAGAAATAATCCTTGGGGGAGGGGCTTCACAAAGCCCTGTGATGGGGCTGACTAACAGTTAGTGGCTACCCCAGGAGGAATAATTGGTTTTCCTTAAGGATGTAGGCTCTCATAGGTGAACCGGGTTCTAGTGGATAGCCCCACACTCATGTGCAGCACAAACTGAACTCTCTGGATTATTAAGAAAAGGAAAGAGGACCTGAAATTGGGAGTGATGTTAGAAGTAGGTCTAGGAGGGGTTTGGGGAAGGAATGGAGGATGAATATGGTCAAAATATACTATATGAAATTGGGAAAGAATTAATACAAATATTATATTAAACATTAAAAAGAAATGCCTATCCAATTATTGCCTGGCTTAGAAAAAGAAAAATTCTCAAGTCATTTGCAAAACAAGTAAGATTCTAACCTCCTAAGTCCTCACTACTTCACATCACTTGGTATATTAAGTGAGCGATGTTGGTCAAGGTCCAGGGAAGAATTATGGCAGGAGAGAGGCTACTAGGCTCTTGCTAATACAACCTGGCATTTTCTACAAGGCCTTTGCCCATGAGTGCTTTTCACTGTAAGTTATATTTAACATTTGGCACAAAACAGTCCTTCCCGAGAGATGGGCCACAGTATTCAGTCAACTCTAAAATAAATAAGTGAATTATTTTGCCACCAGTAGAGTAATAGATAATAAACCAGGTTGGCAGGAAGTTTTTAAAAGTTTATCCTAAAAACCAACCTGCATTATCAGCCATCTGAGTTTGTGGGAATTATCCCACCAGGCTCATTTCCCACATCTAGGGAGCTTTGGGACCCATGTGTCATAGCAAGAGAATTAAATACAGAAGAACACACTAGATTCCAGAGACCCAGGCTGTCTCTAGCTACGTCAGGCAGCTTCCCTTGAAAAAGTCATTGACATTAACAAGGTCTTTCCCTTGGTATCTGCCTCAATGCTCTGCCTGAATTCCTGTTCTACACATGTTGGGGTGTGATAAATAGTTTGTATGGATTCTTGTCAAAAGTGTGTTACCTGCCAGGCAGAAACAACAGAACATTGTTCAGGGGTTGGACCACCATAGTTTGACAGATTTGTCAAGGTTCAAGTCAGCATTGATGTGCACTCTAGGTTGAGTATGTGTGTGTGCATCCAATTCAGAGATTTACGTTGTGAGCCCTGCCCATGGCACTTGCCTCACCCTACTTGTTATAGAAAAGTGTAGACACTTAGCCCTCTGTGTGTCTCTCAACTATGAACCTGCTACTAGAATTTGGGAAGAGATAAGGCTGGAAATGTCCCCTGCTGGCCTTGGTATGTTCTGCTATGCATTCCTTGTTCAGCTTCCTGTGCTTCTCTGGTCCCCAAGGTGAGCAGGTATAGGAAAGGAACTGGTAACAAGAAATCATCAAGGCAGAGGATGGCTGAAAGGCTGGCATATTACTCTTGCCTGACAATATGCAAGTTTCTCTACCTCTACAGTGAGGATAACAATGCTTTCCGAAAAAGAGACTTATGCAGATTAAGTGCATCAAAGGAGATCTTGGTAAGAAGCTATTTCCTCCACATCCTTCCTCCCTCTGCTCCTCATCCAACCAACCCCATCTTTGCTGTCCTACTTTTTCATGATACCTGCTTTACCCTCAAATTCTTGGCTCCAGTGCCTGAAAAGCTGAGTTCTCATTCTGGGTAAAAAGTTGTGTGCAATTTTCTAAGAGCTAGAAAAGAGAGACAAGATTGTCTCTTGTTTAGGGTAACTTCTGAAGATTGCAGAGAAAAGGGCGACTGTCCAAATGGTTCAGCAGTCAAAGACAGCTTTGACATCCACAGACATCTGACTTTTGACAAAGCACCTAAAGTTATACAATGGAAAAAAAGAAAGCATCTTCAACAAATGGTGCTGGCATAAGTGGATGTTGGCATGTAGAAGACTGCAGATCAATCCATATCTATCATCATGCACAACACTTAAGTCCAAATGGATCAAATACCTCAACATAAATCCAGTCACACTGAACCTCTTAGAACAGAAAGTGGGAGATACCCTTGAACGAATTGGTACAGGAGACTTCTTCCTGAACATAACATTAGTAGCACAGACACTGAGATGGACAATTAATAAATGGAACCTCCTGAAACTGAGAAGCTCCTGTAAGGCAAAGGACACAGTCAACAAGACAAGATGGCAGCCCACAGAATGGGAAAAGATCTTCACCAACCCCATATCTGACTGAGGGCTGATCTCAAAAATATATAAAAAAAAAAAAACTCAAGAAACTAGTCAACAAAACACAAAATAATGCAATGAAAAAGTGAGGAACAGAACTAAATAGAGAATTCTCAATAGAGGAATCTAAAATGGCTGAAAGACAATTAAGAAAGTGTTCAACATCCTTAGCCACCAGGGAAATTCAAATCAAAACAACTCTGAGATACCATTGTACTCTTGTCAGAATAGCTAAAATCAAAAACACCAAAGACAGTTTATGCTGGAGAGGATGTGGAGAAATGGGAATATTCCTTCATTGCTGGCAGGAGTGCAAACTCATACAGCCATTTTGGAGATCAGTATGGTGGATCCCCAGGAAAATGGGAATCGGTCTACCTCAAGATCCAGCAATTCCACTCTTAGGCATCTACCCAAAAGATGCACATTCATGCAACAAAGACATCTGTACAACTATGTTCATAGCAGCATTATTTGTAATAGCAAGAACCTGGAAGCAACCTAGATGGATGCCCCTCAACTGAAGAATGGATAAAAAAGATGTGGTGCATTTACACAATGGAGTACTACTCAGTGGAAAAAAAAACAATGGAATCTTGAAATTCAAAGGCAAATAAATGGAACTGGGAGAAACAATCCTGAGTGAGGTAACCTAGTCACTAAAAGACAAACATGGTATGTACTCACTCCTACATGGATTTTAGACATAGAGCAAAGGACCACCAGCCTACAATCCACACTGCCAGAGAAGCTAGGAAACAAGGAGGATCCTAAGAGAGACATCCCTGGTACCCCACAAAAGGGGAAAGGGACAAGATCTCCTGAGCAAATTGGGAGCAGGGCAGGGAGGGGAAAGGGAGTCAGGAGAAAGAGAAAGGGAGAAAAGAACATGAGGGAGCAGAAAGATTGAGTTGGGGGAAGGATAGAGGAGAGCAAGTAAAGAGATTCCATAATAGAGGGAGTCATTGTAGGTTTAAAAAGAAATCTGGCACTAGGAAAATGTTCAGAGATCTGCAAGGATGGCACCAACTAACAACCTAAGCAATAGTGGAGAGGCTACCTTAAATACCCTTCCCCAATAATGAGATTGATGACTACTTTCTATGTCATTTTGGAGCCTGCATCCAATAGCTAACAGAAGCAAATGCAGATACCCACAGCTAAACACTGAGTCGACCTCCTGGAATCTGGTTGCAGAGAGGGAGAAGTGATGAGCAAAGAAGTCAATATCAGGCTGGAGAAACCCACAGATACAGCTGACCTGAACAAGGGGGAGCTCATGGACCCCAGACTGATAGCTGGGAAACCAGCATAGGACTGACCCAAACCACCTGAATGTGGGTCTCAGTTAGGAGGCCTGGGCAGACTATGGAATCTCTGACAGTGGAACCAGGATGTATCCCTAGTGCATGAACGGACTTCGGGGCCCTTCCCCATGGAGGGATACTTCCTTAGCCTAGATATACAGGAAAGGGCCTAGCCCCTATGGCAAATGACTTGTCAGATTTTGATGATCCCTCATAGATGGTCTCACCCTCCCTGGGGAGTGGGTGAGGGATGGAATGGGAGGGTTATTGGGGAGCATGGGAGGATGGGAGGGAGAGGGAACTGGTATTGATGTGTAAAACAAGAAAAAAAAATAAGTAAAAATAATTTTTAAAAAAGTTGCAAAACAAGAGCTAGAGTATAACTCAGTTAGTAGAGAGCTTGTTTAGTGCATTGAAGACCAGGATTTGTTCACCAGCACTTTGTAAATCCAGGTAGTACAAATCCAGGTCTATAATGACCAAAATCAGAAGACCAAAATCACAAGACCAAAAATAAAGTTCGAAGTCAGTCTCTGCTACATAGTGAGTGAGTTTGAGGCCATCCTGGGATATATGAGACCATGTCAACCAAAAGGGAGGGAGGGAGGGAGTAAGGGAGGGAGGAAGTGTGGGTGAAGGTGGAAAACTGTGGAAGTACAGACACTGACTAAACATCTATCCAACCCCAGAACCTGGACCTGGGGCTGGCATAGATGAGTAGTCAAGGATGCTCACACTCGGACAGGAAGCTGACAAACTGTGCTCAGAACAAATGGAACGAACACCTCACCAAATAAAAACACCTGGAGTGCCCAGTGTGGCTAGGGTGACTTAGAGGGTCTAGTGGAAGATCTGACTGGAGAAGCCAGGTGAAAAGCCAAATCCTAGCCCACCTCCCAAAGCCATGCTGCTGGTTGCTATTAGAAACTCATTCGCCCTGCTTTCCATTTTTTAATTAACATAGTGTTTGCCCTTCCCAGTTGATGCATTTATTAGATGAAATCTCCCTGTCCATGAGTTGAGACTCCTCTTGTGTGTTCATGGAAAGCTTATATTTGTCCCACACAGCTTTCCCCACCATCCCTTACTGCCTTCCTACTAGATCATTACATGCATGGGGTATCTGAAGGCATCCCCTCCTACAATGTCTACTGTCAGTGCAGCAGGCAGGGACAATGCTCTGCCTGTCCCAGAGGCCACCTGAAGTGACATCAGTTCTTTTTCAGAGACTTCACTCAGGAAAAGATGTGTTTCGTAATCCAAGAAAAAAATTTCAGAAGGAGGTGATAAGCAGAATTGGAATTTATTAGGAAGAGTTTAACATAAACGTAAGGGTAGGATTTCACACACACACACAAACACAGAGAGAGAGAGAGAGAGAGAGAGAGAGAGAGAGAGAGAGAGAGAGAGAGAGAGAGAGAGAGAGAGACAGACAGAAAGATAGACAGAGAGAGAGAGAGAGAGAGAGCAAACAATCTCAAGAGTTTAGTGGCTCTTGTTATACCCCAGACCCCCTCCTCCCACTCTTTGTTAGTGGGATTATAAAGTGTCTCTAGAGGTGCCTGGACAGGATTCAAAACTAGTCAGGTGAAGCCATAGGTCACACGGGTTGTACACAGGGGTTAAAATAGATCTTTTACTCTAAGTGGAAGTTGCTGAGACAGTCCCAGATAATCACAGTTCTGTAAGCAGGAGATTTAGTCATGTGAACTTACGCCTGAAGCATGACTCATTGGTGTTTGAATATTCTTCCAAAAGATTGTTTTTATTCTTTTTAAATTATTCTCTCTTCCCTGTGTGTGTGTGTGTGTGTGTGTGTGTGGGTGAGAGAGAGAGAGAGAGAGAGAGAGAGAGAGAGAGAGAGAGAGAGAGAGAGAGAGAGAGAGAGAGAGAGAGAGAGTCTCACCTGTTGAGAAACTTCTTCCAGACTTTGTGGTAAGACTTGCCTTTCCCTTCATACTTCCTCTTAATTTCCCCCATCTTTCTACCCTGTCTTATCTGTCAAATAAAAAAGACCTTGTAAACATTTGCTCAATGAACAAAATTAAAGCCAAAGCCCTGATAAGAAGGCTGGACTTTATTAGTAGACACCAGGGAAACTTTTCAAAGATAGCACTCATATTTGGAAGACACTAATGAAACTTTCGAAAGTTTACAGTTAAGAGCTGGGTGTGGTAGAGTCACAAAGCATAAGCAAGATGAAGATGAATGCAGATTTCCAGACAACTTGCTGAGACCCTGTCTGAAAACCAAGCAAACAAACAACAAAAGCTGATTTGATGAGTTCTTCAGAAAGAAGATGTAAAAATACAAAGGGGGTGTTGTTGGGAGAAGGAGTAGGAGTGGGTGGTGAGAGGATCAGCAGAAGCACACACTACAAACTTGTGCAAGACTGTCAAAGAATAAGTTAAAAAACTAAACTTCTGTTTAGGAATATTTCTCTGGAAATATGTAGCAGCAGTCTTGAATGAAGACAATCTAAGACAGCGAGCAGTGACTCTACAGCAATTTAGGAAGGAAACACATTCTGAAGGAGATAAATCAGCAGGAAGTCAAAAGATGTAATGAGTGATTGAGTAAGATCAGGATCAAAGGTGAGGGCCAAAGGAGGAGACATTGACAAATATGTTTCAAGTTGACAGGAAAATCCTGAATCAAAACACAAAAATAAAAAATACCAGAGGAAACTCGGTTTTGTACATGATGATGGACTTAGACTCGACAAACAGAACATGAGGGGGTGGAAGTACATCTGTCCAGAGGAGCACAGCTGTTCAGCAGAGGTCAGCAGCCTCCTAACCAAATAAGATAAGACAGACAACAGTGAGAGGGAGACAGCAAAACACAGACCTCGGTGGACTACTTAACTTAGGAAAGGTGAGTCACTGAAAGAACCTTCAAGGAGTCAAGAAAAAAGCAGAGGTTACCAGTCAAATGGATAGATTATTCGGGAAATACATAGTTAAATAAACAGGGATGGTAGTCAGAAGAAGCTCTAGGATCTAACAGTGACAAACAAGAATGACAAGACCAGAACCCGGGGCTTCTGTTCAGTGGGTAAGGCATTGTGACACACATGAGGACACCCACATAAAGCAAGATGTGGTGACACACATCTGTAATCCCTGCACTTCTACAGGGAGATGGGAGCTGGAAATTGAAGACAACCCCCTCTGAGCTTGAGAGCCAGCTATGCTGGTGTACAAAGTACAGAAAAGAACAAAACCAGGAGACCCTGTCCTAAGCAGAGTGGAAGGCAAAGACCAATACTGAGTCCTACCCTCTGACCTCCATGTGCAAATAGCACATACACACCTGCACACATGCACACTAATATACACACGAGAGAGAGAGAGATAATAAACAAGAGGAAATTAATGAATGCATTTTTAAAAATTTCTAGACAAGCTTAGCAAAAAAACCCACAATAAAGAGAATATACCAACCAAAGGGATAAGACGAAAACAGTCTGTTGCTTTCTTTTACTTAAGAACATACAGTTAGCCCTACAAATTAATGAAAGGAAGGTTTGTTTCAAAAACAATGAAAACAATTGACAGACCTTGAAGAGCAGTGAAACTGAATGATGTCCAGGCCCAGGAACAAGGCAGACTTTACCTTGAAAATCACTTCTAGACATCTTGGTACATATACATATAAATATTTTAATTCCTAATGAATAATTTTTTGAAAAGCCACTGTTGGAATTACTGTTTCTGTCACTTCCAAAAATCTAAATCACACCCATGCTCCCATGTCAAGAGAGATGAGCTGGAGCCATAAGTAAAGGCATTCTAAGGAGAGACAAGGGTTCATCTCTCAGCTCACAACCATCTCAGCTCTAGCTCCCAGGAGTCTGATGCCTTCTATGGCCTCCAAGGGCATTGCACTCACACAGGTATATACCCACTCATACATACATATAATTAAAAGTAAAACAAATCTATAAAAGAAAGACATGCCCCCCCACACACACACACTATGTTCAGGAAGAACAGTGGAGATAACCTGAGGTCTCTGTGCTCCTAACCACTCAACAAAGGGGTTTGTTACACTATCTCACAGCTAAGCCTGCCCATCTTCTGACCTTTGCCTCATGATTTTCTGGAAATTTTAAGGTATACATTTGCCAGTGGTAGACAGGAAAAATTATGTTCCTTCTCTCCCCGCTTTGGTCAAACTATAAGTAAGTTCATTTTTCATTATTAATTTATGATTCCAATTTCTTCTGGAATCCAAGGACATGAAGGCAGTAGGGTAGAGATCTGAGTGACAGGAAGAAATCTGTGGCTAACTGCTGAGATCAGTCTGTCACTACTCTGGGTCACTGTTCTGTATGTAAAATCATTGCTTTCAGGTGGTACCTTGCTAAGAAGACTCTTACAAGCAGCACTTGGCTTCATTTTGAGTGCAAGCACAAAGGCAGAATGCCTCTGCATCTCATTGTGCACCTGTCCATCGCCACCCACAAGGCACAGGCTGATAAAACTTAAACCTGAGAGTAAAAGGTACCGCCTTTAAACTTACAATGGAAGGCTGGGCCCATATGACACATAAGCATACTCAATTCATCAGAAATATAGGAGAGCTTCATGAACACAATAACTAGACCAATGAAGGGCACAGCCTGGAACACAGGAAGAATAGGATGCCCAACAGTGCAACAGCAGGAAATTTCCTTGCCTTCCAACAGCAGGGCTTGATTAGTGTCATGAGCACACCATGCCAGAAGCACAGACAAGACATATTTGTGTCTTTTCATGGCGTCAGAATTTACTGATTGATAATACAATCATAAGCTAGGCTTCTGTAATCTCATCCATGACACCAACCAACCCTTGTAATTGGAAGGTAGGGAAATTTCCTGTGGCTGAGAGCTTTCCCTCCCTTTCCTAGTACCTCAGGGGTGTCAATTCCTCATAAGCACATGTTGGTGGTTGGTAAAGCAAAAGGGTTACCTTTGACTTGGTCTTGTTTGTGAAGAGTACTCTAACTGTGATTTGGAACATTTCTGATAAACTCTCCTGGTTCAAACCTCAACCTGCTATGTGATGTGGGTGCCAGATTGTAAAGGGATCACAAGAGAATGCAAAAATCCTCTTGTTTAGAAGGCACAGGTGAGCCATTTGCTGAATTGTCTGACTGTGTAGCAGGAAAGTTCAGATCCCGAGGGAGAAGTCCTTCTCAAATGGCCTTTAAGCCTACCCAGCTTCTCACAGGAACAATGTAGAAAACTCAGAAGGAGAACATAACGTAGGGGTGGAGGAGAATGAAGATCAAAGTGAAAACCACATTCTGAAGCAAATATGGAGAGATTAGACACAAGGAGCAGTCTTGAGTTCAGGGCTAGAGAAAAGCCCCGCTCAAGTCACATTCTATTGAACTTGATCTGGGAGTTCTCTGGAGACCACTCAACTGTACTCATATGCCCAACAGCAAAGATTGTTCTCTAAATCCAGCCCTGAACAAACAGTGGCTGTGGCATCGCATGCCTGTCATTCCAGGTCTAGGAAGACTCAGGAGTCCCAGTTCAGACCTATAAATCAACACCCTGGTTTAAAAAAGAAAGGAGGGAAGGCAGGAAGGAAGGAAGGAAGGAAGGAAGGAAGGAAGGAAGGAAGGAAGGAAGGAAGGAAGGAAGGAATGGAGAAAGGGAGGAGAGGAAGAGGGGGATCATCAGGAGTACAGGAAAACAAAGGCCGGACATGAGAAAGCTGCAACAAACCAGTTTGAGATGATGCTCTTCTTAGAAAGTTCCCTGTTGGGCCAGGGAGCTCTTGCCTCCTTGCAATATAAGGACTTGGGTTCAGTTTCCAGAACCCACATAAAAAGCTGAGTAGTAGCATGTGCCCATAATTCCAGCACTGAGGGGGTGGAGACAGGCAGATCCCTAGGTCTTGTTAGCCACCTGCCTGTGCTTCAGACACAGTGAGAGACTCTGTCTCAAAACGTAAGATAAAGAATGAGAAAAGGCACCTCATGTTGACCACTAGCCTCCATATACATGTGTACACATGTGCACATACAAAAAGGAAATTCTGTCTTATGTCCAGCCTCAATTAGCACATTCATTTCAGTGTCCCTGAGGACAAATACATGGTCACTCCCAATGTGTCTGTTCACTCATGGCTGACTTTCTCTGGCAAAGTGGTCCTGGCACACTTAGAACTGGGCTTGGTTTTCTTGGAAGCAGTCACCCCTGTTTACTGCTCTACACTTGGAGAGCAGCCCATCAGGCCTGGCAGGAGCATCCTAAAGTGAAGGGAAAGATATTAAAGCACTCCTTCCCCTCCACTGAAAACTGGAATCTGCTGAGTTGTGCACAATGGAGCAAACATCTTTTCTCTCTAACGGTGGTCTAGCTCAGGTATAGTTGATGGAGGTGATTGTTTACATGTTCCACTGTCTCTAGAGCAGATAAGAAAGAACTTGGGGGTGAGCTGATAAATGTAATGGCATTCTCCTGCTGGATAGAGAAGTGTGTTTGTGAGAGTACAGCTAATAAGCTGATTCAGCCTCTTGGAAAGTACCGCCCCCCTCCTTCCTTCTTCACCCTCTCTCCATCCCTCTCCCCTTGTTCCTCCTTGATCCCTCTGTGTATTGAGCTCACCCAGTAACTTGGACAGCTTAAACCTTGTCCCCCAAAGTGAATCCTCTTTCCATCCAGATTTTTTTTTTCTCTTTACCTTAAATGCCCTGGTGTCTTGGATCCTCCAGTGAACCAGGGTTTTCTAAGCTCAGAAAGCCAGCTGTCCAGCACATCTGTCCACCACACAGGCTTCAGGCTTTGCGGATTCCTGCTTTACCTAAACACAAACACAGGTCATGTTTTCCTTATTCACCATCCTGAGTTATTTCACAGACATTTACCTGCACACATTACTTGCTCAAACACTGAAGTGTGAGAGGAGAAGACTGATGCATTCTGGGAATATCCCTCAATTTTTGTGCTATTTTTTTTGGCTATTCTCTATTCTTTACATTTCTATATAATTCTTAAAATAAGATTTCTACTCCCAAAATTAAGAAAATAATAAATCTCCTATTGGGTTTTAATTGGAATTGCCTTGAACCGATAGACCTTTGCAGAAAGAATTAACATCTATGCAATACTGAGTCTGATGGTCTGGGAGCATTAGAACATATGGAGGTCTAACCCAGTCACAAAAACACAAACACTATGTTCTCACTCATATATGGATTTTAGACATAGAGCAAAGGATCACCAGCGTTCAATCCACCTGCCAGAAAAGCTAGGAAACAAGGAAGATCCTGAGAGAGACAAACATGGTTCCCCTGAGAAGGGAAAAGGGACACAATCTCCTGAGCATATTGGGAGCATGGCGAGGGAGGGGGAGTTGGGAGAAACAGAAGGGGAGAAGAGGAGGGGAAAGGAGGAGGAGGACATGAGGGGACAAGAATATTGAACCAGGGGAAGAATAGAGGAGAACAAGAAAAGAGATACCATAATAGAGGGAGCCATTATAAGTTTAAAAAAAAAATCTGGCATTTGGGAAATGTCCAGAGACTTACAAAGATGACCCCCCACTAGCAATCTTTGCAATAGTGGATAGGCTACCTTAAATGCCCTTCCCCAATAATGAGATTGTTGACTACCTTATATGCCAACCTAGAGCCCTCATCCAGTAGATGATGGATGCAGAAGCAGACACCCACAGCTAAACACTGAGCTGAACTCCTGGAATCCTGGTGCAGAGAGAGAGAGAGAGAGAGAGAGAGAGAGAGAGAGAGAGAGAGAGAGAGAGAGAGAGGAGTGATGAGCAAAGGGGTCGATATTAGACTGGAGAAACCCACAGAAATAGCTGACCTGAACAAGAGGGAGCTCATGGACCCCAGTCTGATAACTGGGATACCAGCATAGGACCGACTCAGATACCCTGAACATAGGTGCTTGTTGGGAGGACTGGGTAGTCTATGGGGCCTCTGAAAGTGGATCAGTACTTATCCCTAGTATATGAATGGACTTTGGGAGCCCATTCCACATAGAGGGATATTCTCTCAGCCTAGACACATGGGGGAGGGCCTAGACCCTGCTCCAAATGATATGACAGACTTTAAAGATCCCCCATATAAGTCCTCATTCTCCCTGGGGAGCAGAAAGGGGACGGGATGGGGGTTAGGAGGGCAGGGGAGGAGGGGAGGGTGAGGTAACTGGGATTGACATGTAAAACAAGCTTGTTTCAAAAAACAAACAAATGTAGGTCATCCGTTACATGATTTTTAATTTCTGAGATAATTTTTATTTCTTAGGATACAGGTTTTATATTTTTGCCAAATTTACCCAAATAGAAACACAAACCTATAAAAATCCCATGTTGTAAAAAACAACAACAAAAATACTGAAAACCCAACAATGAGAAAATAACTAATTTTTCCAGATGGACAAATACTTCCAAGTACTTTAGACAGTACCTCTAAGAAGAACTATAGATGGCAAATGAAACCATAGAAAAACAAAAACAAAAAACAGGGTCAATGATTAAGAGCATGTACTGCCCTTCCATAGGACCTGAATTCAGTTCTCAGTACCCATGTTGGTCATCTCACAACCATCTGTAACTCCAGCACCATCTGCATTTGCGCACACACACACACACACACACACACACACACACACACACACACACACACAGAAAGAAAGACAGAATTCAAAATAAATGTGTAAAATCAAGTATTTTTATCATTCTCTTTTGCATTTTTTACATCCCAACACTGTTATCTCCCATCCACTCTTCTCACACACTCCCCCACACACACTTCTCCTCTCCCTCAGATCCACTCTTCCTCTATTTCCCCTCCAAAAACAAAATCAGGCATCCCAAGAACATCAACAGAACATTGCAGAGCAAGATGAAATAAGACTGGGCACAACCCTAATATTAAGTCTGGATGAGACAACCCAGTAGGAGGAAAAGGGTCCCAAGTACAGAAAAACAGAGTCAGAGACAACCCCACTCCCACTGTTGGGAGTCCCACCAGAACGCCATGCTACATAATTATAACACATGCAGAGGCACCGGCATGGATCCATACAGTTTGTATTTGTTACATCAGTCTCTGTAAGCCCCAGTGAGCCCTACTTAGCTGTAAAACTATACATCTTCAAAATAGATTGCCAACATAATTTTGTTGGAAAGAAGTGGGTGTGCATTATACTGATTATAGAAAAAAAAATTTGATGATAATAGCAATAATTACAAGAAAATTTAGACAATTGAATGCCAAGGTATATTTTTGATGCTATTGTAAATTATCTTATTGTAAATTTCAGATTCTTTTGTTAACTGAAAGTATGTGGCCATATAGTTGATTTCCTGGTATTGTTCTTAAACCCTGAAGTTCATTCTGGCAGCTATCTGCACAATCTATAGAAAAACATTTTTTGAGGTTCTACAAGGATCACAGTAAGTACAAATATAGACAGTACTGCTTCTTTACAAATGGAAGCTTTGGGGATTTACTGAGATAAGCATAATTAGGACTGCAACAAGACCAGTAGATTGCCACTATTGTCAGGCAAAGGAGATTCAAAAGATGTTAGAATGAAAGAGACTTTATCCAAGCCAGAGTATACCTACTTTACCTCAATCTCACATCAAGGGCATGGATAACAAATCTGGTCACAAGGTTTCACACATCACTAAGATGTTTTTGCTTATTCAATATTATGATAGAAGACTGTGGGCCAAATTTACAAGGGCTACCCAAAGACAACTATACTAGCTTCAATGCAAGATGGCTACAGCCAGGTCAAGGGGAATCCCTATATACTGATAGTACTCAACTGTTTCCATTGATTCCCATATTTCAGGAGAGCTGGTAAGTAGATCTAGAGGTCTGACCAGATTAAAGTTACATATTTTGAGCAATACCACTGTTATGTACTCTCATTGGGATGTCAGGAGAGCCTTGTGCCTGTCATGTCATCACTGTTTAGCTCTATTAATTATTAGAGGATACAGAATGATGATAGTTCTTTGTGGCAGCTCTAACGGGGAATGATGGATTCCTTTGCCCCATTTTAGGATAATTATGAGCTCATATATATAAACAAACTATAGGGCTCAATTAATTATCATTAGTACCCCATATAACCCCTCCTGCAAGTTCCTTACCCTCACTCTTGTTGAAAAGGCCATGTCCCTATTCTGTACAATTACTCTTCTCAAATCAAGTCAAATGCATCTTGGCTTGTCTGAGCCCTTACTTCTCAATGATTGGATCTACCAGCTGGGAACCATGTTTTTAACACATGATTCTTTTTGAAAGACACTATATCAGATCAGGCTGTGCCCACCTAAGTTATCTCATACTATGTAAAACAGTGGTTTGTGGAATGTGCCTTGTCCTGAGAAATTCCATTTTACAAACAGCTTTTGACTCCGTTTTGATAATGGATGATGATTGGCAGCACCCACACAGCACAGACTGATAAATGACTTATCCCTGAGAGTAAAAAAGGTGCTCAGGAGCTGCAGAGTTGGCTCAGCAATTAAAAACACTTGTGGCCTTGAAGATGATCAGACATCAGTTCCCAGCACCCACATGGTAGCTCATAACTACCCATAGATCTGATGCTCTCTTCTGGCGTATGTAGGCTCTAGGCATTCACACAGTACACATACATACATGCCAGCAAAACACTCATAACATAAATAAATAAAATCTTTCTTTAAAAAGAAAAAGGGCTAAACATGATGGTGTTCACCTTTAATCCCAAGATGCAGAGGTAGTTGGATCTCTGGGAGTTTGAGGCCAATGTGGCCTACATAATGAATTCTAGGACAGTCAGTACTATATAGTGAGACACCCATAGTGACAGTGACAGCCAGACTGTCCAGCCATTTTATCACTGAGAGTGCACATGCATGTGTACCTCTCTCTCTCTCTCTCTCTCTCTCTCTCTCTCTCTCTCTCTCTCTCTCTCTCTCTGTGTGTGTGTGTGTGTGTGTGTGTGTGTGTGTGTGTGCAACTCTTATAAAGAAAAGCATTTAACTGGGGGGCCAGAATTAAAGATGTATGATAACATGCTCTGATCCATATCTATTAAGTCAGCTACTTCCCATCTAAGTAAGCTTTATGTCTGCTTGGTAGCAGGGGCAGGCTATGTGGGTCCCTGCTGATATTCACCAAAGAATATCAGCTTATGGGGCTCCCAACTCTCTGAGTACAGACACTCAACTTTTATAAGAGACAGACTATGCCAATCAAAAATTTGCTTCTTTGGCATAAAGGTTGTTTTGAACTGATTAATGTGAGAAATCAAAGATACAGAGTAGCTCTGAAAACAGAACTTACTTTTTCATAATAGAAGCACACATGGACAACCAGAAGCTCCGATCAACGGAAAAAAAACTGGTATTTCAATCTATCTCTGCAACACAGCTTTCCCTTGTTTAAAACACTTTCTGGGCTTCTCCTGAAGCTGGCCTTCCTGGACTTTTCTTTGGTTGTTTCTGCTCTCCTCTTTTCCTTGATCAGTAGAAGGCCATATATCACTTCTTGGAGACTTACTCATTTTTCCTGGCTATGTTCCACAAGAAAGAATTGGTATTTAAATTTGAGTATTGACTGGCAGATATCTACATGTGTGTTTCTCTGGCCTTGGTGAAGACAGAAGCTTCAGAGTAACCAAGCAACCATGATGGCATAGAGTGATGCTCTAGTGCAAGCACGAGAAATCCCTGTGGGCACTAATGTTACCAGGGAAACCAAGGGTTCCTTTTGATTCTTAGCTGCACAGATAAAAGAACTTGCAAACAATCTTGGAAGAAAACTTGTAGATGATTGAATTAAAAGAAAAACAACAGAATGGGAAAGCTGAAAATCTTGATAGCTGCCAGGAGAAGGGGGAATGGAGAAAACACTGTGCCTTTTAAGTGAAGTGAGGAGGTCAGAGAAGCAGAGTGTCAGGGAAATGCTTAGGAGTGCAGTGCTGCAGATCCAAGCTCAGAGGGGACAAGATTCCAGGCACTTGTGTCCAAGAGCTAAGGACTGTACCAGGGACACAAGGACAAACATAGAGACACAGACAGCTGATCAAGAAAGGAAAGGCTTTCCTAAGAATGGGAATGATGTCCTGGGTTAGTGAACTTAGGAAAGAGTTCCAAAGCTCTGGCCCTCATGGCACCTGCCTCTTGATAGAACACTTACACACCACAAACCTCTTAAGTTTGTATAGTGGGGCTTTTCTGGAGTGTAGCCAGTTCATTAGAAGGAGCTCAGGTAAGGAAGGACTTTCAGTCTTTCGATGCAAACAGGTTTCTTTATTCATGTGTTAATCTTTATCTGTCTTTCTCTCTGGCTCATTCTCTCCTTCCACACCAATCTTCCTACATCACAGGCTCCCCAGAGGGAGGAACTTGGGTCTCTCCAAAGGGGATTGTTTTAAGAGAAAGTCACAGGCCCAGACTCCCACATCAAGGCCAGCAGGACTTTTCTGTGTCTGGTCAAAGAGCTTGACATTGAGTAGGATTCAGAATTGGTACCAATGTTGTACTGAAGGATTAAAGTATTCAGTACAGTAAAAAAAATCAATTGTTCAGCATGTGCATTGTCTAGCTTGTTAACAGAAATCAGCAGCTGGCCTGGTTATTTTGTACATGAAGGGAACTTGTAGTCCCTGGGAACCTTAAGACCATGAAATCTGATTAGCATCCCACATCCTGCTTCTGGCTCTCCAGACTCCAGAGATAGACACTGGTTAGGCACCTTTTCTCCCTTTAATCTTTATTACAAAGAACAAGACTGTCCCAAAGCACTCCTAGTGCATATCTAGAACCAGTACATTTTAGTGTTTTGAGGAAAAAATATAAATTATGATTCAAAAATTCAGCAATGTTTTGTCATAAATTCTAGGCATTAAATAAAAAAGAACTACCTTAACTTCCTATAATGACTTAGAATGAAATATTATCATGTTGCTTTAACTCTTGCTTTGGATGTTTTTCTTAAAACAATCTAACAAAGTCATTTACTGTAGAATATGTTTAAAAAATTCCAGCGGACACAAGGTTACTCTGGGTCAAATTCCTTTTACTAACACTTGTGATTTTCACATGACTCCAGCAGTCCCTAAAGCAGTGTGTGAGGTTAGTGTTGAGAAAGTTTCTGTAGAATTATCTAGCTTACTAGTGGTTGTTGTTTATTTGTCCCCTGCCATGCAAGAAGTCTAAAGAGACAGACAAAAGGCCCCACCAAAGACAATAATTGATATCAGCTGGAGTCTTATATGCTCCAGTAAGACCATGTTCTCAGGTTTTCTCATATTAGAATTAACAGGGGAGATCTGACAAATGTCATGTTTGGACATAACCCATATGGGCTAAATCATCAACTGTAGGGTGGGATCCAAATAGCTGAATCTGTATTTTTCAGATTTTCCCTAGGACCTGGATTCTATGTGGTTGCCATGTGTAGCTATGTTGTAGTACCAAGACAGACCAACAGAAATGAGGATATAAAATTGTATAATGTAGGTTTCTAATAGAACAGTGTAGGGTTCTCTTGGAGGGGGGAATCAATAGAATGAATATATATTAAAAGAAGACCTATTGCACTGACTTCCATGATATACTGTGTAGTCCAGCATGATTTTACACATTGGAAGGTCTGAGAATTTGATAGCTGCTCAGTCCAGGAGTCTAGATGCCTCAACAGTGCTGTTGAAGGCCTGGAGGATTCTGGAAAGCCACTGGACTCCAGTCCATAACAGAAGGCTAAAGAAGCTGAATTCCAGCAATAGCAGCAGTAACAAGATAAGGGCAAAGGCAGGCTGAAAACAATAGCTTCTCCCCTCACATCTGGGCTACCATGAGAAGGCACCAAACACTTCCCCTCCCACAAACAGTTAACCCTCCCAAGAAATATCTGTAAAGATAGATCTGTCCAGAAGTTTCTCTATGTTGATGTTAAGTCCAATCAAGTTGACAGCCAAGATTGTTCATCATACTTAGTACTTCCTTTTAAGTCTCAGCTGAAGTTTCAGTGTCAAGACCCCTGTGCACTATGCAGTATCCTTCATTGTGTGTGTCATTTTGTTGTTGCTGTTGCTGTTATTTAATTTTTCCTTCTCATGCCTGCTCTGAAAGTGACAGCAACATAATATGTAGAGCTGTAGATGTAGCTAGTCATATGGATATAGTTGAGATGATTTAGTAAATATAGATATAAAACTGTTTATTTGCATAGAGCTCATGTTTCTTAATATAATGTAATCGCTCTGAGAATGAGGATTTTGTATTTCCCTGCATCCCCACTGCCAGTCTCTGAAATATTTTTCCTAGTTGCTATAATAAAATATTTAACAAAGAAACCTAAATAAGGAATAATTTATTTTGTATCATAGTTGGAGGTTACAGTTCATTGTGGTGGGGATCGAGGTTTATGACCACATTGTGTCCATAGACAGGAAGCAGAGAACAATGAAGGTTTATGGTCAGGACACTATCTCCTTTTCCTAGGCCAGGATCCCAGCCCAAGAAATTGTGCTGCTTGCAGTAGGCAGGACTTCTCACCTCAGTTAACTTATGCAAGATAATCCCCCATAGGCATGCCCAGAGACCAGTCTCCCAAATGATTCCAGACTTCAAGTTGACTACTGAATTTAACCACCACATTACTCCATATTAAGGACATTTCTTCTTAAGTCTTATTGCTTCCTCTACCAAACCATAAGCATCTTAAAGGTAAGAACTGCAACAATCTGCCTCCACTTTTCTTTGTCTAAAGTCAACATAGTACTTTGTAGGTAGTCAATACTCACCACATATTAATACTGTTCCATGATTTTGTAAAACAGTTGTGTGTTTTTTTCTCATCCAGCCTTTTAAAAAGGGATATTGAACTTTTGTGAATACATCTTGGGGAGAAACAATCCTATAAAAAGGTTGAAATCCAAATTACACTTTCAGTGACAAATGTTCTCTTTCTCTTGACATTTATTAAATGCCAGCAGCACATTGAGTGCTTGGCATATTACATTTTGCTTCTTTTAAAACTGCTCAGATGATGTAGAGCACCTACTGTTCTGTTATTTCCAATAGGGAAAGGGGTGATTATGAACATTAACTGGTGTATCTTATCTAAATATATCATAAAAATTTTGTTAGCATTCTAAATCTCAGGGAAGTTCTTCAAAACATTAAATTAATTTAAGTAACTGTTTTTAGATGTCACACCTATAACTTATTTAAATAATTTATTTAAAACTAAGCAGATAGACTAAATAAAGGCACCCTTGTTCACTCACTAATAAAAGTTCCCAAATGTTCTCTTCAGTGGTGTCAGTAAGGCAGAGACATGAGAAGGGTCGTGGCTGTCTGAGCTTTTTCATCCTGTTCCCTATGAGGAAACAGAGGGATGGCATTGTTTATGAGCCTGTAAATCAGCTCCTGTCATACATCAGCATTACTGTACTGACTTCAGACTGTCCAGACTATGAAGCTGAGAGGAGTACATTTCCGTTGTTGATATTTATTACATAGTATTTTGTAACAACAATACAAACTATGACTATGCTGTTTGCTTACAATCTGTGGCTACACCCCAGTGACCTTTTCTGCACTGTAGATAGGCTTGTTGGTGTGATCATACATATAGGGAGGTGGGGTGTACATGAACATTGTGTCATCAAAGCCTAAGCTGATTACTTACTCAGCAATTTGATTGTCCCCTTACTCCATTTCTAGTAGCAGAACATCCCATTTCCTCAACCTCTTTTCTGTTGACTTCAGTTCAGTTACATATCTTCTCCTGGATATGTAATTATTGTATTTCAATTGGTTCCTTGGGCTTGACTGTCTAGATTCTGTATCTGAATCAGAGTGGAATAGCTCACTCATAATTATGACATCATTCTCCTAATTACAACTGTGCTTAAATACTTTGTCTTACAGATATCTAACTCTTAATCCCTCACATTTTAGGTAATTGAATTAAGAAGTAGGGAAGTTATATATCATAGAAGGAGGAATGGGGTTTAACATTTTCATGAAAAGGTTAGAGGGAGACTTTTTGCTCCTCTTGCCAGCCTTCCCTGTGAGAGCCCAGTAGCCACACACTATCTGTGGATGATGGCAGCCCTCCCAATCTTCAGAAGCAAGTGTCATAGATTCTACTATTGATAAACTACCTAGTCTAAGATATCTTGCAGTAGCAGTGAGCAAAAACTAAGAAGCCCTTTCCCCATCACCTTCAGGGTAAAGCCAAAGTGTAAATGTTTAAGAGAAAAATACAACTCCACTGATAGACTCCCAGAAGTAACTATAATGTTAACATCACAAGTTATTACTCATGGGATTTGTTGAAAACTATGCCCAGAAAAAAAAAGTCATAGTTCTGAAGACTTATCTCAATAAACAAAAAATAAATAAAACCTTTTCAAGAATCAGAAAATACAAACTAAATCTGAAGCACACAGAAAGAATAAATACAAAAATGCATCAAAAAGCAGATAAGCACAACTAACAAATAAATATAAACGTTAATCCTTTAGAAATATTGAATTATTATCTTAATTACTTTTCCATTGCTTTGATAAGATACCATGACCATGGCAAATTCTGGAAGAGTTTATTAAACTCTTGAGGGTGAGTCCATGCTCACATGACAGGGAGCATGGCAGCAAGCAGGCACCGGAGCAGTCGCTGACAGCTCACATCCTTATCCACAAACACAAAAGGAGGCACTGGGAATGGCACAAGTCTTTTGAACTCTGTCAGCCCACCCCCAGTGTCACACCTCTCCTAACAAGGGCACGCCTCCTAATCCTTCCCAAACACTGCCACCAACTGGAGACCAAGTACTCAGCCATATGAATCTATGGAAGTCATTCTCATTCAAGCCACCACAATTACAATATAATCTTATGAAAAGTAAAACACATAAACTCACAGAAATAAAAAGGATTGTTAGGAAAATTACCACAGATACAGACAATTGAAAATTATCCCAGAAAATCACAAGAATTATTGTGCTAAACTCTATATAAACTTGGGAACTTCAAAAAATGAATAAATTAAAAAATAATAAATCTTAAAAACACCACAAGAGACAAAAGCTAAATTTAATATTACTGTAACAGAAATATTTCTCAGAGGGACTTCCTCCAGTTGGTCTCACAGAATTATCAGAAAATTCCTCCCCTCATCCCAGTGCTGTGGGATTTGAATGACATCCTCAGTGCTCTTTTTATTGTTTTAATTTTGAGAGAAGTTCTCACTAAGTTGCCCAGGCTGACCTTGAATCAATTCAATAGCCTAGGCAGGACTTGGCACACTTGCAATCTTCAGACTCTTTAGTACCTACAAGCACCTATGTAACCACCAGGTTTGGGAATTTATCAGGAAATCTTAACAAAATTTAGAATAATGGATGGAACACAAAACACTATGTAATTAACTCCATAGACATGAAAGTCAATCAAAATCTAGTATCCAGTCTGAAGATAACATCTCAGTATAGGAACGCATCCTAACATACCCAAATCTTTGTTTCAATTTCCGGCAATGCTAAATAAATACATAAATATTAAATCTGGCCTTTAATCCTGGGATGTTTCTCAATAAAACAGAAATAGATGCACTTTTAACATAAAAATATTTTATTAAGCAAGGCATGTCTATAATCCCAACACTCAAGAAGCTGAGGCAGAACTACCATGAGTTAAAGGCTAGATTGGGTGATACAGATGAGATCTTGTCTAAAAAATCAAACCCAAGCCAAAACAAAAATCTCTGTAATTCGTGCATGTGTGTGTGCACACGCCCACGCGTGCACACACACACACACACACACACACACACACACGCACGCACAATCCCAGCATATCATGCCTAATAAGACAATATTAGAATCATGTCATCTCATGTCAGAGAAAAACCTAGAATCTCTTCCATCACCATTATAATTTTGTTCTGACAATTCTGGGTCATACAATTTGATAAGAGTTTTAATAGCTATATAAACAATAAAAAGGAAGAAAAACTATTATCTTAGTTAGGGTTTCTACTGCTGTGACTAAATACCATGACCAAAAAGCAAGTTGTAGAAGAAAGAGTTTATTTAGCTTACACTTCTACCTTGCTGTTTATCAGAGAGGGAATTCAGGACAGCAACTCAAACAGGGCAGGATACTGGAGGCAGGAACTGATGCAGAGGCCATGGAGGAACACTGCTTACTGGCTTGCATCCATTCCCTATCTTGCTCAGCCTGCTTTCTTACAAAACCTAGGACCACCAGCACGGGGACAGTACCACCCACCATTAATCACTAATAGAGCAAATGCCTTACAGCTGGATCTCATAGAGGCATTTTTTTCAACTGAGGCTCCTTCCTTATGATGACTCTTGCTTGTGTCAAGTTGATATACAAAACCAGGTGGCAGAACTATTATTACATAAGTTGATAACATTACTACCTACCAGAAAAATCTTTAGGTAAACATTTAATAAAAATATCACATTAGACACTATGTTTCTGATCTGAAATGTCTCTTACATGATAGTGTTTTGATGCTTGGTGCCCAGCTAGTGACATTGCTTGAGGAGGTTTGAGGAACTCTGGGAGGTCTTTAGAGGTGATTACCCCTGACCATTGGTTCCCACAGCAATCTGTGCCCATTCCACCAGCTGTGGACTACTCTGCTTTGCCACACCCTCCTTTCTATGGTGAACTGAAATTTCTAGAAACTATGAACCAAAATAAATCAATACTTCCTGTCATCCTTTTCCCCTCCCTCCCTCCCTTTTTCCCTCCCTTTCTCCCTTCCTCCTTCCCTTTCTCCTTCCTTCCCTCCCTCCCTTCCTCCTTTCCAAACTTCCATTCTACATAAACTGAGGATATGAGGGTGAGTACAACCAAAGCATCTGGAAGAGTTCAGAGCAGAGAAACAAAGTAGTAAACTGAACATGGCCTGCAGACTGGGTCTGGCTGTGCGAGGAGAGACAGAGAAAACAGAGTGTGGGCAAAGTAGACCAAGAGAGAGGGCCAAGAGAAAAGGGGCCGGCCGAGAGCACAGAGCTGAAACAATAGGATGACAAGGGAATGAGAAGCTGGGGGAGGCAAGCACATGAATTGGAGAAGTTTAGGGTAGGGGGCAGGGCGACAAGAGCTGAGAAGAACCACAGGTACTTGAGATACTGAGATCTGGTAGCCAGCAAGCATTTTGGTATGCTAATAGACACTATAGACAGCCAATTGTCCTGAGTTTCATTTGACCTGATCCTTCTCTCCCTCCTTTCTTCTCTCCCCCCTCCTTCCTTCTCTCCTCTCCCTCCTTCTTTCTTTTCCTCCTCTCCTTTTTTCTCTCCTCTCCTTCCTCCCTTCCCTTCCTTTTTCTCCTCCTTTTCTCTTTCCTCTTTTCCCTCCCTCCTTTCTTCCTTTCCTCCTTCCCTCATCCCTTTCATTGGAAGTCTGATCACAGAGCTCCAGATGTAACTATTATACCCATATCCATTTCTCTATGGTGGGTAGAGTGAACTAATATTTTTTAAAAAGTCGATAACTTTATATATGAAAACAACAAGTTGGGATGTAGAAAGAATAAAAATTCTTTATTGTCTGGTTGCTCTTCTGTTAACATCATGTCTGGTGTTCTCTTTGTGTTAAATAAACCCATTTTTCTTAACAACAACAACAAAAACTGTTAATGATATAACAAGAACAACAAAATACCCAGTAACTAATTTAACAAGAAAAAAAATTAAAATTGCTATCTGGAACTGAAAATATGAAAAAATTGAATATTAATCCATAATCTGATTGTGATGATTATGATGAGAATTTTTAAAAAGACAGATATGTACTTGTTTCTATTATCACTTGAAAATTAAATATAAGTAAGAAAGAAGATTCTGAGAAAGAATAATAATAGAGTACAAGGACAAACTGGGCCAAGTATTAAAATACAGCATCAAGCAATGTAATAAAAATAGTGTTATCTTGTGGGTGAAAACACAACAGTTGTACAAAAAATAGACAGCATGTATCTAACTAATGCATATGTTGTCTGATCGATATGCATATACAATAGGACAGCATTTCAAATCATTAGAAAATAATTAAAATTATATTAACTAGTAAGTGCTGTTTGAATAATTGTTAACCACAGAGAAAAGTAAATTTATCGTGATTTCAAATATTTTTAAAAGATTTTATTTTTATCTGCTACCAAGTACGTCAACCAGTTTCTTTCTTCATGGGGTCCTTGTGTGTAATAGTCATGAGCAGCAGCCTCCTTGGGAGTGCATTCATCCTGTTACCTGTAGGAGTTGTCCCAAGGGACGTTGGAGACAGTTTTCTTGTGGGTATTCATATCTCTGATCTCAGTGCTGCCCCCAGTCTAGTGTCTAGACAGGTAGGTATGCCTGATGCCTTTGGGAAGCCCCAGGCAGCAGCCAGGACTCACACTGGCCAGGCCATCCTGTACACCTGCACCAAACTACAGAACACCTTTTCACTGTATTCCCTAGTCTAACTTGAGTTTTGAGGACATGTGTGAATTTTTTTTCAAATAAATAAAAATCAGTTTAAAATGTATCCAATTAGAAGGAACGGAAAGCATTGATTTTTTTCAGTCCCCAAACGAGATACCTGAACTGGAAAAGATTAGAGCTGTGGAAAGGAAGTGTTCCAGGTTTGGCACTGATTTATGGAGAAAGGAAGTCTGCAACAGTTGGTTTTGATTACATGAGCAGCACTGCAGCAGAAAACACTGACGGCCAGCTGTGGTTTTTCTCTGCTGAGTCTGCAGCAAGGAGGAATTAGGGCAATAGGGACTGGAATTACGACAAACAGCAGCGGTAAAGTGTTCTGCACTACTGGTCCTGGTCAGGGCTGGAATACTAGGTCGCTGGACCATGTTGTTCGGGGGTTGTTGCTTCATGCGCTCTTCTTTATCTTATCTGTGTGTTATTCAAACACACAGAGGCCTCCGAGGTTACTCCAGGCCACCAAGAATGTGAAGGGCATTAGGTCACTTTGGGGGCCACAGGGATGGGCTGACCTGCTCGCATATCTGCGGTGGGGGGTGGGGTCACCATTGAGGCAGCAAGAACAGCCTTCAGGTACTGGGCATACTGAAGACAGGAAGTCACCACAGAGCTTAGCCCAGGGAAGCCTTTCTTGGTACAGGTGCATTTAGAATGAACTCTAGAATCAGCTTCAGATGTGCCTAGAGGCAAATCCCAACCCTCACTGGATGAGTGGAAGAAACTGCTGGGTTGTTTTTGAAAAGAGGGAAAGGAGTAAAGGCAATGTTGGCAGGGATGAACAGGAAGGCAAAGTGAATTGACTTCCTGGTGCTTTCCCTGTCAAAATACTGAAAAACGAAGATGGTAATTTACCATTAGATTCTCTGAAAAGAGTGTTTCTTTTTCTCTGCCCCTTGGCTTGATTTTTTTTTCTTTTTTTTCTGAGTCTTCTAGTCCCAACTGTACGAGCACATTCTATCCTTGCTTCAGAACACTGGAAAAGACTGTCCATGGCTGGGTGGGGATAGACTTCTGCAGCATCTCAGACTGTTGAGAACAATACGGTCCCCTTCCTTCTACCAGCAGCTCAGGTTATGACTTAAGAGGTGAAAGTGCCTTGAGAAAAATAAATATTGTCCAGTTGCTGTGGAACTTATTTCTCAACTTAACAAATGATTCTTTGCCTAGTAACAAAAAAGGTTTTGAGGTTCCTTAAAAGTATAAATGGTTCTGCAATACAGAGATTGGTGGGACAAAAGCTTGACACCAACTCTGCCGTGAACACAGGCAAACAGGACATCAGGGAGCCATGCCATTAGGAAAAATGAGCCAGAACTCAGCTCTAGTTTCTCAAAGCCAAGACAGCTGAATTGCAACGCCCCCTGGGAGGGCACTTACTGATGCCTGTTGTGAAAGTGACCAAAGGCAGACCTGCCTCTGGGAATTGGGATTGTCTGAAAAGGAAAGCTCCTTTCCAGACACAACAACAAAGCTCATGTCTAACCTTCAGAATCCAAACTCAGGAAACGACTCTGGCTCCTCCTTGACCTTTGAACCTCATCCAGGATCTATATCAGGAGAGCTAACAACCCTAGTGAACAGCATGAAGTGGGGTTGGGTGGGGTTGGCTGTGAGTCGTTGTTGGTGACCCACCGCTTTGCTCTGCTCCTCGTGGTGTCATTCTTACTGTTCTATAGCTGCCCAAAGCCCCGATCATCACCCATTGGGTTGGAGCCATGTCTCAGGAGAGCAGCATAGCTACGTCACACATTTTCCCTCGCACCGGGGATGATTTTCAACATAGAAGTGAAATGAAGTCTTCGAGGAGCTACAAGGGGAAATGGGTTGGGGGTTCAAAGGCACAGGTTCTCATCTTGCCCCTTCTGGTGTCCACTAGCAGCAAAAAGAGCAGGAAATACTTCATCTGTATGTGATACATTTTCTACAGCCCTAGGTATGAGACTAACTCCTACAAACAGCTCTAGTCCCTCGCCCAAGGATCACTCAGATATGACTGTAATGGAGAAGAAGGAAAGCTGATGACCCAAGAAACCATGAGTACCTGAAGCTCTGTGTAAAGCAACCTGGTCACTTTACGAAAACCTTTTAGAATCTGTGAAAGTCTTTCTATTTCTATATGTAGAAATCCCAACCTAACCACAACATAAAAATATAAGAGTATATCCTCAATCTATAGTAAATATTTTATTTGAATATATATTCTATGTTTATAGTTAATTTATATTTGGTTCCCATTTATTTGGGAAATGGGGAGGGAATAACCTAAAATCATTTTTAAATGGAATGGAGTATTTGTTTGTTTGTTTGTGATAGTTATCACAAGGATGTTGCTCTGGTTGTTCTGGAACTCACTATGTAGACCAGGTTGGCCTCAAACTCAAAGATCCATCTATCTCTGCCTCCCTAGTGCTGGCATTAAAGGGATGTGCCAATACTCCCTGCCTTCGGTTTTGGTATTCTAATAGGCTATCTTTTATTAATTCTTTAACAGTTTCATACTTGCAAAAATTACATCTTGGCCATATCCATCCACCAGAACAATTGCCTCCCACTCCCCCAAAGCGCCCTCAATTCCCTTCCTTTTGTCTTTTCCTTTTTATTGTAGTGTATTAAGCTTTTGTAGGCATTCTTTCTCACTTTTAAAAATTACATTTTAAGGATAGCAGACAAGGAAATGGGTTTCATTATGGAATTTTCATAAACACAGCAATTATGTTATTTTTTTCATCCTCCTCCACTGTCCTCCACCCACCTTGGCCTTTCTCTTGCTGATCTCTCTCTTTACCCACATAGCAAGCCCTGGCTGAACTTCCCTTCTATGTACTGATGCTGTGGAATATTCACCAGAGAAGACCATTTGGACACAGGTTCAAACCAATGGAAAGTCTTTATTAGTCAGCCAGTGACTACACTGGGTGCTAGGGACCCAAATGCAGGTCTGAGCCTTTCTTTGGGTGGGCTTCTAAGCACAAACACACATCCTGAGTTGACACATCCCAGGTAGCAAGAACAGCTAGCCAAAGAACTACAGAAGCTAAAAAGCAAGGTTAGTATGTTTAGAGATTTTCCCAGAGTTAAGAACTTGTATGGATTGGGTCTTAGTTCTTCTTTTGGCAGGTGGTGCTATGTGCTAGGCTTCACGGCCTGAGAGGTAATTTCCCTTCCCCCACAGTATCAGTAGTACTGAGGTCTGGGGACCTGTCACTCTGACTTCCTCTCCAAGTCCTGGATTGAGTTCATCTACTTTGTCATATACTCTCTGAAGTCACTGATCATTTTTACTAGCATGTTTTTCAAATCACCATCCAAGATTTCTTGCTTTTCTGGAGCCTGCCTCCCTGATGTCCCCACTAATGCATTTGTGGATGTTCTTAGCTATGACTGTCCTAGGACTGTAAAAGTCTGTATAACCACTTCCACAGTGCAGCATACCATTCACGGTCACAAACCCATGTTCCCAGGCATGTTTGCTCATGTTTGGCTCAGAATAAATGTTCGATTATTCCCACTGGAGCAAGAGCTGTGTTTATATTAATAAAAGAAATCAAGTATATTACATATAAAATCAGGCCAAAATGTTTGTAAAAATAGTGAAGTCAGCAAGTTTGAAACCAGCTTGGGCTAAATGCAACACTGACTCAAATATAATACATATGCTCGGTGTGTGTGTGTGTGTGTGTGTGTGTGTGTGTGTGTGTGTGTGTGTGTGTGGTATGTATGATTATTTGGAATTGGTTCTGTGAAGTTAATAATATGGTAACCAAAACCTACCTGGAAAGTAACTGTTAAAATTTATTGGATTTATAAATAGAACAATGAAATAAACTTACAGCATAATTTTAGCTAGGCTTACAGAGAACTAAATTTTAAAACTTATTGCAATAATACAATAATAGTTAAATTGATTCAAAACGGCCACTAAAAATTTGTGCTGTTGCCCGAAGGTATCCATTCTCACTAGTCAAGTGTGTGTTTTCTAACTCCATCTTATTCTTCTCTAGGTCTCTAAGCCCCAGCCTTACCTGTACTAGGGTCTTGGAGATTGTTCTGATGCCAATGCTGATGGTCCATCAGGAGCAAGAGCCCTGACTGTTGACTCAATTTCTTTGAAGATGGACGTTTTCTTACGGGAAGATGACCAGAAAACATGTCTGGTAATCTTTTCCACATAGATCCAGCTGGGAGCTGGGGGTGTGGGGGCAATGACTATAAGATGAAAGAGAACGAGCTTTGTACAAACAGAAACACAGGGCCAAAGGGATGGCTCAGTTGTAAAGAGTCATTATTGCTTCTCCGGAGGACCAGAAATTCAGTTCCCAGCTTCCATTGTCAAGTTGCTCACTACGTCCTGTATCTCCAGCTTCAGGGGATTTAATGCCCTCTTCTGACCCCTGCTAAGACCCACACACTTGTGCCACACACTCATACAGACACATACAATTAAAAACAGTTTAAAAATCATTTATAAAAGATTCAAAAACAAGCTAGCCACTGGTGGCACATGCCTTAATCCCAGTCCAGTACTTTGGAGGCAGAGGCACTTCTGTGAGTTTGAGTCACTCTGCTCTATGGAGCTACTTCCAGGGCAGTCAGGACTACACAGAGAAACACTGTCTTGAAAAAATGAAAAGGAAAGACTTAAAATACATAAAGCAAACAAAAAAAAAAATAGTTGAGGGAGACACTGCATCAACCTCTGACCTCCATATGCATGCACATGTTACAGACACACACACATAAACTACCTTCATACCTAACATGTCAAAGATTAATAAATCTGATGTAAATGGCAGGAGAGATAACTCAGGATTGAGAACAATGACTACTCTTCTAGATAACCCATATTCCATTCCCAGCACCCACATGCCAGCTCCCAGCCATCTGTAAATTCAGTTCCAGGGTATCTGATGCCTTTTACTACAGGATCCTGCATTCATCATGCAACCACACACACATACACACAAAATAAAAGATAAATAATTTGTCTTCGTTAGTGTTGTGAAGAGACTCCATAACCATGGTAACTCTTCTTTTTTTGTTTGCTTGTGTTTTGGGTTTTTGTTTTGTTTTGTTTTTTTCCTTTGGTTTTTTGAGACAGGATTTCTCTGTATTGTTTTGGAGCCTGTTCTAGAACTAGCTCTGTAGACCAGGCTGGCCTCAAACTCACAGAGATTCACCTGCCTCTGCCCCCTGAGTGCTGGGATTAAAAGCGTGAGCCACCAACACCCAGTTTATGGCAACTCTTATAAAGGGAAATATTTAATTGGGGTGGCTTACTTACAGTCCAGAGGTTTAGTCTATTGTCATCATGGCAGGAAGCAGGGCAGCATGCAGGCAGACATGGAACTGGAGAAGGAACTGACGGTTCTAAATTCTTTTTTTTTTTCTCACCATTTTTTAAATTTATTTTTCTTATTTTACATATCGATCCCAGTTCCCTCTCCCTCCCTCCCTCCAGCCCTCCCTCTCTTGCACCCTCCCATGCCCCCTGACCACCCTCTCATCCCACCGCCTCCCGTTCCACATGTAGGGTGATGCCTTCCTGGATGGGTCATCTAAATCTGTCAAGTCATTTAGAGTAGGGACTAGGCCCTCCCTCTTGCCTCTAGGTTAAGGGAGTATCCCTCCACAGGGAATGTGCTCCCAAAGTTGTTTTGTGGACCAGGGATACATCCTGGTTCCACTGACAGAGGTCCCTTAGACTGCCCAGGCCTTCTAACTGAGATCCATGTTCGGGGAGTCTGACTCAGTCCCATGTTGGATTCCCAGCTATTAGTCTAGGGGCCCATTAGCTCCTCCTTGTTCAGGTCAGCTGTCTCTGTGGGTTTCTGTAGCCTGGCCTTGTCCTCCCTCTCTGCATCTGGATTCAAGTTCTGCTCAGTGTTTAGCTGTGGTTGTCTGCTTCTGTTTCCATCAGCTACTAGATGAGGGCTCTATGATGGTGGATAAGTTAGTAATCAATCTCATTATCAGGGAAGAGCATTTATGGTAGCCTTTCCACTGTTGCTCAAATTGTTAGTTGGGGTCAGTCTTGTAGGTCTCGGGACATTTTTCTAGAGTCAGATTTATCTTTAAACCTATAATGGCTCCTTCATTTATGCTCTCTCTCTCTCTCTCTCTCTCTCTCTCTCTCTCTCTCCTCTTCTCTATTCCTCCCCTGACTCCATCTTCCTAGTCCCAAGTTCTTTCCTCTCCTCCCCTTCTTTTTTCCTAGCTCCCTCTCCACTCACTGCCCCACCATTCCCAATATGCTCAGAAGATCTTGAGCATGGTCCCTCCCTTCTGTGAGGGACCATATATGAATTTCTTAGATTCCTTCTTGTATCCTACTTTCTCTGGCAGCATGAATTATAGGCTGTTGATCCTTTGTTCTATGTCTAAAATCCATATATGATTGAGTACATACTATGTTCCTCTTTTTGTGACTGGGTTACCTCATTCAGGATGGCTTCTTCAAGTTCCATTCATTTGCCTGTGAATTTCAAGATTCCATTGGTTTTTGTTTGTTTGTTTGTTTGTTTTTCAAGGTTCCATTTTTTTTTCTGCAGAGTAGTATTCCATTATGTAAATGTGCCTTTATCCATTCTTCAGTTGAGGGGCATCTAGGTTGTTTCCAGGTTTTTTCTATTATAAATAATTCTGCGATAAACATAGTTGAACATATGTCTTTGTTGCATGGATGTGGATCATTTAGGTATATGCCTAAGAGGGGGATTGCCTGGTCCTGTGGTAGACCGATTCGCATTTTCCTGAGGAACCACCATACTGATCTCAAAAATGGCTCTATAAGTTAGCACTCCCGCCAGCACTGGAGGAGTGTTCCCATTTCTCCACATCCTCTCCAGCATAGGTTGTCATTGGTGTGTCTAATTTTAGCCATTCTGACAGGAGTAAGATGGTATCTCAGAATTGTTTGATTTGCATGTCCCTGATAGCTAAGGATGTTGAGCACTTTCTTAAGTGTCTTTTAGCCTTTTTGATTTCCTCTATTGAGAATTCTCTATTCAGTTCCGTACCCATTTTTAAATAGGGTTTTTGGTGTTTCAGTGACTAGTTTCTTGAGTTCTTTGTAAATTTTGGAGATCAGCCCTCTGTCAGATGTAGGATTGGTGAAGATCTTTTCCCAGTCTGTGGGCTGCCGTTTGGTTTTGTCAACTGTGTCCTTTGCCTTACAGAAGCTTCTCAGCTTCAGGAGGTCCCACTTATTTATTGTCAATCTCAGTATCTGTGTTACTGGAATTATGTTCAGGAAGCAGTCTCCTGTACCAATTTGTTCAAGGTTACCTCCCACTTTCTCTTCCAAGAGGTTCAGAGTGGCTGGATTAATGATAAGGTCTTTGATCCATTTGGACTTGAGTTTTGTGCATGACAATAGACATGGGTCTTCTACCCACCATCATTCAGTTATTCCAGCATCATTTGTTGAAATGCTTTTTTTTTTTTCCATTGTATACTTTTAGATGTTTTGTCAAAAATCAGGTGTTCTAAGGTGTGTTGGTCAATATCAGGATTTTCAATTTGATTCCATTGGTCTACCTATCTACCTTTGTGCCAATACCAGGCTGTTTTCAGGACTATACCTCTATAGTAGAGATATAGATGGTTCATATGTTGAACCATCCCTGCATCCCTGGGATTGAGCCTACTTGGTCATGATGGATGATTTCTCTGATGTGTTCTTGGATTCAATTTGCCAGTATTTTATTGAGCATTTTTGCATCAATGTTCATGAGGGATGTTCGTCTGTAGTTCTCTTTCTTAGTTGTGTCTTTGTGTGGCTTGGATACCAAGGTAACTATGGCCTCATAAAAAGAGTTTGGTAATGAACCTGCTGCTTCTATTGTGTGGAACAATCTGAGGAGTATTGGTATTAGCTTTTCCTTGAATTTCTGGTAGAATTCTTCACTGAAGCCATGTGGCCCTGGGCTTGTTTTGGTTGGGAGGCTTTTGATGACTGCTTCTATTTCATTAGTGGTTATAGGTCTATTTAAGTTATTTATTTGTTCTTGATTTAATTTTTGGTGATAGTTATCCAGAAAATTGTCCATTTCCTTTAAATTTTCAAATTTTGTGGAGTACAGGTTTTCAAAGTATGACCTGAAAATTGTCTGGATTTCCTCTGTCTGTTGTTATGCCCCCCTTTTTGTTTCTGATTTTGTTAATTTGCATGTTCTCTCTCTGCTTTTTGGTTAGCTTGGATAAAGGTTTATCTATCTTGTTGATTTTCTCAAAAACCCACCTCTTTGTTGCATTGATTTTTCTTATTGTTCTTCTGGTTTCTACTTTATTGATTTCAGCCCTCAAATTGATTATTTCCTGGCATCTACTCCTCAGGGCTGAGTTTGCTTCTTTTTGTTCTAAGGCTTTAAGTTGTGCTGTTAATTCTCTAATTTGACTATCCTTGGTTTTCTTCATATGGGCACTTAGTACAATGAACTTCCCTCATAGCACTGCTTTCAAGGTGTCCCATAAGTTCAGGTATGTTGTGTCCTCATTCTCATTGAATTCCAAGAAGTCCTTAATTTCTTTATTTATTCTGTGACCCAGGTGTTGTTCATTTGATAAAACTATTGCCTATAAAACACAAACACAAGACTCAGCGCCCACATGGAGTTTATTGAGAGAGGGGAGAGAAAAGGGGTAGCTGGTGGTCAACCGAAAGCAGGAGAGAGAGAGAGAGAGAGAGAGAGAGAGAGAGAGAGAGAGAGAGAGAGAGAGCTCCAAAGAGAGTTAAGGGGTCAAATAAAGAGAGAAGGGGCCCCAGAGAGAGAGAGAGAAAGAGGCACTTGGTGCATTTGCTTTAAAAGGGGGGCTTGCGCACGTGTAGCTGAGTCCCCTGCACAGGGAGGTAAAGCCTGACATAGGGATGACATGGCCATGGGCATGTCGCCCTTCATTGGGGGCTGGGTCAGGAGACTGCTGGTTCCCAACACCAGGTATGGTACAATTGCGCATAGTTCAGTTTCCATTAGCTTGTAGGGTTCCTGCAATTTGTGTTGTTGTTGAATTCCAATTTTAAAGCATAAACTACAGGGGACTATTCCAATTTTTTTTGTTATCTGTTGAGGTTTGTTATGTTGCCTAGTATGTGGTCAATTTTAGAGAAGGTTCCATGTGGAGCAGAGAAGAAGGTATATTCTTTTACTTTTTATTTTTTATTAATAATATAATTTAAAATTTTTACATGTCACTCCCAGTTTCCTCTCCCTCCCTCCATCTTACCCTCTTCCCCCTCCCCACATACACCCTGACCACCCTCCCCTTCCATCCTCCCACCCCCATTCCACATGTAAGGCTATGCTATCCAGGTGGGGTCATTTAAATCTGTCAAGTCATTTGAAGTGAAAGTATATTCTTTTGTGTTTGGATGGAATGTTCTTTAGATGTCTGTTAAACCCAATTGAGACATAACTTCTGTTAGTTCTTTTGTTTCTTTGTTAAGTTTCTGTCTGGTGGTCCTGTCTAGCAGTGAGAGTGGGGTGTTGAAGTCTCCCACTATGAGTGTATGAGGTTTTATGTGAGCTTTAAGTATTAGTAGTGTTTCTTTTACAAATGTGGGTGCCTTTGTATTTGGGGCAAAGATGTTCAGAATTGAGACTTTATGCTGATGGATTTCTCCTGTGATGAATATGAAATGACCATCTTTATCTCTTTTGATTGATTTTGGTTTGAAGTCTAACTTGTTAGTTATTAGGATAGCTATACCTGCTTGCTTCTTGGATCCATTTGATTGGAAGATCTTTTCCCAACCCTTTACCCTGAGGTAACATCTGTCTTTGAAGCATAGATGTGTTTCTTGTATGCAGCAGAAGGATGGATTCTGTCTTCATATCCATTCTGTTAGCCTGTGTCTTATTATAGACAAGTTAAGATCATTAATGTTGAGGGAAATTATGGACCATTGATTGTTAATGCTTGTTTGTTTTAGATGTGTTGTTGGCAGTGGTACTGTGAATATATTTGCCCTTCTTTACCCTTGGGTTCTGGTGAAGTGGGATTACCTATTGCCTACATCTTTGTGAGCGTAGTTAACTTCCTTGGGTTGGAGTTTCCTTCCAGAACTTTTTGTAGGGCTGGATTTGTAGATATGTATTGTGAAAATCTGGCTTTGTTATTAAATATCTTGTTTTCTCCATCTATAGTGATTGAGAATTTTGCTGGGTGTAGTAGCCTGGGCTGGCATCCGTGGACTCTTAGTACTTGTTGAACATCTATCCAGGACCTTTTGGCCTTGAGGGTTTCCATGAAGAAGTCAAGTGTAATTTTGATAGGTCTGCCTTTATATGTTACCTGGCCTATTTCCCTCACTGCCTTTCATAGTCTTTCTTTATTCTGTATATTTTGATTATTATGTGTCAAGGGGTCTTTTTTCTTGGGTCCAATCTATTTGGTGTTTGGTATGCTTCTTGTACTTTCATAGGCATGTCCTTCTTCAGAATGGAAAAGTTTAGTTTTCTTCAATGATTTTGTTGAATATGTTTTCTGCACTTTTGAGCTGGGCTTCTTCACCTTCTTCTATGCCTATTATTCTTAGGTTTGGCCTTTTCACAGTGTCCCACATGTCATGGATGTTTTGTGTTAAGGATTTGTTGGATTTAAGATTTTCTTTGGTTGATGAATCTATTTTGTCTAGTTTCTCTTCAGTACCTGAGATTCTCTCTTCCATCTCTTGAACTCTGTTGGTTATGCTTGCATCTGTAGTTCCTGATAGTTTGTCCAGTTTTTCTATTTCTAGCATTCCCTCAATTTGTGCTTTCTTTTTTGTCTCTATTTCAATTTTTCAAGACTTGAACTGTTTCCTTCACCTGTTTGACTGTTTTTTGTTTTGTTTTGTTTTATTTTGTTTTGTTTTTCTTAGCTTTTCTTACTTTCTTTAAGAGATTTGTTCATTTATTTCATACTTTTTGCTCAGTCTTTTTCTCCATTTCTTCCATTTTTTTTTTCATTTCTTTAAGGGATTTTCTCATATCGTCTTTGAGGGCCTCTACCATTTTTATGAAGTTATTTTTTTAAGTTGTTCTCTTCTGCTTCGTCTGCTTTGGTGTGTTCAGGTCTAGTTGGTATAGAGTCCCTAGATTATGGAGGTGTCATGCTTGTCTTTCTATTGTTTGGGGTTTTCTTGTATTGCTGTCTTCCCATCGCTTCTTCCAGTGGATGTAGGTGGGGTCTCTCTCTCTCTCTCTCTCTCTCTCTCTCTCTCTCTCTCTCTCTCTCTCTCTCTCTCTCTCTCTCTCTCTCTCTTCTCTCTCTCTCTGTATGCTACTCCCCCAGTGGGCTTAGGTAGGTCAGGAGTTCGATGTTTGCATTCTGGGTGGTCCAAGCTCTCTAGGAGGTCTCTCCTCAGGCAGGGGCCCAGAGATCAGGGTCTCCAGCAGAGGCCCAGCAGTGGGGGGGGTCAAAGATCAGGCAGCTGGAGACTTCCAGTTCTTAAATCTTGGTCCCCAGAAAGTAGTCTGAGACACTGGGTGTAGCTTGACAACCTCAAAGCCAACCCCCACAGTGAAACTTCTTCCAACAAGGCCACACTTACTCCAATAAAGTCATACCTTCAAATAATGCCACTGTCTATGAGCTAATGAGAACCAATATTATTCAAACTACCACATAATCTTTAAAAATGAAAATCTATAGAATAAAGATTTTCCATGCTATTAGTCTCGAATACGTAGAAAATTTGAAGCTTTAGTACCACAGTTTAAATAAAATCTGTATGAAAGATTCCTTAAAACATGATCACATATTATATGCTGAAATTTTTATATAGAAAACAATCTAAAGCAAAGGAAATATAGAAAAACTACACTGCAACACCTAAGTCAATGTGCACAGCATGTTTCAACATCAAAACATAAACTTAAGCCCAGTGTGTTGTGCATGCCTTTCTTTAATCCCTGCACTGGGGTGGCAGAGGCAGGAAGATCTCTGAGGTCTTCCAGAGGCCATGAGTTCAATTCCCAGCCACCACATGGTGACTCACAACATCTATAATGAGATCTGGTGCCCTTTTCTGGGGTGCAGACATACATGCAGAACACTATGAACATAATAAATAAATAAATAAATAAATAAATAAATAAATAAATAAATAAATAAATCTTTTTAAAAAATTGGCCTGAAGGTAAGCTTGTGGGACATTTTCTTAATTAGAGATTGATATGGGAAGGTCCAGTATACTGTGGGTGGTGTTGTCCCTAGATGGTTAATCCTGAATGATATAGGAAAGTCATCTGACAAAGCCATGAGGAGCAATTCAGTAAGCAGCATTCCTTCAAAACATCTGCATCTTCTTCAAAACATCTGTATCAGTCCCTGTCTCCATGTTCCTGCCTTGATGTCCTGCCCTGGCTTCTCTGAATGATGAATTACAAACTGTAAGGTGAAATAAACCCTTTTCTCCCCAAGTTTCTCTGATTCAGCACACACCATTATAATGTCATTTCAAACCTGCAAAACAATACTTCATATGGCTTAGTAGATTCAATAAATGAACAACCCGAATTTTAAGTCATTATACTCAGGTGCTCATAGTAGTAATTTCTAGGAAGGATGGGGTGAGGGCAGAAGAAAACAGAGACACTGGGAGGAATGAGGGACAACTTGAAGTTTTGCAGATATCAGTAATGTCATAGCCTTAAAAAAAAAAATAAAAATAAAAACCACTGAGGCAAACATAGGGGAATGGTAAGTGTCTCTTTAAATCAGTCATGGCATGTGACCATAATTATGTGTCTAGATTTTATATTTAATTGTTTTCAAAGAAATTAGAAGAATAAAATCAAAATAAAATATATTTTATAATATCAAAATCTATATAATATAGATATGTTTCACATAAAACAGCAAAAACAAATTCAAAAGATAGGGTTGTGTCTTTGGTGTTTGATTTTTTTGTTTGCATGTGCAAGCTATTGACAAAAATAGATTACCGGGAGTTTGATATGATCAAGGGTACCGGGAGCTGGGCAGTAGGAATGGAATTTGGCAAAGAAGGAACAAATAATCCCTAAGCATGACAGAAGGTGGATGTGGCAGCCCAGTGGTATCATGTGTTCTTCTTTTGCTTTGACAGACATTCCAAAGCATGACTCAGACAAATACCTTCAACAACTGCTTGTTGCTGGCATTGTTTTTCAATGCATTTACTTCTTTTCCATTTAACTTGGAAGACACAGGGTTATCACTTGAACCATCTAATGCCTGGCTGGGGTCAGATCTGTAGTGAGATAAACACTGTTCCAAGTCAATGAGAGGTTATGAGATTGGGAGGGAAAATCTTCACCAATGACAGAAAAATCTGGGTCTTAATCCAGTCTTAACTAGCTGTGAGGGATCTATTAATGTAGTTTCATTGGTGGCATGAGCTTTTATTCTACCAATTAAATAAAGGAATAGATTCACTTACTGTCTAAGGTCATCTTGGGTACCAACATGCTATAACTAAGGACTTTCATAGTCTAAATAAGTCAACCAAATAAGCATATTTTACAAAAGGAAAAAAATTAGAGTCAAAATTAAGTTTCTGCTTTTGTCTAATGTTTATTTATTTTGCATGAGTGTGGGTACACATGCCTTATTATGCATGTGGAAGTCAGTTTATGGGAGCTGATTCTTTCCTTCCACCATGAGGGTCTGGAGGTTCTAAACTTAGGTCATCAAGGTTTACAGCAAGTGCCTTTACCCACTGAGTCTCCTCAAGAGACACAGTTTCTGTTTTATTTGTTTGTTTTTACTAATTTTGTCAACACTGTCATGACTGATAGCAAGACAATAAAAGAACCATATGAGAACTTTCTGAGATGAAACTCTACATTCATGGAAGTTAGGACTTGTGTTTGTTTGTTTTGATACAAGGTGTTTGCTTCAGAGCACAGGTTGTTTTGGAATTTGAAATGTTTTATTATAGCTTTCTAAATGCTGGGGTTAAAGTATGTACAACTATAACTAGCTAGTATCACAAAATTTTATAAAACTTTAAAAATGTTTTTTAAATATGTTAAGATAAATCTAGAGGAGCCCCAGGAAAGGACACCTGAGTAAGTACCATGAAAGAGACCAGAGAAATGCTAGATTAAGAAGTTGAATTGCTTCTTGAAGTATATGTATTCATTTTTTCCCACTTTCTTTGTGCACTGGCTGCTGAAAAATAAAACCTTATAAAAACAAAAAATAAAGTATTGCATCTTCAAAGAAGGAAATCAGTACATCTTCGACAGCTGTAGGTCTGACCCCCTCTTCTTCCTTCTAGGAGGATAACCCTGGAGCTTTAGCTAGGCAACTGGCTTCTCAGATTTCTTTTTCCAGAAACTTCTTTTCCTCTGCAGCTAAATGTAGCTTGACTAAGAATTAGAAGAATACTTTCTGCAACTCATACTTTAAAATGGAAAAGGGTCTGCACTTTACTCACTCCCTGTCCCACACACTGACATGCAGATGCTGTGCATGAGGCAGCCTTGATTTCATGAAGTATGAGTACCTGAGAATGACCATGACAGTGAAACTAGGTTGAATGAGTGGGTCAGCTAATGACTTGGTAGAAAATAAAAAGCCCTTTCTCCCTGGCCTGGAGACTGACCAGAAATGTTACTCTTTGTTCCACAACCTATACCTTAGTTAATACAGTGATTGACAGAGGTAGAATTCTTTTTATTATTTTATTTTGAGATCTGAGTTTTTGTTTGTTTGTTTGTTTTTTTGGTTTTGTTTGTGTGTTTTAATTTTTTAAAGACAAGATTTCTCTGTATAACAGGATATCTGTCCTGGCACTCACTCTGTAGACCAGGCTGGCCTCTAACTCACAGAGATCCATTAGCCTCTGCCTCCAGAGTGCTGGGACTAAAGGCATACCCAGCTCAGCTGGAGGTTGAATTTTGTAAGAGATCTATAATGATCTGGAAGCCCAGAAGCAAATAGTAGCTTGAACCTGAACATGAACAAACTATGTGAAAAATCCAGACAGAAAGGCATTCCGCAAACTAATGGTAACAACAGTAGTAATTTTGGGGGCATATATAAGTAAACAGTAAGAGTTTATGAATCGGGGATCTCCAGGATGTCCCAGGGACTGTGAGCAGGTAGACTTGCCCCCAGAGGACCAAGCAATCCAGACTCTGCTGAAATTGAAGTGCTAGTCCCGCCTCCACCCACTAGGAGTGAGGGTGTCTCAGACCCACCTACACCCATCGTGAGACCCATCGGAGTATTAGACCTGCTTACAGCCATCAGAAGAGAACCTTGAAGCCATACCCATCAGGAGAGGAAGAGACCCCTGCTACACCCATTGAAAAAAAGGGATAGGAAGATGACAACTTATGAATATATTCAACAACAGAAAAAACAATATTTTTACACCAGAGTCTAGGGACTTTACACCAGCAAGACCTGAACATCCCAACACAGATGGAGCAGAAGAAAACGTCCTTAAAAACAACTTCATAAAGATGATAGAGACACTAAAAGGGGAAATGAGAAAAAAATCCTTTAAAGAAATGGAAAAACAAACCAAAAATTGCAAGAAGCAATTCAAAGAGTGCAAGGTAAGAAAACTGAAATAGAGAAAAAAAAGAAAGAAAGACAGAAAGAAAGAAAGAAAGAAAGAAAGAAAGAAAGAAAGAAAGGAAGGAAGGAAGAAATAAAGGAAGAAAAAAAACACACACACAAAAACCAGTCTGAGGGAATGCTGGAAATAGAAAAGTTGGGTAAATGATTAGGAACTACAGATGCAAGCATAATCAACAGAGATGAAAGAGAGAATCTCAGGCATTGAAGATAGACTAGGAGAAAAAGATTCATCAACCAAAGAAAATTTTAAGTCCAACAAATCCCTAACAAAACTATCCAGGAAATATGGGACACCGTGAAAAGGCCAAACCTTCTATACACTAAGTATAGAAGAAGGTGAAGAAACCCAACTCAAAGGTGCAGAAAACATATTTAACAAAAACATAGAAGAAAACTTTCCCAACCTAAAGAAAGACATGCCACATGCCAATGAAAGCACAAGAAGTGTGCAGAACATCAAACAGAATGAACCATAAAAGAAAGTCCCTTTATCACATAATAATCAAAACAACAAACATACAGAATAAAGAAAGAATATTAAGAGCAGCAAAGAAAAAGGGCCAAGTAACATATAAAGGGAAACATATCCGAATTTCACCAAATTCTCAATGGAAACTCTGAAAGTAAGAAGGTACTGGATAGATATTTCACAAAAACTAAGAGACCATGGATGCCATCCCAGACTACTATACCCAGCAAAGCTTTCAATCACTATAGATGGAGAAAACAAGATATTCCATGACAAAACCAGATTTAAACAATACATATCCACTAATTCAGCACTACAGAAAGTACTGGAAGGAAAACTCCAACCTAAGGAAGTTAACTATACTCACAAAAACATGGGCAGTATTTAATCCCACTTTACCAAAAGCCAAAAGAAAAAGAATGGCAAATCCATTGACAATACCACCACCACCACCAAATGCAAAACAAACAAAATCAACAATCAATTGTCCTGAATTTCCCTCAATATTAATTGTCTTATCGCCTATAAAAAGACACAGGCTAACAGAATGTATATGAAGATATAATCCATACTTCTGCATACAAGAAACACACCTCAACTTTAAAGATAGATGGTACCTCAGAGTAAATGGTTGGGAGAAGATTTTCCAATCAAATGGACCTAAGAAACAAGTTGGTGTAGCTATCTTAATATCTAACAAGTTAGATTTCAAACTAAAATCATTCAAAAGAGATGAAGAAGGTCATTTCATATTCATCACAGGAAAATCCATCAGGATGAAGTCTCAATTCTGAACATCTATACCTCAAATACAAAGGCACCCATGTTCTTAAAAGAAACGCTACTAAAACTCAAATCACACATAAAAACCTCACACACTTGTAGGAGACTTCAACACCTCACTCTCGTCACTAGACAGGACTACCAGACAGAAGCTTAAAAAGGAAACAAAAGAACTAACAGAAGTTATGATCAAATTGGGTTTAACAAACCTCTATAAAATATTATATCCAATCACAATACCCTCTTCTCAGAACCATATGGAACCTTCTCAAAAATTGACCACATACTCAGCAACATAGAAAACCTTAACAGAAACAACAAAAAAAATTGGAATAACCCCCAGTATCTTATCAGAGCACCATGCTTTAAAGTTAGAATAAAACAACACAAGTTGTAGAAACCCTACAAACTCATGGAAATTGAACAATGCACAATTGCACCATTCTTGGGTCAACAAAAAAATAAAGAAAGAAATTTAAAACTTCCTAGAATTCAATGAGAATGAAGACACAACATACCCAAGCTTAAGGGACAATTTGAAAACAGTGGTCCATAGCACTAAGTGCCCACATTAGGAAACTGGAGAATAGTCACACTGGATAATTAACACCACAACAGAAAGTTCTAGAACAAAAAGAAGCAAACTCACCCTGGAGGAGTAGACACCAGGAAATAATCAATTTGAGGGCTGAAATAAAAAAAAAAAAAGGAGGAACAAAGAAAACAATACAAAGAATCAATGTAACAAAGAGTTGGTTCTTCAAGATAATCAAATAAAATAGACAAACCTTTATCCAGACTAACCAAAAGGCAGAGAGAGAAAACATGGAAATTAACAAAACCAGAAATGAAAAAGGGGACATAACAATGGACACTGAAAATCCAGAGAATCATCAGGTCATACTTTGAAAACCTGTAATCTACAATATTTGAAAATTTAAAAGAAACTGACAATTTTCTGGACAGATATCACTTACCAAAATTAAATCAAGAACAGATAAGCAATTTAAACAGACCTATAACCCTTAATAAAATAGAAACAGTCATCAAAACTCCCCCAACCACAAAAAGCCCAGGGTCAGATAGTTTCAGTGCAGAATTCTACCAGAAATTCAAAGAGCTAATACCAATACTCCTCAAAGTGTTCCACACAATAGAAGCAGAGGGTTCATTACCAAACTCTTTTTACCATGCTACAATTACATTGGTAGCCAAGCCACACAAAAACACAACTAAGAAAGAGAACTACAGACCAATCTCCCTCACATATTGATGCAAATATACTCAATATAATACTGACAAATCTATCAATGCAATCCGCCATATCGAGAAAAACCCCATGAACATCTCAGTAGGTGCTAAAAATGCCTGTGACAAAACATCCCTTCACAATAAAGGTCTTGGAGAGGTCAGGGATAACAATATACAGCAAACCAACAGCCAACATTAAACTAAATGGAAAGAAACTCAACATGATTTCTCTAAAATCAGGAATAAGACAAGGCTGTCCACTCTCTTCATATTCTTTAATAATGTACTTGAAGTTCTACCTAGAGCAATAAGACAACAAAAGGAAGTCAAGGAAATACAAATTGGAAAGGAAGAAGTCAAACTGTCACTATTTGCAGAGATATGATAGTATACATAAGAGACCCAAAAAACTCTACCAGGGAACTCCTACAGCTGATAAACACCTTCATCAAAGTGGCAGGATTCAAGATCAACTCAAAAAAAATCAGTATCCTTACTATATACAGATGATAAATGGGCTGAGAAAGAAATCAGAGAAACATCATGCTTTACAATAGCCACAAACAACACAAAATATCTTGGGGTAACGCTAACCAAACAAGTTAAAGACCTGTATAGAAAGAACTTTGAAACTTTAAAGAAAAAATTAAAGAAGATACCAGAAAATGAAAAAATTTCTGATGCTCTTGGATAGGTAGGATCAACATAGTAAAAATGGCAATCTTGCAAAAAGCAATCTATTGATTCAATGCAATCCCCATCAATCTATGAGCACAATTCTTCACAGACCTTGAAAGAATAATACTCAACTTTATATGGAAAGACAAAAGACTCAGGATAGCCAAAACAACACTATACAATAAAGGAACTTCCGGAGGCATCATCATCCTTGACTTCAAGCTTTATTATAGAGCTATAGTCCTAAAAACAGTTTTGTATTGGCACAAAAACATATAGGTAGACCAATGGAATTGAAAATCCGGATATTAAACCACACACTTACGAACACCTGATTTTTGACAAAGCAGCTAAAATTATACAATGGAAAAAAGAAAGCATCTTCATCAAATGGATTTGGCATAGCTGGATGCTGACTTGTAGAAGACTGCAGATAGACCCCTATCTTTTGCCAAGCACGAAACTTAAGTCCAAATGGGTCAAAAACCTCAACATAAATCCAGCCACACTGAACCTCTTAGAACAGAAAGTGGGAGATACCCTTGAATGAATTTGTACAGGAAGCTGCTTCCTGAACAGAACACCAGTAGCACAAACACCAAGCTCAACAATTAATAAATGGGACTTCCTGAAACTGACAAGCTTCTGTAAGGCAAGGGATATAGTCAACAAAACAGCAGCCCACAGAATAGGATAAGATATTCACCAACCCCACATCTAACAAAGGGCTGATTTCAAAAAATATACAAAGAACTCAAGAAACTAGTCTCCGAAACACCAAATAATGCAATTAAAAAGTTGGGTTCAGTACTAAATAGAGAATTCTCAATAGAGGAATCCAAAATGGCTGAAAGACATTAAAGAAAGTGCCACCAGGGAAATGCAAATCAAAACAACTCTGAGATACCATCTTATTCCTGTCAGAATGACTAAAATTAAAAACACCAATGACAGTTTATGCTGGAAAAGTTGTGGAGAAAGGGGAACACTCCTCCAGTGCTGGTGGGAGTACAAACTAGTACAGCCATTTTGGAGATCAATAAGGCTGTTCCTCGGGAAAATGGGAATCAGTCTACCACAGGACCCAGCAATTCTGCTCTTAGACATATACCCAAATGATCCACATCTGTGCAACAAGGACATCTGTTCAACTATGTTCATAGCAGCATTATTTGTAATAGCAAAAACCTGGAAGCAACCTAGATGTTCCTCAACTGAAGAATGGATAAAGAAGATGTGGCACATTTGCACAATGGAATACTACTCAGAAGAAAAAACAAAAAACAAAAAATAATGGAATCTTGAAATTTGCAGGTAAATGGATGGAGCTGGAAGAAACCATCCTGAGTGAGGTAACCCAGACACAGAAAGACAAACATGGTATGTAGTCACTCATATATGGATATTAGACATAGAGCAAAGGATTACCAGCCTACAATCCACACTGCTAGTGAATCTAGGAAGCAAGGAAAGACATATATGATCCCCCAGAGAAGGGAAAAGTGAGAAGATCTCCTGAGCAAATTGGGAGCTTGGTTTGGTTTTTTTGAGACAGGGTTTCTCTGTATAGCAGTCCTGGCTGCCCTGGAACTCACTTTGTAGACCAGTCCGACCTTGAACTTACAAAGATCCTGCCTCTGCCTCCTGAGTGCTGGGATTAAAGGTGTGCACTACC